>CM021244.1:31981720-33349220 GCA_010577795.1 Isatis tinctoria | reverse complement strand
CAATTTGTTTTTTACTGTTTTCCCTTAAAATAATATATCTGAGGGAAAAGGAATCAGATTTTATATAAATTTTAACGGCAGAAAATAGGAGAAGAGGAAAGAGGAAAGAGAAAAGAGGACTTTATGGTTTGAATGAGATTAGTGAACGCAGCTTTTCTTCTGATATTTACCTCCGTCTATTTTACTCTTCCAGTTTCCGCCGCCCTCTTCTCTCTCACGGGACATCATCTCAGATGCTCCTCTACAAAAAAAGTGATCAACAAAACTCTCCTTCAATCTACCCTACTCTTGTTAATGTTGTCTGACCTTTTTACCCTTAATGAATTGACTTTGACCCAGCTTCTCCCCCTTTGACTTTGACCTTCTCTCTCTTCTGTCTCTCCTCTCTACTCTCTCTCCTCTTCTCTCTCTTTCCTCTCTTTCCCTCCCCGACGAGAGACAACCGACGAGCTCCGTCGACCTCTGTTCGCCGCCGTTTCACCGCCGGAGCTTCGTGGAGGTCCGAAATTGAGGTATGTGTTAATTTTTTTTAGGTTTTGTGGTTTTTGGTTTTAGGGATTTGAAATTGAAAAAGTAGGAGAAATTTGGATTTGATGCATTGGTGTGTAACAAATGTTTCTGGGTTGAATATGACTCTACATTGGCTACAAATGCAATACGGTGGCTGAATCGTGGTGAATTATAAGTTTTTGAAATCTCGATTGGATCTGAGAACCTGGATCTCTGCGAAAATAGTATAACTAGTAATACTAGAAACAATGGGAACGATGTATAACTAGTAAAACTAGTATTTAACTGGGAACAAGTAGTGTATAACTTAGAAAAACTAGGGTATTACTGTCAACAAAAAACAGTATTGATCGAGATTTTGTGGGATTTTTTTTTAGTTTTTGGCAGGTTAAAATGAGAGCAATAACATGGCCATACATTATAAATGTGAAGGTCTCATCAATGGTCTAATGTTCAAGACATCATTTGAGGAGATAACTATGCCGATGATCGAAGCTAGGTTATACAAGAAGCTTGGGTTAGATGAAAGTAAGATTAGATTGCAATTGAGTTACATTGCTAGATTGGGTGGATGTGAGCAAATGTCATATATTTGTGATGATGAGGATCTCTTGGTATATTTAACGCATTTGATAGTGAGAACCATAGATGTGTGTTGCTAGTGAAGTTGCTTAGTACACCGGAACAGCCCGTGCAACAATCGAGAGCCGGAACAAGCTCTTATGGTAAGAATTATAAGCGTGTTGATGATGAAAGCGTAGTAATAGGACCTAATGCCATAACGCTGCATGTTGACAACAGAGGTGGAAATGAAGAAGAAGAAGAAGAAGAAGAAGAAGAAGAGGAGGTTGATGATTCTGATAGTGATTCTGATAGTGATTCGTGAATGTACCGGATTACATCAAGGAGGGTTGCTTTTTGGAGAAAACTTCAATTTATGATTTTGTATTGTCTTTTTAATACTGGTAAAACTATGAATTTGTGTTTGAGTTGACTTTTCAACGTTTGATTTATGTAATTTAATATCATTAGGCTATAAATTGGGTTATTTTATTGTTTTCTGTATAATAGTTGTAATACTATCAATATTGTGTTTCATTTGACTTTTCAAAGCAAATAATTGTTAGAACTATAAATTATATGGCAAACAAACATAATAATTGAAAAAAATAACTGATTGTCGAGATGGATTAGTTTTTAGTGTTAAAATTAAAATTCATATGGCAAACAAACATAATAATTAACCCATCAACTTATTTTCAAAGAAACTTCAACTTACATGGTTTTTCCAAGAAACTTCCTTATACTTTAACAAACTCTTTCATAAGAGAACCAATTTGTTTAGTGAAAAGTACAATAATATCATTTTCGATCATATTATTGCACAGGACTATGATATTCTCATGGAAAACAATGTACTTGAACTGTAATACTAAAAATTATAACTTCTAGTTGGTGTAATACTAGGATAAGGTGGTGAAATTTTGGGTCAATTTTTCGAAATTTGGTATAACTAAGAACTTGGTATTACTACGTGTATTTTCCAATGGGGTAACTTAAAATAGAGGCGGAAAATAAAAAATATAGGCGGGAAATTATAATTTTTAGGAGGGAAAGTGATTTTTTTAGGCGAAAAATACAATTCTTCTCTCTTTCCCACCTCTCACTTTTGTCATTCCAACCTCTCACTTTCTCTCTCTGCACAAATCTTTCTTCTCTCTCTTTCTTCTCTCTTTCATCTCTGGTTCTCTCTCTTTCATCCATCGTTCTCTCTCTTTCATCCATTGTTTTCTCTCTTTCATTCATCTTTCTCTCAAATCTCTCATCTCTCCTTCATCTCTCAGATTACAAGGTACAATATCCGCAATCTCAGATCTGGGTTTTTTGTGTCCTTTTTGGTGAGTAAAATCTTCAATTTCATATCTGTTCGTTTTTTATGTAGGATAATGGACTCCACTATCGCTAGCCATGAGTTTTTGGAGTTGAAGAAGAGATCTAGAAAGTTGGAAATACAGTTGAGGAGATGGAAAAGCAGCTTTATTATGAAGACTTATCTGCAATTTCCGTGTTATTGACAACTTAGTATTCACTTTTGATACTCTGTTGTAGTATCACTTAGTATTTCTAATGTTATAAGTTGTACTAAGTTTCACTTTTGTTACTCGTATCACTTAGTATTTCTAATGTTAGATAGTTGTACTAAGTTTCACTTTTGTTACTCTGTCGTAGTATCACTTAGTATTTCTAATGTTATATAATTGTTCTTCGTATTTACAATGTTAAAACATAATCCCAACATAAATATGAAAATGATACATAATCTCGTAACACTTGGTATTTCTAATGTTACTTTGTAACACTGGGTATTTCTAATGTTACTTCGTAACACTATGTTAAACAAAGGTTCCAAACAAAAGGTTCAAAATTAACGCATGCTCGTGGGTAGTTTAATGCCCTTGCAATATACATCCGGCTTCAAGAATAACTCTGGTCGCATCAAACCCTGCAACATACAAAGTTCAATATAACAGAATATTAGAAAATTCAGTAGTTTTACCCGGTTTTCTTAGTTTTACCATCAAGCTAGTATTACCAAATAATACTACAAATTTCCTGCAAACCTGTTGCTTCATCCTCTTCTTCTTCTGCCTCCCCCGTCGGGTCAGCCTTTGTGGGGACATGGTTCGGCGGGTCAGTATTCGGTGGGTCATCTTTTGCCGGCGGCGGCGGCTTCTCACTCGGGTTCGGGTTCTTCTTCCGCATATTTCTCGTCCTTGGTGCCATCTTTTGCTTGCCGTGAAACAGTCTCCGTCGTTGTTAGGGTTTGGGAAGAAAGTGGTGGTTTTGGGGGAATTTCGGTTTCATGAGAGAGAGAGACGGGATGGGACGTTTGAGTTTGTAAGGAAGAGAAGAGAGAGTTCGGGAAGGGAAAGAGGAACTTGAAGAAATTCTTCCAATTTTTTAATATCTGGCCCAAGTTCAAGAAAACTCATTTCAGGCCCAAGGTCAAATTGTAAATCTTATGTATTTCATCTGGTTTTATGGTCATTTCCATTGTTTAACAAAAAAAAAATTATAACGAGAGCATCTGAGGTTATTTGGTCACTTGCGAGAGTATCTGACCCATTTTCCCCTCTCTCACTTCTGCTTCTCTTCCTCTTCTTCCGTCGCAGTCATGCCGGGTTCCGAACCATCGGAGATTCAGTGGCCAGCGAGGAGAGTCAGGGATACTTATTTCGATTTCTTCAAGGGCAAAGGTCACAAGTTCTGGCCATCAAGCCCCGTTGTTCCCCACAATGATCCTACTCTCTTCTTCGCTAACGCTGGTACGGAACTTCCATCGCCAGACTTTGGCTCTGTTGATCCGTGGAATTCAGATTTTATTGAGTTAGGTTAATCTCGTATCGGCTACTAATTGGGGATTTGAGTGGAGTGGTTCATTCATTTTCTTTCTTTTGTCTTTGAGCCTTTGGGATTCATTCACTCTCAAATTGTCATTTGATCGAAATTGATAAGCCTTTGTAGTTTGGGAGATTCATACACTACCTCAAAGGTCATGTTGTTGATTCTTAGCTGTGTTGATTAATTTCTCTTGATATGTTTCTCAAGGAATGAACCAGTACAAGCCAATATTTTTGGGAACAGCTGATCCAAATACCGAGCTCAGTAAGCTGACCCGGGCATGTAACACGCAGAAGTGTATTCGCGCTGGGGGTAAGCATAACGATCTTGATGATGTGGGCAAAGATACTTACCATCACACCTTCTTTGAAATGCTCGGCAACTGGTCCTTTGGAGATTATTTCAAGAAGGAAGCCATCGAATGGGCTTGGGAGCTTTTAACCAAGGTAACTAGAGCAACTTGCATCTTGCTTTGAAATACTCTATGGTTCAAAGAGTATATTTTTTCTTCCCACACATGCAACAGAAGACCCTTTGTCTTTGTTTACGTGATTTAAGAATAAATATGGTCATCAGTGAAGTATTGCATCTAACGTGTGACCGTCTATTCTCTTTTCATTGCGCTGTGTATTTTATTGAGGTGCCTGCAACAGTATGTCATAGCTTTGTAAAGTGATTCCTCTATTGTCATTGAGTGATCTCCCTGAACTTCATGCCTCAGGTCTATGGGCTACCAGTTGATCGAATTTACGCCACCTATTTTGGCGGTGATGAGAAAGCTGGCCTTCAACCTGATAACGAGGCTAGAGATATATGGCTGAAGTTTCTTCCACCTGGACGTGTGCTGCCATTTGGTTGCAAAGTATGTTTGCTTTACTACTCCTATAAAGAACGACTGTTTCTAATAAAAATGAACAGCTTTTCATTTTTTTTTTTGACCTTTAACTGAACAGCAATATATATATATATATATATATATATATATATATATATATATTTGTTAACTTTAGGTGATTAGTCCTTTTAAGAGAAATTAAAATACATCTCAATGGATTGCATGTGGATTGAAGGTAATAACATATAATCCGTGACCTAATTTTATATAAAATCCGCTGCATCTCGATTCTCTTTTCCCTAAGGTTTCTTCAAGCTGGAATGTTTCTTGTATACATATGGACGCATTGCTTTGTCAATAATAACTACTGTCAAGTTTAAGCTTTATGCATTTTGTGGTAGTAATACGCTATCAAGTTTTGGTGGTTGGCAGGCTTTAAAAACCGGTTCATGATTTCCACTGAAAAGCTTTGTGCCAAATGTAAAACTAAGGATTTTCCAATGCGACCTATCTTTCAGTTACTTTTTTGGTGAAACTGCAGGACAACTTCTGGGAAATGGGAGAGACAGGTCCTTGTGGACCTTGTACTGAGATACATTATGATCGTGTTGGTAACCGTGATGCTGCATCCTTAGTTAACAATGACGATCCGACATGTTTGGAGATATGGAATCTTGTGTTCATTCAGGTACAAACCCTCTCTTTCCAGATATGTAATTTAGTTCCATTTTACTACTCTTTATCTAGATATCGCCGTTGTTCTTTGTATGGTTTTATAGATCATGTACTGAGACTCTACATTATCCCTACTTGCATTGTTCGTGCTTCTTTAGCTTTGGTATTACAGTCTCAATTGTTTTCTCTAACGAGGTCTGTCACATATATTGTCAAAATAGTTCAACCGAGAGAGTGATGGCTCACTAAAACCTCTGCCTGCTAAGCATGTCGATACCGGAATGGGTTTCGAGAGGTTAACTTCTGTTCTTCAAAACAAAATGAGCAACTATGATACAGATGTGTTCATGCCTATCTTCGATGACATCCAAAAGGTAATTTGTTTAGCCCTCTGTTGAAGGTTTTATGACATTCTGTTAATATATCGAGTTACTATTCTGTGTCTTTTTTGTCGTCTTATCTAATAGTATTATCATCTTTGTTTATTTGTCTTGGTAATTCTATGAATTTTAATCTTTGCCTATTTGATCAATGGGAGGTTACAGTTATTCTCCTCTTTATGCGATACACTTTCAATTGTTTTGAATATCCCTGATTTAGTGAACTTGGAGTATAATGATCAAGACACTATAGTATGGGTATCCTGGAGATTATTTTCGTGTTAGCTGTGGGTTTATTTCCTGTATTTTTCTCAATGAGAAAAGTCAAAAAAGTTCTGCTTGGTCCTTTTCCCCTACATGCTGTGAATCTTAAGTTGAGGTGTTCATGCTTTTACATTTTTAGGCCACAGGAGCCAAGCCATATTCTGGAAAAGTTGGTGCGGAAGATGTTGACAGAGTTGACATGGCTTATAGAGTGGTTGCGGATCATATTAGAACATTATCATTTGCTATTGCGGATGGCTCTCGTCCTGGTATGACCATAATTCTTGTCTTAGTATTTGATCATTTATTTGAGTTCACACTTCTTCTTTTTCAACATCATTTATTTGAGTTCATACTTTTACCTGTTCGACAAAAAGTGTTTTTGGTTCATTTATTCTAAAAGTTGGACAAATACCGTTTGTGCGTTTTCTTCCGCAGCCTATTATGTATTCTATACTTTCTTGTCGGTTAACAAATACCGTCTATTGTACACTCTCTTGCAGGTAATGACGGCCGTGAGTATGTTCTGCGGCATATTCTTCGCCGAGCAGTTAGCTATGGAAAGGAGATCCTAAAAGCTGAGGAAGGGTTTTTCAACGGGTAGGAAAATCCGCTTGATTGCAATATTACTTCTTTGTGCTGAGGAAGGGTTTTTCAACGGCATATTATTAAATTTTATCTTGCATCTATGCAAATGCAGCATATGTTTCTATACGCATCTTAGCTCCGTCTGTGTTTGACACTACTCAGTTTGCGCTTTTCACATGCAGACTCGTCAGTTCTGTTATCCGAGTAATGGGTGATACCTTTACAGAGCTAAGGAAACATGAGAAAAAGATCACAGAGATAATAAAAGAAGAGGAAGCAAGCTTTTGCAAGACCTTGGCGAAGGTGAGGGCTGGCTCACCAATTCGCAGTTCGACACCTTTTTGTGATATATATTCTTTCCAATTTTTCCCATTCGGCTATAATGATACTGAATATAAGAACATTTAGATTGACTATATAAATTTCACGGCAGGGAATTGAGAAATTTCGGAAAGCTGGACAGGCAGTTCAGGGGAATACACTGAGTGGAGAGGTACGTATCTAATTATAGTTGTGTTGTAGGTTAGATGTTGCAGTATCTCAACTTACCGTCTTCTTTTTGCAGGATGCTTTTGTCTTATGGAGTACTTTTGGTTTCCCAATAGATTGGACTCAGGTACTTAGGTCATTCGTATCTATTTCTGAAAGTGTCTAGTGTTCTTATTTAACCTCTATTCTGTGTTTCAGTTGATGGCGGAGGAAAGAGGGCTGCTGGTTGATGTTGATGGTTTCAAGAAAGCTATGGAAGAGGCGAAGGAAAGATCGAGAAGTGCCCAGAATAAGGTATTTCAACTTTTCTTTCCTATTATTATTATTTTTTTTTTTTTTTACTTTTATCTTTCGTAAAGAATGTTTGATGCTAAAATTACGTGGGACAATGGACAAAGTTTGAATTTACATTTACCTATTAACTGATCTGCTAATGTCAATTTTTGGTAGCAAGCTGGTGGCGCCATTGTTATGGATGCTGATGCTACATCAAAATTGCACAAGGCTGGTGTATTAGCGACAGATGATTCTTTTAAGTACATTTGGTTCCAGGTTTGTCCTATTTATTCCAGAAAATTTGAATTGTGCGCCTGAAGTGTACTTATGTTGGCGTGGAAAGAAAAAAGTTAGGGCATTCATTGGCAATTAGATTTTGCTTCAAATAATCCTATACTGAGCAAAAAAAGTTACCACATTTTGGTACAGGATCACGAGAGTGAAGTAAAGGCTATCTACACTGGCTCTGCTTTTCTGGAAAGTTCGGCTGCTGGCGATAACGTGGGACTAGTATTGGCGTCTTCTAGTTTCTATGCTGAGCAGGGTGGTCAGGTGATCCATTTTATTTGATATGTAATTAAGTTCGCTGACTGTTTTTCGTTTATGATCATATGAGTGACTACATGAAACTGCAGTCTTCATAATGTTCATCTTGGATATATATATATATTGTGACAGCAACACCACGAACACTCTCATATTAGAACTGCATTGTTTGAATTATATATCGGCTGGCAAATACCATGATATAGTTATTGTCGATTTTGCAAACGCATTTTTGTAGTCTGTTTACAGCTGCATATATTTTTGATTTCATATCCATGCATAAAGTCTAGCTTGTGATACAGTTTCCGATATGTAAATAAAATCTGTGCGCCTAACATTCTGCTCTGGCAATAGATTTTTGACACCGGACTTATTGAAGGCTCGTTTGGTACATTCAACGTATCCAATGTCCAAATATTTGGAGGGTTTGTTCTTCATATTGGTTGTCTGTCTAAAGAAACTAGAGTGGTATCTGTGGGGGATAAAGTGACTTGCAAGGTATCGCTCTGCATCAGACAGTGTTTCTCTCATTCAGCAGCCTATTTGGTACTACCCAAACTGTTTCCATATCCGTTTTCTATGTGTGTAGGTTGACTATAAGAGACGTAAACTCATCGCTCCTAATCATACTTGTACACATATGCTGAATTTTGCCCTGAAGGTATCGTTTTTCTGTAAATTAAGTTATTTAAACGATAATTTACTAATTTTTTTATTTGATCTCAAAACAATCATTTGCCATGAATTCAGGAAGTGCTCGGGGATCATATTGATCAGAAGGGATCAATAGTTCTTCCTGAAAAACTGCGCTTTGATTTTTCTCACGGTACATTCGTCAATAAGTCATTTTCGTTTTGATATGGATGGTTTTTTATAATTGTCTAATGGGTTCTGTAATTTCGAGTAGACAAGCCGGTTGATCCTGAAGATTTGAGAAAGATCGAAGCTATAGTGAATAAACAGATCAAGGATGAATTGGATGTATTTTCCAAAGAAGCGGTGCTTTCTGAAGCGAAGCGAATCAAAGGTCTAAGAGCAGTGTTTGGAGAAGTAAGCTGTCCATCAGTTCTCTTGCAATGCGTTTTTCGGTTGGTTTTTATGAATTGCTAAAACTTTTTCCGTTCTTCTACATTTTAGGTCTACCCTGATCCCGTCAGAGTGGTGTCGATTGGGAGACAGGTCGAGGACCTCTTGGCTGATCCAGAAAACGATGAATGGTCATCGTTTTCTTCTGAATTTTGTGGAGGTTGGTTTCCATGGGGCTAGGCCAGGGTATTATATTTCTGAATAAGAGTATTGAGTATTGAATTATTTACCTATTAACTGATCTTCAAGTAGCCACACGCGATAGCCTTTAACTCCAAATGGATAGCCCATGAAAATCCTTTTCACTGCTCTAGGACTAGTCTTTTCTTGAACCGTGTGAACAGAACACCCAACTTAGATGACTTAGATCCGGTTTAGCTCCTGTCCAGACTTCTTCTGGTAGCTTGAATTCAGTCGTAGAATTTGGTGTCCTGTTGATTAGGTAGACTGCAGTAGAAGTAGCCTCTGCCTAAAACTCCTTCCCTAAGCCCGTCTCTGCTAACATACTCCTCACCTTATCCATGATTGTGCGGTTCATCCTTTCGGATACTCCATTCTGATGGGGAGTATAGGTGCAAGTACGGTGTCTTTTAACTCCTAAATCCTTGCATAGCTCATCAAACTTAGCATTGCAGAACTCTAGTCCATTGTCAGTTCTTAGATACTTAAGCTTCTTCCCGGTTTGATTTTCAATGACTTGTTTCCATTCCTTAAACTTGTCGAATGCCTCATCCTTAGACCTTAGGAAATAAACCCAGACTTTCTTTGAAAAGTCATCAATGAAGCTTACGAAGTACTTGCATCCACTCAAGCTCTCTGGATTAGCTGGAGAACCCCATAGCCTATGGGCCATAGGTCTGAGTGAACGTAGTCTAGGATACCTTTTGTAGTGTGCTTTGCCGAGGGAAAACCCTGCTTGTGTGATTTTCCCAACATGCAGTTCTCGAGAAACCTAGCTTGTCACTGTTCTTTAGTGACAAGTACCCCTGCTTCACAAGTTCTGTCATGTTGCCCACGCTCATGTGACCGAGCCTTGTGTGCCAAACCTCTGTCATGTTCAACTTAGATTTAGCAACATTAGCCTGTCCTTGAACTACTGTCCCTTGGAGGTGATAAAGACCATCTTGGTATTCGCCTTCGATGACTTTCTTGCCCTCCTTGTAGAACGTGACCTTGTAGTCTCCACCCACATAGTTGCAACCTGCTTTCTCAAGCATACAATAGGGTATTAGATTTCTGCTAATAGAAGGAATGTACCTCACGTCCGTAAGAATAATAGTGGTCCCATCTGGATTTTGAATTCTGATTTTGCATATTCCCTTCACTTCTGTGAGTGCATTGTTTGCCACTAGGACCTTCCCTCCTTCATTTAGCTCCCTGAAATCAAACAGAACACTCTTATCAGGTGTAATATGAAAAGAACAACCAGAGTCTAGAATCCAAACTCCCTGTGGATCTTGTGCACTTGCGGTCAACACCATGGGCTCATTTGCCAAGTTTGCTGAGTCTGTGTGCTTGTTGTTGCTGTTCCTTTGGTGACAGTCTTTCTTCCAATGGCCTTCTTTGCCACATATGAAACACTCGCTTTGTCCCTTCTTGTTGTACTTGGCCACTGAATTTGATATATCCTTTGACTTGGATCTAGATCTGTCCTTCTTTCCTTTGCCTTTGTCTGATCTATCCTTGGACCTTCCCCTATCCTCAACGTATAAACCCTCGTCTTGCTTGCGAGACTTGTTGAGTAACCCCTTCTGTCGAAGTTCTTCCTCCTTTGCGTACGCAGAGGTTGTAACATCACGAACAATTAGAGTCTCCTTTCCCGCACCATACTTGAGAGTATGAACCAATGGTTCATATAGAGGAGGTAGCCCGGTGAGTATCTGTATTGCTTGATCCTCATCACTTATGGTGATTTTTAAGCTTGCAAGATCTTGAACCAACTTCAAGAAGCAATCCATATTCTCTTCGATGCTTTTGCTCTCTTCCATTCTGTAGCTCGCAAACTGTTGTTTGAGATAGATACGGTTTGGGAGAGACTTCGTTTGGTAGTCTTGTTCAAGTGCTTTCCACATCCCATATGCTGTAGTCTCGTGATAGATCTTCCGGATGATCAGGTCAGATAGACATGTAACAAGTAAGTTCTTGTATCTTTTGCGACTTTCGTTGGGTCAAATTTTGGCTCTTCTCCTTCTTATAACTTTGAAGAATCTTGATACAGAGTCGAGCCCTCATCAAGGACATCCGCGAGTCCTTGAATCTCCAATTGGCCAAGAAGTTTGTACTTCCACATGCCAAAGTCACCCTTGCCGTCGAACTTGTCCATCTTGAATCTTCCCTGCGTTGGCTCCAGCTTGACCGTCGTCATGATTCTTGAAGATGTAGAGGCAAGTCTTCAACGAAGCGAGAAGAGCAGCTAAGTTCCCTTGTTGATTCTTTCTTTTCTTAGTGAATCGCGCCTTAAACCTGGCGCTCTGATACCACTTGTAAACGACGTTGCTCTCTTCAATCGAACTAATCGCTCAATCTCTTTGATGATTGCAGGAACTAAAGAACGATTGACACCAGCAATTTAACGAGTTCACCACCGGCGGTGGCTACGTCTCGTGGAGTACGACACCTCCAAACATCCACTAAGAGAAAACGGAGATACAGAGTTTCCGGCGAACCGGTGTTTACAACGACGAACAGCTAAGCTTCGATTCTATCAAACCCAGAGAAACCCAGAAGACTACAAAGAACCCGTTACAAGGTGATCTCTCTAGTCTACTCTCTTTCTCTCTCTCGCTTGATCTAATCTTATTCTGTTTTTCTGTTGTTCGTTACAGGTGAAGATCAAGGAAAACGAAGACTTAAGTAGCTGGATCCGTTGACCCGCGTCTTCAGTTTTTGGGCTTCTCGATGATCAGGCCCAATCTTCAATCTTCATTTCCGTCTCGGCCCAATGAAGCCCACACGTGAGGAAATGGACCAACACGTGACAAATGTTTAAAAAAAAAGAATTGTGAAAGAGATTTGAAGGGACTTTGCATCTATTTCTAGTAAATAAATAGTGTCAATAGAATGCACACCTCAATAGGTGATATTTGAAAAACTTTCAAAATGAATTCAAAACATGAAAAAAAAAAATGACTGAAATTTCTTTCACTCTCTCCTTTTTCTCTTACTAACATCTCTCTCACCATTTTTTTCTGAAATTTTCGCTTCTTTCTAATCTGTTGGAAAAAGAACTAAAATCTCAAATCTGTTTGATTCCTCAAAATATGAGGTTTAGACGAGCGTATCCGACGGCTTAATGGCTGGAGTAGCCGTCTCTCCTGCCTCTTTGCTCGACCTCATTGCGGAAATCGCTGAGATTCCGGCGAATACGGGGGTGTTCAAGGACTGTGCCGATCTCGCGAGGAGAGATCCCTAGTCGAGTAGATTAGGAAATCTCCGCTGCCGGAATCTGATGCCTCGTCTTCCTTGGTTTCTTTTGAATGCGATTGGTGGTCTGATCTTGTGGTGGGGCTTCAAGCCGCGAAACGTCTTCTATCCGCAGCCACTTGTTTCCAAGCTCGCGAATCCTCTGTAAGCATTCTAACCATTTTCAGCGACAGTGAGAAAAATGCAAAGAAAGATTAACATTCCTTAGATCCGTTCATTGGTTTCACTATTGCAGGACCTACTTTTGTAATAAGAGTTTGTAGCGTGAAATGTTAATATGTTGTTGACATTTGTGTTTCTTTATAAAAAGACAACACTCTGAATTTGATGTGTCTTTGATTGTGAAGGACGGTGCGCGAAGAGAATATCATTCCAGTTCCAATGCGTTACGTGAAAGCTGGGGAAAGCTTTAAGTAATTTTCCATATGATCGGTATGACATCTCTAACGAAGTCTGAAAAGTTTCTTTTATGAGTATGCAGAGTGTATGTATGAACGATGTTTGTAAGTTCTCAACTGATCTTCTATCACAGTTTTGTGTCTACTGAATTCAACATCCACTGGATACATCTGTAAAGCTTGTTTGAAACCCCATGTTTCAACTCCCCACAAGAGCAATTGGTGTTCGATCGTGTGTATAGAGGCTTGGAAAAAATATGATACATTTGTACCAACAACTTGTTATCTCTGCAACTGTAACTCCAACTCAATTACAAAGCATCATTGTATAAAGAAAACGAAAGAATAGAAGAGTTGAGTTGGATAATTGATTTTAGCTTTTGCTTGTCTGGTCCTCAAGATCAGCAATCATTACTCTTTAGTTGTCTCTTTGTACATACATAGAAGGAGATCAGTGATAGTGGGCATATATTGTAGTTCTGTAATCAAACGTAAACTACAACAAAAAAAAGGAAATAATAAGAAATTCTCAAAAGGAAGATTGACGAAGACAAGTGACCCTCGCAGCTCAACGAACGACTTCGCATACAAATTTTTTTCATTGAATTCAAGCATAAGCAACTTCCGACAACAACCGATTTGCAGAGAAGATTGCTGTCTTGTTCTCCAGAGGAACGAAAGTACACTGATGCTCTGTAATAGAGTGATACAAAGAAAAATGAAAGAATAGAAGCAGGAGTTGATAGTTGTTGTTTTTTAATTATTTTTTCTCTGAAATTACTCTCAAATCATCCAAATCTACTCTGAAATTTAGAAAAAATGTCACCCAAATCTCCAATAAACTTTTTTGGTTCTTTTAAATTTTTATATCCAAATCACCTGAATATCCTCAAAACCCACCTAAATCTAACCAAAATTAAAAAACCTCAAAACCTCCTAAAACCACTAATCCAATACATCCCCCTAAAGTTTTGGAAAAAAAAAAATTTTACCCACAATTTTTTTACCCATTAACATATAGTTATATTTCTAAAGCCCAAAATACTTTGTCCATTAGTTTATTAAAGAATGAAAATTAAAAAATAATTAAAACAATTGAATTGTGTTGACTTGATCTAGTCCCCAAATTCTTTCTCTTCTCCTTCTACGTTACTTTTTCCATTGACAAAGAGAACTTTTAAGGTAATTTTTTTCTAATTCATGTAAAATAGATTTTTTTTCTTTTATTGGTTTAAGTATATAGTATGTGATACAAAAAACTAACACAGCTCTTTTTTGAATCAGATAATATCCGAGGTAATGAAAGATTTTCTAATTTGGAGAATCTTGGAGATATTGCTCGTGTAATGATAGAGACAAAGAAACATCTTTCACATCATATGGTTTATCGACTTTTGAAGCTTGTGTTAACCTTACCTATAGCCACTGTCACTGTGGAGAGATGATTCTCTGCAATGAAGATTGTGAAGACTACTTTACGCAATCAAATGAGAAACCAGTTTTTAAACGATTGTCTTATATGTCTTATTGAAAAAGAAAATTTTGATAAGGTGACAAATGAAATAGTGATAAAGAGATTCCAGAGAATGAAAGATCGTAGGATAGTTTTGTAGAAATTTTTTAAAGTTTTTTGTTATAACATATTTATGTTTCTTTTGTTATTTTAGTTATGAATTCTTTTTGGTTATTAATTCTATATTTTTATAATTTAATTCATTAGTTAAAAAAATTTGTGCTCCATGCTATATAATTTTCTGGATCCGTCCCTCGTTGTGATCAAACAGCCTTTTTTTTTTGGGTTCTTCTAGCCTTCGGAATATGATGACCAGCTCTGATCGTGATATCACCGACAATGTTTTTTGACAAAGTTACACTAGTGGGAATAACTGTCCCCAATTTAAAGTGTTAGCAAAGTTGTCTCATCCTAGCTGTCTAACTGTCGACATTGTCTCGAACTAAGATCTTGTTCCATCATATTTTTTACTACAATTGATCACTTACGGATAAAATTATGGAGAGCCATGGTTGCCACCACAATTTTTTTGCATCGTAGATATTTTAAATCTAGCTTCACCCCTCACGATACTCCATTTTTTTTATACTCCAAAAGTTCTTTCGATCACAGATTGAAGTGATGAATGACGACGATTAAACATTTCTCTGTAGTTTATTTTTGGTTTTGAATATATCTAAAATAATCTCAATATATTTTTTTAGAGATTTTCTAAAAATAGCATTATATTATTTTTTATATTTTTTTGAATACTTCTTAAATATTTTTAATATAATGTTTAGAGATTTTCTAAAAGTACCATTAGATTATTTTGGTTTTTCTTTTTTTTTGAATACTTTTCAAATAATTTTTAATATAATTTTTTAGAGATTTTCTAAAAGTAGTACTAGATTATTTTTTTTCTGTTTTGTTTTGAATCTTAAATGATTTTTAATATATGTTTTATTGATTTTCTAAAAATAGTATTAGATTATTTTTTTATAATTTGTTTTGATGAAAAAAAAATTCAAGAAAATAAGAAAGTCACGTATAAGTGAAGAAAAAGATGAGAGAGAAAGTGTCTAAAGCCACAAATTGACACTTTACAAGATGATGAAGAAGAAAAGAAAAAAAAATTGAAAAAGTGACTTTAATGGGTTTAGAAAATGCTTTAGAAAATGCCCTGAAACCATGTTACCAAAGCCTTAAGTCTTACAACATACATATCAAAGCGGTTCGCTTTAAAAGTTTCAAAAGAAAAGAAAAAAACGGTTCGCTTTAATAAAAGGAGTCTTAAATTCTGCTGAAGCTCTTCTTGTAGGAATGGTGGAGAGTAAGCTTTGAAGTGTGGTTTCAAATGGTTTGGACTGTTTGACTGGTTGTTTAGTGGGTTAATATCGACTTGTATGCTCCTATGGGATGCAGTTTTCTCTTGTTCTGAAGTTGTTGTAATGGTTTCTTGTTGTATTGAACGTTTAAGTAATATAATTCCATAGATGATAAAAAAAAAAAAAAACGCAAAGATAAATTTGGTGATTCATTTGCCTATAGTTCATCATTCTAAAGAGAAGAGAAACCCCCATGAAAGGAAGTAAGCACTTTTCTCGTTCTAAGCCCCCATGTCGTCTGTCGGATCCTGCAAACCCTCACAAACTTTGCCGACGACGATCTGATCCTCCACTCTCTGTCTGCTTTGCCTGCAAAGGGGAGCACTTGTAAGATTCCAGGTACTATTACTACTGTGCTAGTTGTGATTTGGAATTTCACAGAGGTTGTCACACATATCCTCCAGAAATCAGACACCCTTTTCATCTCCTCCACCCTCTCACTATCACCTTCTTAGATCCTCACTTTGATAGCACTAATGTGCCCCTTATTCCAATTTATTACTCATCATCCGACTCGGAAGTATATGACATCAGTAGATATGAAGATGAAGACTACTGTGTTTCTTCATATGGGAATCAAGAAAGATGCAAATCTTGTCGCAAAAATTTTAAAGGTGGCATCAAAATGTACTATCATTGTTCTGTATGCAACTTCAGTCTACACTCTTACTGCGCACGGGATTCACCACCCCTCACTATTGAGAACCAAAAAATCCATGACCACACTCTGACGTCCCTCTTTCCCTGTGATGCTTGTGGCTTCTCTCTTGATGCAATCTTGGATTCTGTTTACTCTTGTCTACTTTGTAACTACATGGTTCATAGTATGTGTATCTACTTACCTCGTGTCATTAAGCTCACCCGTCACCCACACCGTCTCTCTCACACTTCCTCCCTTGTTCCTTCTGGTGAGCTACTTTGTGGAGTTTGTCACAAAACCGTCGACGTCAATTATGGTCAGTACTCTTGCATTAAGGGATGCCACTACGCTGTCCATTCCAAGTGTGCAACAAAGAAACTAGTGTGGGATGGGAAGGATCTTGAAGGAGTGCCAGAAGAAGAGGAAGAAGTTATTGAGCCATTCGTGAGGATAGATGAAGAGACGATACAACATATCAGCCATGATCATCACTATCTAAAGATACATGAGAATGACAACCATGAATCTAAGTTTTGCCAAGCTTGCATCCTTCCGATAACAGTTTCCGATCGCATCTATAGCTGTACCCATATGCGAGTTTGTTCTCCATGAAACCTGTGCATCCATTCCTTGCAAAAACTATCATCCTCTTCACAAACATCCACTCACCCTCTTCCACCCATCATCTCCTAAATATCCTAGCAACGGTTATTTCAGGTGCAAGGGCTGTTACCGACATTGTTGTGGTTTCATGTTCAAATGCAGCGATAACAATTGCGACTTCCAATTAGATGCAAGGTGTGTGTCGGTTTCTGATCCTTCAATCCATGACTGCCATCCACGTGATCACCTTCTTTTCTTCAGTTTGACCAGAGGTAAATGCATGCGTTGTAGTTCTTGTTACTGCTCTGGCAAGTACTTAGAATGTATCAAATGCAAGTCCTTTTTGGGTCTTAGATGTGCTACGTTGCCTTCCCCGGCTCACGACAAGCATGATAAACATCCACTTACTCTTTGCTACGGAGAAGAAGAGACCACAAATCTCCGATACTGGTGTGATATCTGTGAAACGAAATTAGACGCAACAAAGTGGTTCTACACATGTAACTGTTGTACAATCACTCTCCACATTAAATGTTTATTGGGAAAGGAGGTCTATGTGAAGCCAAACCATATAATCAATTTAGAACATGAAGATGTTTATATTGCACGCAACAGTGGCAACTCTAGACCAGTGTGTGATGGATGTAGACGTCGTTGCACATACACCTTGTTATACAAGTGCCTGGACGGAGTTTTCTGTAGTGCGTGTTGTATACTCAACTCAAAGCGACAGAGGGAAATAATGATCTGAAGCCTGAGCCGCAAGATTAAGAATTAACAAGACCTGCTACATGAACACTCTCTCTCTCTCTCTCTCTCTCTCTCTCTCTCTCTCTCTCTCTCTCTCTCTCTCTCTCTCTCTCTCTTCATTTACTTAATTTTTTTTTTCTTTGGTTTTTGTAATGTATCTAATTGGTTTAATTGCTGTTCTGAATACACACACATTAGAGAAAAGATTGTTGGATTAGAATTTCTGTAGGTTACAGATGAAAAAAAAGGAACTCGCGGTTAAGATGATCCTTAATGATTTGGATAGGTTAGAGGAAAAGTTTTGCCTGAATCCAAATCGTTTTCTATCTTTAAAGGATTTGAAATGAAATAAAGCACTTATTAGCAGGACCGACTCAATTGAGATAATGGTAGTGGAATATAATTATTCAAACTTTATATATTTTTGACTTGGAAAGGAGAAACTCTATCTTAAGGATCATAAACACCAAATTCTTAAAGGTCACAGTACTCAAAAGTCAAAACCAACACAAGGCACACGTTGGCTCTGCTCTGCTCTGTTTTTCAGAGTCGTATATTTTTTTTTATCTATTTAATTATTCTTTTCATATTTAAGAAATAATCTGAACTGAAACAAAGGAGTACTCATTGGTAGATTCCTATCAAATGATCGATTAAAAGTTTTGATCATGGTAGTGATATATATGGAGGATAAAGCAAAATCAGACATTAATAAAAGATCAAACTTTATGTTTCTAAAACCTGAAAGGAGGAAAACAACACAAGCCACATGTTGAAGAAACTTGTAGAAATCTCTATCACCGGAGACCAGCTTGTCCTCGAATGCTTTCACCATGTTTCCAGTCTCCACTCATTATAGATTCTTCATTAAACTCATTTCCTTCAGGAACCAACACGCATCATATGGTACCGTCTTCTACACTCCACTCCTCTAGAGTTTCAAGCTGTGACAACGTCAAAGAATGCAGCTAAGAAAAAACCAACAACAAAGTTAGTTTACCACCCAAAACTGATCCTACATACAGTTGCAGAATATTTGAGTTTGGAAGCTTTACGAGAAGTAGAAACAGGTCATCCGCTAATCAAGCATTGCCACAAACGCAAGGCACCGCACCAAGATCAGAGGACCAACTGTGCTATATCAACTGGTGGAAGCTTAGTTTCACTTAGAGAAGCTATCACCATAAAGTACGTACTTTTTCTGCGAAAAAAGATAAGAAATGAAGCCGGAAAGTTAAATGAATGTCGACGAGATATATAAATGGAAGTTTTGACAATTTCTGATAACAAACGGAACCAGCCATGACGTGGGGTTTACGTCACATGCTTTTTCCAAGAGAAAAAAAATAAAATAAAGGACAATTTCCGTTTTGCTGCGAACGGAAGATCTCCGGTTTCTTCTTCTCTTGAATTTCTATTCTTCTTGCATTGCTTTCTGTAAACATACCTCCACTCATGAGTAATAGAAAATTACTAGACAATTTTCCAGTTTTTTCAAACCTTATGTTTCCAATTTTCTTGGAGTTCCTTTTCTCTTGAAACTTTCCAATCCCAATATATACTAATTACAGTTGGATACGAGTACCAGTAAGATCTTGGGGTTGAAGTCACAAACTTTCCAAAAAAAAAATATAGACAATTTACGTTTTCTTCTTCTCCTATATTTCCTTTCTTATTGGTTGTCATGAGGTCATGACTTTCCCATAAGCTACTAGAGATATGGACAGTTATGAGTTCTCCATTTTCTAAACAGAATATTTCCGATTTCCTCCGAGTTCTTTTCTCAGGTTAACCCTTGTATATATGTATATATATTTGCGTCTAAGAACAGAGAGAAGTGTATACAAGTATCTTTCTTCTACTTTCAAAAGCTATCTCCAGCTCTCTCTTTTTCTTTTATTTTTTATATAATTCAGCATGACGAGTTTCATTAATCCCCGTGAGCCAATAGACCCTGCTATGATCATATGTAAAACACTAACAAAGAGTGATCTTGCAGATAATTTGAAATTACCCAGACAACAGGTTGAAGCCGTCCTTGCAAGGATGAATGATGATATTACAGCTGAGAGTTTGCAAAACGGTATAGAAGTGAAAGTCGACGACATACTTGAAGGTGATGAATACAAAGTTACCCTCAAGTGTCATGACAACAGTCAATACTATTTCGGACAAGGTTGGAGTACCATGAAGTATTCCTTAGATCTCGAAGAAGGCCAAGATCTGAAGCTCTACTGGCATCAGGGTTACAAGAAATTCATTGTTCTCAATTTTACTTATACATTCGCTGCAGTGTAGCGCACATGCTTGCTTGCGTCTTCCCTTTTCGTTTTTCATATCTTTATGTTGCTTTAGTTCTGTTTTGGGTTTTATTCATATCGTTCTAATTAATAAGTTTTGTTTTACTTAGTTGTTTCTTCTATTTTCGTATTAAATTGGATTATCTTGAATTCAAAGAGAAAGCATACCTCTAAACATTTATCTTATGAGCAATCAAGAAAGCTGATAGACTTTTGATATATGAAGAATGCTTTATTGAAATACTGAAACGAATACAAGATAGCTTTGCAATTACGATCACGATCAATCTCTCATGGCCAGCTTGATCGATCACGACGATCTAATAATAGCGACCATGAAACCCAGACTCATAGCCTCAAGAGCAATCAACATACAAAGCATATTCCCTACTAAACGATTCAGTCGTCCTCTTTTTATACTGGTCTTCGTCTTCAATATTCATTAGAGAGCAACCTTCTAGCTCAGATCAAGTCTTCGCTTTGCTCTTATTCCCTTAGCCAAGCCAGCGTCATGTCAAAGGGGGAAGTATTGATCCTACTTTTGTAGCACTCCTTACAATTCTGTTGTTGTTGTATCAGAACTCAATAGATGTCTCTTGATACACATCAATAAACTGTCTCTTTTTTTAATCAAATAATGATCCAAAACTGTGGAAACTTGGCTTCGGAACCTCAAATTCACTTTTCCCCCTTCAGAACATTCCCCAGAATAAGTGGCCATCTAAAAACTGTTGAAACAAACCTTGTAACAGCTCTTGAATCATCAGTTCTGATTTCTCCTTTTGTTCTCTACCGTATTCTCTTGTATACTTCCTCCCTTGAAATTAAGCTTGACCTCAAGCTTGAACTGATGAAAATGACGGGATAAATCCCATGGCAAGACCTATAAGTTAATTTCTTGTCCTAACGCAAGCACCAAAACTGAAACTGGTCTGAAGTGTTTCACTCGCCACTTGTGCTTCACTGGAAACGTTACATCCCTGAGTGTAAACTTTGTAAGCTCTTGTAATATCTGTCTCATCCAAAATTTACCCATATTGCTCCGTCTTCCCTTGAGTGTATGCAGAACTAGTGAAGCTCGTATCAATATAATTAATGCAAAGGTTGATATTGCACGCAACATTGGTAACTCTAGACCATATGTGTGATAGATGTAAATAGGATTTTTTGTTCTTTGGATTGTTTATCACGTGAAATCACGGATAGAAGAGAGATGTGAGGTATCAGAATCTTGGGCCATGATGTTAAGGTTAAGGCCTTCTTTCGGCATTTTTTCTGCCATATACTTTTGTTTTAGATTGTTCGCTAAATTTCTGGTCAAATGAATATCGAAGAGGCATGCAGTCATCTTTTTCATACTTTGCAGAAAAAAAATGAATAAATCTATAAAGAAAAATTGAAAAATCTCTTAGAGCTGTCAAAGTAGCAACCGAGGCAACTGAGTTTGGAAGGGTTTTCGAGAAGCAGAAACGGGTCATCCGCTACTCAGGCATTGCCACAGAAAGTTAATTATCACTTAGAGAAGCTATCACCATATAAAGTACGTACTTTTCTTGCGAAGAAAGCTAAGAAATGAAGCCGGAAAGATAAATGAATGTCCATGTTCAGTAGAAGGAACGAGAGATATCAATGGAAGTTTGAAAGTTTTCTAATAACAAACGGAACCAGCCATGCATGTCGTGGGGTTTACGTCACATTTTTTTTTTCCAAAGCGAAAAATAAAAGACAATTTCCATTTTGTTAACGGAAGATCTCCGATTTCTTCTTCTCTTGTATTTCTTTTCTTCTTGCTCTGCTTTCTGTAAACATACCTCCACTCACGAGAAATAGAAAAATTACTGTAGATATAGACATTTTCCGATTTCCTCAGAGTTCCATTTCTCTAGAATTTCCTTTTTTTGTTTCTTAGGGTTAATCCTCCTATACATATATATGTTTTGCACTAAGAACAAAGAGAAAGAGAAGTAGACAAGGATTCTTCTTCTACTTTCAAAAGCTATCTTCCGTTTTTTATTTCTTTTCTTAAAAAGGTGAAGATGATTCTCGAGGATCCACCAAACCCTGCTCTGATCATATCAAAAAAACTTTCAAACAGTGATCTTGTAGGTAATGTGACATTACCGAAACAACAAACTGAATCGGTCCTCACGATGATGAGTGGTGCTGAGGATTTGCAAAGAGGTAAGCAAGTGAAAGTTCTCAACTTCATCACAGGCCATGTATACGACGTTACCCTGAATTGTATTAACAGCAATAAATATTATTTCGGGGAAGGCTGGAGTAATATGAAAAATACGTTAAATCTCCAAGTAGGCGAAGAACTGAATCTCTACTGGGATTACAGAAACCAGAGATTCTTTATTCTTTAGAAACTGTAATGGATCATCAATGATTTGTGTCATGTAGCGCACATGTCCGCTTACATCTTCCTTTCAGTATTTCCTATTTTAAGTTGCTTTAATTATACTATTATTTTTTTAATTTCAAGAAAATATACCTGTGTGTTTTTTTTTCCTTGGTCGTCACTTTATTCCAGATAATAATCAAAAGAAATACGGTATAGCAAAATATCCCAATCTCAAAAACAGATCATATCAATCAAAAATGAAAACAGTTCATCTTCTCTCACGAGTAGAAACTGTTCCTGACAGAAGAATATATTAATGCAAACCAATTTGGAGCCTTCCGCATCACGCTACGAACAATCAAGAAAGGCACCAATATTGGTGTGGAAGGAACTTAGATGCGACTGAGTCGTTCTTGTAGTCTCACTCTTCATGATACACATACATCATACATGTTTATGATGAAAAGGTTTATATTGGACGCAACAGTTGTAACTGGATCGAAATTTATGTAGTCTGGATTGTTTTTGGACATCACACAAGAGAATGTTGACTAAGGATCAAGACGTTTTCCATAACACTTTCTCTATCTATTTACTTTTATTTCTTGGGGTTTTAATATATGGAAAGGAGTGATGATTTCAAAGTTCTGATCTCTTGAGATGAAGAAAGATCTAGTGATTAGAGGATGATCCTTACTGTTTTGTCCTAGAACCTGAAAGAAAACGAAATAAGACATGAAAAATCAATATTTGATCTTTTTAAACCAGAAACGGGCAAAAGTTTACCGAGATCATACCATCCAAATCCTTAAAAGTCACAATACTCAAAAACAACACAAGGCACGTGTTGAATCTTGTAGAAATCTTCACCTCCAGAGACTAGCTTGTCTTTAAATGCTTTTGTCATGTTCCCAATCTCCACTTCTTGTAGATTCTTCAGGAATCTCATTCCTTCAGGAACCGACTTCAGTTTCTTACAACACTTCAACTCCACGGAAACAAGAGGCACCATGGCACCGTCTTCTACAATCCACTCTTCTAGATTCTCAAGCTGTGACAATGTCAAATAATGCAGTTGAGGGAAACCATTCTTGGAACAGTGAAGTTTACTACCCACAAATGATCCTTCAAACAGTTGAAGAATCTTTAAGTTTGGAAGCTTCTCAAGAACCACAAATGGGTCATCCAGTAATCCGCATTGCCACAAACGCAAGGAACCGAGATCGGAGGAGAAGCTCTGCTCGCCAGGGAGCTTTTCTAGCGTAAGGAACAGTTCCAGCTCAGAGAGATAAGCAAAAGCAGAAACCAACTGTGTTACATCAACTGGTGGAAGCATAGGCTCGCAGGCAACGTTAATTGTCAACCCACGGAGACGTTTCATAACTGTACTTAGAGAAGATACAACCTCGAAGTCTGAGTTCTGCGAAGAAAGATTGATCGACAATCTTCTAAGACTCGTCATTGTCAGAAGATCCCTTGGATTGCATTGGCCAACAGGGAAATCCCAGAGCTGTTGAAGGTTTCTTAGAGTACTCAAGTCCAGCTTCGTTCTTGGTACAAGATCTGAAGGCATGCACAGATGTCTCAGCCGCCGTAGCTTCCATATCACATTTGGAATATAAAGTTTCCCCTTCACGAACAAGTCTAGAGTAATCATCAACTTTAAGTTTCCAATAGATGTTGCAAGTTCCTTCACATTTGTCAATCTCAAACTCAAGTTTCTCAAATGGATGAGATCTCCTACATCATCTGGTAACTTCCCTCCTTCGATCTGAGCTCCCTCGAGATCTAAAACTCTAAGGAGTTTCATCTTTCTGAAGGAGACCTTACCCCGAAGTGCCCATTGGCTTCCTTGATTTTTCATGAAATACACGAGAGATCTAGACTGAAGATTTATGTAGTTCACCTGAGAAAAAAGTCTCTCGATCCGGTGTTCCTCCGCACCACCATGCAATTGTACAGAGATTCTGCGAGATGTATTGGTCAAAAGAGAAGGGAAAGCCTCAGCTTCCTCTTGTTGCCTTGAGTCAATAACTTGCACAAAGCTTTCATGTTCTGCTTTCTGTAAACATACCTCCCTCATTAGATCATGCATACGACATGTCATAACTTCCGAGGTTACAATGTCCCTTTTCCCAACCATCACAATGCTTCTCTTTACTAACTCCTCAAGGTAGTCTTGCCCGATATCTTCTACTGTCTTCCCAGCTTCCGTGTGTTCTACAGGCGTAACCATTCCCTCTGCGATCCAGTAACTAACCAATGTTCCCACATGAACCTCATAGTCTTCAGGATAGTGAGCAAAATATAGGAAACACTGCTTTAAATGGGGAGGCAAGTCCTCATAACTCAAGGACAAAACATCTGCAACCATCATATTCTTACTTCCGTTGCAACTACCTCCATTTGAAACATATGATTTGATGTTCTCTTGCACTCTTTGCCATTCGTTCAATGTATTTTTCATCGCCAAAACTCCTCCTAGAACTGTTATAGCTAGAGGTAAACCTCCACACCTTATGGCCATCTGCTTCCCAATCTCCTCCAGTTTCTTAACCAATGGCTCTAAAGATATGGTAAAGACAAGTCTTTGAGTATTTTAAAATATGGTAAAGCCGAATGAATATCGTAGCATATGATTAAAGTAAATTTGATCCAAATCATTACCTGAAATCTCTCGTCCCGATAACGAAATTTTCTCCAATAGCTCCCAACTATCTTCATATGTTAGTAATTTCGGTTCATGAAGTACACCTCTCGGATCAGCATATAAAGCAACCTCCTTGTTCCGCGTGGTGAGTACTATCTTGCTTCCTGCAGTGTTGTGATAAATATATTTTACTTTATCATCCTGTGAAATGAAGAGGATAATAGAATACTGAGTCGCGTTTGATCATCAGTTAGTTACCTGTTTCATGTGGAAAGACGTGTTTTAGACAATCCCAAGCATCAGTGCCCCAGATATCATCAAGCACGATGAGGCATTTATTCCTTTCCAGAAATTTATGCAACTCCTCTCCAAGCTGTTCATCTCTCAAGCTAAGAATTCTGTGATTCTCATCTTTATAGCTGAGATTTAAAAGAATCTCTTGCCAAACATGCCTCCGTCTAAATTCTTGAGAAACATATACCCAAGCAAATCTATCGAAATGGCGCCTCACTATACGGTGGTGGAAAATCTGTTTGGCTAGAGTTGTTTTCCCCAAACCACCCATTCCGAAAATGGACATGACCCTTAATTTCTTACCACCAGAAACTAAATCATTCACTAACTTCCCAAGACTCTGCTCTAACCCAACAAGATTATGTTCAACAGCATATGGAAACGACTGCCTCTGTTCTCTTTGACTATCAGACAAACTCAAACCTTCTCCGTCCAGAGCTTCTTTTATACCATAGTCTCTCATGCTTGCTGCTATCCTAGAAAGCCTGGAGGTGATATCTTTTATCTCTGAGACAACATTATGAAGTGAAACCGTCTCACTCAAGATGCAAGCAAGCCTTCGAAACACCCTTTTGATCCCTTTTCCTTTCTTTAATTCGGCCTTGAGGAAAAATGCCTCGAGGACATCCTCTGCATCATAAGCAGCTTCTCTAATGTCTGCTACCCAGTTACGCACTCTCTCGCTTTTATGCTGCTTCTCATCTGCATCCTTCAAGAAGCACCTTAAACGCTTCAGTTCGTCTTGCAGCTGCTTCACCTGGTCACCTATACCAAACAAGAACATCGGTTCTTCCAAGAGCAACTCCCCTAGCTTCTGCACTGTAACGGAAACAATAGCCTCTGCCATTTTGTTGATTTACAACTGTGACTCGCCCAGTCTCTACACTATAAGAATCAACTATGAACTATCATGGCGCAAAATTCAAAGTCAACTCAATCATAGAATTATTTGTCCCTTTCTGATTTTCAACTGTTAGCATCATGTGAACATAATTCTCTGGGACAGCTACCAAACCACTTCAATTCTTGAAGTGTTCTTTTGTGTTGGCCCATGAAGAACCACATCCACATATTCATCCATTACCTTTGATGGGAGACTTTCAAAGTCTTTCTGTCTCCTACAACCATGCGTTTCATTTCCCTTCTCATCTTTAATTGCGGAAGCTACAGTACGGAAACTGGAATTCTCTGCCTCGTGATTACACCAACGAGCTTACTCAGAATAAAACAAATGCAATACACGAAAAAAATTTACTTGAAAAAAAAGAGAAGCCAGAGAATGCATAGAGATTAGTGAGAATCTAACTTTTTATATAACCATGAAACGTGGTTGATATGCAACACACCAAATTTGGCTTTCTTAATTTGCTGATAGGAATGAGAGAGACAACACTTATATGTATAACTCTTATTATTATCGTAGTCTTTTCAAATTGGTGTGGAATGAACGTGTACAGATGAGTATGAACAATATAATATGCGTCTTTACTTTTGTTTCCCTCATCCGAAAAGTTAAAGAAAACCCGCAGATATACAAAAACTTTCTTACATTTGAACCTAGGAACTATTGTAGAGCTTGCACTTATTTGTTCCAGCACAAACCAGACATTCTTCTGCATCACCTTCAACATGGCTCAGACAATGTTGGATTCTGTCGTTCACAACGTCCTGCAGAAAGAAAAATTAGCAGATTACTGAAAGTTCAATAGCCAAAAGAGGAACATATCAGCTTTTGGAGGTTGAAAGGGAAAAATGCGGCATTCACAGATGGGCGCTCACATCCCTCAAGCTTGAAGTGCTCGCTCGTTTTAAGTAGCAAGATTGTTAACTAAACATGTTTTATTTCTTACGATGAGGAGATTATGGAGGCCGAGAGGTGCAGTTATGAGGTATGAGATGCCAGAGAACTCCTTTGCAGCATCAGCCGTCAGAGAAGGAATGTCCTAAATCGGATAACAGCCATATTCCCACCAGGAAATTAGTGTACAATCCTCCAAAAATCCCAGCAAGTAGACCAGCCAAGAGCTTACAAAAAACACACAAGTAGGATATACAAGGCCATACCTGATGCCAATGTCTTCCAGGGAACAGAAAAAATGGGCTAACGACTACACGTTTGGCTCCTTGTTGTACACACAAACTGAATGCACTTTTTATAGATGGTTCAGCCAATTCCTAGCGTAAAAAGACGAACATCAGAAAATAGAAAGCAGAACCGAAAAGAATGTCCAAGTTGTCAATTCAATCTAAAAGATAACCAAAACACTAACAAAAGAAGAACAGATTGTATCAAACTCATAAGTATGCAACTCTAGTGACCCACACAAGTGAATTCATTCAGGTAAACTACCATAAATAAAGGAATCTACTTGTGGTTCCCAATTTAACAGAAAATTCTAAGGTGTTTACTACATTCTAAAAGAACATGAGATGAGAAGCAAACTGGTGTCTAACTATATAAAACCAAAGCTAAGCCTCTTCAACTATGAAGAAAAGTGGGTAACATAGGGAAAAAAACATTACCATATGAGCAGGCTCTACAATTGGGTATCCAGTCTTGCCTTTGAAAATCTTCACAAACTCCTCTGAAACTCAGAAACAACCGCGCAATTACATATATATGAAGTGAGAGAATGAAAAGCAGCAATCAGGAAAGAAGATTAGAAAGGAGAAGTAGCAAAAGAGACAAACTTACCAAGCATTAGATTTGATTCCCGGCGACGAGAACCGTGATCGACGATTATAATCCCATCAGCGTCGCCGATCCCATTTCCGAGCAACCCGCCGTTCCCGAAGCTCACCGAACATGGAAACCCTCTTCTGCTTGCTCTCTGGGGTCGAAATTTCTCAACTTTTAAGGAAACTGGTAAAGCCCATGACCGATTCGTCCGCGTAATTGTGCATGAGGAAGACGAAGCAAGAGTATCCGCTCTGAGATTGCTAGAAGGAAAATCAAAAGTATTAACTTTCAGAAGAAAGCAAAAACAAGAGAAGTAAATAATCAAAGGGTATAGAGGAAAATGATAAAGAACCGTTGGGAGGAGAGACAGTGGGAGAGATTCACCAAGAACTGACACTGAGTCGCCACCATTTTTTTCTTCCTTCTTTTGTCAACGAGTCGCCGCCATTAAACTCACAAATTTCTCACTCCATTATTCGCATTAATGAGTATCCTCGAGAAAACTGAAAAGCAAAAAACAGTCAAACTACATAAATGGGCCGAGGCCCAAATAAGTATTAACTCGAGCATTGGCCATGTTGTGGAGTTATGGTGTAGGTCTTTTACATAGTGGGATTGTAAAATGAGTACGAAAATGATTACCAAAGCTTAATTAGGCATTTGATGGGCTTATAATGTGAAGCCCATATATGAGAATGAAACAAAAATCGCAATGAATATAAACGCCACGTCACCAAGTGAAGGCCACAGTCGGAAACTCAACTCCCGAACCTACGAAGATCGGTCTCTCTCTCTCGCGAATTTGTCTCCGGTTCTGTCTAATTCTACGTCACACGTCCTCTCTCATTTTCTTCCTCCAAGCCTGATTATAACCTATGAAGATTGAATGAGCAGAATCGATTTTGTCAATATCTATCATTTGAAGAAAGGTGCGAAACATGAAGAGACCTTCTTGCGCCTTAACCAAGCTTTCCTAATTTTTCCTTTATGTTAGGTTTTCGTATTACACCGAAACTTCTGAGATTGGGTCTTTGCAAAGTGGTTCATGAAATCCCCGGAAGAGCTGTTCTTTATTTTGTTTTGCATTGGTTCTCTTTTGTTTGCTTTGAATTAAATGAAAGATTCATTTCTTTTTTTGGCAGTGATTGAGGAAAGTAACTTGCGATGTATACAAGGTTAATAAGAAGGAACCAGAGATTGGGTTTTGTATTGAAGCAAGACAAATGTTTAGTTAGGCCACCGGCTCGTGACTTCACCGGTTCGCCATCTTACAGATTAGCAAATATACTAACAAATCACTTGACAAGAAAGAATCCATCTTGTGGTGCTATTGCCTCTGGGAAGTGTTTGAGTCTTTCTGGGAACAACCAATTGCGTCGGTTTAGCTCTGAAGGTGATGGAAGGAATGCTAGTGAGGGTAACCGTTTCCCTCTGAATAAAGAAAAGACGGGAAAAGAGAAGAGCGCTCTTGGAGCTGACCATTTTGATCCTCACGCTCAACTTGGAGAACAAGACCAAATAGATTGGCTCAACAATGAGAAGCTTGCAAGTGAGAGCAAAAAGGAGTCACCTTTCCTTAATAAAAGAGAGAGATTGAAGAATGAGTTCTTGCGGAGAATCCAACCTTGGGAAACTATACAGCTCTCTTGGGAGTCCTTTCCTTACTACGTCCAGTAATGACCAACGAAAATTTTCTATCTGTTATCGTGTTTCTTTCTCCTTGTCATTTCCCTCTTTTGCTAACATGCTCTGTTCTTGCTCTCTCTTTTTTCCCAGCGAACACACAAAAGATACTCTGGTGGAGTGTGTGAGCTCACATATAAATCAAAGGAATATGGCGTCCACTTATGGTGCTCGTTTAGATTCTTCAAGTGGGAGAATACTGCTCCAGAGTGTTCCTGGTTTGTGCAGTGTTTGATGTCGTTTTTTTCTTCTATGTCAAACTATATAATTGGTGAAGAAATAAGGTTCAATAATGGTTTGATTATACAGGCACTGAGCTGTACCGAGAGAGGTTGGTTCGAGCACTTGCTCGGGAAGCACAAGTTCCCCTGTTGGTTCTTGATAGCAGCGTTCTTGCTCCTTACGTGAGATTCTGATGTTCATTTGCTATGACATGCTATGGGTGTTATATCTTTTTCATGATGCTATTGTGGTCTTTGTCGATTCTGATCAGGATTTTGCTGATGACTACAATGAAGAGTCTGAATCAGATGATGACAATGCAGAATCAGATCAGTGCTCTTCAGAGTCTGAAGCTGAGGAAGAAACTGATGCAAACAATGACGAGACGAGTAGCAGTGAGGCAAAAATAGATGGAACTGACGATGAAGAAAGATATTTAGAGATTTCTAAGGAAGTCCTCAAGAAACTTGGGGCCGACATAGAGGACATCGAGAAGGTACGATCTTTTTATGCGAGGTTCATAAGTCTATCATGTTAATTTTTTGCCTTTCTATGGACAATCTGTATCTCCGTTACCTTGTCATATATATTTTCCAATTTCTTAATTCTTATACTATTTATTGGTATGGACCTTTTTTTATCGGAGTACACATGATTCGATGACTGCTGCGTTGCTCTTTTTTTCTCTGATCGATAGAGTTTAGAAATGATGTACATGTGCTTAATTGCTCTACATTGTGGCAGAGAATGTCTGAACAACTACTTGGCTCTTCTGAAGTATCAAAGGCTGCAGTTGTCAATCATTGCGATAAAGCCAAGCGGCCTCTTAAGAAAGGTAGCTAACTCTCAGCATGTTCACCTTGCTCATTTGCATCAAAGGATGTTTTTAACTGGTTGGATAGTTTGTATCACTGTCAAGGCTCTATGATGTATCTCCATTGTTGTAGAAGCTCTAGATGTTCTTAGTGTATCCATTTGCTCAATGGGCTTGGCGTGTTTTAGTAACTTTTCTTTGTATCTAATTATATTTTCTGTGTGTTGTGTATCTCTCACTGGCCTTTGACTTTTTCCTCTTTCATTTCTCAAATTTTAATCTTTGCACATGTTTGTAGGAGATCAAGTTAGGTATGTTGGGTCTGCTAAAAAGGACGAAGCAAAGCGTAGGTAAATTAATGATTCATTTCTATGTGAATCGATTTCCCCGTTACTCGTGCTCAAAGATTTTAAATATATTTTCCTGGATATAACTCTACTGGAGAAACGACGTTTGGTCTGTCTTCGTTGTCATAAGATCTCTTTCGTTGCATGGTTCCTTTAGTGCTTTACTCCCCACCCTAGCATGTTGTTTCATGAAAATATGTTTCTCTGGTTATTTGTAGAATCCTTTCAGCTACAAGTAACGATGGCTCTCTTTGTTTTCATGTTCTGTGTTTGTGTCGAAGTTGAGGCAAGCTGGTAGTTAGCTTCGTAATTTCAGCACTTCGAGTTTTACTTCCTTCATAACTATCCCGCATTATACAGCTTTGAAGTTCTTGACTCACAGACTGACAATGACTGGCTCTGTGCTCCGTTCGTGTTTGGTTAGTTAGCTATGGAGCGTAAACTGATATGTACCAAAGTTGGTGCATCTCTGTTTCATGTATTGTTAATTTGTTATCATTTCTCTCATCTCCATGCTATTTAATTTAGATTTGATTGAATAAAAAAGGCTTTTCAGTTTAAATCCCCTGATCGGTTTTAGTCGTCTAAGATACATATCGACTATTTATTCTTATTTATGTACTTTTACATGAATGTATTTTTGTAGTCTATAAGATTTATAAACCTTCTAGCAAGTTTACAATCGGCGTAAGTTTTGGAAATAAAGCATCAAAGGCTTCATCCTGTAAACCTGGATCGTATAACCAGTGGTTTGGAGTTGGTCTAGGTCCGTATTTGTGATCTATGCTAGAGAAATCTTCTAGTAAGTAGTAACAGAAGCTAGTAATAATGATTGTATCCTTATTTTTTTTTGGCTTGTAAATATATCACAGGGTCGTATTGGGCAAGATTTCTACATCTGATGGTCAAAAAAGTGCTTTTACCGTTATTCCTGGCAGGTGGGTTGGTAAGTCATCTAGTGTAAAAAAAAAAAGATAATTGTCCTGTGAGTTGTTTACTTTTAGGTTTAATTTTCCGTCTTCCAAGTTTTTTTTGTTGCTTTTTATATATATTTCCTACTCTTCGAAGGGCTGAAAACAACATTGGCTATTCAGAGAGTGAACTTGAGGCACGGTTGGCCTTTTTCTCCCATATTTGAGTGTACCTTATCCGATATTTTATTAAATTTCTGACAGCTGATCAGATATGTATTACATATCTGTAGCTGCTAATCTCATGACTTATGTTTTTCAAGGTTTATTCCGGTTATAGCATAGTCTGGCTATTTTATCTGTTTGAGTGGTGTAAGCTTGTGAAGAAGTTGACAACTTGTAGTAGAGCTTTTTGCGTTATGAAATTTGGGACCATGGCGTATCATCTTGTAGTTACAGGCGCATAAATATCTTCTATGATACATTGGTCTGATAATATTTTAGTCGATGTCTGCCTGGTATGCCTAGTAGTGTTTATAATTATTTTCGTGTCAAGACCAAATGTTAATTATGGTTATTCCAAGTGAGCTGGATTTTCCTTTCAGAATCGTTGGGGCTTTGGGTTTTAATAATTGAGATGTACCATTGGATGTGAGGAAACTTCTGTTACGATTATTGCCTTCTGATATGGTCGTTAGTTCCCCTCTGAATCATAGTGTCTCTAGAAATGATTATTGGCAGATATACAATGCCATTCACAAGCTCCCAGTCATCATTATCACTTTGTCAATTGGTGAATGGTTTTTTTTTTTTTGGCAGTATGCCATCTGTGCTTTTTGTAATTTGGCTTGCCAGAAAAATGTGGCATTCTATTCTCTGTGCACTCCTTTGCAACATATATTGAACTAGAATAATTCTGAGAAAATTTGACATTTTTGAAGACGTTCTATATTTTGTCTTTAACGAGAGTTTATATTCTTGCAGGCCATTGTCTAGCGGACAACGTGGAGAGGTATACGAGGTGAGTGGGAACCGTGTTGCGGTCATATTTGATTGTGGCGAGGATAAAACATCAGAGGGAAGTGAGGAAAAGCCAGCAGAGCGGCCCCAGAAGTTGCCTATCCACTGGGTTGATGGTATAATTGCTTCATGATATTCCTATTGGCTGATATGTCGTCATACGTGTAAAGTTGGAGACTCACTCGAATGACATCATGGTTGAATGTAGCTAAGTAATATATTTTTCTCTATGCAGCTAAAGACCTCAAACACGACTTGGATATGCAGGCAGTAGATGGCTACATTGCCATGGAGGCGTTAAATGAGGTATATTTGGAAGTTAAAATAACTTTGCTTGTTGGCTTTACTCATGGCTAGTTTCAGACTGAAACTTGCAGCTATACATGAACATGTGTGTAAGCTGTAAATTTCATGTTTTACAAGATGATCTCTCCAGCAGCAGCAAGCCCGCGGACTTTTTTTTTTTTTGGTTTGACTGGATTTTTGTGTATATATATATATATATATCTATATTATGCTCTCTTTTGCCAGTAGCCTTAATTTTCACTGGTGTGTTCTGATAACTATAATCAAGTTCCAGCACCATAACGTTGAAACTTTCTAACTGTTTTCAAAAATCTTGAGCGATGCCTGCAATTCTGCCTCTGATTCCGGACCGTATTTATATTTATTGATGTGAGGATAAGTATATCCGTTTTTTCCGCTACAGTTAATCCATTGTTTTCTTTTCTTTGTAGGTTTTGGAATCCAATCAACCACTTATAGTCTATTTTCCAGACTCCTCGCAGTGGTTGTCTAGAACTGTGCCTAAAACAAGACAAAAGGAATTTGTAGACAAAGTTGAGGAAATGTTTAATAAATTATCCGGTCCTATTGTTATGATATGTGGGCAGAACAAGATAGAAACGGGCTCAAAAGAAAGAGAGAAATTCGTAAGCCTTTCATCATCTCTCACTCGTCATTGGTTATTGACCGGCCTTTGTTCCTGATCCTGATCAGTGGATGAACAACTAATTTTTTTTCTTATTGAAAACAGACGATGGTGCTTCCAAACTTTAGCCAGCTTGCGAAACTGGTAAGCTAAACATTAAAGTAGCATTTTATTAATATATGTGGGTTTTTTGAACGATGGTGCACTTGTCTTTGTATGAGTTGCTGAGATTCTTCGTATGTCTGAGATTCTTCGTATGTCTTGTTAGTCCCTTGATGCAAATTATCTGATGAGAACTTGCAAGTTATGCAAATATCTTGAATACACGTTAAATGACAGCTATGAGTTAGTCAAGTTATATTATATATTTTGCAACATGTGAAAGACTGTAGATATGTATTTGCACATTCCATCTCCTTGATATGACTCTGGCTTAGTTTGTGGGTCTGCATTTGTTTTTCTAAAGACTTCCCTTGCAGTGTCATGCTCTTCTTGATATTCCTTGGTTTGTTGCAGCCTCTTCCCTTGAGGTGCCTAACGGAGGGATTAACAGGAAGGAAAAGATCAGAGGAGAATGAGATATACAAGCTTTTCACTAATGTTATGCGCATACATCCTCCAAAGGTACGCCTAATGTCATATGAAATTTTTTAATCACAGTAACAATTAACTGTTCCTGCAGAAATGTAAACAATGGATAAGGAGGCGTAGATATGTTGCTATACCTAAGTGAGATAGCATAGGCTAGTTTGATTGGGTCCTTTGGAAATTATCTCCTTGAGAAGTACAATCATCTATGAGTCATGTATAATAATGTCTAGAAATTTATATGACTGACTCCTTTTATTTTTTAAGGAATGGCTTTCGTACTTGAATGCTTCTTTTAAAATTGTGGTGTAGGAAGAAGATGCCCTCATACTGTTCAAGAAACAACTTGGAGAAGATAGGAGAATCGTGATATCGCGGAGTAATATAAATGAGTTACTTAAGGTACCTAGATTAAGTTTAAATGTTATTGAGAAAAGTGAGGCAAACCTGTAATGTTTTCATTAATCGTTGTGTCTCAATGTTTTTATTTCCCAGGCACTTGAAGAACATGAGCTATTCTGCACAGACTTGTACCAAGTGAACACCGATGGCGTGATATTGACAAAACAAAGTGCGTAACTCATGATGAACCACTTGGTTTGTTTTGTATTTATTAAGTTGTCAATCGAGAATTAAAGCACTCCTTTGCGCTAGACTGGCGTTTCTTTGCTATGGCAAGAATCGAGTTGTTGGGACACTAATATAAAATAAATGAGAGCAGGAGCACACACTTAGATCCTCAAATTTTCCATAGAACCGTTCACTGTTTCCTTAAAAGAAGTTAATTAGTGTTCTGATTATTTTTAGTTGAGATTGGATAGAGTTCCTTCTGGTTGACGTTTGATATCTGCAGCTTTCTGCTCGTTGTTGCAAACATATGACTTTATCCATTGCCTTCTGAGATGGAAATATCTACGTGAGAAAGGGGGCTCAAAAACTTGTGGCATTTGTTTTTGCAGAAGCAGAGAAAGTTATTGGATGGGCCAGAAATCATTATCTAGCTTCTTGTCCAGAACCATCGGTTAAAGGAGGCCGCTTGTCACTGCCTCGAGAAAGGTATGTATGATTGTGGCTTTATATTGGGGATCTGTAACAGATAATTTTGTTATCTTACTGCCTTTCGTTCCTTCTTTTTCAAGCATTGAGATTGCGATTGCGAGGTTAAGAAAATTAGAAGATAATTCCCTAATGCCCTCACAAAATTTAAAGGTTAGGTTCCTTGCCCTTGGATTCTGGTAAATAGAACTTGAATTATTTTGAGTAACAATAGTAAAAAGAGATCATTTCTTGCAGGATATTGCAAAGGATGAGTACGAACGAAATTTTGTCTCAGCTGTGGTTGCTCCTGGAGAAATAGGCGTCAAATTTGAAGACATTGGTGCTCTTGAAAACGTGAAAAAGGCATTAAATGAGTTGGTCATTCTTCCCATGAGGAGGCCAGAGCTTTTCACCCGTGGAAATCTCTTGCGGGTATTACATTCTGTCTGGTGCATAGCATTATTATTCTTTCCATATATCAGTTACTGCTGTTCAAAGTGGCTGATATTCCTGATGACATGAGCCTTTTTTCTAGCCCTGTAAAGGAATATTGCTTTTTGGTCCTCCTGGAACGGGTAAGACGCTCCTTGCCAAGGCTCTTGCAACAGAAGCTGGAGCAAACTTCATTAGCATAACTGGCTCAACGCTAACATCAAAGGTACATGGACTATATCGTTTGACAGTGTTTGTTTCCTTTTGTATGCATGTTTCAATTATGTGTATAATAATACATGTTCATATGTAATAACTGTAGTTTTTGGGGCACACCGATTCATGATACTTTCATTATTCTGTTCCGGATAATTATTTTTGGGATCTGACTCTCTGTCTTGTCTCGGTTCCATGTTTTGCATAGTGGTTCGGAGATGCAGAAAAGCTCACGAAGGCTCTCTTTTCCTTTGCTACAAAGCTAGCACCTGTTATTATTTTTGTCGATGAGGTAAGAACTTTTGTCTAAATTTTGTTTTGTGCGTCCATACGTCACAGGGTTGATTTATGGTTGTCACTCTCAGTTACGGTTATGATGAGTAAATGTGATTGACGGGATTTTTGTTTGTTTGATAGATCGACAGTCTGTTAGGTGCTCGTGGTGGCTCTTCCGAGCACGAAGCTACCCGAAGAATGAGAAATGAGTTCATGGCAGCTTGGGACGGGCTTAGGTCAAAAGACAGCCAAAGAATCCTTATTCTCGGTGCCACTAACCGTCCCTTTGATCTTGATGATGCTGTCATTCGTCGTCTACCAAGACGGTAAAAACCTGATTTGAGTTTTCATTTGCCTTTGTGAAGTTCGGTTGTCTGTTTCTTTGCAGTAACTGAAAGTTTTTTATTTTACCCGTGAACTCTAGGATATATGTCGACTTACCAGATGCTGAAAACCGGTTGAAGATACTAAAGATCTTTCTCGGTCCAGAAAATCTTGAATCCGGTTTCCAATTCGACAAACTTGCAAAGGAAACCGAAGGTTATTCCGGTAGCGATCTGAAGGTTGGTATTTGTATTCCGATTTCCGACCCCAACTTGTGGCGGCATTTGTAAGTTCTTGTCTTCATCTTAATTCTTTTTCTTTTTGTGGGTTTTGTATTGCAGAATCTATGTATAGCTGCTGCTTACAGACCTGTTCAAGAACTGTTACAGGAAGAACAAAAGGTACAGAATATAGATTGTCGAAGGACATAGACGCTTCCGGAGCTTTTTTTCCTTGATGCTTTGCCTTGTTTGTCTCTTCAGGGTGCAGGAGCTGGTGCGTCCCCTGGTCTACGGCCGCTGAGTTTGGATGACTTCATTCAGTCTAAAGCTAAGGTATTTTTAGTAGTTGCATTAATGCCAAAGTTAAATTGTATGATTTGTATCTCAAAGATGATTGATTCAAACCGCAAAGATGGGATTGTGATCATATGTATGGTTTTGCAGGTGAGCCCGTCGGTGGCATACGATGCGACGACGATGAATGAGCTGAGAAAATGGAACGAGCAATATGGTGAAGGAGGGAGCAGGACTAAGTCTCCTTTTGGCTTCTGAAGAAATGTTTCAGTTAGTTTTGTTAGATTTAATTTCTAAGTGTTACAAAAAAAAAAAAGTGATTTTCCTTCTTTTTCTGTGTTTTTCTTTGTTATATCATCTTGTAGTCAGTCAGTGTTGTATCAATGTTCTAATTAAAATATTTTTTACTTTATTTCTATCAAGGGATAACATTGGTCAGCATTACACACTGTTATCTGAATCTTCTATTTTTATCTACTGTTTTGTTATTTTAATACTTAAATGGAGATAAGATCTATCTAAGAAATCCCCTATAATGATGCTCTACTAGGTTTCTTTGATATGTACGACTTCCACTTTCATCTTTTATAAGACTAAGTAATGAATTAACTCTTTAGGGTACAAGAGGTTAAAAAAAAAAAGCATTTACGAGTGATAACGCGGGGGGCAAAAGCAGCATAAACCCACGATCCAAGTATCAATGAAGCATCCTAAATTTGTAGCAGCTAAATTTTATTTGGTCTTTTTTTAACGAACCTGAGAGTACCTCCATTGGGAGGATTGAAGGTGGTATCTCACTAATTAAAATAAATCAAAAATAAAAGATATTGAAGTGAGAGAAGGTGATAGTTTCTCATTTGAGAAGTTATTAGAAGTCCACCAGAACCTCATGTACAACTTGTAAGTTTTTCATTGGTTCATTTTTTTGATTTAATTATGTGAATTAATTTTAATAAAACTATTATTTTTATATTGCTGGGATACTTTTGGAAGTATACCCACCGATAATGTTGCTCTGATGTGGAAAGAAAGGATTAGTTCCATAAGGGAAGATGTTTAGGTCGAACGATCTCCATGTGAAAAACGAGTACGGACGGATCGGAAAATTAAAATAAAACAATTGACAGCTGTGGGATTTGAACCCACGCCCTTTCGGACCAGAGCCTAAATCTGGCGCCTTAGACCACTCGGCCAAACTGTCTAATTTGTTAGTGAGCTGATAATGACTTATATAGCCACTCGATACAAACATGATTCTTCGCCTTTATTAATCTGATCTGAATATTGAAAAGGAATATAATAAACTCCTGCCTCACGCGCCTTTGCCCTAATCAGGTGGTATAAAGCCAAAAGTTGATCATGAACTCGGGAGCGTTTCCTTAACGCGCCTTGAAAGCATAGGGTAGAAAACCAGAACGATTTGAACCAAAACGGCTGCGTTTGAGTATGTATGGGCTCGACTCTCTTATACATAGTTGGCCCATCAGGCCTTCGGCAGAAATCGAGCTTATTTTTCTCTTGACAATTTTCTAGAAGAACAAAACTCACTGCTAGTTGAATCCTACTGTAGAGAGATAACTTTGGATAAATAAACCATTTGCGTCTAAGCTCCTTCAAACCCGAAGATGATTGTTTTATTTTTCATAGTATTTAAATGTAAAATGAAGAAAAAAAGTTTGTGGTAAATTTCTCCCTCAAAAAGTTTAAAAACAAAAAAAAAACAAAAAAAAACTTACATTGCATGAGGTGAAATCTAGACAGAGAGCAGAACTTTTTTACCAAAACGAATATCACCACAGTGTGGTTTAGCTACGAATCCAAGAAGGCTCCAACCCAAAGAGCTTATCGCCTCGGTTTTGAGAAGCTGATGTTCGGGGTGGTGGTGCATGTACCGTGATCGGAAGAACCCATTCGCTTTTTTCCCTTTCCGGTATTAACAAGGGGTGTTCATACCTGCAATTAAACAGAACCAGATACTGACTTCAAACAACTTGAGCACGTCATAAGACCGAACCAGAGATTGAAAGAAAGTGAATCCTTTGCGTTAGAAATCCGTTTTGAGTGTTGGGTGTAGTACCTGCTCAAGTCCACATCCTTCGGGGTAATTAGGAACTCAAACCGAAGAATCCATTGCACAGAAACACGGGGTGTAGTAAACGACATTGGACCATCCGTGGGAATCGAAAAAAGAAAGCTGGTCTGAACAAGGTCTGCCACCACTTCATGGTGATCGCTTTGGACCTATTGAGAAAAGATAACATTAGAATATTAAAAACATACAATGTACTAGCAAAGATCTCCATCGCAGAGACTAGCATCTGAAGATTAGTCGCGGAAATAAGAAAGAAGAAACGAGGTCAATCAACAGATTATGCTCTGCTGTATCTGTACCTTAGTATGCGTTGGAGAGTTTCTCCTAGATGGATGAACAAATCTCCTGTTTATCGTCTCTGAAGTTTCTAGTGTAACCGAGACCTGGAATCGGATATTGATCATCAAATTCAACGGACCTTGATATAGCTTCAGCTTCAGAATTATACACAAGAAATTACATATTTTATGGATTTACCTCAAGGCATCTTCTAGCTCCTTCATGGAAGAAAGTAAGGGTTCCACCAATCTGCAAACAATTAGCATTGGAGGTAAATCGTAGGAAATGTTATGAAAGAATGTGAAATGACATCAAACTGCCGTTACGTTATCGCTGAAGTAATAAGTAGAGTCGGCATTCTTCGGGGAAAATCTAAGAAGGACTTGGTCATCCATTCTGATGTTATAAGATCTTCCTCGTGTAAATCTTTCTGCTGCAAGAAAATGATTGCACCGGATAAGTAGCCATTTGCAGAATCAACAGACAAATGAAGAGTACAACATGTGAAACACTCAAACTGTGAGAAGGTTGAGAGAGTAAACTAATTTACATGGAATTGGTTCTCCAGCTCCGGCTTCAGGTGAGTTAGATGCTCCTGTGCCATTCGTCTGCTTGGGTTGTTGGCTCGGAATCACGGAATTTGATTTACCAGGCGAAAAGCCATCTAGTAGGAAAAAGATGGAAGCATTCTTCAGTAATCCGTTCCTTGCTCACCAATTATAGAGCTTATAAACATAATAGACAATGGGTATTCCGAAATAGCATCTTTCAATTATTATGGGTATTTGAGAACGGTACTATTTCCAAATTTTGATTTAAACCAGCCTTCTACTGAAGACAGAAACACTTGTGTTAGCGAAGTCAGCCGTTTCTCAGTGACCCAGTAAAAAATTGCTGTTCTAGGCAATCAGCAATTACATACATATTAACACTTACCAGGTCCAGAGTCATAAGACACCACAGCAGCTGATAACTGAGAGACCATCTCTTTTGGAGATGATCCAACACCTTCTTCAATATATGACGTGCCTTTCATTGATAATCGCGGTCCAGAATTCAAGGACAATGAACTGCCAAAAGTTCTGCTTAAATTTCCTTTGTTGAGATAGGACGAAACAGAGGAGATCTCATCGCGTGAACTGTCATATCCATCCTCACCACTATCATATGCGTCATTAGCTCTAGTCTGCATTAAATGCATTTGGTTGATTTTCTTATGTTGACCAGCATGCAAATGAAACCAATAGGTATACAAAAGGCTATAAAAACAGTAATAAAGATAAACAGTAATATGATACAACTGTGAGCATGTCATACCCATTCCGAGTCTCCATCCATCTCTTTCCAGTATATTTCTGTCTGAATAGTACTGGTGGGAACAATTCCTGAGAGAAAACGTAAGAGGCCCATCATGTTGCAATGCTAATGCCGTCCAACCATTAAGAAAGAAAAAAACGAGTTTGAAACCTGAATTAAAATTCCCAATTAGAAATTTAGAACAAAGCTTACCATCGGTTTGACCTTCCTCTGAAAGCAACCCGTTGTTCTTCTGAATTGCCCACACTTGAATTGGGACTCGAGTCTCCTGTTGGTATATCAAAACAGGATTACGGGTGTCAATATTATGCCGACTTCCATTAGAAAAATCTAATTACAAAGGGGAAAATAAATTATACTCGGAAAGACGAGTCCTAACACCATATGCATACACTTAAATATCTTCTATCAAAAGATCATGATATATGAGGCATGTAAACTGAATTTCATTTTGACATATAACCACTCCTAGACCCACTCTAGAATCATGGCATTCAATTTCTGGGACAAAATATTACTATGATGCCAAATCAGGAAAAATGACAATTCTACTTGATTAAAACGATATTGCAATTAACTGACCGAACTACTAAACTCACTTCAGTGACAAACCGGCCTAAGAAAACAAAGTACGTCCATGTGACACCGAGATTTTTTCCAAGAACATCTAGACTGACCTATGCTTCATAACTCATGGTTCAACCTCGTATTATTAAAAAAAAAAAAAAAAGACACCCTGGTGCATGGCCATTCCATCGCCATAGAGAAATAACTAGCTAAATGATTTAAGAATGTCGATTGTCGAATGACTCGTACAAAGTTGGGTGATTGTCGAATGACTCGTACAAAGTTGGGTGATTGTCTTATCAATTAGGTATTAAGCAGGCTAGAAACCAAGGGACGCCTAACTTAAGCACTATAGTAAGAAACATTATGTTGCAATTTAACACTATCTTCTACAAAATTAAGTCTTTCCAAGAGAGCTACAAATGTTTGGGTTTACCCCAGTTTAGTTTTCTACACAGGAGAATAGAAAATATAATTGCATTCAAGCAACCAGAGTGAACAAAACACAATGTATTGCACCTATAGCACCTAAAGAAAACACGGGAAGTCAAGTAAACTAACCACTTCGACGAAATCGTTTGACGAGTCTTTGTAAAATTGACTGTTTTCTAATGCCATCAATCTTCCGCTTAATGTGCTCTTTATATAGTAATGGTAACGTAAAGTAGCCCCCTTATAAGAAGGTGGTATAATCGGTGGGAGTATAGCTCGAACCATTACTGTAGATGGAAATTACAAACAAAGATGTCTGTGAGCTCAAAGATTTGACATTGTAAGCCATGGCCATCAGCAGCCCTATGTTATTATTCATGTAGTATTAAAGAAAGGAATCAGGCAAGATTACATGTCATCTTAGCACCAGGGGATAGGAGTTGATTAGAAATCAAGGATGGTGTTGAACTGTCTAGGAAGATGTGTTCACCTGAAGATCGCCAAAAAAACGATTAGCAAATCACTACAAAAAGTACACATAGATGGCACAGAACCTAGTATCGTTCTGTTCCCTCAAGCTTGTGCGGATGAAGAAAATGACCTCACAATGAAGCACTTAATGTTTTGTAATATAACACTGATGCAAGTACTGCACTAGTATATACTTCTAGAGTCAATTAAGTTTTATAAATGCTATAAAAATGCAATGAACATCATTTTTCGAATGCAATATGCATACTGTCTCTAGAAAATGAACCATGACAGGCTGAAATCCTAGGAAGTTAAGGAAACACGCAAAGAAAAATCACATAGTGTCAATGCTGAATTTAATAGCCGTTTCCCCTTGAATATTTGTTTCTCCTTTTTTTTCTTAACTATTTCATTTTTTTCCATAGTCATCCTCAACCAGAGACAAGCCTATTTCCAGAGTGCGGGTGTGCGTATGTAAGTCTACGCGTATACCATCAAGTTATTCAAAAGCATCAACAATTTAGAAATGTCCACGAACTGATATAACATATAACAGTTTCTTCGGTAACAAAAAGCTCCTTTTCAATACCTCTTCGTCCTTTGCTTCCTGGTGACTGCTTTTGAGTAGAAAACCACTGAATTTCCAGTTTCTCTACTCCCTTTACCTCAAAACTAAGCTTTTCCACCAAAATGGAGGGATTACCCACGTTATCATGATCCCTTACAGGAGAATTACCAACCTCAATAGTTACAAATATGGAATCTCCAGGCCTGTACACATCTTTATCCGTTTGCAAATTTAGAGTTGGTTTGAGCTTGCTCCCGGAAACACCCAAAGAATCATTAACTTCGTTGGAACTGCCAATCCCCAAAAATGAAAACCTTGATGATAACATCGCTTCAACGGCTGTGTTCCTTGTCAAATACAACTATTAAGCTGGAGACACCAAGCAAAAAGCATAGAAGCTGACTTAATCAAATCCCTGAGGACAATTCGATCGGGCATAAACCCTGCAAAATTTGACGGAAAAAGGAGCTTTTTATTCAAAATCTAAAGAAAATGCCTCAACTGTAGAACTGAGAGCAAGCAAAAGAATCATAAGATACAAAGAAAAACTCGCAATCCAGAATGCGCGTTTCCAAAATGTTTGATCATAGATCCAGGGACGATTCTGAGGGAATGTGCAAACTGTGCAGAGCCCCAGGAAATTAGGGTTCCTAAGGAGAAGAAGATGACTTACACGTGATGATTAGCAAGAACACCCGATTCAAGGTTCCTCCTTCCAAACATAAAACTGGCGGAAAGTAGCTAAAGAATGGCAATCAATTACTTGAACCAAGACTCAGATCCAGAGAGAAGACGATGTGAATCGCGCAGATCATAGAACTAATTCGTGAGATATCATTCCGTACGAAGGCAATATCTCGTTCACAGTCAGATTCACAGAGACTAAGCTTCTACCTTTCTGTCCGCGACAGCAAAACTCAGAGATGCCAGCAGGATGACGGCACCGGAAAAAGGTTTTCCAAGCCGAAAGTCCGGCGCCAGAATCCTCCGTCGCTAGAATCGAGAAAATGTCGAGAAAAGCTTGAAGGTTGAGATTTCTACAGTAAACCGGGATAATAAATTCAGCTCCTGATCTGATTTTAGATTATTATTTTTTTCTCGTTAAATTGCGCCATCCTTTGTTTTTTTATGATAAAACATTTTTCCCACAGTGTAAAAATAGTAAAATACCAAATGCGTTTTTTTGTTTTCTTTAACACTGAAATAGTTTCAATACAAGAAAAGGAAAGAAACAAAAGAGTACGATTTTAAAAAGAACATGAACTGCCAAAAAATAATAATATATAGATATGATCTTTGTTTGGCTAATAATAAAACTAAATGCTTCAATATGAAATTTTGTTTCTACAATTAGATGCCAATAATTTTGTATCCAAGTTTTTCTATTATTATGACAAGAAATAAGACATTCAACCACAAAAGTCTGAGTTAGATACCAAGTGAGAAGTAACTTGAGAGAAGAATTGGAGAATTGTAACCCCGGCTGCCGGGCATGATCACCAATCACAGGGTCGTTAACTTCTGCAAACACAACGAGCATTCAAAGACTCGAGCATTCAAAGACTCATGCTTGTCAAGTTAACATCCTTGAACACAGCTAAGAAGAGCACATTTTTTTTTGACATACTAGATTCAACATAAATACTAAATAAAATTTGAACATATAGACTACAAACAATGATAAACATCAAAACATTATAAAGAAAAACAATAAAAAATGAAAAAAGTAAAATAATAATAAAAGTACGTACATAGTTCATTCTTTATATGCAAATAACTTACTTTACACAAGTTCCATCTCGGAAAATCCTCTCTCGCACTTTAAACTTTGATCATGAAGAACTCGCACTGTCCGTTTGCTCATCGACATCGTCTTTCATATCTTCATCACCGTATAAAGAATTGATTTTTTCAGCATTTTTGGTTTTTTAAATTCCAAATCATCTAATCACAGAAATCAAAAAGGAAAAAAATACTAAAACTCAAAAATAGAGCAAAAGACAAAACAAAACAAAAATAATAATTGGTCATACTTTTATTTTTAACAAATAATAATCCAAAATTAAACCATAATAAAACTAGATTCAACATAAATACTAAATAATATTTTAATGTATAAACTACAAACCAAAACAAACCAAAACAAACCTCAAAAAATTCTAAAGAAAAACAATAAAATAAATGAGAAAAAGAAAATAACAATATCAGTACATAAACTGTACAACTTAAAATATACTGATATGAATAAATATCATCGCGTTAGTGCGGAACATTTCCTAGTGATATAAATTTGCGATCTCTCTTCTTTTTCATATGTCTTTTTCTCACATTCTTACTTTCACATACTTGTTTTAATAATACACTAATTATTACATGTATCTATATAATCTAAAAATAATGGGTCATACTTTTTATTTTCTTTGTTTTACTTTTGATTTAAATACAATTATTTAACTAAGCAAATAAATAATTAAATTTTTTTGCGGGTGTCTTCATCAAATTATCCAAATTGTAATTATATGATTTGGACAGATTAATGGACGGGCTAACCTACTTTATTTTGATAAATAAACTAATTATTTTATAAAAATTAATGGTATAATATATAATATATAAAACTATAAATATGGATAAATATATATATATAAATATATATATATATATAAATTGATAATTATTCTAATAATCATACTATAACTATATAATTAACAAAAAATTATATAGTATTATCATGTATTTCAAAATAAAATTATTAACATATCTTAATATATAACTTTCACAATATATTTTTCATTCATAATAGAAAAAACGAACTAAAAATATCGTTCATTCCCATAACATATAAAAGTTATATATTATATTTATGCAAAAAAAACTGTTGACACGCCTTAAACTTCTAAATTTACAAATATATATTACTAAAAAGAAAATTAAATATTCAAAAAAAATTACGTTCTTGGGACCGAAATCTAATTTCACTTATTGTGACATGGTTTTTTGTTATTCGATAAAGTATCCTCGTCATTTCAGCAATTGTGGTTAACTATCTTTTAATGAAATTTCAAGGCACACCTCACATAATCTAATATCCACATTCTAAAAATACGAAGGACATTGAAGCCGATGATTATATAAAAAGACTATAGAAAAAAAGGTTTTGATTGATGGCTTTAGAATCCTCAATTTGATGAAATGCTAATTTATTTGTTTTTCTAAAACTAGATATTTTAAACAAAGTTTTTAGTTGCGAAGTTTGTAAAGGAGATGTTGAATCCATTATGCACATTCTTCGCGATTGTCCGGCTATTAGCGGAATTTGGTCTCGTCTGGTTCCTTCTCAGAGGCGACAAATTTTCTGCTCGCAACCACTGCTCGCGTGGCTGTTCCATAACGTGGGGGATAATGATGTCGTAGGTGATACTCCGTGGTCTATTACCTTTGCTACTACCGTCTGGTGGAGCTGGAAATGGAGGTGCGGTAATATTTTCGGAGATACAAAACTCTGGCGTGATAGGGTCCGCTTCATCCGACAAAAAGCGATGGAAACGTGCTCTGCTTTTGCATCTGCCTCCCAGGATAATGCGAGCCCATCATATACTGCTGTTCTTGTCCGATGGCTTCCTCCTTTGTCGAGTTGGATCAAACTTAATATTGATGGAGCTTCTAGAGGGAATCCGGGTTCAGCTGCCGCTTGAGGAGTTTTGCGTGACGCAGATGGTAATTGGCGTGGGGGTTTTGCCCTGAATATAGGGAGATGTTCTGCACCTCTCGCGGAGCTTTGGGTAGTTTGTTATGGCATGGTCTTCGCTTGGGATAGGAGGATCAGATGGTTGGATATCGAGATTGATTCAGAGCTTGTGGTGGGGTTTCTCAAGATAGGGATTTGCGAGTCTCATCCGTTGTCGTTCCTAGTACATCTGTGCTATGGCTTCTTGTCGAGGGATTGGAGAGTCCGGATTCATCATGTGTATAGGGAAGCTAATCGTCTTGCCGATGGATTAGCCAACTTTGCGTTCTCTTTGCCGTTTGGGTTTCATTCTTTTGATTTTGTTCCTCAGTTTGTTGAGGTGTTATGGAAAGACGATTTGGATGGTGTTGCCATTTCACAGCAAGTGTCTTGTAATATGTTTTAAGTTTGTTTTGAATAAAGGTTTCAGGAGATTCACCAAAAAAAAAACAAATTTTTTAGTAGTCATTTATAATATTCGACTAGGAACAATATAGTACTGAAACAAAGATTACATTAATTTTTTTGCTAAATCCGTAAATATTAATTATTCGCTAACACATTAGCAAACATATTTTTCTAGCGTAATTTTTCTATATCTTCATATACCATCATCAATCTAATTAAACTCCTAAGATACTCATTGCTATTCAGTTTACATGCTTATGTCAACAGTCTCGATTGACTATTTGGTGCGAACCATCTTGATATTATACCTATCCCACATTTGCTATTGTAATATGCTCCATGCATGTTTGATAGAACAAGTTGTATTTGCACAAGAGACAAAATATTTAATCTAGTAAAACAAAACATATACTTAAGAGCATCTCACAAATGGAGGTTCTTAAAATGAAAAGAGAAGAAAATATCTCACAAATATAATAAAATAAAATAAATCTTTCAAAAAATATTATTTTAATAGATGGTTATCTAAAACTCAAATGTTGAAAAATCTACACAAAAAGTTTTCATTTGAGAGAAATATTTTTAATTTTTCGGTTTACCTACTGTTCATGGCTATTTTTTCACCTAATTTCTTGGAAAATAAAAGACCGCATCACATTTTTTCAACAATGAACGGCCACTTTAGTATATAGTCTTTAGCCATCAGCCTTTTAAAACCTAGTTGAAGATTCTACATGTTATATTCACTACAACAAGACATTAAAAAAAGTACTACTAGTTAAGACAGAAGGAATCACAAGGGTTTGTTTGTTGTCGCTATAAAATGACGCGTGATAAGCCGCTCTACTAAAGCACGTGACCTCTCCAACTCCAAGCCTCTCTTTGCTTCACTTCACTGCTTTATCTCTCTCTCTCTCTCTCTCTCTCTCTCTCTCTCTCTCTGTCTTGCTCTTTCCATGGCTCCATCTGTGCAGCCTTCTTCGTCACCTCTTCGTACAAGGTTAACAAAAAGATCAATCTAAATCTACATTGCGGATGCAATCCTTTTCGTTTGTTTTATTAACGTTGTCCTGAATCTCTTGATATGTGTTTGCTCGTGTCATTTATTTTTACTCATTTGCGTGTTTTTGTTTTTGCTTTCTGGTTTTTGGTGGCATGCACTGTATATTATAAACAGTGAAGGAGATGAAAAATATGCGAATGTGAAATGGGAAGAGCTTGGATTCGCTCTGACTCCGACAGATTATATGTATGTGGCGCAATGCAGACAAGGAGAGAGTTTCTTAGAGGGGAAGATTGTTCCTTATGGGGACATTTCAATTAGCCCTTGTTCTCCTATTCTCAATTATGGCCAGGTTTTGGTCTCTCTTAATTCTCATAATCACTTGTAAAACTTATGATCTTTGTTCTGATCTGAAATTCATAATGTTAATTTGCTTTGTATGGCTGTACAAACTTGCCAAATCTCACCCTATTATAGGACTTATGGGTTTAACTAGAGCAGGATTCAGGAATTAGAAGCCTTTAATCTCTCGATTACCCTCAGAGTATTCATAGATTGTGTACAGTTGTTTGATTTTAGTGTACAAGCGAGCAAAAGCTTAGAACTTTAGTGTTTATACATATACATATGAATGTTTGAGAGAAAACTTGTTGATACTGGTTTGGCTTCGTAGGGACTATTTGAAGGTCTCAAGGCTTACAGGACAGAAGACGACCGGATTAGGCTTTTCCGGCCTCACGAAAACGCTCTTCGTATGCAAAATGGTGCAGAGAGGCTTTGTATGACACCACCTACAGTGGAGCAATTCGTCGAAGCGGTTAAGCAAACTGTGCTTGCCAACAAGAAATGGGTATGGACTATGGACATATGTTTCTCTGTTCAAAATGATTCTTGATTATAATTTGCTATCATCTCTAGGAGTTCCACTTCCTAAAGGGTGTTATGGTTGTTTTTGGTTTAAGGTACCTCCTCCGGGTAAAGGAGCTTTGTATATAAGGCCTCTGTTAGTAGGGAGTGGCGCTATCCTTGGAGTAGCTCCAGCACCTGAGTACACGTTCCTCATTTACGCATCTCCCGTTGGAGATTACCATAAGGTGAGTTTGTGTTGTCTGTTGCTGTTTTGAATACTCGATGGAGTAAACTCTGCCTAATGACTTTTTTCTTTTTTTAAGTCGAGACTGCTAAACCTGCCAGGTTTGTTTGTCTTGTAGGTAAGCTCCGGTCTGAACCTCAAAGTTGATCATAAGTATCACCGAGCACATTCTGGTGGAACGGGTGGTGTCAAGAGTTGCACAAACTATTCTCCAGTAAGTTAAAGAAATACCATAGGTATATTAGCAACAAGTTATTGGTATTATCTATTTGTTTGATTTCTTCTTGTTTAAAATTTTGAAAGGTTGTGAAATCGTTGGTAGAAGCAAAGTCCTCGGGTTTCTCTGATGTCTTGTTCCTAGATGCGGCAACTGGCAGAAACATCGAAGAGGCGTCTGCATGTAACATCTTCATTGTCAAGGTGCATTCAACATTTATCACATACGATAGAAAGTCTCAAGCTTTTGAATTTCTTTTTTGCTTAAACTGATTATTTAGTAATGATTCATTTTGTAGGGGAACATTGTGTCCACTCCACCAACTTCAGGAACCATATTACCTGGAATCACAAGGAAAAGCATAAGCGAGCTAGCTCGTGATATCGGCTACCAGGTTCCGACATTCAACTCATTTTTGTTAGTATAATATAATATCTTTCGTATAGACATTTTTCATGTAATCAAGACTCAAGGGTTGTGGTTCACAAAAATGTTTCACAGGTTCAAGAACGCGATGTTTCTGTGGATGAGTTATTAGAGGCAGAAGAAGTTTTCTGCACGGGAACTGCAGTGGTCGTTAAAGCTGTTGGAACCGTGACCTTCCATGACAAGAAGTGAGTGATTAAATTGTTACATACTTACTAGACCGTCTCATCAAATTTTCACTCTTTCCAATTCTTAGGTTACTTAATGTTCGTTTCGGGGTGATGAACGCAGGGTAAAATACAGGACAGGAGAAGAGGCATTGTCTACAAAGCTTCACTCTATGTTGACGAGTATTCAGATAGGTCTTGTTGAAGATACAAAAGGTTGGATGGTTGAGATCGATCGTTGTCAAGGTTGAGAAGAAGAAGATCTGGAAAAAGCTTATGCAAATGATCTTACTCAATGGTGTATCTTTTCTTTGAAGTGTTTTCTTTAATTTTCTTTTATGAGACTTGTAGTGAAGACCTCTTATGGTGCAATAGGCGGAGTTTGTCACAGTTGAATAAGAGTGAAGGATAGAAAAGGAAACCTTTAACCCCATTTTTATGTACATAGTTCATAGATTAAAACTTGCCAAGCAAGTAGAAGGAGCGTACCTCTTTCCTTGTTACAACGATGAGCACACAGCAAGGAGGTAGTGTCTAGGCAGGAGCTTGAGACCGCTTTACCTCATTCAAACAATGCATGAGATCTTGCATTCAAATAACAAAACGGTCTCGTGATTCCACTTCCTCATTGCATAATATACTTTACCCCATTGCCTTTAATTTGCTTCGCCGTTCTAGACGATGGCCTAAACCCATTATCCAAAATGATTCGTAGAGTCAATATTACCCAGAAAGACGCTTTAATATTAAAATTTGTCAGGAAAATTAAAATAAAACAGTTGACAGCTGTGGGATTTGAACCCACGCCCTTTCGGACCAGAGCCTAAATCTGGCGCCTTAGACCACTCGGCCAAACTGTCTTTGTTGACTACAATGGCACTAAAACATTTAAATACTGTAGTTTCTTTATTTTCATGATGAACTTGTTCACAATTGTATGTATATATATATATATATATATATCAGTCCTGATCCACTCCGCCAATATATGAGCGATACATCTTGCAGTAACTCAGTATAATTCATTGAATTTTCGTATTATTTCATTATCTATTGAGTATCACTAAATTTAAAGAACAAGTTGACGACAAACAATGTTTTGTGATTCTCGTGTTTTTGAAAGACTAACTAGACGTGATGTCCTCACGAGACTGCTCCGTGCTTCTTGATCTATTTTTTTTTTTCTACCAAAGAGGTTATGCATGGGTCTTTAGCCATAATCTATCTCTTCCGACCACAAACAAATTAATCATGTAAATCATGTAACTATTCCAAAGGTTTTGAAACCATTTCTCGAAGCAAAGTCATTGGGTTTCTCAGATGTCTTGTTTCTGGATGCTGCAACTGGTAGAAATATCGAAGAGATTTCTACTTGTAACATCTTTATTGCCAAGGTAAATAATTTCAACATTTATCACATATATATTTTCAACAAAAAAAAAAAACATATATCACATTCACATATGACATAGAAAACTTTTAACATTTTTTTTAAAAGAATTTTAAATTATTCAACCAAAAAACTGTTGGTACAGAACCTGCACGTTTGTGCTTAAACAAAGAAGAAAGCTAAGCATTACACATTTCTATTGAATCAAAACTAATCTCTAGTGACCAGCCATTGCTCCATGGCCTCCTCGTGTCGTGTAGTTCCGGCAATGCGAAAGGACAAGATACGGTTCCGTATATGTCGATCCACAGTTTTGATGAGTTGAGAAGGTGGAAGAGGAATCTCTCCATGTCTTCTTCCATTCCTTTCCTTCCATATGGAAAACACAGCGATTTGAAAACTGTATCGAATAAGGAAAGAGCGGGATGATGCTTGATAATTGCAGAGAGTTCGAAGAAGCTGTGACCAATCCGTTGTGAAATCTGTGCCCATGAGACGTTGAGTGAGACCCTTCCATACAGCAGTCGAGAAATCACAAGAGAAAAACAAATGGTCTCGAGTTTCTGTATTGCCACTACACAGAGTACAACCACCATTTGCATTTGGGTTCCACTGTAGGACCATGTTCCCCGTTGCCAACCGATTTAGCACTGTCAGCCAACATATGAACGAAAACTTCGGAGTAGCATCAGAGAACCAAATGCAGCTGTGCCACTCAACTTGGGTTTGTGACCCACGTATGAGAGACCAAGTCTTTTTAGAGCTGAACTTTGGTTTGAAAGAACCATTTGATCTCTTCCACAATCGCATATCTCTCTCCTGCACTAATCCTTTTGTTCTCAACGCTTGTATATCTGCTTCAATCATGTTGAGCATTGCAGACCTATGATGCTTCTGACGACCTGAGACTGCCTCAGCCACAGTAGCATCAATTTGAACACCTATGTCTATGGCACCACGCACTCCTGTCAAATCCATCAATTTACCCAAGGGTGACCAGACATCGTACCAGAAAGATGTTGTTTTTCCATCTCTGACATTTACACTCGTAAACGACTCAGCAATCCCTCTGTACTTCAACAGTTTCTTCCACATCCAAGAACCCAAATAACCATTGTCTTTAACCGACCAGAATGATCTTTTCCTTATTAAGTACTGATGGACCCATCTAACCCACAGAGAATTAGCAGATAATATTCGCCATATGAGTTTTAGACAACAGACCTTATTCAATACTGAGATCGATTGTAGCCCTAAACCACCCTCTGTGGTAGGCTTGCAAACATCCGACCAAGCCACTTTTGCTTTTGATGATTTTAACGCCGGACCGGACCATAAAAAAGCTACACATAAACGATCAATCTCATCGATGCACCCCCATGGAAGTCTGTAAGCCGATAGCCAGAAGTTTATCAACCCAAATATAACAAACCGAATTAGTTGTAACCGCCCAGCAAAAGACAGGGGACGAACCGTCCATGAGCCAAAACGAGATTTTATCTTATCTATAAGAGGAGCATAGTCTGTCACCCTCATCTGCCTTGTTAACAGAGGTAATCCCAAGTATCTTACCGGGAGAGACCCTGAGTTGAAGGGAAAGTGTTGTAGAATACTCGTTTTAACCGCTTAAGAGACCCCAATAATATAGAGAGTTGATTTTTCAAGACTGATACTTAAACCAGAAACCGCCGCAAATTCCGAGAATACTTGCATAATAGCCTCAATTGATTTTTGCTTTCCATCTGCAAACACCATCATATCATCCGCAAAGCACAGATGAGTGAGACTTAAAGCATGGCAAGAGGGATGATATCCTAACTTGTGATCTGCCACAGCTTTGTCAAGCATTTTGGTAAGGACCTCCATACAAATGACGAAAAGATACGGTGATAGACTGCATCCTTGGCGAAGCCCCCTTTCACCATTAAAGTAACCTGCCAGTTCCCCACTAACTTGAACCGAGAATGACACCAAAGTGATGCATCTCTTAATCCATAGAATGAACTGCTCTGGCAACCCGATTGCAGCTAATGTGGATAGAAGGAATGACCATTGTACTGAATCGAAAGCCTTTGATATGTCAATCTTTATTGCACATCGAGGAGAGATAGATTGTTTGTGATAGTTGTTCACTAGCTCTGAGGCAAGCAAGACATTCTCCATAAGCAGTCTATCATTCGCAAAAGCTGATTGAACTGGAGAGATAAACTTGGGAAGAACTTGTTTGAGTCTGGAGGCTATGATCTTCGATATCACTTTGTAAACAACATTACAGCATGATATAGGGTGATAGTCTTTCATCTGGGTGGCATCATCTTTCTTTGGAATTAGAGCAAGTATTGTAGAGTTGACTCCCTTTGGCAAGAAATCTTTGAGGAAAAAAGATCGAATAGCCACCACGAAATCTTTTCCAACAACTGGCCAAACAACTTTGAAAAATTCTACTGTATATCCATCTGGCCCTGGTGATTTATCAATAGGCATTGAAAATATCACCTTTCTTATTTCCTCCTCAGAAACTTCCTGCACTAGCATAGCTGCATCAATATCATTGCAGGTATACCTCAGAATCGACAGCAAGTGTTCCACTGAAACACCATTGTAATTTTCAATTTTATGGCCAAAAAATTCTTGAAAATGATCCACAACAACCAATTTGATCTTCTCCTGAGAATCTGCAACTGAACCATCTACCCTTGTTATTTCTCTAATGGAATTTCGAACCTCTCTTATCTTTGCTGCATTGTGAAACTGTCTATTGTTCCCATCACCAACATTCAACCAGTGCAATTTCGCTTTCTGGCTTAGGACCTTTTCCTCAATTCGAGATAGCAAAGCCCACCTATCATTTGCCCGTCTCTCCTTAGTCATTGAAGCATTAGTTGGACAGCCTAGTGTTCTCACTTGACAGACTCTTAATTCTTCCAAAGCCTCCCTTGTTTTCTTTGTGATATCCCCCACCTTCCGTTTACTCAAATCTTTAATTTTCGGTTTCAAGGCTTTAAGTTTTTTAGACGATCTGTAGAGAGCAGATATAGAGACAAACAACTCTTCAGAGTTGTCCCAGAACTCTTTAACCAAAGGCAGAAACTCACCCATATCAGCTACAGTATTAACAAATTTGAAAGGCTTACACGGACGTACAGGGTCGGCTTGAACCCGGATCCGACATCGCAGATGATCAAAGCAACCTCCTGCTTCAAACACACAATATGCTTGTGAGTACCGTTGCATCCATGCCGCATTCATCAGCGTACGGTCAAGTTTTTTGCATATTAGATCATCCACACCCTTATTGTTCCAAGTAAAACGAGAACCATGAAACTGCATGTCTAGGAGAGAACAATCCCTAACCAATTCTTGGAAGTCCCTCATACCCGACGACACCAGCATACCATCATGATTAGAGTGCTCTTCCACCTCCAGTATCTCATTAAAATCACCTATAACAATCCACGGCTTGTTCCCGTAGACAGGTGACCGTTGATGGTTTCTCAAATCCTCCCAGAGTTGCTTCCTCTCTGCTGGGAAATTGGAAGCGTAGACAAAAGTACAAAGGAATTCCTCCTCCATACCTTCCAATAGAACCGAACAAGTAATCATTTGGTTACTTTTAAAACATGGAGTTAGTCGCACAGTAGGACTCCAAATCACCCAGATTCGACCCAACCTGTTATTCTCATAATTCGACATAAAAGACCAATCTCTGAACCCTTTTGAAATAATCGATGGAGTCTTAGTTTCTGTAACCCTTGTTTCCAGTAGACATCCAAACTGCATCTGTGTCTGATTGATCCAGCTAGTAACAATTTTTTGTTTACTCGGCTTGTTAAAGCCTCTTATATTCCAGAAAAATACCCGACATTAAAGGTTTCTCCTAGCGCTCTTTTTATTCCAAGCATCCGGGACTGAATCCTTTAGCTTATGAACATTCTGATTTATAACCTTATGATTCTCCTTATATCCTCTTGGAAGAGATTGCCGGATGAAGACAGGTTCAGTCTCTTTTTGATTCTTGTTTGCAGCCGCCTTAACTACCCTTTGCATAAAGCCTTAAACTCATTAATTACTAATGATTCATTAATTACATATGATTCATTAAAAGCTATTACTAATTTATCATATTAATATAATCATATATTTGCATAAAATTTTATTTAAATATTAGAAGATTTTCATGTGAAAAATTATTATTTTCTGTCATATTTGACTTTTATTTTTATAATCTCATTTTCGTATAAGTAATATTCATTTGTGTTGTTCTTGATTTATGTTTTAATGTTTTCTTCTGTATTACTTTTCTTTCGTCAACTTTATTTAGTCGGTTGGTTTGATTCAGATTTTAGTCATTCCATCTCTTTAATTTGTTATTTTGTTGTGTTTTGATATTGCCGCCTGGGCGTTCGAGTATTTTACGAATTGCCTTTATACACTTTTTGTCTTTTTGTCTTGCATATTTTTTTTTTGTTGTCGGTTTCCTTTTTATTCTTACGAATTGTAGTTAGTACTTAGTATGTTTAAATATTTTTACCTAATATAATGGGCGGTGTAAATACTTCTAATGTTCTTTTTTTGTTCGTTTGAGTCTTTTTTTTATATTTTGGCTTGTCTTTTTATTTTATATAAATCAGTGTTAAAAAAAAAATCGTTTTTTCCTTGTTTCCAAAATTTTCATCTTTGACCATCGTTTTGATATGCACCGCGAATGGTTCGATGTGTCGTATCACAGAATTGTAGGTTATAGATTGATTGGTGTGCAGTTGACATTGGAGTATCTTGTTGGCGTGAGACTGCTATTTTGAGTTTGTTTCCCCAATTTCTTCTTTCTCTCTTTTCTTCCGTTATTTGGACTATATATTACCGGTTGGTTGTGGCTACCCTAAATTAATTAGGGTAGATTCAGGTGTTTTTTTGCTAGTGTTGAATGTCTTTTGGCAGCTTTTCAATATGTGACTTTGGAGAACTTTTGTTTGGCTGCATTTTCTTTTTATTAGTTTGAGTGTCCGGCTCTATTAGAAGGGTCAGATTAATCTCTAAAAAGAGATGTAGCTTATAGATTAAAAATTTCTCCGGATATTTAAATAGGCCATAAACAATAGATTCATATATGCATAGCCACATAATGAAGTGTATTAGGATGCTTTCGAACCCAGATTAATTAGCAACCTAAAACTCGTCTGCCACTAGACCACAATCACGTAATTTTACATTTCTTTTTATTTTTCGTGATTCATGCATGTCATATCTGTTTCACTCATATAGTGGTTTTGGGGTATAGTTGTTACACTACTTTAATGCTTTATTTAGTGTGATCTAATTCTCATAATGTGGTGGTGGCTGTAAGATATTCATACTTGAGAAGTGTGTACGTTATACTGTGAATCTTTTTGGTTTCTTTGTAATTGAAACAATAGATTTTCTATTGTGTTTTTATTCAATTTGTGTGGGCTCTTGGGTGGTTTTCTTCATATTTACTAGGGATCTGCACTATGCGGACATGCATGTGAGTATAATTTATGGGGGCTCTCGGGTGTTATAATTTGTTGTGTTTTTATTTTTTTTATTCAATTTGTCTCATACTCCTTATATTTCTCAATATAAGCTGCTTTATTTAAAAACACAAAGATTAAAAAATTTAAGTTTTCTACAAAAAGCAGTATTTAATATATAGAATAAATATATGGGCAATTCTCAAAAATACCACATTTTCATGTTTTTGTGACAAAAATACTACACAAAGGTGAAAATAACAAAAATAACATTTATTGAAGAGAAAAAAAACTATTATACATTTATTTTCATATGTTTCTTCTCAATCCCTTAAACCTAAACCCTAAAACCTAAAATCTAAACCCTAATTAATGACTTTTGAACCCAAATTTATTAGTTTAATTATCTTTAAACCATTAAATAAATGTTATTTTTGTCATTTTCATCTTGGTGTGGTATTTTTGTCACAAAAACATGAAAGTGTGGTATTTGGAGTATTTCTCTAAATATAATGTAACCAATCATAAAAAATGTTCTAAATTATAATTGGTCACACACTATTCAATAAATGTAAAAGTTGCATTGAAATTTGAAAAATCTTATATTTTGTTAAAAGGGCTTATATTGAAAAACAGAGAGAATATTATTATAGTTTGTTGTGTTTTATTTTTTTCCATTCGACTTGTTTTACTTTGGTATTTTTTTCATTTTTATATTTAAAATATATTGTTTTAATAATTATATAGTACATATTTGCTTTCACTTTGTTCTTTTTTTCTTGGCTTCATATAATTTTGTTTTTTTTATTTACTTAATTTATTTTGTTCTTTTGCATCACTTATTTGAGTACTATTGGACTGTATACGTACCGATTTTTGGCTTTTCTATTTTTTACTTCTTTTTCTTAATTTGGGCTTTTCGCTTTTTTAGTTTATGTATTTTCTATCATTTAATTATAATTATATATATATATATATTTGTAAATATGAAGAACTGATTTTTTAAAATGAATTAAGGATGTGAAAGAGATGAGTATGCTCATTTGGTTATAAAGTCTTAATATTATGTGTATTATTTAGTATTTGGTACCATATCTGGTTATTATTTTATGTTTATGTAATATGTATATCATATTTATAAGTTAGAAATGTTAATAACACGCTCGTTTTACTTATATTCCATATTTGTGTACTGTGACCATGCATGTTAATAGAAGCTGACCACTATGGATGTTTCTAACTTTATAACGGATGCCTTATGTTTAGAAAGATTATCATGTCATAGATTTTTGATTATTTGTGTGTACACCATCTTATATTTGTGGAAACTTTATCTAAGTCATTAAATCCGGTGATAATATATTAAATGAATGAAATTAAGAGATTGTATGGTTGTAATTTTGTAACTAAGGTTTAGAATGTTGAATGTTAGGGATAACGTGTGATGATAGATTTTAGGGTTTAGGCTATTGAATATAAGGGATAATATGGCATGTGATAATAGAGCTAGGCTCAATATTGAGCAAATTGTTACCCATTAGAAAATAAACAGATGAAAGATTGAATATTGAAAATTAAGTGAGGTGTAAGTTTTTAGAAACCATTTGTTGACGTGACAGCATGAGAAAGAAAAAAAAATTATATATTTTGCATATTAAAGATATTATTTTCACAAATTGTATTATATTTTGGACTAATCTAACTTTGGAACGAACAAAAAAAAAATTCAAAACTTTTTTGTTAAAACCCATTTTTTGTCAACAAGTCCCTTAGTCTATAGAATAGTTGACTATTTTAAATTCACAAAAAATGACAAATGGAACTCGAAGGGAGTTTTCTTTCTTGTTGTCCCAAGTGTTAGTCCTTATATAATGACACCTTCCAGTCTTCCACTATCATGACCCAAAAAAAAATCTCCCTCTATCCAATGGCTTCTACTGTGCACCCTTCTTCATCACCTCTTCCTACAAGGTTCAAAACTATTATCATTTTATAAAAAGTGAATGAAATTTTGTATAGAAATGAACCTTTCTTTAGTTGTAAGAAGCCTCCTTTGGATTTCACGTGTTCATTTTCCATCTTTGTCCCTTCTCTGTTTATTCAACTTTTTTTATAATAATTTGAATGTTTTCTCGTTTGGTTGGCATGCATTAAAACAGTAAATCAAGTGAAAAATATGCGAATGTGAAATGGGAAGAGCTTGGATTTTCCCTGACTCCAACAGATTATATGTATGTGGCGAAATGCAAACAGGCAGAGAGCTTTTCAAAAGGGAAGATTGTTCCATATGGAGAGATTTCACTGAGCCATTGTTCTGCAATTTTCAATTATGGCCAGGTTTTGCTAACTCTTACTTTTTGCCCCACTTTTTTTTTTTTTTTGGTTTTTGATTTTTGTATTCACTCATATTTTAATTATATAAAATATGTTGTCATAATGGGTTTGACAAGCGTATTTTTCATTTTATGTTGCAATTGCTCTACTTAATATACGTCAAGTTCATGATTACTATACTAATTTCTTTCTGTTTTTGTAATTAATACTAGCTACTATTTATTTATTTTTTTCCTTTTTCAATACGTTGAAGAAGATGAGATATATATAAGTAGGTTTTCGCAGATCGGAATAACTAATTCATCCAGTTTTTGGGTTTGTAGGGGACTATATGAAGGTCTTAAAGCTTACAGGACAGATCAGACGACCGGATTAGGCTTTTCCGGCCTGACCAAAACGCTCTACGTATGCATGCTGGTGCGGATAGGCTTTGCATGACACCACCTTCTGTAGAGCAATTCATCGAAGCAGTTAAGGAAACTGTGCTTGCCAACAAGAAATGGGTATACATATATATATATATATATGGATAATATCTATTCCATTTGATTCACTTGTTAATCTCTGTACGTAGCTAAAGATTGTTACGGTTTTGGATTTTAGGTTCCTCTCTGGGTAAAGGAACTTTAAAGATTTGTATATAAGGCCTTTGCTCATGGGTAGTGGTGCTATGCTTGGATTAGCTTCAGCGCCTGAGTATACGTTCCTTATTTACGCAACTCCAGTTGGAGAATACCACAAGGTGAGTTTATTGTTCAAATACTCGCTGAAGTAAACACTGCCCTAAATAATTATAGATCTTGTTCAATATTTGACAATATATATAGTATAACTTCTATAATTTAATCTTCTCAAAAAAAAAAAAAAAAAAACTTCTATAATTTAACATTCAGAAACTAATAACTAAATATTTTTTTTTAAAATTGTCTGGTCCATCTCCATCAAATTAAAATATTTTCCTAAATTGGTAAAATATTATAGTTCTCGTGATATTAATTTATAGATTTTCGTATCGACTTAACTTAACTGTCAATAAATATTTATAGGAGATAAAATAATTAGGTTTTAAATTGTAAACATAGATAATATTGATTACTTTTTGTGTTCCAACGTGTTTATTAACCCCTTTGACAAAGCCGTGTTTTAGCACTGGAAAGGGAAATACTCGAATATAGCTCTGATTAAAAAAAGATTGCATATATATGAGAAAGTGATATCTTTCGCACACACAAAAAAAAAAAAAGAGAGTGATGTCCTTTGGCACGTCTTCAAATACGGTCCTGCTGCCTAATTAAAGACTCTTTTAGTTGAGACGGTTAAATGGTTTTGTCTCGTATTATAGGTAACCTCGCCTTGTTGAGCCTTAAAGTGTATAATGACTATCGTCGATCCCATTCTGGTGGAACTGGTGGTGTGAAGAGCTGCACAAACTATTCTCCAGTACGTAAAGATATTACATATATAACTAATATACTGATTAGATTTTTAATGCAATATTTTCTCTGATTTTCTTATTTGGATACCTTATCGAACTGTTCGAAAGTTGTGAAACCATTTCTCGAAGCAAAGGCATTGGGTTTCTCTGATATCTTGTTTATGGATGCTGCAACTGGTAGAAACATCGAAGAGATTTGTACTTGTAACATCTTCATAGTCAAGATATAATAACCCAAGGTTTATCACATATAAAATATAATTATTATTATTATTTTTTTTTTATCATTTGGGTTCATTTGCATAGACTCATTAGTATTATCATTCTTTTATAGGGAAACATTGTGTCCACTCCACCAATTTCAGGAACCATTTTACCCGGAATCACAAGGAAAAGCATAATCGAGCTAGCTCGTGATATAGGCTACCAGGTTTCAAAACTACCTTTTTGTATATTGACATTTTTCACATGTATTCCTCGATTATGATGCACAATCTCAATTGTATCACAGGTTCAAGAACGTGATGTTTCTGTGGATGAGCTATTAGAGGCAGAAGTTTTCTGCACAGGAACAGCAACAGTCGTTAAAGCTGTTGACACTGTGACCTTCCTTAACCAAAAGTGCTTAACTTTTCTAAACCTAGAAGAGTTCGATCAAAAATTTGATATTTTCGTCTCTTAGTTTACTTAATACATCTTTGATCGCAGGGTGAAATACAAGACGGGCGAAAAAGCATTGTCAACAAGGTTCTACGTGATGTTAACCAATATTCAGACGGGTGTTGTTGAAGATAAGAAGGGTTGGATGATGGAGATTGATGGTTGTGAATCTTGTGATGATAATTTTAAATCACAAGCTAAAATTATGGAAATTGAGAGACCGGGAGTTGATTGATTAGAATACTCTGTTGTGAGAAAGTTAATGCAATGATGAAAGTGAGTAATCCAAATATGTTAAGTCATAAAGTTTTCTATTTTAATAAACTCTTGCAAGAGCAGCAGGGTATGTTGGATATTTTTCGTTAAACTAATAAAGTGAAACCGAAAGGGACAAGATCGAGTTGTTGGAACCAAAAGGTTTATAAAAGAAAATGATGGAGAAAGTGTTTAAGAATTTATGAGACAAAAGAGAATTATGAAGAACAAAGATTTTTATTTCTTAGAACTCACAACTTCTTAACTTGACTTGGTTTTCAAATGAGAAGGTAGATGGAGGTATTTATAGCCTCCATATTACAAAATATCTTACATATTTTAATTTAAAATCTAGAGAATTCTACAATAATATCTATATTATTTTATTCTTAATTATCTAGATAATTCTATATGAATATCTAGATTTTTTTGTTTAAGGAGGTGGAAGATCTTCTAGAAATTGGATCAATCTTGGGTTTAACCCAAAAAAACTTGACCCATAATCAAGTTTAACTTTCAACACCCCCTCTTAAACTTGATTTTTTTGTCACTCCAAGCAAACTCCTTATCTTGATAAAGTCTTCGCGCTTCAGTGGCTTGGTGAAGATATCGGCTACTTGATCGTTTGTCTTCACATACTCCAATTGCACTTCCAACTTAGTAACACACTCTCTAATGTAATGATAGCGAGTGTCAATGTGCTTACTTCGATCATGGAAGACAAGATTCTTTGCCAATGCTATTGCTGACTTGTTGTCCACAAAGATTTTTGTTGGCTCTTCTTGTGGCAAGCTCAACTCTTTCACCAGATTCCTTAGCCAGATAGCATGACACACACATGAAGTAGCCGCTACATACTCCGCTTCACAAGTAGAAAGGGTGACAATTGGCTGCTTCTTTGACATCCATGTGAAAGCGGTTTCTCCAATGAAAAACACAAATCCACCTGTACTTTTCCGGTCATCTACGTCTCCTCCCCAATCGCTATCGCTATATCCAACAAGCTTGTAATCATCAGAAACAGAGTAATACAAGCCAAAGTTTATGGTACCTTTGATATAGCGAAGGATCCTCTTGGCTGCCTTGAAGTGAGTTGTTGTTGGATGCTCCATGTATCGGCTCACAACTCCAACTGCATATAGGATGTCTGGTCTTGTGCAAGTCAGATAACGTAGGCTTCCAACCAAGCTCTTAAAGAGTGTTGAATCCACACTCTCTCCTTCTTCTTGCTTTGACAGCTTGGCTCCACATTCCATTGGCGTACAAACTGGATTTGAGTCATCCATCTTGAACTTCTTAAGCACCTCTTTAGCATAGCCTTCTTGAGTAATGAAGATTCCATTTTCTTCTTGCTTCACTTCAATTCCAAGGTAGTAGGACATCAATCCAATATCGGTCATCTCAAACTCCTTTGTCATCTCCATCTTGAAATCTTCAAACATACTTGGATTGTTGCCTGTAAAAATCAAGTCATCTACATACAAGCATGCAATCAGTATATCATTGTCTTGAGTTTTGATATAGAGTGCATGCTCATATGGACACTTGTTGAAGTTTTTCTCCTTGAAGTATTTATCAATCCGAGTGTTCCATGCTCTTGGTGCTTGTTTGAGCCCATAAAGTGCCTTCTTCAACCTTAAGACTTTGTCTTCTTCTCCCTTGACTATGTAGCCTTGTGGTTGTTCAATGTAAACTTCCTCTTCAAGTTCTCCATTCAAGAAGGCTGATTTGACATCCATTTGATGTATCCTCCAACTCTTTTGGGCTGCCAATGAAATTATTAGTCTTACAGTTTCTAAACGAGCAACGGGAGCAAATACCTCATCATAGTCAATTCCGGCTCTTTGACTATATCCTTTTGCCACCAATCTTGCCTTGTATCTTTCAACTTCTCCTTTAAAGTTCTTCTTTGCTTTGTACACCCACTTTACACCAATTGCTTTATGCCCATTTGGAAGAGAAGATAACTCCCAAGTCTCATTCTTCTGCATCGCCTTGATTTCTTCATCCATTGCATCCTTCCATGTCTTCTTTTCAATAGCTTCTTGAATATTCATGGGCTCGCAATCAGCAAATAGACAAAATAGAGTGAGATTATCTTGATTTTCAGTTACCTCATAAATCTCTTGAAGACTTCTAAAACGTGGAGTCTTTTCACTTGAGCTCTCATCTCCTTGAGAACTTGGTGTTGGTGAAGTTGGTGGGGTAACTGGTGGATCCTCGCTTTGTTGCTCATCTTCTTCAATATGTGGAAAGAAGTTGTAGTCTTTTTCAATTGATCTCCAATCCCATTCTCCTTCTTCATCAAAGATGACATTCCGACTGATGATTGTCTTCTTTGTTTCATGATTGTAGAGCTGGTAGCCTTTGGAGTTAGCGTCATACCCAATGAAGATGTACTTCTCACTTTCATCATCTAGCTTGCTCTGTTTCTCTTCTGGAACATGAGCATGAGCAAGACTTCCAAATACTCTTATATGTGAGACACCAGGCTTCCTTCCACTCCATGCTTCTTGTGGTGTCTTTCCCAAGATGCTTCTTGTTGGAGATCGGTTTGATAGATAAACCGCACACGCAACTGCTTCTGCCCAAAACTCCTTTGGTAGCTTCTTACTTTTGAGCATGCTTCTTGCCATCTCAAGGATTGTCCTATTCTTCCTTTCTGCTACTCCATTTTGTTGAGGGGATCTAGGCACCGTCAATTGTCTTCTAATACCGTTATCTTCACAATACTTCAAAAACTCGTTGGACATGAACTCTCCTCCATGATCAGATCTCATGGCTTTGATCATAAGGCCACTTTCCTTCTCAACATGGGCTTTGAACTTTTTGAAGTTTTCAAATACTTCTGATTTTTCTTTCAAAAAGTAAACCCATGTCTTTCTTGAGAAATCATCAATAAAGAGAAGGAAGTAGTTACTCTTACCGAGTGAACTTGGTTTGATCGGGCCACATACATCTGTATGTATGAGTTCCAATGGCTTCCCTGCTCTTGTCTCTGACTCCTTTGGAAAGCTCATTTTGAATTGCTTTCCAAGTAAACATCCTTCACAAACTTGATTTGGATGATTGATGCAAGGCAATCCTCTCACCATTTCCTTCTTAGAAAGTTGCTCTAATCCTCCAAAATTGAGATGCCCAAATCGAAGATGCCAAAGCCAAGACTCATCTTTGTAGCACATCTTGAGGCATTGTGCGATGTCATTTTGAATGTTTAGGACAAACATTCGATTCCTTGTCATCGGCACCTTGGTGATGAGATTGTCTTCATGATCTCTTATAGAAAGGTTGTTATCCTTTAAACGAATATCATAACCTTTCTCTAAGAGTTGTCCTAGGCTCAAGATGTTGGTCTTCATGTTTGGAGTATAGTAAACATTGGAAATGAATTGATGATCTCCATTCTTCAATCGAATGAGAATATTTCATTTACCTTTCACCTCCATCTTCGATTCATCTCCTAAAGCCACGTTTCCTTTCACCGATTCATTAAGCTCCACAAACATGCTTCTTTTCCCGCACATGTGATTGCTTGCACCACTATCGAGGTACCATTTGTGAATCTCCTCTGGTTCATCCTTCTTGTAAGCCATCAATAACATATCATCTTCTTTGCTCCTTTCTTCAACATAGTTGGACTTCTCTTCAACTCTATTGTTGTTCGGAGCTTTGCATTCGGAAGCATAATGTCCAAACTTTTCACAGTTGTAACATTTAACACTTGACTTATCATACCTTGCTTTTGGGCTTCCTCTTCCACGGCCTCTTGATGAGCTTTCTCCTCTTTGGTTTGTATGGTCTTCATTGGATCTCCAACCATGTCCATGTACATAACCACGACCTCTTCCTCGGGCTTGACCACCACCACGTCTTTGATAACCTCTGCCAGATTATCAATCCGCATCTTGAGTACTTGCTCTGTGATGTCTTCCTTTTTCTTCTTCTTTTCTTCATAAGCTTGCAGTGATCCAAGAAGTTGCTCCATCGTCATAGTCTCCAAGTCTTTTGTCTCTTCAATCACCGTGACAATATGCTCAAATTTTGAATCCAACGATCTAAGAATTTTCTCCATGATTCTCACCTCATCTAACTTCTCACCGTTTCTTTTTAGGTTATTGGTAACCGTTAAGACTCTTGAGAAGTAATCAGAGATGAGTTCACCTTCCTTCATATGCAAGGCTTCAAATTCTCCTCTTAAAGTTTGAAGACGTACCTTCTTAACTTGTTCAGCTCCTTTGTAAGAAGTTTGAAGCTTCTCCCATGCTTCTTTGGCCGACTTTGCTCCTGCGACCTTCTCGAATGTGTCTTCATCTAATCCTTGATAGATTAAACAGAGAGCCTTCTTGTCTCTCTTCCTTGAGTCTCTCAAACCATCCCTTTGAGTTTGAGATAACCCACCATCATTCTCCGGTTCAATGAAGCCTTTCTCGACTATCTCCCACACATCATGTGCTCCTAGGATAGCCATCATCCTTAAACTCCAATTGTCATAGTTGCTCTTTGTGAGCATTGGGACTTGGAAGGGAACACCATTGTTTGACATCTTTAAGATAACCAACCAGGCTCTGATACCACTTTGTTGGAACCAAAAGGTTTATAAAAGAAAATGATGGAGAAAGTGTTTAAGAATTTATGAGACAAAAGAGAATTATGAAGAACAAAGATTTTTATTTCTTAGAACTCACAACTTCTTAACTTGACTTGGTTTTCAAATGAGAAGGTAGATGGAGGTATTTATAGCCTCCATATTACAAAATATCTTACATATTTTAATCTAAAATATAGAGAATTCTACAATAATATCTATATTATTTTATTCTTAATTATCTAGATAATTCCATATGAATATCTAGATTTTTTTGTTTAAGGAGGTGGAAGATCTTCTAGAAATTGGATCAATCTTGGGTTTAACCCAAAAAAAACTTGACCCATAATCAAGTTTAACTTTCAACACGAGTCATGTATCTTGCTTTTGCAGTGAAATTAATAAAGTTAAATGTTTTTTTTGGTCAACAATGTTTTTCTTTATATTATCCTCTCTCTTTTTTTTCATCTGTTTGAATATTATTAATGGTGGCACAAAACACACCCCACAAGTTGACACTTACAAAGCATAAAGCCCAAACGTCAATAACACAATACTTGAAAAAACATACAAAGCAAGAAACAACATAAATGATCTTCCTCCATGATCAGCAATTCATCTAACCAAATATTTGACTCCTTTGGTTACAACACCATCTTCTAACCTCTTCGGAAGAGTCACAAGAAACCGCGCTAATATCAAACCATGTCTCTGAACCAGAATAGTACAAACCTGCGAACCAGAGCAAATCATCGGAGCGACACAAGGACTCAAGGCGAAAGAGGAAGAAAATGAACCAGCCACCAAAACTTCTTCAAAGAACCCCCTCACCAACTACACCACTAGAAATAAAAATCAACTCATGAACCAATCAACCAGAATCACCACAAACTCCTTACTCACAAAAGGAACCGAGAGGAATAACAAAACTCACTTCGTACATATGGAATCACACGAAGGAGAAACTAAGCCCGAAAGTTTGACAGGAACCAAAAGCCCTAATGTTTTAAGGGTAGCTAAACACCGGCAGGACCTAATCCTCCGAACACATAGGATAGAATAAAAACCTAGGAGGCAAAAGCAAAAGAAGTTCTAAAGCCGGCACACATGACTAACCACATATGATTCCTCTTTTCTCTCTCATTGTGGTGATCAAAATGAAAGAAAAATCACATAATAAAGAAGAACAAACGAGGAAGAAATCAAGCAAGAAAAACTATTTCGCGCATCGAAAAATGGGAATGAACAATGATTTGGAAGATTAATAGGATTAAAAAGTGAGTACTTTTGTTTTATTGGAGAAAATATTAGTCCATATATAGAGTTCTTGTTTTAAGAGCTTAAAGCATTTAATAAAAAAATACTATATAATCCAGTAACGTCGACAAATTGAGTCGATCTCCGGTGGGTAGGAAGTAGGAACTTTTTTTTTGTTTGCATTAATTTTAAAAAAGGATAAGATACATTTAGAAAATTTTACCAAATAAGGCCAGAATCAAGACAATTGAATGCAAGAATAAATATATTAGGATACTAAACTTAACATTAAAACAAACAAAAACCATTTGCTACATTGACCTTTTTGGAGATTATCCCAAACATGATCCTCTACAAAAAAATTTGCAAAAATGACAATTTCCTCTGAAAATGTACAATGCAATTTTTCAAAGGAATTGATCATTTTGACAATTTTTTTTTAACAGGATGTCATATTTAGAATTAAAGTCTTTGAAAAAGTCATTTCATAGTATTCCCTTAAAAAACAAATTAGGATACACAAAAGATATGAAAACTAATGTAAAACTAGAAAGCACAATGTGGATGTCTCCAGGGATGAGCTTACTCGTAACAGCAGGGTTTCATGGCTGGCTAAAGATCATATTAATACAACTCTGTTTCGTATAGCCGCCGATCTTATGCAAATCTATTGTCAGTCTAAAAATAGAGCTGGTGAGCCTTTTTTGGGCGGTTGTATAACATGAAACAGAGACGAGTGATCTTTAAATCTCACTTCATTCTGGCAAGAGACACTTTCATTCATTCTCGCAGGTATCCTATGTTCAAGGAGCTGCTGGATTATACTTTCAGTTTTCTTAATTCTTTTGACTTGTGGGGTCCTAATCACACATCATTGTCTGAAAAAAAAAAAGTCGATTCAACATTCACTGAAAGTGTTATCAGAGAGGGGCATCATCAATCATACAGCAATGGCCCAAGGAGGCTTTAAGTTCAACATATCCTTATATTTGAAGCAGGAATTGGCTACTTGTCTTTCTTTCGATTTCAAGCGCAGCTAAGTTTGATTACAGTTAAAATCCGATTACTTTCACTTTACCTCCTTTACCTTACTCCTTCAATTTGAGGTTTAATTTTTCAATGAAGCTTGTTTCTTGTAAGATGATGTCTATTGGCGTCGCTTTTATCGTCGTTTTCAGTTTACTCTGGTTAGTATTCGGGATAAACAAGTGTAAACAACTGTCTACGTTATGGAATATATATTTTAAGAAGTTATGGTCTAAAAGGAATAATAGATTTCCCGTCATTTCTCAAAAAAATATACCATTTACAAATAATTTTTATTATTATGATTCCGTTTCATTCCTTTTTTCAGATAATTATAGAACAAAAATATTACTTATTAAATTTGGGGATGAACAATAAGTAAAAATATTACTTCTTAATCCTATTATTTATTCTTTTTCATTCTATTGGGATTAAGTAGATTAATGGGCTATGGGCCCTAATCTCTAAAGAGTGTGTGAGAAATATCTCACATCAGAAGTTAGGAGGGACATTGACTAATATATAAGAGACTTGGACTAATCCACTCATTACCAGTTGGTGGTGAGTTGGAAGTCCATGAAACTTATCATGGTATCAGAGCCACTAAACTTAACTACAAAAAAAGTTTAGCTTATCGATTCATGGGCCATGGACCCTAATCTCTAAAGAGTATGTGAGAAATATCCCACATCAGAAGTTGGGAGGGACATTGACTAATATATAAGAGACTTGGACTAATATACTCATTGCCAATTGATTTTGAGTTGAAAGCCCAATAAACTTATCACATTCTTTTCCCTTTCATTCGTATTATTCATTTAGCAGTCACCACGTAGGTCAATAATAAGTAACAAATATTTCAATTATTTTTCTAAAAAATAACATATTTTTGTCAGTTAAATATGTTAGATACGGCAATTTTTAACCATGTTAGACTCCACTTTACAAGACGAACTGATAAATTTTAGATGTGCATCTATGATTAGATTTGATTCAAAATTTTGGTTGAAAGAACTGTTACCGGAATATTGACCCAAAAAAAGAACTATTACCGGAATTGGACGGGTGTAGTGCAGTTTGTTTTTTTTTATAAAGTAATCAAATTAAAACTGAATTATGTCTAGTTACAAAAACAATAGAACTATAAAAAAAAAAACTGAAACTTAATTTTAAATTCCATTTTCCTGAAATTTCTCTTACAGTTTAAAGAAACATTTATATAAAAAGAAAATTAATATAACACTAGACCCGGACCTGCGCGTCGGCGCGCGGGAAATGATTATTGTTTTTGCAATGAATTGATAAATATATGAGATTTTTTTCAACTTTTGTGATATAATTATAATTTATAGAATTATTAAAAGTAAACATTAGATAAAGTTGTGATGTTAATTATTTTGTGAGTTCTTTTTTTTATGGCTTGATTAGAATGTAGAGAAAAAAGTAGGTTTACAATGTGAAGTAGATAAAAAGCAAAAAATTAAATAATTTAATGAAAAGATAAGTTGAAGTAAACTGTAAATTAGTAAATATAATATTTTCATATAAATATTTATAAGAAGGTTTGGGTTAATATTTATATTTTTTTAATATATTGGTCTTTTAAAATATTTCTTAACATTTATATTTTCGAAACTAACATTTTTGGGCTGAAAACAGGAAATCCCCATAATTCTTTCTGATTTGGGCCGATTTAAATATACAAATATTTGGGCTGATTTTTTTGTCAACAAAAAATTGAAACCATAACTCTTCACACAAATACCTATCGACACTCAAAACTTCTATCGAACTCTCCGTCATCTTCTTCGGTTTCGATAGGTCAATCTGTAATTATTCTTTAATTATTCTATAAATTTTTGTTTTTTTTCTCCGCTTTAACAATTGGTTTCGCTCAGGTGTCGTCTACGAATTCTCCACTTCTTCTCCTATGTACTTCTTACGAAACACACACAATCGCTTGTGAAGAAAAAGAATCCATTTCCTAGATTCTGGTCCCGCGCTCACGTGCGGATGAAATTTTATGAATTTTATTTGAGTAATTTTATATTTCTAATTCAAATTTAAAGTATTTAATTATGAATATTATTGAATATTATATTGTCAAAAAATAATAATTGATTTATTTGATTTTGATCTTTTTATATTTGAGTTTCTCATAAATATTTATTAACCCGCAATTGACATCAATCGTAAAAAAATATACATATATGCACTATATAATTGAATAGTTTATAACATCTAATTTTTTATTCAATTTAAGATGTATATGCCTAATTTTTAATTTTTTAATTTTTTCAAAATAATTAAATAATCTGACATAGAAAATAATCCTCAAATCAATTCTTTTAATCATCTTACAATATTCAAAATTTTGTTTGATAACTAAAATATGAAATTCTTTTAACTAATTTGAGAAAATAATCCAAAATATACATCAATCATAGAAAAATATTAATCTTAATCCATCTACAATATAATCAAATAATATAAATATTGAATAATTTTTAATATCTGTATTTTTATTAGATTTAAAATATATCAGACTAATTTCTAGTATTCTAAATTTTTAACAAAATAAATTTTTTATTTTGTAGTTTCAAAAGTAAACATTATTAATTTGAATATTAATTTCATAATATTCACATTTAAGAAAATATGTTGAAAATTAATTGGTGTATGTTTTTAAATTTTATTTTGTGATTAATAAATAATTGCCGATTAAAAATATCAATTGGCTCATTTGATTAACAGATCTTTATTGAAAAATCTAGGAAATACATAAATATAGTATGATATGAAAGTTTTCTAGATATGGAAGCTGTTAGAAATTGGTCTGGTGTAAAAACATATAATAATCTTTGTATATCAATAATAGAATAGATTGTGTATTATGTTTATGGAAAAGTTACTGAAAATGAAGATAATTATAAAAATCATAACCGCATCGAATATCTATGAGGAAATCTGGCTAGTTTTTTCTAATATCAAAACAAATATATCTATAGATAACAAAAGATTGGGTCTGAATCTGCACATATCGTTTCTTTGCAAAAAAATCTTTTCAAAATCTCTATTTTATATTGTTGGATAGGGAAAAAATTGAACATATGGTTTAAAGTGAGTATGTTTGTTTTAATGCTAACAATATGTGGCTTTTTTAGATACGTTTATGGTTAGAATATTCTTGGTGTAAATACAATATGTTTTCTTTGTTTTTTAAATAAAAGTATTAATAGAAATATTATATTTTGGTCATAAGGACTATAGTCTACAAATAAATGATCGTGGCTATACATCATTTATCTAATTGTTATGTGTAATATATATGAGACATTCAATATTCCAGTTTCCTGTTTTTCTTGTATTTAAAATTATAAAACATATAGTACATATTCTATATAAATTATGCTTAATTTTACGTAGTTTCAATATAGCTTATGTAATATGATCTCATTATTAGGTCAAAGAGTCTGATATTTTCTTATTCTAATGATCAATATGCCACGTTATCTTATTGTAATGATCAATGATCAGTATGCCACGATGTCATAAGGTTCCACGGTTTGATTATAATAAATAATCGGTTTTACACAACTTATGAACCTAACATAATGGTAAATCCATTTAGAGGAACCTAATTAAATGATTTGCTCCATTTTCTTGTTCCCAGAGTATCCTTAATGAGAGTTAATAATTTTCAAAAGAAACCAATGGCACAAAAAGTAATATGCTATGATAAAGTTGAGTTTTTTCATTTTTGTTTCCTCCTTTACTAGTATAGATTCTCGTTTCACAAAAAAAAAAAGAAGAAGATAAAAAAAACATTCGATTGATTGTAAAAGATGGTACACCTTACAAACTCTTTATGTCAAAATCATATAAGCTATTACATCCTGAGCATAAACGATATTTATTTTCTTAATAAGCAGTAATTCAAATTAGATTTATTCATAATTATTATTTATATTTATTTAGGTTAATTTATATTAGTGTCAAGATTAATAAGGGTACTCTCCGATGTAATTACCGGGTGTGTCATAGTTACAAGTCACGAACCACCAACCATTGTTGCATTGAACCCTAGCACACCCTAACTTCACTGACTCTCTCCACACCACTTGTGTGTAATGCAAGCATTGTTGTCCACCTGCAATTTAAAATTTCAAAAGGTATATATTAGTCACTTTTTTTTTAACTAAGCGTATTAGTTACTTACGCACCCTTTTTCTGCGTTTGCTTTTATGTTATATATATGCTAAATTGATGTTTATATTTTCAAATTAAATCAGAAGCTTTAGAAATAACTTATCATAATTAATGTTTGATATTTTAATACAATATTTCAAATTTTTATAGAAAAAAAAACAAATTGTATACAATAAAGCTGAACCATATCGATAAAACACACAAAATTAGATGTAAATGATCAAATTTAATATATTTTTACCAATATCTATGTATAGTATCTCTACAATATCTATAATTATTTAAAAATTATTAGCAAAAATGAGTGAACTCAATAAATAAATATATGTGAACTCCTTAACACGTTAATTGTAATTTCAGTAAGTTAGTAGAATTTCAACTAAAAATCGTAAATGTTAATCAAAAGAAAATTATATTATTCTATATTTTCCGTTAAAAAAATGGGATACGAATTGTTTGTGTTGTATATACTACATACCTGTGCAAGAATTGGTAGTGTAGTTGTAGTAAGGTTTCTCGCCGACCCAAAGATTCACGGCCGATATGGCCGAGAACGCGCTGCTACTTCCCTTGGCTAGGTTTTCTCCATACGGTCCGGACGAGTGCACGAGATTGCAGTCGGATTTTCTAGCGTTTGCGTAGTTCAGTGCGTAGTTGGCGACTGCTGCGTCCCATACAAGGTTCGGTACTCCGACCTGCGAACGGGCGGCGTTGTGAGTGTTTAGGTAGTCTTGCTGTTCAGTGCTTTCAACGCAAGATGCAATAACCAGAAAGCTAATCGCAACGATTAGAAGTGATGTGGCTGTGAAAGTATTCATTATCGAATATTTGGATTTGGTGATGTTTGTGTTGAGAGGAATCAGGAATATATATATTGTTTATGCTGTGAGTAAGTATGAGGAGTATATGCTTGGGTCTCAGTCTCACTTATATAGGCATTATTTGCATCAGGGTTAGCTACCGGTTCTGGGAATCTTTGACATTGGAGAATTGACTTTTCTTTTAAAATTTTAATCATAAAAATGTATAGTTTTATGGTGAAGTAAGCTGTTATTATGACTTTATCACTATTAAGCAAACCTTAGCTAGATCTAGTTGGTCCTAAAAAAAGAAGATAAAATAAGCAAAAGTATCAAATAAAACGTAACTAGTACCTGTACTGCAAGTGAAAAAGTCATGGTAGGACTTACCATCAAGTATCAAATAAAAGTAGTACCTGTACCCTTAGTTATCTACTTAATTAGCATTTTCGTCTTCTGTTTCTTGATAGATCTTACCATTTTATAGTAATTTGAAAGTGTGTGAAGTCTAATAGCGATGTCTATTTGTATGCATACGATCACTGGCATGTGCAGACGTGATTCTCCGCCGGTTACAACGTCAAATGGGGTATTCATACAAATTCTAGCCACTTGTACCAATCTCCATCCACTATATAATTTAATTTTGAGAAAAATAGATTGAGTGTAAAGAAGAAGACGTATGAAAGTACACCAAAAAGAAAAAGAAAAAAAAAACCAATAGGCAGTAGAGAAGGGGGTGAATGCAGCCAAGTGGATGTAGACAGTGGATCACGATATTAAGGAACCGTGAATTCACCTTGCGCCGATTGAATTCTAAGAATTCATCACATGCGAGCATATTATGCATTCTAATAATAAGTTCAAGAACGAATATGTATATACATCTTTTCTTTTCTTAATTTCGTCAAAAAAAATAACATTCATGATGAATACATTGTAGCATCTATCATATGATAAACAAATCTATGCTGATATGAAAATGAATGCTTTTGTTTTAATAATATAGATTTAACAAACAAAAATATGAAAATTAGGATAACTATTTAAAGACTGTGGGGAATTCTGAACCCTTAGACCCATAATCTCTTGAATCAGCTTTTGTAAAATTTTATTTAAGAAAATAACATTCTATATTAGAACAGGTTTGAACCCGAGGAATAAAAGAAACAATCCCTTATGCTATTATTAGACTACCAACACTTTGCAGTAGTTTTTGTTTCTTTGGTTTGTAAGAGATTTTACTTGTGGAAATGGTATTATCTAGACAGAGTAAGACTCGGAGCAACTGCAAGAATTAAACAAGACTTTACTCGTTCTCCTTTGTCGTTCTATTTCTTTGTTTAATGTTCTTTTTTAATTGATTCGTGCTACCATTCTCGTTTGAACCAGTCCACAAGAGAGAAATAAAAAAATAACAAGTGGTAGGCAAGTAAGGGTATTGGCATGTTATCACTCCTGAAATTAGTCGGTTTCTTCAACAAAATATGGATATCTTGTACCAAAGTTACGTTTACAAGTTACAATCAAACTCGAGCTTGGTGGCATAGCAAGTTTAACTCTGATTAAGACGAAGAGCGTATATCCGTTATAGACCCGGATTTGATTTCTACTCCACCAAATTTAGTGACTGGTTTGTGGGAAATTCTGACGATTACTCGATCCCGGAATTAGTCATGCCAACCTCAAATACATGATACTACATTTCTATTCAAAATAAAATAAAATAAGGTACTGTTACTATCACCTGATTAATACAAATGTCGAAGATTTAGCACATAGTTTACACAACTTTTCAATCCTAAATTGACCCATACCTCTTAAGTGTAATTTTTGCGACTTTGCACTGTGAGTTGAACATATATATACAAGAAAGAATCTTTTTCTTTAGAGCTTTATTGAAATGGAAAATAGTGCATTGAGCTTTATTCAAATGCCAAAAGTAAAGAAAAAGAAAAGCTTTTAAGGTTGTCACCAAGAACAAAACTATTTTGATTGATATTGATTCTTCAAACACTCAAGCTCATAAAAACATATATACATGAAAATCTCTTGGTAAAAACCCTAGTTATATGGGCTAATGGACTCTCAAGCATGATATTAGGCCTTTGCTTGGATGCTTTAATACTCTCCCGCAAACTTGGCGTCGGATGAAACCAAGAGGCCAAGTTTGAATTACAAATGAAGATGGCTTGACAAGAACATGACTAGTTGAAGAAAGATCCATATAATGTAGGTAGAAGGCTATATTCACCACGAAAACAAACATTGATGTGAAAAACTATTTGAGTCTATACTTGGAGAGTATCACATGGCTCCCTCAGAGGTTTTCTTGAACTTGGAGAGCTTAGTCGACCTCACTCAGAAGTATTTGTGACTTCTTTGTCATAGCACCCACCCAGAAATATGAAAGCTCTTAAATGGTGTTTCCACCTCTTGATCATAGCTTTTGCCAATTTTCAATCAGCACACTCTCAAGATCAATCAGGTTCTTATTTACTCTGCTGTGCTTTTTTTTTTTTTCCAGTGGATGGCTATGATTCCTCGGCAGCTTAAGCACCCTGTCAAATTTTGTTTCTTTGTGATAAAATCTTAGAATAAACTTTAGATCACTTGTGTTATTATATGAGATATGATAGCATTAACATATATATTGAACTTTCCACTAAATATTATTACACTCACATATTGTAAAGTTTTCTAGATTTTTATCTATCTCTAGCACAGAAGGATATCGTAATAGAGAAAAAAAAAACTTTGTATAAAAATATTGAAGGTCTAGAGACTAGTCATCCATTCAATGACTAAGACTAAGGCTTCACGGGAGTTGACGGCCCACGATACTTGATCCACAAGTCACGTATCTTGTTCCTCAAGTTACCACTAATACGTATGGTTATTAAACTTAACTGAACAGGATTCATCAGCTTGGATTGTGGGTTGGTCCCAAAGGACACGACCTATGTGGAGAAGACGATTGACGAACATAACATACATATCAGACGGGACTCACGTCGACAATGGAGAGATAGGGAGGATCAATGAAAAGTTAAGGACGGAATTTCAACAACAGGTTTGGAACTTAAGAAGTTTCCATTCGATCAAAGAAAAAAAAAAAAAAAAAACTTAAGAAGTTTCCATGATGGTCCACGAAACTGTTACAACTTCAACCTCACAAGGAACCGAAAATATCTGATCCGAGGAACCTTTTTATATGGGAATTACGACGGTATGAATCAACTCCCAAGCTTTGATCTTCACATTGGTCCTACCAAATGGACCTCTGTTTCCATCCGAGGAGTGGGAATGTCTTTGATCCACGAGATCATCCATGTCTTAACACAAGACCGTCTCCAAGTCTGTCTTGTCAAGACAGGAGAAACGACACCATTCATTTCGTCTTTGGAACTTCGTCCCTTGAACAGTAATAATACTTATGTCACTCAAAGCGGCTCGTTGATGTTAGTGGGCAGAGTTTACTTTTCACCCACTCTATCGTTCATCAGGTAACGCGTAACGGAAATTTTCCATAGAGGTTTGTTTGTCTTCGTACCATATTCTTTGTTTTTAGGAAGATGTCAATCCGGTTTACGGTTACGTTTGGTTTAGTTTTTCTTAATTTACGGTTTTATTGGTTTTACATAAATCAATCCGCTTTACGGTTTCGTTTCAATTTGGTAAAACAATTTTTGGTTTGGTTTATGATATTTCGGTACTGGTTCGACTCTGTTTTTATGGCTGTTCTGTTTTTTTTGTATTTCCAATCCAATCAAAACCAAAGAAATGCAACATGAGAAAGAGCTTTTTACGTTACGCTTAAAATAACAAAAGACGCCTCTCTCTCTCTCGCTCCCTGTATAGGTACGATGAGGACATCCATGAGGACCATGACCGAATCTGGGTCCCATACACTAAAGAAAATACGACGTCGATAAGCACAGACCTTCCTGTGGATACAAGTAACTCCTACGATGTGCCTCAACTCGTAGCGAAAACCGCTATGATCCCTGCAAACACAAGCTCTGAACTTACGATGGACTCTCGATAACATCAACGCACAGTCATATATATATATATATATATATATGCATTTCGCCGAAATACAGAACCTTGAAGCTAATGAGACTAGAGAGTTCAACATTACTTACAACGGTGGCTTACCTTGGTTCAGCTTCTTTAGTCCTCCAAGACTTAGCATAACAACAATATTCAACCCAAGAGCTGTGACTTCCCCTGATGGAAAATTCAATTTCACTTTCACCATGACCGGTAATTCAACTCGTCCTCCTCTTATCAACGGCCTCGAGATTTATAAAGTCTTGGACTTTCTACAGCTTGAGACAGACCAAGATGAAGGTAAGTTCACTTTAAAATCCCTTCTTGAAACTACAACCAAGATTCTCTGTCCTTTTAAATTTATCTAGTTCTTTGAATGTTTAATCAGTTTCTGCTATGATGAACATCAAGACAACATATGGATTGAGCAGAAAGATAAGCTGGCAAGGAGATGTATGTGCTCCCCAAGTTTTTAGCTGGGAAGGTGTAAACTGCAGTTATCTAGACTCCGAGCCACCGTTTATCACATCCTTGTATGCTCTGTTTGTTCATCATCAAAAAAATTCTTTTTTTGAGGTTTTCTTCACAAGTTCTAACTTTTTTTGGATACTTTTATTAGGAACTTGACGGCGAGCGAATTGACCGGTACCATAACACCTGAAATATCAAAGCTAACAAGGTTGAGAGAGTTGTAAGCATCCGAAACTGACACCAATCCACTTTAAGTACTCGGTATGGTTTGCCGCAGTGTGAGATGGACAATAACTCTGCAATCTTTATCTCTTCAATGTACAGGGATTTATCCAACAATGATCTATCAGGAGAGATTCCAGATTTTTTTGCTGATATGAACTTGCTGACACTCATGTGAGCTTCTGTGATTGACACCCTCTCTCGTTCTCTCTATCTTCTGTTTTTGTTCTTTTCTAAAAGATTCAGTCTTTTCATTGCAGAAACTTAAGCGGAAACCCAAAGCTCAATCGCACAGTTCCAAACTCTCTTCAACAAAGGATAGAGAGCCGATCTTTAACACTACTGTTGTAACATTCTCTCAGCTCTTTCCATGGATATAAGTACATCAGGTTCCTCTACTTGCGACAAATGTTTACATGTAGTGTGAGTTTCGAATGTTTTATTCTTTTAAGAAGACATATACATTATACATTGATAAACAATAAGATACCCCATTGTCAATTGATACTAGTGTTCCTCTGTTTCTTTTTTTTACTAGTGTTTCTCTGTTTTGATTACTCTCTTCTAATGTGTTTGATATACATAGATTTTTCTGGCAACAATAAAAGGAAATTTTTTTGTTCAAGATTAAACTATGAAGTAGGGAACTTGTTTGAAAATAATTGGAGACATGATTAACCTTTGGATTCTACAAGTGAACAACAACTGCTAGGATGACTTGAGAGTGAAAGGGGTATTTTAAAAACTATGAAAAATCTTGAGGTATTTGGTTGATGCTTCTTTCTATTATACAGCGAATGATTCGCTGTTAGTTCAAAGCTCTATAAAGTCTAACAACATAAATTTCTAGAATACGTGGCCTACTTTTTTCCACTAGAAACAAAAATTCTTCCAGTGGAAGAGGACAACTAATCTCCTACGTAAAAACGACAAAAGTCTAAACGACACCAATACTACTTAGGCTGTCTCAGCTCTTTCCTTAGCTTGTGAGTGAACAGCCTACAAGCATCCATGCTTAAATCCACCGCCGCTGCTAAAGCCACGTGCGCCGCCGCATCCTCCAAGCATGTCACGTGTTTCACACCTACCTCCACCTTAGGCTTGCTCTGTTTCTCCACTCCTTCCACCGTCGTCGACATCACAAACCCGAAGTTTTGTTGCGCTTGGGGCAGAAGAAACCCGAAATCCGACCCGCATCCTGAACCGGTTCTCGATGATCCCGACGAAAGATCGAAACTTCCATCCGAGAGAGTCAAAGAAGCAGCATTGATGGTTGCGGCGGTGGTGATGGTTCCGTCTATGGCAAAACTCCCGCCGAGTCTTGTGCTGATCGACGACGATGCGGAGATCACAGTCGCGATTTCATCTTGAAACAGTTCAAACCGGTAACCGAGAAAGTCGGAGTTGCCTGGCTCACGCCACGCCTCGAGACGACCCCATGGCTTCATTGTGTAGCCATCAGGTCGGAGGATGAGCCACGCACCAGGACTCGACCGAGACACGCGGTTGGAACCAGGTGATGGTACGAAAGGTGTGACCATTGAAGCCATAGCTACAGGCGAGCCAGAGAGATCATGAATCGTTATCGACCAACCTTTTCTCTCCATCCAAGTCTGTTCCTTTCCAGTGGTCAAGGACGATAATCTGCAGAATTGTCTAATGAGAACTTTTAAGTAGAAGCATCTAAATAAAAGAGAGTGAAAGGTTGAAAATTTGACTGACCGAGTGAGATTCCGGTCAGCGTTTCTGAAACCGAACTTGGAAGTGAAGACAGCTTGTTTGTTGTTTCCTCGGACCTGAAAAACCTGAGGACTACACTCGGGCTCGCCGTCGAACTGAAACACAAACCTCGGGTCGGGTTCAGCCCTTACGCTGACGTGGAGCTCCGGATCCGACCCGGACTTTTTCCCCTTCTTGGACTTATTACTAGAGCCCAGTTCAGCCCAGCCATGGTGAGCCAGACACGTCTTTGCCTCCGCCGTCTTCAAGTCCAGCGAAACCTCGAAGCGTCCAACGAGCTTCTCACCCGCGGAAGCGACGAGTCCACACGACGCAACGGGGGAGTAAACCTCGACGGCGAGAACACTCCGTTTAGGCTTTTTGAGAGACCACTCGATCTGATCCTTGCTTAGAGTGAAGCAAGCAGCGACGGTTGACACGTCACCGGAGCACCACCTGGACTCGGGCTCGGATTCGGCTCGAAACAGAACGGGAACAGCAACGATTTGGCGTGGGAAGCTCTTGAGTTTGATCTTACAGTACCAGTTACCAGATGCTGCGTCGGAAACAGAAGCACCTGAGTAGGAAACCGACGACGGTGATGCCGGAAACCTAACGGCCAAATTCCCCACAATGATACGTACGAAAGTGCAGGGATCCATTGAATTGGAGATTAGTGAGAGAGAGAGAGAGAGAGAGTTAAGCAAAGTAACACAAAAAACCCCGCCAGTGATTTTAGGGTTTAAGAGAGAATTGGAGTTGAAGCCATTGGAGAAAAGAAGCTATAAAAATGGAAAATTGGTGAGAAAGAAACAGGCTGGAAAATGCAAAATTATTTTACGGGAAAATAATTGGGTTTAACAGATTTTGTGGGGTCAAAAGCCAAACTCACGCACGCACCTGTTAAATTCCAGAGAGGCAAATAAAATGTACTGTTGGTAATATTCTCGTAATCTATTTTCTCCTTTTAATTTAGATTTATTATTTCTTGCCCTTTTTCAAGCCTTTTTGTATGTTAATTGTTCTTTTAGCAGACTATTATTTTTGAATATTTTTTTCTGTCTTCTACGATCTTGATGTAATTTTTGGAGTTGTTTATCTGAGTTAATATGGTATGTGTTTTTTATAACAAGGCAATATATCAGAGAATCAAACAGCAATATATGAATGAGCTTTTGGTGGTCTTAAATTCTTAATGTATATACATTATGTAAAATTTTATGGTTTTAATGACAATTTGCACCTGTTATTTAATATTTTACTGGCAAAACGACTGAAATAGGAATGCTATGTTTTAGTATTGTTAATTTTTTGGTTATATCTTTTTCTGGCACCGATACTGAATTTATTATTTTAAATCTGAAAGAACTTATAAATATTCTATCATGGAAATATTGAGTATTTGACATCAAGGTAGCTAAACTTGGGAGTGCATAAATAATCGGAATTTATTTTGGAATGATTTAGGTCTATATTTTAAAATGAGCTTATAGATGATGACTAGGAATGTATAGTTCATCTATATGTTAATCACTTTAGAGAGTTAGATGAGCTGTTCCCAAAGTTGGAGGACGCATGTATTTAGTTGGCATCATAATCCTTTGCCAATATATACAACTTAGGCATAAATATGTCTAATCTAACGTTGACAAAAAGAGTCTATATTGATAACAAGACCAATTTTATATTTTTAAATTATATTAGGTTCAGCACGATAATTATATTTTAAAATAAATTTTATGATAAGTTAATTTTAACAAAATAGTTATTATAAAAGTATATTATGTAAATTTAATTTATATATTTTACAGAACAATATATGTTTTATATTAAATAATTTATATTTATGAGATTCATCCATTCATACATGCCATTAAAAACTATTTCACTCTAAAACATAATTTATCAAAAATAATGTGCTATGTTTTTAAAGTGTAATAATGGATTATGTTTTAGAGTGAAATAGTTTTTAATGGCATGTATGAATGGATGAATCCCATTGGTTAACTTCCCCTAAATTAATCTGAGTGAGACATGTGGCAAAAAGTTTTCTTGGCGACTTCTCAATTAATATATAGGGGATGAGTTAGCCAATCTTCTTCACATGTTTTTAATGGTTGACATTATTTTTTAAGAGATTATAATTGACATGAGTTAATCTACTTCACAGTAGTTTCAAGTATCTTAAAAGTTGACTGAATAACCCATAAAATTTGCAAATCATAAATCTTAACCTATATGACACTATATAATCTAATAATATAAAAAATAATCAATTCTTAATATCTGAATTTATTATCAATTTAAATTATTAATTAAAACATTTATATCGATTCAATTATAAAGTTTACCCTATAAAAGAGAGAAATACCTATACAAATGCTAGCAAAGAAAAGGGCCTCTGAGTCAAATAGAGTCCTCAAGATACTTAGGCAAGATTAGCTTCTTCTTCTTTTGAGACTTACACACTCGAGCCTCTCTAATCTTTGATCTTATGACTAGATCCTTCAAATCTCCACCTTAGGCATAGATTAATCTCCAATGCCTCCTTGTATCCGAACTCCGATACAAGTATCTTTGAAACGGATGCAAAATCATTTTCTTGAAACCTGAAGCATTTGTAATGTTTTCCTCAATTTGTAGACTAGTAACACATTCGTAAAGCTATATCAGCTGGATTATAATCTGTAGCTATTTTCAATACCTTAGTTTTAGAATAATGTGTGTTGTTTCATTATATGGTATGAAGAAATTTCTAACGTTAGTTTTTGATGCTGTTCTAATTTCATTGTAATCCATTTTTTTTAGATAAGTAAAAATAATTGATATAAATAAGATACTTTTATTAATAAAATAATATTATAACAATAATAATATTTTATTAATTAAGGACCACACAATATATAGTAATAGGTAGAGAACACCCAATAATTATAAATTAATAGGTAAAGACCACACAATAACTATACACTAATAGGTACAAATTTACACGATACTTATACACCAATATGTTATATAAGTAAAAATTATTTATGGCACAATCATATTATTTTTTTAAGAGTCGCATGATATGGATTTTAGACTTCTGTAATGGCGATTTTATCGAAATCATTTGCGAAATCAGATGCATCAAGGTGTGTTGTATCCTCAAAATATTATATAAGAACTTTCTTTTCCTTTTCCTTAGTCAATTCTTTATAAAACACAAAGATGTGCAGGGGTACGACACACCCGATACCTATGTTCCTTGGTATCACATCTAAAATAAGCATCTTCTCGTTTCCGAGAGGTATTTCCTTGGTGTTCTTTTCCAGTGAATCTATTGGAATGACTTGTTTTCCCATGGATTGTATTTTCTCCCAAACCCACAATTGTTTGGACAACCACGACCCCACAAATATTTGTTTTGTGTCACCGGATGTGTTTATTTCAGAAAACAGTTTAGATCCAGTATGTCAAGTCACATGGTTCTTAATGAGGAGCTCAGTTTTCTTTTCTGCGATGAGGAATACCATAATTAAATCCAAAAATTTGGTACTTCTACACGACCTTATATTGTTGTTGCATGGTGATGTGGTTTTCTCAAGCATTTGAAATTCAGTTATTTTACCACAGTGTCTTAGCTTGGCCACAATTCCTAACACTGCAGCATTGTAGTGCACCGCTTTGTCGAAGCCTTGAAACCTGCCACTCATCCCGAGTGATGATCTTTGAGAGACTTCCCAGAGCTCTTGGAGATTTCTCATGTGTGAATAATCATATATATTACTTTCATCAAGGTGTTTTTGAAGGAAGATCACCAATTTTTCATTCTCTTGAGATGTTAAAAATATTTTTCTATTTGGTAGTTTTTGATAAACCAAAACATTCCAAACAAAGTTCAATATTGGTAATCCAAGATATGTAATTAGCACAAGTGATATCTAAAACATGAAATTGGAGTTTCTTTATGTCTCCCATTAGATTTCTGAAATGAAATAACAAAAAAATAATTAGAAATGCAATTTTATTACAAATATCTGAGGTGCTGATATAAATAGTTTGATTACAAGAAATGTAAGTGAAAAAGAAATCAAGATAAAAACCATCATATATTATTCTTTGTGAGAAAATTCTCCAATAAGTAAATTATAAAAAGCAACAAGTATATAACTTAGTACAAAAATGAAAGACGAATGAATAATTTTATTTTATTTTGAAAACAAATGATTTTTTTCAGAGAAGATTTTAAAGAATAAAGAGATGTTTGAATAAATAAAAGATAAATATAATTATAAATTAAAAGATATTTTTTATTAGCCATTAAATAGTCATTTGAAAAGTAGAAAAAGCCTTTAAAATGACTATTGGGAGTAAGAAGATAAAATAAAAATCAATCTGAAGATATGGACATGCAATCAAGAATAACTTCGTAGTAAACATATAAACATTTTTATAGGTGCAGAGTAATTATAACATTAAAAATAACATGTGATGATCAAGTTATCCATAATAAAGTGGTAAAATAAATTATGGTGATTAAATTCATATATATAAAGGCATTCAATAAGTAAATTATGGTGATTATATTAATTTCTTATTAAATATGAAAGTAAGTAAATTATTGTGCCAAAATTATTTATTGTAAAATAATAATTGTGGGGACAGAGTTATCCATTATAAAAGCTATAAATTAAATATTTAGGCGGTTAAAAACTAATCACTATGGTATTTGAGATAACCGTTATAAAAACTAATTAATAACAGGAAGGACAAGCCGCACTCTAATAACAATTATTAAAAATAATGAATTGTGACAGTTGGGCAGATAACATGTTGTAATTATATTATAAATATTAATGAATTATTAAATTAAAATTATTAACTTTTTGGATACAGAAAAAAGTAGTATACCAATATTGAGAGAAATAATATTATTGTGGCTTTAGTTGGTGCCTTCTTGATGAACAAATAAGGAAAAAAATGAATGAAGTTTCATTTGAGAAATTGAATAAAACAAAATTGAAATTTATGTTCTTAATTGTTCCTATCAAATTTTGAGGAGAAAAATATTTCTTCATTAATTCACTAAAATATTAGGAAAAAATGAGGAACAGTGTGAGACTCTTATCTAAAAATATTGACAAACTTTTTCTTTTAATTGGTATAGATTTTGAGGAACAAGAAATCCATCCTAATTATTTTCCTAAAATATGGTCACCAATTGAAGCATGTATGTTACAATAAAATAACATTTCATATTTATAGGACAAATTTATATAATTTTTAATGTAAGTGCTCCTTACTTTTATAACAATTTTTACGTTTTACATTTTCATTCTTTAACAATTTTTTATTTTCTATATTTTCATTTTTTGTTTTTATTTTTAATTTAGTGATGCAACCATATGCATTAGCCCCAATTCAGTTCATTGATTTATGTTTACCATTCTTATTGTTCTTTTAAGAGAGATTTTTTGAAATGACATTTTTTGAGACATTAATGTGAAGGGAGACCAACCGAAAATGAATTTTTTAGAAATGATCCATTTTGGTGTGAAATTACGCTTTACCCTTTAGGGAATACTATACCAACCCCCTTAAGGAACAATGAACTCAAACAAATTAGTAAGGTAGCGCTGATATTTTGAAAATAACGGATCATTACAACATTTTTATTTTGAGTGGATTTCCCTTGACATTAATGTTTGAAAATAGGTCATTGCCAACAATCTTTGTTTTACTCAAAAGTAGAGTTGTAATGATAGGTTTTGATTTGTCCAATACCCATTTATTTTTTCATATCATAATACTTATTCCCTCTGTTTCTTAATGTAAGTCTTTTTGAAGGTTTTTATGTGTTTCAAAATATAAGTTTTTTTCAAAATTCAATGCAGCTTTTACATTTATTGAAGAGAGTGTGATCAATTATATTTTAGAGTTCTTTTCATGATTGGTTAAAATATATTTATTCTATATATTAAATGTTGTTTTTTGTAAGAAAAGTAGTTTTATTAATACTTGTGCATTTAGGCAAAAAGACTTACACTCAAAAACGGAGGGAGTATTATAGTAAAAACATATTTTTTTAGAATAACGATAAGATATGACATATAGAGATTAGACAAGTAAAATAATAATTAATCCTTAAAAACATATAGAAGAGAATTTATTATAACATAAAAATAAATTTATACGGACGATTCTTTTTTTTTTTTTAAGAATCTGTATTAATAAAAAACTTTATACAATATAAGTTTTATGTTCTTGGTGAAACCTTTCAGTTATTTATTTACCTAGGACAATTCTTAAGAACAACTGGAAAACCTAAAAAGATTAAAAAGCACTTGCAAATTGATTTTGTAAAAGAAAAAAAAGGAATCCCATTTTCTCCTGCGATCTTCGTTTCTCTCTCTCTCTCTCTTTTACGCACGATGTGTTGAAGATATATCTCTCTTCCTCTGTACATACTCGCTCTGTACCCAGTGTTGTTGAAACAAAAAAAGGGTCAGATTTAGGGTTTTTGTGAGATTTTTGAGGCTGGACGGCCTTCAGCGATGTCTTCCTCGTCGCAATCTTTTGCGGCTGGACGGCCTGCATCCCTGGCTTCTCCGTCGCAATCGCACCGCTTTTGTGGGCCTGCAGCTACCGCTTCTGGCGGCGGAAACTTCGACACTTTGAACCGTGTCATCGCTGACCTTTGCAGCCGTGGTAATCCTAAGGTACAGAAGACATTGCAAAGTATTCTTCTTTTCATGCTTGATTCCATTGGAAAATTGAAATTAGTAGAAACCCAGAAAAATTCTCTTGCTTTTTTTTTGGCTTAGCTGAAGGAATCTCTCTGTTCTTATAAATAGAAAAATTGATTTTTTTTGTTCTTATAGGTATGGCAATTCGTAGGTCTTGATGTATAGTTGGTTTCCTAAAGTATGCGACTTTGTTTGGTTTTTGTATCTGATGTTAGCAAATGTCGATGCTTTTTGTTTGTTGTATTAGGAGGGAGCTCCTTTAGCGTTTAGGAAACATGTAGAGGAAGCAGTTCGTGATCTTAGCGGTGAAGCTTCTTCTAGGTTCATGGAGCAATTATATGACAGGATTGCTAATTTAATTGAGAGCACGGATGTGGCTGAAAACATGGGTGGACTTAGAGCCATCGATGAGTTGACGGAGATTGGATTTGGTGAGAATGCTACAAAGGTTTCTAGGTTTGCGGGTTACATGAGGACTGTGTTCGAGTTGAAGCGTGACCCTGAAATCTTGGTGCTTGCTAGTAGAGTTTTGGGGCACCTTGCTCGGGCAGGCGGAGCAATGACTTCTGATGAAGTGGAGTTTCAGGTGCGATTTTTGTTGGTTTCCCCTCTCTGTCATTGGTTCAGCTTATAGGTGCTCAAGCATTGGTTCTTTGTTCTGACAGATGAAAACTGCTTTTGATTGGCTTCACGGAGATAGGGTGGAATATCGCCGTTTCGCGGCCGTTTTAATTTTAAAGGTATCCTGACGTCAATTGTCCTGTTCTTTAGAGCACCTGCAAAAAGCATATATCTTGTCTTAAATTTGATTACTAATGTCGGAGAAATGATAGTGAGGTTAGCTTTTCAATCAGTAAAGTAATACGGATATGGCGATTTTCTTGCAACATTGCAGGAGATGGCAGAAAATGCGTCCACTGTCTTTAATGTTCATGTCCCTCAATTTGTGGATGCGATCTGGATTGCACTAAGGGATCCCCAGTTGCAAGTACGAGAGCGAGCTGTTGAGGCTTTACGTGCTTGCCTTCGTGTTATTGAGAAAAGGGAGACACGATGGCGAGTACAATGGTTCGTATTCCTTTCTCCTTGACAATGATTCGTATTCCTTTCTCATTGACAATGATTCAGTGTCCTGAAATGTTTCCTTAGGAACGATAGTTCTATATTTGTTATGATACTTTTGAAACGTGTTTTCATTTGCAATCCTATCCTATAATGTGGTTTCACCCTCATTTAAGTGCAAGGTCATCTGGTAGTACTACTTTGCATTTTTTATTGTGTAAATGCAACTTATATTGGCTTTTGTGCGGCGGTCCCAAAAATGTATTACTCTTTTTTTACTATATATTCTCCCCGTGGTGGTACTTCTTCAGCATTTTCAACGTGAATGATGTAGTCTCGATTGAAATTTAACAAACCTGTCTAGCTGGGTTGTCTTGCTTTACTCTTCTACGCAGTTTTGAAGCTTTCGTCAAATTGATTATTGACTTGCAGTCTTTCTGCTGGATTTAATTTTACTGGTGCCAACACAATGTCTCTATAGCAGTAGTGTTTTCCTTGTTTGTTATGATATAAAATCAAGTTAACTGATCTTCTCTCCATCTGGTTTTGCAGGTACTATCGGATGTTTGAAGCTACACAGGATGGGTTGGGCAGAAATGCTCCGGTCCATAGTATTCATGGTTCCTTGCTTGCTGTGGGAGAGTTATTGAGGTAAATGGAGCAGTAAATCAGTATTCTTAAGGCATCCTTTACAATAGTCAGACGCTCAATTTTATAACAGGAATATTTCCCTTAGAAGATTTTTTTGTTCCAATGATGCTCTGTATTTTCTTTGTCTTTGTACTGTAGTTTCCGCTGCTAAAAAAATAAATATTTCATGTATCTTCTTCCTCCACTCTCAGTTCATACGTGAACAAATGACTATTGAAGGCGAAAATTGCATAACTGGTGTTATGGTTTATTACTTAATGCTGGAGTTCGTTTACAGGAATACTGGTGAGTTCATGATGTCTAGATATAGGGAAGTTGCTGAAATTGTACTCAGATACCTTGAACATCGCGATCGCCTTGTTCGCCTTAGCATCACCTCGTTGCTGCCTCGCATTGCTCATTTCCTCCGTGACCGCTTTGTTACAAACTATTTAACGGTAGGTGACTGTGAGATTCTTTGAAACCAAAATTTATCCGTAAACGTCATCTGAGTTAGTTTCTTGCAGATATGCATGAATCATATTCTTACTGTGTTAAGAATACCGGCTGAACGTGCCAGTGGATTCATCGCCCTTGGAGAAATGGCTGGTGCTTTGGATGGTGAGCTTATCAACTATTTGCCGACAATTATGTCTCATCTGCGGGATGCGGTGGGTCAATTTGGTTTTCTTGAGTATGTTAACTATTTTTGTGTTTAGTATGTTCTTGGGTCTAAACTAGAAAGAGGTTTCCTTTGATTATCTTTTCCATATAGATTGCTCCACGTAAAGGTAGACCTTTGCTTGAAGCTGTGGCTTGTGTTGGTAACATTGCGAAGGCAATGGGATCCACAGTGGAAACTCATGTCCGAGATCTTCTGGATGTTATGTTTTCCTCTAGTCTGTCTTCTACACTTGTTGACGCGCTTGATCAGATAACCATTAGGTAATAGTTGAACGGTAGAAGTTTGTTACTACTTGCATTGATTTTTGTTCTTTCAGTGCATGACAATTTTCTTGGGTTTCAGCATTCCTTCGTTGCTGCCGACTGTACAAGATCGGCTTCTAGATTGCATTTCATTGGTTCTTTCAAGATCTCACTATTCTCAAACAAAGCCTCCTGTTACCGTGGTCCGAGGTAGCACAGTCAGCATGGCACCACAGTCTACTGACCCTAGTTGTTCAGCTCAAGTTCAACTAGCCCTGCAGACTCTGGCTCGTTTCAATTTCAAGGTCAATGCTCCTTGCCGATTGAACTTCGAAAGAATATGAAATTTTTGTTACTGAGTTTCTGATTTCTGGCAGGGGCATGATCTTCTTGAATTTGCTCGGGAGTCGGTTGTTGTTTATTTGGATGATGAGGATGCAGCCACAAGAAAAGATGCTGCTTTGTGTTGTTGTAGATTAATTGCAAATTCCTTATCTGGGATGGCACAATTTGGTTCGAGCAGGTCAACCCGAGCTGGGGGAAGACGAAGACGCCTTGTGGAAGAGGTTTTACATAAATACTGAACCCCATTACATTTTTTTATTGCTCGTCTTTAGTCTTTTTATCCTTTCCCAAGTTTGAGCTCCATTATGCCATCTGCTTCCTGATGGCATTTATAAAATTTTCTGCTTTCCTGAGAAATGATTTTTGGGTTCTGCAGATTGTGGAGAAGCTTCTCAGGACAGCTGTTGCGGATGCTGATGTAACTGTTCGCAAGTCTATCTTCGTTGCTTTATATGGCAACCAATGTTTCGATGATTATCTAGCACAGGCTGATAGTTTGACTGCCATTTTCGCTTCCTTAAATGATGAGGTATGGATATGTTATTCGTTTGAATAAGTTAGCATATGTCAGCCGACAATCTTATTTCTTGTTAGAATTTTTTACTTGCCTCTCTTTGGTGTATATTTTAAGCAGCTCCAAAGTAGATTTTTGACGACATGATATATTCTGGAAAAGCGATGATACTTCTGTTTCTTTAGTTATTTTTATCTATTTGTTCCCGCTTATGATATGATTGTATAAAGTTTCGAACTCCACCATTACCATGCTATTAGACATCCATCTATCGCAGATTGATATATTCCTTGAACCTACCTGTGATTTACCGATGACTTGCAATTGCATTGCGTTTTAGAATCAGTTTTGGTAAATTGATGAAGTTAGTTACTTAATTACTCCCTTATAACATAACTTTTGGATACCTAGACTTAGCTGGACGTTTGGTCGTCTAGTTAGATTCTTATTGTGTCACAAAACTGCAGCTGAGTTAACCTTAGTTCAATGAATTGTGGATGTCATGCATGTTTTACGTTGGTGAATGCACGAAATGCATCCGTGTGGCACCCCTGTTAAATTGATAGAATGCTTGGCTTGTGTTTCTCTCCATCTGCCTATTTTATTACGTTTCAAATCATATACTTGAATATCACTGTTCAACAGGATCTCGATGTCCGAGAATACGCCATCTCAGTTGCTGGGAGGTTATCCGAGAAAAATCCAGCATACGTTCTTCCAGCACTTCGTCGCCATCTTATACAGCTGTTAACCTATCTTGAGCTGAGGTAACTGCAAATTTCTTTAGTTCTTATATGCTTCCTATTATCAAGTATATGTTGCATTGACTTCAACTGTAACGTCAGCAGTGCAGATAACAAGTGCAGAGAAGAGAGCGCGAAGCTCCTTGGTTGTTTAGTTCGAAATTGTGAACGGCTCATTCTTCCATATGTTGCTCCTGTGCAAAAGGTTTGATTTGTATTCTCTTCACTTCTTAGATAATATGACTATTATTGTAGTTTGCGGGGTTGTAATTCTTTTCTTTCAGGCTCTTGTTGCAAGACTTAGTGAAGGAACTGGAGTGAATGCTAACAATAATATTGTTACTGGAGTTCTCGTAACTGTTGGGGATCTTGCAAGGGTGGTAAGTTTGTAGTTTCTCTATTAAGTGTCGGTAACATGTAGTTGTGCCTTTGCTGCACCTGGAAATTGCAGCTGATTTCGACTCTTCCCAGCTGTGTTGGCAAAGCATATTCAAAATTTTAATGGCCTAGCCAGTACCTAGTATTTTGTCTTTTATTTGTAGTTAAGTTGAGAGAGTGATGCCAATTCTATTTCCTTTGTAGTTGTTGTTTGTTGGGTTTGGCTAAGACATTCCCCCGTTTTTTTCCCCCCGCTTCTTGCTCAGGGTGGCTTGGCAATGAGACAATATATTCCTGAGCTAATGCCTTTGATTGTTGAGGCTTTAATGGATGGAGCTGCTGTAGCAAAACGTGAGGTGGCTGTTTCTACCCTTGGTCAAGTTGTTCAAAGTACAGGGTATGAGATAGACCTTTACCATCTTTAAGACCTACACTTCGTTTTTGTTTATTTTGATAATGTTACTAAGTGATTTTGAACATGTTCTGTAAGAAAACGAGACTATCTTGATTGTTGAAAGCCTGGTTCAACTAGATGGAGATACTGGATTGCAAGTGAATATTTGACATGAATACGGAACTTCTGTTTCTACTAATTGGCTAGCTAGAAGCCTGCGCTATCCGTAGGCTGTTGCTGTATATCATACGTCAGAATTGGTTATGTGTTTATCCTTTTAACTACAAAAAGTGATCAAAATTCTGGATGAAATGAAAGATTGTTATCCTTAGCCAGTCCTTCTATCCGTGGCAGATCTTTGTGATGCTTTCTTGTTCTGCTTGCATGAGATGGCTTACTATTTTCTGGAGATATGTTATGCTGCTTAGATATAATCAACTGTATCGTTGATGTTGATGAGGTAGTAGACATACTTGTGGGTAGTGGGTGATCAGCTTGCAAGTTGCATTGAGTAGCTTGGACATGGTTGTCACGTGCTATATATTGTGCACATAGCTAATAAAAAATCAAGGGAGTTCCAGAAAATCACAATCCTCCCTGCATATTTATATATGGCTCTCATTTCATTGTAATGTAGGTATGTTGTGACTCCATACAAGGAATACCCGTTGTTGCTTGGCTTACTCTTGAAATTGCTGAAGGGTGACTTGGTGTGGTCTACTAGACGAGAAGTTCTCAAGGTAGTTTCTAGAGGAATAAATTTCTAAACTAAACTACTGTAGAACATAGTTTATGTAAACAATCATTGGTTATCTGCAGGTTCTTGGAATCATGGGCGCTTTGGATCCTCATGTGCATAAACGTAACCAACAAAGTTTATCAGGATCACATGGTGAAGTTTCTCGCGGTACTGGTGATTCAGGGCAACCTATTCCATCGATTGATGAGTTACCTGTGGAACTCCGGCCATCATTTGCTACATCTGAGGATTATTACTCAACGGTAGTTGTTATCCCATGCGAACATTTTGCATCTATATTACCATAGTCTGACTTGTGCTAATATTTCGTCGTTGTTATAGGTTGCTATCAACTCGCTTATGCGAATTCTGAGAGATCCATCACTTCTTAGTTACCACAAAAGGGTTGTTAGATCTTTGATGATCATTTTCAAGGTAACTAAAACCACTTTGATTGTTTTATGGGGTACATTTCTGATGGAATTAAAATGAACACGTTACAACTTCTTAACATCTTTGTTTTTGCGAGGTTAGTCAATGGGATTGGGATGCGTGCCCTACTTGCCAAAGGTATATATCTCCGGCAGATTTTCAATCAATGCCATCTCCGTTTTACCTTTTGATATCAATTCTTGGAAATATTATCCAAGCTTTCTGTGGTTTCCTTAAATTTGAACACGCATGCCTACTACGTTGCTTCTGAGTTCAATTAAATTGTATGGTCTGATGACTTTTGACGTCAGATATTTGAGTGACTTTGTTTTATTATTACATATTCCGAAGGGCTGGGTCACTGCTATCATTTTTTATGCACTATATGCATTCTGTGACGTTTTGCTAATTTGTTTTTTAAGGTTTTACCTGAGCTTTTTCACACTGTTCGCACTTCTGATGAGAACTTGAAGGACTTCATTACATGGGGTCTTGGGACTCTTGTTTCCATCGTCCGCCAGGTATATCCACATTAACATTTGTAGTGATGGCCAGAATACTTATGACTTTGTGTAAACTCTTAGCTTATGTTATCTGTCTACAGCACATAAGGAAATATTTGCCAGAGTTGCTCTCACTAGTCTCTGAACTATGGTCATCTTTCACCTTGCCAGGTCCCGTACGCCCCTCTCGTGGTCTTCCGGTAAGTTGTATGCAGCCTAGACTGCGATATGTTTCTCATTGCTTTACGGGTATATATCTTATGGATAATACTTCGTCTCTCTTTCTGATCATCAGGTTCTGCATTTACTGGAACATCTTTGCTTGGCACTTAATGATGAATTCAGAACTTATCTTCCAGTCATCCTTCCATGTTTCATCCAAGTATTAGGTGATGCGGAGAGGTTCAATGATTACATCTATGTTCCTGATATTCTCCACACACTTGAAGTGTTTGGCGGTCAGTAAAACTTCTCCTGGTTTGATATTTTCATAGTCTTTTTTTGTATATAGATAGGATCTTTAAATAGTCAAGTTGTTACTCCCTAGTTTCTGTTTTCATACCTTGGCCAGACTATCCTCCTATGGTTAACCCTTAGAGTGCATATGTGCAGGTACACTTGATGAGCACATGCATTTACTCCTTCCTGCCCTTATTCGATTATTTAAAGTAGATGCTCCGGTAGCTATAAGACGCGATGCCATCAAAACTTTGACAAGAGTAATCCCGTGTGTTCAGGTTAGGAGCTTTTTTTTTTTTTTTGTCTGAATTCTTTATTATTTATTTCTTTTTGTTGCTGATCCTTGGATATATTCCATATTAGGCTTCTTGTAATACCTTTTTTATTATCGGTTTATCTTCAGGTTACTGGTCATATCTCCGCTCTTGTGCATCACTTAAAGCTAGTATTAGATGGGTGAGTTTCCGTCTTCTTTTCATGACAACTGAAAAACTCAACAAATAGATCTATTTGAAAACATGTTGGGTGACTTGGAAAACAGTGTATTGGTTACTTCTTCGTAAGGTCTTTCTACAATGCTTCTTTCATAATTAGGCATTGTGTTAATATTTGGATTTCTCTTTAAAATGACTGGCTTCATCCAATTAAGATAAGTGGATTTGAAATTAGACATCCATAACATCTGAGCGTTGGCAATGCATTATCAGAATTTTTTTTAGTTATTATCATTATCTTTCATTTTGTCATTGCTTACCGTTACTCATCTGTTTTTCCACGAGTGGTTTAGGTTGCTGTTAGTTATAATTTATGTGGCCCAATTTATTTGTTTTTGGAACTCTGCATATGTACGTAAAAATATCCTTATATCATGGAAGTTTATTTACCATTGTCGATTTGACTATATAGTTTTTTTTTGGGTGGAATTGTCGTTTCATGATTCACGTGTCAATTTTCCTACGGGATCTTTGTTGTCTTCTCAGGAAGAATGATGAGTTGCGGAAGGATGCTGTCGATGCACTATGCTGTTTGGCTCATGCTCTTGGGGAGGACTTTACCATATTCATTGAGTCAATTCACAAGCTTTTGTTGAAGCATCGCTTACGGGTCTTTTTTTTACTACCTTCTACATATAATAAATTCACCTGTCCTGTATTTTGTATCATAGCTTGCATGCAAACAAATTTCGTTCTTGTATCGATAGTTTTGTCTGTACAATATTTTTGCAGCATAAAGAATTTGAAGAAATTCATGCTCGATGGCGGAGACGTGAACCATTGATTGTAGCTACAACAGCAACTCAACAGTTAAGTAGGCGACTGCCAGTCGAGGTTATCAGGGATCCTGTAATTGAGAATGAGATCGATCCTTTTGAAGACGGAAACGACAAAAACCATCAGGTACTCTTTGTTGTGTTGTTTTTGTACACACAGATCCTCGATGTGTTAATATTTTGTTATCAAGTTCCATGTTGAGCTCATTATTGTACTGTAACATTGTAGAACTTTCTTGTCGGTAGTTTTCTAGTTGATGGCATAGTAATTATTATGACTTCATTGTGTCTGCGTTTTGCCTAGTTAACAAAGATTGGTATGCATATTGTGAAGGAGACGAACCATGGGAGTGATTGCCTAATGTAGGATTGCTTAGCTGAATAAGTCCCCCCCGCCCCCTCTCTTTTTTTTTTTTCCTTCTCTGCTCTGTGGGCATTCCTTCAGCTATGTTGACAATATAATAACTATATATGTGTTCGGTCTAACGTGATCCTCTTGTAGCAGTTTCTTAAGTCTTGTTTTGAAAGAGCTAAAACTTTTACTTATGGCTTTTGATGATACAGGTTAATGATGGTAGACTACGGACAGCTGGAGAAGCTTCTCAACGAAGCACCAAGGAAGATTGGGAAGAATGGATGAGACATTTTAGTATTGAATTACTTAAAGAGTCTCCCTCTCCAGCATTAAGAACTTGTGCAAAACTTGCTCAGTTGCAGGTGTTTCATCGATGCTCCTTCTTTTCCTCTCTTAGAAGGGTATGCATTTTAATGACTGTGTTTTGCAGCCATTTGTCGGGAGAGAATTATTTGCCGCTGGTTTTGTCAGTTGCTGGGCACAGCTGAATGAGGCTAGCCAAAAGCAGTTAGTTAGGAGCTTGGAGATGGCTTTTTCATCTCCAAATATCCCTCCTGAGATTTTGGCGACACTACTCAATTTGGTACGTTCTTTGTTAAACTACTAGAAAAGTAAGCATGTTTCCCGTAATTATGGTTGTACTCATTGAGTGCTAGTATTTCAAGCCTAGGCGAATATACATAGTGTTCAGTAATGAATTAGCTAAGTTTTGCTGGACTGGAAACAAAAACTGCTTAGGTCACCATTTTCTTAGTGGTTCTAACTGTTAGTCTTTCTACTGGAAAACACGTCTTCTGTTGCCACTGAACAATCTGTAAGCGTTCTTGGAAACATGATGCGTTGATTTTGTTTTATCTTATAGTAACACTACTATCCGAGTTTCTCCTTGAGCTGTTTTCATTTAACCTATATTACTTGAGGTTGGATAAAGAGTCATACGGTTAGATTCAAAGTGAACCTACCTCTGTGTTTGATCTTGTTGCTTGGTCCTGTCACATGAGCTTGATCTCTCAGTACTCTTCTTAGGCAGAATTTATGGAACATGATGAGAAGCCTCTTCCCATTGATATTCGTCTCCTGGGGGCTCTTGCTGAAAAGGTTTGCGTCACGTATTTCCCAAGATATGGCACTTTTGTCCTTTTCGTATCAAGCATTCTTCTGGTTTTCTTGGTAATGGTGCCTTTTTCATATTTGCAGTGCCGTGTTTTTGCCAAAGCTTTGCATTATAAAGAGATGGAATTTGAAGGTCCACGGTCGAGGAGGATGGATGCCAACCCAGTTGCTGTTGTCGAGGCTCTTATACACATAAATAATCAGTTACACCAGCATGAGGTACGTTGATTTTTTATCCTATTTCTACCACCTCACCATCTTTGTTATGTGTCATTATTGATTGGTTGGGATTTGTTGTCATAGGCTGCTGTCGGCATACTGACCTATGCTCAACAACATCTTGATGTGCAATTAAAAGAATCATGGTAACACGACTTTTCTCAATCTTGATACACTTACTTCCGGTTCTGCGTGATAGGCACGCAGACTCAAGGTTGTGTTTGGTTACTACTTCCTTTTATCACAATCAGTCCAAAAACAGTAACAGTGTTTGTTTCTAGGTATGAGAAGCTGCAGCGATGGGATGATGCACTGAAGGCGTACACTTTGAAAGCATCTCAAACATCTAATCCTCATCTTGTATTAGAGGCCACGTTAGGTAACCAAGTCTGATTTTGGGAGGATTTCGTGTTTTTTTCTTTCCATGTAATGTTTTTTTTCGTTGAAAAGGAATCTATGGTTTTGTGAGTTTTTTGGGGTCGATATTTATTGCAAGGCTGTGAGTAGCTAGCATGCATAGAGGATTGTGGGTCTTCATTCATAACAGTCTTACTCTGAGACACTAGTCGGCAGAATCAATATCACATGCGTTTGTTTTATGTGCATAAGCTCCAGACATCTATCCGTATGAAGGCTTTTTATGTCTCTCCTATATATATGAAGGCTGCATTTATCGTCTATGATTTTCTGAGTTCTTAGTAGTATCTTGAGTAGTTTACACCCTCTTAAAATTCAACTCCTTGAGTTTCGTAAGCTGATGGCTGCTCTCTCCTATTTTTTGGGATTTTTGTCCAGTGCTAACATTTTCTATTATATATTAATGATGCCATTTTCTTTAAATGTACTTCTTTCCCTTTAATGAAATGTCCTGAATCTGTAGCTTATTGACCTGTAGGACAAATGAGATGTCTCGCTGCACTTGCAAGATGGGAAGAGCTCAATAATCTTTGTAAAGAATACTGGAGTCCAGCTGAGCCATCTGCGCGTCTGGAAATGGCACCAATGGTTGGTTACTTATTCTTACGCTATATTCGGTGATACGTCTACATTAGGATGTTTTATGTCTTTTTGCAACTATACTAGGCTGCAAATGCTGCGTGGAATATGGGAGAGTGGGATCAAATGGCGGAATATGTGTCTCGGTTAGATGATGGTGATGAAACAAAGCTTAGAGGTTTAGCAAGCCCTGCTTCTAGTGGCGATGGAAGCAGTAATGGCACATTCTTCAGGGCCGTTCTGTTAGTTCGGAGGGCGAAGGTACACCTGAACCTATATCTTTGTGCTTTATATCATAGCAGGCTTTCCTAAAATTGTTTTGCAGATAACTTATTTATGTGAATGCGTGCCTGTGGTTATTTGTCTTTACCTTTTTAGTATGATGAGGCGCGGGAATATGTCGAAAGAGCTAGAAAATGTCTTGCCACAGAACTTGCAGCGCTGGTAAGTCTTTTTTTATAATCATATCAGCATTTGCGTGTTAACTTTGTTTATAATTTCGATGCATCATTTGTTGTCTACAAGGGATCAGAAGTAAAGCATAGTCTCAGCCTTTTCCATTATTTCCTTGAAATTATTTGAGTATGCCATGGCCCCCCAACTAGCATCTATTAGTCAAGGGGATTGGTTGAACTCAGGAATCAATTTCGTAGAGGAAAAAAATATTATAGACATCTTAGTTGCATTTTGAGTTCTATTGATTAGACACCATTTTGTGCATGGTATCGTTTAGTACCTGTCAGTAAAAGCATCATGTAATCACAATGGTTGCCTTCTTAGTTGCTCTTGAGCAGAGCCGTGCCACTGTTAGTTGCTGCCGTAGGCAATAAAAAATAATCAAATTCACAACAAAAAAACATTTATACAATGAGAAATTTACTGTAGTCTTAACATGCATAAATGAGTTGTAGAATAGTTTTTTTCTACCATCTGGAGAAATTTTCTTGGTTAATTTATACCAATAAAAAATGATCCTAATTCTTTTAACAATTAACAAATGTTTCAAAAGTTTTTGTTTGTTACTTTAAAATCCATGTTTTATTGCATACCTATAAAACTATTTTGTTCCTGAACTTTCCTACAAAGCTATTAACCAGTCCATATTTTTAATATTTTAGTTTGAGTAGTTAGATAGATTAATGAAAATTTGTCTTTAATTTTTTAAAATATTTTGATGCCGTAGGCGGATGTTTCTTTTTTTCTTAAGCAGGCACGGCTCTGCTCTTGAGTGTATCTCACGTGGACTGAACATTTGTACCTTTCTTTGTCGATTTTGTCTGCAGGTTTTGGAGAGCTATGAGCGTGCTTACAGCAATATGGTTCGCGTCCAGCAGCTGTCAGAACTAGAGGAGGTAAGATCTCAATTTATTTAAGATCTCTTCTCCTGGCCGCCCTCCCCAACCGCCTAGGGCTGAAGGGAAAACAGGAGAGAAGACCAAATGTTTGTTTGATCATATCCTGCATTAACATATATATGATGAATCTTTCTTATTTCTGTATATTTTTTCTCCTGTTGTATGGATATTAGGTAATTGAATATTACACGCTGCCAGTGGGGAATACCATTGCTGAAGAACGGAGAGCCCTAATTCGTAACATGTGGACTCAGCGGATTCAGGGATCTAAGCGTAATGTGGAGGTACATTATTTCTTGTACTTTTACATGTTAGTTATGCCACTGAAATGAATGACAAGTCATATGTTTTTCTAAGCATGAATATTGATGTATGGTAGCTTTAGTATATGAATCTTTCTAACAAACAGATATACTTTATACGTAATATATCAAGGTTTGCTTAGTCAAAGCGTGTATTATCATAGGTACACCTTGAATAATAAGCAAACAAGGAAACTCAAATGACATTTATGGAGTGGACTCAATTCCTTATGATAGTCCCATTCTTAGTGCTTTGTATTCTCGAACACTGTTCAGGTGTGGCAAGCACTTTTAGCTGTTAGGGCACTTGTGCTACCCCCTACAGAAGATGTTGAAACTTGGCTCAAGTTTGCCTCGCTTTGTCGAAAAAGTGGGAGGATCAGTCAGGCGAAGTCTACTCTGCTTAAGCTCTTGCCGGTATTGACCACTTGCCTTTTGGTTGTAGGATTTTCTATGCCAAGAATGCAGTTTTATTCTGTTTGTCTAACTTGGGACCTCCTTATTTTGTAGTTTGATCCAGAAGTGTCGCCAGAAAACATGCAATATCACGGACCTCCACAAGTGATGCTTGGATACTTAAAATACCAGTGGTCACTTGGAGAGGAACGTAAGCGCAAAGAGGCATTTACCAAGCTGCAGGTATGTCATATTCGTATTAGCTACTTGCATTGTGTGGGTTTATCTCTTTCTCACATTTTCCCTATTTCTTGCTTAAATGGCCATGTCGTAACCTTCCCTCAAAATGTAAATTATTTTTTTCCCAGATTCTGACGAGGGAACTCTCAAATGTGCCTCATTCTCAATCTGACATGCTGACTAGTACGGTATCAAGTAAGGGCGCAAATGTTCCACTTCTTGCACGTGTAAATCTCAAACTGGGAACATGGCAGTGGGCACTTTCTCCTGGATTGAATGATGGGTCAATTCAAGGTAAATTGTAGTTACTTTTGACAGAGCAAGTGTAGGCAAATTAGGTCTGACCATAACACTTTGGTAACGATATAATGGTCTTTTTCCAGAAATTCTTGATGCATTTAGCAAATCTACCATCTATGCTCCTAAATGGGCCAAGGCATGGCACACGTGGGCGTTATTCAATACGGCGGTGATGTCTCATTACATTTCAAGAGGTCAAATTGCTTCCCAGTTCGTTGTTGCTGCAGTCACTGGATACTTTCATTCTATAGCATGTGCAGCTAATGCCAAAGGAGTTGATGATAGTTTACAGGTAAAGTGTGTATGGTTCCATGGCTTTTCCATGTTTCACTTACCAAACCCGTGTCATTCTTTTCTTTACTTAGCTTGCATTGAGTTTTAACTTGCTCTTGTTGAATTATTATAGTTTTCTGTCTTATTTCCTTAGGACATTCTGCGTCTTCTGACGTTGTGGTTCAACCATGGAGCTACGGCTGACGTCCAAGCAGCACTGGAGAGAGGATTCACTCATGTCAACATTAACACATGGCTTGTTGTGTTGCCTCAAATAATTGCTAGAATACATTCAAATAATCGTGCTGTCAGGGAACTGATACAGTATCTTCTCATCCGCATAGGAGAAAACCACCCACAGGTTTACAGTTTTCTATTGATCTAAGCTTTACAAATCTTTATTTGTATTACAAGTTTTTTTATGGGAATTAAGAAATGTAAATAGATATTTGCTCTGCCATTTTTATGGCAAATTTACCTACTTCATTTTGGATATGGTATCACAGACGTTTGGTCTCTCTACGATTAACTAAGTGTCATAATAAGTACTAACTCCGGAATGCATAATTTCTCCTTGACTAATTTTTCCAAATGTTTTCAGGCACTCATGTATCCCCTTCTAGTTGCATGTAAATCAATAAGCAATCTTCGGAGAGCTGCAGCTCAAGAGGTGGTTGATAAAGTTCGCCAGCACAGTGGTGCACTTGTGGATCAGGTTAGTGATCATCTTGTTGTGTTTAGCTTTGTCGTTTTATTTGAAAATATTGTATTTCAACTGAGCTAATAGGTGACCCTTTTCCTCTACCCCGGCAACAACCATAAAAACAGGCGCAACTTGTATCACACGAACTTATCAGGGTTGCTATACTTTGGCATGAAATGTGGCATGAAGCTCTAGAAGAAGCTAGTCGCTTGTATTTTGGTGAACATAACATTGAAGGAATGCTGAAAGTACTTGAACCATTACATGAGATGCTTGAAGAAGGTGCAAGAAAGGACAATACGACCATACAGGAGAGGGCATTTATTGAGGTAGGGCTATTTTCAATCCAGGTTTTGCACCTTGTGTTTTTTTTACACTTAAGGCTTTTGGCTGTGTCTTCTCGTTATTTGCGATTTCATCTTCCTCTAGCACAGAACTATACAGCATTACAGGATCCAGGTTTTTTTGCTATGTTACCTGTGGTCATTTTTTGATTTCGTGGTGCAAAGAATTTTAGATCAATCAGGTGCCCTTGATAGAATCAGAGAAATAATTTATCGAGCGTTTGCTCTCCTAAATTTCAGCAAATGCTATATGGGAACTTAATTATGCTATTTCTAGTCAGCAACTGAGTTAATGTATTGTTGATGCAGGCATACCGTCACGAATTACTAGAGGCATACGAATGCTGTATCAATTACAAGAGAACTGGAAAAGATGCTGAACTTACACAGGTGACCGAAAATTTGAAACAAAGTTTTCAGTTGAGTTCTTGCTTGTCATCTTAGGAAAGGGAGAGGAATTGACACGCTTCCCTTTTCATTTGTATATCTTCGTTAGGCTTGGGATCTTTACTATCACGTTTTCAAACGGATTGACAAACAGCTGGCCAGTCTCACGACATTGGATTTGGAAGTAATTAGATTCTCTTTTGCTTCGGTTCTCTCCTTCCTTTTTTAAATCAGTTTTAATCTGACTGGCATATTACATGTTGGATAGTCTGTTTCTCCTGAATTGCTGCTGTGCCGTGACTTGGAGCTAGCTGTTCCTGGAACATATCGTGCAGGTAACATATTAAACTACGAAAGTATGTCTGAGCTGATTTATGTTTTTATCCCAGGCTTCCTTGCTTACACCCATACTTCGGTTCTCTTTAAATTAGATGCCCCCGTTGTGACGATAGCATCGTTTTCACGCCAACTTGTTGTCATAACCTCTAAACAACGACCACGGAAATTGACAATTCATGGAAATGACGGTGAGGACTACGCCTTTTTGTTAAAGGGACATGAAGATCTAAGGCAAGACGAGCGTGTTATGCAGGTGATCCTCACAAAACATATCAGTTGTATTCTGATGAATTCTGGTTGGAGTATTTTTTTCATTGAAGTTTGCAATTTACACTTCATTTATATACGTTTATTTTTAACTACATGATCACACTTATCTCTTTCCTCTATATTGTTTACAGCTCTTTGGTTTGGTGAACACTTTACTCGAGAATTCCAGAAAAACAGCAGAAAAAGATCTGTCCATCCAACGGTATTCTGTAATACCTCTATCTCCTAATAGTGGACTCATTGGATGGGTTCCGAACTGCGATACCCTTCACCATCTTATTCGAGAGTACAGAGATGCGCGAAAGGTTTGTTTTGTATCCATCAAGGTTCTCAATCTTGAAGCTATCTGCAGTTTACGTTGATTCATACACATGCCTTTCTGAATTTCCAGATCATTCTTAATCAAGAACACAAACATATGTTGAGTTTTTCTCCAGACTATGACAATCTACCGCTCATAGCAAAGATTGAAGTATTTGAGTATGCTCTAGAAAACACAGAAGGAAATGATCTGTCCAGGGTACTCAATTTCTAACTGCCAGTAGTTTTCTCTTGGGTAAAGTAACTAGTCGGGAATACTTAGTTGCTTCAAATCTCTTCCTTGGTAGGTTCTCTGGTTAAAAAGTCGCTCGTCAGAGGTATGGCTGGAGAGAAGAACCAACTATACTAGAAGTTTAGCAGTTATGAGTATGGTATGTGGTGTTCTCCACTTGTTTAGCATCAAAGTAAGATTTACGCATGTTTGATTCGCGATTAAATTCAGAACTTATCGCATTACTTTTGTGTCAGGTTGGTTATATTCTTGGGTTAGGTGATCGACACCCAAGTAACCTTATGCTACATAGATACAGGTACATAAAAGTTGTAAAAAAAAAGGGATAACATTACTTAAAAGATCCAACGTTAGGTTTGATTTCTTTATTAATGGTATCAATCTTGCAGTGGTAAAATCTTGCATATTGATTTTGGAGATTGTTTCGAGGCGTCTATGAATAGAGAGAAGTTTCCCGAGAAGGTACTAACTATAGTGTTTTCATCATAATACTTGTTTGTGACAAGTGTGGGTATTAAAAGAAGAAAAATTCGATGAGGAGAGAGCTTTATTGGATAAAAAATTATGTTAGGTTCCGTTCCGTTTGACAAGAATGCTTGTCAAAGCAATGGAAGTAAGTGGCATCGAAGGAAATTTCCGGTCGACGTGCGAAAATGTGATGCAAGTTCTCAGAACCAACAAAGACAGTGTAATGGCAATGATGGAGGCGTTTGTGCACGATCCTTTAATCAACTGGCGTCTTTTCAATTTCAATGAAGTCCCTCAGTTAGCCCTGCTCGGTAACAACAATCCCAACGGTCCTGCTGTTGTTGAACCTGAGGAAGTAGGTGAAGATCCCGCCGACATAGACCTTCCTCAGCCACAAAGAAGTACTCGAGAGAAGGAAATTCTTCAGGTTTCTTGTGGAAATCTTTCTCTTGCTTTGATAACTCATTCATTAAAAAAAGAGAGGAGACTTTTCGTTGTTGTTGTTGTTGTTAATTTGATTCTTGGATTATTTCAGGCTGTCAATATGCTTGGAGATGCTAATGAGGTTTTGAACGAGCGTGCAGTAGTTGTCATGGGTCGTATGAGTCATAAGCTTACAGGCCGTGATTTCTCTCCGTCTGCAATTCCAAGCAATCCCATTGCTGATCACAATAACTTGCTTGGAGGAGATTCTCATGAAGTCGAACATGGTTTGTCTGTGAAAGTTCAGGTTCAAAAGCTAATCAATCAAGCCACTTCCCATGAAAATCTCTGTCAAAACTATGTTGGGTATGTTCGTCTCCATACATCTGCTTATCTGTTTTCAGTAGCATAAGTTTTGTTTGTGAGATATGTTAAACTCATGTTATATTGACACATGGATTCTGGAATAAATTATCCAATTGATTGACGCAAAAAATCTGAATAAATTTTCTCTGTTTTTATTTTTGTTTGCAGGTGGTGCCCTTTCTGGTGAGATGGGTCATCTGTACATTTTTTTTTACTGTAAATAGGCTTTGTAAAATTTCAACTAAGTTATGTTTATTTGGATTTAATTCGACAATAAATTATGTTCTTTTTAATGTAAATAATTTATTAGGTTCCTAGTCATGTATTATAAAACTTTATAGAGATGTAGCGTTTGAATTATCCTTTCTCACCTCCTGTGGTATCACATGTGCTTGTGAAGACTACTGGGGAAGTGATGATGATTGTATTTCATCTTGATTCAATCTGACCAGTGACCAACACAGATTTTACCATCTGAGATTTCAAAGGATAAAGAAGTTGGAGAGGAAAATGGATTTTGTCTTGGTTTTGCAGAAGGAAGTGTTGCGCATGGTGTGTGTGTGTGTCTCTCTCTCTCTCTCTTTCTTACCAAAGATGAGTAGGAGAATGGAGAACGGAGAATGAAGAATGCATTTCAGTAGATAATCAAACTCAGGTCGTATATTGAAACCGTACTTGGTATACATCTTTACATGTGATTAGAGAAAACATATAAGAATTTTCCATAGAGAAGAAGCTTCTTGATAAATGATAAGATAGCTCGACTTGACCTTCCTCACTTGTGGATGGTTCCATTAATGTTTTTGGTAAAGGAAAGGTACTTAAGTGAAGTGTTTTTAACACGATTCCTCGACAGATTCATGATTTGTATCAACTTGAACCCACACAGATTTGAAGTTTCCACTGAAGCAACTAATTTGGCGACAGTAATAAAACAAGAACTACATAATCTGAAGTTTCACCCCCACGACGTATGGATATACATTGCAAAATGTAGTGTGGTGGAGACTAATTTTGAACCTAATACGTGGATGGTGATAAATTTAGTTAATCTAGTTATCCAAATCAGTTTAATGGAGCTTGTTTGATGTCACCTAAGTAATAAAGCTCGTGGTTGCTGTTAATTATATTGTGTTGTGGATGGATTGCGATCTTGAAGGGGAGACACTATCTTTTTAAGGGTAAAGTAGTTGAGTGAAGTGTTTCAGACGATTTATCTATGTTGTTTTGAAGGGGTTTGAGTAGCTGTGTATGAGACACAGAGAACTCTAATTTATTTTAGTGTTTATTGGCCAAAACAGGTTCCTTGAGTATATCATCTTGGGGGATTTTCAGAAATACCATTTTCAGAATATCTTATCATAAAAGGTTTGTACTATCTGGTAGAGAATGACAGTTTTGCATTTAGAAGAACTAATTAGCGATAATATAAGTTACATTTTAAAAAACTTTTGACATGTGCGTTGTTGATATTCATTCAGATTATGGAAGTAGCATATAGAATGTTGCTAATACTATTTTATTATAATGTTAATTCATATACTGATTTGTTTTCTTTTACATGTATATTCATTTTCGAGTAAATTTTATTCATCTATAAAAAAGGAAAAAAATAAAACTATAGAATATACTAAAAAAATCTCTAATCTTATGGTAAAGCAAACAAAATAAGAAAAAGATGAGGAAGGAAAAAAAACAAGGCGAAAAATAGAAAACTGAAAAACAGAAGGTTCTACTAGGTGAGAGTAAATAGTGTCACATATATTTTAGAGAATTTTTTTCGTTTTTTGATCAATGATATTTATGTTTTTTTTTTCTTGGAGAATATGGAAGCCATACATTTACTCATCTGATTAATTACAAAGTTTTGTATGGTTATAGATGCCACTTTTCTTAAATTTCATGTTGAAAATTTACTTTTTTGTTTGTAATGTTAACAATTTCATTAGGATTTTAAAAAGAGAAAAAAATAATTGCACATAAAACAATAAAGATGTGGAGGTAGATAATTTAAATATCCGTTGTTGGGCGTATTGGCCATTTTCTTTCCATATTTAAAATTTGAAAGTATATACATAACAGATTATAATGAGTCATTGTGTAAAATTAGTACGAGAAAAATATAGCCGTTTAGAGAGAAAAAGGATCTTGGCTTGAACAAGACGCTTTTGGGTTTCTATTTCTATCTTTTGGTTTTTTTTTTGCTATCATTGTTAGCTTTCGAATTTGAATTGCTTTTCTTTTCCTCGTCTCGATTATAATTAGGGTTGTACTCTGATCAGAGTTACTTGGTAATTTGTGGCTCGTTTCTTCAATCGTAAAAAGGAGGTAGTATTACAAAAACGGAAACATCCTAAGAGGATGGAGTACCCACATAGCTAAAGTTCTATCATAGTTCAACTTATAGTTAACCAGCTCTGAATTAATATGAGTAGGGTAAACTAAATTATTAGCATTTCTATTATCTCTTAGAAAGGAAAGAAAATTAAAAGTTGTATGTCCTAATATACGCCGTTCTTCGGCTAACTCATAATTAGAAGGTAAGCCAAACATAGACAAATCAAACTGCCATTCGAGGTGTACGCGGGCATCAAACATTTCAATCAATTGATGAGTATCCAATAAATGCAAATGAATGTTGTAACGATCAACCACACGAGTCCAGAAATTATACTCAAAACCCCTCCACTTCTGAAAAAAAATAAAACATTACAAACTCACAATTAAGACAAATAAAGCAGTTAAGTAATAAGAAGAAGAATTGTGACTCATGCTTGAGTTCTGAAAATATATAAGCATGGATTAGATTCGTCCAATTTTCATTTAGGGGCTTGAAGAAACCCAGAATCCCCCATTACTCTCTTTTTACTTGCTTCTCTTACCCTCTTTTGTCTTTTGTCAATTGCAGAAAAAAACCTTCATGATTTTTCATAGAAGACGAGAGCCTCTAATTACTATATCACATTTTTAAATTTATATGAAATTAAGGTAAGGATTTGTTAACGCGTGCGTAACCTGTACATAGTACCGAGAGGAATACTAGTATGAAGATAAGTTGAGATAATTTCCTATTGTTCCAAATTGATATAGGTTTTACTCATCATTTTGTATTTGCCACAGGGGAGTAGTTTCAAAATTTCGAACTAGAGATAGGGATCGTCATAATCGAACACATCAAGTGAAGCTGTTTCTCTATCTAAAAGGCTTTTCATGTATCTTATGTGTACAAATGTGTTGGCAATGTGCCCTCAAATAGCTTACTGAACATAGCTATTGATTCATAAGCTATTGATTCATAAGATGCTCAAGATAAAGATTTCCTTATGCTGTTTAGACAATGGACACCAAATCCTTTTAGGTTTTCTTAATTAAAGAGGATACAATTTTAACTTATTTATGTATGAAATTCGATTTCCTTTTTTTTTGCAGGAGCATTGTGAAGGATATTGTGAACCTTCAACAAAATTTAATATTATTATTTCTACTGCATCATCTAGTAGGATGCAGAGCTCTATATCAAGTTTGAACATTTTTCTACCCATCTCTTATCTTGCTACCAAAACACATGGAGTTGAACATATTATTGTCTTTTTGTTTCTCAGGTATGCTTGATTCAACACTTGCACATCACTGCTCTGTGCAGAGGGTTTACAAAGAGTGCATAAAATCAGGACATGTGCTTGCTCAAAAGTAATTTCGTTTATGTTAAATTATGCTGCGCAACTGGTAGGGTATCTACTGATTGTGAAAGTACCATGAACCTTAGCATTGGAAATTGGAGAGCTCCTATGTAGATCTGCTCATCCTAATTGATCTATGCATATATGATATTTCTTGTCAATCTTGTGATGACTTGTTATATGCTGATTGTGAAAGTACCATGAACCTTAGCATTGGAAATTGGAGAGCTTCTTTGCAGATCTTCCCATCCTAATTGATCTATGCATATATAATCAGAAGTTAATATTTCTTGTGAATCTTATGATGGCCTGTTATAGGTGAAGAACTTGTGGCTAAATATAGTTGATTACTCTGGGCTCTTGCTGAATCACCAAAATTTACCGGAAACAAGGTATTAAATAGACTTCCTTTTCAATGAGTGTTAAGCCTCAGGGTAGAGTACTTACTCATCAAATATACTTGTGCCTTTTATTAGTATTACTGTGCACTCTATCAGGTATATATTTAGATATAAGTCTTCGTTGATACATACCATTTATGATAGAATCCATATCTCAACTTTTCTCATTTGTGTTTGGTTCAGCTTCATATGCTTAAGCCACCGCTGAGTCCTGGACCGAATTTGGCAGGAGCAGTTGGCTACACAACAGCAAGGAATATGGGTAAGTCATTTCCCATCCCATCTCTCTCGCCAATCCAAGTAAAATTTAGACTTCCACATAAACTCAAAAAAAAAAAAAGTGCTAAACAGTTTAATTGCATTATTGTGAAACTAAATAGACCCTGGAGGAGTCTTTGATTGTTAGAGGTGCCACACCTATTTGGCTTTCCATTATTATGTCAATTTTTACAGTTTCTTTTATTTACTTAGAAGAAAATTTTAATTTTTTTCTATTAACTAAAAAACTTGCCAAACTCAAAACGAAGATTTTGATATATATTGTCTTTTGGCTATGGTGTCAATGGCTGTTGAGGATAAAATTTTAATTTGAAAATCAAGATGAAAGCGATCAGGCAAAGGCAAGCCATCTTCCCAGGCCGACAGTGAAAAACGAAAGACTTTTGAACTTTCCCTTCTCTACAGTACGAGAGAGAGGTGATTTTCCCGATTCCAGCACGTTCATCTTCTCCTGGCTGCTCCCAGCCATGGAATCGCCACCTAGGGGGAGTCTTTCTCCGCAGGATGAGCGGCTATCCAAGGAACGCAACTCCAACTCACCCATCTCCACTCCGAAAGAATCATGGATCTCAGCCCTAACAGGTGTCTCTTCTAATGTCTCAAATCTTGCGCCTGATGTAGTAATAACAGATGGTGTCGCAACTGCTACCGTGCCGGAAGAAGTCCTTCAACACTCCCAACCTCTCTGGTCCAACTATGTGGTCGGTTTTTTCATAGGAGAAGCTCCACATATAGGGAAAGTTCATGCAACAGTCAATCGAATTTGGTCATCAGCTGATAAGAAATCAAAGGTGGACGCTCAGTTTCTGAATCCCAAGACAGTTCTATTCCGTATTGAGGATCCGGGAATGCGAGCCAGAGTTCTAAATCGACATTTTTGGCATATTGGTGAGATTCCTCTCATCGTACAAAAGTGGAGTCCTAAAGCAACTCATCTGAAACCAGAGTTTTAGTGGTCGCAAATATGGAGTCGTCCTTGCCCACTTTGATCAATCTAAATTTACCAGAAGATGTCGTCATTGAGGTCAGCTACCCAAGGCTCCCACCTCGATGTCCCGGCTGCAACACCTGGGGCCATAAGGAAAGTGAATGCTCTCAGATGAGGACAGGTACAGACACCCAAACCAAGACACAGGAGACTAGTAACAGTTCCATTGACAAGGGAGAAGACACTACCAAAGATAGCCATGATAAGGTTGAATCAGAGACATCTGCTCAGAAAACTGTGGACACAGACACAACCACTCATGGGAACACTGAAAAACTCACCTTGGAAGACGAATGGACAGTCATTGCTAAGTCCACGAAGTCATCTCCACAAAAGCAGATCTTCTCTCAGGAGATTGAGAAGAAGAAGCGTATTGATGACACTGAAGCAGGCGCCTCTTCACCATCTCGCTTCAATGTGCTAGCTAACATTGAAGAAGAAGAAGAAGTCGAGCAAGAGGAGGGAGAAATTGCAGAAGATAAATTGCAGACACAAGAACCAAATCCTCAAATGGTCACTGGTAAAGAAAAGATATCTACATATCAAAAGAAGAAGCATGGAAACAAGAAGAACCACACCCAGAAATCTGAACAGAATTTGGCAAAAACCATAGACACATGCAAGTCCTCCTTACGGAGGAACTAATGATATGACGACGTTCTTTGTGTTAGATAATTCCAAAACAAGAAAAGGAAAATATCTTTAGATAAAGAGATTAGCTTATTCTAGAGATAAGGACAAAAGGAAAACTTACTTTCATAGTCCAATTGTAATTAGGAAAAAAGAGAAGCTTAGTCCTATATAAGAAGAGCTTATGGAGAGATGTTCCATAAGACTTGAAAGAGAGATTTAGTTTTTTGAGAGAGTTTTCTAAATCAATAAGAAGAGCAGTTCTTATACTTTCGATTCTAAAGTTTTCATGGTATCAGAGCTTCAGGTTTAAAGAGATCAAGCAAGAGAAGCACGTGTGTTTTCGTAACCAAACATGGGGGACGAAAAAGCTACACGAATCAAAGACATCGGAACACCGTCAATCAAGTGTCCGATGTTAAACTCATCAAACTACACAGTTTGGGCGATGAGGATGAGGGTGATGCTCGAAGTAAGCGAGGTGTGGGAGACGATTGAAGAAGAGATTGAAGATCGGAAGAAGAACAACGTCGCAAAAGCTCTTCTATTCCAATCTATCCCGGAGGCACTTATCCTCCAAATCGGAGAACAGAGCTCCGCTAAAGGTCTATGGGAAGCCATTAAATCACGACACCAGGGAGCAGACCGGGTGAAGGAAGCTCGGTTACAAACCCTAATGGCGGATCTAGACAAGCTAAAGATGGGAGACAAAGACGTGGTTGATGATTTTGCAGGAAAAATCTCAGGCCTTGCAGCTCAATCAGCCGCTCTTGGAGAAATCATCGAAGAAACAAAACTTGTGAAGAAGTTTTTAAAGGGTCTCCCAGACAATTTCATCCATATTGTTGCGTCTCTTGAGCAAGTCCTGGACCTAAAACAAACAGGATTTGAAGATATTGTTGGGAGAATAAAAGATGTGATTACTAAGGCTTTTGACACTGTGAAATGGGATTTTCTTGTCAAAGTACTTAGTGCAATGGGGATTCCGGAGCTATTCATTCACTGGGTGCGGGGTTGTATCACAACACCCTCTTTCTCTGTTTGTATTAACGGCGAACTTGAGGGATTCTTCACAAGTTCCTGCGGCCTCCGCCAAGGCTGCTCCCTCTCACTGCTCTTATTTGTTATGGCCATCAATGTCTTATCTCATCGACTCAATGCGGCTGCAGTCAACAACCTTTTTGGTTATCATCCCAAATGCAAAGAGGTAAATCTTACACATCTCAGTTTTGCGGATGATATGATAATATTCATGGATGGCACAGCTCTTTCGCTTCAAGGTGTTGCATAGGTACTTAAAAGTTTTGCAAAGGAGTCGGGTTTGGAAATAAATATGTCAAAGTCTGCTTTGTATATGGCGGGTACTTTCCAGCATACCCTCACAGAACAAGCACATCATCTTGGCATTCAAATGGATCAGCTACCCATTCGATATCTCGGGCTGCCTTTGACGACTAAGAACATGACTCGACAGGACTATGAGCCTCTTCTGGACAGAATCAGAACTCGTTTCCTCACCTGGTCCTGTAAGTCCCTATCTTATGCTGGCAAACTTCAATTGATTAATTCTGTTATATCAAGCATAACTAATTTCTGGAGCTCAGCCTTTAGACTTCCTAATCAATGTTTTGAGGTCATAGAGGGAATGTGTGGAGCCTTCTTATGGTCGGGATGCCCAAACAACATAAAAAAAAAAAACAAAAGTAGCATGGGAGTCTCTGTGTCTTCCAAAGAAAGAAGGTGGTTTAGGGATCCGCAGACTCAAAGAAACATCAATCGTTTTCTCCTTGAAGCTCATCTGGTTACTTCTGAATGATAAAAGCTCACTCTGGGTGGCCTGGACTAAACGTTTCCTGCTTCGAAATACTTCATTCTGGGACATTCCAGCAACCACATCAAAAGGCTCGTGGATCTGGCGAAAGCTGCTCAAACTCAGGCACTTGGCAGCGAGTTTCACAAAAGTGGAAGTGAGGAATGGCCTCACCGCCTCGTTCTGGTTTGATAATTGGGTCCTTAATACTCCTCTGATTACAGTGATTGGAAACACAGGTAGCACAACTCTAGGGATTGGCCGTAATGCGACAGTATCTCATGCAGTAACCGGGGGGGTCTAGAGATTACCTACATCTCGCAATTCTCTAGTCCAACAAGTGATAAATGCCATCAAGCAAATGCCCATTCCTACTCTTAAGAGAGGAGAAGATGCGTAGCTCTGGAAAAAAAATGCGGACAAATTTGATCCTAAATTCTGCTCAAAGGCTACATGGGAACAAATCAGACGAAAGGAAGACAAAGATCAATGGTATAATATTGTTTGGTTCAAGCAGGCTATCCCGCGGCAGGCATTCATGTCTTGGCTGACTTTCAAAAACAAATTATCCACGGGGGACCGGATGCGTGCATGGGGGATCACTCAAGCTTGCCTCTTCTGCGGAGAAAGAGATGAAACACGCGATCACCTGTTCTTTGCGTGTCCATTCTCCATCTCCGTCTGGGACATGCTGGTTTCACAAATCCTAGGATCCCGACTGAACCCGGACTGGACACTTACCGTCCGCAGTCTCAAATCAAAACGACTCAGAAAATCAGACGCTCTCCTAGCTAGAATGGCGTTCCAAGCAACAGTACTGGATATGGAGAGAGCGCAACGCCAGAAATCATGGAAAATCGCATAAAAATGCAAACTTGATGGCTCGGGCAATCAGTCTGGAAATTCATAACCGACTTCTCGCGCTGGGGCATCCCACTGATGATAATGACAACTTGATCACGCGTTGGACTGAGGTTGTTCGTTTCTACTGAGCGGGACCTATGTTCTGGTTTCCTTCTCATCTTTTAATTATGTTGTACTTGTTATTGAAGTTTAGTCCAGTGCTACATTTAAAAACCAAACTCTCTTGATCAATCCTTTGTAGATCAAGAGTTAGAAAACGTTTCTTTTGTTGATAAATAAATTTAACATTTCAAAAAAAAAAAAAAGCCATCTTCCCAGGATTTCATTTTTTTTTTGAGCTTTCCTCTATCATTTATCATTTCATTTCTCGCAATGTCAGCATTGATGGGTTGGTAAAACTCCTCATGTATTTATTGCTGTAATATTTGCAGCCTAAAGCACCGCAGAGTCCATAGGTCTGAAAAAAATAACATGGCTAAAAACCAATTTTTGGAAAGACTAGTAAATTGCAATTTTTTGAAATTTTATGGTAAAACTTCAAGCTTTTGTTATGTTTTCAAATCAGAACTACATAATGTATACGCTTTTTTGAAGGTCCATCACAATTGGAACTCTAAAATATCTGAACCTTTATAGTTCCATCTAAGTTTAATCCGTTTCCTAGGTAATCTTGTTTTGCCTTGATAGTTTTAAGTTCCATTCTATTTTGTGCTTATACAGTAGGACATGTAATATCTTATATGGCGGAAGGTACCTAACAAAACTATAGCAGTCAATTGAGTTCCATAACCTACTTGGAACAATCAAATATTCCTTGTAAATTTGGAGAGAAAGGTAACCATTACTTCGAATCATCTAGAAAGATCTTGCCACACATAGTTTAGTTTTGTATCCATATCCTACATAGTTACAGACACGTTTCTGCAAATAACAGGTTCATCTCAGATGGAACTCTAAAATGGCAGAGACACAAAGAGAGCCCTTCTGCCAGGTAATGTTTTCACTTCTTTTTTTTTTATGATTAATCATTCAAAATTATGTTCTCATTAATAGTCTCAGGAACAGAAAAGTACTTTTATGTCACAGTTTTCTCATTCGCTTGATTTTCTGGAGTAGCTTTGAAAACTCCAAAAACGATCAAATTCAATTTACTTGTGCTGTACTTTAGGTATCTGACATCATTCGAGAGCTGACAAAGACTATATTTGGATATAAGAAAGATGACCCTACTCATCGAGAGAAATGTAAAGCTTAAACTGACTGCAGAGCACAAGCAAGATCCAAGTTGATGAGACTATATTCCACTTGTAGGAGTAGGTATGAGAACTAAGCAAAAACCATTTCGCTTATATTTGCTATTAGCAGGTCCTAACAGTTGCCTTTTTTCTATTCTGTTTCTGTTGCTGTCAATTCAAGTCCCATGTCCGAATAACAGTTGGAGTAATCAAAGTTTTCATAGTTCATAGAAACTGAAGTGAGATAATTAACTTCTTTTATAGTGAACCTCTTTTTGAAGTCATAGTGTTTTTTTTAATTTATTAATGTGTGTGTTCTTTTCCATCTTTAGGTGATGATGATGAAAAGTATCAGAGTCCAAAAACTCCATTGGAAGGATGTCTGCTTATTAAAAAAAAGTATCAAAGTCAAAATTCTTCTGGAATTTAGCACAAAAGAAAGTTGAAAAATCACTACGGAGGCAAGAGACATTACTTATACTATGTCTAGTGATGTCCTGGCAAGAAACTTGCACCAAAACTGATGAAAAAATGTTAATGTACCAAACCAAATAAGGTATTAATGTTTCAACTTGTTTTATATCTAATCGAACTAAATCAACAAAGGACTATGACAATGTACATGTCTTCTTATCATTCGTTTTGTGGTCTATAAACAGTGCTGGAGAATGGGAATTGCAAGAAGAACTTGTATATTTTAACTAACCAAGCTTCTTCATCCTCTTCAGGTATGGTATCCAGTCTCGTTCTTTTTATTCTATCTTCAATTTTTCACCTATAGTTTGAACTTTGAAGTCATCGTTTTCTTTTCTTTTTCGCGGTAGCACGCTAATCTAACCCAAAAGTCTTACATGTATAGGTATGTACGATCGTAATCACAACGATCATTGTGATATCTGAACATGTCGCATACGTTCATGTGTTCGTATATTCATGTGTTTATACATTATGCATGCATGCGTACATTACATACATTCGTGCATATTTACTTCCTTGATTTCTTGTTTTGTTCATTTGTTTCATCACTGCTTCTTTGCTCACATGTTTATCTTGTTTTCTTTCGGCTTCTTTTTTGTTTATCTCCTTACTGTTTTGTTTGCTTCTTTGGTTTCTTTTTTCTTAGTACTTAATTTGTTTGTTTTATTTACTTCCTTACTTTTTGAACTAATTTTTATATGTAGCTCTCAAAGTATCATTATCAATTTATTATTACTAAAACTTATGTACGTTTTAATTTATGGTATCCTTGATAACTATGTTTTAATATAAAATAACTATGTTTTATTTTTGTTGACAAAAAAATATAAAAAATGAGCGTTGAACAAAGATGTTCTCTAAATCTTTCAAAAAAAAAAAAATAATGTTCCGAAAATCCTTAGCACTTTACAATAGAGTATATATCAAATCCATCAAAAACCCCAAATTATATCTAAATTCAATTGTCATAAATACAAAGAAAATATCAATCCAATCACCTTCTTTTATCCAAATAAAGAGTTTAATTATATTGGAAGATTTTTCCACTCCATTCGAATATTCTTTTAGAATGCAAATTTTTATTACACATCGGTGAAGTCTTTTAACAATTTCGATTTTACAGAGAGAATGCATGCATAAATTTCAAAAGATTTGTTGTTTGTTGTTGCCTTGTTGGAATGTTAATAGTAATAATTTTTTTATTAAACCTACCCAAAGGAGACAACATGTATCATTGAAGCAACTTGTGATAGTACATTGTATTAACTAAAATGAGTGATTGTCTTCTTCGTTTTTTTGGTATCAAAATAATTCAGAGAAAAAGACGAAAAACGAGACGTGGAGTCTCGCGTTACGTTACCAATCTCCTTGCGGCAATTTAGCAGCCACACATACACCCTGAGAGTTTTAGTGCATTTTAGTAGTATACGCAGTGTCCGTGCTAAAATACGCATAAAGAGTTAAAGGTGATAACTTTCACCCTTCTCTCGCCACCACTTGCTTGAATATTGACACATTTCTCCATTTTTCCCCGACAAAAAAATAATCCAAACAAATAGAATTTTGCCGTCTCAAATTTGTGCAACCTTCTTTCCTTCCTATTTTGTTCTGCGGTGGCGTCTTGATCATGATTCTTTCCGGAAACTGAAGGAAATCGAGTGGCATAAAAGGAAACAGAGCAATGGCTTCTTCTCTGGAGATTGTCAAATTCTGTGGGTCTCCTGTGTCCGTTTCCCGCCATAACTCTCCACTAAAATTGGAATCTAGGAAAAGGGTTTTGATCGGATTAGCAGATTCTCGGAGTTGGCATCGTCTAGGTAGATGTGTTAGGGTTTATTCATCTGCTCTGGACGGCGATAAGCAGTCAAAAGGTCAGCTTTTTATCTTGTTCTTCTTCTCTTGCTAATCTCTCTTCAAGGACTAATTAAAAAAAGTCGATTTTGACTCTGCAATAACTGATGAAAGATCTTTGATCTTTGGCACTCTTTATTGATAACTTCTTTGATATTTCCAAGTCACAACTCAAAAGTGGTTTTAGTCTCTTACCCTGTTACTCTAATTGTGTTTGTATTGTTTGATTCTGGAGTTTGTTGGAGATAAAATTGAGTAAGATTTTGATTTGTTGAGTTGAGTTTTTGTAGGTGATGAACCTCCAGAATCTTTGTTTATGAAAGAACTGAAGAGACGAGGTATGACTCCTACTTCGTTGCTTCAAGACTATGAAGTGGATGTAGATGAGATCAAAACCGGTAAAGAAACTGGAAACAGCTCTAAAACGACTGCAACTACTCCTCCGGTATTCGATCCAAGCTTGTTAAACCAAAGAGAGAGATCGTTGGCTTTAAACAGCGAAGGCCTTGAGGTCAGATTTTTCACTAGTACCGGTTTTAATTCTTATACAAATTCACATATGCGTAAACTAGTTCCTTCTCATCTTAACAGAACCAAGTTATGTTCATTTTTTTGTGTTCAGGGATTGATTCCGCGCGCTAAGATCTTGCTGACGATTGGAGGGACTTTCTTCTTGGGTTTTTGGCCGTTGATAGTCTTAACTCTTGGCGCCTTCTCTGCACTTTACCTTGTAAGTTAATTGAGATCAACAAGTGTTCTTTTCTTTCTTATCCTTGTATCTCAAAATTGCAATGAAGAACTAGTCACCAAAGACCCACTCTTGTTTGATTCTATTTACATGTTATGCTCATCAGTATTCTTCCACATTCTTCTCAAACATTGTGTCAATGAGTTCTGAAAGTTTTCTCTCTGCTGACAAACTGATTGATTATTTTGTTTCTTTTTCGTGAAAATGAAAGTACTTTGGAGCAGATTTCGTTCATGATGGAAGCAGAACTCCGGTTTCACCACCACCGTACATCGATCCTTATGCTCTGTTGGAGGATGAGAGGATATCAGGGATCGATCCTCGTCTAAATTAGCACCATCAAAGTGTTTCGTTCTGCTCTACACAACAAGTAGTTAATATATTGTTGCACTAAGTATATATTTACTCCATTCCTTGCGGTTGTAAAAAAAAAAAAAACGTTTGCTTCTCTATCCTTGCAACCTCCAAAAAGGTTCACTAAAAAGTTGAAAAGTGTCACTCTTTCACCTTCTCAAGAAACCAGATATCTCTTCAAAATCATTATCCTTTTATAAAACTTCCATTGTCAAAAAGTAGAACTGGATAAATTGAACCGTTATAGTTGTTTTAAGTCAATTTAGTTTCACTTTCCATAAAAAAAAAAAAAAAAAATTGGTGTGATTGTTGGAATCAAAGCCAAAATAAAACTTCAGTTTCACTTTCAAGTTTCAATATCTGAGTATGTTCTTATTTTAACATAAGCTAGCATGAATATTTATATCGAAATCATAGCGGAACAAGGTAGTAACAACTAACAAGTAACGAGAACGAGAGTTACAACGCAAATCGAGTAGATGAACCATAATAGAAATTTAAACAGCAAGAGACATCGTGAGTAAGTTCGCTAGGAGAAAACAATGAAACAAACTAAAGACATCGTGAGTAAGTTCGCAAGGAGAAAACACAAGCTAAAGACATCGTGCTTTGGTATCTGCTGTGTTTGTGAATCGTTGATTGGTTCGTGTTAATTGGGTTTTAAAGTTCACTGGAGTCCATCTTTTGTCCTGGAGGCTTACATATTTCTCTTTAGGACAAGAAAATAATGGAGAGGCAGAAAACTCAACTAAAACCCGCCAAATCCGTCTTCGTGTAGAAAGAAGGCAAATGATGATGCCAATTTCCTAGAAGACGTCACATTGATGAAGTCATCAATGAGTCCATGGGTGATCACAAGAATTGTTTCAACAAGACCATCAGGAACGTTCTCTTCCTTCATTATTTACCCACATCTCAAATTTGGATCAAATCTGACGTGGCTAATTAATAGTAATTTTACTTGGGGTTGGTTTTTTTCTTTCTGATGTTTGGATTGTCAAAGGCTGATGCTAAAAGAGTGGAGAGATACTTGTCACTTCAGATAATAGTTTCGGATTAGACAAACTGATCTAATCAACCAAACTGGATCTAGTTAGTTCGGTTTTTACTTTTGGTTGGTTTGTTGCGACCATCAAAGTTTCATGCGATATGCCAATTGAAATAATTTGAAATTGAATTTAATAAAAAATATATTTGGCCCGCCGATAGCCATTACAACCTAGATGTAAAGAGTCTAGCTATAAATAGTAACAATGGGTTAAAACTTAGGTTGACGAAAGCACACAAAAATGCAGCCTTGACCTATAAGCATTCCAAAAGAGTCCAATTTTGTCACCAGCTTGAAGATTTCTTCTTTTGACAAACTCCTGATTCCAATTGTTATTCAACACATAGCTTCCGGTTGAATTCCACCTCTTGAAGGACAGATGATGAATAGACTTGCTGTCAGCATCGTACACTTTGATTCTCAACCCTCGATTGTTTTCTTCGATCATCCTGATCTCTTCTGTCGTGAGGTATATCAGTATATGCTCAACCACGGAATCTTTTCGTATAATAAGGCGTGTTTGATTACTTTCGACGTCGCTCTGAGTGAGTATTTTTTTGATGTCCCACATATCTGGTTTTATGGAGAGAGTTAATACGTCTACGTAGCTCTCTTCTCCTCCTAAGATGTTTTTTAAGTGCGCGAGACTAACCACTCTTTCGTTTCTTGCTACATTAGAAACCTTACGTGCCAAATCTCTAGCTTGACAGGGAAAGAGATTAAGACATTGTGGCATTGTTGTTAAAGAAGAGGGATGAATATGTGCTGTGTGTTCGTCTTCTTCCTTTGATACTCAGGAATAATTAATATATGATACCTAAATTCTATGTTGGTATATATAGACAAATCTCAGTGTTCCTATTCTATCTAGAGCAAGTTTGTTTTCTCAGTTCATATAGGAGAATGAATTTTTTTATAATAAGATAAAAAAATAAAAAATTTCCTGATGGAAACGGAAATTGAGACCCATGGTGGAATGGAACATTAATTATATTTAGAAATTGTTTTATTTCTAATTTTTGGTATTGGGCTACCGGGGCGGTTCGATAGAGCCCAGAAGATTAAAAAAAAAAACAAATCTCTAGGAATTCTTAGATGCTCGAAAACATTATAATCAAGCACTGGCCAATTAATTATATTAAATCTCTTTCGTCACTAATTATCTATCATCATTAACAGATTTTTTAAAATACCAAAAAATTTCTTAAGCAGTTGTCTGAAATAAGAGTAAACTTCAACCAAACTAAATAAGATCTGTCAAAAGGAACAGAAGGATAAACTCACCTAGCAACGAGCAGAAACCAAAATATTTGATAGGATAAGGAAAAAATTCAGTTTCACTTTCAATATCTAATTACGTTCTTATTTAAACATAAGCTAAGCTACCATGATTATTTTTAACGGAACAAGGTAGTAACAAGAAACGAGAACGAGAGTTTAAACACAAATCGAGTAGATAAACCATAATAGAAATTCAAACAGCAAAGACAGATATGTAGTTATGACAAAACACAAACTAAAGACTCGTCACAAGAGTGTTTCGAGCCCCATCCACACAAACACGAAGGATCAAAGAAACCCACACAAAATCCATGTTTCTTTCGAAACAAATCTTTTAGTACTCCTCACCTTCGTCATCCTCATCGTCACCACCTTCGGCACCAACCTCTTCATAATCCTTCTCCAAAGCTGCAAGATCCTCACGTGCCTCAGAGAACTCTCCTTCTTCCATACCCTCGCCGACGTACCAGTGAACGAAGGCACGTTTGGCGTACATAAGATCGAACTTGTGATCAATCCTTGAGAAGACCTCAGCGACACTTGTGGAGTTGGAGATCATACATACAGCTCTCTGCACTTTAGCAAGATCGCCTCCTGGAACAACAGTTGGTGGCTGGTAGTTGATACCACACTTGAATCCAGTGGGACACCAGTCAACGAACTGGATGGTACGCTTGGTCTTGATGGTTCCAACAGCTGCGTTCACGTCTTTAGGGACGACATCACCACGGTACATCAAACAGCAAGCCATGTATTTCCCGTGACGTGGGTCACACTTGGCCATCATGGAAGCTGGCTCGAAAGCGCTGTTTGTGATCTCAGCAACTGAGAGCTGCTCGTGGAAGGCTTTCTCAGCAGAGATGACTGGAGCATAGGACGAAAGCATGAAGTGGATTCTTGGGTATGGGACCAAGTTAGTTTGGAACTCAGTAACATCAACGTTCAAGGCACCATCGAACCTCAGAGAAGCAGTCAAGGAAGAGATGACCTATAAAGAAATCGAGAAAGAGTAACATCAGAAATGAAGCAAGATTAGAGCTAAAGAGTTGATATGTGGCTGGTCATATACCTGAGAGACGAGACGGTTGAGGTTGGTGTAAGTCGGCCTCTCAATGCTGAGGGAACGTCTGCAGATGTCGTAGATAGCTTCATTGTCGAGGAGGATAGAGACATCAGTGTGCTCCAAGAGCGAGTGAGTGGAGAGGACACTGTTGTAAGGCTCAACGACAGAGGTAGAGACCTGTGGAGATGGGTAAACAGTGAAACCGAGCTTGGACTTTTTCCCGTAGTCGACAGAAAGTCTCTCAAGGAGAAGAGATCCAAGACCAGATCCAGTTCCTCCACCAACAGCGTTGAAGACAAGGAATCCTTGGAGACCGGTACAGTTATCAGCGAGCTTTCTGATACGGTCCAAGCACAAATCAACAATTTCCTTCCCAACTGAGAAAAGATGTCAAATGCAGTTAAGTTAATAGACAGTATGATCATCACAATGAAGATTGATGATGAAGTAAGGGAATTTAAGCTAGGGATGAGTAATTTACTGGTGTAATGTCCACGGGCGAAGTTGTTAGCTGCGTCTTCTTTACCGCTGATGAGTTGCTCAGGGTGGAAAAGCTGACGGTAAGTTCCGGTCCTGACCTCGTCGATCACAGTGGGCTCAAGGTCGACGAAGACGGCACGTGGGACGTGCTTCCCTGCACCGGTCTCACTGAAGAAGGTGTTGAAAGCATCGTCGCCTCCGCCAACAGTCTTGTCACCCGGCATCTGGCCGTCAGGCTGAAACCATTCCAAATCCAGAAACAACGCATCAGTACGGAAACACATAAAAATGATATACACAAAATGGATTTACAGATCTAAGAACATAGAAGCAGCGATAAAAAAAATAAGAGGGATACCAACGAGAACAAATCGGAAATAAATCGATCGAACCATCTTTAAAAAAAAACTACAATCGTACTCGTTCATCGAGTATTGTTGTAAGAAGAAACGCATCTCGCATCAACAATAGTAATCAAACATAGATCTAGAATAGTCTTCGTTCATCTAATATTTTTAAAAATAAGAGAAACGGATCTCAAATCAGCCACATATGTTTCACAAGACATCGAAAACAACCACAGATCTAAACAATTTAGGAATAGATCTACAAATTCCTAAAGAACAATGGAAATGTAGCGACGAATACGTCAGATCTGATCGAACGAAATACGAGAAAAATGGCGAGAAAACAAAACACAGATCCATACGAGGGGGACGAACCTGAATGCCATGTTCAAGGCAGTAAAGCTCCCAACAGGCATTTCCGACCTGGATACCGGCTTGACCAATGTGGATCGAGATGCACTCCCTCATTTTCGATTCGGGGAAGAAAGATATGAGATAATTAGATTCGCAGGGAAGACGAAGAAGAAATCGGAGGGCGTGTATGAAGACGCTCTCCTAAAAGAAAAAAGCTGGATCTAGAACTGGGATTTTTTCGATTTCTAGGTTTTACCGATGCTGGTTTAAGAGTGTTTTTATAAGCAAAATCATTCATCTTTAGGTAACGGCTTGTATAGGACACGTGTAACGATATCACTGGGTTACTGCTAAACATGGTTAATGATAGGGATACTCGTGAGCTTGCATATTTTCTAATTTTATAATTTGCCGCTTAGGTTCTGTTTGGCGTAATTACGCTTCATGACCGTTTCTCCCTCTATTTTTTTTTGAAAATCAAAAATCTTGCGAAAAAAGGAGAAGCGCAATCGGATTTGAACCGGGTCTGACCGATATCCATAGTAAACCGAAGCGATAAAAAAGAACTGTACCAAAAATCTTGGAAAGGGGAAAAACTTTAGCGGCTGCACGGCCATAGTTTTCGGATATGTCATATGCCGAGTCTTTTCCGCTCATGGCTGCCGCCTTCAAGGTTCATGATGATTATAACGTTATGCAGAGAGTTGCATTAGGCTATGGTTAATTCACCCATCACAGAAATTGTTGGAAAAAGAAAAGAAACAAAATTAGCACCAGCAAAGTGTTCGTTCTCCTCTTCACAAGTAATAGTTAATATTGTAGCTAATTATTGTTTGTTATTGTTAGTGTATGGAATTGTTTGTTATATAAACTGTTATAATGTGACAAATTTTTTACTCCATTTGTTCTTTATGTCTATTCCTTGCAGTTGTGAAAAAAGTACACGTTTGCTTCTCTATCCTTGAAACCTCCATTCACTAAAAAAGTAGAAAAGTGTCACATTTTCACCTTCTCAAGAAACCAGATATATCTTCACAATCTTTATTATCCTTTTATTTTACTTTCATTGTCAAATAAGTTAAAGCTGGATAAACTGAACCGTTATAGTGTTTTAAGGCAATTTTAAACTTGGGTGACATTGTCGGAATTGAAGCCAAAATAAGAATTCAGTTTCACTTTCAATATATATTTACGTTCTTATTTTAACATAAGCTAGCATGAATAATCTTACTCTAAATCATAACGTAACAAGAAACGAGAACGAGAATAAAACACAAATCGAATAGATAAACCATAATAAAAATTCAAACAGAAATAGACAGATATGTAGTTATGAGAAAACACAAACCAAGGACTCGTCACAAGAGGGTTTCGAGCCCATCCACACAAACACAAAGGATAATAGAAACCCACACAAAATCCATTTCTTTTTTCCAAAACATATGTTCTTAGTACTCCTCACCTTCGTCATCCTCATCGTCACCACCTTCGGCACCAACCTCTTCATAATCCTTCTCCAAAGCTGCAAGATCCTCACGTGCCTCAGAGAACTCTCCTTCTTCCATACCCTCGCCGACGTACCAGTGAACGAAGGCACGTTTGGCGTACATGAGGTCGAACTTGTGATCAATCCTTGAGAAGACCTCAGCGACACTTGTGGAGTTAGAGATCATACAAACAGCTCTCTGCACTTTAGCAAGATCACCTCCTGGAACAACAGTTGGTGGCTGGTAGTTGATACCACACTTGAATCCAGTAGGACACCAGTCAACGAACTGGATGGTACGCTTAGTCTTGATGGTTCCAACAGCTGCGTTCACGTCTTTAGGGACGACATCTCCACGGTACATCAAACAGCAAGCCATGTATTTCCCGTGACGTGGGTCACACTTGGCCATCATGGAAGCTGGCTCGAAAGCACTGTTTGTGATCTCAGCAACAGAGAGTTGCTCGTGGAAGGCTTTCTCAGCAGAGATGACTGGAGCATAGGATGAAAGCATGAAATGAATTCTTGGGTATGGGACCAAGTTGGTTTGGAACTCAGTAACATCAACGTTCAAGGCACCATCGAACCTCAGAGAAGCAGTCAAGGAAGAGATAACCTGAACGAAATCAAGACGAGTAACATGAGAAATGAAGCAACATTATGAATTTATGATTAACGTAAAAACCAACAAGATTAGAGCTAAAGAGTTGATGTGGCTGGTCATATACCTGAGAGACGAGACGGTTGAGGTTGGTGTAAGTGGGCCTCTCAATGCTGAGGGAACGTCTGCAGATGTCGTAGATAGCTTCATTGTCGAGGAGGATAGAGACATCAGTGTGCTCCAAGAGCGAGTGAGTGGAGAGGACACTGTTGTAAGGCTCAACGACAGAGGTAGAGACCTGTGGAGATGGGTAAACAGTGAAACCGAGCTTGGACTTTTTCCCGTAGTCGACAGAAAGTCTCTCAAGGAGAAGAGATCCAAGACCAGATCCAGTTCCTCCACCAACAGCGTTGAAGACAAGGAATCCTTGGAGACCGGTACAGTTATCAGCGAGCTTTCTGATACGGTCCAAGCACAAATCAACAATTTCCTTCCCAACTGAGAAAACGATTCAAAGCAATTCAGTTTAGTAAACAGTAGTGCCAACACAAAAAAGTTTGGTAGCGAAAGGAAATTTAACAAGGAACCGAGTAATCTACTTACTGGTGTAATGTCCACGGGCGAAATTGTTAGCTGCGTCTTCTTTACCGCTGATGAGTTGTTCAGGGTGGAAAAGCTGACGGTAAGTACCGGTCCTGACCTCATCGATCACAGTGGGCTCAAGGTCGACGAAGACGGCACGTGGGACGTGCTTCCCTGCACCGGTCTCACTGAAGAAGGTGTTGAAAGCATCGTCTCCTCCGCCAACAGTCTTGTCACTCGGCATCTGGCCATCAGGCTGAAACCATACCGTATCCAAAAACAACGCATCAGTACGGAAACACATACAAATACTGTACACAATGAAGAGGATTTACAGATCTAAGAACATAGAAACAGCGATCGAAAAAAAAAGGATCCCAACGAAAACAAATCGGAAATAAATCGATTGAACCGTCTAAGAAAAACCTATCTCGCATGAACAATAGCAATCAAACACAGACCTGTAATAGTCTTCGTTCATCGCATATTTTGAAAATAAGGGAAACGGATCTAGAATACGCCACATATATTTCACAAGACATCGAAATGAACCACAGATATAAACAGTTGGTATAATAGATCTACAAATTCCTAAAGAACAATGGAAATGTAGTGACGATTACGTCAGATCTGATCGAACAAAATACGAGAAAATAGCGAAAATAAAATAAAACACAGATCTATACGAGGTAGACGAACCTGAATGCCATGTTCGAGGCAGTATAGCTCCCAACAGGCATTTCCGACCTGGATACCGGCTTGACCAATGTGGATCGAGATGCACTCCCTCATTTTCGATTCGGGGAAGAAAGATCTGGGAAAAAAAGGATTTGCAGGGAAGACGAAGAAGTAATCGGAGGGCGTGTATGAAGACGCTCTCCTTAAAAGAATTAAGCTGGATCTAGATCTGGGATTTTCGATTTCTAGGTCTTAGGATGCTGGTTTAAAGGTGTTTTTATAAGCGAAACCATCCACCTTTAGGTAACGGCCTGGATAGGACACGTGTAACGATATCAATGGGTTACTGCTAACCATGGTTAATGATAGGGTCCTCGTGAGCTTGCGTATTTTCTAATTTTAAAATTTGCCGCTTGCGTTCTGTTTGGCGTATATCGTTTCATGACCGTTTCACTTTTTTTATTTTTTGAAATTCAAAATTCCTTGAATTGCGGAATGGAGGAGCGCAACCGGAATTAAACCGGATCTGACCAATATCTACAGTAAACCGAAGCGATAAAGAACTGTACCAAAAATCTTCGAAAAAGGGAAAAACCTTTTATCGGAGCTCTGAATAATGAGAGCCCTAGCGGCTGCACGGCCATTGTTTTCCGATTTGCCGAGTCTTTTCCGCTCATGGCTTCCGCCTTCAAGCTTCAAGACGTTTGCGTCATCTGCTTCTTCGTCTCCTCCGTTGGATTCGGACCTCCGGAATCAGTCTCGCGGTGGCCTCCCTCGATTCTTCTCTGATGATCTTCCATCGCGCAAGGCACGCCTTCTCTCTCTCTCATGTACATATCGTTCCCTTTAAATCTGTGCAATAATCCAATCAAAATCAGGTGAGAGTAATCACTAAGAACTTCAAAAATTTCTGCTAATTTTCTGTAATTATATCAGATGAAGGTTCTTCTAAGCAAGAGGCAGTGATGCTCGAAATATGTTCATCGTTACTTATTGTTGCGTGAAGTGATATGATACTAAGCTTCTCTTTCTGTAAACTAAATTTTGATTATAGGGTGGAATTGTTCGTGTCCAAGGCTCTGAGTTTTGGCATATGGCTAAAGTTCTAAGATTGAAAGCGGAAGACAGGTAATATACTACATCCATATTTGTTATGGAAATAGATTCACGAGATCCCTTGTAAAAATTGATTTGTTTGTATCTTTCCTCAATCTAGAATTGTTCTTAGTTTGTTTGGTTGCTTCTATGCCGTTAGAAATATTTTTTCCATCTAAATTATTCGTGTGTGTGTGTGTGGATAGTAAATCAAGGAGCCATCATCTTATGAAGAGATGATTAGTAACAATTTATGCATTTTCAGTATGATAATAATAGCGTCTAAACTAACGTAGATCCAACATTTTCTTTGGTTTAAGAAAACTTAACCTTGGATCTTAGTGAATTTAAGTAATTGCTTGCACCCTTTGTTTCTATGCAAGGGTAGAACTCTTTAATGGCAAAGGAGGTTTGGTAGAAGGTTGTATACAAAGCATAGACAAAACTGGAGCTGATTTTGTCGCACAAGAAGATCAGAAGGTGATTCTTCCTCAGGGCATGCAGTGGCAGGTGTTTGCAGCTTTTGGTATGAAATGAGACTGCTATTAATTTTACAACGAAGACAGATTTATTATTCACTGTTTAGCCCTCGGGTCATGATAACTTTTAAAATGCGCATTGTCAGGCACTTTGAAGGGTGGTCGAGCAGACTGGCTAATTGAGAAATGTACAGTAAGTGTTTCGTCTAGTATGTCCGGTCTAAATCACCTGTGAATATTTTGCCACTGAATATGTGTATATGCTCATCTTAGGAACTGGGAGCGAGTAGTGTCACGCCACTATTAACAGAAAGATCTTCCATAATCTCTGATAACCGGGTTGACAGATTGGAACGTGTTAGTTTTGCTGCGGCTAAGCAATGTAAGTAACCATACTGTAAGGAAACACTTGATTAGTTAAATTCGTTGACTTTTTCTTTTCTTGGCATTATAGTTGCATGATCACAAGCTATTTGCCTGATCTTTTAATGGCACAGGCCAAAGGCTACATCAAATGGTACTGAGCCCTCCGATCAAATTTAATGCGCTCTTAGATCATGTAAGTTGCAACATCTCTCTAAGAAATTCTAAGATCCTCGGTTTATAGAACCCCTAACTTATTTTTCTTTCTAAACTTGCTTTAACATCTTTTGGGGTTTTCTAGATTTCCAAGTCAAAGTTATGTTTGGTTGCTACAGCCGAAGCTACACCTCTTCTCAATGCTGTAAAATCCCCAACAAAAGAATCCAGCGGACTATTAATCGTTGGACCAGAAGGCGGTAAAAATTCTTTCTTTAATACATTTTTGATGCATCTGAAAACTTTTACTGATTTGCTACGCTTTGGATTTGTGAAATTATTGGTTAGTGCCCGATTAGACACAAAATGAACTCTCTCTTCTTTATGACTTGACTCAATGTGTACAATCTAACGGTCAACAATGACATTGGAGCAGACTTCACGAGTAAAGAGGTGGATATGATGTTGGAAGCAGGCGGCACAGCTGTTGGACTCGGGCCACACCGGTTGCGAGTTGAGACCGCAACCATTGCTCTTCTGGCGACTCTAGTGATGTGGTCTGACTCTCAGGAGACCGTCTCGGGAGAAGCTTAAGTGTTTGTTTCCCTTGTCTTGTGTTCTGAGATTTTGATTGGGCAAGGTCTGGATTTTATTGATTAAAAAAAAAATAAATAGCTTTTCTGATCAATGAAAGCTTAAATTCATGAGGTTTGATCGCTTCCACTTTGATTTATTTGAATCAAAGCTAAGTTTTCATACAAAGCTAGTCTGTTAGATGCTCCTTATTTAACCGTCTTGCCTGACGTGATATATCTATTTCTTTACACTAGGAGATCACTGACCAATCAATAAAGTCAAACATATAGGCTCGAAATTCTTAAAGGCAAGCCATGCGAAGAAAGCTATAGGTGAAACAAGATTTTATAAAAAACGATTATAAATAGATTGCACAAGTAAAGCTAACCTGCAAGTTAATATGGTAAGCATTTATGTCATCACAAATGAGAAACCTGATAATATTGATAGAGCGCTAGTTGTTGTAGCAAAGATATAACAAAATACATTAAACAACTTGGGAGGATGAGGTATTGAATCCATTGATCGTGGGAGCACGAATTGGAATAACCTGACGATCCAACGATTACCAGAGAATTGTGCTGTCAAGGTACCTGATCCATAAGAAGGATGCTCAATTTGGCAGACGGGGTACACGATCCATCCATGGTGGGAGCACGAATTGGGATAACATGAGAACCGAAGTAACACTGTGATTACCTTCTATATACCCTTTAGAATGGTATGTATTTATGCGATAACAACCTTCACTATTACTCCAATTCTCTGACTCCTTGTGAATAATAAAGTCTAGTGTCTGCAAGTTACCTGATACCAAACAACTGTGTTGAAAACTCCAAAGATAGATGATATTAGCATCAAAAGGATTCGCTGCCATGGGAAAACAATCAACATCACATCCGATTGACGCCAAGTTGATTTCTTCCCCTGACAAATGCCACCATTCACTACTCCCAAACTTGTTCTTATTCAGCTTCCAAACCTTCAATCTTCCGAATAGTATTTCAATGTAGAAAACATCTCCTCCTGAGGAAGTCAAGCATCTCCTAACCTGTCTGTTATAGGGAAGAGGGAGAGGTATAACCTGACATTGATCATCATCTTCAGGGCCAAAGAAGTCATGAGCTATAAGGCTTCCAGGTTCACTAACATCCAATATCCTTTCCCACCGATAAAGCATCCCATTGATATTCACGGGAGGGTAATAGCCAGTGTATTGAACGGGGATAGAGGAGAGAAGCCGCTTGAGACTCCATGTCCCTGTCTCGGACGAATATACATACACTCTCCATTCATACATACTAGTGTCACATGTCCTGACCACTTTGAAGCTTGAAACGGCGCCGTCTTCAGCCACACGTGTTACCAAAGCGGTAGCTCTACAATCGTCAGGAGGCGGAGGGATTTCAACCCACTGATCTAAAACTGGATGACCAACGAAGGACTTGCCATAGAGAGTCATGTCGTCAGTGCGAGTAAGGAACACATCAATCCAAACCAATCCATTGGAAGAAGATATATAGAAGTATCTAAGGGCAGGGAGATTCGGACATGGTCGAAAAGGCATGATGTAAGAACCTAGAGATTTCTGAAGATCCCATGTCTCGCATCCGTGGAAGCCTATAGCTTCTGTGATGGGATAAGGATAGTCGGATCCAAACATGAGAGACCACGAGGAAGATGATTTTTTGTGCAGAGAGACAAAGAGACGGCGGAGATACGAAGATTCTATCAGCGACTTCCATAGTTTGCACACCGATTTGAATCTCGCGACGCTTCTCAACGGTAGCCTCGCAACGATCTCCACCAGTAGCGTCTCTGGGATTGCCTCCATAGAGATTCTCTAGGTTATGGTCAATGGATTAGGTCTCCTTGGCCGCAATATGTCTTTTGGCAGAAGAAAATGCAGAACAAGAGTCAACACTGGAGGATGAGGTGGCAGTTGCCGAGGCTGAGCTGGATTTTATAAAAGAATCCTAATTAACTCATTTCTTGCAAACTCTCTTTTTTTATTGCACTCTCTAGTGGCAAAAAAGATTTTGGTACTCGACAAAAAAAAAAAAAAAAAAAAAAAAAAAAAAAAAAGATTTTGGTACAAGGTTGTTGTATAGACACAACCGGAATTGATTTTATCGCATGAGAAAATCTTTTAGGGTTTTATAGATTTCCAAGTCAGAGTTGTGTTTGGTTGCCACAGCAGAAGCGACACCTTTTTTTTCTCAATGCTGTAAACTCCTTAGAAAACATAATCCAGCAGACTGTTAATGTTGGGTACCAGAAGGAGCTACGGAACTGTTTCTTTCATAATCTTAAAACTTCTGTTGATTCTATGCTTTTCACATTGTCTGAAGTCATTGGTTATTGACCAGCTGCTACAGATCTTTTATATGACTTGATTTAATGATAGAAGTTTGGTACAAATTACAATCTAAAGGTCCAAAAATGAAAATGGAGTAGACTTCATGAAGCAAGAGGTGGAGATGATGTTGGAAGCAGGTTGAGTTGAGACTACGACCATCTCTTCTAGTAACTCTATAGTGATGTGGTCTAACTCTCAAGAGACGGTCTAAATGGTGGCTAGGCTTAGCCTTAGGTGATTATTGCCTTTATACCTTGTTGTGTTCTTCGAGTTTATTAGGTAAGGTTTCTCGAAGCGGTAGATGATTTTTGAGTACCTAAACTTAAATTTGATACCAAGCTAATCTATATTAGAGGTTCCCTAATATATTTGGTTCTCTATACAATGAGATAAGTAAATTAAAGACACCATCACTAATACAACATTGTCTTATGCCCTGGAAACTCATAAAGCCTTGCAGTAAAAACAAGAACCTGACTATATTAATCAGGGATATATAAATCAAAATACTGAAAACAACATAAATTAAAGAACAATGTTTTGCAGTAAGCGGTTGTTCTCAATTTGGCGGACGAGGTACTGAATCCATCCATCGTTGGAGTACAAATGGTGACAACATGATGACTGTAGTCTCATCCATATTACCTTCCACATACCTTTTAGAACCGGACGTGTTTATGCGATAACAACCTTTACTATTTATCCAATTCTCCAACTCTTGATGAACAATAAACTCTTGTCTCTGTAGATTACCAGTTACCAAACTTTTGTGGTGTTGACTCCATAGATAGACGATACTTGTATCAAAGGGATTCATAGCCAAGGGAAAACAATCGAAATCAAATCCCCACGACGCCATGTCGACTTCTTCTTCCCGTGAAAGTTGCCACCATTCGCCACTCTTATAGCAGTTGTTATTCAGCTTCCAAACCTTTAATTTAGGATACAGTACTTCAATGTAGATAACATCTTCCCCTGAAGTAGTCAAGCATCTCCTAACGTTTTTGCTGTACAGAAGAGGAAGAGGTATGACCAGGCATTGATCATCGTCTTCACGGCCATAGAAATCGTAAGCTACAAGGACACCAGGCTCTGTAGCATCCGAACCTCTTTCCCGCAGATAAAGCTTCCCGTTGAGATTCACGGGAGGGTAAGAACCATTATAGTTAACAGGACGAGAGGAGAGAAGCCGCTTGAGAGTCCACAAGCCAGTTTCAGACGAATACACATACACTCTCCATTCATGCATTCCCATGTCTCTACGTTCAGTCTTTGGACAAGTCCTAACCACTTTGAACCCTGAAACGATGCCGTTCTCCACACGCGTTACCAAACCAGTGGCTATACATTGGTCTGGAGGCGGAGGGATTTCGACCCATTGTTCTAAAACCGGATTACCAACGAAGGATTTGTAACTGTAAGGCATGTTATCAGTGCGGGGAACGAATACATTGATCCAAACCAATCCATTGGAAGAAGCTACGTAAAAGTATCTACAAGTAGTAGGGAGATTCGGATACCGTTGAAAGGCCATGAGATAAGAGCCTAGAGGTTTCTGTAGAACCCATGTTTGGCATCTATGGAAGCTTATAGCTTCGGGATGAGGATGATGAGCTCCCAGCATGAGAGACCAAGAGGAAGATGAGTCTTTGTGAAGAGAGATGAAGAGACTGCGGAAATACGAAGACTCTATTAATGACTTCCATCTTTTGCAAACTGACTTGAATCTGGCGATGCTTCTAAGAGGTAGTCTCGCAATGATCTCCACCAGTATCGCCTCTAGGAGTGTTCTTCCTCCCAACTCCATCGGGGTCTTGCTAATTGGCCACTACCATCTGTCATTTTGTCATTTTCCTACCTTATCATTTTGCATTCTTTTTGATGGAATCTCTATTTTATGAAGGTTTTGATTGGGAAGATAGAGGTCGTAGGACCCAACTTGTCTCCTCGATCTTCCAAACGAGCAAAAGGATAAAAGTGGTTGAAATAAATAATTCAAGTAGTTATTAGGTGATGAGATTTTGTCTTCTTCCCATTGAAAACCAAAGAAGGTGCAGTGAACAACAACAACGGAGAAGAAGCTTTGTTGTTATTTTGGGGGTTTTCTGTTCTTGTTTGGTTAAAGTTTCTTGAGACTAAGACAGAAGATATACAAATATATATCAGCCTTGTATATAAATCGTAAGTTTTGCGATGGAACATGAAATACAAAAGTCATTAAGAATTTGATTTGAGGAAAACATTGGACCACTTAACAAGGAGATGATGAATATTAGCATCCATGCGAGTGCCAACTCCACCCCACACTAACATATCAGCCATGTCCCCAATCGACGACCCACTCACTTCTTTCACCTCTTGGAACCCAATCCTTCTGTAAAACCTAACCAGCTGACACACATGCATTCAAGTTTCGGTTCAGTTCAGTATATTGTTAAACCCAATGGAGAATCGGACTTAACTGGAATCGTACAAACTATGGTGACTTCCTAATTAGATCAAACTGAACCTACATAAAATCCAAATTTCAAATGGTTTGAATTTTGAGTTTACAAAAGAAAATGGAAGGATTTGGTCCATTTCGGTATATAACTAAACCAAATCCTCAATTCGACAACTTCGACAGAAAAAGAGGGAGAGAGATATAGACCTTAGAATGGTAGAGATCAGAGTCGTAGATAGCTAGAAGCTGGGCAGTGCGGCAACCACAGTCGTAGCCATGGCGAATCGCTACAGCTCCAACGTATAAACCAACTCCAAGAACAGACTTATCCATAGCCATCGTCTCTTTCGTCAGTCTTATCGTATCCAGATGCAGAACCAAGCCGCGTCCGAACCATGGCCGAACCACTCCCTCTGCTCGTCCCACTTCACCTCCTGTGTCTGCGTTCTTCCCCGTTACTCTGAAAAACGGTCCTAAAGTCTGGATCTTTAAGTCGAGCTTTCGAGCTTTTGATAACGTCAGGATGTCGGACATCGACGGTAAGGATCCGGGTTCGCCGAGGGAATTGGACGGTGGGAGATTGAGTTTCGGTGGGCTCAGAGCCATCTTCATTTCTTCTGGGTTTCGTTCCTGAAAGAGGTAAAGAAACATAATAAAATACTATGATTTAATGAGGATAATATCGCACTGACAGGTGGCATCCACCTAGAGAATCGAACATCTCTAAAGGGAGCAACTTCACAAAAGCTGTGAGATCCTTTGACATTGTCTACCAACAAGGAAAGGTTAACTATGGACAGTAGTAACATGAACGAGGCTCACGAGTTTTGATTGCTCTTTGTGAAGAATGTGTGTATTGGAATGTGTTTGCTGTCCTTTTGATCTGGTTTCTGCTTCTTTGGCTTGGACATTGCCTTTTCCTTCCCAAGAATCCTAACAAGACGGTTATGAATTTTCAGTGAGAAGCAGAGACTTGTGAGAAAAGAAAATAATGGAGTAGGCTCAGAGATTGTTATTGTGAGCTGACCTTCGTTTTGAAGATGGTGTCGTGGAAGAAGTAGAGCCAGACTCTTCGTTTTGAAGTCTCTGGGCGAGATGGAAATCAGAGTGCTCTTGCCTTTCCTCAACAAAAGATGGAGGTAGCTCGATCCCACACAAGTTGCATTTGTACCCATCAACCCATAATAATGGCTCCATCTGCGGAAATATTGAACCTACTTCGGTCTTTTGTGCATTAGAATTATCGTTCTCTTCTGATATGCACTCCTTGTGTTTTCTGAGCAGGGCATCTCGTTCCAATACTTGCGGCCTTTCTTTTTCTTCTTGTCCACGCTTGTCGCAGTCCACACTAAACCCCTGGAAGTTGAATCCAGATATGAGAATAAGAAAGAAATCTAAAACGACAAGATTGTCTAAGCGACTCTCAGGGTATACGGATACCACATTGCTTTCCTCCATCCTCATACATTCTTGATTTGGACCCACTTTCTCGCAATCTATTTGGGATCGTTCTTCAACATTCTGCGGATGGGCATAGCTTGTCTCATGATAATCACAGGATAAACTCAAGCTCTCCTCATTAGTTAAGCAATTTTTACTAGTATCTAAGTCAGTTGACTCATTATCATCCAGATTTTTCCTTGAGGAATCCTTCTGTAGGATGAATTTGGTAATAGTTTCTTGTGAAGGATCAACATTGCGGACTTCTTCATTGAACTGTGACATGCGCAACCCTGGAGAAATGGAACTTTAGTAGAAAGGATAGCATATTTCATCTAAATATCTCTGAAGAAAGAAGAACTAAAACATTGAAGAGCCGCACCTATTAGCCTTATGGAAACAGGAAGTTCCGCTTTCAACAGCTTTGTAGCATGCTTTAGTATATCCTCGCTTGAACATGTGTACCTCTGCAGGCTAACAGCTCTGCTCCTGATCTGTGGGTTCCAGACTGTGATACTTCAGCACAAAGATGGATTCCAAATTGGCGAACTAAAATAAAATTTAGAAGAGTACCTCAAAGGAGGCAGTTTTCAGTTTAAGTGTCAACGTTCTCGCTGTTAGACCCTCCTTTTTCATGTCATGAGATAGCATTTCTGCAATGTCGGCTACCCAGAACAGAAGAGATAACAATTCAGTGGCGATTATGACAAAGCAAATCTTCTATGTCAAACATGGATTCGTTTAGTCTAAAAGTTTGAAATGCACAGGTTGATGCAAGATTGCTCGAAAGTATGAGTTCAAGTAGTCATGTTACGAAAACAATCCTTTATTAAGTACAATTTTTCTAGATCCATTGAGGCGCCTTTTAATATTGAATTATAGTTCTTATGAGAGAGAAAGAAAACAACACAAATGCGCAAACTACTCACCTAACTTTGAATATATCAATCTTTTATCTTCTGTCGCAGCAAATGTCCTCTCACTGCTAATACTTTTACGAGACCTAACCTGAGGGGTGTCTGTTTCTCCAAGCCCCAGTCCAACCGACAGAAAAAAATCTACAAAAATTTGTCGAGCAATAAACAAACCATGATAAGCACCACTAAATCTTTCATCTGAAACATGACTTGAAAAGTAATGTCTACAGACAGGCAAATTGTTCAATGGAAAGGACCAGTAACAACAACAAAAAGGCAGGATGCTGCTACCTGCTGAAGACTGAGAGAAGAGAGCGTAGAGAAGAGATCCCTTCTGCACCATCTCCTCACATGTTTTAATTCCCAAAGCATCCTTCAGAATATGTTCAGTAACCTTACCAATTCCCCCGATCTGTTAACCAATTACCAAGTTGCATTCATTTGACGAGTAAATATAGAAACAGTGTACGCATTTTTAAGTTATATGCCAAAACAGAAACTAAGATATTCATTGCAAATTTACTACTGCCAATATCCTCTAAGTTTCCCGCCTACGTTAATGCAACATCATTTGCCCTTCTAGACAGTAAAATAAATGAGCTGGGGGATAATTTGAGTGAAAGCTTCTCTTCATACACTTTTCAGAAGAAAAAAAATGCTTCCAAGAGAAATTCAAGATCACATACCTTTCTTATAGGAAGAGAAGATATGAATGTCATGACAGTTGATCGGTCATTTTGTAAAATAAATTGTCCATTAGGCTTGTTTATGTCTGAGCAAACCTGAAATAAGGTACGGATAGATTAAGAAAACATTATACTGCAAAATAGTAATATGGACCGTACTGACACATTAGCATGGAAGACCAGATAAAGAGATATATTTAGAAGAAATATAGAGGCTTATGCGCATGTAAAGATAACCTTGGCTAGCAAGCGGTTTGCTGCTACTCCAGCACTGCATGTCAGTCCAGTCTCAGAATGAACAGACGATCTAAGCTCCTCTGTAATCTGCACAACGTGAAGAAGATAACAGGGTATAGTTGCAGTTTCAGACGAAAATTCACTCAAAGAAGATACAACCATCACCGAAAAATGCATGTCATGAGCTCAAACTTACTTCTCCACCGGAAAGACCTCTTTCACGACAAACATCAGTTATGTCAAGGTAGGCTTCATCCAAGCTCCCAGCAATGAAGTTAGGATCATAGTTTCTAAAAACTTAATGAAACACATATATGCAGGTAAGAGCATAGAAACAGAGAAACGAGAACGGCAAGCATAAAGTTAATATGTCGGAAGTGGAACAACTAACCCTTTCTTGTTAAATCACTGTAGTGCGTATACTTGGAGAAATCCACGGGAACAAAAATCAAATCTGGACACAGTTTACGAGCAATGAAGCCAGGCATTGCTGCACGGACTCCAAACTTCCTTGCCTAAGAGAGATCGTAGAAACTTTAACAATGAGTACGAGTTGTAACCAAACCATTAATTCCAGATAGAATACACTTGTCATCAAAGAAGACTGTTTTAATCACCAGATGAAAACCACAGCATACCTCGTAATTAGCTGTGGAGATCATGGACAAGCCTCCAACGGCCATCGGTTTTCCCTTGAGCGAAGGATTGCTCAAAGTTTCAACAGCAGCATAAAAAGCATCCATATCAACATGCAGCCAGATTCTGGACAGGTCACGTGTAGCTTCAAGCTCTAAGAGCCTTCTATCAACCACCTTCAATTGGAAAAAAAGGTTTTATAAAAAAAACAAAAATGAAAGATTTCAACTCCATTGATCTTTTTATTACAGCCAATAATGTAAAGAAGAGAACACCTATTCCTCTGGAAAAACAAAAACAAAAAGAAGATAGCTTTATACCTAGAAAGTGCAGCTTATTCAGAAATAGCAGCACATACCTTCTGGTAGTTAGATAAATCAGAGGAAGAGAGCTTTGCACACCTATCACGCATATGCTCTATCTTTTGTTTCATGAGAGCATCTTTACGTTCCTCATTTTGAAAATACTTGGATCCTTTACTCATCTCATAGACTATCCTCTGAACTTTCTCCTTATCAACTCCCTCCATTCCTAACGAATATATACACACACACATATTGACGACTTCAGAGACTTTAACTTCGAAAATCATCCAATAAGTAAAGATGCAAACTTCAGAATTTTATATTCCGCAATTTCTAAAAGTTGAAGTCTTCGTCTGAAAACCTAAATAGATGAAAAACGTTCAAATAAAATATACCCATGGTCCATGTATCGATCAAAGGGATTATACTGAAGAAGAAACAAATCACGAAAAAAGAATCAGAGGACACTGAAAGAACCATATGGAAACAAACCCGCTTTGGCGTTGGTGAAGACGGTGTTGTATGATTCCCATGGACGCGAAGAATTATTGGTCGATGATTCACCATCATCCATATTCTTTAGTCTCTTCTTCTTCTTCTTCTCTTCGAAGCTTGCTGGAGAGAGAGAGAAAACAGTTTGGTCGCCGAAATGATTTTGGAAGGCGTGTGGAAAAAGCCCGCCGGATTCATACCTGTGAAAGGCTGAACCGGACCGATAATATATTTGTTTATATTATTAATGGGCTAATGTAAAGCCCAATAAACGAGATTTCATCAAGCTAAAGCCCAATAAAACGTTACGTATGACAGATTTCATTTCAAGCTTCAAACTGGTTTGTTCAGCTATGCTGCATGCGGCGACATATGCTGCAAGGAGTGTGATTGGTAGTGTAGACTGTAGAGACTTTTGTTTTTCCTTAAAGTCTTTTAACTTTGTTGTCCATTTACATTAAGCATTTTAATAAATTGTCTATATTTCCTCATAGTTTTTTTTTTTTTTTGTCATCTTAGAATTCCATAACCCAAAAGGCCAAAAGTGTTCGAACACACAACAAAGGGAAATTAAACAAGCGGCCTCCACAAGGGAGCCATAAAGCGATACACCCTCCAAAAAACAACAAGGCAAGGTAAAAGAAAAGGAGATGAACAACACCTAAACAGAGGGAGATGATCTCTCATCATCAAAGATTTCTTTCAACCATTCTGGGTAGCCCTCAGCTACATACGATTGAATTCGTCCATCCTTTGAAACACTTTGAGCAATGAGAAATGCCCCTCTATTCGTTGCTTTCTCCTCCTTCACAACACGCCACCATTCAATCCTCAGTAGTCTCTTCATGATTTCCGAAATATGAAACTTGAAAGATGGCCATCCTCTCGGCTTAGTAATCATTCCAAAGAGCGAGACATCCTCAAAAGCAAAAATCACTCTATTCCTTTTGTGACTTCCCATACTTTCTATAGACCAAAGAAGTGCTTTAAGCTTGAGCATGTGCAAATCATTACAACCCACAAAAGCCCGCCTGCTATGAATTAAGACAGTACCAATCTCATCTCTCAGAACCCAAGCAGCACCGCCTAATTGATTGTGGTGGTTCCAACCAACACCGATGTTACATTTGTACCAAGATCTCGGTGGTGGCAACCAAACCTTAGGAATGAGTTTCTTCTCCGCATTCAATTCATCTTCATGTTCCTTTTCCAAGGCTTGAGCCAAAAACCAAAGATCCACTTCATTACCAACCTTCTTAATGATCTTGGTAGCTTCATAACATCTCCCTTCAAACATAAAACCATTACGATTTTTCCACAAATACCAGATGATCCACGGGAAAACTCTCTTCACCTCAGTAGGTATTGATCTCTTCTTCCCTAAGGTAAGCAAATACTGCACATTTGCATAGAACGATTCCGAGAAACCCTCTCTTGGCATAGGTATATTTGACAAAGCCCATACCTGTCTGGATAAAGAACAGGTGAAGACCAAATGATTTACCGATTCTCCTTGAAAACCACACAATTGGCAGCAAGGGTCCATTCTAACTCCTCTAGTCACCAAACATTCACCAACAGGAATGGCATTAGAGGCAGCACGCCAAATAAAAGAACTGATTTTTGGTGACGTCTTGACTTTCCAAATTGCAGCTTTCAAATCATTAAGAGATGGCTTCATCTCCGCTTCCTCTATACTCTCTGCATTAACCATTCTATTTATCATCCAGTACCCAGACTTAACTGAATATCCTCCCCATTTGTTATGAACCCAAACCCAGTAATCATCATGGTTGATAACAGGCTTCATTTTGATTATTGCTTGAATGTCATCCGGGTAAAACAGCTCCTCCAGCACGTCCACCTTCCATCTCTTTAGACGAAAGTCAATCAAGTCTGCCACTGTTAAATCGATATTCACTAGACAGTTCTTCATCAATGGTGTTCTCCTGACACCTCCACTAATCCATTTATCGATCCAGACAAGGAAAGTTCTCCCATTGCCTATTTCCTTCCGAAGTCCTTTAACCAAGAGAGCCTTTCCAAACTGGATACTTCTCCAAGCATAAGATGGTCTGATTCCCATTGAAGCCTCCAAAAAATCTCTTTCTGGGAAATAACGACTTTTGAATACCTTTGCAAATAAAGAGCTAGGATGATCCAGCAATCTCCAGGCTTGTTTGGCTAATAGCGCTTGATTGAAACATTCAATGTCCTTGAAACCCAAACCACCCTGACCCTTAGATAGACAAAGCTTCTTCCAGCTCAACCAATGGATCTTCCTTTTGTGCTCCAAAGAATTCCACCAAAAATCAGCCATCGCACTGGTCAAGTTCTGACAAGCTTTTTTGGTCAATCTAAAACACGACATCGCGTACACTAGCATAGACATAGCCACTGCTTTGAGTAAAACCTCTTTGCCACCTTGGGACAACAGTTTTGCAAACCAACCTGTCATTCTTGACTTTAGCCTATCATAGATGAAGGCTAGAATTTCTGTTTTTGAACCACTGAAACATTCTGGCAACCCCAAATATGACCCCGTTCCACCTTCTTTGTCAATCCCAGTTATTGCTTTTATCTCCAATTGGACTTCTGCTTTAACTTTAGCTCCAAACGATATCGCTGATTTTTGTAAATTCAACTTTTGACCTGTCGCTTTGCCATAGATGTCTACAATTCTCATCAAAACCTTCGCTTGATCTGAGGTTGCTCGGCATACCAATAAACTATCATCCGCGAATAACAAATGATGAATCATTGGCCCAGACTCCGAAAACTGAATACCCTCCAATCTCCTTTCAGATTCTGCCTTCTTGAGAAGATGAATCAAGCCTTCAGTGCACAGAACAAAGAGAAAAGGTGACAGAGGATCACCCTGTCTTAAACCCCTTTCTGGAACTATCTTTCCATAAGGTTGGTCATTGATGAGGACAGAGAATGTCACGGATGATACACACACCATTACCCTTTGAATCCAATCTTTATGAAACCCAAGAGCCTCCAAAAGAGCACGAAGATATGCCCACTCCACCCTGTCATATGCTTTAGACATATCTGATTTAATAGCCATAAACTCCTTTGAGAACTTGTCATTCGTTTTCAAGCAATGAATCATCTCATGAGCTATCAAGATGTTATCCGATATTAGCCTTTCCTCAACAAAAGCTGATTGCGTGGGGGAGATCAGTTCAGGAAGCAGTGGCTTCAATCTCCAAACTAGAATCTTAGAAATGATCTTATACAATACCGAGCACAAACTGATTGGTCTCAAATCTGTCATCACTACTGGATCCACCACCTTAGGTAAAAGGCACAGCTGAGTATAGTTCCATTCAGTAGGGAAAACACCATTTGTAAAAAAATTTGCACTTCTGTTGTAACTTGGGAACCTATAGTACCCCAAAACCTCTGGAAGAATAAGCCTGTCATTCCATCTGCTCCAGGAGCACTTGATGCTTTGATCGCAAAAACCGCCTCTCTTACTTCCTCCTTCGACACAACTCTCATCAACTGATCATTCATGGCCGCTGTTACTTTCGGTTCAAAGCCTTGGAAGAATTCTGCAAAATCATCTGGGTTCGATGACGAGAACAAGTCCTGAAAATAGCGAGAAGCGACCTCACCCTTAGCTGCCTCAGAGTAATGCGGAACACCATAGTCATCTACTAATTTTGAGATCCTCTTCTTTGCTCTATTCGCTTTGACCGAAGCATGATAAAATTTGGTGTTGCGATCTCCTTCAGAATCCCATTTTTCTTTACTCTTCTGTTTCCAATACGTCTCTTCATCTTTGTAGGCTTTGACCATTTCTTTCTTGAGATAAATTAAGCGGTCTGAAGATGGGAAAGCTGAAGACTGCTCCTTTTCTAAAGCCACTTGAATCTGGCTGATTTTATCTTTGGAGTTAAGGTTTTGAGTTTTCTTCCATCTACTCAAAGATCTTCGACACCTTTTCAGCCTATCCGAGACTGAAGCATTGAAAAAAGGATGATTAGTCAACCAGGCCTTCTTCACTTCCTCCCTAACCTCAGAGTTATGAAGGAATCTGCCATCAAATCTGAAACTTCCTTTATAAACCTCTGCAGAACTGATGAACCTTAGTAAAACTGGTCTGTGATCTGATCCTCTTTTGTCAAGAAATTGCACATTAGAAGCCGAAAATGTAGAGAACCAACGTTTGTTACCAAAACCTTTGTCCAACTTACTTTGGATCCACAGCTTACCTCTCATTCCACCCCAAGTAAAGCTATTCCCAGAAGAAGGAAGATCCAAGAGTTCAGAGGCTTCTAACATATTTGTGAAGGGAACAAAAGATGCTACACTTCTTCTCGGACCACCAATCTTCTCCCCATTGTGTTTTATTTCATTAAAGTCTCCAATCACACACCAAGGCTCTTTACGGCAGATGCCAATACGAGTCACTCTTTCCCATAACCGCGGCCTATTGCCCCTCTCAGGCTCCCCATAAATACAAGACACGAAGAACCTACTGCTACCATACTGTACACAAATGTCAATTAGATTCTTGTTTGCAAATTTAACTTCCACCTTCAGATTGTTTTTCCACATCAAGGCCAGACCTCCGCTGTAACCGACAGGACCAACTGTGACTATCCTGTCATACCCTAACCATTCCTGAATATCTACCAAAACATATCTACTCTGCTTAGTCTCCATTAGAAATAAAATATCGGGAAAGTACTGCTTGCGCATTTCCCTCAACCTCGGAATCACCAAATCTTGAACCCGGCCCAAGCCTTGGCAATTCCAGCTGATCATAGACATTCAGATGTTGGACAGTCCCTCCTTTGGGACCACCAATGGTTTCTTAAACCTTGCAGAGTGTTGTGATGTCTCCACATCATCTGTCGCCTTCCTTTTTTCCTTACGTACAGACCCTTTTCCTTTTGAAGATTCCATAAATTCTTTTTCCTTGCCAGCATTCGTTGATCTCGGTTTCCTAGAAAAAGTTCCAGGTCGCCTACGAGGTTTCGATTTCCTCAATTTAGTCCCGGATGAACTAGGTTCATAGAACCCAATTTTAAAACCCGTTGAACCATCTTGAGGAAAATTCTGAACAGATAAGCCTACAGGTAGTGGCGTACGGCTTTGCCCGCGAGGACCAGAAGTAGATAAGGACAAAGCCAATCCTGATCTGATCACTCCACCAAGAAGCTTGTTCTGATGATGCGTCACAGGCAAATGAGGCTTCTGCTCATGGACATTGAAGTCGAAAACTCTCCCCTTCCCCTTGTCAAGATTAGTTGTAATATGTGGAGTCGGTTCAAGTCGCAACATCAACTTTTGACCCATCGGATCCTTTTCTAAGTCACTCAGAGTTGCTTTAAGTCGCTCCTTTCTTGCAAGTTTTTCAGCTCCATCAGCAAACAATAAGTATTGCCTCATATCTTTCAGAATTTCGTCAGCTATCTTTGGCCTACCCGTTAACGGATGGATCCCCACTTGATCTTCACCAACAACGCCAAAGAGTGGATCATCTTCCTTTATAATCGGGACAGGACACGTCTTCACTTCCTCTCCATTGGCACTTCCTGCAACCATTACATTACCAACATCTGAATTCGAGAAAGGACAGTTGGTATTTTCATGAGTTAGCCTTTGACACGCAAAACATCTCTTCTGGATGCGCTCATAGTTGAAGAAAATAACAGCCTTATCGCCATCAGGAAAGTTGACTTTCTTTGTCACACGAAGAGGACGAGAAACATCAAATCTAACTTTCACCCGCTCATAGCAATTAACCTGAACTTTTTCTGAATCGAAAGCCACTTCAATGACTAACCCCGCGTATTCTCCCAAAGCAGTAATAGAAGCCTCCGTTCTGTAATTAACCGGGATCCCTTTCAACTGAACCCAAACTTCGATAAACTGGAGATAATCCTCTGAAGGTTTCGGAACCCATCTTTCCAGCGCTAGAACCCAATATTTGTAGCAATGAACACCTCGCTTGAGAATGCCCTCCAAATCTTGTTCATATTTGAATATGAATTGAAACCTATCCTTAGATAAGGCTACTCCTTTCACTCTATCGTAAAGCTGCCATTTCCTTGGCATATCATACAGCACATCCGCCATACTATAAGCTTGAGGATTGAGGATCCGACCCATCAAGCTGAGAGCGTTTCGAACATTTGCAGAGAATTGTGGCAAGTCCGGCATATCAAAAGGGATATCATCCTCCAGAAGTGCCAACTGAGATAAAGCTTTATCAAGACCACTCACCATTGCCAAAGAGACGAAACAAAAGCCTTCCGGGACCACCACGAAGATTAACAGCGGCAAAAAGAAGACAAAATTCTAAGACAGAGCAAGAAGATCTTGGAATCCGTACAATAGAATAACACTAAGCGGCTGGGAATTAGGTTAAGTTTTGTGTTTTTGGCGACAGAAAACCTTAAAAGCGACAAACCAAAGACTCTAAACCAAAAGGAAGGTGCTAAGCCCAAAAGAGGGAGACTAAACTCATATTCGCCCTATGATTTTCCTCATAGTTCTTTTTCAATTTTTTTGTTCTCTTGTTACATTATTTAAAAAACCCAACAATTTGTAGCTTTAGTATTTTTATTAAAGCTACAGCCAAAAATTTCTACAGCAACTTTTTATAGAAGTCTACAGACCACAAACAGTAACGCGCGACCAATAAAGCCAAGGTTGGGTGAATGCTGGAGTCGTGCGGGACAAGTCAAATTGCTGGTTTATCCCTAAGGGTGGTCTTACCGTAGATGCCTCCGGTCCGACTAACCTCTACTTGGAGGAGGTATATATCAAAAAGAGAAACGCATTAATAAGGAATACTTGATACATGTTCTCTCCACTCTCTTGACTCTGTCACTCTGCATCCACAAGCTTCAGGCTTCAGCTTGGAGTCTTGAGAAGAGGATTCATTGAGAAGAAAGTGAAGACACAGATTCGAAAACCGAATGAAATACTATTTATAAATTACTGAACAGTATTTTAGGTTTTTTAGACAACAAAACTTATCATTATCATCATCATCATCATTTGTTGGACTTGAGCCATTCCAGTATCCGTTTCTCAGGCTCGCTGAGCTCTGCTTCTGTCTTCCCCTTTATAGATCCTTCAACAAACTCAAAGTAGTCTTTATAATTCCTCTTGTAATAACTGTCCAATCTCTGTTTAGTTCCGCCAACATTAACAAGAAAATATTCAGATAAAAGACAAAAACGGATTTGTGCAAATTTGGTAAATTCGGTGTTCTTGTTTACCTCCTTGTCGTTCTTGGTTTTGTTTTCCTCAGTCTTCTTCAAATACTCTGAAACAAAATTTTCCCACAAAACGAGGTTGTTTAGGCAACAAGAAACATGGAAATGAAATAAACACAGATTAAGCAATTTTTAATCACTCTGGAGAAGCTGATCGCTGGTGGTCAAAGCGGCAGCAAGGAACGAGGAGGAGGAGAAGAGGATGTTTCTGCGTCCTAAATCAGTGGTAGAAGCGGTTAAGGAATCGCGTTTGGTTTCGTTTCTTCGCACAGATTGAACATTGGAGGAAGCATATTTGTTAACAGTTACTGTTAAAGCCATGAGAATGCTTTGGCCTACGGAACTCATGTTTCTCTTCTTCACCAGAAAAATAAGATTCCTTTTAAGTATCTTATCTACATTACAAAGAAGCAAACATCTTGTTTTTTAGAAAAGTCCCTAACGATATAGTCTTCCAACTTAAACCCCTGACCTATGAAAAATAGATATGAAACCCAGAAAAATACTTGAAAGCGGAAACCTTTTTATTCATAAAAAGTCCCTCACTATGTCATCTGACAATTTAAACCCCTGATTTATTTAACCGAGACTGAAATTTGTAGAGACGGAACCGGTTTAAATAGACACTATTGAACCGTACCGGAAACCAAACTGCTTCTGGTTTGGTCGAGATTTGACTGTACCTTACATCTTCTTCATCTGACGACAGCAAAAATGACAAGCAATCCCTAATTTCGCCTCAGAAATACCAAAATAACCATCCTTGGTTTCAGTCATCTTCTTCATCGGTTGTTGCTTAATCGGAGATGGCGTCTTCGATGGTCTCTCCTCTCACCTCACAACTCAACCATGAAGCTGTCTGTTCCAAGTTTGTGCTTCCTAAATCACCGTTCATGTCAGGATCCAAGCCCTTTTCCTCGAACATGCCTTGCTCTACTGTTCCTCGACCCACAAGAAGATCAAAGTGTTTCGCTTCTGCCAAAGATATGAGCTTTGACCACATCCCCAGACAATTTCGGGGAGACAACCTCAAAGACGGAGGTTTTTTCTCTCTCAGCTCTTTTCCGTAGTGCTTCTAATAGATTTGTTCTTAGGTTTCAAACTTTTTCTCCGTTCTTTGGTTGTATTTGGTGATGAATTGGGTCACAAAGTTCTGATATTTCCTTTTAGCTTCTTCGGTCATACTAAGTGTAGGACGATGACCCGCCCCTTAAGATATAACATCTTTGGAGTTGAGTATGTGTGCTCCTCCAACTTCAACGTTTTTGCCTTTTTCCCTTTATAAGCTGTCGTCTGTGTAATGGACTGGTGAAACATATTAGTTTGATTGGTACCATTCTTGGTTGGAATGAAATATTAGAATAAAAGAACAAAATTCGCCAAACAAGCGGTTAGGAGTGAAGAACATGTTCCAGTCTCTATATACTACATGATCTGACATCCTATCTTTCCTCGCCTTTTTCTTTAGTGATGCAGAACTTCAAGAATGTTCCGCAATATTTCTACGGGCTTAATCCAGCGCAAATGGATATGTTCATGACAGAGGATAGCCCTGTCCGTAGGCAAGCGGAAAAAGTTACAGAGGTTAATCTTCTCTTTCAATCCTACTTATCAAGTTATCAGTCCAATTAAAGTTGCAGAATCTGGAAACAGCCAAGAGGAGTACAAAGTTGCTTCTCAAATATATGAATCTTAACTTGTCTTTGTTAACAGGAAAGCATTTCGTCTAGAAGAAACTACTTAGACAATGGAGGAATATGGAGTATGTCTGGTATGAATGTAGCAGATCCTAGAAGATACAGCATGAGTGTCCAAATGTACAGAGGTGGAGGCGGCGGAGGATCTGAAAGACCAAGAACTGCACCTCCAGATTTGCCGTCTTTGCTCTTGGATGCTAGGATATGCTACCTTGGCATGCCAGTAAGACTTTCATGTCTCGATAACTTATTATTAAACCCATTCGTTACCATTATGTTTTCTATCTGCTTAGGCATTGATCTTGCTCCATTTGCTGCGTTTTACTTGCAGATCGTACCTGCAGTTACTGAGTTACTTGTTGCTCAATTTATGTGGTTAGACTATGATAACCCAGCAAAGCCCATCTACCTGTACATAAATTCGCCTGGGACTCAGGTCAGTACAAGACGTTTGATTACGCATTGTTTGTTGTTGGAATTTATCTGAACAACCTGCTTGCTATTTCCTTTTCCTTATGCCATGTAGAACGAGAAGATGGAGACTGTTGGGTCAGAAACTGAGGCTTATGCCATAGCTGACACCATTTCTGTAAGTCTTCTCACTAAAAGAATCTGTGCATTTATTTATATTATGATGATAAGGTACTCGTTTATGCAACTTCTGGTTCCAATGTCCAGTCAGTCACAAAATTTCTTTTGCTGATTTTGTCATTGATTAATGTTTCGATTAAGTAATGGTGTGTGCGAATAACCTCTGAACCAGCCTTAATTCTCGTCACCTCGCTGTTTCTATTTTTTGTGTGGGTTAAAAGTATTGCAAATCAGATGTGTACACTATCAATTGTGGCATGGCTTTTGGTCAAGCAGCAATGCTTCTTTCTCTCGGGAAAAAGGGTTATCGTGCCGTACAACCACATTCATCAAGTACGTTTGTAATCTCTCAAATATTTGTACTTTAACTTTGCAAGTTAGATCATGATATACATATTAATACCTCTTCCCCACTTGTTGAAGCTTATAAGTTTTTGATGGTTTATGGTGCAGCAAAATTATATTTGCCAAAAGTAAACAGATCGAGCGGAGCTGCCATAGACATGTGGATAAAGGTGTCGTCACATTCTTGTACCCTTTTATGTAATCCCTGAAATTTCTTCACTTGTACTGAAATGAATATTCCTCTGGCAGGCCAAGGAACTTGATGCAAATACCGAGTACTACATCGAGCTGTTAGCTAAGGGAACAGGTAAATCCAAAGAGCAGATCAACGAGGACATCAAGCGACCGAAATATCTCCAAGCACAAGCAGCCATTGACTATGGAATTGCAGACAAGATAGCTGACTCGCAGGATAGTTCCTTCGAGAAACGGGTGAGCTTCAAATTATACTTTATATACACCTAAACCAAGTCATCTTTGTGTTGGCTTCATTTATGCTAAAATGGAAAATACGTTTGGTTTTAGGATTACGATGGGTCTCTTGCCCAGAGAGCCATGGGAAGACCTGGAGGAGCCAGTCCAGCAGCTTCAGCCGGACTAAGATGATCAGTTCACCAGAAAATCTTATAAAAGAGTTTGAATCTCAATTTGCCTAGTCACTCTGGAATATGTAGCTGTTACAATGTATAAGCAAGCAAACACATGTAGTATTAACATACAAAAGTGTTGGCAAAAAGAAGAAATAACATACAAAAGTTTTCTAGGTGGAAGCTTGTTTTATGGTACATATATGCATCTCTCTCTCTAATTTCGGTCTTCCGGGTTTTCAGAAAGAAGGGAAGAATCGATTGAGGTTATAAGGCAATGCGTAAAACTCTTCGGTTCGAGTATCAGTGTGGTAGACTCTGAATTTCTCCCACCAATGTCTTCCACTGTCTCTTCTCACCGACGCGTGTCCATAGCTATGAGTACAGTCCAACAAGAACGCCGCAAGTATCCCAACCGTTGCAGCCGAAGAGAATATCACTTGCATTATAACATTGAACTTCGTCGATGCCAATACCAAAAAAAGAAACAAAACGAATCAGTACACAAAGACAACAGAGAAGAAGGTGATGATGATAAGGTTTTCTGTTTTGCTTTAAAAACACTTACAGCAGAAGTACGAGTGTGAACGGGTCCACGACCAGAGACAAATAGATATTCAGTGAAGTACTGTGCGACAGAGAGACCGATGAAGATGGAGAATCCGAGGATGAATTTAGTCCTGAAGCTGTTTAAGTTGCAGAACTGAAGAAGGCCAAGTCCTGCAGAAGCTGTTCACAAGGTTCTCTGCTTGATCCACATTCACATTTATAGATAGCATAAAGAATCAGAAAGAGTTCAGTTTTTGAGTAATGCATACCGACATAGGCGAATAGAACACAGTACAAGGCTGCGAATATCGGTAATGGTATCGATGCAAGAACAGCCCCAAACTTGCCTGTTTTCCACGTAGTTTAGCATGACAATAAAGACCTATTCTTCATGAGTGATTTCACGGGTTTGAGCATTACCGAAAATGGAGAAGAAGATCATGAAACCCGCAGATATCTGAACCACTCTTCTGCTCCCAACCTTTGTTAGTCCCAGAAGCCCTGTATTTTCACTACAAATGACAAGAACAAGAAAGTTTAAGATCATGGACCTGAGAACTTTCTTGATTCAAGAAAATATCAGAGCGGAAAGAGAATGGTTCCGTTACACCAAAGCTGTGGAACCGGTTGCTGTTCCAAACAGTCCATTCAGCAAAACGCCTATCCCCTGTTTGTTTTTTCCAATTTCCACAGAGCAAACACATCGGTTTCACATATTAACATCCTTGAAACCTAACAATCATGTATCAATCCATTTTACCTGCCATCCGATGCCACGGCTAAGTACCGAGGGAGGGATATGGGTGGCGCTACCAAATCTTGAAGCCGCGATGAACGAACCCGTCGTCTACTCCATTATTAACCAAGAAAAAACTGATCTTTTTCAGAAAGATAATCCTTTTGTAAACCAAAAATGTGAATTGAGATGCTAACTAAAACCTCGACAATCGCCACGAAAGAAGCAGCCATCATTGCGAATGCGTCGCTTCCACGAAAACTTGGGCGTCCCCATTGCAATGGATATGGAATTTTCACCCTAAGAAAGAAGAAACTGTCAGAGATTTCCTCTGTTTTTTTTCTTGGAACAGAGGAGGTCCGATGGAAGAGTTGAAGATGATCATACCATGGAGAAGCACTAATGAGACCGGACCGGTCTGTTCGACAACTGAGCTGTGTATTGTCAGGTCTTTTATCGTAAGCTCCAGCTGCTGTCAGAATCTCTGCGTAAGCCCACACGATCGCTATTGTGAACAGAACAGCGAATTGCTCGCATATCGATCTCTTGCACTTGAACAAGTGAGGAAGATACTGGAAAATTATAGCACACGCAACATCCACACAATCATTGTGAGATATTCAGAGTTAATATGGTCTGATATGAAATCTCACAAAATTGACCAAAACCTGAGATAAAATTATAAGTATAATTAACGCCGGGAGTCCAATTTCTACACATCTCGCTAGCTGCAAAAGAAAGTCTATTTTTAAGCTCCTCTCAAAGAAAAAAAAAACCCTAAAACGAATTGATGTTTCTTGGGGTTAATCTTGAATCATTTACCTGAGGGAACGCGAACGCGACGAGGCCAACTCCGGTGAGAATCACGAGAGGAGCAGCCGAGAGAGGGGTAAGAAACCTAACCAATAAACAAAAAGCAAAAGATTAGGTTTTTAGATTACTTGTTCCAAAAGAAATATTACAAAACGAGTTCTTTTTCTCCGTCCTGACCTGACCAAGATTCTCCACAAGCCAAAGAAACCCACGACCATATGACATATAGAAGCAATGATTAGAGCTCCTTGAATTGCTCTCATTGTCTCCTCAAATCTCTGTATTAACACATTAACTTTCAGTTTTTTTCTCGAAATGAAACTGTTAAATGTTTTCAAAGATGGGTTGTAATTAATTAACCAGGTGAGGGTGGAGATAGTAAGTGAATCTGTAAGAGAAAGTGATGTAAAGAGCAGGGATGACGTAAGCATAAGAAGCTCCGATGACGACAGGGAGTCGACTTCCGAACAAACTTTGCAATAACGTGTTTATTCCCGACACGAACAATACTGTGTTTATCACTTCCGCTTTCTCCACCTGGAAATGACGTCACTTTCCTCAGTTTAAACCAGAAATAGTTATGTTATTAGAATGAGAGTAATGTTGATGTTTACGTCGCCACCACCCATGAGAGGAACGAGTATAGAAGGTATAATTACAGTAGTTCCAAGCATTACGATGTAATGTTGAAACCCTTGAACTATTCCTTCAGCTGCATCATTAATCATATAAACCCAAATTATTTTCTTAAAAATCAATTTATTATTATTAAAAAAAACATTTGTGAACATATCATATAAATAGTAGAATGATGAATTTATCTTATAAAAAACGGTGAGTTAATGATAAAATTGGGGAATAGCATAAACATTTGAGCTTAACAAAAAAAATTCTAAAAGGCCTAAAATATGAGTTTTGTAGATTATTGACTTTTCATTTCTATTCAGCTATAGTTGGAATCATTTTCCGTGTTATGAAGACTTGATGAATGTTGTGAACAATAAACTAAAGTGGTTATCACATTTTTCAAACGTGTAAACCATATTAGTAGTATAATATAACCATCCATCACCACTGATGATATCACATAAATTCATACTCTAAAACATTTAACATAATTTGACAGCTAACATTGAAAAAAACATACAAGTAACTCAAAACTAAATGAAATTAAAAAGGGCGTACGCCAGTTTGGAGAGCTAGATACACAATATTCGACTCCTGGAAGCTGATCTTTAACTGGAAACGGCGCAAAATCATCGATTTTTGTCGCCATAACTCTCTGCAACTATCTTTCTTTGTTTAGCTTTTCGAGAATGTCTACTCTCTTTGTGAGAGCTATAAATTCAAAAGTTTTGCTTAAAATGGATTCAAAGTGTGTGTTAAGCGTTAGGCGGGCAACTTTGTTGACTCTTTCGTTCTTTTTCTTCTTCTCTCTTGTGTTCACGTGCACGTAATTAACACTAATGCAATATATATAGAAAAACGAACCGGATTAACGCACTGGTTTGACGTTACCACATTTTCCCACTCTGTCTAATTATGTCAAGAATATGACGTCTAAGATTACAAAGTCTAGTAAATTTTTTTAAGGAGCAAATTATTCTCAGCTTAATGCCCCACAAAGTAAACAACTAACTCCATCCACCATTTAGACATTCTCATCTTCTTTTTCGCCAAGATTAAGCATAATGTATAATTCATGACTAATTGGTGCGGTTTTTTGCTAGCTTGGTTTACAATAATAATAAATAATAATAGTAGGATTAATAAAAAAAAACGAGACCAATTTAACGAGGTTCAATTTCGATTATATATATATATATATGAGTTTATTGCTCTATGGGCATGCAATACTATAATTTTTGTTCGGAATACATATTTTTAAAGTGATAATTTGTTTTTACAAAAAAAAAAATCAATCTGATAGGTTTTTATTTTTATTTTTTATTTTTTATTTTTTTACATCAAAAGAGTTATTCATATTGTTAAGGCTGTTAGATTCATGAGTTAGTCAATTTGGAACCGCCTAATTTATATGAGAAATGATTAAATCTTGTGGTTGGGGACCTTTTATGGCAATCCCACACATCAATTTAAAGAGTGAGGTATAGAAGAGATAAGTAAAGACTGAAAAAACCCTTGAAAACATCTGAGTTCTCTTAAAATTTGAGGACCAGCCCTCGGCATAATTGATTACACAGTAAATTCAACGTGATAATATTACAATCATGAATGAAAACTGAGACGTGCAAAAATGTTATTTCTTGCTCTTGCGGCCTATTCTACGATCAATAAGCCCACTAGACTAACGCGTATAAACTAGACCTTAGGCCGGGTCCATTAAAGTCTGTATTTGTTTAAACCCGTTTATATTTTTATATAGTAAACCTGTTTAAATCAGTCCTTTAACCTTTTAGACTCACTAAATTTATTAAGTGCGTGGTTGACAAAAAAAAAATTTATTAAGTGCGTTTAAGCTCGACTAAGACTGGTTAAACGGCGGAAGCCCCTTTGGTTCAGTGGTTTGACTAAAAATTCATTAATGTTTTTACACCAAGAGGTTTAGGTTTCGATTTTCGGAGAATGCATAATTTATGCAGATTAAAAAAGGAGACAAGATTGTCGGAGATCTTCAGCGTGGTGCAGGAAAATCTGTCAGATATGTATCTGGAACCGGCAGGCGGAGATCTTTGTAAGAGTCGCCGTTGTAATAGTTTTCATAATTTGCGATATATATAAATCAGTGTTTAAAAAAAAACGTTTAAACCCTTTTTTTCCTTGCTTTATTAACTCGAAATCAAACTATAGTTGGTCTGGAATTGTGGGAAACCATAATTGGTTTTTCGGCGCTGAAGCTAATGTTGGAATGAGTTCGCATTTTGATGGATTGTTTTCGCACAATTCTGGGAATTTGGTGAAGGCATCTTATCTCTTTTGAGAACAGAAGAGAGTGCTGGCGCTTGAAGCTTCTTTTCAGCGAGCCATCGGCAGACTCGACCTCTCTGCAAGCTTTCAGCATGCATTTGACAAATGCATGTTGAAAGCTAGGGTGTGCTGTAGTTTTACTGCAGAGTTTAGCTAGGATCTGCTGCAGTTTTGCTGCAGAGTTTTCTGCTGGATAACTGGATTTATCCAGTTCAACTTGTCATCAGAATTCTTCAATGCGATAGCAGCAGAAGTGTGGATGAACGAGTACATTAGAGTTGGTATTTTGTTATCTTAATCTAGTTGAAGAATTTTTCTTTAGCGTCAGAATATCTTTGTTTTGTTTGATTTTGTTATTTTGGTATGTAAATTATCATTTTTAGCATTTTAATATCTTTATTTATAAAAAAAAGAAAAAAAAAGAAATCGGACTATAGTCAAGATGCAAAGGAGCATCAATTACATACTAAACATAAAAATAAGAACAGAAATTCAAATAGTCGGGGATAGCTGTTTTTGCTAATCTATCTATCACTTGATTTTGTGAACGAGGACACAGTATGAAATGGATTTCTTCAAATTTCCTTTTCCAAAAAACCAAACAAGTTAATGTTATGCATCACAAAGTCCGTTTACTTTTCATTTTTTTTTGTATTGCACAAAAATTGTGCTTATTCTTTTTAATTTTTAATTAATAAAAATTGCACAAAAGAAATTAAACGAGTCTAGCATCCTAGCATCTGTGTATTTGATCAAAAACTGTTTAATAAACGGATCTAAATGGACTAAAACCGTCAAAGCATATTTAGTTTTGTTATATAAACGGACTTAAACATACTCAATTTTAAATAACATGCCTTTTTAGACCAATCAAATTATTGCCCAAATTAACATCCATAACCAACCCATTTATTCTCGTTATTGTGCTATGTGCTATTTAAAAATATTTCTCTGGTTACAATTTGTTTTTTTTCAAAAGAAATTTGTCTCATGTAATTTGTAATCGAAATAAATAATGCATATGAGAAAACAGGGAAAATGCTGTCTGTTCACACACACATATAGGGTTTGATTGGTAGAACATTTTTTAGAATATATCCTCTTCATTAGTCAATCAATTTTTGTACAAAAAGCATTTAGGCAAGCATTTAGAAGCTGCTAATACTCTCCAAATGCTCATCTCCTCTATGCTCTCAGATGGAGCTTTTTGTAGAGCATTTACCATTTAAATATCTAAAATTTTAAAATAATTATATATAATTAATTTATTATGTAAAATAATACAAAATATCTTTATATGCAATTTTAAATTTTATACTTTTAAGACTAATATTTATCAATAAATTATTTTATTATATTTATAATTATAAAAATAAAATTAATAAATAAATTTATAAAATCAAAAAGTTATTATAATAATTATATTGTAAGTATAAATAAATGTGTAATATATATAAATAAATATCTTATATACATTTTTTGAATTTTATGTCTAATTGTTCACAATTTTGCCAATCATTTAAAAATTATATATTAATCAGAACATATAGCTTCAACAGCATACTTGCTGCTACTCTTTACTATCAATCATATCCATAGACGATGGAATTCAAACCACACAAACTACTGATTGACTCTTTCATGTTTATCTTATGAACTGTCGTTTTCATACAAGATCCACGTTTAAATTCTTCTAGAAATGCTTCCTCCGTCAAAATCAAACGATTTTCCGTTAAAACCCCGGCCTGACCCAACTTAAACCTGAACCGAAGTGAAAGAATCGCGCTTTAACGCCGTTTTTTTTTTTAAACACGTTTTAAACTCGCGGTTCGCTGTAACAGAATTGACGGAGGTCCGTTAGTCTGAATTATTTTGTATCTTTAACCCTAATTTTTATTTCTTCGTAAGCCTGTCGAAATCTGACCAAAAAATTCTACCAAGTTAAATCGGAATTCTCCCAAGTCTCGCGAAGATCAAATTCCCCTCCGAAATCGGAACTGGTGAATTCATCTGTTTCTTTTGTCGATTGTTATGTGCTTTTTCAGCATGAGAGTAGGTTTCAATTTGACGAAGGAATTTTTTTTCTAGGGTTTTGCTATCTGCTTTGTCGAAACCCAAATTGCTATCGTTAAGGGAAATTTCGGGTCATCTGTTGAAATTCCCATTGAAAAAATATGAACTTTCCGATTTTCTGCATGTTAGGGTTTCCGTGGGAACAGGGAATTAGGGTTTTTACTGCAATTAGAGATTCTGTGACATTTTTTTTTATGGTTGGGCGTTTTTCTAATGAGAAAGCATGTTTCTAGCAAACTGAGATTAATTGACCCGATAAAGACATTTTTCTATCAGATGCTTGTTTTATTGATTGGTCGATTGACGTATAATTTGCTTTGGGTTGCAGAACAGACTTAACGCCGACGCAGCAGACTGTAGCTGCTGTGTTTCAAGATCGTGATGGGTGCTCCTAAGCAGAAATGGACTCAGGAAGAAGAGTCAGCTCTAAAGTCTGGCGTTATCAAGCATGGACCTGGTAAATGGCGCACAATTCTCAAAGACCCTGAGTTTAGTGGAGTCTTGTACCTGCGTTCCAATGTAGATCTTAAGGTCATGATTCCTTCTTATCCTTTCTGTCAACTTCGTGATGCAGCTGTCTTTTCTTTGTGATTATGAAGTTTTTTATTCTTTATCTGATTTAGATTTGGTTTGGTTTTATTGTACTGAGACAGGACAAATGGAGAAATATGAGTGTCATGGCGAATGGGTGGGGATCGCGTGAAAAGTCTAGGTTAGCTATTAAAAGGACGCACTCTCTTCCTAAACAGGATGATAGCTCACTTGCCAATACCAGCTCATTGCAAAGTGATGAAGAAATGGCGGATGTTAAGCATTTTTCTACCACCGGCACTTCTGCACTGCAACTTTCTGCTACTCCTACTCCAAGGAGACCTAATGTAAGGTCAGAAATATCATCTATGTCTGTTTCTTTTATGACATGCATTGTTGGATACATCTCAAAATGTAAGGGTTTGAAATCACTTTTTTTTTTTTTTTTCTGGCTGTGTATCGATATTCGATAATGCGTTAAGATGCGATATGGGTCTCTCTAATCACCCCTTTTGTAAACTTTTTAAATTCTCTTCACTGATTTGGTACATTTATACTCTCCTTTCAGCTTTCTACTGCATGTTATATATTTTTGCATGATTGTCCAGATGCTGATTATGTTAGCACGTGAGCTGTTTGCCCGACATCTTATCAATATGGCTTTTATAGTTGTGAAATTATGATGAGGGTTAAGTGTTCAAAGTCACTCTAATACATAGATGTTTTATTGTTTGAATGTATTGCTATAGACAGTTTGTAACTTTTAAAATTGTTGCAGGCTGGATAGCCTTATAATGGAAGCAATATCTACCATGACAGAGCCTGGTGGCTCTAACAAAACAACAATTGCTGCCTACATTGAGGTATTCAGTTTTAGTTCTTACTTGCTCTTTTCTTCATAGGCATTATCTATTGTCAAATTGTTGTCTGCAGCTAAGTTCCATAGTTCTATATTTCAATCTGATGATCCTCAGTGGGTTGATATGTTGTCAACTAGAATTTGTGAAGTCTTCATTGCAGATGAGAACCAAATATAGCCCTTTGTTGCTTCAATATAATGTGTTCTTCGATATATAAGCAAGGGATGGGGTCAGTTTTAGGGAATTTTACTGAAAGACGATAGACGATTTAGTGCATTGAATATTCTGAGTCAAATTAAGCTGAAACGGATAGGAATATTGCTGTAGTTGCTAGTTCATCTGTGGTAACTTTACATAGGTTGATATATTTATTGGGTTAGAAGATTAGTACACTATTTATTTCAGAAACATGCCAAAGACATTACTTTGTTTTTTCTCTTATCTAATGATATGATTCTACATGGGAAATATCGAGTTATACATGCACGATTGGCGTTTTTAAGATTCTATGCGTAAGTTCTTTGTAAAAAACTGATTCAGTGGATTGACTGTACCTGTGTTCCTTCTATTCGGCTGTATAGGAACAATATCACGCTCCGCCAGACTTCAAACGGTTGCTGTCGACCAAGCTAAAGTACTTGACAGCTTGTGGTAAACTTCTGAAGGTAAGAGTTATATACAGTCATTTGACGTATATGACCGCATGTAACATGTGCATATAGTCTTTGTGCAATCAACTTGCGTCATGGATGTTAAGTAAAACATAGTCATATTCACGACGACTTGCGTGGTTTTATTGATCCGTATTTTTCGCTTTTACAGGTTAAACGCAGGTATAGAATTCCACACTCCACTCCTTTGTCTTCCCAGAGGAGAAGGCATCTAGTGACATCGTCTGGAAAACAGGTTACTCGTTCTTTGCCTTCACCTAAAACAGAAAGAGATGAAGTCAATGTTCAGACAAAGGCACAGATTGATACAGAGTTAGCCAGAATGAAGATTATGAACGTACATGAGGCGGCAGCGGTTGCAGCACAAGCAGTTGCAGAGGCAGAAGCTGCCATGGCCGCGGCTGAAGAAGCTGCAAAGGATGCAGAGGTAGCGGAAGCCAAAGCAGAAGCAGCTCAAGCTTTCGCTGAAGAAGCTTCAAAGACTTTGAAAGGAAGAAACAACTGCAAACTGGTAATAAACACGCTACTTTAGCACACAACACATGAAATCTATGACATAGAAAACACTTTTTAATGGTTGTGCTGAAAACTTGATTCAACAGATGATCCGTATTTGAGGTGACGGAGAGAGAGGAAGAAGATGAAGAAGCTAAATGTGTTGCTGGTGGAGAGAGTGAGTGAGAGAGAGAAGCGTAGAAGTAGTGTTTGTGTGTTGATGATTCTCATCTTGGGAACACTTTCTAGTTGTAAGCAGTAATTGTCTGTGTCTATTACTTTTTTACTTGTTTCCTTACAGTTTTATATCTTTCTTTGGATTTGTAAACTTTTGAAAATTTTCAGTCAAGTTTTAGTACTTTCATGTAAACTAGACCCGGAACGCCCGGGTTATGAATAATGTTTTTTTCAATGGCTAACATAATTTTATGATTTGATTATTATTAATAAAATTAGTAAAAGTAACAATTACATAAATTTTTGGTGTGAATAATGTTGTCAGTATTGTAATTCGATCGATTAGAAATTTAGAGAACGGAAGTAGTTTTTATTAAAACTTTTGAGAACGAAAGTAGTTTTGATATGTGAAATAGATAAAGTATAAAAATGAGTGATTAGAACAAATGATTTAAAAGATAAATTATAGAAAATGTAAATTAATAGATTTTATTTCTCATACTTATATTTATGATAAACATTTGGGTTATAGTTTATATTTTTGGAATATACTGAATAGCCAAAAAATTATTGTAAATATTCATATTGTCAAAAATATATATCTGTTAATTTATAATATAAAGGCCGAAACAGACAAAATTCCACCAATACTCAACCGGCTGCAGCAACAGGTATTTGTTTTGAAAATAAGTTAAATATTTTGAAGAAGTCTTCCTTTGCTAAGTTTCGTTTGTGTGATTCCGGCTGCAGCAACCGCGCCGACGCGCAGGACTATATCTTATTTAGAATTTATTTAATTAAATAGTTTTTAAAATTTAAAGTGTATGAATTATAGATATAATTATAAAAGTATGCTTTCACGTAATTACAGAAGAACAATCTTTGAGAGCGGGATGATATTAAATAGATTTGGAATTATAGGAATCATGTCACTATTAGTCAGGTTTTTTATGTATTTATTAAAATCCGAGAGCAAGACTGTTGTTTTAAACGGTCGAGAAATAAGCGGGAAGAATAAATTAGAAATTAAAAACATGAAATTAAAATATGAGTTCGATTAAATAACAAATTTGAAATGGAATATTGGAAAACTAAAATTATAATTTTTGAGTAATGTTAAGGCTACTTTTCATATCTGTGGATATTAATTACATATACTTTTAATAATATATTTTGTAAATTTTGTAGTATATTTTGTAACTTCATATTGGACTATACAAAACTATATTAATTGTGTAGCTTATCTTACCTCTTCAGGATTTGCGTATGAGCCAAGGGTGTCTACCTGACTATGATCCTCCGTAATTGTAGCAGACTCAAGCAAATTACTCCTATTCCACATTTTTCCACACTTGTAAGTGTCATTTCCATACTCAATGTTTTCTTTCTTGATTAAAACACCGAATTCAAAACTCTGCCCAACCAAATCATTAAGAGCATGTGGCAATGCTTCAGGATCCTCTATCTGATAGTAAACAAAACATAAGTAACTCACACAAATTTTATTTGAGATAGATTTCGAAACCATAGATGTTATACATACCTCTTCAAATGAACCATTTAGCAACTCTTCTGCAGACTTAGCTACAATCCCTTTAGCAATTGTGTCGAGAAGCAACAAATTTGTATTATCTGTATCATCTCTGACTCTAACATGCAATTTGAACCTAAAGAATGAAGACGAATTTAGGAAAGACACGTTCAAACTTCTATTGACTACTAAAGCATGGCTAATATTTATAATATGATTAGAAAACAATGTATAAACAGAGTGATATGGAAATTTACTTTGGTGAAACATCTGTGACAAATTTATCACAGAACTCACAGTAGAAAGTAGGAGTGCCTTTCCCAGCGATTTGTCTCTGAACCTTCTTGTTGCATCTTGGGTTATTGTGACCAAAATAGTACCAGGAATAATCAGTGTTAAGGGCATAGATAGTGCATATCACTCTGCAACTCTCGACCTATAAAGATTAACAATATTCATAGTTGTGTTAGTCATATGCATTAAAAGAAGGGATCACAATATTAGAAAAATAGATTTCGAATTTATTAAACCCGTACCTCATTACAGTTCAGAATTTCAGAAATGCTTTTCTGAGGACTTTCTTCCCATTCTATTTTTGGTTGAAACCTGGTTAACTTGTCGTCCTTAGATTGGACAACAGTTAATGCAAGACCATCCTTAGGTAACCTAGACAACAGAATTTACGGAAGTTAGGTTGTCTAGTTACATATCCTAGAATCTTACTTGTTTTTCATTGAGTTACAAAAGCTTACTTGTTTTTCAACTCGATGAACTCCGGGAAATTTCCATTAAGCAATAGATCAGACATATCAAACGCATTGAAAATTTGGAAATTTCCTTCATCACCAGAATACATAGAAATTAGATACTATGTGCAAAGGTTATATCGCTAACAAAAAACATCAAAGCTCTCATAGTATCTAACCTCAATAGATGTTTACTTTTGCAAACCTGATGAGACAAACCACGATTTTCTCACCAGCATCTTCACAATAAGAAGATAGCTTGTCCGCAAATCTGCCCCATAAACAACATGGCATCCTATTGTTCCTACACCATTGAAAACGATATAGTCCACGATCAACTCTAGACCATATACTCGTAAAACAACACCATTCAAAACGATATAGTCCACGATCAACTCTAGACCATATACTCGTAAAACAACAACATTCAAAACGATATAGTCCACGATCAACTCTAGACCATATACTCGTAAAACAACTTTGGTTTACACTTACTCTGCATCCCTAAGTTGAAACTCCACTTTCTTTTTCTCTTTTCCTTGACATTGAATAGTTTCGAGTTGACCTATATCAACCACTTGACCCATAATATCTGCAATAAGTTAACATATAACGTGTTTATATATTTTCGATATATATAAAATCGGACAGTAAACTTATTCAAACAAACTTACCAATGAGGAAATGACTTTTCAGCTCACCACTTGTGACTTCATCAAAACTTTTCAACGATAGAAAGTTTTGAGTTGATCTAAGCTTTGATGGGCTTATTGAAGTGTTTCCAAGGAAACTCATTCTGTAAGTGTGCTCCGTTGGTCTGTAATGACCTGTTGCAGGAGTGAGATTAAAGTTCTGAATCACCTTCCATTCTCCAACGGGAATAGCTTGTTCGATGCGAGAAACATATTGTTTTCTGTAGGAAGCATGAATCTTCGTGCCCTTTTCATTAAAAAAGATAAGAAAACATTTACTTAGTGTCTAAACTACTGAAGTTATCATCTTTGTATCGACAGTTAAATATAAACAAACTTACAGATTCATCAGCTAATATGAGTTCATATGTCTCTCCTGCCATCGCAGTGTACTGCCGCCAACCATGAAGAACTCTCACTTGGATACGCCATGTGGATTTGTATGGTTTCAAATCTTTCAGGTAAGTTATCATCGTTTGGGAAACCATTGTTTTAGGTTTTGAATTAGAGCGTGATATGGAGGTGGCTTTGAAACGGTGAATAGTTTGTCACACAATGGAAAATATTTATAACCTTCTCAGTTAGGGTTTAGTGTGAATGGTAAATTTGTACTTCGTAATCTACGATATACGGTCATATTTACTGAAAAATATCGATATTTTTAGGATATGGTTATAGTTAGAATTCGGTTTGGTTGTAAAATCTTAGCATATCGTGAATAGAATAGATTATTATCATAAAAAGATCATAACAGGAATCCATAATTCCATATTCCTAAATTAATATAAAATGTCGAATTAATGTTGATATCCCATATATTTTTTTGCAGATTTGGTGGAGGAAGTTTTAATATTCAATCTGTAGATATTTTTGATGATTTTTCGAAAAGGTTAGTTTCTTAAAAGCTATATGCATGACTTAATTGTAGAGATTTGAGCAGTTTGATCCAATGTAAGATGGATTTAATTCGAAACTGTTTTGTCGGTCCGGTTGAATTTCAGTATTGATCGATTATGTTCTTTGGTCCGGTTTAATTTAAGTTTTTAAGGGTCCGCGTTTTTTCTTTATGGGTCATGGGTAAGGTACAATTTGATATCATATATTAAGTCGTTTGATATATCTTATTTGTTAAACCATTCTATACGATTATTAACCTATTTAATACCTAAGGATTTGGTCTAAGGGTGCAAACAACCTTGTTTAGGTAGATGTATCCTCCCTTAATAATATAGATACGTGTTGTAGAACTAAACGCAAGCGTGTTATTATATCTATGTTGATGATGGATTTTTGAATAATGCAGCCAACTCAAATCCATCTAAATAGAGTACAATTTCACCACATAAACCACTGATTTAGGTAACCGAATTATGATTAAGACTTGGTTCTAATCAAACACAAACAAAATTAAAAAAAAAAATGTAAAAACAGGAGCTTTCCTACTACCACCAGTGAGTAAATGGACTTTACTCAGAAACAAAGGAACACATGTCAATCTCAGATTCTAAAGCCATTGTATTGATCACACTTTACTTTACAGCCAAAATAAGTTTTTAAAACTCAAAACATAGAAATACAACAATCTTCTTTGAGTAACCAACGTAGCAACCGATACAAGACCAAGTCGAAATAACTATACCGGAGGATTTGGGTATACTTTAGGTTTTGGCTTCACTTCGATTTCATTAACATTTCGAACAAAGATTGCGTCCGGTTCATGCCTGCAAAAAACCCCCCAACATTCAAGAACCCGTTAAAAGAGAGATCAATCCAAAAGCAAACACAATGATTTCACTAGAATGCTACGGTATGGATGTTTCTATATGCTTGAGAAGATCTAATATCATTACAGAGGTTAGAGAGTGAGATTCTTACGGTTTGTCTCCCTCTTCAAACGTGTAACTAGAAGCAACAGCCAGTAGTCCACCATCTCGGCTGAATGATAGCGCCGCAATACTCGTTGGATACTTAGAGTACTAGCCAATGAGAAAGCAAAGGAGCAATTATTGATGTGTCTCACTTACCAAAAGAACACTGAAAAGAAGATATCTATAAAAAAATGTTGTCATTGCTAAAACCTGATATAGCCTCTTCTTGTTGTTACCATCCCAAACGTTGACGAAACCATCACAACCTCCGGTAGCAAAAGTGCCATAACTATAAATTTAAAACCATTAGGTTATTAGAAGCGATAGAGTTGCTTTACTGGGACAGATCACTTAAAGTTTCAAACTTTTCCCCTTTGGTTCCATATAAATAGTGCATATAAAAACAGACGTTTACAGAATTTGCTCGCAAAGGAAAATTTGGTATCCACAATGTTCTAAATTATCCCTCAACAAAAATCAGAAATCACATAGTTAGCTGTTCTGTTCAGCACTAGATTGTCATTTTGGGCATTTAAACTAACAAGTTCTGCACCCTACTTAATTTAATAAACTGTAATTGTCTGCCTATTTCTGTGAAAAGTTAGTTAAGTGTAGAGGCAATCGTATATCTGAAAGGAGACAATCAGATTTCTTCTACGATAAAGACTTACATGGGATGGAACGCAATCGCATTTACAGGGTAGACAATGTCCCTTCCATCCTCTGATTTCCGGTGACATTTGAAAGCATATCTAGAAAGAGGTTGAAATATATTTATCAAATAAGAAACGTAAAATTCGTCATATAGACGTAACAGGAAACACATTAGGAACATACAGTTTAATTCTTCATAAAGAGGTAACAGGTAAACAATTAGGAACATACTTTTTAGCTTGAGCAGCCTCTGATAGATCAAAAAACTCCATTGACACCCTCCCTTCAACAGAGCTAAGTGCATATCCTGGAGAGTAGTAATAAGATCATAAGCGTGGAAGAGGAAACTGAAGCTAATGAAAATACTTGGAACAAGAAGAAAGCAACTTGGGCTGTTGGAAAAAACCACAGAAAGCAACATGTCAGCCATTTAACCTGTTCCATTGGGATAACAACGCACACATCTGGTCTGGTACTTAAGTGAGGACTCCCTTCTTTGCTCAGGTTGGGACATGTTTCTGAGATCATAAATGTTGACGTGCCTTCCTGCTGTTGCCACTACCAAACGATTTCCAACGAGAGAAATGGAATTAACACGCTCAGGTTGCTGATATTTTCCAATCTGTGTGCGCTCAGGCCCACTTGCAGCTCTTGGGTCCCAACATTTAATCGTTTTATCCCAACTTCCAGTGATCACTTGCCCTATAACATCACATAAACATAGTGTTCAAGTAAATACGAAGGGACGGAGAAGCACCAAAATGGTGAAAGCTTGACTTGTTAGTTCCAAGTAAAGTTGCAACGTGAAAGAAACTCTACGCCCTCAACACAAAGGCACTAACTAACATATTTCATCAACGTTCCTGAAAATTAATCAAGTATCAACTAATCATCAAGAACAACTTTACCAACCTGCAGCATAAGAATACTCAACACACCTCACAGGTTCATCATGCGTCCCCAGAATGTCCTCTTTGCCAACATTGAAGTCAATTCTGAAGTATAGAACAAGAGAAACAACAAATTCAAAGCGATCAATCTGGACACGTACTTTACGGGAAATATTCTTACTCATTATTCAAAATTGAAACTTTACACACATCTAAATCAGATCAAGGAGTGAAAAAAAAAACAGACCGTCTAACTTTCTTGTCGGCACAGACACTGAATCCAGAAGACTCGTCATGGAAGCAGCAATCGAGCACCGCTCCTCCATGCTTGAACTCCCCTTTCATCGAATCGGCGTTCGCATCATACAATCTCACACTCTTCGAACAGATCAAAGCACAGATTAACACATTATCGGACTTCAGCGATGATTAATGTCCGAGAGAAACAAGAAAAAGAAAGATTCAGACCTTATCCCAAGAAGATACAAGTAGATGATTGCTGCTATTGGAAAACCGGAGATTAGAAATCCCATCGGATGGCGGATTAGAGAGCTCCTGACCAATGGACTGTGCCAAACTCATCCTGAAGAACACTAATCGAATTTTTTAGGGTTTCTGCTTATGCGAGACAAGAGGGGGAAGTAGATTTGAAAGAAAACCGGCGTTTGAATTTCAAATTTTGTTCGTCACAAGAGGATTGGGATCTCTGTTATGTCGATTCATATTCAGTTTTGTTGTTAAAAATTAAACCGGGCCGTATAGTTCCAATAATGGGCCAACAATTAAGCCCATTTATTATATTATCTAGCGGATACGACTCGGAGTAGAAGATATGAGAAAAGGAAAAACCAGAGGTGTTCAATACGAATTTCGGTCAGGTTTTTGTTCATATTTTCGACTTTTGGTTATTAAAAATTAGTTATTGTATTCCGATTTGATTCGGTTTAGATATGTTCAGCCTTTTTGGTTTATTTGGATTTTAACAAAAAACTATAATAACTAGTTTCTTCTTTACACTCTCACTCGTAGTCGTAATATGGAAGAATTAAAAGATTTACCTTTTCATTATTATTAGATTTAGTTAATCCATAATATTCTGGGATTCAAAAAAAGATTCTTTCCTATTTTGCCGACTCCATATTTCGCTAATATTAGGAAAGATAACGATGGACGAGTGAAACCGACTCTGAACTTCTTCTATTATATATACGTGATCAGGAGGACATGAAACCAGACACGATATTCACTCAGCAAGTTTCGTACTAAGGAAAAGAAAAAAACGCAAGTATGGATAAATTATTATTTGATATGGTAATTCAACTTCGGCCGTCAATAAGATCCATCGTTATAAAAGATCTGTTACAGGAGATTGCAAGACGAAAGCTTGCTCGTTATGATGAAGATCCTCCCTCGAAAAGAAGAAGATGCTTGGAAGATGAGTGTGAGACCCGCACCGCTTGCGTTCAGCCTAGGTTGAAAAGTGAACAGTCAATACAACGACAACCACAATTATGGTGGCGAGAAAAAGAAGAAGAGCGTCCATGCGATGAGACTAGGTCGGGAAGTAGTGACAGTGATGATGAGACTCCTTCTCCATCTTCTTCTGGGACTTTGGAATTACGGCGAGAAGAAGAAGAGTGTGCAGACGATAAAGCTGCTCTCACTCTCCTCCAGTTTTCCCGCGGTAGGCCTACGCATGCACAAGAGCAACCTCAGCAGCAGGTACAAGAACATCAACTACAAAGTCAAACGGGACGACCGCCGACGCTAACTCAACCGCAGATGCCGCCTCAGAAGTTTAATTCGTACAAATGTTGCGTCTGTGGAAAAGACTTTCCTTCGTACCAAGCTTTAGGAGGTCACAAGGCTAGCCACCGAGCGAAACCGCCACAAGCCCTTGTTGAACTTGAAAACGCAACCGCAGACGCTGGAGGAAAAACGCGGCCAAGGATGGCCCCGTCTGGGAAAATCCACAAGTGTGATATATGTCATGAGGTGTTTCCCACGGGACAAGCACTCGGTGGACACAAACGCCGTCACTTCGAAGGCGTTCTAGGCGGTAACAAACGCAGTCACAACGAGGTTATTCTCGCCGGTGGCCAAAGCGGCGGAGACAAGTTGAGTCCTAGTCATGGGAGCAGTGTAACAAATGTGTCGGGTCGAAAGCAGAGTTTAATAGGATGGATAGATCTTAACGAACCTCCGTTGCCGGAGTTTGATGATTACACCGGCCGAGACGCCGACGAGGTTCAAAGTGCAATTGTAGCGAACAATCCTTTGCAAGAAAGGTTATTGCTCAGATAATAAATAGGATTTGTAGTGTTGATCTATTTTTCTTTTCGTTGAATTTAATAACCTTTTTTTTTTTACCTTTTCACATTTTTTAATAGAATAACAAAAGAAACTGGTTCGTTTGTCTCACTTACTTGTTGGACTTATTCATATGCGCTTTGGTTTGGTAAAAAACTCTGGCACACACTACATTCTCCTATTGTTTACTCGTCTTTGCGTATCGCGAAGCAGTAAATAAACAATTGGAGTTAAAAAAATCCTAGTGCAAACAAAAGAAACGATTAGACTGAAGTGAGTGTGTCCTCTTTTACTTGGTACTTGCTTCTAGTGTTAACAATTTACTTTAGGCTTATCAACAAACAGACAACAGCGCGTTGGCATGCACGGGGAAACTAGAAACGACAAGACATCTTAACATAAAAAAAGAAACGACAAGACATCTTAACATATAAAAGAAAAAAAGACAACAGGTCTAGAACTAAAAAAATAAACAAGAGAAAATCAGTGATTCATACAATTACTACATCTTTATATGTACACAAACCAAAGAACCATTAGGAAAGAGAACTTTTGTATACAAAACTAAGCTTACTTACTTTAGAGGCATTACCTGCAATCTTACATAAAAACAAACGTAGAACTAGGAGAAGCAAGAGAGAGCAAGGGGGATTGAGAGAGATGATCTGATGGTAATAAACCCGCGAATCTCACCTTAATCTTGGATTGAAAACGATAAGGTCGTGATTCGAGGAAGGAAAAGGCCCGTGTTAGCAAATCTGTTCTTGTTGAGAATAGCTGTTGTAGTCAAAAAGAACAAATCTGTTATCTTGAGGAAGATCAGTTTTTCTACAGTTGTGAAGTCAAGCTGCTTGTGATTGGTATCCGACTTAGTTGTATTATGTGCGTCTTCATGCTACAGTCTGTAACCTGTTTTTTTTTTTTTTGCGTTTACACCAAATCGGTATCAGAAAAGAGTAGGCATTGCAGAGTAAATCTAAACCCAGAAAAAACGAGAAGACAGTGAATAAGAGAAACGGGAATAAAGATTCTTTACCTGCATAGCTGCTACTCTTGATAAGAAACCTTGACATCTTTCAAGCAAAACCTTTTCCTTTGCAGTTACATTCACCGTTTCGACCATTACAGAATTCATTTCATCAACCTAGCCATGATAATAAAATTCGCCATCGATATTATTGAGTTTAATCCATATAACACAAGGGTTTTGTTTTTGTACTATAATAGCCCAAGACAGATAACATGTGTTTTTAACTTTCAAAAGTTGGTTTAAAGTTAATCACTGAGAGAGAAAGAGCATTTACCTTCAACGTAAGCGAGAATATGGAAGATGACATAGCTTGCATTACATCGACGGCTGAACTAACAGCATGCTTAAGGTCTTGAATATCAACCTAAGCGATTCGAAAAGCATATTAAATTTTTGTTAACCAAAGGTTTTAAAGTTAAGCCAAAAAATCATATCAGGGATGTTATGTCACAGAGGTACTCACCACGGTCTTTCCGACAATTGGTAGACGAAGCGTGCTGGCTTTCAAAGCTTCGGTTGCTCCCGACAAAGAACTTGAATGATCTCTGTCCAGAAGAGACCATTCTTCTAGATATCCCATCTACAAATTAACAAATACACGAGTAACCTCTTTTATTACTAATACCAAAAACAACATCCATACTGTTCTTTCTTTTTATATGCATCACTAATGTGGGATGTACTAGTACTACGGCTTTCATTTCGAAATAATTTAAAACTCATGTTTCCTTGTCAAAGATGATTCAGAATGTTGTGGGATGATTCTACGCACGTAAGTATACCAACTTCTAGAGGTAGATATAACAATTTTACCTACCATACATAAATAATTAACTATAGTCCACATTCATTTGCTAAACTTGTTACAATACAATTACCATCCTGCAATAATTGAGTTATATCCGAAACCTACTTTTCTTGCTACAGCAAGAAAGAATCACTAAGCCAAATTCCACAGTATATCTGTCTTCTTTCATAAAAATAGAAAGAAACAAATCTTGACTAAGACATTGATCCTGTTAAAGTAAGACATCGTTAAAACTAAAAAAGAGTTCACATTCTTACCTGTCCCCTCAGAATAGAAGCCAGTTTCAATTTCTGCCTTAGCAGAAGCAACTTGATTCGTTTTAACGTAACACTGTGGCGCAGTTCTGAGATTGATACCCATGCATTCCACAGGTTTTTCTGGCAAAGAGAAACAAAAGGTAAAATTCACATTCTACGTTATGACAGAAACCGCAAGAAAAAAAGGGCTTTTAGTTTATACTTAAACCATGTTCTTCAAAGATTTCAACCAACTATTTACTTAATTGACTACTCTATACCACTATCCTAGTTCGGTAAGATTTCACATTCATGCTTAATCTCCATCTTGTCATGATTTAACTAGGGTGATGGCACCTAAAATGAGACTAAACAAAAATTTCCATAAATGCTGATAAATCCTGCACCAACTGCATCAAGATCCTAAGTATAGATGAACAAATCATACCCTTTCTAAAGCTGCAGCAGTGGCTAAAAGTATACACAATCCAGAAGGGACACAAACCATAGTTGTAAATTTATTGAACAGAACAGGAACTGCAAGAAGAATTCAAAAGCCATACCTCTGCATTCAATCTTTGCACCATTAAAGTAGAGTCTGCCCTCGCATTGACAAACCGCCACTGCAGGTAACGGTTATAGAGAAGCCTCAACAAATGTGCATCCATGACACGGTCTTCCCCAATTTTCCCTCTCCTAATATCAGCAGAAAAGCTAAGAATCGAAGGCGCGTTGTTGCGATTATAAGCGTTCATTTGGTCAGACACGCCATTTCTCACTCGAGAAGGACTCGAAAGTGCCCTAGCTGGAGATGACGTAGTTGTCGCCCAAAGCTTACTCGGTGAAGCAGAGCGCATAGCAGCACCTCTTACAGGAGAAGCCATACCACGAGGAGATGATAAAGGAACAGCATCGCTAGAAAACCTTTTCGAAAGACCAAACTTTGATGACACACTACTGGTTTTCAAACCCGGGCTAGAGGATAGAGGAGACCCCGGATCCTGCAACCGCCTCAAGCGGCTATTAGTCTCTTGCCAGAACCTAGCAGAAGCCATTATGTTACGAGGCAAGCTCCTTGACTTAGAGATTTCGCCATTAGCACCAGAACCACATTCCTGGACACCATTAGTGCTACCAGAAGAAACACTATCAGTATCAGAAGCAGTAAAGTCACAGGAAACACTAGAGGTCAAACCATTGTTTGGTCTTCTCTGGCTCTCATCTCCAGTTTCCAAATATTCATCCCTACCTTCCATATCTAAACTCATCCTGCCATTAATAGAAACCCTAGGACTCTCATCAATCATCGAACTGTGCAACACTGACCTCCCCGCATACCCAGATCCAAGCTTTCCTCTATCACTGTCACAGTCTAAGCTTCTAGAAAGCGGGTTCGGCGCAACAGATTCGGAATTTCCTCTGCGAGAAGCTCCGGGCCACCGTTGCTGGTCCACTGGCTTCGAGTTCTCCCTCTGATCTCGAACCGGCGTCGATCTCCGCCGCTCCGGAGTAGATTTTCGGTGAGAAACGGGCGTCGAGGCCTCCTTCTTTTTGCTAATCGGGAGCGAAAACGCTTCCCCTTGAAAGGAAACCGACAAACTCCTGGTGGAAGTGATAAGCATCTTCGTCGCCGCCGACATTTCGGTGCCAGTGGTGCCTACGGTGACCGGAACCGCCGAGGGTCGGCGACGGTCCACCGATTGCGACCGTTTGGGCAACAAAGAAGGCGTTTTGATGGAATTAGAAGCGGAATTCGTCGGGCGAGAGAGCAACGGCGAGGGGTGTCGTTTGCTTGTCTTGAGTACCGCAGAGGAGGAAGAGGACGAAGAGGAAGATGTTGTTGTGGTAGTGGTGGTCGTGGTCGTGGTGGTCGTGGTGTTTGAGGAGACGGAGTGAGAAGGAGAAGGAGATAAGTAGCGAGACGGGACCTGTTTGCCTCTGGGTCTTCTCTGTCCGCCATTGTTGGCGACGGATTGAGGTTTATCTTGTCGATCTCGAGGTGGGTTTCTTGGGTCAGTGCTGGAAATTGCTGCAGCCACCATTCTCGTGCTTCCGAGTGAGAACAAAAAAAAAAAACTATTCTTCTTCGTCTTCGTTGATCCTCACATTGCATTCAAGAGATTCGTCTCTCTTTTTTCTCCACCCAAAATCGGAAATTTCAGAGATATTTGAGCGAATCCCAGGGATTGAAGATGAGCAAAACAAGGATTTTTCGCAGTTCCTGTTGCTTCACAGCCGAAGAAAACGAAAAAGAGAGCGATGGGGAGATGTGGGAGAGAAATTGCAAGTGGGGTTTGTGGATTTGGGGTTTCCTCAAAAACTTTTTTTTTTTTGAGCTCTTTAAGTCTCTTAGTATATCTTTTTTTTAATATTATTATTTTTTGGCTTTTTTCGGAGGTTTACATCAACTTTAGAGGGCTTCGTTTTTCCTTAAACTAATATTTTATTCTTCTTAATTAACTATTTGGTTTGGATGTTTATTCTTAATTTTCTGTTGTTATGATTCGTTTCACTTCTCGCCTTTCTACTTTCTACAGTATAATCAGATCCTTTTAATGATAACCATGATTAATTTTGCATTATTCTTCTGTTTTATAAACTAACAAGAACATAACCATATTAGTATTATATTGCGATTTTATTTTTTCTTAGTAGGCTAAATAATTATATTATTCATAGTCAAATTAGTGTATTCATAGAATCAACATTTTTGGTAAGTTTATGCTTGTATTTATGAATTAATTCAAAAGTTTTAGTCCGTTAAGTTTTCAGTGTTATGGTAAGTGCAGCCATTAGCTAGTTATATTCAAAATTTGAAATCGTGTAGATATTTATAGCTCTTCCAGCTATTGTGATTGATTTATATGACATGATATTTAACTATAGCTTTTTTTTGTTTTTACCAAATTTTTTTTTTAGTATTTAACTATAGTTGTTTTAAATGAATCCACAGAATGACAGAACTACCAAATTGAGATTGTTTCTTGTTTGATACATAATACATTTTGGTCACTATGAAAATTTAGATTAATTATCATTGAGAAAACGTTTTATATTAAAAAAAAAGGTTTATCTTTGTGCTTTTTGGAAAGTTGATTGAATATTTGCATGTGCTTAAATTGATACTTTTCTTAGAATTGTCATTGAGGATTACTTTTGGCTCTCTTTTACTTAAGAGCTTTCCTTGGCTTTCAAAGTTACCACCGCTAAATAGTTATCATACCTTAACCCACAAATAAATACTAACTTAACAAAGTAAAAAACGTAGATATAAAAACAGAGATAGTATATATATATATATATATATATATAATATGAATGAATAATAATTTGTTAGTTTGGAGGACAAGAACCATGAAAAGTTGATAATAAAAGACGTGGTCGGTATTATCTAATTCTTACGCTTCCGATATCATAAGGAGTTAATAACCCCTTGTAAACGAAGAAAATTTAAAATTTCATTTGTTAGAAAACATGTATATAAAATTTACAAGAACTGAAGAGATATTGATGGCACATATAATCTAAATGCATACATATTTCTAGAAAAAAGAAGAACATCCTTAATATAAAGAATTACGTTTTCTCTTGATTGGCTTGGTCGTATACGGTCAATATATAGTCAACTAGATAGAAAAAGATAGGTCAATTTACTTATTCCTAAATTTTAAAATTAAAAGCATGGTGTGAGATAATATCACTACAAGCAAAGTAATGTATCTTGATATTAACATTAAGGAAAATTTTATAGAAAATCAAAAGATGTAATGTCACTTTTAGCTTCCATTTTATAATTTCTTGCTTTGGAGTGAGTATTAGTTAGTCCATATTTAGTCATTTTTGCTTAGAGTCAAAGCTATCTTAAACAACTCTCTTAATAAATATAACATAGTCATAGTTTAAATTTTATCAAATTATTAACGTTCTTTTCTCGACATCCTATTTATCAGTAATAGTGATATGGTAATAATAATGGAATGATCATGCTCGTCTTGAATTTTTCTTGTAAAGAGCTATACTCAAAAGCTTCAATATGTTAACAACAAGAATATTTTATTAACAAACAGACCGCATCATGAGAGGGTTAGCAATAAAAATATTTACTAATTGATAAAATGATGAATTGTTTTCATTAAGTACGTACCTTAATCGATTCGAGAGCGGATACGGCACACACCCCAAAACCCGGGAGTATGTTCATCGTGTGTATTTGTATATACCGTATACGTTAACGACGTTATATCAAAAATTTAAAAACACTTTAGAATAAAAATCGTCTTCTAAAAAATATAGTAAACCACTAAACACAAATGCTGAGTAAAGTGTGGGGATGACATCTCTTTGATTGTCATTAATTGGCAAAAAAAAGAGAAAAGGCCCTTTAATAAGACCATCTCTATGTCACACACAAAACACTCTCTAACTACTTTTGACAACTTCGTTACACTAAAAAAGAAATAGCGTGCGTCTTATGATTTTGTTTTTTATTCGCGTTAAGTTCCTATTGCTTATTTTTCTATTACTCACACAAAGGATACTCGTATACCACCAGATTATTTGATTTAATATATTTTTTTAACAGAATTGATCAAGAGAGAGCTTAGTTTGAAGTTATTACAGAGAAGATCATAAACTGCTCAAGACAAGAAAATCCACGAAAAATGTGTGAAGGAAAACAGAGTGAGAAGAACTCCTGCTCAGTAGAAACCAACTGCTTCATTCCATCGAGTGCCATGCCCCAGCGATAGAAGCCGGTTGTGAACTTCCAGGTGGATTGCCCGAGCAATGGTGTTGTGATCTTTAGAGGGCTTGCCATGTCTCCTGGCGTTGCGCTCCCTCCAAATTACTTGTTTAATCTTGGTAAACTACTATCCGTAATGGTGTTTAATTACTTTAAATATCTTCCTATTTTTGGTGGAGCATAGTTTCAAGGAAAATGTTATATATATAAGTGTATTTCAGATTAAATACAGACCTAAGATCCGGTGACCAACTATCCAACAAAAAATGTTTGCATTCCTAAAGAATTTACTATAATGTTCTAAATTATCTAGCTTCAGAGTAATTTGATTCATTTTTATTTTTTTCTACAATATGATATATCACAATGACAATTCGTTAGACGTCGTTTTATGGATGATAGAATTGTTGGATAGTAGTTGAATTTTTTTTTAAAAAATGTACTTGTTTTGACAAAAAAAAAATTGTACTTTACCCCAAAAAATAGTCATTAAGAGATTTAAATAAATTCCAAACGTTAGGTCTAATATATAACTACACGCATGTATTGTAGTAGGTGTTTTATTCGTATGCTTGTTATAAGATCCATATCCATTACTGTATGTAAGGGTTCTTTTAAAATCATTTGTGGTTTAGTATTTGTTTATCGGCGAAGTTTCTTAAGATCATGTGACTTGAAGCATACTTCATAGATTATTGACTAATCATATTTGTTTATTCACTCGAGAGACCGATATTAGTTAGCCAACTTTGAAAGTAATTAGAATATTAAAAACCCTTTTCTGATAAACAGTAATAAAGAAGTAGTAATGATTTAATACTGTCACCTTTCTACTTTCCAGACTTAGAACATCCTTTCCACTTAATCCCAACACATTCTTATTCAAAAGCTTTTTCTATTACATTATCACTGTATATGTATCTTATATGTTCTTCCTTTTCTATCATCTCAATATAGTTTCTGAGATTGTAAGAATAAATGTTTCGATTAATAACATTATATTGAATATAAAATTGGAAAAAAATAAACAAAAACTTTATTTGATATGAAATGAAAATTCTTTTTTGTTCCTTTTGTTTCTCATTAAATCTAAGAAATAAATTATTTCTTATTTCATTTTGAATATATGATGTATAATAATGAATATGTATAGGATTCGTATATAAAAAAAAATTGGAATTTTTTTTCTTAAATGGTAAATAATTTGACGAACAAGAAAAAAATTATTTTCTGTTAACTGATATAAATTTGAGGATTAAAAAATTCATTTTGATTTCTTTCCTAAATTAACGAACTGAAACCAAATAAGTTTGTATTCGGGATTCATTAATACAATAACTTGTCACCAAAAATTTCTATGCCTAACCATTTTTCAAGGATTTTCTTTATAACAACGATTTTTTAAATAATGTGAATTTGTTTCTGTAATAATTATAATTATATTCCCTATATATAATTATTTCAGATACTCTCAAACAAGTAGCTTCTGCAACAACTGTAGAGGAGAAATACAAATTTTAGTTAATCCCCAAATAGAATATTCTCTATATTTAATTACAAGCATAGTTCTTCAGACTATCTGCAGCTCAAAACTCAATATTACTCGATTGTTTCAAATACGGGGTTTGCACAAAACATGATACACATGGAGAGTTGGTGTAAAATATTATAAAATTATTTACCATAATTAAGTAATTATTTAGTGTAGTTATCTAACTATGCGTGCCCTTGAATCAAACTTAGATGTGATTTAAGTACTTGATTTCTGGTTGTTCCCAAGTTTCTTAGAGGTAACGTTTCACAAATTGCACGAAAAAGTATGGAAGGCAGAAAAGATAAACGAAGGAAGCCCCATTTGAGCACGAGCTAAATGTTTTGTACTCTTTCATTAATCTATTTGATCTTTGGATTAACTTTGTAGGTTTTAAATGACTTAAGAGTGGTAACTGTTTTTAGCCGACAAATAAAAGAAAGTGTTAACTGTTTTTACAACAAAATTTATCAACCATCAATTTGTTTAAGCATTTATTTTAATCTGTAGTTTAGATTCAAAGTAATCGACATCTTTAGTTAACCAAATTAAAAGAAGATTCACCAATTACCACTATCAGTTATGGGTCGAACGCATCTATGATCTATCAACAACCTTTTTTCTCTTTTATTTTATGAGTCGTTCTTTGCTTCGAACTTCCTAGAAGAGGATCAATGTAACCTAATTTACTTTGTTGGAATAATGTTTCCATACAAGATAAGTTAATAAATGGGTCGTCAATATAATGTCTAGAAGTCCATAGAAGTTCCATGAAGATCACAACTTTTCTGCTCGCACTCTAACTTGCCCCATCTTGCATCCACTCTCTCGCAAGGGAACACCAATTTCCCCAAACTGCCAAAAAAACAAAATTGCACACAAGTTCTCAAAAAATTTCATTTCAGACCCTCACAAAGCTTCAACTCTTTGTTTAAGTATGCCCCATAAGTTCCAGATGTGCAAGAATGCCCATCAATAACAATTACTCTTATTTCAGTTAATACCTTCTATTTACGGTGTTGTGTACATGGCAAAGCCACTGTGAGAATTCCTCCTGAGATCCAGCTTGCGCGGGATTCGATCTATCATGAACCAAACCAAGAGAGAGCGAGCGATCAAAATCGACTACAATAAGATGCAATGAGCTACGAGATAACATTACCTTAGGATTTCTTTGAAGTGATCCGCACATTCTCTACAAGGGTATATTCGAGAAAGTATCCCCATCTACACCGGAAAGAAAATGTTCATTATAAGCTTTCACATGAACAACACTTGGGACTGCAGGTTCTTGAGAATAACTGGTCGAAAAAGTTAAGCCTTGATATATTTTTGGAGTTTCAAGCTGAAAGTTCAGCACTAATACCAATTTCAACTTGATCTAATGTACTAACGTATATAAATTAAATAGGATAATAGACTTGGACCAGGAGAGTTGTACCAGCTCTTTAACATCCTTCTTTTGCTGCCTTGTTGGTTTTTCTGGATACTGATGAGAAAGAAAGAAAGAAAGAAACATCTGATTCAGAATACATACCTAAAGTTAACCAATTCACATACATCTACTTATAAACTTCTAGAAGTCTCATCAATATGATAAGATATAAGCATAAAATGACAAAAAAATGGACCAGTACTCTTTATTTCACTCTGAATACTATTGAACAGAGAGCAACCAAAAATGAATCCAAGAGCACTCTCAACCTAAGCTCAAAGGCTTCCAACCAAACAACCGATACCCAAACGACCACTCTTAAGCATGTTCATCTCTCATGTATCAATAGAAAGTAAGTGGATGATAAGTATGGTTACGAGGTATAGAAAGAGAGTCACGAGTGTTCAACCATCGTGTAAAATACGATATAATTAATACAACTTAAGAAAAATCAACCTGCGCAGCAAGAGCGTGCAGAAATGTCCAAGTAGCCCTCCCGAGTTCCTCTTTAGTCACAGGACCTATAGACTTGTCCTGGAAGAATATGGATTAAGTTTGGTGTAAACTGTAAAGGTTACACATGTTCGTATCAACAAAATCTATTGCAGTGAAATGAAGATGGGTTCGCATAATTACATATGAAACCCTTTTCAATGAGTGTTAAAAGGTGAAACTTTCAGCAAGATAACCTTACAATTTTTGATAAGCAGGACACAGATTTTTCTGGCTAGTTACACTATCTTCAAATTTCCATATGACAAGAGCCTATACCACTGCTAATTTACTTACAGTAAAGCATCAAATTGCTTCATATGCGATACCATGTAAAAAAAAGTATATAATTCTCAGCTAAATGTTCGGTATAAAGGAAAAAAAAACACTAAAGAAACGGAAAACTAAGTGAAAGAAATAAGAGACCAAGAAAAAAGGTAGAAATGGTTCACTGGGGAATTTCATCGAACACTTGGTGGTGATCATACGCATGTGAAGGCATTCAATAGTGTGAAAGACAAACCCGGAAACTAATTGAAGCGGAAATAGATTTAGGAAAAGATTCGTACCTTGAGAGGAAGTTTCTGAAGATCAGAATCGTTGGTTGCGATTGGAAGGGATGAGTCTAAGGAGATGGGGTTTTGGATTGTGGATGACGAACGAGGAGTATTTTTGATGCCGATGAAGTTGGAGAGGTGAGTTTGGACGCAATTCGATAGTTTCTCGAAGGTCTGGAGAAGAGGCTGCCATGGATTCTCAGCCATTTTCTTTTTGTTTCTCGAAGAAACCTCAGGGGAAAAAAAGGATTAAGGTTATAAGAGAGACGGTGGATACTTGGAGACCGTTGCTTTCCTTTTATATGAAAAAAAAAAAAAATAGAAAATGAAATCGCATATTAAAAGAAAATTAAAATGTAGAAGACAGAGTTAAGTTGGCTTAAAAATGTATACAGACTTACAGAGTAAATTAGTTTACAAATGCATGTGTTCGGGATTGCGCCAGTTGTGACGCATGCGGTTAGTAAAATCTACTGCCCAATAAGTTAATCGGAGATTACAGGTGAATGAATATTGGATGGTAGTATAAGGGATTTCATAGTTTATGTTTATATATTATGGAAAAACAAGCTATTTCTCCACGGGAAGTATCATATAGCACCAGATACAGCCCAAACTATGACTTTATTCCATATATCTCCCAAAACAAACTTCACGATCTAATTGCACATGAGATTTAAAGTTCGAATCCTATTTACCCACAGATTAAAGTTTGAAAACATAATTAACCACAAAACTCGGTTTACTGTTCCGTGATTAAACCATACCCAACCAAAAATCATATTAGACCAACTAACGACCGGATTACTGAGAATAAACCGTAATTTGACCCGAGAATAAACCGTAATATGACCCGAGGAAATAGTAAACCAGGATTTGACCCGATTATAAACATAAAAAACAAGTTTCCCCAAATCGATTCTAGGCAATGGATGTAGTCGAATTCGATGAAAAAGCACATGAAAGAGGCAAATTTGAGATAGAGCGGCTTGTATCGGAGTTCGAGGATGAACGATCGATTGAGCATGACGTTTATCCAGATACTGAAACCGAAAGTGAGGAAGAAGGCCACAGTGAGGAAGAAAGGCGGCGGCAGTGAAGAGGGAGAAGCCCACGGTGTGGAAGAAGAAGTCCACCGTGAGGAAGAAGAAGGAGAGAGAGTGTTTATTATATTTACGCATCTCAAATCATTAGCGAATCAATATACAACGAAAACCTCTTCCACTGAAACCCATACAATGAATTTGCATAATAAACTGGAAGTGTTTGTATTCTAGCTCCCACTGAAACACGAAATCATGTATTTGAAAATAGTTCCCAAACAAAACAAATGAAATGTTTATTACTAACCAAGAAGAAAAGCTACAGCCTTTTGATTTCTTTTTTATTGAATCCGTACATTTTTGCAGGATCGGGCCAAAACAAAAAAAAACCAAACTTGGTAGCTTTTCCTACAAAACGAGACAGCGAGAGAGAAGTGATACTCGGCGTGGTGATTGACGATTACCAAAGCTTTGGATTTCAGTCGATTTACGTTTCAGTCGATTTCGGGGAGAGCTAACCTCCGATGGAGTTTCAGTCATCATTCGGGTCAACGAGATACGTGTTGATGGGTATTTGGTCCGGTTTTTAGTTCGGTTTGGTTTTACTGTTTTCGGGTATACTTCGTAAACCATTGAAATCAACATGAATGGGTAAATAGGTTTGGAATGTTAATTCCCATGTGCAATTAGATCGTGAAGTTTGTTTTAGGAGACATATGGAACGAGTTCATAGTTTGAGCCGCATCTGGTGTATATGATACTTCCTGTGGGTAAATAGCTCGTTTTTCCATATATTATCAATATTTTTGACTTCATATATTTATCTGTTTACATTTTTCATCAGAATAAGGAGAAAATGTAACCTTACATTTGATAATTTATTTATCTGTTCCGATGTTAGTTTAGTATTTACTGGTTTTGTTTATTTTGTGCAAATTTAGACTTTCTATAAAAAAATCTAATTATTTTGGCCATGTCTTATTCAGCACAATTGATGTAAACTTGTTCAAATTGGTCGCAAGCAAAACAGATTTTGTTTCATATTCTACAGTTTTCCAACGTTCGACAATTCCACTGTGACCCATTGAAATTTACACAATATTTCTTGAAACTAGCTAGATCCGTATGATTCAAATTGGAAGACAATTTGAACAATGGACCTTTTGTTACCATTGTTCTAGATTTGTCCATTTGTATCAAAAATCTTTCCCTTATATGTTCTGTTCCATTGACTTCAATGACATTAGTTTCCTCGAGTCTTTTCTTCTTCCTCGGCTTTAATCCACGCAGCCTGCAAATGAGAGAACAAAAACAACCATAACCAGCTCAAATGATTACTTTGCTATTAGAAATAAAAAAAAAAAAACCGTTTTGTAAATTTGCAAGAAAAAGAAACTACGAACCTTTTCTCTTTCGAGTTTCGACAGACTCGGGCGAACAGCTTTGCCAAGGTCTAAACCACCCCAAGCTTCTTGCATTTCTCTGTCTCTTGCTTGTCTTCTGGTTAACAATGGTGTTTCTGTCTCTGTCTTGTCGCTTTCAGGTTTCCTTTTATGCTTATTATTAACTGTTTGGTACAAGCTTGAGTCACCAAGTCCTAGACCACCCCAAGCTTCCAGCATTTCTTTGTCCCTCTCTTGCCGTCTGGTCAGAACCGGTCTTGTCCCTTCTCCCAAATTCTCGGTAGCTTCTGTTTTCTTGCTTTCAGGTCTCTTCTGGTTATCGTTCTTCGACTCCCCAAGGCCTAAACCACCCCAAGTTTCTTGTATCTCTCTATCCCTAACTTGTCGTCTGGTCAGAATCGGTTTTACCATCTTCATGCTTTCAGGTTCCTGGTTATGTTTTTCCATTGTTTGGTTCGAGCTACCTTCATTGTTGTTCTTTGAGTTCTCCTTCTCTTCAACTTCAGTTTTGAACCTCAGCTTCTCCTTCTCTAGCTTTGGAACACGTTTTACCAGAATCTTGTCCAAACTCTCATAATGTGAATCGCTTTTTTCTGCTTCTTTTCTCTGTTGGATCCTCCGATTGCCGTAAACTGCTTCTGATGAGACTTTTTCTCTTTCCAAACTATGCACCGGCTGGACCAAGATCTTGTCTAGGCTTAATTCTTGCCCCACAGCTTTTTTGTTCAAGTCCATATTTTCTTTTCCCAGTTCTTCTGTCAGCAAACAAGAACCTTTCTCGTCTGTTTTTAATTTTTTTGCTTCGAGATCTTCTTTGTTTCTCTTCTTTGCTTCTTGGACTTCTTTCTCTAGCTTGGAGACATGTTTTACCATACAACTATCCAGGCTGGGAAATTCAGACACACTAGCTGCTTCAGTATCTTGTCTGCCCGGTTTCTTCAAGTTCGCATACCTTTTTCCGCAGTCCTTTATACTTTCTTCAACTTCCTTCTCCAATCTAGAAACATGCTTTTTCACTAGCAAACTTTCCAAGTCTGGGATAGGATCCAATAGCGTTTTGTCTCTGCTTGAGTTCTTCTGGTACGTCCTAGGATTTACTCCGGCGTTCTTCTTGGCTTCTTCGATCTCCTTCTCAAGCCTTGAAGAATGTTTAACAAGGATGCTTCCCAAATCTGGAACAGTGTCACTTGCAACACCCTGAGGAACCTTTCTGTCTTTGTCAGATACGTCCTTTGGAGCCTTTTTGGCTTCATAGACTTCTCTTTCAAGTTTGGTCACGTGCTTGACCAGATACTTGTCCAAACTTGGAACCTGTGACTCATTTCCACTCATTGGTTTTCCTCCATGGAAAGACCCAAATTTAGAATCTCTTCTCGATCTTGTATCCATCGAAGAAGTATTCCCACAGTCTGACGCAGTTGGCTCGATGTTTGTGGTCCGCAGCCTCTGGTGATCAGCTTCAGCCAAGGCCTCACTTAAACCACAAGTGGCAACTATGGAGGCAAGACTTGAAAGTTGATCTTCTTGTAAGCCCTGAAGCCTGTCAAGCATCATATCTACTAGTTTCTCCCTGCTAAACTTTCCAAAAGACTGCCGCCTCTTGACTTTTAGCTGTCTCATTTTGAAATGTGAAGTCTCTTCACATTCAGCCACTTCTTCATCGACCTTGTCGAGAGTGCCGAGTTCAGATTCGGACTCTGTGTCGAATTCTGAAGACATCTCCGTGATTTCATGATTATCACGCTGATCAGGATTCTCACTAATTTTCCTCAGAAGATCTTTAATCTCGGCTTTACTGAGAGAAGGACAATTTGCAAGCTTAGCAAACGCAGTTTTAACAGCAGCTGCTACTTCTTTATCCACATCAAATGCAGTTTCAAAAGAAGCTGTAACGGTATGCGTAGGAGAACCCCCTCCATGTGTTCCTGATGTTTTGATTCGATATTGCTTCCTTGAGCTATTCGGTTTATCATGCATTATCACTCCCAAAGCAGACGCCGCTTCAAAAGCTTCCACCGCAGCCTTTTCAGCATTCTCCATCGAAGTTTCTGCTTCTAAACTCGGGATCCTATCAAGTGGGAAACAGAAGTATAGTTAAGAACCTAGCGAGGTACCACAAAATAAGCTTCATGGATGCTGAAACCTTTAAATTACCTAGCAGCTCGAAGTATTCTACACCAGGATGCTTCAACGAGAGCAGCCTTGCGGAGCTCCATGGCCTTACCTGCAGCCTCTCTCACAGCCATTTGCTCTCTTACGATTTTGCAGTAGTGTGGATTTGTGTCGCCAAGAGTCTCATCAAGAGTCTGGTTCATTCCACCAACCTCCTATTACACAACACCGTACCACAACTTCAGTATTCCAGAACTGACGTAGCGTTGATACCAATCAAAGACTAGAATGAAACCTTTACCTGTAGCTTCTTTATCTTCCTATTCAAGTATGAATCCCCTTTTCTGCGAGGAAACCAGCCAAGAGGTGAGGTTTTACGTTGCGAGGACCTCTTTGACTGTGATTTTCTAAGAGCTGATGTCTCTCTCGGTGATTTTTTCTGCATTTCTCCATGGATAAACGAACGAACATTAAGAAACGAATATCATACAGATTCCACGCTTAACATTTTAAGTGCGCAACGCATCTAAGCAAACAGAGAGACTTTCTGTAGTGACTGTTTGGATACTTAGGCAAAACCCTAAGCTCTTGGCATAAAGTGACTGATTTATCGAAGACGAACAAGCTAGAAACCCTAAATCCGTTCAACTAAAGTCGATTCCACAACGATACCAAACCCTAATTAATATTTAACGGGAAGAAACTTCAATCCGATGTCGAATAGAAACTGAAAATTACCTGCCCAGATTTCGAGGCGGAAGACAAAAACTCGAGAGGATCGGCAACTCCGAGGCCGTTTCTCTTATCAGTGACTGAAAGACATCCCAAATCCAAGCAACCGAGATCCATGGCGGATTTGATCATATCCTCGAGTTGTTCTATCAAATTTCAGCGAAGGGAGATTAAGAGAAGCAAAATTATGTGGTGAAAGTTTCGATTCGATTCGAATTCAGAGAGAAGACGAGAGGAGGAGAAGGAAAGAGTTTCTTGGTGAGGATCTCTCTATTTTGTGTGTGTTTGAGGAAATATACAAATGAGGAAGTAGCCGTTACAAAGGGTCCGGAGTACAGCATTATGACTTTTTTTTTTATAAACTCATCTCACTTTTTTCTCGCAACGGTTCGTTTTGGGGTTTCCGATGGGCTTTATCTCATGTGTGCAGGTGCACAGTAGTAACAGTAGTCTCAAGTCTGAACGGAAGACTATTCCTCTGCTCTGTGGACTCTCTTTTTGTTCCTAGAATTTGTTTCTTCAACTTCATAGATTCAACATTTAAGCCCAACAAGGATAAACCAAGATATTCTCTCAGTATTTAAATGAATGGTATTGTTAGAAACTTTTTTCTTAAAAATATTCGTATTTTGTTATGTTTAATTTTGATTTCTACACCTACAACTTTTCATCACTATGGGAAGGAATTTAAAATTGTGAATGGTGATGAATAGGATATAGTTAGCAAGCCATTTAAAATCAAAGTATTATATTTGACAAAAAGTGATGTACTTCCCAAATGTAACATAAAAATACTCAAAAACTTAAATCACAAGGTGGATTATTATTCTTAATACAAAATTACAAACACATTACAACGTGATGATACTTTTGGATAAACAGAAAAACACACAATGGTCCATAAAATAGATTATGATGACTCGCTGCTTACTTAGTTGTTCCCAGTCACCATCGCAGTTTTCTGGGCCACGACGGTTAACTCGTGACATGACGAATCTAGCCGTATAGGCAAACCACGACGCTTCATCAAGTCAATGATGTGATCGCCTTTGACGACTGTTTTTAGCCAAGCGGGTCTCGACTTCATCTTGTCAACCCATGCGGTTACGTTGGGACGTGAATAGATCAAGTTTTTCACTTCTTCTTCTTCCGTTTTCAACAAGTAGTGAATCGGTGGAAGATGATGAAGGTCCGCTAAAGTGAAGCTTTCTCCGGCTAAGTAACTAGACTCGCCTAAACGAGTTTCGTAGATGTTTAGAATTTCTGATAACTTCTCTTTGTTTTCTTGAACCGATGTAAAGTCTGTGGCTAAACCTTGATATGGTTTTAAGATGAGTTCTTTGATGAGAGTCAACGCCACGGGAAGAAACTGATTTGTGTCTATTTCCATCCACATCCACACGTTAGCTCTCCTTTTGGGGTCATTTGGTAATAGGTCTGTCCCAACGTCTTTGTATTGTTCCGCTACGTATCGGGTGATCGCCTTTGATTCTACAGAAATAAATAAAACAAATGGGTTTTTGCTATTTAAAGCATCCATAGTGTTCAATAATGCTTGAAATCAAAAATCCGAACCACATGATCGATCTATTTTCAAAATGAGTCTTTGACCCACTATAAATGGATTCATCTTATATATGTGAATAGGTTTCATCATTTTTTCCCTCAATGTATACAAAACTTCATAATAGCTAATTTTGACTAAAAAAAGAGTGGGATTAAAATGTTTTTGGTGGATAATTTATCATCTTAAAAGTAAAGAAGTCGTAGCGATCATTTATCACCAATCATATCCAAAATATAGCTGAAGTTGTAGGATAGTCAAGTAATACCAAAAAGTTTAAGATCCCCATCTTCAAGAACCGGGACTTGACCGAACGGCTGGAAAAAAGATAGTCATACAGACAAAAATATATGTATTAAGAAATGGTAGATAAGAAAAATATCAAAGATTGTATATATACTGTCAAGAGTTTGGAGAGTTGTACGTTGAGATTAGAGAGAAAAGTTTTGGTTCTTGATTCACCAGCAACCCAATCTACGAAGACAAGTTCGAAGTCAAGACCTTTCTCATGGAGACCAAACATAGCTGCCAAATTAGGAAAGAGAAAGCCACAGTGGAGCTTCATCTTCGGATCTTCCATGATGGTTTCTCTGTCTATTCACTTGATTAATGATTCAGTTCGATTCTCATGATTCCCGTATTTATAGGTACGAGAAATTAATTTCCATCCATTGACTTTACAAAAATAATATATCCATAACATATAACCTTTCGGGATTCTAACAGTTCATGTATAATTGAAAATTAGGTAACAAGTACCTCTCACCTCTCTCATTGGTTTTAATCTTTAAACGAATTTAAAAGAATTTAAACGGAGTAAACATAATGTAACGCGAACTACTCCCTCCGTTTTTGTTTAATTGTCGTTTTAGAGAATTGTTTTTGTTTCAAAGTAGTTGTCGTTTTCAGTTTTCAATGCAAAATTTATTACTTTTTATTCTTTATAATCATTTTTATTCTGCAGACTGTTTTACAATTGGTTGAATTGTGTTTAGTAGATAATTAATGACATTTTTGTATTAAAAATTAACACAATTAATACTTTCTTAATCTGTGTGCATAACCTTAAAACGACAATTAAACAAAAACGGAGGGAGTAGTATATTGAATCTTAAGCTTTATCCACGTGAGGAAAACTTGAGTTTTGTCCTTTTGTGATACCATATACAGACATACAGTTATACACCAAATATTGAGGATTTTTTTTTTGAGAAATACCCTCAAATACCACACTTTCATGTTTTTGTGACAAAAATACCACACCAAGGTGAAAATGACAAAAATAACATTTATTTAATGGTTTAAAGATTATTAAACTAATAAATTTGGGTTCAAAAGTCATTAATTAGGGTTTAGATTTTGGGTTTTAGGGTTTAGGTTTAAGGGATTGAGAAGAAGCATATGAAAATAAATGTATAATAGTCTTTTTTCTATCCAATAAATGTTATTTTTGTCATTTTCACCTTGGTGTGGTATTTTTGTCAAAAAAACATGAAAGTGTGGTATTTTTGAGAATTGCCCTTTTTTTTGTCATCTGAATTTTTATTAAAACAGCACGCAACGTACTGGAAGGATACAGGATAGGATACATGATAGGATACCAGGTAGGATACATGGTAGAAAGCAGATGTTACACAAAGCCGGCGGAAAAACATAATATCCCCGGAAACAAAGCCAAAAGAAGGATACAACATAAAAAACTAATGATAATAACTTGAAATACTTAAAACCAAAGGTACTAAAACTGAACTTCATGGATCACCTCAGAAGAAAGCTTGATCAAAGAACCTGGAGAAGCTGAGCTGAACCAAAAATAAGAGAAGAAAGACGCCGACATCTAGGTAGGCAGCAAAATCAACTCCACGGATACAGCACAAGCAGAAACAACCAGACCACCAAGGCAAACACAAGCCAGTAAACTACTAACAAACACACAAACTCCAAGACAACGAGCCATTCGAAACAGCAAGCACAAAGTCGAACTTTGAAACTCCAGGAAGGGAAAACGACACAAAGGATCAACAGCTCTTACACGCGGACACTCGTGAACCCAAACTCAACCATCTACAAGCAAGAGAATGGTCACCTCCTCGCAAGAGAAGAGCTGAAGACCGAAACCGCTGTTTCGCCTTGAAACCTAACTCCATACCAAAAGCACAGAGAAGAAGCAAGTAGATACCTCCACAACAGAATACCATCCTAAAATCGAACCCCACCAACGAGACCTGCTGAACTGCAGAGCAACGAAACCACGGACCACGAAGAGGAAGCAGGAGCACCCAAGATTTTAAAAACTACGACCATCCAAAGAGAAGTAGCCACACAACACTAAACCCGGAATATATAGCTCCGCCATATAATAACCCGTTGATTGAGGATCCATTAACTACAAAGCTTCGAAAGGAAGACAAGCTAAAACCATAAAACAAACGTACACTAAGCCAGAAACATGGAGACTTAAGTCGAACCCAACCGAACGACCAAATATAGAACACAAAAACGAAATAACCTTAAGGCATAAAGCAAATCGATCCAAATGTAAAAAACTAAAAACAGCCATTCAACACAATCAAACCCATAGATCGAAATAAATCCAAGAGGGCAAACCAAACTGCAAGGCGAATATGAAGGAGAAGCCCAGAAGACACCACCATTCAACCAAACACCATCTCTTGTAAGACTCGAAAATATGGGGAGATCAAGGAGAAGCGGCCGAAACTGACATCAAAAGAAAGAGCAGACGAGAGGGGCTCCTCTCACAGTGGCGGTGACAAAAACCGACCACCGGAGAGGGAGATCGGACCAAGAACAGGAACAAAAGCAGGAGGACTCGGGGGAGAGAAGAAAGAGAAGAGAGCAATTTCGAGTAAACCTGACCGAGGAGATTGACACCAAATATTGAGGATACAATTGGATAATGTGTTGGGTTTAGATATATACTTTTATTTGGGCACATATGGCTAGCGTTCGGCATTTCAACCGAAAACTGAAAACCGAACCGAAACCGAACCGAAATAACCAAAACCGAAACCGAACCGAATTTTATGAAACACCTATTGGATTTGAATTGAGATAACCGAAATAACCGAACCGAATCGAAACCGAATGGATAACCGAACGGATAACCGAATATCTGAAATACGATCAATATACTTAAAAATATTATTTATATTTATATTTAAAATAACTAAATAATTAAACTTAACCAAATATTAGTAAAAAAACCGAATTATCCAAAATTATCCAAATGTTTTTATCCAAAATATCCGAAATTATCCGATATTATCTGAAGTTATTCGGTTTTTTATCCAAATTATCCAAAAATATAAGAAAAACCGGAATCGAAACCGAACCGAATTTTATGATTAACCGAACGGTTACTAAATCTCTATAACCGAAAAAACCGAAAACGAAAAAACCGAACCGAAATCGAACCTAATTTTATGATTAACCGAAAGATTACTAAATCTCTATAACCGAAAAAACCGAAAACCGAAAAAACCGAACCGAAAACCGAGCGCCCAGGGCTACTTGATATGGCCGTTCGGCCTGTATATACGCGATATATTCACATACAAATTACAAAGTATCGTGTGTCGTTTCTGTATACATAAAAGTATAGTACATGTCTAGGTTCGGCCTGTATATACGCGATATATTCACATACAAATTACAAAGTATCGTGTGTCGTTTCTGTATACATAAAAGTATAGTACATGTCTAGAATCGCTCTGCTGTTAACCTCATGTATTGTTATTGGACTTCTTTTGTATAGGCCCAAAATAAATTGGGCTTCTTACCTTCAGTAATTATTATTACACGACATGTTTTCGAAGATGTCGTTCACCTCAAGAGACTCCGACAACAGCGAGTGGGGATGACGTCACCGCACGTATCAAGTTTTTTTACACTGCTGCAGTTTCCTTTTACTTTTCCTCGCAATGTCTCTTCTCTCTTTCTCTCTCCTGAATCCTTATCTCAATCGTTTCTGCATTTTTTGAGATTTAACGATAAAATTAGGTGATCGGTGCATGACGAGCGCATCAGAACTCTTCTCTACTCGAAGATCGCGTCCGGGTAGATCCGACCCGGATTTAGAATCCGACTCCTCTCTTTATCGACACCACTCACATCACCATCATCACCATCGCCGTCACGGGATACATCATCACCATCACCGTCATGATTCCGACGGCTGTGATTCTCCCCGGCGTGCCCCGCCGCGTCTCCGACGGTTCTGTCACCACCTTAGTCTCCCGGTTAGCTTCCCCCCCCCCCTCAAATTGTAATTTCAGTAGTTGGTTTATAACTTTCTTGCCTAATTTGTTAATTTGAAAATTGAAAATTAGCCCTTTTGTTCTGTTGTCCTCAGGAACGTAGACCTGTTCGTGATGTTCAAGGCCCTTCACAGCTTTTGAATACGAACGGTACCGATTCGGAGACTGAAACTAACAGCTTTGGAGACCTTAACGGTTCCGAGAGGCTTCCTGGGTCTGTTCTTCTCGCAAGGGCAAGACTTTTCGAACGATTGAGAGGCGTTTCTTTGTCTAGTAACAGGTCTGTACAAATTTGATCTTGCAGTGTAGTGTGAGTTTAGATATTTCTTGGATAATTTTACTTTTGTCTGATCGAGAATTTTTTTTTTTAAGCGTGTGTTGATCCGGTAATTAAGGATTGATGCCTAAAATCAGTTTATTTATTTTATTTATTTTTAATTCAGTCGAGGCAACATAGTTACAATGGGAGAGAATCAGATGGAGTCCTCATTTTTCGGAGATCCAAATTATCGACCAGAAGGGCTTCAAGTGTCTTACGAGTGCAGCAAGAAACCACAAGGGCTAACTCAAGGTGCTATTAATGGTTTACACCGGCAAACTTTTAGCTCAGCCGAGGTTAAAACCGAGAGGAGAGATTGTAGCATTTGTTTAGAGAGTTTCACTAACGGTGACATGCTTATATCCTTGCCATGTACCCATAGTTTCCATTCCTCGTGCTTAAACCCTTGGCTTAAAGCTTGTGGAGATTGCCCTTATTGCCGTAGAGCCATAGCTAAGGATATATAGAGACCTGTAAATATAAACTTTCCTTAACCATAGCCACACGCATCTTCTGTTCCTCTTCTTGCTCTAGACAGGTCTTCTGGTTTTGTCCTCTTTTTCTGAGTGTTTTTTTTTGTTGTTTGCAACGGTTTTTATGTGTGCCATTAAGAAGTTCAGTGTCCTGTCTTTTTAGTTTCTTCACTGTGGTCTCTATTTTAAATGTCTTGTTGGTTATCACAAAGACTCTTTCTAAATCTTGATCCGACAATTTGGTTAAGCTTTGAGGTAAAAGCTCAACAAGTTCACGTTTTTTATCTTCAGATATTTCTACTGTCTTAATCCGGAAATGCTTCAAGCTTTGTGCCTCCATAACTTGTGTTCATCATGCATCCATGTATGTTATATATGTCGATGTCGAATGCATAAAGATGCAATCAATTTACATAACTTTAAAAGAAAGTTAAGGAAAAAGGAGACGACAGTTCTGCAAAAAGCATATTTCTTTTTGTTACAAAAGTAGAAAAATGGACCCCTTATCTTCATAATCACCTTCTTCAATTCCTTTCATGAAATCCCATTTATGTCTCCTAACTATCACTTTCTCTATTGGTACCTAACACAACTCACTCTCTAACAACTAAAATTAACAATACATACATAAAGAATGTCTTGACTTTTTCTATCACATCGATTTCATTTCTCAACAACATTTAAACCTAAAATGATTCAAACAAGTTGGACCAGTTTAGTTCGGTTTAGAACCAAAGGAGAATCAAACAAATTCACAAACTAACAACGAACTTTCCACTGAAATCAGATTTAACATGTAAGCAGCAATTCTCCTTCTCTTGCTACCGCCATTTTTGCAAATCAAAGACCAATCAATCCCATCACCTTACTCAAAATATTGAAGGTGACCAAGAAAAGAAAAAAAAAAAAAAACGAAATCGAAAGAAAACAATCGTGTAATCAAACTCCTAATATGTGAGCTACTAAACAAAAGTGGTTAGTTAGGTTGATTTCGAGGCTTGAGTCTTATTACCCGAATTTACAATGCACAGACTGCCTCTTCTCTACCAAACTCAGACATCGATATGCCATACCGGGTTATCGTCGAACCTTCCTTTCTCCAAGGCTACAATTTTAGCTCTATGAGCTGTTGCAGCCAACGCGAGCGAGCTCTTCCCTTTCTCTTCTTGATCCGGATACTCGCAGAACTCGGTCAAAGAATTAGACCTAAGATCAGCCGGTGGGATAAAGCAGTCTGGAGACAGACCGGGAACATTGAAAGCGACTTCTTCAATGGTCCATTTCTCCTCCATCTTTGTCCTAGTGTGGCTCATCGCAACTTCCCCAAATCTGAAAAGGTGACAACAGAGCGTCCAGAGTGAGCAATCATGATCCCTTCGACTTGTTTGTAATCCTCTAGAGACGAATTGATCGTGGTCTCCCAGTAAACAGCATCACCACTGTTAGATTGGATCCGGATCAACTGAGAATCCTCGATTTGAACTAAAAGTCCTGTTCTTTGGCTGAAGTAACCGAAGAGGATATGTCTTACGATCTCTGCTGGTCCTTCACTCCTCGCCTTTAATGTTCCAGGGTCGGTACATAGCTTCAGAATGAAACATTCTTCACCATTGACTTTCTTCTCTCCAACACACTTCGATTCAGCAAACATAGTGGCAGTAGTTCTCGGATCAAGCCCCTGATTGATCATTCAACATAAAAAATCAGCAACGGATCGACTAAAAGATCATGCATACAATTCACGGTTCGTGGTTTAACCTGAAGTGCACGGCGAAGAGGCCTGACGGGTCCTTTAGCAGTGTGAGAACCGAGCCAAGGAGTGTGCCTCCAAACGAGCTTGCCATTGCAGCCAGCACGAACCTTACTAGCACCAACAGAGAGCTCAACGTACCACATGTCTGGATTCATCTGCCAGAGAACGAAACCTCCGGTTTCGGGCTTAGTCGGGTTTCGACTCCGAACAGTTCTTGTGGGAGTTTCAAGCTCAGAGGTAATCATCTTGAGCTTACCCATAGCATAAGCGTTTTTAATGGAGCTTTGTAACTTGTGACCACCACAAGCCGCCGTGTACTGTTGCAGAATGTACTGAGCAGATGATGTTTCCTGCAAGCAAGAAACATACTCAATCACCAGTGAAACGATGAACAATAATAGAAACAAAAAATCGAATTTTTTTTGTTTAATTATTATATATCAATCAAAATCCCCACCAGATAATGACAATACTCCACCAACCAATCGAAAATCGTCGCAAAAAAAAAAGAAAATAAATTTGAATAGATTATAGAATAGACGTCACGGAGATTCCAAACAAAAAACAACAAACGTGGAGGAGAGAGATCTGAGAGACTAACGATGGGAGAATGAGTGATGGTGAGGTGGTGGAGGAGAAGATGGGAGGAAGATACGTGAATGGGGGCGAGAGGAGCTCCCAAGACGCCGAGGAGAAGCCTCAAATCGGACCTACGATAAGCCGACGTGGAAGCCACGGACGGAGCACGTGACAACTGACCCTTGACCCAGTGACCTAAACCCGACCCGAGTCGTTTCGAGTCCCCTGCGGTTTCGCCTCCGCCTCCGTCGTTATCTGGATCAGGACCTTCCATTACAGGTTTCAAGCTCGCCGATCTCCCAGCCAGAGGCTCCGGTTGCGAAGCTAGGTAGTATCCGCCGCCGCCGCTGCAGCCGGAGCTTGCGATGAGTTTCTTCCTTCCCCAGAGAAGAGCCGTCATGTGTGAGCTCGAGCGGGACGGGCTCGCGGAACGAGAACGCGGTCTGGAACGAGAAGGTGAGAAGCCTCTCACGACTTCATCTCTGAGTGCTGAGAAAAATCCTTGTTTCTTCTCCATTTCTATGGACTCTTGAGTTTTTTTAACGTTCTTCCTCTTTCGTAATCAGAAATAAAACTGAAAAAGAGAAAATCGGAAGAAAAAAAAAAACCCTAAGATGACAGAGACGCCGGAGAATGAGAGAGCGGAAAAAGAGAAAGGCGCATAGGAGAGAGAAAGAGAGCAGAGAGATTTAAAGGACCCCGAGTGAGTGAAGAAGTGAACGAGAGAGAGAGAAATGATTTTGAAATTACTATTCTGCCCTCTAATTCTCGCTTAACGAATTAGTGCTATTTTACGGGGGAAGAGAAAATGACGTCAAAAATCATAGTATTAAAGAAAAAGGAAAATTCACGCGTTCTCTGACATTTAACGCGATCGAGGGTGAGGAGGGAAGTGGGAACACAAGTGCGATTGTGAATGCGTTTGTTTTTCGTTTAGTTTCTAGAAGTCGCGATTTTGTGGTCGAGTTTAGGTGAAGTGGAAAATGGAGACTACAAGGACAAACGAAATGTAGATAAAATATAAACGTAAATATATGAAAACGTGTTCGTGCTCACCATTTAATTATTCTCATAACTAGAGAAGAATGTGGAAACGTGGTTGAAAGAAAAGTCGAGATTAAAGACTAGAGAGAGTTAAACATCGGACTTCAAAACAAAGCGTGGGGATTGCTAGTGGCGCCGTTAAGGATGGTACACGATTTGACATTCTTTTGATTCTAATGCTTTCTTTTCCATTACTTCTCACAGCACCTACATTAGCAAACCTGTCCAAAGCCTTTAAAAATAAATTATTTATTATTCTTTTTTCATTTAAAAAAAGAAAAATTACGAATCACGTGTTGCCACGCATCGTAACAGTGCAGGAGACACTTCTTAAACAAAGATTTTTAGAGACGGTTCAACACTAATTATGTGGGTCTCACTATTAAAAAAAATTCTTTTTAAGAAGCGACCTTATAAACTCCTCATGTAGTTGGTCTTAAGCATATGGGTTTCATATTGGTAATGGCGGTTAATTTTAGAAATAGTAAAAGACTAGTTGACATGACATAGACGATTAAAGGATAATATACTAGTGAAGGTAATTTGATCCCCATAATATAGCGTGCAAATTCAGTCTACGACTATCCATCTGTTTTGGGAAGATCTATCTCGTGAGGCTCATGAAGTCTAGTCCTGGGAACAAATACTCGATACTCGCCGAATACTCGCGATTCGCCCCGTTCAAACTTGCGGGTAACAAGTACTCGTTTAAGCAAGTCAGATAACATGGCGAAATTTTTTAATACTCGCAAGTACGGAGTAAGTATCAAGTAACGTTTTCTTTTTCGATACTTGACCCGCTTTTTTATTATCAAGAAATTATTTCATAATAGTTTTATGATGAATAATTTATCTTTATTAATTAACAACATATTGAATAAATTAATCTACTAATTAATTTGAGTGCTTGTTTTATTGTGAACCATTTTATTTTATAGGAACAAAAGGAATGAAAAAAAAAAAAAGCTTTATGAGAAGAAACAAAGTTGATGTTGTTTTTATGTATTTCAAATTTTATTTTTAAATATTTATGTTATTTTGGATGTTTTGAAACTTGGACAATTTGTATGTTTAGATTTTAACAAACTTGTTTAAGTATTTATGTTATTTTGTTCGAGTACTTGTTTAATAAATTAGCAAGTCGCAAGGCAATACTTAATAAATTAGCAAATCGCAAGGCAAGACAAATAGTTTGTGAGTCAGCAATTTTTTGGCAAGTACTCGTGACTGCAAGTACTCGTCTGTCGCAAGGCAAGTAACAAGACGACTTCTATAAAAATTGAATGGGATAAGGGGTCGTAAGTATACCGAAAAGTCTGGATACCGTTACACGCCCATGCGTCTACGCATATTATGCATGTACAGTTTCAGATTTCATATTTTTATTCTGTATAATAAAAAGTTTTTGGCCGCAGTTTTGGACTGAGTCTGCTCATAAAAAAATAACGCTAAGGACCGACGGATTCATCCCAATAGCCGAACCCATATTCCTGATTTTTTGTTTTTCTGATTCGAAATTGCAATCTCGAAATAACTTTGCTAAGCAGCACTTGGAGATCCGGGAAATGATCCCACTCAATGTTGGCACAATGATTCCGCAAAAACAAAATTGAAGTGAATAATTCAAACTATAAGTTACACTAAAACGAGAAAGGTATGTGAATAATTAAAAGTGGCCGATATGATAATTAGTCATGTAGTTTGAAAGCTTAAGCGTTGGAGAAAACAAAACTTAAACAAAGCAACATGTGAGTGTCTTTGAGGTTCTCGCTTCTAATAAATTCTAACGGTCAAAAAGACTTGTTATTCTGGTTTAGTCCTGGTTTTAGACACTATATATTTTTAAAATGCTGTTACCATTCGAACATATGGGATTAAGAAGAAGAAAAAGGTAGGTGAAAAAATCACAGCGTTACAGCAGTTGGTTTCTCTATATGGCAAGGTGATTTACTGATTCACTAACCAACTAAACTTCTCTTCTTTTTTTCTTTGTTTATTACATTTTATAAACATCAGATTTTTAAGTTCGAAAGTAAAACAAAATTACGTTACGTGAAATGTGTTTGTATTGGGTATATTTCAACACTTGTAAAAGTCGCTTAATCAATTAGCTAAAAGATATGAAATATATTTAAATGTTAATCTTATAGAAGGCCAGACGTATGATCAAACACAGAATATAAGAATTAATCTCTTATTTAAGCTTATGGAAAATCTCTCAAAACCTTAAGCCTCTCAATATCTGTTTCTGATAAGTTCTGTCACAGCTCTAGACAGCTCGAAAACTTTAAACACAATTGCTATTATCTTAATGCTTAGATAACTTCTAAACATTATTTAGATAACTCCTAAAATAATAGGAATGTATATTTAGATAACTCCTAAATATACTAGACTTAATCTCCAAGTCTAATTCAAGCTTATCACAACATTGTCCCCCTTAAGTTTGAACTCCATCTCATGCAAATCCTGAACTCCAATGAGGCTTCTCATTTCTCTGAACTTGATTCTGCCCAGCGCCTTTGTCAGTACATCCGCCTTTTGTTCATTCCCTGGAACATGTTCCACAGCTACTTGTTCATTCTCCACACACTCACGAATGAAATGGTATCTTCGGTGAATGTGTTTACTACGACCATGGAACACCGGGTTTTTGGTAAGTGCGATGGCAGATTTGTTATCAACTCGGATAGTCACCTTTGCACACTCCTTATCTGTAATTTTGCCAATGAGCTCTTGGAGCCAGATCGCTTGTTTGGATGCTTATGTAGCTGCCATGAACTCATCTTCGAACGACGAGAGAGCAACTGTTTCTTGCTTTTGTGAACACCAAGTAATGGGACAATTGTTAAAATAGAAGATGTGTCCGGTCGTGCTCTTACCGTCATCTTCATCCACATTATGGCTACTATCACTCTAACCAACAAGTCCTGTGCAACTTGAACGACTAAATGCAAGGCCGAGAGTCAAAGTACCTTTTAAGTATCTTAACACTTGCTTTAAGGCTGCTCCATGAGACTCCTTCGGTGCTTGCATATAGCGACTTAGTACACCAACACTGAAGCACAAATCTGGTCGAGTATGAATCAAATATCGAAGACAACCAATGATTCTTCTGTAACTTGTTTCATTGATAATGTTTTCCTTCAAGTTCTTCGACAGCTTTACGTTTTGATACATGGGAACTTGAGTTGCATTGCAGTCTTCCATTCCAGCTTCTTCCAGAATTTTCGATGCATAACGTCCATGACTCAGAGTTATGCCATCTTTGTGCTGAATTACCTCAATCCCAAGATAATATGTGAGCTTCCCTAGGTCACTTATCTCGAACTTCGTTGCCATCTCTGTTTTAAACAGGTTTATCATCGACATGCTTGATCCCGTGACAAGTAGATCATCTACATACACAGCGACTGTTAGGAGTTCTCCTCTTTCCTCCTCTCGATACAGAGACGGTTCCTTCGAGCACTTGATGAAGTTTAACTCCTTCAGAGTTTGATTAAGCTTCTCATTCCATGCTCTAGGTGCTTGTTTAAGTCTATAAAGAGCCTTGTTCAGCCTGTACACCTTGTTCTCGTTTCCTCTGACTTCGAAACCTTGAGGTTGTGTAACATACACTTCCTCTTTCAGCTCTCCATGCAAGAACGCTGTTTTAACGTCAAGGTGATGAATCTCCCAATTTTTTGAGGCTGCGAGAGCAATGATGAGCCGTATGGTCTCAATGCGAGCTACCGGTGCGAAGACCTCATCGAAATCAATTCCATGTCTTTGCACATAGCCCTTTGCGACAAGTCTTGCTTTATACTTGATGATACTTCCATCAGGGTTCCGTTTGATCTTAAAAACCCATTTAAGACCAATTGCTTTTGCTCCGATCGACAAGTCACACAAAAACCACGTTTGGTTCTTATTTATCGAACCAATCTCATCCTCACAAGCTGTTATCCAGTGTTGTGATTCCTTTGCTTCCTCAAAATCCCAAGGTTCGTCGTTTAGAGAGAGAAGAAGTCGTTCGCCTTCCAGCTCTGCGAGACAGATGTAATCATTTAGATACTCTGGTCTGTGGCGTGTTCTAGTTGATCTTCGTACAAAGGGAGAGTTGTCTTCTTCTTCATAGTCTGTTTTCTCAGAACCATTCTCTTCTTCTTCTTCTGTTTTATCGTTTGCAATTTTCCCACCGTCTTCAAGAAAAGTATCACTTCCTTCTCCAAACTGTACCACAAACATTCCAGAGTTGTTATCTTCTTCTTCTTGGATGGTCCAATTCCAGGCTTTGGTTTCATCAAAGAGTACATCTCTGCTTACTACAATCCTTTGTCTTGCAGGGTCAAGCAACCGATATGCTTTGGACCCTGGCTCTGTTCCGAGATGCACCCGAACTCTTGTTCTATCATCTAGCTTCTTTCGCCCAACAGTTTCTGTCCTTGTATAGCTAATGCAACCAAAAACACGAAGATGCACTTCATATAGCTGCTTATCACAACAAATCTAAACTTGAAATCCAAAATTTGATACTTCCTACATTTTAATTTTTGTTTTTAAATGTAATTTTGGAAAACTGGAACAGAATCAGTTTTGCATGAAACAATGGGTTGCATAAAGTTCTTACAAGACCAAGCTCAAGTCCTTTTCTCTCCTTAGTTCAAAGATCAATCAAACATCACCATCCTTAGGTAAGCCATCATTTTTGTATTCTCTGATTCACTTCTTGTTACTTACAGTATATTTTATCAATAAAGCAGGAAAATATTTTATTTTTCCATGATTCGTCAAAATGACTGTTTCAAAACTTAAAAAAGACGACTATTGTTACTGTACGGTGACGTATGAATAGTTGATGTTGTCTGCAGGACGACGAAGACAGCGGAGACGTCAACCCGACGGAAGTCAAAGAGTTGAAAAGCTATGGTTTGTCTTGAACCATTAGCTTGGTCCGTACACGTGGCGAATACCAACGGTGCTGATTTATGGTCACATGCTATCTTGTCGCCGACAGTGGTGAACCAGTAAATTTGCCGAAACCAAATCATAGTGAAAAAGATAGCTTTTCAAAGTTTTTTCTTATTTCCTATTGGACTTTTAGTAAGATTTGACGTGTGTGAAAAAATGAAAATACAAATATATATATATATAAACGACGAGTATGTTATAGCTGTACTTATGTTTATTATTAGGGAATTTTTATTACAAAAGTAGGATCTCTCTTGGCAATAATGGCCAACAAATCTAAAGATCAAAGCGATAGAACTTCAAGAATTCTTTTGTTTTAGGAGAAGAAGAGAAGGCCTCAGCTTTGTTGTTTAGTTGCTGAAACAACTTCACTGATACACTTAAACGTTCTCATTCCTTTGAGAAGCATCAAGCATCTTCCCAAACTCGAGCGCCTTTCTCTCGCAAAGAACTCTTTGTTTCTCTTCTCTGGATGGATTCAAACCCTCAGCATGTTAAACATGATTGGGATTGCATTGAATGCCAATTTATTACATCATTTTCTCACCTGATCATCTTTTCAGCGCTGAATCCTAGTGAGTCATGCAACAGATTCCTCATGTAGTAGTTATCTTAAACAAGCTACAAATTAGACCTCCTTATTGTTATAGATATCTGCAAGGTATGCTTCGGCCGATCCATCTTTGTTTTGATCCCAATGAACTTTTTGTTTGTTTCCAAGCTTGTTCATTGAGCTTCAAGCGACTCAGAGTTCCATCTGAACAAAGTTAATGAGACCTTTCCTTTGTTTAACCTTAATTTCTCTCAGATAAAAAGTTGGTTCGTGACGGACGACAACGAGGCTAATGAACAACTTTAACCTAAAGGATGCGATAGTTTATGGGGACAAAACCAATACGTCTCACGACCACTGACATTTGGTCACTCATATCGTGTACTTTCTTTTAGTATGTCTTATGTTTGTGATTTGTATAACTCACCACTTGGCTTTTCTACTGCCTCCTTAGTTTCATGGTATAAAAATACGAGAAGCTAACAAAAAACGCATGTTATATTATCACATACATGACAAAACTGGAGGACTTCCATCGTTCCACGTTCCATAAGTTATATCAAAGTAAGAATGTGAATACAGAGAACCTCGAACATCATCATCTTCATTAGAATCAGAGAAGCTGCGGGTACATACGCTCGGGCCATTTGGGATAAGCACGCTTGTATAAGTTCATGCACACAACGTCATGTTGCTGCACCACTCCATTGAATATGCACTTCATTGCCCCTGTGCAAGGTTCACATGTATAAGCAAAGATTCTAGAAAACAATCTCCCTTCTAACAAATGACAAATAATGTCTTACCATGTGTGCCCACTGGCTCCTTCACGCGACCACGGCGTCCACATTTTGACCACACTTCTACAGGCTGCACGCAAAAAAAACATTGTTTCATCCCAAAGCTTTTAGCTTTCGGTCTCCTATATTAAATAATACATTCAATCCATTGATTTTACTTCTCCTGCTTACCTTAAACCATCTCACGTCTTCCGGGTTATGGAACATATATCTCACTGATGCTTTCATTTTTGATACTCTCTGAGGATACCTGAACCAAGCCACATGACAGAGCTTTAGTATGTATGCAAACTAGAATATGCGACTGTACTTGGAAAGAGAAAGGTATTAAGAGAGAATACCCAGTTAAGATTATCTTCTTCAATATTATTTTGTTGGGTTCAACACTTTTCAAGGAACCAAGGGCAGCAACGGCAGGAGCATCCGACCCTTCAGAAATCTTCAGCACTACCAAAGGAAGGGAAGGGAAAGATATTGGGCCGTATACTGAAGCCAATGAGAAAGTCCCCGGATGCAGGAATCTCTCCATCTTGTGCTTGTCTGAGCTGAAATTGTCGGTTGAAAATACTGGCCTGGAAAATACAAACCCACCATTATTATTAAAGATTGCAAAAACGAGAAGCTATAGTAGGTGAAAGAGGAACAAATTTGCCAACCTTGCCACGAACTGGCGGAAACCAACATGGAACATAAGCTCTTCTTTTGTTTTAATAGGATCTTCGTAACCATCGTACTTCTTTACGCTGCGGAGCATAGTTAAAAGGGGATGAGAAGTTAGCTGAGGAAACAAGGTCTCAACAAACAAACAAATATAAACAGTGAGATGGTGATTACCTAAAGTGCAGAACCGACATCTTGGATTCATGCTGTAAAAGCCCAAATCCTATAATGGGTTTCGTGCCCACAAGGGAGGATAGTTTAGAGGCAGCAACAAGAGGCACTTCCTTAATATGCAGCCGTACATATGACCCAGTTGTTACACAATCATCTCTGTTTTCTTCTTCCATTTTCAGAGCTTGCTTGAGCACAAGCTTTTGAGTTCTAACGACATTATCAAAAGCAAAGATTCTGGCATAGTCCTGAGGTAGAGACTCCTGCATTTCCCAACAAATAATAAAATTTAGCAACACTTTCAGTAAAAGGAAAACAATAAGCTTCACATCAAGATCAGTGTTACTACATTTGGATCCCAGGAGGAGGTTCTGAAGGATTTAAGACCCCTGTACTTTGCAAAACGTTTTCTTGCAGGCTGATCAATGGGAGTGTCCACCTCATCTGGAAATTCTGAAGACGAACCAATAGAAAACTTTAATTCATTTGTTGTAATCCTAATGACAAAAACAAGTAAGACAAAATCAAGAGCACTTGAGAGATTCAGACACTCTACAAGCAGTCAAACGAATATGTGCACATACACACAGACAAATGATGATTCATACAGAAAATAACTCCACAAATGTAAGGACAAAATACAAACCCTCATCCTCGGCATGTGCCTCTTTGATTTTCTTGATTTGGTCCTCATATTGCTCTCTTGTCAAGTTTTCATCATCCTGAACAATGAGCATGGCTTATAACTTTATCAATCATAATAAAAATGCAGTGAAGCTACAATTACTGTTTGTAAAACACAAACGTAAAGGGAGAAAACGCTTACCATCATCTCGGAGTCATTATGAGTTTCACTATCCAATTCCCGCAAGTTCAGTGTTTCTTTATCATCCTCAAAATCTTGGTCTTGATTGGAATAACAATCCTCTCCTCTATCCAATACCATACCATCATCATCGGAATCGCCATTATCAGAATCATCTTCATCTGTTTCATCCACAATCCAAGCAGCCTGTAAATCAAATCATAAACAGCCAAAAATAAGAGGGCCTCCGATTTATGACATATATTGTGGAAGACAAGTCCACCCGAGACAGGAATAGTTAATGTTGGGTTAAAAATCATCCAGAAACCTGATATTCTGAAGTCCCTCGTGGCAAAGTCCTCTTCTTCGGCTTTCCCTGTTTCTGATTTCTGTCAGCTTCTGCCTCAGCCTCAGCCATTTCTTCCTCAGTTGGCCACGTCTACACAATTGGAGCATCAAAACATTTAGAACTCCAGAACAGATAACAACACAAGCAAAGTGGCCCCTTCATCTGTTAAAGAACTAATCAGACTTACCTGTTCCCCTGCTAAAGGATCTGGAGTGTTTTCAGCTACTAAAGGCTCTTGTTTTATGGGATCAGGAAGCAGAGACCTCAGTACCTGGTCAATTTCAAAATACGTAAAAAAGAATAAAGCGAACTGACAAAGAGAAGAAGGCCGTGATATATAACACCATAAAAGCACAATAACACTTCATTTCACGAGGTGTATCATATATTCAATAGTAATACGTTATCATGACAGACAATTCCAACAACCATATAGGCTGTTCGCCTGTCACTTAGTTTGAAGGATGCTGTTCTAGCATTCAGCACAAAGTATTTTTTAAGGTAAAAGACTACAAATTTATCGATAGTCAATGAAAATATCATATACCTCTTCAGCATGTGAATCATCCAATTCCATGGAATTCTGTTTTTTCCTTTCATTCAATGGAACTGGGTCCTTCAGGACTTCAACTTTTGAGAGCTGAAAATCTCCGACGCCAGAAACATGGACCTAATATAAAGAAAACAATTTTACGAGATCAGACAAGGGCATAGCACAAGGCATGGCAGAAAGAGTAGAATGGCTTGATTACCAGCTGATTTACAGATAGTTTGCGAGCACGCAAGTAACCAGAGAGAAGTAGAGTGCACTTTCCTGAGCTTTCGTCATCCACCAGCATCCCAACCTGAATGCACCATTCAAAATTACGGAGGATGTTTTACTTTTTTACGAAACCTTAATACTGTTTCCCATAACCAAATTAGATGCTATGACTACAAGATTTAACAAGCACCTTCTGAGCCACAACATATGGTCGTTGACTTCGCCAATGAGGTACAGTAAGCCTTTGTGCCTTGAATAACCACATAAACTGCAAACACACGAAGAAGTATGGATTTGCATCATCTAAACTTAGCTCTAGGCTAAATAAATCTATAGTAGATCACTTGGTACAATAATATAAGAATCACAAGAATTTACCTTATGCAACTCATCTCTAGTATCTGCTGGATAAAACTTACAATCCTCAGGGAATTCAGAAGCAAGTTGAGAGGCACACATCTTTTTCAGCTCATTCTTCTTTTTCAAGTCACTGGGTAAATCCTGCAATCAAGCAAAACGAAATCGAGAAGTTAAACTTCAAAGCAAAGTTTGAGAGATCAGAGATCCCTGGTATAGACCAATTGCAGCAAAAAACTTACACGGATCAACACAGCGGTACTTGGTAGACCAATAGATCTAAGCACAGAAAGACACTGACTTCCGAAAGAATCTATGAAGTTAGAGATATTCTCTTCCCATAGAGAGTTTGCAGATGCAACAAAAGCCATCAAATCAGCAACCTATTCATTACCAGTAAGAAATAATAAATCGGTTAGCAATAAACTCTCTTTACTGAAAGAAGAAACAAACGCAGGCAAAGAAGACTCTCATGCCTTAGCCATTTCCATGCATGTTAGAAGATCTCCGTAAGGCGCCTTCAACACCTGTGATATATTCAGAGCATGAGTTTGACATACGAAGCAATGTATATATATATATATATATATATATAAACAAAACAAAGCTTAGCTCCACCAAATATGCTGTAAGGGAATACACATACACTTGCTCTTAGCTTATACTCGGAAGATGCAACTGTGGAAGAAGAAGAAGAAGTGACTCCAGAATCATCATCAGTAGATAACAGCTTCAAAACATCTTCACCAAGTGAATTCAAATCCACGGAAGCAGAGAGAGGAAACAAGACCTATCATCATAAACAGAATTAAAAATTGCAATTAACACAAGAAAGCCTGTAAATTTGTAAAGCAAAAAGGTTCCTGTAAACTCACGATAACACGAGGAGCACTAGTTAACCCTCCAGAAGCCCTCTTCTCCTTCAACACTGCTGCTCGTTTCTGCTCTCTGAGCTAAATTCAGGGAATTAAAAAAAGAGAGAAATCAAGTATCTTGCAAAGAGTCGCAGATCAAAAGAAAGAGTGTAGGAAGGAAGAATCACCATCTTGCCACGCTGAAGACGAGCAGCTCTTGCACCTTTGGCATGGTTACCCTCCGTTTTACCAATCCGGCCGCCATCTGATCCAATTGCAATTTTCGGGAGATTTTTTTTTTGAGTTATTCCGAAGATAGAAAAAGACGAAACCATTGATGGGGTTACCTTGGGATGTTCTGTGGAGATTGCGAGAAGATTTAGAGGAGAAGCGAGTCTTGTGAGCCTTATTGACTTGAACTCGAGAGCGCCCCATGGTGACTGCAACGGAAGAAAGCAGGAGGAGTGTTTGTTTGTTCGCTCGGAAGTTTTAAACCCTAATAATTAAAAAAACTCCCTATTTTTTTTTTTCTTCCTCAGGGTTTTTGTTTATTGGGTCAGCTTTTTTTGCGTATTTATTCTTTCATTTAGAGGAATCGATCTAGAAGCCCATTAAGGGCTATCTAAACAAACTAGCCCATTGGACATGATGATTCACTTTTTTTTTTGTTTTTTCATTCAAATAAGAAAATTGGCTTTGGTCAAGCAAGGCTCAGAACTGAAACACTGCACAATTGATCCATTCAAGTCTGAGATACATACGTATAGGATTTGGAGATCTCTCGGGAGACGTTATTTCTTAATGCAAGCAGGTTTCTATAGGGGCTTTGGACACAACACTCAGTGATGGAGGGGGAGGAACTCAAACTAAATTTATATATTTGCCCTTGAAAATGTGGTTGCCCCAGTAGAGAGAGAGAGTAATAAGATTGCATCCAAGTCAAACTGCACCAGGGTGATGCTCGAATGGGATAGGTTAGGTAAGATCTTCGACAAGATACCAAACTCAATCGGCCCTCTCAACTTGTTGTTACTGAGCATCGTCCCTTGCCTCCATGTTAAGGAGGGGGCGCGTGTATTTGAGTCTTAACTTAGGTCAGCTGATATGCTTATACAAGGCACGGAAGAAGCTTGGATTGTGTGAAATGAAGACTCTAATGCTTTTAACGAGGTTTGATTTGCAGTTTACTTAGTCTCGCTTTAGTATAAGATATAGAGACGAGTGCGTTTGTTGTTCTTCATGCTCCGTATTGACAAGTGTAGCAGAGAGTGTTTTGTACTTTGTTGAGGTGGTGGTTATGTGCTAGAGGATCTGGCCTATGTTTATAGCGTTCAGTTTTGTAAGGTTGAGAAGTACAATGGGAAGCTATTTGTTTATAAACTGGTCAATTGGTTCGGATTTTACTGTTGAATATGCGCTGGAGATCATTACCAAAAAGATGGGAAACACTTGCAAAGGAATTTTCCAAACAAGTTACAAAACATAACGAAAAGAAATAGACAACTCCTCAAATTTTACATAAAATAAAGAAAAAGAATATTACAGATCTACATGACTTTGAAGTTACAAAATTTTAGCACGAAGACACAAACGGAAGCTGAAGATGGATCCTGTTTGAGTTGGATTAGTTTTCTCTGATATGAGAAAACTGATCAAGGTCAAACCGGACTCTCCTCATTACATAGTCGCTTAAGATGATCATTACATAAGATCATGAGAAGACTTTGCACAAACTCATTAGTCTCTTCATTGGAATATAAACCTTCAAAAATTGTCTCAAAATCAAGGCCCATATCTTCTTCCACGTTGTTGCTGTTTTTTTCAGGAAGCGACACAATCTAATGATCCTCTTCTCCAGTTTGATTTTCAGGTAGTTCACCATCGGAATTGTTGAGGAGTTTATCGAGATCCGTATCGCTCCACTCATCCAAGTTAGCGTTGTTGCTGTTGCAGGGTTTTTCAGAAAGCGACACAATCTGATGATCCTCTTCTCCAATTTGATTTTCAGGTAATTCATCATCAGAATCGTTGAGGAGTTTATCAAGATCCATGTCTCTCCACTCATCCAAGTTAGCGTTGTTGTTGTTGTTGCTGCTTAAAATGTCAGAAGTCGACAGGATCTGATTGTTGGAAAGAAAACTATTTTAGAGGTGATGGAGAAAGTGTTTAACAAAATTTGAGAGAGAAGAAAATGTTTTAGGAAGTGAAAGGAAGACTTAGTAGAATGCTTTATATTTCTTGATTTTAACTTGGTTACAAATGAAAGGGAAGAGAGGTATTTATAGCCTCCAAAGTACAAAATATCTTACATATTTTAATCTAAAATCTAGAGGATTCTACCATAATATCTATATTATTTTATTCTTAATTATCTAGATAATTCCATATGAATATCTAGATTTTTTGTTTAAGGAGGTGGAAGATGATGATTCTAGAGAACTTCTAGAAATTGGATCAAGTTTGGGTTTAGCCCAATAATTAAACTTGATCCAAAATCAAGTTTAACTTTCAACACCCCCTCTTAAACTTGATTTTGTCACTCCAAGCAAGCTCCTCATCTTGATAAAGTCTTCGCGCTTCAGTGGCTTGGTGAAGATATCGACTACTTGATCGTTTGTCTTCACATACTCCAATTGTACTTCCAACTTAGTAATACACTCTCTAATGTAATGATAGCGAGTGTCAATGTGCTTACTTCGATCATGGAAGACAGGATTCTTTGCCAATGCTATTGCTGACTTGTTGTCCACAAAGATTTTTGTTGGCTCTTCTTGTGGTAAACTCAACTCTTTCACCAGATTCCTTAGCCAGATAGCATGACACACACATGAAGTAGCCGCTACATACTCCGCTTCACAAGTAGAAAGGGTGACAATTGGCTGCTTCTTTGACATCCGTGTGAAAGCGGTTTCTCCAATGAAAAACACAAATCCACTTGTGCTTTTCCGGTCATCTACGTCTCCTCCCCATTCGCTATCACTATATCCAACAAGTTGTAATCATCAGAAACAGAGTAATATAAGCCAAAGTTTATGGTACCTTTGATATAGCGAAGGATCCTCTTGGCTGCCTTGAAGTGAGTTGTTGTTGGATGCTCCATGTATCGGCTCACAACTCCAACTGCATATAGGATGTCTGGTCTTGTGCAGGTCAGATAACGTAGGCTTCCAACCAAGCTCTTAAAGAGTGTTGGATCCACACTCTCTCCTTCTTCTTGCTTTGACAGCTTGGCTCCACATTCCATTGGCGTACAAACTGGATTTGAGTCATCCATCTTGAACTTCTTAAGCACCTCTTTAGCATATCCTTCTTGGGTAATGAAGATTCCATTTTCTTCTTGCTTCACTTCAATTCCAAGGTAATAGGACATCAATCCAATATCGGTCATCTCAAACTCCTTTGTCATCTCCATCTTGAAATCTTCAAACATACTTGGATTGTTGCCTGTAAATATCAAGTCATCTACATACAAGCATGCAATCAGTATATCATTGTCTTGAGTTTTGATATAGAGTGCATGCTCATATGGACACTTGATGAAGTTTTTCTCCTTGAAGTATTTATCAATCCGAGTGTTCCATGCTCTTGGTGCTTGTTTGAGCCCATAAAGTGCCTTCTTCCACCATAAGACTTTGTTTTCTTCTCCCTTGACTATGTAGCCTTGTGGTTGTTCAATGTAAACTTCCTCTTCAAGTTCTCCATTCAAGAAGGCTGATTTGACATCCATTTGATGTATCCTCCAACTCTTTTGGGCTGTCAATGAAATTATTAGTCTAACAGTTTCTAAACGAGCAACGGGAGCAAATACCTCGTCATAGTCGATTCCGGCTCTTTGACTATATCCTTTTGCCACCAATCTTGCCTTGTATCTCTCGACTTTTCCTTTAGAGTTATTCTTTGCTTTGTACACCCACTTTACACCAATTGCTTATGCCCATTTGGAAGTGAAGCTAACTCCCATGTCTCATTCTTCTGTATCGCCTTGATTTCTTCATCCATTGCATCCTTCCATGTCTTCTTTTCCTTAGCTTCTTGGAAATTCATGGGCTCGCAATCTGAAAATAGACAAAATAAAGTGAGATTATCTTGATTTTCAGTTACCTCATAAATCTCTTGAAGACTTCTAAAACGTGGAGTCCTTTCACTTGAGCTCTCATCTCCTTGAGAACTTGGTGTTGGTGAAGTTGGTGGGGTAACTGGTGGATCCTCTCTTGGTTGCTCATCTTCTTCAATATGTGGAAAGAAGTTGTAGTCTTCATCAATTGATCTCCAATCCCATTCTCCTTCTTCATCAAATATGACATTCCGACTGATGATTGTCTTTTTTGTTTCGGGATTGTAGAGCCTGTACCCTTTGGAGTTAGCATCATACCCAATAAAGATATACTTTCCGCTTTTATCATCTAGCTTGCTCCGCTTCTCGTCTAGAACATCAGCATGAGCAAGACTTCCAAATACTCTTAGATGTGAGACACCAGGCTTCCTTCCACTCCATGCTTCTTGTGGTGTCTTTCCCAAAACGCTTATTGTTGGAGATCGGTTTGATAGATAAACAACGCATGCAACTGCTTCTGCCCAAAACTCATTTGGTAGCTTCTTACTTTTGAGCATGATTCTTGCCATCTCAAGGATAGTCCTATTCTTCCTTTCCGCTACTCCATTTTGTTGAGGGGATCTAGGCACCATAAATTGTCTTCTAATACCATTATCTTCACAATACTTCAAAAACTCATTGGACATGAACTCTCCTCCACGATCAGATCTCATGGCTTTGATCATAAGACCACTTTCCTTCTCAACATGGGCTTTGAACTTTTTGAAGTTTTCAAATACTTCTGATTTTTCTTTCAAAAAGTAAACCCATGTCTTTCTTGAGAAATCATCAATAAAGAGAAGGAAGTAGTTACTCTTACCGAGTGAACTTGGTTTGATCGGGCCACATACATCTGTATGTATGAGTTCCAATGGCTTTCGTGCTCTTGTCTCTGACTCCTTTGGAAAGCTCATTTTGAATTGTTTTCCAAGTAAACATCCTTCACAAACTTGATTTGGATGATTGATGCAAGGCAATCCTCTCACCATTTCCTTCTTGGAAAGTTGCTCTAGGCCTCCAAAATTGAGATGTCCGAATCAAAGATGCCAGAGCCAAGACTCCTCCTTGTAGCACATCTTGAGGCATTGTGCGATGTCATTTTGAATGTTCAAGAAAAACATTCGGTTCCTTGTCATCGGCACCTTGGTGATGAGATTGTCTTCATGATCTCTTATAGAAAGGTTGTTATCCTTTAAACAAATATCATAACCTTTCTCTAAGAGTTGTCCTAGGCTCAAGATGTTGGTCTTCATATTTGGAATATAGTAAACATTGGAAATGAATTGATGATCTCCATTCTTCAATCGAATGAGAATATTTCCTTTACCTTTCACCTCCATCTTCGATTCATCTCCTAAAGCCACGTTTCCTTTCACCGATTCATTAAGCTCCACAAACATGCTTCTTTTCCCGCACATGTGATTGCTTGCACCACTATCGAGGTACCATTTGTGAATCTCCTCTGGTTCATCCTTCTTGTAAGCCATCAATAACATATCATCTTCTTTGCTCCTTTCTTCAACATAGTTGGATTTCTCTTCAACTCTATTGTTGTTCGGAGCTTTGCATTCGGAAGCATAATGTCCAAACTTTTCATAGTTGTAACATTTAACACTTGACTTATCATACCTTGCTTTTGGGCTTCCTCTTCCACAGCCTCTTGATGAGCTTTCTCCTCTTTGGTTTGTATGGTCTTCATTGGATCTCCAACCACGTCCATGTACATAACCACGACCTCTTCCTCGGGCTTGACCACCACCACGTCTTTGATGACTTCTGCCAGATTCTTCTTTAGTATCAATCCGCATCTTGAGTACTTTCTCTGTGATGTCTTCCTTTTTCTTCTTCTTTTCTTCATATGCTTGCAGTGATCCAAGAAGTTGCTCCATCGTCATAGTCTCCAAGTCTTTTGTCTCTTCAATCACCGTGACAATATGCTCAAATTTTGAATCCAACGATCTAAGAACTTTCTCCATGATTCTCACCTCATCTAACTTCTCACCGTTTCTTTTTAGGTTATTGGTAACCGTTAAGACTCTTGAGAAGTAATCAGAGATGAGTTCACCTTCCTTCATATGCAAGGCTTCAAATTCTCCTCTTAAAGTTTGAAGACGTACCTTCTTAACTTGTTCAGCTCCTTTGTAAGAAGTTTGAAGCTTCTCCCATGCTTCTTTGGCCGACTTTGCTCCTGCGACCTTCTCGAATGTGTCTTCATCTAATCCTTGATAGATTAGACAGAGAGCCTTCTTGTTTCTCTTCCTTGAGTCTCTCAAACCATCCCTTTGAGTTTGAGATAATCCACCATCATTCTCCGGTTCAATGAAGCCTTTCTCGACTATCTCCCACACATCATGTGCTCCTAGGATAGCCATCATCCTTAAACTCCAACTGTCATAGTTACTCTTTGTGAGCATTGAGACTTGGAAGGGAACACCATTGTTTGACATCTTTAAGATAACCAACCAGGCTCTGATACCACTTTGTTGGAAATGAAACTATTTTAGAGGTGATGGAGAAAGTGTTTAACAAAATTTAAGAGAGAAGAAAATGTTTTAGGAATTGAAAGGAAGACTTAGTAGAATGCTTTATATTTCTTGATTTTAACTTGGTTACAAATGAAAGGGAAGAGATGTATTTATAGCCTCCAAAGTACAAAATATCTTACATATTTTAATCTAAAATCTAGAGGATTCTACCACAATATCTATATTATTTTATTCTTAATTATCTAGATAATTCCATATGAATATCTAGATTTTTTGTTTAAGGAGGTGGAAGATGATGATTCTAGAGAACTTCTAGAAATTGGATCAAGTTTGGGTTTAGCCCAATAATTAAACTTGATCCAAAATCAAGTTTAACTTTCAACACTGATCATGCTCTGTAGTGTCGTCGTTGAAATAATTTGCAGGTGGTAAATTATGATGGAGGACTAGGGTTTGATCAGCAGTTCCATCGTGGTGTAAAACAACAGCGCTCTCATTCTTCTCAAGGAGAGCTTCTTCTCTTTGATTAGGGTTTTGATGAAGATCTGAGCGCAATGCCCTCACATCGGTCAACAGAATTTTGATGGACTCGATCGCTTCCATAATATCTTTGAGACTCTTGAATCTCTCGTCGTCGTCCCACCAAAACCCTAACCCGAGATTCTTGCGAGCCATGCAGATACCAAGGTCCTCTCTCGTCTCTTTGGTCTCCACCGGAAGAGGAGGAGGACTCTTCCTGGCGAGAAAAGCGGAGACCACGGCTTCCACGGAGGAGTGGCCGAACGAGAAGAAAGACATGTTCGATTTGGAAGACGAAGGAGTCGCTAAGACTACGATTTGCGCACCGGTGAGAAGACAAAGCTCCGAGGCTTTACTGTGGAGACCGTTGCTGCGTTTCGTGAAACTAGTCGCCATTGATAATCTGTTCTCAATCTTCTTTATCTCGATTTTCCTCTTCGTGCCTCCTTTCACCATTTTTCCTTCTTCTTTTTTTCTTTGCTTTACGAAGAAACCAAACCCTAATTCTCAAATTACAAAACAAAACTAGACTTAGGTCGAGAAAGGGTTTTTGTTCAGTGTCTGCAATTTTTCTTTTGATGTAGAAATAATAGCAAGTAATAGCGACACTCTCTTTCTCTCTGGATGTATATAAAGGCTCAATTGTGGCAAATTGGTAATTAAATCCGCCCCCAAACAACTAATTTCCCTTTTAGCAAGAAACAACATACCCAGACCGGTTCGATTTAACCAAATTGATTTACTCGTACCAAGTTCGGTTCGAGTAAAAAATGACGAATAAATATGTTGTGTTTATTTTATTTTAAAAAGTATTGATCTTTTTCTGGCAATGGCTAACAACTCCAACCAAGATCATCAAATCAAGAGACTTTCAAGTTTCAACATCTCTTTTGTTTTCTACCATAAGAACACACACACACACACACAAAAAGGAGTTCTCAGCTTTGTTGTTGAATTGCTGAAACAACTTCACCGATACACTTAAACTTTCTCCTTTCCTTGAGAAGCATCTTCCCAAACTCGAGCGCCTTTCTCTCGCAAACCGCTCGTTGTTCATCTTCTTTGATCGATTCAAAGTCTTCCACATGTGCCACACCCACAATTCTCCTGTCATTACCAAACCAAACACTATCAACAAGACTTTCCAGTTTATAAGATCGACAAAGAAATCTCTATGGTTTTCATTCTTTCACCTTATCATCTTTGCAGCGCCGAATCCGAGCGAGTCATGAAACAAATTCCTCATGTAGTTTTCTTGAACAAGCTGCAAAACCTCGGTACTGTTATAGATATCTGCAAGGTATGCTTCGCCAGGACCATCTTTGTTTTGATCCCATAGCTGAATGAACCTTTTGTTAAACATATTCCAAGTTTGCTCAATGGTTCTCAATATCCATTGCTTGTATTCCTGCGTTATGGAGTTCGGTTGGTTTCATTTACACAGATGTACTTGTAACAGTGTAGATGATGATGATGAGAAGAAAGAAAGAAAAACCGTAAATGAGAGTTCTTGATATATTGCTTACTTTCCGATCATTTCCCTCAGCAGCGTGTCCATCTTGTGCAAAGAAAGCAAGTATCAAGTTACCAAGATAAGCTCCAACGTCGAAGCCCATGGGTCCATAAAACGAAAACTCAGGATCTATAACTTGAGTTGAATCTTGGGTCACCATGACAGAACCGGTGTGAAGATCACCATGTATTAGAGCTTGAGCTCTCTCACAGAACCTGTAATAGAATACATAACGGCGGTTTAGATATACTAGCAAACTCCATAGCACATCCCTTGGGAATGGTAGCAAAAACATACATCGATTTAAGCTCTGCGATTTCGAGCTTCAAGGCACTATCTTCGCGCACAGCCTTAGCATCATCATCAAGATACGGTGAAGTCCAACGATTATATGTAGAAACTCTATACGGGTCCGAAAACACTACTTGCTCCGTTAACCGGCATAACTCCACATTTCCACAAAATTCGGTTACTACAAAGTTACAAAAATAGGTTGTTTGAGATCTAGCCTCATCATTGCAGGCAACACCAAAATGTATGTTGTAATTCTAAATATTGTTTGGAACCTGCTCTTTTGTGCTCTGTGGTATCGTGATAGAGGAGCGAAGTGAAGAAGAGTGTTTTCGCCATGTAATCCGACATGTGGTCTGCAAGGAATGGGTACTCAATCCCAGCAACGAGTCCTTTGCGGAGGATGATATGAGGAGGCTCGAGATATCTCATTCCGATCAAAGCCATTGTTCTGTCAAAATGGTAGACTTCAGGAACATGATCCGGCGATAAACTTCCGTGCTTTCTCAGAGTTGTTGCTTCAAAGTAAGCTCTTTCTTTCGTCATTGGCCAAGACTCCCCAATACAGCGAATATATGGAAGCGCCTATTTAGACACATGGAGATAAAAGACAAAAGTAAGAAAACTACCACCATAACCATAATCAACAATCTGATTTACTTAAAAGATCAAAGCTTGTTCGTTTCCATGAAAGTTAATACTTAATAAGCTGTATTCTCTAGATCGAAGTAACCGCAGAGAAAGGCACAAACTTTGAAAATGTGAAGACAAAGTGAATCATTTTTTAGTTACAATCTCTACAAAAGTATTTCAAAGGTACCAGCTTTCAGACAACAGAGACAGAGATTGATAGGTTTCCATGAAAACAAATTGAATCTGAAACGCATAGTTGATATGATTGTTGATTGCGTTGAGAGGGCTTTGAGCTCGAATAACCATTATTTTGAAAAGCCACTCGATTTACAAAAGATAAAACCTAATTCCTAACTTAGACCGGACACAGAAACTGAAACAAAGAGATACGAATTTTGATATGCTTTAAATATAGGGAGTTGACTCGAACCTGTTTGATGACGAGAGAACCAGTGGATCCGACAACGATGAAAACGAAATTGAGATTGCCATCTCCGACTTCCTTAATAACCAACTCTTCGTACTTGTCTCCGATCCTGGAGGAGAGAGCAGGCGTTGCCTTTATGTATTCTACAAGAGATTTCTCGTCTAATGGCTTAAACTCCTCAAACGACATCTTTTGCTCTCAGCTTAAGTTTCAAGCAGCCTGGAGAGAGAGAGAGAGAGAGATAGTTGCGGTGAATCAACCCGAGTTTTAAAGGTTCGATTTTGTCAAAGATTCTCAGTGTGGTTTTGGCTTCACATCTGCACGTCAGTCATCACATCGGTAAGGTGACTAACGAAACGGCAATACTCAGGCCTTCTCAGTTCTAGTAAAATCGTTGATAACCGGTCGTTAGTGTTTACCAAAGCCAAACCAAAATAATCCAATTCCAATTCGGGTTTCTCTCGGTTTACATTTATATTTACTAGTTGGAAACAGGAAATTGTTTTTTATACCAAATTCTAGAACTAATTATTAGTACATATGTGAATGTCTGAATGATAATATCAAAATTAGTTTGGAACTACAAAATAATTAAAAATTGTTCTTATTTCAGAAATTTGAAAAGATTGAAATTGTAATAAAGATAAATAAAAAAATATGATGACAAATTTCTTGGTTCCTTTCTACATCTGTATCTTTTGGATATATATTTCTTATTTTAATAAAGTTTCTTGGACTCCTATTGGTGATGATGTTACTACAACTATGTTATGGCTACATGGCCATATATCAACGTTTTCGACTATAAGGGTTGTTCTTCACGAGTTTTCGATTCGAACTGTTTAAATAAAGAGCTTGAATATATAGTACTTATTATGATGGATGTTTTACCTTCTTCTTTTCAGAACCTTTTTTTACCTTCGGCGGTTTCTCTCTTTGTTCCACTGGTTCTCATGTCATTGACTGACTAGGTCCTAAACTCTTTTTACATTCTCAAAGGTTTTAACTTTCTTTTTCAAGTGCAAAGATTGATTGAGGTAAATGGAATAAGACTGAATACTCCTCCTGGTCTGTTATTAGCTTCTGAACAGATTGCTCCAAGAGGAAAACTTATACTTGGAGTTGGCTCTGGAGCGTTGGTTTTTGTTCCAGTGTTCAAGTATTTAACCGGGTTGCCTCCTTACATGGGTATCTTGTTGGAACTTGGTGTTCTTTGGACTTTGGCAGATATGATTCATTACGGTGACCCGGAGAGACAAAACCTAGAAGTTCCGCATGCTTTGCCTCAAATTGACATACAAGGAGCTCTGTTTTTCCTAGGGATTCTGTTATCTATCAGCAGGTAAACTTTGGACAAACACCCGGTAACTTTTTTCGATGTGTGAGAGATTGATAATGTTGTGCTTTTTTCAGTCTTGAAGCGGCTGGGATTCTCAAGTAGATTGCAGACTATCTTGACGCTCATATACCCAATGTTTTTTTTTTTTTTTGCTAAATTGTAAATATCATTAAAAAAAATGAAAATTTAGGTGTTACAAAATGTGATTACAATTTGTTTGACCTAAGAAGATTGATCCCATGGCAAAAAAAGATAAAAAACATGGAAGCAAAACACAAGATCATATACCCAATGTTGAACTCATTGCATGTGTTATTGGTGCTGTATCAGCCATCATAGACAATGTGGCATTGGTTGCAGCAGCTGTGGCCATGTATGATCTCTCAGCATTCCCTCAAGATTCCAAGTTTTGGCAGCTCATTGCCTTTTGCGCTGGAACCGGTGGTTCCATGCTTATTGTTGGATCTACTTCTGGAGTAGCCTTCATGGGTATGGAGAAAGTCGATTTCTTTTGGTACTTCCGTAAGGTGAGACTGAGATGCCCTATTTTGTGCCGCTTTCAATATAACAAGATCGAGAGATCGGTAACAACAATATTTTTTTTTTTATTCTTCTTCAATTCTTCTAATTCTGCGTGCAGGTGAGTGGCTTTGCTGTTGTTGGTTATGCTGCTGGTTGTAAGAATATAGGAAATATTCTATTTCCTTATTCCCTATATCGATATGTAAAGTAGTAATTGTATAGTCTTGTAGAGCACTCTTTGTACATCCATATAAGGACGTGATCAATAACATTCTCTCTACGGAGATTTCATCATCTTACATGGTATCAGAGCGACTCTAGCAAAACCCTACCTATTGTTTTTGCTACGAGATGATCCGCCTCCGCCCTTCTTTCTTCTTCCTCTCTTCTCAACTTCTCTTTTTTTTTTTCCATCCCACCTCGTCTTCTTGCTTACGTTCACCACAATGGCTGAACAACTCATCGCTTCTGTTGACAAACCCTTCACGATCTCTCAGATCCGAGCCTATATGCCCATCAGTCTCGATATGGAAAAGTTGAATTACGATCTGTGGCGCGAGCTTCTTGAGACACACTGTCTCGCTTTCGGCGTCGCTGGACACCTCGATGGCACATCTGTCCCCACTGATGATACAGCTGCTACGTGGAGAGAACGCGACGGATTGGTTAAGATGTGGATCTATGGTACAGTCTCTACGAAACTTCTCAACTCAGTCTTGAAGAAGAACTGTACGGCTCACGAACTCTGGCTCTCGATTGAACATCTCTTTCGTGACAACAAGGATGAACGTGTGTTTCAACTTGAAAATGACCTGCGTACCACAGTCCTTGGTGAATTAAGCATTCATGACTATTGTCAGAAGCTTAAATCCACTGCAGATCTCCTCGCCAACATTGATGATCCAGTTCCCGATCGCTCTCTCTTGTGATGCACGTCATGAATGGTCTATCTGAAAAATATGACAATATTGTCAATGTCATCATTCACAAGGCACCATTTCCTTCCTTCTCGGAAGCTCGACCAATGCTGATCATGGAGGAGACTCGGATCTCTAAGCAACACCGCTCTGCCCCGGTTTCACTTCCTCCATCCACGGAGTCTTCTCCTCACGCACTCGTCACTGCCACAACACCCTCCACGGATCGAGCTGCATCTCAACAACAACATCAGTACTATCAAAACACGGGACGCAACAATTGTGGCTACAATCGCGGCGGTCGTGGCTATCGCGGAGGTCGTGGTCGCGGAAGATACAACAACAACAATTGGCACCAACAACACTACTCTCCCACACCTCCTCCGTGGTACCACTCTGCACCGTACCCTCATCATCAAGCATCGTGGTCTGCCCCATATGGCTCTTACGGTCACAGTGCACCACCGACTGCACCTATGTATGCCTCCTCAGGCATCTTAGGACCACGACCTTCCCCTGAAGCTCATCACCTCGCTCATGCTCTCCACACGATGAGCATTCAGGACCCGGCTGATGCGACCTGGTACATGGACACCGCTGCCACCAACCACATCACCTCTCAGCCAGGTATGCTACGTTCCTCTTTTGATAAAAGCATTATTTCTTTACCATTGATTCGTGTCGGGAATGGATCTTTTGCTCACACCACTGCTATCGGTCATACCATAATACCTCAACCTAACCATGCTTCTCGCCCACTTCATCTCCGCAATGTACTCGTATCCCCAACTATCATAAAAAATTTGGTCTCCGTGCGACAATTTGCGACAGATAATCAATGTTCTGTTGAATTTAACCCCTTTGGTTTCTCTATTAAGGATCTCAATACCAATGTCAGGCTCCTCCGATGTGATAGCTCTGGCCCTCTCTACTCGGTCTCCACTCCGCCTTCTTCTCCACTTGTTCTCCACGCATCCACCGACCGTATGTGGCACCGAAGATTAGGTCATCCCGGCTCCTCTGTTTTACCATATCTTGCTTCTTTGGGTGTTCTCAATTTTAAAAAGACCGATATGACGAGTTTGTGTCATGCGTGTCAACTAGGAAAACACGTTCAATTATCGTTCTCTGCTTCTCATTCTGTTTCTTTAAAACCTTTTGAGATTGTTCATTCTGACATTTGGACATCTCCTATTACAAGTCTTAGCGGTTTCAAGTATTATGCTATATTTCTTGATGATTACAGTCAGTTTGTGTGGATCTATCCTCTTCACAGAAAAAGTGATCTCTTCACGAAGTATGTTCATTTTGCCAACTATGTTCGTACTCAATTCGGATGTCAAATTCAAGCACTTCAATGCGACAATGGTGGCAAATACAACAACAACAGTTTCCGACACTTTCTTGCTCAAAACGGAACAGTCTCACGTTTCTCGTGCCCACATACCTCCCAACAAAACGGCAAGGCTGAACGAATGCTTTGAACAATCACCAACATGGTCTGCACTCTCCTCTTTCAAGCATCCTTACCTTTTGTTTACTGGGTCGAAGCTCTGCTCACAGCATCTCATATTCTCAACCTTCTTCCCTCTAAAGCCATCAACAACGCCACTTCATACTCTCTGCTCTTCCACCGACAAGCCACATATAGCCACCTTCGCACCATTGGATGTCTCTGCTACCCCAACATTCTCTCGACCTCTCCTCATAAGCTCTCTCCAAGAACGAAGCCTTGCGTTTTCCTCGAGTATCCTCTTGATCATCGTGGGTATCGCTGTCTTGACCTCTCAACTGAAGGGAATGTCCTGAAATCAGACTTGTATTTATTCTAGTAAAGTCGTGATGTCGAGATAAGACAATCATATGATATTGTACGGTTATAATGTTTTGCTAGAAGCCGCTTATAACTTATGAGTTATGAACTCATTACCATTATCATATGATCCTACAGGGTCACACACCTAAGCAAACTGGATAATATAAATTGGGTTTTGATCATTAGAGTGATGATTATGATCTACGTATATAAGATATACGTCGATATCGTTTTTCTGTGAGGGTGTCGATCGACACCAATAGTGGGTGTCGATCGACACTTGTTCGGTCACGACTTCTAGAAGTATTGACTTTTGGATGGTGTCGATCGACACCAATTAGGTTGGTGTCGATCGACACCCGTCGGCAGCTCCGCCTATATATATGATATATGGGCTGCTCGATTTGATATAACAAAATCAATACGAAAAACACATTCTGAAGTCTTTGGAAGACTCAGAAAACCAGAAACGAAAAGGAAACCCGAAGGCGAATCGTTCGCTCCGGCACTAGCATCCCGTCGTCCAGTTTGTGTGCGTGTGGACTTCTGTAGAGGCGCAGCACTTGAGGCGCTCCTAATCTCGTTGTACCTGTTCTTATTCCGCTGCAACCTTCAGGTATATTCGAGATTTAACGTATATTCAAACATAGATTCAATTGGCACGATCCGTGGAATAGGATTGTTGTTAGGACTGTTTTAATGTGATTAAAACCTGAACGAAATCCATCAGTGGTATCAGAGCGGTGTGTTTCTATTGAATCTGTTGAATATATGTAAATCAATCTGTTCAAAAATCGTTTTTGATGAAGAACACGTTCTGGGTTCTTCGGTGTCGATCGACACCAATTCGGTGTCGATCGACACCACTATGGTTTTCGCGTGAAAAATGGTTTTCGCGTAAAAACTTTAGTTTACGAACTTATGATCGTTTTCCTCAAAACACAGGTGTCGACCGACACTAAGTAGTGTCGATCGACACCAATCGGTTCATCGCGATTGGTTCAATTGGATTGAACCGGATAATCGCGATCGGTTTAAGCGGTAAATCGATTATCGTTAATTGAACCGATTTGGTGGGTGTCGACCGACACTAATGTAGTATCGATCGACACCGGTCGATTATTTGCAAATTGATTCGATCGGTTTAATCGGTTAAATGGTTTATCGCGATTGAACCGGATCAGAATCTGTCAGTCAACACAAAAGTTGTGTCGATCGACACTGACCTGGTGTCGATCGACACCACTTCAGAATTTGCATTTGTTTAACTTAAGAAAATTTTAAAAAGGTTTAAAATAAGTTAAAATATCTAGGATATATATTTGATATAAACTAGATTTAAGGTTCCGTTCCTCAAACCTAATATTAAGCATTTATATCTTCCCAATCTTGTCAACTGTCAAGGCTCGTTTCATTGTGTGATGGGTCTGCCAAAGCAGGGTGTCCGCAATTACATGAGTGAGGCAGGTTGTAATCGTTACTACGGACTTAAAAGATTGGTTTGCTTAAATGGGCTATCAAAATAGTTTTGGGCCCATAGATATAGGATTGGATTCGATATTAAATATTAATCCAAGACAAGAATTATATAAGATATAATTAGCAAAGTGTTGCTTACCTAAATAGCTAAAGTTTGGGCGATGGGCCAAAGCTCACTCAAATTTTTGTGAAATATGGATCTTGGATCATTATATTCAATTGAGGAAAATTGTTATGAATATAATGTGAGTTTCTTAATTGTTAAGATTTCTCATTTCTTGAACATCAAAAACTAAACTCTCATTTTGTATTTTCAGCTATGGCTAGTTCCCCTCACAGAAACACATTCTCACTTCGATCCGTCCTTGAGAAGGACAAGCTAAATGGATCGAATTTCCTCGAATGGTATCGAACTTGAGAATTGTTCTCAAGCAGGAGAAAAAGGAATATGTCCTTGAGAAGGCTCTCCTTGAGAAACCAAAGTCCAATGCCGGACACGCTGAAAGGAATGCTTGGGAGAAGCATTCCAATGATGAGGTCGATGTGAGTTGTCTCATGCTGGCTACCATGAACTCGGACTTGCAGAAGCAATACGAGAACGTGGCGTCACCTGTTGAGATGATCACTAGCCTGAAAGGGATGTTTCAGGAGCAAGCACGAACTGAGAGATACCAGACGGTTAAGTCTCTCATTGAGTGCAAGCTACCAAAGGATGGTCCAGTTAGCCCACATGTCATTAAGATGATGGGTTATATTGATAACTTGGCAAAACTGGATTGTCCCCTTAGCCAAGAGTTGGCTACGGACATCATTCTGCAGTCATTGCCGTCGAGCTTTGATCAGTTTATCATGAACTATAACATGAACAACATGACAAAGACTTTGACGGAACTGCATGGCATGCTCAAGACAGCTGAGCCAAACATCAAGAAGGGCACCCCTAATGTACTTATGGTGCAAGGGGGTAAAAAGTTTAAGAAACACGCTAAGGGTAAAGGTAAAGCTAAGGCATTCCAGATTGAGAATCAGGATAAGCCTGAGGCTTCTTCCAAACCCAAACGCGGCCCTACTGATGCTGATAAATGTCATTACTGCAACAAGTCTGGGCATTGGAAGAGAAATTGCAAAGAGTATCTGGGAGATCTAAAGAACTCGAAGAAGACGTTTGAGACGACTTCTTCAGGTATCTATGTTATAGAAGTAAATGTTACTTCTACAGGTTCTAACTCTTGGGTATTGGATACCGGCTGTGGCGCTCATATTTGTACGAATATGCAGGGTCTAAGCAACAGTAGAACGCTGGAAAAGGGACAAGTGGACCTACGCGTCGGGAATGGAGCAAGAGTTGCTGCATTGGCCGTAGGAACTTATCATTTGTCTTTGCCGTCAGGCTTTGTTTTAGAATTGAATAATTGCTACTATGTACCTGCTATAAGCAGAAACATCATTTCTATTTCCGTTTTGGATTTAGAAGACTTTCAGTTTTCGATTAAAAACAAGTGTTGTTCTTTTAATCGTAATGAAATGTTGTATGGTAGCGCTCCATTAGAGAATGGACTTTATATTCTCAACCAATCTATGCCTGTCTATAACATAAGTACCAAACGGTTAAGAACCAATGACTCGAACCCCACGTTTCTCTGGCATTGTCGTTTGGGCCACATTAATGAAAAAAGGATTCAAAAGCTTCATAATGATGGGCTTTTAGACTCATTTGATTTTGAATCATTTGAAGAATGTGAATCCTGCTTAATGGGCAAAATGATAAAGGCCCCTTTCAACAAATTTAATGAAAGGGCCGGTGACCTATTGGGCCTAATACATACCGATGTATGTGGTCCAATGAGTGTTAGTGCTAGAGGAAACTTTCAGTACTTCATCACGTTTACTGACGACTTCAGTAGATTTGGTTATGTCTATTTAATGAGACATAAATCGGAATCCTTTGAAAAGTTCAAGGAATTCCAGAATGAAGTACAGAACCAACTTGGCAAAAGTATTAAAGCTCTTCGATCAGATCGTGGAGGTGAGTACTTAAGCCAAGAGTTCAGTGATCATCTGAGTAACTGTGGAATTGTTTCACAACTTACTCCTCCTGGAACACCTCAGTGGAATGGTGTGTCTGAAAGGAGGAATCGGACTTTATTAGATATGTTCGATCGATGATGAGTCAAGTAGATCTTCCATTATCCTTTTGGGGATACGCTCTAGAAACGTCTGCGTTTACGCTAAACAGAGTTCCATCAAAATCAGTCGAGAAGACACCATATGAGATGTGGACTGAAAAGTTCCAAGTTTGTCTTTTCTTAAAATTTGGGGTTGTGAAGCTTATGTCAAACGGTTGATATCTGATAAGCTTGAACCCAAATCTGATAAGTGCTACTTCGTTGGTTATCCTAAGGAAACCAAGGCTTACTACTTTTACAACCGTTCTGAGAACAAAGTGTTTGTTGCTAAGAACTGTGTTTTTCTTGAGAAAGAATTTCTTTCCAAGAAGAACAGTGGGAGTAAAGTACAACTCGAAGAAGTTCGAGAATCACAGGAGCCTGCTCAACCTGTCGAGAAGAGCAGCGACTGGATCTACAAAGAGTTGTAGAGCCCGAGCTGGATCTACAAAGAGTTGTAGAGCCCGAGCCTGTGATGCCAGAAGTTCGCAGATCCGAAAGGATTCGTCAAGAGCCCGAGAGATATGGATTTCTCGTGACTAATTGTCATGATCTCTTGATCATTGACAGTGACGAACCTGCGACTTTCGAAGAAGCAATGATGGGCCCTGACTCCGAAAAGTGGTTTAAGGCCGCTGAATCCGAAATCGGTTCCATGTCACAAAACCAAGTATGGACTTTGGTGATTTACCTGATGGTGTAAAAGCCATTGAGTGTAAATGGGTCTTCAAAAAGAAGATCGATGTGGATGGAAACGTTCAGATTTACAAAGCTAGGTTGGTGGCAAAAGGTTTCAAACAAGTTCAAGGTGTTGACTATGATGAAACCTATTCCCCAGTCGCTATGCTTAAATCTATTCGGATTCTCCTAGCAACAGCCGCTCATTATGATTATGAGATTTGGCAAATGGATGTGAAAACAGCTTTCCTTAACGGGATACTGGAGGAGGATGTGTACATGACACAACCTCCGGTTTCATTGATCCTAATGCTGCTGGGAAGGTATGCAAGCTTCATAAATCCATTTATGGATTGAAGCAAGCATCTCGGAGTTGGAACCTACGTTTTGATGAAGCAGTTAAAAAGTTTAACTTCATCAGAAACGAAGAGGAACCTTGCGTTTACAAGAAGACTAGTGGGAGCGCAGTTGCATTTCTCGTATTGTATGTAGACGACATACTTCTCATAGGAGATGATATTCCGTTACTTCAGTCAGTAAAGGACTGGCTCGGAAGTTGTTTCTCGATGAAAGACATGGGTGAAGCCGCCTATATTCTTGGAATAAGGATCTATAGAGATAGATCAAAGAGGATGATTGGACTGTGCCAGGACGCTTATATTGATAAGGTTCTACACAGGTTCAACATGCATGATTCCAAGAAGGGCTTGCTTCCGATGTCTCATGGCATTACTCTCAGCAAGAAGCAGTGTCCTTCGACACCTGCTGAGCGAGAGCGCATGAGTAGGATTCCTTTTGCTTCTGCAGTAGGATCTATTATGTATGCCATGCTTTGTACTCGTCCAGATGTTGCTTGTGCTTTAAGCATGACGAGTCGATACCAGTCAGATCCCGGTGAGAGTCACTGGACTGCCGTCAAGACTATCCTAAAGTATTTGAGAAATACCAAGGATAAGTTCTTGGTTTATGGAGGATGTGATGAGCTTGTAGTGAGTGGTTATACGGACGCCAGTTTTCAGACAGATAGAGACGATTTCCGATCTCAGTCTGGTTACGTCTTCTGTCTGAATGGAGGTGCAGTTAGTTGGAAGAGTTCCAAGCAGAGCACCATGGCGGATTCGACGACCGAGGCTGAATACATCGCTGCTTCGGAAGCGGCGAAGGAGGCTGTTTGGATTAGGAAGTTCATTACTGAGCTTGGTGTGATTCCTAGCATTTCTGAGCCTGTGGCATTGTTTTGTGACAACAATGGAGCCATAGCTCAGGCTAAGGAACCCAGATCACACCAGAAATCCAAACACATTGAGAGGAGATATCATCTGATTCGTGATATCATTGAGAGAGGCGACGTCAAGATCAGCAGAGTTCCGACAGACGAGAACGTTGCTGACCCGTTGACTAAGCCACTCCACGACCGAAGCATGAGAGTCATGCTGCTGCTATAGGCATTAGATTCCTTAAGCAGTAATCTTGTATTTAGTGGGAGTTATCATATTTATGTTTTGATGTTCATGTAAACATACATTTGGTTATGTTTTATTTAATGAAATTGTTTCATTGTTATTTAATGGTGTTATTAAATAATTGTCCAAAAGTAATTTATGGCATTCTTATAGATCATCAAATACGTGATTTGATCATGAAACTCTATAAGTGATAGATGACATAATTATTTTCGTCCATAGTCGAGGTTATTAAAATTGGACATTAATAACCGCGTGAGACTAGTATGTGAGGTGACTGATGACTAAGTTTCATGGAGTCATTAATAGAAGTATTAAAGTCAATCACATAGATATGTGTTAGAGAACACATGATCGGACATGACCCGCTAATGAGAACTCTACAAGATTGTTATATGAGTGTCATAAGAGTTTCTCATTACGACTATAGAGTATAGTCCTTAGACCTGAGTTCATCATGATTTCTTACATATGAATTGGTGTGCTTTGACCTTGTCAAACGTCAGCCGTAACTGGTGGCTATAAAGGCATTGATTGGGCATATTATGAAGTGTGTAGGAACAGGGATGGAACAAGATGGAATTTGTCCCTCCCATATAACGGAGATAAATATCTCAGGGCCTATCGAAGATTTGATACTGGAAATGCGTGGCCGCGCTAAACGGATTGAATGTCAATCGTTTGTATTTTATCAGTATAAATCGGAGTTCGATAAACATGGTTTGGTTGATTAAGGATGACACGAATTCTTGCCTTATGCCAGATCGAGATATAGAGACAAAGGGATTATGGGAATATTTGATTCCAGTACAAGTGGGAGATTGAAGGGAATGTCCTGAAATCAGACTTGTATTTATTCTAGTAAAGTCGTGATGTCGAGATAAGACAATCATATGATATTGTACGGTTATAATGTTTTGCTAGAAGCCGCTTATAACTTATGAGTTATGAACTCATTACCATTATCATATGATCCTACAGGGTCACACACCTAAGCAAACTGGATAATATAAATTGGGTTTTGATCATTAAAGTGATGATTATGATCTACGTATATAAGATATACGTCGATATCGTTTTTCTGTGAGGGTGTCGATCGACACCAATAGTGGGTGTCGATCGACACTTGTTCGGTCACGACTTCTAGAAGTATTGACTTTTGGATGGTGTCGATCGACACCAATTAGGTTGGTGTCGATCGACACCCGTCGGCAGCTCCGCCTATATAATGATATATGGGCTGCTCGATTTGATATAACAAAATCAATACGAAAAACACATTCTGAAGTCTTTGGAAGACTCAGAAAACACAGAAACGAAAAGGAACCCGAAGGCGAATCGTTCGCTCCGGCACTAGCATCCCGTCGTCCAGTTTGTGTGCGTGTGGACTTCTGTAGAGGCGCAGCACTTGAGGCGCTCCTAATCTCGTTGTACCTGTTCTTATTCCGCTGCAAACCTTCAGGTATATTCGAGATTTAACGTATATTCAAACATAGATTCAATTGGCACGATCCGTGGAAATAGGATTGTTGTTAGGACTGTTTTAATGTGATTAAAACCTGAACGAAATCCATCATCAACCCGTCGCATCATTATCTCCAGACATGTCATCTTTGACGAGCAAACCTTCCCGCTCGAGAAACCGCAGCAAAAACCAACAACCATGCCTCCACCTCTGTCTATACCACCTCCCATTCCCCGACATGCTACACCTCCTCCACAACAAGAAAATCCACCACCACCTCAACCACCCTCACCTCCAAATCACGAACCTTCCCCAACTCCACCTCCCTCACCTGATACATCACCTTCCCCATCACCTTCTCCTCCACCACCACCACCTCCACCTGCGGCTAATACCCACTCCATGACCACTCGAGCTAAAGTCGACATCCGAAAACCAACTCAAAGACTTTTCCTCCATACAACCACTGTCTCTCCATTACCCTTATCCCATGTCCATGCGGCAAAAGATCCTAACTGGACACCAGCAATGCAAGAAGAGTATGATGCTTTTATTAAAACGGGAACGTGGTTGCTAGTACCACGGCCCAAGAATGCTAACATCATTCGTTCTCTGTGGTTGTTTAGGCACAAATTCAATGCAGGTGGCAAGCTTGTTCGATACAAAGCGCGTCTGGTGGCTAATGGAAAATCACAGGAGGTTAGTGTTGACTGCGACGAGACTTTCAGTCCAGTTGTCAAGCCGGCGACCATTCGGACAGTACTCAATGTTGCCACATCTCGCCAATGGCCATTGCACCAGCTTGACGTCAAGAACGTCTTCCTTCATGGTGACCTTAAGGAGACCGTATATATGCATCAACCGCCCGGTTTTCAGGATCCTTCTAAACCTGATCATGTTTGTTTGTTACATCGGTCTCTCTATGGCTTGAAACAGGCACCGCGGGCGTGGTACACACGGTTTTCTGTCTATGCAAGGAAGATAGGATTTCGCCAAAGTCTATCCGACCCTTCTCTGTTTATTCTCCGTCGTGGACCTCATATTGCATATCTCCTACTCTATGTCGATGATATTGCTCTTACAGCTTCAGCACAGTCTCTACTCTAGTCCATCATTAAGTCCCTCAGTGCTGAATTCTCTATGACAGATCTTGGACCACTTCACCATTTTCTCGGCATCAGTGTCACGCCAAATGCATCGGGGTTATCTCTTCATCAACAAAACTATACGGCTGATCTTCTCCACAGGGCGAACATGACAAACTGCAACCCCTGCAACACACCTGCTGATACCAAGTCAAAACTAGCGGCGGATGACACTCCTCCAATCTCCGATCCCACGTTTTACCGCAGCATGGCAGGTGCTCTTCAGTACTTGACGTTCACTCGCCCTGACATTTCCTATGCGGTTCATCAGGTGTGCCTCTTTATGCATGATCCCTGGGAATCACACTTCAACACACTGAAACGTATCCTTCGGTATCTAAAAGGCACTATCTCACACGGACTTCAGCTACATCGCTCGGCTCTTAATTCTCTCACTGCATACTCTGATGCAGATTGGGCTGGGTGTCCTACAACTCGACGCTCAACCTCTGGCTACTGCGTTTTCTTAGGCGACAACCTTGTCTCCTGGTCTGCCAAACGACAACAAGTTGTCTCACGATCAAGTGCCGAAGCTGAATACAGAGGAGTAGCCAACTCTGTTGCCGAGCTCTCTTGGATACGTCAACTGCTCTCCGAACTCGGGATCAACATACCAAAGGCCTCTGTTGTCTATTGTGATAATGTCAGTGCAGTATACCTCTCATCTAATCCGGTACAGCACCAACGGACGAAGCACATTGAGATAGACATTCATTTCGTCTGTGAAAAAGTTGCTATTGGACAAGTTAAGGTCTTACACGTTCCTTCTGCTCTACAATACGCTGATATCTTCACAAAAGGCCTCCCTGTCACTCTCTTTGAAGACTTTCGCTCCAGCCTAAGCATCCGAAAACCTCCAGCTTAGACTGCGGGGGAGTGTAAGAATATAGGAAATATTCTATTTCCTTATTCCCTATACTATCGATATGTAAAGTAGTAATTGTAGTCTTGTAGAGCACTCTTTGTACATCCATATAAGGACGTGATCTATACCATTCTCTCTACGGAGATTTCATCATCTTACACTGGTATCGCAACTTACCTCACAGTTCACAGTTTCCCTCTTCAGCTTCCAACAAGTGTAGGCTTCACAAACATCTAGAACTTCAATATTGGAATAGAACATTTTTTCTCTAAGAACAACATGCATAACATCAAGAAGATACTCTCATTGGTACTTATAGAAGATTCCTATAACGATATTGAGACATCTGTATACCATGGCAGTGTAAATTAAAGAGAAGAGAATTAAACATAGATAAACCAAATCAACTAAGACAACAAACCAAAAAGAAAAAGTAGACATCGGTAACTTACACTCATCGGTGTAGACAACTGTGAAGAAGTTGATTAAACTGATAAACTCCCAACTTAGAAATAGAATGTCCACATCACAAACAAAACCTGGTAACAAGCATACGTCTAGATTCAGCACTAAGGAACGAATCATTTGCGGAAATCTAAGGATATTTAAATGTACAATTTCTTTTTCTATACATATGTTATGATTTAAAAATTTTAAAATGATGATTAATCATAAGGATAAAAGATATAACTTGATTGATGACCAAAATTTAATTATTTTATTAGTTTAATGAAGTTCTTTATGATTTGTACTTGTACACGGATTATTACATCGAAACGTACAAAATATTTGAAACCACTACAACAGATAAAAAAAGATAGATTTAAAAGACATATTGGCCTATTTTGATTATAAAAACATTAAAAATAAACACCAACCACTGAAAAAATGAGTTAAAAGAACAGGTTAAAGCATTTCAATTTTAAATATATTATAAGGATAGGGTCATTTCTACAATTTTTCTGTTGGGTGGGTCTCCCTTCAAATTAATATATTCAAAAGGGTCATTTGGTATAATTTTCACATTAAATAAACTGATTGCCTTATTTTGACTCTCACTAATTATATTTTATTGAAAAATGTAAAATTAATTGCGAACTTTAAAAAAAAAGAACATTGATTACTCAATATATAACACTTTGTCCGTGAAAATACAGATGAAGGTCAAATTTATATCACATCACTTTTCTAACAATTTTTTGTTAAAATTTAATTACCGCAAAATTATTTCAAAAACATAATTCTGCAATGTAGTGTGGATCTGAACCTAGTTAGTGATTATTTAGATCAACATGTATTGAATACAAATTAGTTAATTAGTAGTATATGCAACAACCATATATTCTACCATAGAATCAACATGTATAAAATACAAAGATTCTAACATAATGATATTTGACAAAGCTGTAAATAGATATATTACAGAATTTCATGGAAAAACATATAATTTTTGATTTTTTAGAGTTAATATCATTATAATATAGAATTAGGCCAGTGAGATGAGTCACAGAATATAATATCGTTTTCAACATTTTTTTGGACCAGCCCTAGACGTAATTGAAACTTAAAATTATAAAAGGAGAATCTTCGTTTTGAAAATAATGGAAGCTTGCCTGAAAAATCTGTGAGCCCCCAAGTAAGGTAGGTTCATGTATAAATCTCATCTAAAGCTATTTGACTAATTAAAGTCAAGAAACCATAAATTAGTTCCTTTAGTTAGAAAATATCATTATTTCCACAAATAAGTAAATTTTAGTTAAAGTAGTTACAAGTGTGAGGTTTCGAACGCAAAGTCTCAATCCTCCAAAGTCACGACAACGATACAATGGATGGATTATCATAGCGAACAGTGTAACTTATTTGATGGTTTAGAGCTAGAGCAATAGTCAAAGCTTTTGATCCGGTATTTGCATTATGGCGAAATAATTGTGCGATTTTGCAGATTATTACCTATCACATTTCAATAGAATGCATAGTTATATTCAACTCTGCAGTAATTTAATGACAGCAATACAAATTTTACGTTACTGATTTATAACATCAGTCTACATTTTACCACAATTTCGTTTGTTTGGGTGCAATATTATCAATAAAAAGTTGAAAACCAGTATATATATATATATATATATATATATAGTTAAAGTATATAACTATATATCAACGTCACTATATTCACATCTCTCTCGTAGCCAAACTCAATATATACTTTTAGTTTACGTGAGCGAAACTCAATACTTTAGTTTACGTGAATATGATTTCTCGTGGAAATTTATGGATAGTGGCGGCAAATCAACAGTTCCAAAAAATAATGAGAAAAATTATACATCCACCGATACTTTTTTCCCTCACAGTAGCTAGCTCATCTTTCTTATACACTATAAATACTCTTAAAACCTTTCCTAAACTTTATCATGATCATCATATCAGAGATTAATATATTCGTGTTACTACTATACACAAATCATATCATGGTGATGGCTAAGAACCGCACCGAGCACTATGTAGTGTTTGTCGTTGCTGTGCTGATAATTATGGTGGGATCGGTGTTACTAGCCGCTGAAGGACGACCGGTCAAGTATGGTTCGAGAGCATTGACCCAGTTAAGAGATTCACCTGTGTACAATGGAAGCGTTATGTCTTCCCTTAAATCAGTCGAGTCCTCTGTCGAAGATATTTCGTGGCTAGCCACGGTGAAACAGTCCGGTCCAAGCCCAGGGATTGGGCATCATCGAGCCAAGGGATACGAGAAGTTTGGATTAGTCAGAGACTCTGGTCCTAGTCCTGGTGTTGGACACTAAAGAAACAAAACCTATGAACTTTAATTATATAAATGCAGATGTAATAATCTTACGATGTTTTACTAGCCACTAAAATATAACCTTCTTCCAATCGTGCAGATACTTATTTGAGTATCTTAACAATAAGATGTTAATTTTTAATGTTCTTTAGTTATATATTTAAGTTTCAATTTCTGAAACAAAATTAATTATTAAGAAAATGACATATGTCCTATGAATTTCTAAAGGTTAATTCTATCTCTTCCTTTCTCATTATTAATATTATTATTTTAAACTCAATTAGAAATCCATTTAAATGCTTTTTTTTTATTCAGGGGATCCTCGGTCTAAGGAGGGACCGAGACTAATCCTTTGGGAGAATGAATGTCCACGAATAGACAGCCCTCCCAATTTTTCAAATGGGCTGTAAGCGGGAGCCCACACTAGTGTGGCCAAATGGAGAAATGTGTAGCAATTCCATGCTTGAGGGGAGTCGATCCCTGGCCTGGACCAACAGGGCAACTCCTCCTCAAGTATGAACCACTAGGCCACCACCACTTGGTTAAATGCTATTATCACTACAAGAAAACATAGCATAAACCAACGAATTTCCAACGAAGTTCCAACGATTTTTTCATTAAAAAATAATTCGTTGGAAATCCGTAAGAATTTGCAACCACTTTATTTCTGTTGGAACTTCGTTAGAAATTCTTACAGATTTCCAATGTAATTCTGATGGACAAGTAGCATTCTAATTTTCCAATGGATTTCCAAGGGTTTTTCTAAAATATTTGTTGGAAATCCGTTGGAAAATCTAATTTACTTTTCCAACGGATTTCCAACAATTGTTAAAAAATTTCGTTGGAAATTCGTTGGAAATTATATTTGTTATTATAGATGTTATATAGATATTATTATAGCAGTGATAATATAGATGCAACAGCATGCAAGGAGATGATGATATTTTTGAAAATTCAGAAGAAGAGATTGGAGAATTCGATGAAGACACATATTCAATTTCATCCAATGATGAGTCTTGAGATTTAAAATCGTCAAGATCACTATTTAATCATATCATATATATGCTATATTTGAACATGCTATAAATTTTAAATATTTTGTATTATATTTAAAATTCAATAATATTAATGATTCACAAAATGAGAAAAAACAAAAAAAAATATATAAATAAGAAATATATTTACGAAAATTATTTTGAAGTATTATATATACTATGTTTAAATATTTTTAATTATATTTTAAAATTAATAATATTAATGATTCAGAAAATAAAATAAAAAACAAAAGAATTATCTAAATGTGAAGTATATTTACGAAATTATGAATTATATATATAAATTTGTAGGAAAATATGTTTGTTATTATTTGAATATGAAATATATTAAAAAACTATCTAAAAGTATTAAATATTTTATATTTGTATATTATATTTTATAATTAAAATATTAATATTTCACAAAACAAATATATTTAAATATAAAATTTTGTTCGTTTGAAAATCGTTGGAATTTCCAACGGATTTCCTACGAATATAAATTGCCATTGGAAATCCATTAGAAATATATATTTCCAACCGATTTCCAACAAAATTTATTAAAACGTATTTTATATATATATAGCTCTTATCTGAATATAAACCAAACCTAATTTTTATACGATTATTACCAAATCTGTTGGAAAGCCTTGGACATAATCCGTTGAAAAATCGTTGGAAAAAAAGTCCGTTGGAAATTTCCAACTACTTTCAATTTCCAACCATTTCAAAGTAACGGACAATTTTCGTTGGAAACGTCCATTTCCAACGGATGTCTAACGGATTTTTCCGGTTGGAAACGAGTTGTTTTCTTGTAGTGTATGTTTATCTCTCCTTGTACGTTGATTGGTTGGACTGTAGCACTAATCTACAGCCTTAAATTTTATCTACAGCCTATAAAATTATCAATCAGGCTGTATATTGATTTTTAAAGCTACAGCAAAAAATCTGTAAAAATAGCTGTAAGTACCTTATTTACTATAGCAATATTTCTAAAGCTGTAGAAAAAAATAAGGCTATAGCAATTTCTTTCCTTTTTCTTGCTATTTCTCATTTAATTTTTAAAGCTACAGCAGATACTGTTACAGCAAATATAATTACAGACAAAATTTTACAGCAAACAATCTACAACTACAGTCCAACCAGTCTCTACTCTCTAGTCTCTACATAACAATCAGATACAGACAAATCATTAATTAATTATGCCTTCTACAAGTGACTACTTCTATAATTTCTGGCATAACTTAGTTGGACAGCCTTTTGCAAGTAAAGATAAAGCATCAAAACCTAGGAATTAAACAAGATGTGAACCTCCTTAATCATATATATTTCAATAAACTTACAACATTTCTTAAAACCAAAAAAAAGTTTCCAGAGTTGCTAACTGAAGCATTGCTCTTGATAAACGAACATACTTTAATTTGTTCTTCTTTTTTATATCGTGGGCGTCCCAACAAAAGCCCTGACTAATCCTACATGAGATCTAGAATATAAATCCGAATTTTCTTGTCACCAAAAACGGCTACGGGTGACATCCATCATAAATAAACATAACTGAAACTTGAACAAAGAGAGAAAAATCCACAAACCCTTAAAATGATTCAGAACATCGACTTCACTGATTAAAAATTTATAATCCTCTGATGAGATTGTTTCTCTCGATTTATTAGGATATATTATCTATATCCAAACATATATTTTGTATATTTTTAATTTGAATTAGGGTTACCTTCCTGGATCCTTTTTACATGTACAAATATAAGGTTGAATAAATCTAAAGGAATAACCGAAACATATTTTCCGGATTCTCGTTCGTCATGGTATCATAGACAAAAATCTAACAGATTTTGTGTTCTTCTCTTTGACGGCGGCGCTTGCTTCTCCAACAAGCTTTGCCTTGGAACATCATCAAGAAACATTGATCGATCAAAACTGAGGTTGGGCTTCAGCAACGTCGAAACACTAGCGACATTAATAGAGGTATCTTGGTGAGCAAGATGTGTATCTTGCGGACCAAGTGTTGTAGGCCATTGAAGCCCGATTATGAAGTGAAGCATGTGAAGTCTGTGAAGCCAACTTGGAGAATAAGCAAAGATCTCTTAGTATTTTCATATTATCTATATTTTCTTATGTGTTAGATAAAGATTAGGAAGATTTAGAATATTTAGTGTTATCAATATGTCAATGATAAACACTATATATAGGGGTCTTATGTTCTTGTATTATGAACACAACTCAATAATATATTCTATTCTATTATATTCTACATGGTATCACAGAAGACGATTCTCGTGGATCGTTAGTTTTTTTTCCGCATATATTAAAAAAAGAAAGAAAAGAAAAGAAAGAAGAATGGAGGTTGTGATCGTAGGAGACGACGAAGATCGGAGAGTGATGGTGACGATGTTGAAGACGTACATCACGTGAAGAAGTGAAGCAAGTTTCTTCAAGTGTTCTTGTTTTTCTCCTTCTTCAAATAATTAGTTTTTTTTTTATTTATTCAAGTCAAAATTTGGTTTAGTTAGTGGATTTGTTGCTTGGATTTAGTATGAAAATATTTTTAATAGTTTTCAGGTTTGGTTTTCACGTGTGGGGTATTCACAATTATTTTGAGATTATTCTTAGTTAGAATTTCTCATTTCTTTTCTAGTATTTTGGTTGCTCCTATTATAGGAGAGTTTTGTTAAGGTTTTAGGGAGTTCTAGTTGGAACACTCGTGTTCTTTAGGTCATGATTTTTTAGTCCGAGTTATGGACTGTCCGAGTTAAGGACTGTGTTTGTGGAGCTGCAGAAGTTGCGTCCACGGAATGTATTCCCATTATCAAGACCAAAGACGAGTTGAAGTTTCATCCCTATTTTCTGAAAATTGATTTATACCCGGAGGAGTCTCGACAAGTGTCCACGACATAGGTGTTCCGCATTGTGATTGCATAGTTTGCGTTTCGTGTTCCACCTTTGTCGTGCGGGGGAGTAATAGAGGTATCTTGGTGAGCAAGATGTGTATCTTTGCGGACCAAGTGTTGTAGGCCATTGAAGCCCGATTATGAAGTGAAGCCTGTGAAGCATGTGAAGTCCGTGAAGCCAACTTGGAGAATAAGCAAAGATCTCTTAGTATTTTCACATTATCTATATTTCCTTATGTGTTAGATAAGAATTAGGAAGATTTACAATATTTAGTGTTATCAATATGTCAATGATAAACACTATATATAGGGGTCTTATGTTCTTGTATTTTGAACACAACTCAATAATATATTCTATTCTATTATATTCTACAGACATGCAAATAGAATGGCTCAACACAGTGGATGATTTACTTTGGAAGATTAACAAAAATATGGGATGGAAATGTCGAACATATATGGATACGAAAAAGTGTGGATGTGGGGAGAAATTATACGGATCCATGATTTTCTGTTAGGGTTAGATGATTAATTCAGTCCATAGAGTCATTCCATCTCAGTTGTGTGCAATTACACCTCTTCCTGATTTTGATAGTGTCTAGCAAACAATATAGTTACAAATGAATTTATAATTCGTATGAACGTCACTCCGGAGGTTACTGATAAGCTCCAACATGAGGGAAGTTATAAGCTATATTCTCTATATCCAAATATACATTTTGTATATTTGATTTAGCATTTTTGGATACTTTAATTTGTACATGTGTAAATATAAGGCTGAATAAACCGAAGGCAATAACAACATCATATTTCTCGTTTGTCACAATTAAAGGATCTTTGCTTATCTAGTGCATCCCTTTGCCTACAGATTCTGAAAATTCATGGGAACGTAATGAGCTTCGGAGCTTGATTAACTCCTAGATGAGGACACTCGATCTACACAAGGGGTGGAGACAATATCCTCACCATGATGTAAAAAACAAAGCCACTAAGCCAAGTTTAATTCATGTGACAAGAAAAAATAATTCATCAATATATACATATTTCGAATTAGCTAGGAAATTAGGCCTATTATTGCATGAAATCTCGAAATCTTTATAAACATTTTAATATATTAATTAAATTTCTCTTGGTAATTCATTGTTATGGAGAGTCGTTTAGTCTAGAAAAATGCTGCATGTATGACTTTTAAAAAGTTTTTTTTTATTTGTGTGATAACTCTATCATCTTCAGGAAGAGGAAGTAAAACATAATGCTGGCATGTTGTCAATTTTTAACCAGGTTTTTTTTGTGTGTGCCTAATATTCAAAGGAACAATAAAAAAAGTAAGCGTAAGAAAAACAAACGATAGCATACCTTTCCTCCAAAAAGCGATAAGGTCGATCGATACAACCTTTTGGGACAAAGATCATTATAGACCTTTGTAAGCAATTGTAAGGGAAACACCAACGAAGAAGTAGATCCTAAAACCAAAAAGATAGCACGCTAAATATATGCAAAACGTTTCACGCGCAAAAGCTTTTTTAAACTTTATGTCATCCTCATTCCAAAAACTAATATGAAATCTACAATCATTCAACTCCAGCTGACCAGCGTAATATCTTTGTTATAACTTATAAGAAGACAATAATTAATTGAGCTTTTTGTTCAAAACATTTGTAGTAGGGAACTAGTTATTTCCGTTATTAAAAAAAAAAGTTATTTCTGTTATTCATTTTTGTTATTTTGATATTTCACATCTTATTATGATAATAATCGGAAAGTACTGTTGGATCGTTATACTATTATCTTTTCTTTTTCAATATAAAATCAGTTTTATATAGTTTTAAGTTTCTATAGATGTATATGAATTAGCTAGTTGTTTCGTAACAATTATACAGAGTCACAACATAAAATATTCTTCTCCAGCTAGCAATATCTCGAACTTAAAAATAACTTGGCTTTCTCACATAGTATATAATATAATGTATTCACCCAAGTGGTTATCCTCTCTCGGCTTGTTAAAGTTTACGATGTGTATTAAAATTTACGAAAGACACTAGTATAGTATAGATATCGATTTGCATCCTCTTTTGCTTAATCAATAATTCAAAATCGCAATGGCATATTGGCATTGTTGTACTTGTATCCCCCCCATTATATGCCTAATATATATGTTATAATTAGCTGGCAGTGAGTAGATTTGGACCATTTCGTAAGTGGCTAACCTTACAAACTAGCTAGGGTTTTAGACTTTTGGGTTGTATCAAATTAGTCCTTCTCACATATACAGGCACGCCAAAAGCTCTCTCATCTGTGTGTATATAATTATATTAATATCGAAAGCTTTTGACCGGAATTTATTTTCGTAATAAAACGACAACTAACGTTTCTCGTGAGGCATGATTAATTTAATATCGTAGTCTTTGTTTGAACCTATTTTATTAATTGGATTGCAATTACAAGATAAACATGCATGCACAACCCTCGTCTTGTTTCATCGCTATCACATTAGAACTAAAAAACAAAAAGAAAACCCCTATTTTAGAAAACAAGAAACCCTGGAACTCATCCGACAGTTAGAGCATGTGCATCCCAGAGCCAGATATGAAGTTATTATTTGATGTTTAATATTAATTTTATGTTAAGAACCATAAAATAAGAACACTTGTTTTATGACCTCCATTAGAGAAATTTAGTAGAGATCCCTAAAAAAAAAATTGTTTTATGAAACAACAACTGTGGAGCTTGTTATCTTGATGACCAAGCAAGTTCAAATATCTACCAAACTGGTAACTCAAGCTTAACCGAGGAAGGATGTAAATCAAACAAGAGTTAAGTTTGTTTTATGGGAGGGACCACTTTAATGCAGACAGCAAATTAGGCATTATCGCTGGTGGTGTGAAGACTTTTGGAGCGTGCAAGTTTGTTTATTTGTCCACTTACAAATGCACAAAGAAGCACTAGAATAAATAATAGAAGCACTAACAAGTCACCATTAGTATTTATAGGTGCTTGAGGGTAAAGAGAGACATACGAGAAGAAAAAGGTTGAAAACATATCATAAGAGTGTTTTGTATTAAACATATCGTAAGAGTGTTTTGTATTAGTGTGAGAGTTAGGCTTGTAAGTGTCATCTTCATTGCCTAGGCTGAGAGAGAAATCGACAGAGTATATACCAAGTGCTAGTGAAGGGCATTGGTATGGGATACTTGTGATTCTTGTCTGTAAACACACTAAATATATACCTTGATCTAGTGAATTCCGAGTTACCGACTCGGCCAGACGTAACCACTTTGTTAACAGTGGTGAACTGGGTAAAGTTTGCGTGTGTGCTCCTCTTACTTTGTTCTTGTTCTTCATCTTCTTCATTACACGTTACCTGCATCACAAACTTTGTTTCTGTTTGTTATCATCTCGTTTCTCCTGCCGAAACTACTTTCTTCTTGTGTGAGTCGACGCATAACAAGGAGCAAGGTCTCAACAGATTGGTATCAGAGCTTAGGCTCGTTGTTTGTGGTTCTGAAGAAGCTCAAACGCTGAACCATGTCCTCGGCGAGAATAGAGGTGGAGAAGTTTGATGGGCGTGGGGATTACACTATGTGGAAAGAGAAGCTTTTGGCTCACTTTGACATTCTGGGCCTAAGTGCTGCTTTAGTAGAGGAAGAAGAGGTCAGCTTTGATTCCTCTGACCCTGATGAAGATGACAAAGAGGTGAAGAAAAAACGTGAAGCTTTAGAAGAGGAAGGCTCGAAGCACCATTGTTTTGAGCGTCACAGATAGAGTGTTGCGGAAAATCAAGAAAGAGAAGACTGCAGCTTCTATGATAAGTGCTCTAGACAAACTGTACATGTCAAAAGCTCTCCCAAACCGCATCTATCTGAAGCAGAAGCTTTATAGCTTCAAGATGTTGGAGAATCTCTCAATCGAAAGCAACATTGACGAGTTTCTTCATATCATAGCAGATTTGGAAAACACTAACGTTCAAATCTCAGATGAGGACCAAGCTATCTTGCTCCTCATGTCTCTGCCAAAGCCGTTTGACCAACTAAGAGACACACTCAAGTACGGCTCAGGAAGGACCACTCTCTCTCTCGATGAAGTCATTGGAGCCATTTATTCAAAAGAGCTGGAGTTTGGCTCCACTAAGAAGAGTATAAAAGGCCAAGCAGAGGGACTTCACGCCAAAGACGAGAACGAGAGCAGAGGAAGGAGTGAGAGTCGCAAGAAGGGAAACAAGTCTTCTCGCTCCAGGTCAAAGTCCAGAAGCAAACGTGGTTGTTGGATATGTGGAGAAGATGGTCACTTCAAGAACTCTTGTCCAAACAAGAACAAGCAGCATTCAAAACACGTGACCAAGGAAGCAACAGAGGAGAGACTTCCGGAGGAAAAGGAAACCTTGCTGAAGCTACCGGGTTATATGTCTCAGAAGCTCTCTCATCGACAGATATCCACCTTGAAGACGAGTGGATAATGGATACTGGTTGCAGCTACCATATGACGCATCGGAGAGAATGGTTCGACTATTTTGATAAGGATGCTGGTGGCACTGTCAGAATGGGAAACAAGACCGTGTCAAAGGTTAAAGGAGTTGGCACCATCAAGCTCAAAAACGGAAATGGTGAAACGGTGGTTCTCTCAAATGTGAGGTACATACCAGAAATGGATAGAAACCTCCTGTCACTTGGTACTTTTGAGAAGGCTGGTTATAAGTTTGAATCAGAAAATGGGATGTTGAATATCAAAAGTGGAGTTCAAATCTTATTGTCTGGAAGGAGGTTTGATACTCTGTATCTACTCAACTGGGAACCGGTGACCAGTGAATCACTTTCGATTGTGAAGAGGAAGGATGATACAGAGTTATGGCACAAGAGGCTGTGTCATATGAGCCAGAAGAATATGAATCTTCTAGTCAGAAAGGGTCTCCTGGATCGAAAGAAGGTTTCAGTATTGGAGACTTGTGAAGATTGTATCTATGGACGTGCCAAGAGAGTTGGGTTCAATCTTGCTCAACATGACACCAAAGAGAAGCTTGAGTACATACATTCCGACCTATGGGGAGCACCATCAGTGCCTTTGTCTCTAGGCAAATGTCAATACTTCATCTCATTCATAGACGACTATACACGCAAGGTATGGGTCTATTTCCTTAAAACTAAAGATGAAGCATTTACTAAGTTTGTGGAATGGATTAAGCTTGTAGAAAACCTTAGTGAGAAAAAGGTTAAGACATTGAGAACTGATAATGGGCTTGAGTTTTGTAACCGGTATTTTGATGATTTTTGCGAGGAAAATGGCATCCAAAGACACCGAACATGTGCATATACCCCTCAGCAAAACGGTGTTGCAGAACGAATGAACCGCACAATTATGGAGAAAGTGAGGAGCATGCTCAGTGATTCAGGGCTTCCAAAGAGTTTCTGGGCAGAGGCTACTCAGACGGCGGTTATTCTCATCAACAAGACACCATCTTCAGCTCTCAACTTCGATATTCCAGACAAACGATGGTATGGAAAGGCTCCTGTTTACAGTTACTTAAGGAGGTTTGGGTGTGTGGCATTTGTGCACACTGATGATGGAAAGCTCAGTCCAAGAGCGAAGAAAGGTGTTATGATTGGGTATCCAACTGGCGTTAAAGGATACAAAGTTTGGTTAGTAGAAGAAAGGAAGTGTGTTGTAAGTAGAAACGTGATCTTCCAAGAGAATGCAGCTTACAAAGATCTTCTAAAAGGAAAGGAACCGGCTCAGCATGAAGGAGGTGATCAAACCAGATCATATCTTGATTTGGATCTTGAGTCAGAGGAGGTTATCACCTCAGGTGGAGAATTCGAGCATGGAGAAGCTTCCACTGAACCGGGAAACATTGATAATTTGATCCCAGCAATTAGTGATTCAGAAGAAAATGCTGAAAGTGATACTCCTCTAAGCTATCACTTGGTGCGTGACAGAGGAAGGAGGGAAATAAGAGCACCACGGAGGTTTGATGATGAAGATTATTTCTCTGAAGCTCTGTACACTACAGAGGATGGGACGGCAAATGAACCAGAAAATTATGAAGAGGCCAAAAGAGATTCTAACTGGAGTAAGTGGAAGGAAGCCATGGATGAGGAGATGGAATCTCAGATAAAGAACAACACATGGACTGTTGTCTCTATGCCAAAGTATCAAAGGATCATTGGAAGCAAATGGATTTACAAGTATAAGCTTGGGATTCCTGGAGTTGAAGAGCCACGATTCAAGGCAAGATTGGTGGCTAAGGGATATGCTCAAAGAGAAGGGGTTGATTATCATGAGATCTTTGCTCCAGTTGTTAAACATGTATCCATCAGAATTCTGCTGTCTATTGTGGCTCAAGAAGACTTGGAGCTAGAGCAATTAGATGTCAAAACAGCATTTCTGAATGGAGAGTTAAAAGAGAAGATCTACATGATGCCACCAGAAGGTTATGAGTCTATGTTCAAGGAGAATGAGATTTGCTTGCTCAACAAGGCTTTGTATGGACTCAAACAAGCCCCAAGACAATGGAATGAGAAATTCGACAGCTACATCACTGATATTGGCTTTGTAAGAAGCGAATATGATAGCTGTGCATACATCAAAGTTCTTCAAGATGGTACGATGATGTATTTGCTGATTTATGTTGATGATATGCTTGTGGCCTCGAAGAACATGGAAGCTATCAATCAATTAAAGAAGGAGCTTAGTCAGAAGTTCGAAATGAAAGATCTTGGAGCAGCCAAGAAGATATTGGGAATGGAAATCACAAGAAACAGAGCTGAAGGTGCCTTGTGGCTGTCACAAGAAGGCTACTTAAACCGAGTTCTAGAGAAATACAACATGTCCAACGCAAAGCATACGGTGACACCACTCGGAGCTCACCTGAAGTTACGAGCTGCAACAGAAGAGAAGTTGGCTCAGGATGAAGAGTTTATGAAGTCCATTCCCTATTCTAATGCTGTAGGGAGCGTTATGTATGCCATGATTGGCACACGACCTGATCTTGCATATCCCGTGGGGATCATCAGTCGTTATATGAGTCAGCCCATCAAAGAACATTGGATGGGAGTTAAGTGGGTTTTGCGATACATCAAAGGCTCGCTCAAAACAAGGCTGTACTACAAGCGAAGCTCAGAGTTCAGAATTGTTGGGTACTGTGACGCCGATTTTGCAGCTGATCCTGATAAAAGAAGATCTATTACTGGCCTGGTATTCACCATTGGAGGCAACACGATCAGCTGGAAGTCAGGGCTTCAAAGAGTAGTTGCTCTTTCAACCACTGAGTCTGAGTACATGTCGCTAACAGAAGCTGTCAAAGAAGCGGTTTGGCTCAAAGGTCTACTTAAGGAGTTTGGGTATGATCAGGGAAGCGTGGAGATATATTGTGACTCCCAAAGTGCCATTGCCCTCTCTAAGAACAATGTTCATCATGAGAGAACAAAACACATCGATGTGAAGTATCATTACATCCGTAAGATCATTGCAGAAGGAGCAGTGGAAGTGGTGAAGATTTCAACCGAGACTAATCCCGCAGATATCTTCACAAAGGTTTTAGCTGTAAGCAAGTTTAATCCGCATTGGACTTGCTACAGGTTAAGGATGAGTAATCAGGAAATCCGAGTCGGGGAATTCAGTATACTAGATCAAGGTTATATATATATCTCTCTTTACAAGTTATGTGCTTTTATACTATCAGCTTCTTTCATCAAGTCAACAGGTGGAGATTTGTGGAGCTTGTTATCTTGATGACCAAGCAAGTTCAAATATCTACAAAACTGGTAACTCAAGCTTAACCGAGGAAGGATGTAAATCAAACAAGAGTTAAGTTTGTTTTATGGGAGGGACCACTTTAATGCAGACAGCAAATTAGGCATTATCGCTGGTGGTGTGAAGACTTTTGGAGCGTGCAAGTTTGTTTATTTGTCCACTTACAAATGCACAAAGAAGCACAAAGAAGCACTAGAATAAATAATAGAAGCACTAACAAGTCACCATTAGTATTTATAGGTGCTTGAGGGTAAAGAGAGACATACGAGAAGAAAAAGGTTGAAAACATATCATAAGAGTGTTTTGTATTAAACATATCGTAAGAGTGTTTTGTATTAGTGTGAGAGTTAGGCTTGTAAGTGTCATCTTCATTGCCTAGGCTGAGAGAGAAATCGACAGAGTATATACCAAGTGCTAGTGAAGGGCATTGGTATGGGATACTTGTGATTTCTTGTCTGTAAACACACTAAATATATACCTTGATCTAGTGAATTCCGAGTTACCGACTCGGCCAGACGTAACCACTTTGTTAACAGTGGTGAACTGGGTAAAGTTTGCGTGTGTGCTCCTCTTACTTTGTTCTTGTTCTTCATCTTCTTCATTACACGTTACCTGCATCACAAACTTTGTTTCTGTTTGTTATCATCTCGTTTCTCCTGCCGAAACTACTTTCTTCTTGTGTGAGTCGACGCATAACAAGGAGCAAGGTCTCAACAACAACAAAACGGAAATTTAACACAAATATTAATGAATCGATTCCACAAAATGCAGTAATTCGATTTGTAAAACTCAATAACACATGACAGTCCCATCAGAATTGAAGGTTGTATAGATCTATGTATCGATTACACTAAAGGACAATACATAAAACCGCAGCTCTAGAAGCTATCGAGTGATCCGAGACTATAGAAACTAGAAATGATGGAACCAAAGAGAAGAGGGGAGAGACGAAGACAAATCTGCACAACATTCAGGATCGATAAACACAGTTACAAACCTCACTCAAAGGATCAAAATTTACACAACCCAATTCCAATATCTCATTTGCCTGCGAAATTCTTCATGCAATTAACAGCTAATCTGGTTGAAGCACCTCTACCCAAACCAGTAATAAAGATTTTTAAAAGCCCACAAACAAAAAATCTAGAGGAAGATGAGTGTACCTTCGGGAAGGAGCCAAGATTCATCACCGGCGATCGTTCATGCAGAGTTGATTTGTGAATGATTGTTCTTTATGTATTCGAAATCGATCCAAAGCAGAGAGAAGAGAGAGAAAAAAACATTTTTTTTCCTTTTTTTGTCATGAAATAATTGTGCCAGTGACAGGTGTTCAATAAAATCGTTTCTTCTGTGGTCTTATATTGGAAACGTTTCTGTATGTTAAGAATCAGAAAACTATTATTTTCATTAAATTTAATGATAGAAAACGCATAAGAACCATGTCTGGCTCTGGGATGCACATGGTCTTAGGTTGCAGTAATTGTTAGGAATTTTGGGAATAACTCATATTTTATTTTGGAATACTTACTTTTTATGTTCTGTAAGAAGAAGAATAAAATATAAATAACACCAAAAGAGAGTAAGAGACACAAACAAAAGAAGGAGATGAGCTGGGAAGCACGTGTGAAGGAGAGAGAAGCACGTGCAACAAAGACAGTGCAGGGTTGACTGGAGACCGTAGGGTCGCGAGAAGTGGGAGAAGCACTGTCCCCTACACACGCCCTTTTTACGACGCCGTTTCGCTTTTATGAATACAAAACCTACGAGTATTTCTGTGTTTGAAACGAGGGGATAACTCCAAATTCAATAGCTAGACTTAAGTAGTCTTATGCCAAATACTAAAATTTAATTGATTATAGTAAAATAACGACTCGAATCATATTTATATATGATTTATAGTAGGAAAAATATATAGTAGAAATATTAATAGAGGACTTTGGAAAAAAAAAAAAAATATATATATATATATTAATAAGGGACCAACCACTTTTGTAATTGTTGAGTACCAAGCTGGACCAAATTTTATACATTCATGTCCTCACTGTTCATTAAGATTCTTTGACCTTTTGACTCATCCAATTTGTTATTGCAAGTCTTCATTTAATCTCGGCCAAGTCCGCCACTGAATCAATAGAATAAACCGTTTCCTAATGTTTTGCATTTGATTAATGGAATTACATACTGCTTGGCATAGTTTGTAAACTTAATGAAATACACTCTAAACTTTTGAGGTGTTTGATTGGTCAATTGACCTTAATTATTGCACAGTGTTACAGTTTTACTACTGAGGTAGACTTTTCATTAAAAATTATAAATTAAAAGAATGTCTGATAACTGATGAAATGGACGCACACCCACCCTTTCTTAAATCCAGTTTAAATTTAAACAAGTCCGAATTTTAGATCTATTAAGTCGACCACAATTTAGGTTGGCATCGAGAAAATATATATATTTTTTAAAAATAATTAAAACGGCTATCAAAAAAATAATGGGTAATTCTCAAAAATACCACACTTTCATGTTTTTGTGACAAAAATACCACACCAAAGTGAAAATGACAAAAATAACATTTTTTGTAGAGAAAAAACTATTATACATTTATTTTCATATGTTTATTCCCAATCCCTTAAACCTAAACCCTAAAACCCAAAATCTAAAAACTAATTAATGACTTTTGAACTCAAATTTATTAGTTTAGTTATCTTTAAACCATTAAATAAATGTTATTTTTGTCATTTTGACCTTAGTGTGGTGTTTTTGTCACAAAAACATGAAAGTGTGGTATTTGAGGGTATTTCTCAAAAATAAAAGATTGAGTTAACATATGTATATATATATATATATAAAGAGAATAGATTTCTGATATTATACTATGCAATTTGAAATTTTTAATTCGAGCTGCATGATATTAAATTATAATAATATTTTTTGGTTAAAAATGCAAAGCTTTTTGAAAATATATTGATTATACTCTTTTAAATATTTTTACATTGGATTTTTTTTTATATACAATGAAAAAATAATTCAATCGATCAAAAAATATTAGAAACTATAAATGGTCACAAAAATCAAATAATTTTAAGTATTACACAATTGTAAAACATTTAATACTATGAAACAAAATAAAAAATAATAAAGTATAAGATGTATATTATAAAAAAATTGCAATACTTTTTTTATATTCATTCTCTTTAAATTTTGAATTTTATTTATTTATAAAATACAGCTTAAAAATTTACGATCTAAGTTTCACATCAAAAGATTAATCATAACCAATCACCCATTTTCTGTAAACAAAAAAACAACATGGCTTGATACTTGTATGTATATTAAAATAGACTCAGATCGTTTAAAGATCATGTGCAATTTTAAATTCAAATAACTAAAATGTTAATAAGAAAAGCATGGATCTTAGACTATATTCACATGCATGAGTTTGTTTATAAAAATAATATGGTATAGCATTAGTAACTTGTGCGAATGCACATTTATGCGTAAATTAACTAATATCTGGTTTTCTCTAACTTTTTAATTAATATAGATACCCTCCTCTTTTTTTTTTTCCTTTTATCGCAAGAGAAAACGCAAGATCACAAACTTCTGTAGTTGTTTTCGTGAGGCCAAGCCAATGACAGGCGGATCTGTTCTTCTTCTCTTCACTTAATTTAGTTTATGTACATTAATACAAACTATACGTACTAATAAAAAATAAAACAAAAGAAATACAAAGAAAACAGACAACAATACGGTCCAAGTCCATGGATCTTATCCCTCATCCCGAATTTATTTGATTTCGATATTATTGTTTCAGAATGTTTGTCTTCATTCGATAATTTATTTTATCTCAAATGATTCTGCAAATTCTTGTACTTCCCGACACTACGTTTGTGCAGAAGCGAATTAAAACTTCACAAAAGTTACTGTCTGGATTTTTGTTTCCATTATAATTATTTATCATGCATATTATACTAACCGACCACAAATGTTTTATTTCTTTTTCACAAATGTTATATATATAGTATATGTGTATATGTCTGAAAATATTTATTATGTGTGTATATGTATCCATGCATAACTTCATTAGCTTCTAATTAGTCTACAATGTTGTTATTATGCTATTTTATTTTTTTGTCATCATACGGTAGCTAGTTTTATTTAAACTGAGAAAAATCTTACTAGATGTCAATATTGTCAATGTCTATACAAATTTAACCCTGTTTTAAAGTTTTTAACTAAGACCTAAACATTGACCTATTCGAGAATTGACTGTTTAGTACGAAAACAAAAATGGTAAGAAGTGGAAAACAGGATAATAAAAAAAGAGTAATTTCCTACGGCGATGTAAATTTATAAATAGTCAAAAAGTTTTTCCATAAAAGACAAAACAGTCAAACTAGTTATTTGGTCTTGCTATGATCTATTTTGGTTATATGACTACAGGCTTGATGTAACAGAAGTAAGTGGGAGCTGTCTTGTGGGTCCCAATTTCGTTCCCAGTCTTTCGCATTTTAGTTTGACCAAATTTATTGATTTTATAAATAAAATACAACACACGAATACACGATTGATATTTGTTTTCATATAAATATGGTAGATAATAATAAATTTGGTGGTTGTGGTCACTGAATACAACTGGTGATACGAATATCAATTATGAGTATAGAGATCGGTTATAGCTTTGTCAACAAATTATTTATATATGAACATATATACTAGAGATTTTGTTGTTTGTGGTATCTGTAAGAGCCTATATCGAAGCCGAAATCTTACTTGAATATAGATGCCTTCAGCTTCACTTCTCCCAACCGAAAAATGTAATTTTTGACCACAAAAAAAGTGTGAATTTTCTCAACCATATCTACGTGTATGAAAAATTTCAGATTTTAGGACGTAAGGCTGTGAGTAATACGGAATAATTTATGGTGGTTAAATGGTTGTAGAACTTACTAATCTCAATAATGCAAACAGAATAAATGCTATTAGCAATAATGAAGAATGAAATGAATAAAAAGAAAAGCAAGTGATTAAGACTTTAATACATTTTTTATGCGATTCTAAATCTCAAAAAAAGGTAAATACCATTTAACATGTCAACTTGTAAAATAAAAATGAAATCTAGTAAAAGTGACGGAAAATAGATTATGACATTTATGAAGATTGTAGTTTTTGAAATTATCACACATTACAAATACTAAGGAACATTTAATAATTGAAATGTTATTATCATTTTATATTTAGTTACTTATAAAATTTGTTTGAAACAACTCAACATATTTATTTTTCTCAAATTGAGCCAAAAAAAAAACTCATTAAAAGATATCTTTAATTGTTTTATTGACCATAATTAATATTAGTACATAAAAATATAAAATATCAATCTTCATAAGGAATAAAATTTGTTATCCTTTACGCAAAATATATACTCCAACATTTTTCCAAAACAACTAATTTTTTATCAGACCGAACAAACACATATTTTTAGTTTAATCTTACTAACGAACAAAGTTATAAAAGCCACACGTGTGGCGCATGACCCTGCGCAGATAAGATCCTTCGTCTTCCTTCTCTCAAATTCCAAAATTCCTCAAAGCTCAGCAAAAAAATTACACAAGAACTCCTCCCAAAAATGCCGGGGAACTTAGAGCCGTTGGATGTCGGAATCCAAATACCATACCATTTCAGATGCCCAATCTCTCTGGAGCTAATGTCCGATCCAGTAACCATCTCCACCGGCCAGACTTACGACCGCGCAAGCATCGAGTCATGGATCGCCATGGGAAACACCACTTGTCCCGTCACACGCCTCCCTCTCTCCGACTTCACTCTAATCCCTAACCACACTCTCCGCCGTCTAATCCAAGAATGGTGCGTCGCTAACCGCTCCAACGGCGTCGAGCGGATTCCCACCCCGAAACAGCCGGCGGATCCGATATCCGTTCGGTCTCTCCTCAGCCAAGCTTCCGCAGTTTCGGGAGCTCACGTCTCTGTCCGCTCACGCGCCGCCGCGGTTCGTCGCCTGAGGGGATTTGCTAGAGATAGCGAGAAGAATCGCGTTTTGATCGCCGGTCACAACGCGAGGGAGATTCTCGTGAGGATTCTGTTCGCTGACGTAGACGCCGGACGGGAATCCTCGTCGTCGTCGGAGCTTGTTTCCGAGTCGCTCGCTCTTTTGGTTATATTTCATATGACGGAGGAAGAGTGCGAGTCTATCGCGTCGGATCCGGGTCGGGTCGGGTTTATGACCCGGTTGTTAACCGATTCTTCGATCGAAAACCGGGTAAACGCCGCCGCGTTGATAGAGATGGTGTTGACCGGATCGAGATCGACGGATCTGAAGGTGATAATCTCCGGATCGGATTCGGTTTTCGAAGGCGTTCTCGATCTTCTAAAGAATTCGATTTCGTCGCGACGAGCTCTGAAAATCGGAATCAAAGCGCTGTTCGCTCTCTGCCTCGTGAAACAAACGCGACACCTCGCGATCTCAGCCGGAGCTCCGGGGATTCTAGTCGACCGTCTCGCGGCGGATTTCGACAGGTGCGACACGGAGAGAGGTCTGGCGACGGTGGAGCTTCTCTGCCGGGTGCCGGAAGGATGCGCGGCGTTCGGAGAGCACGCTTTGACGGTGCCGCTCCTGGTGAAGACGATCTTAAGAGTGTCGGATAGAGCGACGGAGTACGCGGCGGGAGCGTTGCTGGCTCTGTGCACGGCGGAGGAAAGGTGTAGAGACGAGGCTGCGTCGGCGGGACTGGTGACGCAGTTGCTGCTTCTGGTGCAGAGTGATTGTACGGAGAGAGCGAAGAGGAAAGCTCAGATGCTTTTGAAGCTTCTCAGAGATTCATGGCCGGACGATACTCTTGCGAACTCCGACGACTTTCGGTAGTACCGAAGTGGTGCCGTTTTGAGTTTCTTTTTTGTTCAAACAAGTTATTTATTCTTAAAGTAGTCTTAATTATGTAATTAATTTTTTATCAAAATGCTAATTTAAAAAAAAATCAAAATGTTAACTTTTCCTCGCTAGTTATTTTAGTTGGAAACGTTGTTGAAAGGTAAATGAAAGCTATTGCCATTAGAATTAAAAAAGAAAAAAAGGAAATGAAAGTTATAACTAATTTTTTTTATCATCCTAAACAATTAGTATACCTTAGGATGAAATACATTTTCGTCTGTAAGATGTCGTTTTCTACAAACTGCTTCAAACAATCTTGTTCACTTGTAGTTGAATCAGACGTAGCAGATTCTCTCAGCACTAAGTTTACCCAGATCTTAAAATTTATAATCGACTGAACCAAAATCTTTTTTACCGTCAAATTTTTCTATTTCCAACCTCCAGTGTTGGATCTATGGCTAACATTTTTATTTGACATGTGCAGATAACAACTGTCTATTTATTTTTGATGATTGTCTTTTTTTTTTTTTTTTTTTTTTTGCTTCTGCAAATTAGCATATTCCGAACAAATATGCCAACATGGAGAATCATAAGCTAAATTCTCCATGAGCCTAAACTTCAATACAGAATCTCTGAATACATCACAACTGTATGTTAACACCAACACACCGATAACGCTCAGGACTCTAGCGCTTGATCACACAAAAGCTTTCTGGAGTTTTTTATTCTTCTAGGTCTACTATTTTCATAAGGTCATGTCCTTCTTATATAGCAAACAAATTCTTGTGCCTCCTTACTCATACAGTTTTCCTTTTAACTTCAAATAAGCTTCTTTTTTTTTTTTTCACTTTAAGCAAACTTCCCAGGTTGGACAATCAACTAATTAGTAATCACTACCAGGTCATCCTCTCTAAAAGTATGGTGGTCAAAGAAATTGGAGACGAAGAAGGTGATAGTGTTGAAAGTCTTTTCTCTTTTCTAACGACCTTCTCAAATTGGGCCAACAAGGCTCATCCGCTCTAATAAAGTTTACTGTATACGGTTTGGGCTTTCACCAACTTTAAAGCCCATTAATTCAAAACTCTGTTCATTGTTTTATTGTTTTTTTTTTTTTATGAATGAAAAATTGTATTCAACCAAAAACCAAAAAACTTTGAGCTTTTCCAGTTACACAGCACTTCAAATTCTATTCAGGTGGCTTTGTTCATCTTATCAGAAGCTTCTTAGATGTGTGGTGTAGTGTATCCAAACCACGATATCAAACTTTCTTCATTAAGGTTAATCAGTCTGATCCTCACGTTCTTGTCAATAAAATCTCCCTATATTCGCTGCTGGAAGAGGAAATTCATGGATAGTTGTTTCTCCAAATGTGGTACATCGTGCTTGCAAGACATATCGAAACAGGAAAAGCTTATAAGCTTATCAAAATTTGAGCTATGAAAGAGTGTTACCATTTAGTTTTAATCCATAGAATATATACTTGCTTACAAGGAGCCTCGACGACAACAATCCCATATCCGCATCGAGAATGGGCAACTGAAGAATATTTGGTGTCTCGCTTTTTTTGACTAACCGCAGAGTACGCATCCGTTCTCTGCGCATCCTTTAAGTTTGACAGTGTGTAAAGCAAACCATGCAATAGCTTGAATATGAACCAAAGGCTTTCACATCTCTTTCGTCAAAGCATTGAGTAAAGAACCACCACAGTATAGAACTTGTCACTTCATAGAATTTTTTTTTTGTTTTAGAAAAAAATTAACCATATAGCCTAGCTACTCTTGGACCAGATAAAACAAGCAACTGCTGTAACCTCGTTCTCAATTTTGATGTTGTTCAATTGGTCCTCGGACCATTTATGGTTTTAGAATGGCATTGTTGTTATTTTTAATGATATGTTGGAAACACGTATTGGACGATATCTGCCAAACTAGGAATAATATATATATGCATGCATCTAGACGTTAAGAGAAAAAAAAATCTTAACGTTCAAAAAGAAAAATGCACTTCAATATCCCATTGGACAATACTTGCCAATACACATTGATTGAGAAAATAAAATAAAATTTTTAAAAAATGTCGCTAGACACCAATGTTCGAATTAAGAAGCTATCTCTTCTCTTTTTTTTTTTTTTTTTTTTTTTGATAATGGGGTTTAAAGTGCAAAGTCCAAACAAATCTCTGCATGTACATAGAAAAAGACGGGACCTTACGACTAACAAACCCTGAAAGTACTTAAAACCGAAGATTCATCTAATGACCTGAAAATAAATTCAAACCGAAGCAGCCAATATTTATGATTCAAGCAGGAGATGAAAAATATAAGACTAGTTCTTGAGCAGCTTGCTTGAAAATTTCCCCAACTCCAAATCCATCTCCCGATAACTGATTCTCGTAACTCGGATTTACCTGTTACAAAACGAATTATCGTAAATAATAAAATATCACCACATATCACATGCATGATAAATAAAATGTTTATATATGTTATATACTTATATAATACCTGTGCTTGGATCACGTAGGTGCTCCGGAAAACATTAGAGGAGACATTAGCAAACAAAACCTCAATGTTGTACTTCTCAAACAAGTAACAAACATTAGCGAAAACCCCTGATTTGTCTTTAGGGCAACAAATATTGAAGAAAGCTTCATTCCCACAGATATTCAGCACGACGTTACGTGAGGACCAAATATCGAACGCAGCGGTCGGGTCATTACAAGGGTAAGGGAGGTTTGTACTGGAAGTAGATATCTGATCGGCCAAGAAAGCTTCACGAGAATAAGAATCTGCTGCGGCTGCGCCTACGGGAACGATTTGGGAATTGTTTGATATTGGTGTGAGGAGCGTTGTAGGAGAAGAAGAAGAAGATGGATCATAAGGGAAAGCAGCAGTAGTAGTAGGAGGAGGAGTTGTGTTTGAAGCAGAAGAATATTGAAGTTTCTCGAGCTTTTTCATTTGGAGGTTTTGTAATGTTTGTTCAAGGGATTTGATGGAGCTCACTGCTTCGTCTACGATTGTTGATTTGTCTGCCTGTGAGTCATAAATTAAAATATTAGAATATATATGTTTTTGCATAACGTAAGATATCCGACACACTAACACCCACGACAATAAATTATCACAAAAAGAAAAAAAAACACAGAAAAAAATGGGACAAAGACAAACAAGAAAAAGGGAATCGAAAGCTTGACAGCTTTGCCAAGTTTCACCAAATTTAAGGGACATATGTTAGATATATTTATTTATTCAAAACGAAAAGATATGAAACTTAACCTGAAAAGGAACAAGCATAAACAGTTGAAATAAATCGAAATCTAAAACATAATCTCGTCGGAAAGAGAAAGAACACTGTCTATCTATTGATGATGTAATAGCTAGAGAGCAATAAAAACAAGACCGTATATTTGTTCGGATTGGTAGTAGTAAAAGGAATGAAGGAAATGAAAAGGAAAAAAATAAAAGCGAAATCTGTAAAATTATATAAAATTGAGGAGTTATTTCCCTTCTTGCAGTTGGATAAGATTACACAATGTTAGTCTCAACATGAAATTGTGTTATTTGAGATATATACACTTGTCCGAAAATGAATATGATTAGTAGTTCATAGGCAGAATCAACCTGATCCACAAGAGAGAATAATAACCTACTAATCAAAACAACTGAATTTGATAAGAAAAATTTATGCACACTGAAGAAGAAAAAATCATTGATAAAAAGTCATTGGTATAATTAAATCATGTACCTTAGGAGGAAGTTGGGGAAGCAGAGCATGTAGTTTAGCAAACATGTCCCTCATCTTCTTCCTCCTTTCTCTCTCGGTCCATATATGTATTTCATGATCAGGTGACTCTTCTACATGGTTTTTATCATTTCTTTTCGTCCTTTTTTTCCCTTTTGCAGCCTTCTTATCAGTGGAAACCGGAGTTTCCAACGAACGAGAAGGTTGCGTTAGAGGGGGTTGCTTCTCGATTCTTCTGCAGCCGCCTCCAGAGTCATCAGAACTGGATATGCCCCACAAAAGCCCCTCTTTCGCCAACTCTTGAGCATTATTATTCATATTGAATTGAATGCTCATTTTACCCTTTTTGCTTTGTTTATTTATTTGTGTGTTTTATGAATGTCTTATTTATATATATATAGAGAGAGAGAAAGAGGCGTTTAAAGATGGTGAAAGAAAGAGAAGTAGGAGAAGAGATATATATAAAGAGTAAAGTAAACTCATAGGAAAATCCCAAAATATAATCATAAGACGAGGCCGTTTCTAAGACATCAAAATCAAAAAAGGATGTATGTTCAAAAACCTTTATCCTTTTGCCTTTTTATGAAGTTCTTAAGGAAAAGGAAAGCTATTAAATCTAATTAAAAAAGTTCTATATGACTAGAATATCTTTTTGTTCATCCATAAAATAACAGTCAAAAATCAAAATAAACATATAAGATTATAAAATTAGTGATTTGAGTTTTGTTGTCGTTGCGTCATCAATCGGATTCAAATCCACATATTGTATATTACTGAAGGAAAAAATAAACAACTCATTATATATATAGCCAGATTATGAATTTATATCTAAATATTCCATCAAGATAATTAAGGTGTATTTGTCATTTATTATTTTGACTGAACCATCTTTGTCTAAATGCTCCAACTTGGTTCTGGCAGATGAGTTGAAAAATTTGTCTGAGTTTTAACAGCTCATTCAGATGCTTTACTCCGATGCTCATTTCTAACATTAAATGGACATCAGTTTCCAGCCTCATCAAATTGAATATCATCTGAATGACAAACTCATATATCCTAAATCTAATAAAAAAAATTCTCTATAGGATCAAATATATTTATATGATCATTGATAAAATAATAATCATAAACTGATAGGTGTTTTCATTAAATATACAATCACTATACTAAATCAAAATAAGCTCATATCAATTTACAATTAGATAGTGGCTTGAGTTGATGAACAAATGGACATGCCATGAATCTATTAAAAATATTTCTCTATACGACCAATATATATTTATTTGGTCATCCATAAAATAACAATAATAATTTGTTTTAAATAACAATCATAAATTAATATATGCGTTTTTATCTAATATTTTAATGTAATTCATTAATATACAACCATCATACCAAATCAAAATAAGCTTATAAGAATCTATAATTAGTTTAGTGACTTGAGCTAATATGGTTTGTTATGTCATCAATTGGATTCAAATCCGTATATTATATATTATTGACGAAAACACAAGCAATTCAATATATATATATATATATACAATCAGAACAAACCACATAAAATGGTATAATTTCTCAATGATATCTTGTTGATACAATAACAAAAAAAACTTGCAATTCTATATATCGATTTGCAATTCAGAAAATTTTCGATTAAAGAAAATTTAACACAGTAATCATTTTCTATAAACTATTTTCTTTTTATTTGAAAAAGTGTAATTTGAACTAATTTCTTACTTTGTGCCAAAAAAAAAACTAATTTCTAACTAATATATGATTTGTAATGCCATACCATTCGTCTACTAATATGTTCTACTCTTGTCTGATGGACTGTTTATTATTTTATAAAACCTTATAAAATTTTGTAAATTGATCGTGTAAGTTCTCAATCACTATAAGTAATTATTTTATGTATTTTATTAGAAGAGAAATTACTCTGTATTACTCTAAGTTATTCAATTTTTGTTATCAAATTTATGGTATTATATGAACAGATTTTTGAATATATACTCTCTTATTTTATAGGCATTGCGATGAAGGATACGACATATATTGATGGTCAATGTATTTACACATACATTTTTAAAATATAGAAAATCTGTCACATGAAAGAATTTAAGATAACCAAGAAGATGATTAATTTGTGATTTAACTGTCAACACTCATTATTATGCCACCAAACCCTGATTTGTTTTTAGCGTATATATAGTATAGTTCTCAACGTTCGCCTTAATTTATAGAAGCAAAACAGTAAAGCTAATCAGAATACAGTTGTATATAATTAAAGTGTCTTTCTGAAAGTTTAAAAGAAATATATTGTATAATTTTTTTCTTTGGAAATACCGACAAATGGTACCAAAAAATATCTAACTCTTGATTACTTCATTCTGTCTTAGTATTACTTTTAAGAAATTAATTTAAATATATTTACTATGGTCATTCTAAAAATACCACACAATTTTTTCCAAAAAAATAAAGAAAATATTTAGGAAAATATATAGAAATATATGAAGAAAATCACATATATATATATATATATATATTCCTTTTTGTGTTGTTAGTTTCCTTGTTATAATATTGATACTTAATTTATATGATATACCATTAATTAATATGTTAATTTCCCTTTAGTTCAAAAATTTTCTGTAGTTTCTATTTTTTATTTAAATTTATTATTTAAGTTATTATTAGATGATGTTAGTTACATGTGACAATCTAAATGACACATATATTATGTACTATCATATTTCTAGAATATCATCCTAATTTAATTTTGAAAAAAAATAGCCATTTAATTTTGTAAAAGCTCTTTGACACATGTCATACAGTTATAAAAATCCATTTTAAATATAGAAAAAACATACGTTACATTCAAAGCTTATTTAGAAGCTTTCTCCTTCCATGATATGGTGAATGTCAATTAAAAAAGAAAAATATATTTTTCAAAACTTACATTTAAATAGGAGAAACTCCCCCCCCCCCCCCCCCCCCCACACAAAAAAATGAGATTCTTTATATTTTTTTCAAAGTTTAACCTACATGATTTTATTTCTTATTTGTATGTGGGCAGAATGAGTTCGAAGAAAATAAATTAATTGAAAGCCAAATTAATTGTTTATTGATGCTACTGAATTATCATGTTAATAAACTAACAAAGGAGCTGGACTGAAGAAATTTGAATACTTTAAAAGTTAACCACTTACAATCTAGTACATTGTTGGATTAAATTTTTACATAAAATTTGAAAATGTATAGAGATTTTCCGTAATAATTAAATACTATCAAATTTACCAACATTTCTAAACACTTACACAAAACATAAAAAGATTTAGACAACATTCACTGTTTATAATTTCTAATACTTACATTTTTATTTAAAATCCTGGTGTTTTTATATTAGTTATTTAATTTTAATATTTTAATTATAATATATAAATTATTGACCATTAGCATTAATAATCCGCTTAGTTTTTAATTTTATATAATTATAATTTTTTCTAATATTTAAAATTTTAATTAAATAATTAAAATTATACAACTAAAATTTTCTAATATTATATTTAATAATTGTTTCATTGATAATATGAAAATTTTAGAGAATAAATACACTGTAATATATATATATGTATAAATTAATACTATTATAAATATAGTTCGTGAATTTTTTATTTTCTAAAGTAATTCCTGTAGGTTTGAATACATTGTTCTGTTTGTGGTGTTAGCAATATAAAATCATTTAGTTCATACATGTCGTCATATTAATCATATAGTTCGTGTAATTTTGAATACATTAATATTCTCTACATGTGTAGGCATGTGATTGATTTTATTTCAGGTAGATAGCAATCACTTTTACTTTAGATTAATTCATTAAATTTTAAAATTTTAATTGAATTGTCACCAAAGTTTTCTTAGAAAGGATAACTATTAAATTACAATTTCATTAGAGTAACAGATATTTCCATGACTTTGATCTATTTACGTTTTTCTATCAATTATATATTTTCTAATTATTTTTATAAAATTGTTTTAGTAAAAACACAAAATTAAGAATTTGTTAACGTTCTTCATTTCTAATTAAAATATCAATTAAATTTTAGTGAAAGCTAATTTAACCAATAAAAAAACTTCAGAACATAAATGGTTATGACATATTTGGTAAATAAATTTTGCATAAAAACTTGAAAAATTTGAACAAAGTAAACCATTTTCTTAAACATCTTATATAAGAGAACATATGGACTATATTTTAATAGGAAAAAGCTCAAATATGTAGATAAATTTGAAACCACCAGAAAGAAAAATATTCATGGTAGTATTTATTTGGGTGTTGTACTAGAGAACAATTTTTAATTAAAAAAATTGCCAGCAAATTTAAATTGTTACAACTTAATGCCACACTCTAGTGTCTTTACCAGTCAATATTTTATTGCATTTTTGGTTTGATTAAATATGAACTATCTCAAAAGAATATCATTAACTAAAAACCTTAGTTAGAAAAAAAGAGAAGTTGTTACTCTGATTTTTAAAAGAATAAAAACGTGAAACTAGGATGCTTAATTAACTTGTGATTATGTTAACTGTCTAATAATTATGGGGTGGTAGAAGCGAGCGTTATCTTTATGGTTTTCAGTGCATGTAATCATTGATCGTCAGAGATTGAAGTGTTAATTTTTTAGAGAAAAAAAGTAAATATAAAGAGAATGAAAACACTTTTCGGATTAAATAAAAATTGTCTGAATCCGTTCATATTAACTCGCGAAATTTTGAAACTTATTCCTTATCAAATGGACTGGATTTTTAATAAGTTTCACATGTATAAAGGACAAAATGTGGTAACTCTTTTGTTACGTTACGTGGCAACCATTCATACATCAAAATTCAAGAGTCCAATATCTTAGCGATCGAGAAGGGAGGGCGGGGAAACCCCATTAAAAATGATTTTTGTAAACGGAGGAAATTAAAAACCACGATAAGGTAATTTAGGACACTATTTTGGGTCAGAAATTTTCGACATTTGGCTATGTATAGAAAATCACAAAAATATATGGGTAACTCAATATTTAAAGAAACTATTAACGCAGTCTCTAGTTTATAAACTAAAGTTCTTAGATAACTATATTTATAATTGTTGGATTTTTTATATAAAGGTTTTCATTAGTAACTATAATAGGAGTTTTTGTTTTTATTGTAGTAAGTTCACTGTAAAATGAGATAATACGTAGAAATCTAGAAAACACGATATAATTGTGGGTTTTTGATGGTTTTCCAATGCTGAAATCATTATCGAAGGAAGACTACAAAACAGTGTCAGATACCAAAAATGAGGGGAGAAATGCTGAGAACAGTCTCTATGATCTGAAAGAAATATAGATTTGTCGAATATTGATTTTTACTGATAATTTTTTAGGCGAAGACAAGAAAAATGTAAAAATCTGAAAGTAAAATAGCTGGAATTGGCCGAAAAAAGAATTGGGGTCTCGGAAGTGAAAAGAAAGAATTCTAAGAATAGTTATGACTTACATAAAATATTGGGTATAAAATTAAAATAAAAATTGGATCCCTTTTTTGATGAAGAAAATGTCATATTTATAAATTTTACCTCTGTGCAGTTACATATTAGGTCATGTATGTATTATATCCTCATCAGGGTTAGGCCGTCTGGAATGATCTGGTACGAAACACTTTAGTGCTTTTCACTTACTTCATTCTGCTTGTTATGCTAGTCTCCTGACAAGTCTGTCATTGTATTCAGATTGTTGTAAGTTCGTAGTGGCAGTGGCTTTGGCGTCGAAAAGCTTGAGAAAAAGCTTCCCATACTTTCTCTCGCACAGAGCCGGTCCTGAGATATTGTTGGCCACAAGCAAAAATTTTTTTTTTATTATTTTATCATAAAAAGTAAAAAAAAAAAGAGAAAGCGAGGTGAGAGTAGGAGGAGAACCGAACTGCGATTGAGGAGGTGGGAAGTGTAGTCTTTCTTAAGGAGATTCTACCACTAGACTAAAGGCAATTTTTAGAAATTTGTGGCCGATTTTGTTTATTAATTTTGGCGGCCGCACGCATGGGCTTCACTGGCTTGGTCCAAGGGCCGGCTCTGCTCTCGCCATACTGCATTGATCTATCTCTTTTGTCCATCACATGTAAAGATAAAAGTATTTGACTAGTTATTTACATGGAAAAAATTTAAATAAGTATCATCAGAATATTCATATATTGAAAAAAAAGAACCCATTTTTTCCCATAATATCTAATCCTGGTCTTTGGTACAAAAATACTAGATGTAGAGTACTTTGTGCCTCTTTATATTGATGGATTAACCTCAACTTTCCAATATGACCACTTGTTTTCTAATGTCGTCCACTCCAGATGATATATATGGCACAAATACTGGTTCAGGTGAGGGGGCTCACCGGTTCACTTAAGTTCATATGACTATATCCATCAAGTTACTTGGGCCATTGTAGGGCAGGTCTTAATATCCTATGAGCCGATTCGAAAGATCATACTAAATAAATAGTGCTAAGAGATTCAATAAAATTAGTTACACGTAAAAGAGATTTTCAACCACCACCGAATGGTTGTTTGATGATGCTTCACCGCATCATGTCCTCTTCGGATCTGGAATTACAGAAGTGAAGTCTAGAATTGACTTTTTTTCAAACTGATTTCAAGGCCAGATACGCAAGAGAGCTATTCAGAAAGACAAAACTCCTTCAATCGATCTTATATATACATATATATATATATATATATATACAAACACTATAGTATCATTCGCAGAACACATGTAAATTAACAAGATATTCTGAAAACGTTGATGATAAACCAATTCTTCTACAGCTTCATCTAATCTTAAAATTATTGGACATTCATTTCCATCAAACATTGTTTTTCAGAGTAAGAAAATGGCAAGTAAAACTCAATTAAGATTGAGTAATACGCACGAACAAGATAATTTTCTTTTTTTTGTGGATTTTCTCTTTTCATTAAAATTTGCGGTTGGTTTATAGCTGATGAATGTAAACTCACATCTCAGCTAGTTTTGCTGCATTCTGCGACTTTGATTATCAAACGCTTTAAACCAAACGTTTTATGCTTAACGAAGAAGCTTAGAACACTTGGGAAAAAAAAGCAAAACAAGACCTATCGAATGGGTCATGTAGATAAAAAAAGGTGAGAGACGATCCAAAACTTCCCAAAGTATTAAAGATAAAAAAAACGAAGGAAAATGCTAAAACTCTCGCCAAAAACAAAAACTCGAAATCCAAAACTTGAACCACTCTTTGTTTCTGAATCTCCAGAAGGACAAGATAAAGACTAACAAAGTAGTGGGTATAAACTGAGCTCTTTCAGATATAACTTGGAACTCATGGTACGATGTTGTCTCCAAGAGACAGAGAAGCTAACTGATCAGCTGCACCACCAGCTTGCTGCTGCTGAGCTACACTCCTCAGAACATCCATTGCCTCTGCAACTTTAGCTTTAAGTGCATCAGGAGATTCCAGCAAGTGAAGTACTTCGGTTTGGTCCATTTCAAGAAGCATTCCCGTGACTTTAGCTGCTGATTCTGGCTCAAGCTGCTCCACAAGTGGGTACAGATTCTCACCAAGCATCTGTGGGGACAAAAAAAAGGAACAGTTGAAGTGAAAACAAATTTATCTCAGTGTTTTCGCCTTTAAACTAAACAACATTTTAATTTTACCGTTCTCTGATGCTCTGGAGCTGCATTTGCGAGTGACGTAGCCAAAGCACCAATAGGAACAGATTGAGAAGCAGGTGAATCACGAAGATGAGCACCACCAGACACGTCATATGGGACAGAATGCATGTTCGGGGGAAGACCAGGCATTGTATTTATATCTCTCTGTGGGTACCGATACATTCTACCTCTTGGATGCATCTGGAGAAAACGCAGACGGTAAGAATGCTAATGATAAACAAAGCGACAATTCTTGCAAACAATAGTTAACCTGCTGCGGTTGCATCATAGGAGAAGGTTGTGGTTGTGGAAGAGCTCCTCCTCTTCTACCACCACCAGGTCGTTGTTGCTGCTGCTGTTGCTGTTGTTGTTGTTGTTGCTGGCCTTGTTGCATCATAGGCATGAAGAAGTTTGGCATTGGGGAACCACCGGGTCTCATACCCGGTACCATCTGTTGTTGATACCCGAATCCAGGCTGTTCGATATCCCATTGGAGAAGAAGAGTTATAAGAATGGTTTTCAATTTTCACATGTTTTTGCTAAAAACTTTGACCTTTACCTGAGGAGGAATCATAGCTGGAGGTCCTTGGCCATAGAAGAGTTGTTGACCCAATGGTGGACCACCTGGTGGATACATTGGCAACCTAGGACCAACCGCAGGTGGCATATTGACTGGCCTCATCTGTGAAAATTGGGCCTAAAATGCAAGACAGGAGAAATTGAGTACGATGAGAATAGGATAACGTCAAATCTTGTTTAAGGTTATTAACGCACAAGATTAAGTTAACCAGACCTGTAACCTAGCTTTGCGGTCTTCTTTCCGCTGTGCAAGAGCGACATATAGAGGTTTTGTGACAATCATTTTACCATTCATCTCCGCAATCTGAACCAAGGAAACGAAGATGGTGTTAAGCATTGAGATCTCTCCAGGAGAAAAAGTATCAGTAAAAAATTCGACATGTTTTCTTAATACTGTAGTCACTTACAGCTCTAGATGCTTCCTCGGGAGTTGAAAATGCGACAAATCCAGATCCTCTACTCACTCCAGTAGGGTCACGCATCACCTGTCACATTCGAATGTAATAAAGTTTTAATCTAAATCTGTTGAAGATATAAAAAAGCGGTGCTTATTATTGTCAGTCACAGACCTTGCATGATGTAATAGTTCCAAAGGGAGCAAAATGTTCTCTGAGCTTATCATCTGTGACAGTCTCATCCAAGTTCTTAACATACAAGTTCGACCCCTGAGACTTGTCTGCAGCCTCCTTTAGACTTTGCTCAAACTTTTGTTTGAGTTCGGTTTCCCTCTCAGATTTCTTTTGGGCTTTCCCGACAAACCACTCCTTGTCGTCAAAGGTCTTTCCATTTAGAGCCTCAACAGCTCTGGCTGCGTCCTCCGAATTCTCAAAATTGACAAATCCAAAGCCTTTAGACTTGCCTTCGCCATCTCTCATGATAACGCAACTAGTAGTCACTCCAAACTCTCCAAAAACTTTGTTCAGCTCTTCGTCGCTCATGGACTCGGAGAGATTTTTGACATAAACATTGTTGAACTTCACCTTCTCACCAGAAGGATCTCTCTGCTGCTTGTGAACAAAGGGTCCAACATATACTTGCTTATCGTTAAGAAGCATTCCATTCAATTGTTCTATGGCTCTCTGAGCTGCTTCTTCAGTGTCGTACTGTACAAACCCATAGCCTCTCGACTGGCCAGAGGGATCAACAGCCACTTTGCAAGACAGAATAGGACCAAAGGCAGAAAATGTCTCGTGGAGTGCTTTGTGATCGATTGATCTGTCAAGATTCTGAGACATGGATAAACAAATGTCAAATAAGTATTAAGAAAAAAACGAACTTGGAGATAGGAAATCAAACAAGCCAAGATTTCTTTCCAACCCTGCATATGAAGTCCAAATATATGGACAATGGGATAAGGAGATTTGGAATCTGTACCTTAATAAATATATTACCAACTCCGCTTTTACGGAGACTTGGATCACGAACAGAGTACATAACTCTAATAGCCCTTCCATTGAGTGACATGAAATTCAGCTCATTCAGAGCCCTGGAAGCTGTCACCAACCAGGAACATAAGGAGAAGCATTTACACATAAAAACTAACACTTCAATCATTCATTTCTGTAAGGAAAAATAATATTTAAGTCTACTTATAGTTTGCAGCTCTCAAGTGTTCTAGCAATTTCCAAACCAATCGTTGAAACACGAACAATACCACAATCTTCAAAGTATATATTAATATAATTTGCCAAGAACACATATGTCAGAAGGTTATAAATATGTAACCACTCTCCAACCTAAAAAGGTTTCACATTTGATAGATAATTTCTAAATCTAGACTAGCATACATTTCACTATGCCCTATCCTCCAAGACGGATCTCACAAACATGACTATAAGACATCAGTGCACGCAAATTCGCCAAAAAAAACAGACACGATTTTACTCAAACCACAATTCAATTTAGAGGCCATACAACAGAGTAAATCTCAACTCAATTTACCTTACTGCAAAAGATGAACCGACCAATCTAGATTTAATATTAAGACACTAACCATCTTGAGGAGTGGCGTAGTTAACGTATCCGTAGCCAAGAGATCTCCGAGTCGTCATGTCTCTACAAACACGAACAGAAACCACCTGACCCGCTTGGCTAAACGCCTCAAACAGCTGCGAATCCGTCACGGTCTGGTCTAGATCGCCGACGTACAGAGACGTCGTACCTTGCTGGGCCGCTCCGGCCGCCGCAGCCGCCGCCGCGGCACCGGAAACCGCCACTCCGCCGTTGGCATTTTGACCCTGATGCTGAATCTGAGCCATTTCTCAAGAAATCACTCTGAATTTCCTGTCAGTCTTCTTCTTCCTCTCCCCGAATCAGCTCGATCAAGAACAAACAAACCGTATATATAGAAAGAAGACACCTTCCAAAAAAGTTAAAAAATTTCAGCACCGGAAAATAAAAATTGAGTCTTTTTCCGAATTAGGAAGGAAAATGGAAAGTAGCCGGCGGCGAGAGTTGCAGCGTTGAGCCTGATAAAAGGGTCAGAGGAAGTGACTGACCTTACCAGAGAGAAAGCTCAAAAAAAAAACTGCAAAGAGGAAAGACTACTTTGAGGTTTGGATGTTTATATATGGAAGGTTTCACCAAACCCTAAAAGCTTCGGTGGAAATTGAGAAATCTCAGCCGTTGGATTTACTCTTTAGTGTCGTATTTTGGGTCCCACTTGGATGACATAGGCGTTGGGAAATACTCTGTGGAATGCTTGTTTCCATCTTTCTGTTTTGCCGTAAGCTTTTTTTTGTTTATAAAAATAAAAGTGATCTTTCCTTTGGTGAAAAATGAAAAAAAAAAGAAAAAAAACTCCATTAGCTGTGTTCTGATACTGGACCATCTCCATATATGTCCTAATGGGTCAAAAAATAGTCAATATACCCTCCTTCAAATCAATATACCCTCCCCCATAAATTCTCTCAATCTTACCCTCTACATTATATAATATAATATTCAAATACAACAAAAACTAAAATCAATTAAATTTAATATCCTAACTAATTAAAAAAAGCCAACTGGGACCCACTTTCATCTCTCTTTCTCTCTCTCACGTCCCTTTCTTCTTCTTCCTCACCTCTCCTCCACCATTAACATTGAAGAAAAGCTTCAAAGAAATAGGATAGATGACGTTAAATCTTAAACCGTTTTCATTTTTATGATTCAATTTTCAAGCTTTATCTATTGTGCTCACCAATATTTCTTGTTTCTTCACAATTTGTAGATTTGTTTCTTCACAATTTGTAGATTTATAATATCAACTTTTTATTCTCGTTTTTAGTGATTTAGATAGCAAATTCGTTGGGTAAGTGTGGGTTAACCTTAAAATGTTAACGAAAAGGCCATATTGGGTGAATGAGCATAAATTATAGCGATAAAGACGTAAAACCTTATTTTCTGGGTACTACTGCGACTAAAGGTACTATTATGCATAAAGAAAACAACTACGACAACTAGTTTAACTAACAAATTATTGTATAACTAAGACAAATGGTGTGACTAAATCTACTATTTTTGTTCTTTTCAGGGAGCAATGAGTACAAGTCGTTGCACAATCATATATTTCGATCATGGGGGGTATTCAAAGGAAGGTGATGACATGAAATGGATTTCAACAGAAGATAAAATTCACTCTTTAGCGATGAATACATCTTTGGAGGGCGAATTATAGTGTGTTGGTTGAGAGAATTTGCAGAAAGCTTATGATGGATGAAGCTACAACGCAGTTGAAAATTAGTTACTTTCCTTTGGTCTTGAATCCGAAGCGTCCAACTTACATATGGAATGATGAAGATGTGTTTTGTTATCTATTCCAAGTAAATAAAGATCAATGTAGAAGTCTTCTACATGTAGAGTTCAACAAAGATGTTAATCAAAGTCAGAAGCGTGTGGAAGCTTCAACAGAAGATCACGAAACTTATGGTGATGAGGAGCTGGTTTCAAGTGGTAGAGAAGGTAATGATTGTATGATTACAGCTTACACAGGGGAACAATCGGAATACCATGAGATGCATGACCATGGTACAGATGGCGCTGAAGGATATGAGCAAGTGTATGAATATAGTGAAGTAAGACCTACTGCAAGAGATGAGCATGCACATCTTGGATGGGATGATGGTATATATATGGTTATAGGCCAAGAATTTGGAAGTAAGGAGGCAGTGCAAACGCTAGTTCAGAGAGCTTCACATCAGAATTGTTTTGAGTATAATACAATTAAGTCGGATACTAAGCGGTATGTGATAAAATGTTGTGGAGCAAAAGATGGTTGCAAGTGGTCAGCTCGAGTTGCGAAGCATAAGAATTCTGATCGTTTCATGATTAGTACTTACAACAAGTTGCATACATGTTCTCGAGTTACTACAATCATTTTATAGCTTATTTTTTATTATGAGGTATCAGGTACCACTGGTGTAATTGTGTAATCAGAACTCATATTCGTGTAGTTTTTAGTTTGGTACGACTAGGATAACTGGTTTAAATTTGTATTGTGTGGACGTCTGCGTACTACTAGGTTGACTATGTTTTTGTGAGACGACTGGACCAACTGTGGAACAACTATGTGTTTTGTTTGGGAATTGCCAAATGTGATTTTAATTATATTAGGCCACCTATTTAATACACGCACTTAGTAATACTGTCTATTAGAAGCTATTTAGTACTGTTTTATTTGATGAAACCTTTAAATTTCACAAATTCGAAATTTTTTTTACAAAACATGTCTTTTAAACCAAAGTAACCTTATACTTATAAGGTGAATGTCACAATATGTTCCCAACTGTGAGGGTTTTCGTGCAAATTAAGTATTGTCGACGTTTTTATTGTATGAGAATATTGAAATGCATCTTAGACCTCTAAAATCATCAGTACTACTATTAAAAGTAGATTTTAAATCGGTACTACTAAGAAAAACCTTAAAAGTGCCAAAATACAACTATGTGGTAGGTAGTATTACTAAAAACTTGGGTACTACTATGGCCAAACTTAAACTTTTTTTTTTTTACAAAATAAAGGAGTTACAGAACGGCATTTGTTGACGGTGTTACGTTTTTTAAATTAATAAATATGATGATTTTTGGTTTTAATCATAGTTGTACCCCAAACAAATCTTTGAAAGATCAATAATACTAAGGAAAGTTAAAAAAAAAAATTTCTTTCCTAGATCGACAACTAAAGACACCAATTTTCAACCAATATAGGTTCTCACCTGTGTTCGGAAACTCGCTAGGCGCTAGTCGGGCGGCCGATCCGAGCCTAGCGAGTTAACGAAAAATCGGGGATTAATCGGTGAGTACTCGGGACTAGTTTTATATAATTTTATATATATTAAATATTTTTATTCATAAAACATTAAAATTTAGAAAATTTATACGTATATTTTTTTAACTAATGTATAATCTGGATAAAATTAAGATGGGAACAAGATGTAAAGTTGTAAACTATAATTATATTAATAACTCCACCAAATAGTTATAGATATATTTTATATACTTCAAATGATATCCCATTTTCTTATATAAAATAATAAGAAAAAGAAAATGGAGTATAAAAAAATGGTTGTCGTAAAGTTGTTCTTTTTTTTTTCAATTCTCTGACTATTACACCATCGTAACTTCCATCGTCGTAAACTCCGTCGTAAAAGAAAAGAGAACTGGGTTTGTGGACGGAAGGTAAGAATAATAAAGAAGAAAAATTGGTTATTGTCTATCAGATCTCAATGATATCATTTATTTGGATTTTCCAGTTCTCCGACTATTATATCACTGTAACCTCCATTGCAGAAGAGAAAGTGACTGTGTTCGTTTGAAAGAGCCGCCATGGAAACAATAGATGAAGAGTATACATACTCCATTTGGATTGATGGCAGCTTTAAAATTGTGTTATTTTTGGCAGACACGCATCTTCTCATCTTTACTCCCAGTGTAAAGCACTAAAGCTTATCAGATCTAGATGGCCAAGCAATCCCACTCACAAGTTTCTCTTGCCCATCAATACATACAGGTCCACAATTCATACATACAGGTCCACAATTCTGCTTTAGCTTTGCATCCATACATACAGGTTCACAATTCTGCAAAAACAAATTCAACCAAATCCCAATCTTTCTCAGATGTCATGAATCAAACGTGATTGCTCTGTTTCATAAACCTCCCCAAGTAGTCTTTGGTCGTGGGAAGCGTATCGAAAAGCCTGAAAGCGTTCTCCGAGCTTCTTCGATATGCTTTCCAGACTCTGATTCTGCTGTCTTGATGCACTGTGAACAATTTTCTTCCCACTCTGAATAAAACCTTCTCGGATATGTATATGTGTCCGAATTTCGTGAAGATCTTGAGATCTGGCTGCTTCCAGACGATGATGACTTTCCCCTGAGACGCACTCAGCAAGAACTCGCCACAGAGCGCCAACGAAGAAACAGAGGCAACGTTAGCGGAGAAGACGGCGAGCGACTTCTACGACGCCGATGATCGGCGGAGGGAGAGTGCTGAGGACGAAGCTTCTTGAAGAGGCGGATGGGCTGAGCGGGAATCGTTGGAATTGGTTTTGTTGCTTGTGGTTGTGGAGGAAGAAGAATCTAACATTGCAAAACCAGAGGAAGAAAGGGGAGAACGACAAAGAAGAAGAAAGGGAAAAATATTTTTTGTTAGATAATATAAAAAAAAAATATGGGTATGATCCGATTGTATTCGGGTTTGGGTGGATAATCCGATTGTTCGATTGGTTGGATCGTAATTTGTTAGATTCATTAAACCCTCTACCGTCTTTTCCTAGGTTTTGGTTTAAAACAAAAATCATAAAAAAAACAATTTGTATAGCTGGGACATATTTGATTTTTCGTGAAGCGAGAAGGGCATAACTGATTATGGTCCTCTGATACTTGAGTAAGTATTTAATGTCTTACTTTAGTGACCATATTCATAAATTCAGTCTATTCAGACAAGAGAGGATTAAATGAGAACGAAAAAAAAACGTACAGCATGAAATTTGTTTTTTGAATAAAAAAGTTGTATTGTTCAGACATGTTTAATTATCTACACATACATGTAATCATGCATGTATTTTAGTACAAACAAACGTGTAATACATAGAAATACGATTTACAAAATAAAACATGAGGTGGTACAAAAAAAAAAGTAATTGGCACTCATATACATTTTCTAAGATTAATTGGTGGTTTGGTAGTGTCTACAGTTCCCAATTTTTATATTCCGAGTCGACCCTATTAGCTATTAATACTAGGGTTTTTTCTGGGCTACGTCCGGGCTTTCTCATAAAATTTTAGTTAATTTTAAAATATTATAATTTTTGTTTAATATAAATAATACATATATATATATATATTCTGTCCTTATTTTAGCCAAAATTATTTAAAATAACATATGTATACAAATAAGCCCAAAAAAATTAATAACTTGATATATTATTGTTCATCCAATATATTATATCTTTCGTCTTGTTACATCTATATTTTTTTTTAGAAAAAGAAACGTAATTTTTTTTAATACATTTAAACATATATATTTTTGAAATATACATTCAAACAAATATAAATCTTTAATACATTCAAACATACATCAATAAAGCTATGCGCGAGATATATTTTTAGTTATTTTTTCCAATATATTCAAACATGTTAAAGGAGTTCAAAATATGGTAGGTTAATACATATAATAAAGGTAATTGATGTTTTTGGTACGATGGTTTTAGTGATTTAGGTAAACTTATTTTTGTTCACCTAAGTTTGACAAAGTTATTGTTTGACTAAATTTCATTTTTTGTTAGAGCGTTTCCTTGTATATAAATATGGGTGTTAATACGAACTTTGACATTTCACTGACATTTCACTGTTTGTAAATTTTGGTATGATTTGTATTTTTTTCCTATAGTTTTTATTTATTTATTGAGATTAATAATTCATATGAAATTAGATCTAAAAAAGTAATAATAATTCCTCATATGCAATTTAAATTGCTTAGAGTTTTGTATTTGTTCGGAAGTCTTTATTTTCATCGCTGTTATTCTTCATTACATATACGTGATTTTGGGGTTATTTGGCATTGGAAATACAGTGTTTTTTTTTGGAACCATTAATTTATATGTAGCTACATTTTTTCTTCTTAAGGAATTCATTGTCTCTTATTTTCATATTTATTAGATTTTTTTCTGGAAATCAGGATATCTCAACAAAGAAGTTAGTCAACTAAGGGAGCATATATGCCTTAGAAATGCATTTTGATTGTTACTAAATACCAAGTTATAGACTCGAAACCTAACCAATTGAAAAAAAAAGTTACATATTTGAAAGAAAAAAATATGGAAAAATGTTCTTGAAACATTGCTTAATTAGTAGAAGGGAAAATCAAAATGTTAAACTGGTATTCATTTGTAATTTTAAAGCAAATTGTTTCATTGACCTCTTTATATATAGAATTTGAGATACCACTGTCGTTGGACATATTGCTTAGCCAAAATATTAACTAACAAACTCAAAAAGAGCAGATACTGAGTATTGATTTGAGGGTAGATAAATTTGTGATACGGTGTATCGAACTGGGTATTTATATGGGTCAGCACAAACTTGTTTAGGTCACCATTGGAAGACAGGCATGGCATGAACTCTCATTTGCGAAGTATGAATGCGTGCATAAAGATGGAAACTTTTGTGTTTCTTACTTAAAGTTGTCTGTGTGCTCGAGCTTCCGGCTACCTTTGATATTACTCTCATCATTTGCGGTTTCGAAGAGCAGAGACTTGTCCTCTGGAACCTTAAACTCTGAAAATTAAACCGAGGTTTAAAATACAATAGATGATGCAACTTGTGTTAACATGTACCACATAATGTTATTTATAACAAAAGAAGAAACGTTTTTCATATATGCAAGTTCGGATGAGAAGTGGCAAGCTAGAATAAAGTTCAACGCTATCCAAATTTCATGTACTATACTAATAAGATTATAATTGAAACCAAACCAGGTCATCATACTTAAGGCACCAAATAGTAGTTATGTTCCAATCTATACGAAATTGTCCAACACATTTTGTACAAAGTTTAGAAAGCAAAACTATTGAGAATCCATACAGGATTATATCATTATAATAATTGCATTGAACTTGAAGTTCCTGAATTTTACAAAGAAAGTGTTCCTAGAACAATCCTAAGATCTTTTTTTATTTTTACTTTATGTTTTTGACGACTTTGATCAAAATAAGTGAACCACTTAAGACATATACCTTTGATCATTTCAGTAAAACCAATAGTTACTCTTACTTCATGTCTTCAAGAAAGTTCACCATCAGCGATGATACATATCCTCCTCCATTACAGCCACTCTTGAACACTTGCAAGAATCTATAGAAATAGAACAAATAAATTCAACGAAGAAGAGTTCAATCTGCAAAGAAAGACTGAAAGCTAAATTGAGAGAAAAACAGAAGACCACATAAATGCAATGAGATGTTAATATTTACTCCATGGTAATCTAAATCTTAACTCTTAAGAGTAGTTTATGGCATATGAGCAGTAGGTTAGAATATAGATGCTTACTTTATCCCAGCCTTGAAGGCTTTTGCTGGAGTTGTATATATGATCCCTTCGTCATGCTTCTTCGATTGCAGCCTTTGTTGCCTTTTTTTCAGATTTCGAGTTTCCTATACCACAATCCGAACACGTATTCAAAAGAAAGAATAAGAATGGGGTTGGACAAAATACCACGCCTTGATCAAATAATAGCAAACATCCAACACAACGAAATATATTTGTTTATCTGTGACACACATGTGGTTGCACATTTGTAGTAGCAGATATAGTCGGACAAAAGAAAGAAAATACATCAGTGAGACAAATCAATAATGAGTAGATCCCCTTACCTCCATGAACAATGTTGGATCTGTTATCGTTTCTTCTTCATTGACATGTATGCCATTTAGCTTCATCAACAAAATCGAACCAATATCTTTAATATAAAACATACTCACAAAGAAGAAAGCTCGAGATACATTAAACAATAATGAGACTTCAAAGCAGAAAGAATGATAAGAGTACTGTATAATCACTTATGTGACTTACAGTGGAATTGAAACGACAGGGTGTGATGACAACCTTAGCTGTGTAATGTCACGTGTAAGGATTGGTAAAAATTTATCAGCCTCAATATCCAGTAAGAACTGAAAATTTGAATTCGATTGAATTTTTTTTTTTTTTTTAGAACAAACCTGAACTTGAAAGATTAAAACACTGAATTTACTTGTTCGTCATGGGGTCGGCAAACAGTCTCATCGATTTCAAGTTTAGGTGTGTCTTGGGATTCATTTTTTTGGAGGCTGCAAGGAAATTGAAAAATTAGGTGTGTCAGAATCGTGAGGCGTAAATAGAAATAGGAAATCAATAATAGATGATTATTTCAGAGCTGGCAAAATGGAACGCAAACTTTCTCTGAATAAAGCAATTGACATAAATTAACGAAAGAATCCAGAAGCTTTCGAAATAATTTAAGGGCCTCACGATAGCAAATAGAATAAGATACATGGAAATCTAAATAAACTTTTTATAGCAGCACCAGCTTCAATGGTTTCGTAGTGGGCATTGAAAGAGAGTTACAAATTAAAGAAATTGAAGAGGATGTTAAAGAGGCGGAGATGGTTATTGATGAGAATGGAATCGAGAGAGATTTAGTGAAGGTAACGGCTGTAACGAAGTTGTCAGGTGAAGACGAATGGAGAAGTTGAAAGTTGAGATGAAACGACGGAGAGGAAGATGGGATTCGTAGGTTAGTTGTTGGTTTAATGGGTTTAGTAAATTTGGGTTGATTATTGATTTGTTTTAATGGGTAATGATTTGGGCCTCAACAGTTTCCTTGTGACGTGTACATTTTGTTTTAAGAAGATAAAATGTGATTGGTCGAAATTGTAGCTGGAATTATTACGTGGCACTTTGCCGACGTGAATGCCTTGAGAGGCCTGAGAATCTATCTCTTTTATATATATTGTGACTACGCTTCTGCCCGCGCTACGCGCGGATTGTTTAAATATATTTTTTCTAATAGTTAATTTTAAATCATGAGAAGCATAACATTTTTGTAAAGACAAATTATAAGCGATTTTGTGAGATAATTTTATTTAATTGTATATTTACTATTTGCTGAAATTTGTTAGAAACCCAATAAATATGAAATATTTGGAATAAATTTGATTTTCTTTCTCGCCTCGAGCGTTTGTGTAGTTGATACCCATTTCGTATTTTTTTCCTTATTCTTCTACTTTTTTTTTAGAAAAACATACAATCTGAAAACGAATTCTCAAAACTGATATTTCAAAATTTTGTTTCCTTTCGAGTGTTTTCTCCGACAATTAATCCAATGTCATCGCCGCATATATATCCATGGAAGTTGAAGAAGAAGTTTAACTAAACATGGATGAGGTGGATGGGTTCTATCCCTGTGCCGCTACCAATCATCTGTTATTCTTCATATCAAGAGTTTAGCCTCCGTATGGAGGCAAATTCTGGTGACGCTTTCATCAATTTCAGAATTGGGGAGAATCTGGATTAAGGGCCCACAGTGTTTATTATTTTCCTGTTTTCTTTTTATTACTATAATTTTCTTTTATCTAGTTTGAAGTTGAGAGAACTTATAAGAAATAGTTTTAGAGTTGTGGGTCATTTGTGTTGGTGTGGGAGTTGATGAATTTGTTAAGATTTGTTTTTTTTTTTGTTGAGTGTCCTTACCATTTTTTTCTTCTTTTTATTTAAGTTATTTTTTTCTATACGAAATTTATTTTGTATTGTATTTTTTATGAGAAAAAATATTTCACTTTATTTTTAGGTCTCAAACATGTGTGATGAATTTAAATTGTGAACATATTTATTATAATATTTTATGTAATCTTTGATTGTCATAAATTTGTATATTTTGTTCTTTGTTATGAAGTCGATGTCTTATTTTTCTTTTCATTAATGCTGGCGTTTACACATCTTGTCTTCATACTCGTTTGAAGGTTTTGATAGTTTTGATGGATTTGTCAATGTAGAACCGAGTACCCGGAGTTTACGCGAGTAATAATTTTCCCACATTATAGTAATAAAAGTAGGTTATTTTTTTCAAAGCTGGAAATATGGAAATAATTTTCTAAACTTTACCTTTATATGTTTTATGATTCATGCTTGTCACAACGATGACTGCTCTTTTCAAATCGTTCATGATTGATAAGCGTCGGAAAGTATATGCTTGTTCATCTCATAGCGTTAGCCGAACTATTACTGTCCTGTCAATAAATTTATAGGCCTGATTTTCTGTCAAACATCTTAGATATTGTTTGATAAATTTTCTTTTATGTTTCCGTTTAACTTTAAGCCGATTACAACCTCCGTCTCTGCTTATGGGTTGGTCAGATTTTCTTTATATATTATGTGTATCCTTCCCACAACACCTATGAAAACCAAGTTAACCATTTTAAAAGGATTTATAATAGTTCTTTCGATATTTGTATGAAATTTTTGTGTTTAAGTTGTCGGAATTACCTGGTAATTGTGCTTAGCTATCTTAGAGCTAGTTTTAGAAGTTGTGTATAGTTTTGAATCCAAAACGTGTTTGCAGGTATCAGTGGTATGATGTATCTTCTCCTTTAGCGGATCAAACGCTGTTCCAATTGTCATTTTGAGGACATAGTGATGAGGTGTCAGTTTTTATTTGCTGTTGTTTGGATATACCATAAAATTGTGAAACTCCATATATTTCTCCTTCCTCCGGAACATTTTTAAGTTCATTCATATAAAGGTTTTTCACTTTAGTATCTATCATATTCTCCTGTTCGATATATGTTGTATTAGATAAATAAGAAAATATGTCTAACTTAATTAAAATATGTGGTGTGTTTAACTTAACGTCTGAAAATAGTAATAATATTCCGAGCTTTTCTTACGGTTTGGTGTGATTTTGTATCGCCCACATTCGATTGATTCGAAGTACCATTGTCAGTCTGGAGAGGCCAAATGTAAGTTCCTCTAAATCATATGTTATCTTATTTTTGGCTCCTTCTCCATTCATGCAATTGTTTTAAAACGTTTTTTATGGGGGTCTTGTATTGAATGATAGATGTCTATATTATATTAAATAGATATTAAGTGTAACGTTATTTATTTCATTTTTATCTTATTTATATGAGAAGTACACATATTTAATTTTGTTTTCCTGGTTTATTTATCTATGATTTTATCTTCTGCTTATACAACAATTCTCTTATGGGTTAACAACGTTGAATAAACTTTGTTCTGCGAGCCTATATAGGTTTTTCTTTTTTTTTCTTCTTGCAGCTGTTATATGTTTTTTTTTTTGGAGATTGAGAGATGTTTTTGATGGCTTTTTTTTTTCTTTACATTGGGTTAATTGAATTAATGATTGATTTTTTGGTTTGTTTTGGGATTACAATTTTTTTCCCCTAATTATGAATTAAATCTGAATGTCTGTGTTGAGATGTTTTTCTGTTTTTTTCTTTTATTTCAAAAAACCCTTTATTTTTTTTTGGTTTTATTGTGGCCAATTAATTAAAAAGTTATAATATGTGGTTATTTTAGTTCTCTTGCTTGTTTATAAATTGTAAGTGGTGTTTTAAATTATAACACAATCTTTTGGCGGTTAATAAACAAACCAATGTCATGTTTATATCTTCCTTTTTAAAATGAAAAATTTATACAGCATACGTATAATTAATGATTGTAAGATTTAGTTGGAACCTTAACGTTTCAGAAATATTGACTATATTTAATTAAAAAAATTTCGTTTTAACTTCCATGATAAGTTTATAACTGAATCAAAATGTAGGCATGTAGTTTAGTTATTCCATTTTATTAACTCTTCTCCAATTTACAAATCTCCATCTATTATTGTAGGCGAAATTGTCTACAATTTTGTTGCCTTTACAATATTTTGTCTTTGCATGTTTTGTTTTCTTCTTCTTGCTATGCATTCAGCATTCTATCATTTTATAATATCGTTCATAACAATTCCAAGGTGTAAAATAAGTGGTGGACCACAATAACTATAACCTGATATCATAATTATAAATTTATTCGAAGTGCGCATGCCATAGGCCATGTACGACCATTCCTCAGCTGATATAGAAATCAGTATGCTAGATAATGATCTCCCCTTTCCCACCAAACTGGAACCTGAAGTATATGAAAACCAGCATGAAGAGATAGAAAGAAAAAAAATGTAAAGTAGGCAAATGTGTGATGACAGTTTCGGAAAAGTGATGTTTTTGTTAAATACTGGAAGCAAATCATGAAGGTTTCCATATATTGGCCTGGAACTCCAATCGTGATTATTTTCTATTAAAAGCTAAAGTAAGAAAAATTAAAATCCATAATAACTAAAATACGAACCTGGAGATTTTGAATGGTAAATCTTGTTGTTGCACCAGCACCTATTGTTCATATTCTAACTGTAAAAGTTGAGCTATTTGAATGGTAAATTTTGTTGTCCGCAACCATAGTATTCTCTGACTGGACGTTGAAAAAAAGTAAAACATTAGCAGAAAGGTATCTTAATGAATAAGTAAAATAGCCCGACACTAACCCAGTCGGCACAGAAGAACCTTTAAATCTGATTGCAGTCTGAATGAAACTCTCCACGCTCTCTGCACTTCATTGCAGAGCAGTACACATTGGTCATTTGCTTTTTTAAGTGCTTGTTTTAAACCCGTTAATTCTTGTTTCAGACGCTGAGTTTCTAGAAACCACATAGTCAAGGCAATCCTAAGTTTTGAATCCCATATAGATGCATTGAAAACAAAAGACACCAATTTTGCTCATGACTGAACCCAGTAAGAAATATGTTTTATATAATGCAAGTTAATGTTAGAATCCCCAAATAAAACTAACACTGCAAATCGAAAACCTAATAAATGCACTGATAGCTCAATCCGCCGAAGTATATTATACAATCTGGAGTTCACCTTCCTCGATGGAATCGTAACATCCAAAACCGATTCCTTTGAGTTTAGCTGGCTGATGTGGACACATGCAGACACACACCTCTAACGTACCTTATGACATATCTAAACCAACTGCAAGTATATTCACGTAAAACTCCCGAGCTTCAAATCCTTACTTGTTCCTGCATCGCTCTCCAAATGGTGGCAGAAGAAGAGCCAATCTTGCCTTGTACCTCACAATCCTCTTCAAACGTTTTTCTTTTAATATGAAAACAAAAGCAAATCCACAATTTTGTTTAGAAAAGCAAAATTTTGCTTCTGCAGTCACCAAGAAAACAACTTTGATTTGTCGAAATGTTGTGCGACTCACCGAGCGTGAACCTTCTTAGCACGTTCCACGTGTCTTTTTAAAAGATCAGAATCAGACAATTGTTTCACACAGTCCTTGTCCTGATGCTCATCAACCATGAAACTCAGGATTACTATTCACCATTAGCATTTTAGGAAGGAATAAGAAGATACACGAAACCTGTTTGTCTTGTTCACGATTTGGTTCTTCAACTGAATCTTTTGGCAACCTTGTCTCCACCACATCCGCAGGAAAATGGCTTTGGCAAACATGTCATTGCATCGCTTTGCTAGTTTGCTGCTTCTGTAAGCAATCCATTAATCCTTGTGTCAATCATACACATATATTCTACACTAAATTACAAAAGCAAAACAGGAAATTGATGTGAACCTGAATCCCTCATGAGCACCATTTCTCACCCACGATCGACGAAGGGAATATAGAGAAGCTCCCTCTGTTATTCTTACCTGCCAAATAAATGAGAAGTATTTATAATTCCAAATAAACTGATCAAGCAGCTTTTTTTTTTGTTTGAACACATCAATCAAGCAGCTGCAGCCAAGAATGTAAACACGAAAGATAAGGAAAAACTTTACCTTTCTTTTTCTTAGAAGGACCAGCACGTCTTCTCGGCTTCTAAAAAATATGGAAAATAAACGGAAACATTAGAAATTTTCTAAAAAAGTTGGCTTTGATCTTTCCTGTTAAACAATGACTGAAGTTATAAATCAATCAAATCAGATTCTCTAGAAGTAGACCAATATTTAAGATACTCATAAGAAGTCATTCGAAATGAAAATTAAACAAAGCTTAAAATCTTGAACCTATTTTTCCAAGGCCTCTTCTCCACTCCTCCACTCCTCCACTCATCCAATCATCCTACAAATATATAGTGTGTTCAGATCAGAGAAAATAAGAAAATCCCCAAACAATGAGTTAAACATGGTTCTCTTAGTCGAAGTTGTCCAAAGGAATGGAGAACTATGCCAAAATTAAAACATAATTATATGAAGGGACACAACTTTCCCTGTATTATATAAGCGATGCATACCTTATCGAAAAGAGTCGAGGACGTAGCCAAACATAATTTCGGTTGAGGATTTATCCTCTTCTTATTGCTCGTAATCCCGAGAAGCTGAAAATGTGTCCAATTTGATCAGATCACAGTTATTTGAATAGCTAGATAAAGATCGAGGGATTGATTTCTCCGGAGATATTGATGAAAGTGTGTGTAGCACATCGAAGAGATGGATGATCGTAAAGGTCAATGAATAGATAAAGAAGAAGGTGTAACGGTCAATGAATTCAGGATAGACAGAATAGATTGGGAAAGCTTCCATCGTATTTATGCTGATGTTCGTGGGAGAGGAAGAGGCGTGAGCAGGAGTTTAGGGAGTGAGTTATGGAAGCGTTTAAGACTGAGGAGTTGGGGAGGCGTGGGTGTTTAAGAAGTCGGTTTCAAAAGAGGAATCAAAGGACGGTAAGGAAGATGGTGGTCGTCGGAAACGTAGAGAAACTCGACCGTCAGAGCAGCGGAGACGGTGAAGCTCATGTCGCATACAGGGAAATCAAATGGGCCAGTTAATGTTTTTTCAAGCCTTTTACGGGCCTGATTTGTTTTTGTGGGCATTTGTCGTGGGCATTTGATTTTGGAAGTCCAGTGTTTTCAGAAAACCAAATAATTCGATTGCTCAATTATTTCTAACAATTAATTTGATTGGCTGTTGGAATGCAAGAAGAATTTTAATTGATCAAGATTTTTTTGCTGACGTGGATAGCCTAACTACACAGGGATTCTATCCTTTTATATATATGTGACTAGGGCTTTTCCCGGGCTACCCCGGACTTTGTCATAAAATTTTATAATTTTGTTTAGTATAAATAATGAGAAATGGTCTCATATGACACAGATCCAAGTTTCTATTCCCAGAGTAGCACACACTGTCATTTCTCCCTAAGATAACATTCATTAATGAGGTCATTGACAATTATACCCTTTCATTTGAGTGAAAACAGCAAATTAGAAAAGGAAAATTCTCTAGCTCTCCTCGACGTCGATCAGTTTGAAATCTCCGACGGACTACAGCAGCAGACGACGGAGACGGAAGCAAGGGACGACGGAGACGGAAGTAAGGGACGACGTCGGCGGCGGACGATCAAGTTAACGAGGGACAACTGAAGACGAGGACGATTAGCGGCGGAATATGTCGAAGATTTGAAATCAGAAATCTACTGCCTGAAATCGGCGACGACAGCAGTGATAGAAGATGGCGGCGATGGAAGAAGACGGCGGCGACAAAAGACGAGGGACGGATGTATATTTTCAACCTCTGCAATTCTAATAGGTGAAAAGTTTGTTCGGAGGTTCGATTTGATTATCTCTGCCTCGTTTTATTGAAACATTGTATGAGTATTTCATAGACAGATCGAAATCGATTTGATTATCTCTGCCTCGTTTGATTGAAAAGCCATAATCAGAAACTGGATCTATTTCATTTGTATCGTTGTAAGCCAGAATTGGAAACCGCATGTTCTTAGCTTTGAATATCTGATTTTCTTTTGTGTTTTTTTATAAGGTTTTCTTAACGGAGCTAGATTCGATGTAGAGGTATGAGTTTTTTTTTATGAGTTACTTGAGTGTGTGGTCTACAGATTAATTTTTATTGATTGTTTAATTCAGGAAAACAAGATTAACATTGTAGCAATAATTGATAAACTTATTGAGAAGAAGAACATACTTGAGGTGAGAACAATACATTAATTGAGATTCACGAGCCGATTCAAATTCTTAATCTATTAGTGTTCTTAATAGCTTTTACATTCATTGTATGGACTGAAAATTTGAAGATGACAACTTTGACCTGAAAAATGAGAGGAAAGGGATGCCCTCTATGGCCAACTCTGGACCCAACACAAATGGCTCTTAGTTTTTCAACACAACAACCCTATATGGATATTTGCTGGGAGAAACAAGACTATAAGATGCCTCTTAGAAGGTACCGCAAGGCTTTACGCTATATGGATATTTGCTGGGAGAAAGAGGGCATTGATGAAGGTATTCATCACTTTCACTCTCTACATATGTTAGTATATATTTACTGCATCTTATTGTTGGTATTACTGCATCACTCTCTCTACTTGTGATCTTGCATAAGTAAGACAAAGTCACATATCTTCACTAATAGTGCTGGAAGTTCATGCTTTCACTTTTTTTTTAAGCTACGTTATTTGTTAATATATTCTATTGTAAGTGAAACGTAACTTATGTAAATTATCTTGTGTGTCTTCGTGTGTAAAGTACCATCCGAAGCTTGATAGTCTTTGGAATATGTTTTGTTTTCCATGACAACCTATTTATCTTCTTACACACTTGTTTTCTGTAGAAGCTGTGTAATCCATATGGCTGAGATGAACTGTTAATAGAATGATAGGCGATTGGAAAATAAGTAGTAAACTAAATATTCAAGTTCCTTCCATTTATGTTGGTTTCTGCTGCTTGATTCTTTTCTTGGGAAAAGGTTGCGTAGGTTCTGCTTCAAATATGCAAGAGTCTAACTTATGTGTTTGGTGCAGGACAATTGGAACGTTATATGCACAATCCAAGCGAACAAATTAACACAGGAAGGTACTCAGGGATCATCATCATAAGCACCTCAGGGATTGACTTTCCGTTGAAAGATTTTTAGGAAAGATTCATACAGATTTAGAAAGATCATCCAAAATTGTATGTTAATTACTAGTTGATCATAAACAAATTTAGGAAGCTTTTCTATTTTTTAGGAAAGCTTTCCTAAAAATTTAAAAAAGTTTTTTTTTATTGTTTTAAGAATACATTCTTAATGATTAAGAAAGATATTATAAACTTTTAGGAAGTTTTTACTAAAATTTGTATGAGTATTTTTTGATATCTAGAAATGTCAGTTTTGGAGATAAGAAGTTTTCTTAAATTTTTAGGAAATTTAGGAAGCGTTTGTAAATGTTTAGGACGCCCCTTCCTAAAACTTTTACAAGTTTTTGTATTATTTTAAAGAGACATTATAAACTTTTAGGAAGATCTGACTAAAATTCGTAACTTACTCGTTGATCAAAAAAATAAATTTAGAAGCTTTTCAAAACATTTAGGAAGACTTTCCTGATTTTTTTTTTAAATTATGTTGTTGTAGTTAGACATTTTTAAAGATTGAGAAATATATTATAAACTTTCAAAAAGATCTTACTAAGATTTGTAAGAATATTTTTAGATATCTAAAAATGTTAGTTTTAGAATTTTTGAAGCTTTCTTGAATTTTTAGGAAAGATTTATACAATTTTAGGAATATCGACCTAAATTATATGTTAATTACTAGTTTATAAGAAAATAAATTTAAGAAGTTTTTCTCTACTTTTAGGAAGGCTTTACAGAAATTTTAAAAACTTTTTCTCTTGTTTTAAAAGACATACTTAGAGATTGAGAAATACACTATAAACTTTCAGGAAAATCTTGTTTTCTTTCCTTCTTTTTTGTGTTTTGTTGTTGTAGTGATTAATGATGATAATCAGTGTGTAGATCATCGTGATTGTAATGATCTATGGAGGTTTAGTAGAACTGATGAGAGACAGATCTTTTTGTGTTGTTTAGAACAAAAGTACCCATTTTCGAGTATGTACTGTTACAGTTTAGATTACTGCCAATTGAAGTTAAGGGATTTACATTTGCAAATGCTTAGGCACCACTTATTGCAAAGACAATGCTTACCAAAACAGTCGCCACCTTAAACACATATGAAGATGTCCATTTGCCTTTACACAGAGTAAAGAAACAGAATCAAACTTACCCAATAATACTTATAAAAGTGTTTTCTTCTCAGTTATGACACAAAAACTTACTTTGACATTGCAGCTTGGAAAACTGATCCACCAGGAGAGCCGATTTTGGATTAGTTATCGATTGATACTTAAGGGATGAAGAACATAGATTTATTCAAATTTAGGAACTTATAATATATATTTAGGAAGTCTATCCTAATACGTTTACACAAGAACTTTTGTGTTTATTTATCTAATAACTCAAATTTAGAAAATCGTATTTCATATTTATGAAGTCGTTCGCAAAACTTTTGATAACTTTTATATTTATTTATGCAATAATTTAGATTTAGGAAACAGTTCTACATATTCAACAAAGCTTTCCTAAAAAGTAGAAATGAGAAAGATATATCTAATTTTTTAAAAAAAAAATTGGTTGTTTTAAAAATATATTTTTAAACATTGAAAAGGATATTGGGTTACAAACATTTAAGAAAATCTTACTAAAATTTGTATGAGTAGTTTTAGGTATCTAGAAAAGTTAGTTTTCAAATTAGTGAAGCTTTCTGCAATTTTTAGAAAAAATTCATACAAATTTAGGAAGCCATCCTAAATTAGATGTTATTTAATAGTTGATAAAATACAAATTTAGGAAGCTTTCTTAAATTTATGAAGTTTTCTAGAAATGTTAGTTTTGGAATTTATGAAGTTTTCTTGAATTTTAAAGAAATATTCATACAAATTTTGGAAGACCATCCGAAATTGTATGTTAATTACTAGATAAAAAATATATAGGAAGCTTTTATAAACATTTAGGAAGACCTTCCTGAAATTTTAAAATGTTTTCCTATTGTTTTTTTAGACATTCTTTGAGTTTTGAAAATATTATAAAACTTTAGGAATGTCTTACTAAAATTTCTATGAGTATTTTTAGATATCTAGAAATGTTAGTTTTGGAATTTATGAAGTTTTCTTGAATTTTAAGGAATATTCATATAAATTTAGGAAGATCATCCTAAATATGTTAATTTTTGAAAGATTTATAAATGTTTAGTAAGATTTGAAGTAATTTAGGAAGATATTCCTAAAAATTAAAAAGTTCTCTATAGTTTTAAAAATACATTTTAAAGATTGAGAAAGACAGTATAAAATTTTAGGAAAATATTACTAAAAATTGTACGAATATTTTAGATATCTAAAACTATTAGTTTTTGAATTTGTGAAGTTTTCTTGAATTTTTAGGAAAGATCCTTACAAATTTAGGAAGACCGTCCGAAATTATATGTTAATTACCAGTTTATGAATTACAATTTTAGTGAGTCTTTAAGAATTTTTAACGATTTTTTTCAGAAATGTTTAGGAAAACCTTCATGAATGTTTTGAATACTTTCCTAAAACTTTCAGCCATACAAGTCGCTGAACCTTTTTGTCAGCTTTCTTAGGCAAATCATCTCTTCCATAGCCGACTGCATCGACGACGCGACTGATGGTGCACATCAAACAGACGTTATACAGCCGATGACCGGCAGTCAGACAACAAACCAGACTATCTCTCACGAAAACACAATGGATGACCACACCGAGGTATGTAATATAGAGTCCAACTCCACTCCCAACGCTGAAGATGGGGACACTCTCGTTCATAACGATGACCCTGGTTTCTTCACACAAAACGACGGCCAATTCTCGGAGATAGAGTCGTGGGATTCCGGCTCTGAAGACAACACTTCTGATATTGTCCCCCAACACAAAGTAAGCGAAATTGATGCTCGTTCACGTGGTTAGGATCAGGAATTCTGGGAACCCTTGCTTGACAGCGACTACGGCGGTTCCAACGCACCCGAACTGCTAGGAGCTAGAATCCCAACGCCTCAAACATTTCTTTGTACAACAAACGACGCCGTTCGACCACGTCGTCTCAACAGCATTACCGTCTCAAGAATCCAAGCCCGATACTGACTTCTCTCCACTCTGATCGTTCCCTAATCTCGAAGACGAAGTACACCGACACGCAGTCTCGCCTTTTCCACACCCGACTACAGGAGATCACCCACATCAGCATGAATCCATTTATGTTTTTAACCCTGAAGGACCCATCCATACTCCAGGTTCGAGAAATCAAGGGAAGTTACCTGTACGACCACCACCATTTTCTTCACGTTCAGCCACTGGAAGTCCTTCGATGGGGTTTATGATTCGGAGCCAGCACCCCCACACCTTTGTAGAACATATTCGTCCACGCCCAACAGTGGATGATATCCCGGATGAGTATTTCGACGTTCCTCCACTTTTCGACGACGCTACCTTCGCAGCTGAAGAGATTCCCGACCTTGAAGTCGATGAGGTAGACAATAACATTCATGTTGGCAAGGTATACGCCAACAAGCAAGAATGCAGCTGGATCTCACTTGCAATATATGCAATTAAAAACCGGTTTCATTTCAAACAGTCGACCACAAAGAAACATTACTTCGTAGTAAGATGTTCTGACCCATTATATCAGTGGAGGTTAATGGCTCGGGAGTTTAGAGAGTGTGCCTACAACGAGATCCGCAAAGCCAATCTCCAGCACACCTGCACTATCGACACTCGAAGCGATTACAAGAAGAAAGCTATGTCTCGTGTCATCGCTGCAGTGTACAAGTCCAGGTACCGCGACCCCATTGCTGGACCCCGAGCAGGCAACCTCCAACAGATGCTCCTGGATGACCTACGAATTTCCACCTTGTACACCAAATGCTACAGAGCCAAAGAAATCGCTACCCATAACGTATGGGGATCCGAAGATGAGTCCTATATTAAACTTCCACAATATATGTACATGGTTGAACAGGCTAATCTGGGCAAGTCACACATAGCCCGGGGCAAAATATCCGGAACCGAAAACCCAAACCGGAACCGAACCGAAAAAGTGAATCCGAAACCGAACCGAAAAACTCTAAAATACCCGATGGTTCCTATTTGTTGATACCCGTGGGTATTGGGTAATACCCGAAACCGAACCGATATCCAATGGGTACCCGAATACCCAAAAATATTGAAGGTATTAATTATCTTTGGGTATTATATGTATATTTTAAGTATTTATGTTATTTACTGTTTTTAAGTCTTCAGGTTTATAGTGTATAATTAAGTATTTTAGATACTTTTTATGGTTTTTACTAGATTTTCGTAAATAAGTTCGAATTCTTTTGTATATTTTTGGGTTTTTGGATATATTTTTAGTATTTCAGATAATAATATCCGAACCGAACTGGAACCGAATAGGAACCGAAAAGTTTTAGGTATTTAATGGTTCTTAAAATTAAAAACGGAACCGACCCGGAACCACAAAGAACCGAACCAGAACCGAACCGAAATTTTATAAGTACCTATTGGATCCAAAACTCCTCTACCCGAAAGACCCGGAACCGAATGGTTCTTACCCGGAACCGAACCGAATACCCGAATGCCCAGGCACTCACACACATAAAGACACAACAAAAAGACGATGGTCGAACACGGTTTTTATATGCATTCCTATCATTTGGGGCATCCATCCGAGGTTTCAGAAGGCTTCGTTGCATCCTAGTCCTCGATGGCACACACCTTTCCGGAAAGTTCAAGGGCGTTCTCCTAACGGCTAGTGGCCAGGACGCAAATTTCCAGGTATTTCCCCTAGCTTTTGCTGTGGTCGACTCTGAGAACGACGCATCGTGGTCTTGGTTCCCGCAGAAACTTTCAGGGATAATCGCAGATAGCCCCACTTTGACAATAATTTCTGACCGCCATCCTCCCATTATTACTGCTAAGAAGTCTGTCTACCCTAGGGGACATCACGGGTCATGTATTATGCATCTGATGCGAAACGTAAACTCTTGGTTGCGTAGCAAAGGTCTCGCCCATCTAGTTCGACAAGCTGCCTACGCGTTCCGTCCAAGAGCTTATAAGAAAGTGTTTGACTAGATCTCCCAGGCAAACACCGCTTGTGTTGACTATCTCCACAATATCGGTGCAGATGTGTGGTCCAGGGCATTCTTCCATGACAACAGATACAACCTTACGACAAGCAATGTAGCAGAGCAACTCAATCGCCAGCGCGTCAAAGCTAGATCTTCACCCAGCGTCGAACTCTTTATGTTCATCCAGAGAATGCTAACCAGGTGGTTCTGTGACCGGCAGAAAAAGTCTCTCGCTTGCAGAGGACCTGTCACTCCAGAAGTGGGCAAAGTCATGACCACCAGCATGTGTCTAACGAAGGGAACCTCAGTCAATGAGATCTCACCCTGGACGACCGAGGTTGTCGGCCAATTTAGACATAAACACCATGTCCCACTGGATAAAAAAAATCTGCACATGCGCTATGTTTGACAAGTACAAGATCTAACTCACCAAAACCCATCCTAACATAGATACGAGAAAAAAAAAACAAGAGAAAACAATCCAAACAAACTTACATCATCGTGTCCAACTCGTTCCTTTCCTTTAAAAGCAGGAACGTTTTACCCCTTTATGAGGCCAGAGTTTACTCGTCTTTTTGGTGTCCCGCGAGCAACCACCATTTTTTGCCGCAACTCGCGTTCGGCCAGCTTCCGTTTATGCTTTCTCATTTCTTCTAGCAGTACGTTCATTTGTCCTTTCATCTGTTCAACCCTATCAATTCTTACCAATAGTTCATCCACACGTATACTTAGCAAATCAATCTTCCTCTCTACAGCTGAAACAGAATCCTGGCCATCAATGTATGAACCGCTGTCCTCAGTACAAGCCTTTTTCGCACTAGTAGCTGCGCGGGTTCGTGCTTTTCGCTTCTCCCCTACTTGTTCTTTACCCATTGGCAGGCTAAGAGGCAACGATGCATCCCACTAGGCCACTCTTCCTTAACGAATCTGTGGCCGCTTGCGATCTTGTCCTCCAGATACGTGATTTTCCTATCACGTACCTCTTCATCCCACTCGTCGCCACGCAAGCCTTCACCAACCATCGGGGTCACAGTCAACTCTTCAAGCCACCGAAATAAAACACAAACACACATAAACACCTTGTTCAGCCAAGATTTTCAAATCATAAATCTATGTACGACCACATAAACAATAAAAAAACCTGCACTCACGTTTTCTGCACGCTTGGCCTCCTGGACGTCCGTGGCGCAGAGAGATTTTAGTGGTAGCTTGTTACCAGGAAAGTCAACCAACTTCTCTGCCTGCTTTGAAGATGCCAACTTTGCAAGTAAAACAAGGACTCTCACCCCCACGGAAACTCTAGGAATTCGTGGATATTCTCCGTTAACTTAACATACTTCGGCATCGGTTTGTGATGCTGCACCGAAGCAACCAAGACACCATCCACAATCAACAGCAATGCCAACCGTCTACGTCGCCAACCAATTATGGTCGTATCAGTTCGCCTCATGTGGATGACATCCGCTAGCGTGGCTGACCTAGGCAAACCAAACAGTTTTTTCCAATACGCATCTGTAATCTCCTTGTTCGAAACTTGAAACTCAAAATCATACTCTTCAAGGAACTCTCCACAAGGCAACCCCGTAACTGCTTCGAAATCTTTAAGGGAAAATCTGAATGGTTGACCATCGTAGACCGTCCACACGACGTACTTCTTCTTCAACACAAGGGTCCGGGTTAGCAACGCGTGGATAAGCTTGCACGAAATCGAACACCTTTCCGTCAGTAAGTCAAACAGTTTACCAAAACACGACCCTTTGATAACATCCCATTCAGGCGTCCCTATCAGCAAATCCCTAACCACCAAAAGCGTCTCAATTTTCGAGTACACATTAAGCCTCTTGCTGGGGTACCGATCAGTAGCAAATATTCTCGGTGGCAGAAGGTTGTCCCACGCACCGGCACACGAAGATTCACCACCTAGGGTAACGAAAACAATCGGGCGTTGGATTAGATAAAGCATGCAAGAACAAAAAACAAAAAGAAAAGAAACCCTACCCCCGGCCAAAAAAAAAGAAAAATCCCAATATAAACAGAAGAACCCCAGATAAACAAAGCAGCCGCACCGGCCAATTTTCCGGCGTAAAAACATCAAAGACGTCCTCAAATAACTCACATACTCAGACCAAAAAACGTACCTTCCATTACTCGGACAATCTTATCAAGTCCAGAACCGACGTCGGCTACGTCCTCTAACACTCTTCCGTCAATCTTCGAAATCGCAGGCTGTGAAAGAAACCAGAGAGCCTCCGAGAGAGATAGAGATTTGGAAAACTTTTCGGCTTTGGAGCAAAAAGTTACTTTTTTACACATAATGAAAGGCAGATAAATTATTACCTTCTTAAATTATCTACTCTCCCGAGGTGTGAACAGTCGCTTTTCACACTAGGTCACTGTCAACCAACGCAACCAATAAAGTAACCATACCACAGTTAGTTGCTCTCTCTCAGACCTTCTCTTTCCTCCTATACCGTCTTTTCGTTTTTTGTGTTAGAAAATCAAAGAAAAAAATTTACTTTGGTTTGCAAATCATCAGTGATGAAAACTGAAGATCTCGCTGAGAACTTAAGGTAATTGTTGTTTAAACCCCGATTTATCTGTCATATGTGCTTCGATTTATTGTTGTTCTTACAAGATCGCTGTTCGGCACTGTTGATGAAAGGTTGGTTGTTACCGGAACGGATGTTCGCCGCCGGCCACGAACCAGTTACCATAAGACAAAGCGAGTCGATGCAATTCTAAAATCGTTGGATCCGGAAGAGGTAGAATTCCTCTTGCCATCTTACCCTACAACATCATATGTATCGGGTACTATGATTTGTGCAGAGTAAATTTTCCTCCTAACCTATACATATGCTCTAACCTTAATCAACATTTCACAGGAACCCTCGTATAAACATCTTGGTATCGCCTCAGACAGTCGAAAAAATAGTCGACCAGTGAACCAGTTAGATTACAAAATTGTTAAAGATTATAATGTTTTGTATCAATTATTTATCAATTCATCACGTCAACAGCATATGTCTATGTTACGGTAATGGGTAAACTCCATGTGCTTAAAAATTTCAAAGTCACAAGCGTAAAAGCCACATGCTTAAAAATCTCAAAGCCACAACTGTAAACCCTCCGTGCTTAAAAGTTCCAAAACTACAAATGTAAACTCCTCGTGCTTAAAAATCTCAAAACCACAACTGTAAATTCCCTGTGCTAAAAAATTCAAAGCTACAAGTGTAAACTCCCCGTGCTTAAAAATCTCAAAGTCACAAGTGATGAGATAGTAAATAATCCAATCCCCATCCAATCTACGGGTAACATATTTGTTATCAACTAATCATAGAAATATATGTATATCTAACCTACATGACCAGTAAGATGCTAGAAATACTTAGGTTGACAAAAAATAATTTGCAAAATATATGTTCAAACACATCGTAGGTATACAAAAAGGGTAAAACGACTTTGGCCTCCTCTGCAGCTAACAGTAATGCTGTCGGATTTCACTATTCAACCCAAATTGCAAATTAATCTAAAATTGTGTATATTGGTGCAAATAGCATGAGGATATTACATTTTGTCAAGCTTGCGGATGAGAATTTTCGAAAAGTTTGAAACTCATACATTTATTTATATTGGGTATTGAATGAAAATGGGCCAAAATTTGTGAACCGGTTTCTTCAAAAGTTGAAAATATCTGGACCGAATTTCTATGGCCCAACAATACAATACCCAAACCCAATTGAACAATGCTAAACTAAAAGTTTTCTTGGACACATTCTAGCGACGTGGGCATGCCGAGGATGGAAAGGTTTATATTATATTTTTCATTTTAGAGATTTTCTTTCTGAACTCCCAATAATAATGTTGCTCTTACTCTTACCGTCTTACGTACCTCGTCACCTACAACACGAAAATAAACTATTAACAATCTCTTGACCTTGGTTTTTCTCCCCTACCCTCCATTTTTTCGATATATATAAGTCATCTCGTTTCTCTGCTGATGATATCGTCAAACATTTTTCATCCATTCGTCTTCTCGAAGACCCTATATATGATGATATCAGTTGCTTTTATATCGCAAACCATCTTCATGGGATATGTGACATGTCAACGACAAACCTCCTTGCAAAGATCTACAATTCTACATCGATTCCTAGAAATTTACTAAAAGGTTATGTCGGCCATGAAGAAAAAAAGTTGGGTCGACTCACAAAGAAAAGAAGAAACGGCGAAATAATGCACACTAAATCTATATTTTATTAATTTACCACGATCTGTTTACTAAAAGTTTATGAATGAAAAAGTATACAAGAAAATCATGCAAAAATCTGTTTACTATGAAAACGGTATATATATATCCATTATAGTTTATTAATTATTATCTTCATTCAACTCCAAAATCTTGTTTTTTAAACTCCAAAATCCATGTAGTAATTACTCATTAACCAGTCGAAATAAGGAGAATTTAATCAGCAGAAAATTACATCTGACTTAATTTGGTTCTCTGATTTTTCTTTTTATGTAAAACAAAAGGCTCTTTTTTTTTGTGCACCAAAAACAAAAGGCTCTAAATTAATAATGCTCATCAAAGTAGAGATACTCACATTATCTTCTAAAACAAAGAATAAAAAAATATTCAATAAGTACTGGTAGCTCCCAGTACCCAAAAGAATGTCCATTGACTTTTCAAAATTCTTTTAAGTCTTCTCATTTTCCTTGCTCTAAAAGTCCTCTCTTTATATAGTCCCAAGCTTATCCTCAAATCCCACCTCATAATTTCATCAAACCAATGGCTTCGATTTTTTTTTTTTTTTTTTTTTTGAAACTTCTTTATTTAATTGAAAGAAAGCAAATGGGCTAAATAGCCTTACATGAAAACAAACTAGTGAATCGCAAACATGATCCAAACAATGGCTTCGATTTGTTCAGTTCTTCTTCTCCTTCTTTCACTTTCACATCTCCACTTCACTCTACCTACCGGAGACAACCACATCACCGACAGAAATACCTTAGAAATCATCATTGGCGGCGGTGACGATGGCAATCCACCACCGTCACCTTCACCGGAACCTGAAGATTGCTCTCCTCCACCACCTCCTCCTACATGCCCTCCTCCACCACCTCCTCCTCCATGCCCTCCTCCACCACCTCCTCCACCACCTTCTCCATGCCCTCCTCCTACACCTTCCCTTCCACCACCAGAGCCGCATAAACCACCGAAATCGCCGCATAAGCCGCCTGTACAACCACCGCAGCGGTTACTCTTTGACAGCCCACTACTAGAGAAAGCCTACCCAATCCTCCAAAATTTCAAGAAACTAGTCCAATGCGATCCAATGAAAATTCTTGATTCTTGGAATGGCTCGGACATTTGTAACAAATACAAATACATTGGACTCGAATGCGCCACATTCCCGGGAACAACTTATCAGGCAGTCGCGAGCATCCAGTTTAACGGGTTTAACTTCACTGGCGAGAAACTCCGGTTACATGACTTCCTCGACAAGCTAGACACAGTCACGATCTTTCACGCAAACTCCAACAATTTCTTAGGCTCTGTGCCTGAAGTCAGCAACTTGAAATACTTATTCGAGCTCGATCTAAGCAACAACAAACTCACCGGAGACTTTCCAACTTCTGTCTTAAAAGCCACGAACCTCACGTTTCTCGATCTCAGGTTCAATACTTTCTCAGGCTCTGTTAATCCTCAGGTCTTCAATCTCGATCTCGACGTCTTGTTCATCAACAACAACAATTTTGTTCAACAACTTCCACACAATCTTGGCTCCATCACTGCACTTTACCTCACATTCGCCAACAACAGGTTAGGTCTCAGATCAAAGTTTTTAACTTTTTTTTTGCTGGGTTAGTTATAGTCTTTAACCTTTTTTCCTCTTCGTCTAATGAAATCCAAAAGGGTCATCGATATTTTTAGAAATAATTAATTATTAATTACGGACCCTTATATGAGATCATCTAGCTACGATGTTAAATAGTAAAAAAGTTTGTGTGATTTATCTATAACTCGATAGTTTGGCTATGGGTTTTCTATATATATACTTGGTTTATGTGGTAGGTATTATTTATTGGTCATAGTTATAATTCAGCAAGAGGGAGCAAATTGAACTTTCGTTACAAATAAAAAATAAAAAGGAATAACAATTCAGCTGAATTAATTATTAGCCGGTCAATTTTATGATTGTTTTTGGGTCCCTGGTTACAGCTATTGTAGTGTGTGCTATATGAAGTAGCTAAATTATTTTCTTTTTATACTTTTCTGCGATGGGACTTAGGTTCACGGGTCCAATTCCCGACAGCATCGGCAACATCAAGTACCTACAAGAAGTCCTTTTCTTGAATAACCAGTTAACCGGATGCTTACCCTATCAAATAGGCAAGCTAAACCGAGCTACTGTTTTCGATGTCGGGAATAATCAGCTAACCGGTCCAATTCCATACTCTTTCGGTTGCTTAGACAAGATTGAACAACTCAACTTAGCCAGAAACCAATTCTATGGAACCATACCAGAGATCGTATGCGAGATTACTTGTCTCAAAAACCTCTCTCTCTCCTATAATTATTTCACTCAGGTCGGTCCAAAATGTAGAGAACTCATCAAGAGAAATACTCTCGACGTACGTATGAATTGTATACTTGATCTTCCAAACCAGAAAACGCCACAGGAATGTGCCAACTTCTTCATGCGGAGACAGACTTGTCCTGATATCAAGTCTATGTTTTGGATTCCTTGTGGTAAGAATCCAAACCGGGTTCCACTGGATCAAGAACGATTGGAAGGGAAAGAAGCTCAAGCTCCTTCTCCGGTATCTTACGGGGTACTTAACCCGGACCAGATTCGGAACCCATAATCTTTTGTTTGTATTATGGTGTGTTCAAAAACTATATAGCCAAGTGTTTATAGTTATATATTTGTAGTTTCTAAATACAATATATAACTGAATAAATGCATTTGTTGCGTAGATTCGAATCATGGCTATATCGCTTTTAAGCTTTAATAATTCATCTATTTACACTACTACAATTTACGTATCTCTCATTTTATATAGTCCACTTTCTTTTGAAGTGTATTGGATTCTCGTTTTTCCGAACCACGCAATATCTCCATGCTTCAGTACTATATGTTAAATGGACAGAAAATTATTGTACTTTTGTTTGTAATACAAAAGCTAGAATCGAGACTAATTATATATAATCGATTTTTATAAACTAATTTTGACGAAAGTAAAAAGCAATGGATGACAAGTTCACCCAAGATTATTAATTAGGAATCTATACAAACTTAATAACTAGTCTAGTATAGGTGCCAACAACAACCAGAACAAAAGTGGGAGTGTAATTGGAGCAAAGCAAATATACACTCGCATTATCAATTGTCACAACTCCTCTCAACATTTAACATGTAGCTATGTGTTTTTATTTATTTTTTTGGGACTTCTTAAATGGATTTACTCAAAGTTATGTGGTTCCTTTTTTGACATAGATACGTAATTCCTTTTGTGATATTTTTCTTCACGAACATGAGTTTGAGGTGTTGTTTTCTCTAATATTTGGCAACTAGTGTAAACATAAACAAGTTGAACCATGTATTATTCTTAATAAAGGTCACACCAAGTGAATTTTTTTCTAGACGGCAGAAGGGACAGCTCTCGTTTTGTTTCATCTGTTCTTTTGTCATCAAATGCTTGATGTTTATTGGAGCATTGATTAAGTGACTCTCTCTGGTTCATATCTGGGTATAAATATTTTAAAATAAATAAATAAAAATAACTAGGGTTTTCATATGCTTGGGTACTATTAGAGCTGGGAATATGAGTGAAAATCCACGGGTCCCGCGGGTTTAAACCCGTTGCGGGGCGGGTGCGAGTTAAATTTTTTCAAACTTGTGTTGATGCGGGGCGGGTGCGGGTTGAAATTTTTAACTGCGGGGCGGGTGCGGGTTGACGTATTTTATTTTGCGGGTTCGTGGGTACCCGCAATTTAATAAAAAAAATCAAAAATAATATTAATTTTAAATATTTATCTATTTTTAATTAAAATATTATAAAAATATATATAAATATATAAAAATTATATTTTAATTTCTAAAAAATCGATTATTTTTTTAAAAAATATTTATTTTCTATTATTAAAAACAAAATTATAACTAAAAATATTTTTTTATTTTTTTAATTTTTTTTTGTAGTTTGCGGGTTACCCGCGGATTACCCGCAATTTAAGCGGGGCGGGTGCAGGTGTATTATTTTCTTCTGCGGGTTATGCAGGTTGCGGATTCTACAGGTCAAAAAAATTAAGATCCGCCGCGGGGCGGGTCAAGCGGGGCGGGTTGACCTGCAAACCCAGCACTAGGTACTATAGCAGTAAAAGGGAAAGAAGAGAGGAAAAAGAAAATCGAGATGAGAGGAAAGGATATGGATTTTCTACATCCCAAAAAATAGATCTAGGATTTTGTGTGATAAAAGGAGATGCAACAATAAAAAATAAAAAATAAAATAAAGGAGAATGGTAAGGGTATCATTATAGGAAAAAACCATACAAAATTCTTATTTATTATTAAATTGATTATTTTAGGGGAGAGAGAAGAATGGTGCAGAGAGAACAAAAAAGCGTTGATGTTGTTGAAGAGTTGATTCTTCTATTTCTTAAATAAGATACAACTCTTATTTTTAACCTATTTTTTATTTAATTTTAATCACTTTAACTGTTAAGATATTGGTTAAGAAACTACATATAAATAATGATGGTCTAAGAAGAGAGAACTATAGACAATAAAGAAAAGAGAAATATCCTCAAATACCACACTTTCATATTTTTGGGACAAAAATACCACACCAAGGTGAAAATGACAAAAATAACATTTATTTAATGGTTTAAAGATAATTTAACTAATAAATTTGGGTTCAAAAATCATTAATTAGGGTTTAGAATTTGGGTTTTAGGGTTTAGGTTTAAGAGATTGGAAAGAAACATATGAAAATAAATGTATAATAGTCTTTTTTCTCTCCAATAAATGTTATTTTGTCATTTTCACATTGGTATGGTATTTTTGTCACAAAAACATGAAAGTGTGGTATTTTTGAGAATAGCCCTACAGAAAATAGTGTGACGGTGAAGAAAAAACGGGATGAATGAAAAATGAAAAAGAAAGGAGAGATGAGATGTGAGATATGAGGGAGGAGAGACGAGCGGCAGTGAATGTATACGTGATTTAGAATAAGGTTTATTGTTTATATATGAATATTATATTTGGTATAGGAACAGTTTTAATGTATTGGGACAGTTAAATTTTAAAAAAGAAACAAGCTTAAACCCAATTAAAAATACAAAAAGAAAAAAGAAAATAAAAAAATTGTATTTTTGCAGAAGACAAACCCAATCAGTTTAGAAATACCGAAAAAAAAATCAAAATATTATAAAATATCGTTGATCGGTTTAAAGTTTCAAACCGAATTGAACAGAATACCAAAAAAATTTGGGTCAGTCGATTTGGTTCAATTCGGTCGAAAACCGAAATCTCTGGCCTACCATCAACTCTCTTCTCTTCTATAAATACCAGGTAATAACATGTGGTGATATATATATATATATATATTAATTATTTTGTTCATTTGATTTTAAGATTATATTATAAATCATAATTTTTTATTATTTTCCAGAATTTCTGTAAAAAACTTAAAATATTATTATATAGTAGACATTGTTTAAATTTGATATGTTTATGAGTCGAATTTAATAAAATATATATATCTAAGTAAAATATAAAAGAGTTCAATCAATAAAAATCTAAGAAAAAATAATTGATATTTTTATTACCATTTTATCTATATATGATTTTATGTAATTTGAATCTAATTTAATGATGATTTGATTATAATTTAATTTAGTTATATAAGGAAAATTCAAAAAATATGGCAATGTCAATTGAAAGTTAATGTAAATTAGTATTAATAATTATATACCATAATTCCATTAATTTGAATTTTAAAAAGATTTATAGTAATATAAAATGTTTTACTTAATACAACACTAATAAATCAAAAATATTTATAAAGTTTATTACATTTCAAATATGAATAGAAAAGTATATTATAAAATATATAATATATAATCTGTTATAGATAAATTGTTATGGAATGATTTTAATTTTATTGTAATTAATAAATATGAAGTTGAAGAATAATCATATGATCAAATATAAAATATGTATTTGATATAAAATTTAATAAATATGAAATATATAATTGATATAAGGTTATTTAATTATATTGGTGAAAAATATAACTAAGATGATATACAATAAGTATTGTATGAACCATTGAATGACATGCATTGTTATTAATCTAATAATTTAAACCTATTTATAAAATTAGCATGAGAATGCATATGGTGATGAGTGTGACACATCAGCATGACACACATGTAAATAATACATGAATGTAATGTTAATGTCTAAAAATGATTCTCAAATAATATATAGGGGATAAACAAACACCACAAATCTTCATTCATTTTGGTTTCAGCTTTTGAGTTTTTGTTTGATTTCCTTGTTTTTAATTTTCTCGTCGTCGCAAAAAGGGTATTTTTCCTAATCATTGGACATTTTTTGTTGCCGACCGTTTCAATCTTTAATAAGGAAAAGTAGAAGAAAGAAAGTACAATCTCAAAAAAGAAAATCTCGTAATATGAATTGAAAAATTCAAGATTGCAAAAGAAAGAAAATATTAAAATAAAATCTCAAATATATAGGTGGACAAAATATTTAAAAAGCATTTAAATTTGTATTGGTTAGCTGAGGCCTCAAAATGAACCACTTCAAACAATAAAAAGTACAAAAATTGTACATTTCAGCAACACTTGTAGTTACTTCTTTGGTAGAAGACTCTTTATTTCGCTTGACATTGGCCTTTTTATTTTGGTTGACCCCAAAAGGCCAAACACCATCCTTTCCCATATGCTTTTCCACAATTCCAAATTTTCAACAACTGCAAACTGTCTTTTCCATCTTCTCCCATGTGGACTATTCCCTCAACTTTCTGATATTTTTTTTCCTGAGATTTTGAATTTTGTTAAGTATTTGCTAATTGCTGACACGACTGAAAGGGATCCTTGTTCTCAGATGATCACAAAGAAGTTGAGTATCTGTATCTGTAACCTCACAATCATCTAGTTCTCTTATAGAGAAAAAATCATGAACCCCTTGGTAGAATGCTAGTTTATCAGATTCTGTGAACAAAGGCTTAAGAATAAGAGGTTTCTTCGCATTCTTCAGCCTCTTAACTTTCTTTCTCTCAACCTCATCATACCTTCTTTTTCTTTTAGATGGCTTCACAAGCTTCTTCTGACCCTTTTTCGATATACACATGCCTTCGGGTCTCCAAATAGACTTTAACAATGCAAAAACTTTCACATCATGAGGTTTCGTAAAAGAAGATTCATTCTTCCCCGTACTAGCATTTTTTTCAGAAATCTATTCTTATCAGTGGTCTGGATCTTACTAACCTCAAAGCTAATCAATTTCTTCACAGATTTGTAAAACACTAGTGTTTTTCATAAGGAGAAGTTCTGAACTGTATCATATATGTATCATCTTTATTTAGTGTCTTCATAAGGAAGAGGCTGACGCGCTGATATTTATCCGTATTAGTCTATTTAAACTTGTACAATTTATGTACTTATATTGTCATTTTTTTAAAGCAAAATTTTCTCATCTGTGCTATAGTTTTTATTTATAATGTGTTGATATCATGGTTTGTACTTTATTTATTCACATTTTATTTATTTAGTATTTATTTTGAATATAGTCTTATTTATGATATAATTTTGGATTATTATTTGTTAATAACACTCTGTTTATTTGTAATCTAATGTTGTAATATCTAAATTTAATGTGATTGTAAATTTTGTATAATGAAATGGTTATAATTTGTCGAATAGACATAATGTTAAATTCTAAACAATCTGTTTTCATATATGTCTCTTGCTTTTCCGAATACTTTGACCAAACAATTAAATGTTTCAATTATAGGTCATTTGGTTCTCATTTTCTTTTGTACCAACAATAAAACATGATAAAATGAACATTCAACATTCCACTAACTCTTTATTTCTTTGTGTGTGATGAAGAACTTTTTCTTCTTCTCTTTTTTTCTACGATTACAATAGATGTAAAGAAAACTTCTCTTTATTGCTATGATAATTTGTGAGAATTTCAAGTAATTTTTTATGTTTATATTTTTGATAGAAATTTTACATATCCTAGCACAGTGGTATTCATTTTGAAGTTGTGTCTAGTTTTTTTTTATTGCTACAATATTAATACAATATCTACAATGACTTGGTTTTTTTTCTTCTTTTTTTCTTTTTTTCAATTACAAACATAATTGTTTTTATTGATAAAATTTTGGAAAATGCTTGGTAATTTTCCTAAAAAACTGCTGACATAGCTTAACAATTGTGAAATGATTGTATCATATGTTTATAACATATTTATTTGTTTGTTTGTTTTTACAATTCAACATACTGTAGATCTTTTTTTCTCAAATACAAAAATGCAACCGAGTTAATTTCAGAGAGGAAAATAAATGTTGGTGCATCTAACTGAAATCGCTGCATGGAATGATTATTTTCGCCAAAATGAGGTGGTAATTGGAAGGGATGAAAAAAATCTATAACTGGGTTTATAAGTTCTAAACGGTTTTGTAATTTATATTTATTAAAAACAAACATGATATTATTGAAAATAAAGTTATGTTTTTATCTTAACTAGACATACAATTTTTGAGTAAAATGGATATGTTTAGTTATTTATTTTCTGCGTATATTAGGTTGCATCTATTCTTCCGAATTAAACCACAATCGTTTTTTAGTTCTAAATTTTCTAAATTTGAATTAATTATTTTAATTGCATTTAGTTCGGTTTGTTGTCTTGTTTTTTTTATATATCTCTTTGTAAAGTTTTGTATAATTTGAATTATGTTTTTTTTGAGAAACAATTAGGAAAATATAATTAAACTGAAGTGTTGATTGGTTCAGAGTTGCATAGGCGAACATAACTCATAATTTTTATAAAGCTTATTAATGAATATAAATATTTACAAAATAACTAAATCACAACAATTATTTAATATATTTTTCATTTGTTTATTAGTTTTAAACTTTTATGTAATTTAAATGTTTGAAATGTAAATAAAAAGATTGTTTTATATATATATGTAATAATAATATGATGTTATCGTAATTAAACCTCTGATTTTGGGTACAAAAACTTAAATCAGTTTGGTTATTCATTTTTTGGGTATATTGGGTTGCATATCTTACTCCGAACTGAATCACAATTGAGAGGTAAATTAAATGGAAGTCCATAATGCTTTTTTTATGGAAATTTTAAAGAAGAAGTATTTATACATTTTACTGTTTTCGAACCAATGATAAGAACAAGATATGTTTTTAAGTAATCATAAATTATTATATGGTTTTAAGTAATCCCCAATAAGCTCGTTGGCAAAGTTAAAAACTTTTTTAGTCAACTATGATTTTGTTAGAAATGGGAAAGACTACTCTTTCTCTGTATATGACAAAGAGGATGCTCACATTCATGTTCTTGTGTATTTAGATGATTTTATCATTATCAGCAGCTTTAAAATCGTGACTGATGAGTTCAAACTATATATCACATTCATGTCAGTGTTGCATCGATTTGCTTTTTCAATGGTTTCGTATGAAGGATTTGGAAGTTTTGAGACATTTCTTGGACATCGAAATTGCACGAAATCCTCCTGGCATGTACTTGTTTTAGCGGAAATATGTTTGTAGACATTATTTCCGAAGCTGGTCTTCTTGGAGTAAAACCGGTTAATTTTCCACTCAAACGAAACCACAAGCTCTTGTTTGATGAGGATGATTCCACGTCTGAGTCGTATTGTTATCGTCAACTAGTGGAACATCTTATCTACTTGGGAACAATGCATTCTTATTCACTTGTACATATTGTTTAGTGATTGGTTCGTATGTGATTAGGAAATTCTAAAATAATGAAACTAGCCATTGCCTGGACTAATCAATAAACTAAAAACGACAAGTGTCACAATGGTGAAAAACTGAAAACAAACACAGAAAGTCCAAATTAAAGCTCGGTTGGGTAAATCAACGACCAAGGCCTTTGGTCGTGAGAGTAGCCACCGGTTGCTCAGTCTTTCTACTATTCACACTGCCCGTTCGCCTGCAAATTATATTAACAAACTATAGAATATCACATAACGACTTCAGATTTAAAAAAAATAATAGGGATCAAGAAAACGACCTTGCACGCAGCAAAATTATCGCAACCGCATATCAAATTGCCATTCGCAACATCAACCGCTTGCGGAGCTCCTCCACCATCACTTCTCTGATCCACAAACCAAAAAAGAAATGTTACATTACTTAATAAGACGAAATGCAGACTGCTCTTGTAACCCTACAAACTACATATATATACCTTGTAGAAATCGACTGCTATGTAGTTAGGCCATCGTTGTCCCGCGGCTTGGTAACATGCCTTGATGGATTCAAGAAGAGGAGCAGAGTTTTGTCTACATGCTGCTACCAAATCCGGAGCGTCGGGGAAATGGTTAACAAGAACAAGAGATTTCGATTTATCGCTCATCGGTGTTGATTCAGCTCTGTTTGGACACACTCCTACCTTCAACCCTCCATTTCCATCTGCGAATATGTTTTTAAAAAAGACACTTAGTAAAAATATGTTCATACAATATGGATTACATAAATATATAGAGACTCACATTGATTCTCAACCATATACTTCCATTGATATGCGATTCCTTCGGTTGCTTCTTTACTTCTATCGGATGTGAAAACTAACAACCTTTGGTTTTGTTGTATCATGTCGTCAAGCGTTGGCCAATCTCCCCCATTTCTGGGCATTCTAGTAACCGGAAACATGAACTTTCGTAACCCGGACGCATCAAACACTTTTGTGAGACCCTTGGGCGATTTCACATAATCTTCGATAATAATCGTTACAACTTCGTCACTGTTATTCTCTAGAAACACTTGAATCTCCCTTAGAACGTTAACCACCGGTTGCTGCCAATATTGTACACCAAACGAAAAACATAAATCACAAACATTTTCGTGAACAAGACATAAACGAAAGAAAAAAAAGTATCAATACTTACGAAAGCGGTGAAATTATAACACGTTCCACCAAAAGAATGACAAAGCCAGACATCGTTTTCGAAGTCGTACATGTCGAGCATAAACCCTCTTACACCGTTCTGCAAACCATCAAAGCCTCGAAAAGAGTCATATTTTGCAAGAAATCTTTAAAAGGGTTTACTGAAGTTTGAAACTTTTGCATTGAATTTGAGGATCTTACACTGAGTTGGCTTGTGACTGAATCTTGCTGATTAGTCGGAGCCAAAATAACAGAACCGGTCTTTGATACTCCCCCCAATCGAGCAAACGAGTTGTGAGTTGTTAACCATGAGTACTTGTTGAAAGGCAGTCCCTTTACCTTTTTGTATACAATCAAGAAGATTGATTTATCAATTTAAACGAAAAAAATGGTCCATGTGAATGTAAACTGATAAAAGTAAAAGAAAATGTGAACCTTTGAGATGGGGTTGATGGGTTGGGTTCGAGAGCATCTAGGTCTCAAGTTATTGTTGGCTAGACATGACTCGCAGTGTAATCCAGCGTCACAGTTCTTGTTTAGAATACATGTTTTTCCTTCCTACGATCCAAAACAAAATATATATGTTAATGGTTTTTCTGATTTTTTTTCATCGAAATCCAAGATCATTAGAAGGCCCATTTCTGAGTTCTCGATGATTAGCAATACGTTTCTCCAAACCAGAAAAGAAAGATGTAGAGAGACAAAGATCCTCTGTTTTATTGGAACAGAGGATAGACACAAAGGGAAGTGTTGTAGAATATTTGATGAGATTTGATTACCTTGAGAGCAGAGGAAATCTCAAAAAGGAAAGAAGATTGAACCAAAAGAACAATGACAAGGAATAGTAGTCTTTGAGACATGGTTTTCTTCGCCAAAAAATGAAAACCCGAAACGAAAGAAGAAGAAGAGGCAAAGTAGAGCTACATCATCATCACTCTTGTTTGCTTTTGCGTGAAGATTCTTGTGAGCAACAAACTACTAATAAAAAGAGAGAGAGAGAGAGAGAGAGAGAGAGAGAGCAAAAAGGGAAAGAGTCTGAGGGTTTTAAGGATAGAAAATAGGAGTGAACGGAAGTGCGCGCGTGTCGGCGAAGACACGATATTAATAAAAGCTGCAAAAGTGGGTTGTTGCCTTGTTGGTGTTTTTTCCATGGCCTCTTTTCGTTGGTTTTTATTTATTTTATTTTAGTTTTATTGTATACTATGTATTTTCCATATTCCAATATACAATACAGTCCAAGAATTATGAACCCAAAAATTATCATTGGTCCAGCCGTCCAGAACTCTGAATAACTCGACCATCTGTTCAATTTTTTTTTTTTTAAATGAAACCCTGAGGAACTTTGGGTCTCTTCAATAGCGTTATGCTCCCATATTTGGCTCATTGATGACTGCTAATCTTAAGAAATAGTCATTGCATTTGTGGTCGTTCGTTACAAATTGTAACTTACAATTGATTTATTTTTCGCATTTGGTCTAATACGTTTTTATTTTCTTCTATGACAACGTATAACATACGTTTTTCTAGAATTGGTTTAAATTTTAGAGTGATTTTCTGTTCTGTTTAAAGACTTTATTTTTGATAAATGAGTTTCTTCTCCAGATTTAAGGCTAATTAATGATTCGAGCTTGAGCTTGAGCTTGGGAGGACTTATTCAACAGTCTTATAACGAATTAAGCTAATTGCGCTTGAATGATCATGAACATTCAAATCTAAATAAAACCTTCAAAGGTAAAAAATAAAAATAGCGTACAAATATGATAGTGGGAACGAGTATATATCCTATAAATTAAATGTGATTTATCCTTTAGAGTCGTAATTTGTCATCTAAAGACACTTAAGAGGAAACGGCTCGAAACTCCTTACATGAGAAATGAGAAAAGTCTTGACGAAATTAAAAAGGCTCATGTTTTTCCAATATACAGTTTGCACGCAATCACGTACCATTTGTATTTTGTATGGCTCAAAATGGACCATTTGTAATCCTTCAAATTCGTTCAATAAAAACGTAATATTCGACTAGGAAAGTCAATGGGCCCAATCCAGCCCAGTCCCCTACGATTTTAAACCAAATTTAAAAAATATTATTTACTTATTTTTTATTTATTTATCAGACTAATTTTGTTTTAGTCCGGCACAAATTCCATTATAACTTATCAATGGGGGTACCATGAAAATTTTGCACAATGAACAAACCATGTTGATATAGTTTGAAAAATTCAATTTGTCTTGTTCAAAAAAGGTCTGTTTTTTATTGTTGGGTAGGGACCCAACTTCATGTCTAATTCACATTCACATTCTCACATATGTAACAACTCGTAAAAACTTCCTTCTTATCTCTCTTATCTTCCTATTTTACAATTTATAACTCAACTATTTTACAATTTATAACTCAATGACTCGTGTTACCCTTCTACAGTTTCTACTAATATATGCATAATCCATTCTACAATCTACATAATCATGAGTTCATTTAACTCCTTACAATGACAATTTATAGAACTTATCCGGACGAGCTAGTTCAACTGGCAGCATCCCAGACATTTGTATGAGAGGTCACCGGTTCGAGTCTCGGACGGGGAGGAGTATCCAAGACCGTAAATAGTACAGACAAAGACTGGCTCCGGACTTTGGGAGTGGACTATGGCCTAGAGCCCAAACCACCTCCAAACAATTAAAAAAAAACAATTTATAGAACTCTTTTTATACGGCATTACAAAATGCATACAATAAAGAAAAAAATGCATACATTAAAGAAAAAAAATCTAACAGAAAATGTTGCAGTTGATGTCTGAGATATGACAGGGTGTACACATGTGAGTGACCCCACCAACGTTATGTACTGTGTATAGTATTTTGGGTTCACATTGCTGGTTGCATATTGTTCAAAACAAAAAACAGAATCATTTTTATAAGAGAATTTATATTTATAATCAATCCCAAAGCCCCCTCGAACCATTATCCATTTATATCCCTAGGTCGCTTTCTATTCTTCGAACACTTAAGAAATAAATGTCTTTGTTTTATTTTAACCAATCATATACCTTTCTTTCTCTCCAAGAAAAGGACAAAAGTATGATTGTCCTTTCTAACACAAATTGCGCTTGTCTGAAAATTAATATTGGATTACAGTTTGTAGGAAATAATGTACTTAGCTTACAATCGATTAATGTTTCTTTATCAAACAAATTTTATAACTAAAGAAAACTGCATGAGACATCATCATACAATAGATTATGATGAATAACATGCGAGCTCCATTTCAAAATTTCTGTTAATCCTACTAATTATGAACTTGTGCTGGTTCAAACCAATCAAATAAATAATTTCACATGAGAGAAACTAATCTTAGATTAAATTTGGAATAATTAAACATGATTGTTAGAACATAGAATGATAGCAAAGTGGGGGTGTTTTTTTTCATTTGAAAAAGAACCTGTGGATGAAAACGAGATGAAATGAATAAATTAGGGACTTCCATATAAATTTCGTCGTTTTTCATCACGAATTGAATAGTAGCGGTGTGTTTCTTTGTCTTTTTCCTTGTCACTTGTCAGTGAGAGAGTATACAGACCCTCGATTCGAATGTCATATCACAGGACCTTCCATTAACCCTTTTCACAATCTCTCTCTCTCTCTCTCTGGTTGCTCTTGGCCATGGTGGTGAATAGTCAAGCTTTCTTGTTGGCACTAATTGCATTACTTGTAACCCAACTGCCTTCACTTATGGCTGCAGGTTTGTCTTTCTCGATTTTCCTCTGTTTGCTTCTCTCAAAAAGCTTCTTTTCCGAGATTAAATGGTGTTCGTTTTCATTAAAACCGGATTCTTAGCTTCTGGATTTCGCAAATTTTGTTGCTTTCTTTGACTAGAGTTTGAGTTTTGATGAGTTCTGGCTCATCTGTTGGAACTAGCGGTGAATGACTTGCGTACATGCACATACTCTGTTTCAGATTGAAAACAGATCTTGAAAAACGAAATTTTTAAGGTTCAATGAGTAAAATTAATGATATAAGCTTAGTTTGTTTAAGCAGTGGTTAAGGCTTGAAACTTTTAGATTATCTTTCTTGGATATGAGGCAGATCTCTATGTTGCTTCTCTATTTCAGACACTAATGTTTCTGCATTGTTGTTGTGTGTTTGCAGATTGTCCATTAGATTTCACTTCATCAAATTTCACTCTAGTAGCTTCTGTGTGTTCCGACATAACCAACAGAGGCAAATGCTGCCGCTACATGAACGCTTTTGTTGCCGTAGCCGTGGCACGTTACGCTAACTTGACAAATAATCTTGGAGTCACAACAGATCTATCTGAAACCTGCATTGGTTCCATCTCTAAAACAATGGAGCTCTATGGAGTCTCGAGAAACGCTACTAGCTTCTGCGGGCTAGGAACCAAGATCCTTGTTAAGTACAACTGTGAAGGTCGAACCACTGTAACACAAATGCATCAGTCTCCAACATTTGGACATGTTACAAGAAATTGCAGACTCCCGCTTTCTCCGGCAAACCAATGCAGGAAGTGTCTGAATTCTGGTATCACTTACCTCCGTAATCTCGTAGGCGCAGAGACTCAAAACGTTACACTGAGTACTTGTCGTGATGCGACTTATGTGGCATTAGCAAGCCGTATTGACGATGCATCGGCTCTGGAACTACTTAGTTGTTTCTTTCAAGTGACAGAGCTTAGCATCCCTTCAGGTTAGACACATATGGCTGCAATTACAATTTTCTTAGCATCACATTCCGTTTTTGACCTTTTTTCTGATTTGATTCTCATATCGACAGAGTCATCTCCACCGGTGGCGAGTCCAGGACCGTCTCCAAGCACGGTTGATGCTATTAGCCCAAGCAACAGTGATTCTGTAATGACTCCAAGTGAAAGCACCAATCCATATCACTTAACATTGGTTCCAACCATTGGGATTGTTGTTACAGCTGTTGCTCTTACAATGCTCGTGGTTCTGGTGATTCTTATCCGTAGAAAAAACCGGGAACTCGATGAATCCGAGAGTTTGGATAGAAAATCAACGAAAACACTTCCTTCTCCACGGCCTGTATTCAAGATTCATGAAGGTGAAGAAACAAAGTGAGTACTTTGTTCTATTAGAATAATATCACAAAAAAGACTAATCAAATCTTGTCTCTGCAGATGATTCTTCACCTTTCCAAAAGTTCAGCTACAAGGAAATGAGAAATGCAACAAATGATTTCAGCACGGTGATTGGTCATGGAGGTTTTGGGACTGTTTACAAAGCCGAGTTCAGCGATGGACTGGTTGCAGCTGTAAAAAGAATGGACAAAGCCTCTGAACAATCTAAACAAGATTTCTGCAGAGAGATAGAGCTTTTAGCTAAGCTACATCACCGTAACCTCGTTGCGTTGAAAGGCTTCTGCATCGAAAATAAAGAAAGGTGAAGAAACATGCATTGTTTTCTCTGCCTTCTGCATTTACCTAAATCGTATTCTCATTTTTTCCCTTAAATTTTCAGGTTCCTCATCTATGACTATATGGAAAATGGCAGCTTAAAAGATCATCTACATTGTATGTATATATGCTTCTTCTACCTTAAGCTTAAAATATCCATCTATATAATTCTTCTTTTGTTTTCCGTTTTCATTTCTTCCTTCAATGCAGCTACAGAAAAGGCTCCACTCAGTTGGGAAACAAGAATGAAAATCGCTATCGATGTGGCTAATGCATTGGTAAATATTCCTCTCTCTATCTACATGTTCTCTAGTAAACTGATATACCCTTTTAGTTTAATTATAAATCTTTTACAGTTTTTGGTTCTTGGCTGCACGTTGTTCTCTCATCCAGGAATATCTTCATTTCTACTGTGACCCACCTCTCTGCCACAGAGACATTAAATCAAGCAATATATTACTCGACGAGAACTTCGTCGCTAAAGTATGTACCATCTCGCATCATCTGTGTTGCAGAAATGTTTCCACTTGGATAATAAGTGATGTTTTTCTTGGTGTAGCTTTCAGATTTTGGCCTTGCACATTCGTCTAGAGATGGCTCTGTTTGTTTTGAGCCTGTGAATACCGATATCCATGGAACTCCAGGTTAGGGATTCTCGGAGAGAGATAGAGAACACAACAACTTTACTCCTTTGATGGAAACTAAGTTTTGAGACCTGAAGCTTTTTTTTTTTTTTTCAGGTTATGTAGATCCAGAGTATGTAGTAACGCACGAGCTAACGGAGAAGAGTGATGTGTACAGCTACGGAGTTGTGTTGCTGGAGATTATAACGGGAAGAAGAGCGGTCGATGAAGGTAGGAATCTTGTTGAAACGTCTCAGCGGTTTTTGGTGACTAAATCAAGACACCGTGACTTGGTAGACCCGAGAATCAAAGACTCCATTGATGATGATGATGATGGAGGTAAACAGCTTGAAGCGGTTGTAACGGTTGTGAGAATGTGTACTGAGAAAGAAGGCCGGTCTAGGCCATCGATTAAGCAAGTCTTGAGGATGTTGTGTGAAAGCCGTGATCCTTTGCATAGCGGATTTGCTAAAGCTGTTGACGAAGAGATAGGCCAGGATACTATGCACAGAACCGTTTTGAGGTTTCAACGAAGCAACAATAACCGGATCTTTGGTTCATCGTCTAGTACAACTTCAAAGTCAATTTGCATCCGAAGTTTGCCCCACTCTCCAATAAATGGACTCTCTTTCTGAGTTAGTCAATTCTTCTATATAGCTCAATCTGAAAGTTTACATATATAAATATGAACTTATGAATTTATATTGAAAGCTCTCATACTCTGCAACCTAAGTAGATTCAGTTCAAACGATTTTCTACATTGTAAGCGTCTCTGTATCTCTCCTGTACATCAGCACTACTTTCTATTACATTTTAGTCTTCCAAGTCCCCAGCTAAAGGCAAAGTCTTCCTTTTGATGGGTGTTGTATTACATTACCAGGCTCTTCTTGCTTATATTTCGCCTTCTTACCACGGACCGGTAAGGGTTCTTCTCAAGCATTCCGTTTTGGCCAGCCATGGACGCTTCTTCGATGATTCCTTTAGCTGTGAGTTCAAGAAGCAGTATTAGTGAACATTACGATTAAAAGGACAGTTCAGACAGACACAAAATGTCTGGACATGCAAAGAGTCTTTTGCTGCTGGTGATGTAGAGAGAAAGGTTGTTGCATCCATGACATGCAAAGAAAAATAAAAAAGTATTTCCAAATAAAGAAAGGATGAACGTTTTTACCTCATTATTCTGGGTTTTCATAATTTCAGCCTGCATCATAGGGGAAACTCAGTTAAAGAACTAAGCCAGCTAGATTTTTTTTTCTTTTTTTTTTTTTTTTTGTATGAATTTTAAATTATATTCAACAAAAAAAAACGTTTGGAACTCAGGTACAGAGCATCTTGGTTTAAGAAGGAAAACAATTACTGAACTAAGCCAGCTAGATTCTTTAAGGAAAAGTAAGAAAAATAGAAACACACCTGTTTTCTCTGCAAATCTTGATTCAGTTGCTTGAGATTTTCAATCTCGGCTTCGAGTTCCAAGGTGTAAGCCTGTTTTTAACCATAACATCGAAATCAATATCAAGTTTCTTGAAAAGAAAAACGGTAATGACAGTTGGGTTACATTAACACTTTACCTGCTTTCGAGCCCTTGATCTAGCGGCTGATTCTCGATTCTTGATCATTCTCTTTTGCCTTCTCTCAACAACCTTCTCCTGTCCCGTATTGCTTCTTCTTCCCCGACCAAACACATAAGGAACTGGCACTGGTGACGACCAAGCATTGTTTTCTGCACTACTCGTCCCAGGGGAAGTAGATGCAACAGTAACCCCTGCTCTTCCCATACCAGCAAAACCGCTATTATTGTTGACCGGACCATCTGCAGCCTCATATGAACCCTTTTTCACCATATTCACAGGCGCCGCAAATGCTACATTCGCTTGTTTTGGAAATATAGTTGGAGGCAATCTCTGGTGTGGTTGCTGCAGCAGTTGTTGATGCGGCTGCAGCTGCTGTTGCGTTGTTCCACCCACTTTGAGGCCTACACCAGGTGCTTGATTCACGATCATGGTACTATTGTTGCCACTGAACGATATGTTGTTTTGATTTGGCTGACCAAATCCAAATCCCAAACCAGCAGAAGCACCGTTGTTAGCATAAAATCCGCTACTACTGTTCTGGTTCTGTTGAGTACATTCATTAGTATTATCTTCTTTCACGACACCAGCGCGGAGCAAGAAGTCCTCCAAAGTCATTGCTCCTAAAGTCTGTTGCCTCTCAGGCGCATCTGTCCCACCAATCCCATTACCACTGTCTTTAGACATCAAGTATTTCCAGACCTCATCAACAGTTTTCTGACTAAGCGTTCTAGGCAAAGTCAAGGAGCCTTGCCTCTGTAGAAGATTCCCTCCCGGAGCAAAACCACTACTAGGTTGCACGGCTGCAATCGAAGCTGTAGTTGTCATGATGGCTTGAGTTTCCTCAGCAGTCCATATGTTCTTGAGGAGCTCATCCATATTCATTGACCCAAAATCTTTCCCTGGCTCACCTAATGTGCTCTGAAGCTCGTCAAATGTTAACGAATATAACGAAGACTGCCTCGCCAATGGCTTCGACTGGTTATTACTATTACTCCCATTAACTTCAGAAGCATCTCCGCCTAAGTTGTTGAAATCGATGTGAGTACCCATCACTTTCTTCTTCAGTCTTAAAAACAAACGAATCAGACCCTTTAAGCTTTTTTTACCTATAAGAGAGTAAAAGACCAGACAACTGAGGTGAAACTGAAACCGGTTTAAGAGTAGATAACACACCTCCGTGTCACATTGTGTTTCTGTTTAAATCGCATGAGAGCAAGAAAACACCAAAGCAAAAGAGAGCAACTTTCACATAAATCGGTAAACTGCATATCGTTTTAATTTCGAAAAGCAATCAATCTTGAACATATCAGAAAATTTCGATAGGATAGAATTAATTGGATTCTTTTCACACACACACAGATATATATATATATATATATATATATGTATCTGAGCACACACAGGATCCTTGGTTTCACACAAATTGCAAACAAAAAGGAGATTAAAATCAAAATCCATAGCTTTGACCATTCTTGAAAGTTTATGAATGAATTCCAAAAGATAAATCAAGAAACCCAAGTAAATAAAGATAATCACGGATTTATTCCAGATTCCGGAGGAACAGCACACCGGATCATAAACTCTCAAGAAGAGAGAGACAAAAAAAGCAAAAAGATCAGACTTTTAACTCTAATTCCACTAGGAGTAGTTACTACTACTTGATTTACAACATACAGAGAAGAAAGAACAGATCAGACATCATGAATCGAACAAAAGAAAAAAAAAAAAAAAGAGAGATAACAATTTCAAGGGATGATCAGACAAAGACAGATCTAAAAGAGAAAAACGGATAAATAAATAAAAAATAAGCTTAAAGATTTCTCACCTAATATTATTGGCGATCGCGGAAAGTCGAGAAGATTTGCGGGAGAGAGACGACAAGTGTGCTTGCTACTCCCTCGACACGAACTGCCATTTTAAGGGGGTATAAGCTCTTTCCTCTTAAGGGTTTTTATTTATTTTATTTTTAGATATTTTGCTTTCATTTTTTGGAATAAAGTAATAAATATCTAGTTTATTATATACTATTAATTTTGTTTAATTTAGTCACTTGATTGAGCTGACATCCACGTTCATTGGTAGCCAATAAGAACCTGTTACGTGTGAGAATTTTAGTCGCTGTTTGTCTTTTGCCTTCTCACAGTGGTGATAGTTGAAGCAGATCGTGTTTGGACTTTGGAGTTTTTTTTTCTTCACACTTTAAAAGTTTTTCCTATAAACTATTCAATCATTTGAAAATATCCAAAATTATCTATCATCCAAAGATATAACGATTTTGACTTATGTGCTAGAGTTATTTTCACAATCCTGTTGATGTTACCCATTTAGGACGTCTTTTGAGTAAGTCTGGTAATTATCTTTTTAAAATGAAGTATAAAATTGGTATTATTATTGGGAAATCGGGAAAAAAAAACTTCTACATTCTGAAACTCGCCAAAATAAACCCGGACAATTTTTTTGCCCAAAAAAACTCCAACATTTCGTTGACTTTTTAAAATATTATCAAACTTTCGTTGACTCGTCAGAAAAACCCACCGTTAATTAAATTAACAGAAACTTAAACGCCATTAACATCAATCGTTAACTCTCAGGGTTAAGTGAAACGACGCCGTTTTGAAAATCAATTTTTTAAAAAATAAAATTTGCAGCCTGGATTCGAACCCGACACTAGCGAGTGCACTAAAGAGCCTCTTGCCACTGAGCCATGTTATAACTATCGAAAGTAATTAGAATATATTGACTTTTATGAGCGAATAAGAGAGTTTAACTCTTTAATTGAAGTTATTTCTTCTTCCCCGATTCTTTTTCAAAGGGCCGACATAAACCCTAGTTTCTCATTAGTTGAAATCGATTTGGGGCTTTGTATAACCCATAAAACCTCTGTTTCCTCCTCTGTAAAAGCTTCAATTGACTTGTGTTTCTTGTTCGAGTGGTGGATAGTGGGATCTGGAAGTGAAGATTCGTATGTGAATACCATGGGCATTCGTGGATTTCCACTGAAATGTGAGTGTGGCCGTAACTGTGTAATGAAGACGTCGAAAACGAAGACAAATCCGGGAAGACCTTTCTTTAGTTGTCCTACTTTTAAAGATGTAAGTTTTTATAATCGTTGGATGTGTTGAAATAGAATATAAAAAATCATGAATTTCAGAAAAAAGAGGAAATCGAAGAGGAAGTTTTTATAATCTTCGGATGTGTTTCAGGACCACTTGTTTAAATGGGTTGAGGAAGCTGTTTTCGAAGAGGTAGAAGATACATTGGTTAAGGTTGAGTGTTTTGAGTCTGATATTAGCAAAACAAAATTGGAGATGGATCACATGAAAAATTCGAACCATGAGCTGATAGAAGAAGTGAGAAAGGCCAAGATTGAACTGAAGAGGCTTAGCTTGATGGTGAAGGTGGGTTTTGGGAGTGTTTTCTTACTAATTGTGCTATTAGTTGTGATGATCATGTTTGAAAAATCAAGTGGCTTGTATCTTAGGAGCTATTAATAGGGTGTGTGGCGTTAAATCTAAAGACATATTATCTCCACTTTGAGTGGCTGTGTTTGTCATGTTAAATGTAAGAACTAATTGGCTTCATTGTCTCAAAAACAATATGTTGCAATCTTAGGATGTGTCTCAAAAACAATATCTTGCAAACACACATATATAAATGGCGTATGCAGTGTAGCACAACAATGTATTTGAAATATTGGGAGAAACCAACAAATATGCTGATGACAATTGAACAGAACAAAAGGTATTAGAGCAAAATAAGCATAAACACAAAACATGTAGCAAATTATGAAAACAAACACCTAGAAACTGAACCAGCACAACCAGCACAGCTAGGGAAACCAACGACTCCATCCGTCTTCTGCAGCTTGGTTTGTGAGGCTTGGTCTTCTGGCCTTTGGTCCCATCTCGAGGATTGAGCTTCTGAGGATTGAGCTTGTGAAGACTGGCCTTGTGAGAAATCAGTGTAGGATAATTGGGACTCTTGAAATTGAAGTCCCTCCTACAAAATGAAACAAAGAAACATTTCTTGAAGTATTAACCAAAGAGACAATGATAATAACTACAAAACTTATAAACGAACCTTATTCTTCTTTGGTCTTCCTCTTGGTTTCTTAGGTGGACTTTTCAACATTTTTATTCGGACAAGTTGTCTTGTAATGCCCTTCCTCTTTACAGTTTGAACATGTCATAATTTTGTTAACACGACTTAACTTGGTTGCTGGCCCTGTTTCATACATAGACTTCATCCTATCATGGTTTCTAGGTATTCTAGGATTACCATTTCGATTCGGTGGTGGAATCACACCTAATCTATTGGTTTGCGGCCACTCCATAATCCCATTCATAGGTTTGATTCCAGAACTGTAAGTCTCACGCCACCTAATTAGGAAAATACAAAATTAGAGTAAGTTGAATAATTACAAAATAATTAGAATAATTACTACATTAACAAAAATACATATATCTCAACCTGAGTGTTGTGTAACAATCAGCAACATATTCAGACAGCTTCCTCTTCATAGCAAGAATGACCTTATCAGCATGAATACAAGGAATTCCATTCATTTGCCATCTTCGGCAAGCACATGTTTGCGATTCCATACACACAACATACTTGTGTCATTTGTGCTCAACCTCTGTCTGTGGCCCTACTGCCCATTTCAAGTAGCATTCTTTTGACTCCTTCTAAACTCTATCCAATTCCTTGTGTGTTTTTGGAGTAAATCTCGTCTTTAAATTTCTTGCTAAGTTAGACCTACTATAATTTCTGGTCATGCATTGTTGCCTAATCTCCTCTAACATGTCTAGCAAATGTTTCTTCCTAGCTTCTCTGATGGTCTTATTGAAGGACTCACTCAGATTATTGAGATTGTCATTACAATGAGAGCCTAACCTGAAGAACGCTCTTGCCCATGTTTCTGGTTTGGTGCGTAAAAGAGAGGCATGTGCACGTGAGTCGTACTCCTTTAGAGAGTCCATGTGGTGCTTAAACAGACGCGGTGTGTAGCTCTTTGCTATGTCCCAAAACAGTCTCTTTGGCTTGAGATCCTTCCCACCTTTCCTACAGTTCTCAAATATGTGTCTACAACACTGCCTATGCTCTGTTTCTGGAAGAACCATGCTTATTGCTTTCACTAAACCCTACAAGTACAGATACAAACACATCAGAAAAAATAGTTAAACACTGGTATTTAAACAAAAGGGTTAACACTTAACCTTTTGTTTGTCAGACATGAGAATGTAGCCCTTTCCATCTCCTAATCCCAAATCAGTTGCTAAAAGTTTGACAAACCAATCCCAGTTGGTATCATTCTCTATTTCCACAACTGCCCATGCAATAGGAACAATCCTATTGTCTCCATCTCCCAACAGCAGCCAACAATTGTCCCTTTATATCCCATTTTAGAAAAGCTCCATCTAACCCTATCACTGGCCTACAAGTTTTTTTCCATGTCTCCTTTTGTGCCTTGAAGCATATGTAAAGCCTATAGAATCTCTGCTTGCTTCCAATTTTAGGTCCTGGAATGGTCTCAAATTCGAAAGTGGAGCCTTCGTTTTGCTTAAACACTTCGGCTTGATAATCCCAAATTCGATCAAATTGAGCTTCATGGCTTTTTCTCCTTTCTCTCATCACCAAAATCTTCGCTTTTATACAAGAGTTTTCCAGTGTTTCCATCTTATACTCCCTCGGGATCTCTGCTTGAATCTCCAATGCTTTCAGTTTTGGATTCAGCCTCAACCTCTCTGCAAACAGCTCTGCAATAGGTCCACGTGTCAGCATTTTTGAGTGACCTGATACCTCACACCGATGGACATTAACATATGTCTTGATCTGTAATTTGTTCTTCCTCTTCGCATAAGAACAGTAGATCTTCCAAGGACATGGATCCTCATCTTTTCTCATTGTCGCAGCACACTTTGCACCCAACTTTAAGCGATTGGAACTAAAGAATTTAATGTTGTATCTGCAAAGAGAAACAAACACTTCAGGCAGGACCAAAAACACGAATTAAATGGTGTATATATCTCACGAGTTTTATCATCTAAGTGTACATCTTACAACAATTCAATGCCATTTATCCAACATCTTAAACAAAGCTTGAACCAAAACAGGAGCAGTTCAGGCAGTACCAAAAACACTAGTTATCAAAGGATTACCTAACGAATGGACTATCATTGTTATTGTCAAAAAATTCGATATCAGCATACCTAACGAACGGACTCTCATTACCTAACGAACGGACTCTCCAATTTCATCAATCACAACTTTTATGGTATTTTTTTCTTGAGATTGTAACATAAGACATCAGAATCTATCCCTGGTTTTCAATGAGTATCTGAGGCAAGCGTGTTTGAAGTCATGACATCAGCAAACGTTTTCCCCAACTGAAGTAGCTCCTCTGGATCGATGTTTTCTCTGTAAGCTTCTGAAGGAATCATTTCCTCTTCATTATCCTCGTCTAATGACACAGGATCTGGGATTCTATCTTCATCCCAAGCGTATTCATCCCCAATGTCTTCTGCAACCTCACAATCATCATTCCTCGCTTCATCTCCAAAGAATACACTTAAATCTCCACATGTTTCTTCTTCAATAGCCCCATGACCATTAACATCTTCGTCACCTCCATCTACTTGTGCGTGTGCGTCACCTACAAGTTCTGTGTCTTCGTCACCTGCAACAGCCCCAAAGTCGTCGTCATCGCTTGTTGGAGGATCCACGACATCTCTTTCACTAGCAGGAGTCTCATCTTCTTTACGCTTCTTCGATCTGCCACTTCCACCTCCTTTTGTACCACGACGTTTCGTCGATTTCTTTGCACCACCACACGAACTCCCACCAGGACTAATCTCAACTCCATTCCTAGACCATTTCGTCTTAGCCATGGAATCTCAGTTTCCCCCCTTTCGATTTGAGATTTCTCTGAAATTAGGGTTTATGTGTGCCCTCTGAAAAAGAATCGGGGAAGAAGAAATAACTTCAATAAAGAGTTAAACTCTCTTATTCGCTCATAAAAGTCAATATATTCTAATTACTTTTGATAGTTATAACATGGCTCAGTGGCAAGAGGCTCTTTAGTGCACTCACTAGTGTCGGGTTCGAATCCAGGCTGCAACAATTTTTTAAAAAAAATTTGATTTTCAAAACGGCGTCTCACTTAACCCTGAGAGTTAATGATTGATGTTAATGGCGTTTAAGTTTCTGTTAATTTAATTGACGGTGGGTTTTTCTGGCGAGTCAACGAAAGTTTGATAATATTTTAAAAAGTCAACGAAATGTTGGGGTTTTTTTGGGCAAGAAAATTGTCCGGGTTTGTTTTGGCGAGTTTTAGAATATAGGAGTTTTTTGACCGATTTCTCTATTATTATTATTATTATTATTATTACAAAAATGGTGGCGAAAAAAGGTAGAAGTGGGTATTGATTGTTTCGGGACCCATGGTGTGCGAATTTTGATTCCGAGCAAGAATTACATCTAAGCAAACTCAAAAAGACAACACTGTTGCGTCGATTTTAATACAGTTCACTTCTAAATATGGAAAAATTCCCCCTCTCCTCATTTGGTAATTGGTTCATGTTGATTTCTACATCATTGTTATTGATAAACTATTCTATGGAATGTCAACTTTTGTGTCACGCTGGACCAACGTATTACGTATATAACGAGCATCAAACCATGATAGACTCAACTTCCATCTTATATAAGGGTGATGGGGACAATTTTATATTGGTCAATTTCGCAATTACTATATCATTATGGATTCCATCTAAGGATTACTAAACCTGATTTAATTGTTGGCGTAGTTTTGGATATTTTTAACAAACGTATTATGCAGTTAAACGAATAGCTTATAGCTTTGTTAGAGATTGACTAGTCATTGTATAGATAACTCAGAAAAAATAGATCTGAGCCAAAATCTTAGTTAAAAAAAAAAAGTAGATCTGAGCCCTTTGCAGAAGCAGACTTTTTGGATATATTTTTGTGGAGACGCCAAAAGTGTCATCAATTTGTATTGAGCGATATCATTTTCTGAATCAGTAATTATTTAAAACTTTGTCGTCTAGTATCCAAACTGGAATCTTTATAATGAAAATATATTTGAAGAACATAGATCATTATATAATTCTCTAGTGACTTCAATGATGGGGGAGGAAGAGGTGAGCACTTGTGACAATATGACATCGAAGACTGTCATGCGCACAGCCACCTTTTGTATTAAAGGAGTTTGAGGCTATATATAGGGATTAGTTCGAGGTGCCATTTCCTCCTACACTCGTACGGGCCGGCTTACATAGGGGGCGGGGAGGGCGACGGCCAGGGATCCCGTCATATCAGGGGTCCAGATTTTCAAAAAAAAAAAAATTAATTTTAAAAAAATCAATTTTAATAACCAAAAAGTTTAGATATACTATATAATAACTAAATTTATATATTTTTCATAACTAAATATATGAAAAAATTAATATAAAATATATGAAAAAGTAATATAAATTTTTTATATCAGAATATATTTTTTTAAACAAAAAAAACTATAAATAGTTATTAAAAACTCAAAAAAAAATTTTTTTTGCCCAAGGGCCCTTAGAAACCTTGAGCCGGCGCTGCTCGTATCTCATTTCTTTCGTGGTGCGTCAAATAATTAGTTTCAATAGTTCCACTTTCAACTTGTTTTGAGGTCTTGTTCCCATGGTGATCAAGGGAAACTTATCATCCATGGCCTAGCACCTGCAGGCAGACTATTTGGCATGGTATACGCCTACCAGAGTTGGACTCTCAAGACCTTTTTCCGGTCGATAGTTCTTATAAGTTTTGCCTTGACTCGATAGGCGTACGTTGTGTACATTCCACATCCTAACTCACTGAAAAATTTATGTGGAGGTGGACAATTTTTCTTAATCCTGTTGGATACATACAGCAGTGGAAAAGGGACTCATAACCCATAATCTTGTTGGACTAAACAGATTTTGTTTATTCTTCTGTTAGCTAAAAATCTGTTTAGTATTCTAAAAACGAGTAGTTCTAGAACAACTTTTCTATATAGATTGGGAAAACGACATATTTCCACCTCGGAACTATCATATAGTAACAGAACCACACAAAGTTTAGGCCTCTGCGTATTTCCCCCTAATTTTAAAGTTCGAAACCTTTATCCCCACCATTCCGTAGTTCGAAACTTTTTTACCCACAATAACTGGTTTTAATGGTTTTCAACATAAACCGAGCAACGAAAGACGTTAACCGTAAACCAAACCGAATTAAAAACCCGCCCAGTCACACTAACCCGATCCATTAACCCGAGATACAAACCCATACCCTGAAACCCCCAAATCGATTTTTTTTTTCCAAATCGATTTTTAAAATCTGAAGAACCCTAATTAATTTAATTGTGTTCTGATTTTTGCTTCTGATTTTTGAAATAGATTGTGAGGTTGTATAAGGACGAAAGCCACAACACGCAGAAAATTTAAAGTTTACAATCAAACAAGATCAAAAGGAATCAAACTGAACCTAACTGAAGCTAAAGCACTCTCTTTCTCTCTTAAGAGATTCAATTTTAATAACTAGAAAAGTTGTAAAGATCCCACAATAATTCAACATCCAACCCGCGCAACCACCTTCGACGGTCTTCCACGTCCTCTACGCTCGCCCGTCGACTGAGCTTCCGGCGCCGGCGAAGCCGCATCTGCAACAGTCTCCGAACAGGCTCTCGGTCTCTTCTTGTCGGGACGATCTCAGTACCTCAGAGCCGCGAGATCTAGGCGGATCTGTGGAGACGACGGTGGCAGAAGCGCCGGGGTATGTTCTTGTCGGGACGATCTCAGTACCTCAGAGCTTGTCCAAACTCAGCTCTACAACTGCATAATATATCAAAATGAGAGGCGCAGAGATTCAAATTAAAAAAAAAAAAAATTGCTAAAGATAAGTTTCACATTTCAACAATTAATACAATCTCGAGGCGCGAAATCAAAACCAAGAGAATCTATACAATCTGATTCAAATACAGAGGATCAATCACTGGTCTTACGAGAAAGAGGAGGATCAAACCAGAGCTTTGCGTCTGAGACCGCGAAATCGTAAATCCAGACACGCGTTTGAAAACTTCAAAAGTCACTGATCGGAACAAAACGCAGCACGAATCAGAGAGAAACAAAATTCCATAAATAATAAGCAAATAGCAGATGAGAAGCAGAAGCAAATGGAGATTTTTGGAGAGTTAGGGTTCTAAGAGATTTTTGAGATTTTTTTTTTAGGGTTTAGTTTCAATTTTGGGATTAAAATCGCAATTGGTTTGTAATTTTCGGTTTGCCCATTTATTCGGATCCTAATCGGATCCTAATTCGGTCTAATCTCTTCTATTTGGTTACCATTAATTCTGAAAATACACTAAACCGCGATTTATTACGGTTTGTGTAGGGGTTAGTTTCGATCTTTGGTATTGTGGGTAAAAAAGTTTCGAACTACGGAATGGTGGGGATAAAGGTTTCGAACTTTAAAATTAGGGGGAAATACGCAGAGGCCTAAACTTTGTGTGGTTCTGTTACTATATGATAGTTCCGAGGTGGAAATAGGTCGTTTTCCCATATAGATTTCACTCTTTTAAAAGTAAATTTTCTTTTTATATATCTTACATTTTTATATCTTGAAGAAAAAATCAAACAAAATACTAGAAAATGGAGCATATAGATTATGAATATCTCTAAGAATTGCATAGATTGCGTTTTAAACATCTGATAAATTGCATTTAGATTGAATCCGTTTTAAAAATACTCATTCTATAAAATACTAAAATGATATATATCTCTAACTGTAATTATAAAAAAATATAATATCAAAAGATTTTTGATAGTAAAAATGATTTCGTAGCACATTAATTTTTTCTCCCCTAAACTATAATATAATTTTTTAGAATTTATTACTAAATTAATATTTTTGTGTAGTTTTTTTGCATACTTTTATTTTATTTTTGGAAAATGTAAAAACTATTTTTTTTTAAATACAAATTGATTCAAATTTTGCACAAGTAGAATCATACCATTAAAACATAGTGTATCAGTATATATTAAACCACACATCAAAACATATACCACTTAAATATATTATCTTCTCATTTATGAAATCAGATTAAAAATAAGAATGAACTAGCTTGATATAGTTAACATAAATATATTGAAAGTTGTTAAAGTTAATAGGTCTGGGAACTAAAGTTGTCAATGAAGCAATTAAAAAAAAAAAAATACTATGTGAAAAAGAAAAGTAAAAGATAAAATTGAAAATCAAAATACGTTGGCGAATTTATGGGTCGGGTCGATGACCAATAGCCATTGACGACACACACTTTGTGCAATGACTTTGAAGCAAAGCCTGGAATATCAAAACATAGGATCAGTTCACTTTTCTCAATCTTTATTCCAAATCAAGTCTCTCTCTCTCTCTCTCACTGGAAATCGTAACAACATTAAACCCAACACTCACTTTAATTAATTAACGAAGCAAAACCGAGATTCGTCCTCTTGTTTGATGGGTCTTTTCTCGAATCTTCGAGGACCCAGAATCGGAGCTACCCACGACGAATTGCCGGTAGCAAATGGCTCTTCTCCTTCGTCTTCGTCTCCGTCTTCATCGATCAAGCGAAAGTTGTCGAATTTATTGCCAATCTGCGTGGCTCTAGTAGTCATCGCCGAGATCGGGTTTCTGGGTCGGCTCGATAAAGTCGCTCTGGTCGATACGTTGACCGATTTCTTCACCCAGTCTCCGTCGCTGTCGCAGCCTCCGCCGAGGAGATCCGACCGGAAGATCGGGTTGATGACGGATAGCTGCGAGGAGTGGTTGGCGAGAGAGGATTCAGTGACTTATTCAAGGGATTTCAATAAAGATCCAATTTTTATCTCCGGTAGTGAGAAGGTAGAACTCGTAAAACCCTTTTTAGCCACTCAATAAAGATCTGTCAGAATTCATTTACTTTTGGCTAATCTTATGTTTGATCATTTAATACTTTTGGGCTTAAATTTCTCATTCCAGAAATGTGGTAGATTAGTCAACATGACCTATAAAAATCCTCACTTTGGCCATACACAAAAAGAGAAAAAAAAATGAGGCTTTTGCTTAATGATCATAGACTTAGAAAGAATGATTAGTTCCCATCTCTTAAAAATGGATTCTTTACATGTTTCATGTGTGTTTTTCTCTCTTGTGATAGATGTTAAACTTAAATTTTCTGCTTTCATTTCTTTCCTAATTTGTAGGACTTTCAGTCTTGCTCTGTCGATTGTACATTTGGAGATAGCTCAGGTAAAACACCAGATGCTGCGTTTGGATTAGGTCATCAACCTGGAACTCTTGGTATAATCCGTTCCATGGAATCAGCTCAGTACTATCCGGAAAATGACCTCGCGCAGGCACGACGGTGGGTAAGCACAATCTTAACAGTACTTAACGGTTAATTTGTCAGGACATTTGACTTGGTAGATTATGTATCAATGTAATGAATTTCTATATATTCTTGTTCATCATCAGGAGAGGTTATGATATCATCATGACCACAAGTTTATCGTCAGACGTTCCTGTCGGGTATTTTTCATGGGCGGAATATGATATAATGGCTCCAGTACAGCCTAAGACCGAGAAGGCTATCGCTGCTGCTTTTATTTCCAATTGCGGTGCTCGAAATTTCCGTTTGCAAGCACTTGAGGCCCTGATGAGGACTAACATCAAGATTGATTCTTATGGTGGTTGTCATCGAAACCGGGATGGAAAAGGTATCATAGAGGTTTAGGTTAATTGTTTAACTTGGCACGGGATGATCAAGGAGCTGTCATTTTGATGTGATTTTGACATTCATATAGTTGACAAGGTTGAAGCACTTAAACGCTACAAATTCAGTTTGGCCTTTGAGAACACCAACGAGGAGGATTATGTCACCGAGAAGTTCTTCCAATCTCTAGTTACTGGTATGTTTTTAGATAATTAGATTCTCTCTCTCTCTCTCCGAGCATATCTTAGAAAATATTGTTGGTGATTTCGGTTGCCAAAGAAGTAATTGATTAGAGCGTTATATAAACTAAGCAATTTGCTCAACGTTTCCTCTCAGGATCTGTGCCTGTGGTTGTTGGTGCTCCGAACATAGAAGAATTTGCTCCTGCTTCCGACTCAATCCTTCACATTAAGAGTATGGAAGATGTCGAGCCAGTTGCAAAGAGAATGAAGTATCTTGCAGCTAACCCTGCTGCTTATAATCAGACACTAAGGTCCGGGTTTTTCCCCCGTCGATGATTAGAAATGTGTGTAATAACTTCTTCTTGAAAGCTTCTTGCATCTCTTTTGATTTAGATGGAAGTACGAGGGTCCTTCGGATTCTTTTAAGGCACTTGTTGATATGGCTGCTGTGCATTCTTCTTGTCGCCTCTGCATTTTCCTGGCTACGAGGATTCAAGAACAAGAAGAAAAAAGTCCTAATTTCAAGAAACGACCTTGCAAGTGCACCAGGGAAGGATCAGACACAGTTTATCATGTTTTTGTTAGAGAAAGAGGCCGGTTTGAGATGGAATCCATCTTTTTGAGGTAAGAAAGCTTACATATTTCAGCACCAATAATCCAAGACACATAATATGATTATGTTTTGTCTGGAATATTGCTTTCGTAAATCCATCTTGTCCAATACAGGGGTAAAAATCTGACTCAGGAAGCTTTAGAATCTGCGGTTCTCGCAAAGTTCAAGTCTTTAAAACATGAGCCGGTGTGGAAGAAGGAAAGGCCTGGAAGCTTAAAAGGAGACAACGAGCTTAGAGTACACCGGATTTACCCGCTTGGCCTCACGCAGCGACAAGCTTTGTACAACTTCAAATTCGAGGGAAACTCGAGTCTAAGTAATCACATACAACGCAACCCTTGTGCTAAATTCGAGGTTGTCTTCGTGTAGTTTCATTCCAGAAATCTATTTCAGCATTTCATGTCCAGCTTTGAAGGCATTTCTCTGTGTTGAAATCGCAAAGTGCAAGAAACCGATTAGATGAAACAAAATATGTCAATTTAGTTATGACATTGGTTTGTTTAGGCAGGAGATTGGGTATGTGTAAATCAATTCGGACATTGCAGATAAACGTTTTCCTTTCTTGGCGCAGACATTATTAAGAGTTTGATGATTTTTATTGGGAAAAATGCTATTTAAATCATCAACTTTCAAATTTGGACCGAAAAAACCATCAACTTTCTCAATAACCAAAAATATCCAAGTTTTATTGACCAACCATTTTATTCCACTCAACCAAAGTTTCTTAACTAAAAATTAAAACTTTTTTTAATTTTTTTTCTTTCAATTTTTCATAATTAATTTACATAGTTATATGAAGTTGTGATTTAGACATTTAGGGGGCTTATTGGATCAAAGAATTGAGAGAATTTGAAAATATATAATTCCAAGGAGAATTTAAGAAATCTGGGATTTGATTTGAGATTTGATTTAATAATCCAAGAGAATTTCAAAAAATCTGGGATTTGATTTTTTTAGAAACTAATTTAATAATAATAAATTAAAATGATTAAATTATATCTCTCTTATTCATATAAAATGTAAAAATTGAAATTTGGGTATATTTGGAAACAAAATAGCATTTTTAACTTTGAAAAATTATTTAAAATGATATATATTATTTTTTGTCAAATTGTGTATTCTATTAAATGAAAAATGATATTGAAAATTTCAACTAATTTTTTTCTTTTTTTTCATTTTAGAAGTTTTGTTTTACTTTTTAAAAAATTTTGAAACTAAAAAGTTGAAAAAAAAATTTCAAATACCACCATAAGAGGTGGTATTTGTATTCATAAAATTTTAACTATAAATTGTCTTTCAATTCCCTTCAAATCCTATCTGATAGAATTTATTGATGAAATCTCAAATTTCCAATAAACTGGAATTTTAAAGGAATTGTACAAATGATTGATCCAATAAGCTGAGATTTTAAGGAAATATTGCAAATGTTAAATCCAATAAGGGAGGATTTATGAAGAAAATGAATTCCTTTCAATTCATTGACAATAAACCCCTCTTATTTTACTATCTAAGATTCACAATTGTTTTAAAACATTTTATTTAATTAAATTTTCAAGATAGAGTTTAGATAAAAAAAATTATACAATAATCTTATCTTACGATATATCAATTTTAATTTTAAAATAAAATATAGATTTTGAACCAAAAAACTATCATTTACTTTCACAAAAATATTTATAAATTTGGGAATTTTTAACAACAAAAATAATGTGTACAATAGTCTATCATACACCTATTTTACATAGTTCATTTTTTGTTAAATAATGTGTATAATAGACTATTATAACTTTATAAGTTATCTATTAATAAGACTATTCAAATAATATGAAAATGATTCATAATTTGTTTTGTAAATAATTATGAAAATTCGGTTGAGTTAAGACTAAAACGGCTTAACTCAACCAAAGTTGAGAATTTTTTAGTAAACTAAAAAATTAAAACTCTTTTTAATTTTTTTTCTTTCAATTTTTCATAATTAATTTACATAGTTATATGAAGTTGTGATTTAGACATTTATTTTACTATTTAAGATTCGCAATTGTTTTAAAATATTTTATTTAATTAAATTTTCAAGATAGAGTTTAGATATAAAAAAATTATACAATAATCTCATCTTACGATATATCTATTTTAATTTTAAAATAAAATATAGATTTTAAACAAAAAAACTATCATTTACTTTCACCAAAATATTTATAAATTTGGGAATTTTTAACAACAAAAATAATGTGTACAATAGTCTATCATACACCTATTTTACATAGTTCATTTTTTTGTTAAATAATGTGTATAATAGACTATTATAACTTTATAAGTTATCTATTAATAAGACTATTCAAATAATATGAAAATGATTCATAATTTGTTTTGTAAATAATTATGAAAATTCGGTTGAGTTAAGACTAAAACGGCTTAACTCAACCAAAGTTGAGAATTTTTTTAGTAAATTAAAAATTAAAACTTTTTTTAATTTTTTTTTTTCAATTTTTCATAATTAATTTACATAGTTATATGAAGTTGTGATTTAGACATTTATTTTACTATTTAAGATTCACAATTGTTTTAAAATATTTTATTTAATTAAATTTTCAATATAGAGTTTAGATATAGAAAATTATATAATAATCTCATCTTACGATATATCTATTTTAATTTTAAAATAAAATATATTAAACAAAAAAACTATCATTTACTTTCACCAAAATATTTATAAATTTGGGGATTTTTAACAACAAAAATAATGTGTACAATAGTCTATCATACACCTACTTTACATAGTTCATTTTTTTGTTAAATAATGTGTTTAATAGACTATTATAACTTTATAAGTTATCTATTAATAAGACTATTCAAATAATATGAAAATGATTCATAATTTGTTTTGTAAATAATTATGAAAATTCGTTTTACGTTATTTTTATTCATCACTTTGTATAAATGAAACTATGTAGAATAGGTTCATAAAATTTAGATCCATCATTATTGTATACTATGGTGTAGAATATAAATGAAAACTATGTAAAATTTGTTTTTTTAAAATAATGATAATCTTATATTTTTAAATATCTTTCTATGTTTATTCTTACCTAACGTTATAATCATACAGAATTGTAATTTATAAATCTTGAAAAAGTTCGTTTTAAAAAGTCAATTTAAATCATCAACCTTTTTTGCAAAAAATTCACAAAGTTTACCAACTAAAGCCATTTTGATCATAAAGTTAGAATTAAAACGGCTTGGTCAACAAAAGTTAAGGATTAAAATTGTTGGTCAATAAAATTTGGATATTTTTTTGGTTTATGAGAAAGTTGATGCTTTTTTCAGTCCAAATTTGAAAGTTGAGGATTTAAATAGCATTTTTCCGGAATTTTATTGTTTTAAGTTTTCTCTTTAAAAGTTCGTTGATTATTAAGATTGACTTCTTAATCATGTAAGGTGATTTGTCAAAAATTTAATAAGTTACCATAAACTTTAATATTCTGGACAATACTTATCAGGAGAAAACATCATAAAATATATTGCAATACTTTCTCAATCGATGATTTTATGTTTATTAATCTCTTTTTATAATTTTAATAATAAAAACATTGTGCAACAACTGTACATCAAGAAAAATCTTAAAGAATCAAGAAAATATTGTCAAAAAGTACTCTTTCCGTTTCCAAAGATAAATGTTTTTTTTTAAAACTTTGTTTCAAAATGATCGATTTTTTCAATTTTTCTAGGTATTTTAATTAGTTATTAATGAAAAATTGTACACTTCAAGAAAATAGTGAATTTTTATTGGTTTAAAGTTATTGAAAAAATTTAATCACAGAAATTGATGCATTTATAATCAGATTTAAATATGTTTTCTTAATATGTGTGAAACACACACAAAAATCAAATCTATCTTTTAAAAACAGAAGAAATATATATTTGAGAATCTTGTTTATATACTCAGAAATTTTATGGAGATTTATTAGTTCTAGGCACTCTGGCTTTCTATTGGAAAAAGGTTTTCTGGTATTCTCTCTCATTCGTTCACACCCTGAAACTATAATACCTCTGATTTTTGGCACAAAGATATATAAGAGTTAAATGAATCTGATTTTTTTTTTTAAAGTTTTGGTTCGTTGATTATTATGATTGTCTTCTTAATCACCCACTTGGGTTTATAACACAAACTTTGTGATATCAGCGTTAAACTATAATTTCATAAGCAAAAGAAATTTTCGAATTTGTAAGTATTGTATGAATAAAATACTATACAATATCTTACAATACATACCTATGATTGGTTTGTTTTTATTCATTTTTTTCATTAAGTACTATAAATTTTAATATTCTGACCAATACTTATTAGGAGAAAAGACTCTGAAAATATCATAAAATATATTGCAACACCCTCCCAAATCTCAATCCATACAAAATATATTTACGATTCTTTTATAATTTTAAAAGCAAAGAGATAAACAATAGGTAACAACATGCATCAAGAAAGATTTTAGAGAATCAGTAAAAATCTACAAAAATGAAAGATGCAATGAAAAAGAATCCGAAATACTATTTGGATATTTATTATTATTGATGAAAAAAATAAAATAGCATAATAAATATCGTTTAAACGAATATATTTGAGAATTTTTATAGAAACGACCAATAAAAAATATAACTAACTCAACAACTAGTTACTTTATTTACGCGCAATCTCTGATTCATATTTAAACCACTCTCTATTCACCTGATTGAAGCTCCTTTTTCATAGGAAGATACTTTCGTGTTGGATTTTCAAGTTATGAGTAGCAATCAGAATGTTTTAGAAATCGTAGCTTATGTATGACTTTTTATTCTTTCTCCATAAATCTTTTGATATTCAGGACTCTTCTTATTTTGTTGCTTTCAATTATTATCTAACTTTTTTGTTTCAGATCAAGAAGAAAATCGAAAGATGTATTAAAAAATACATGAGTATGGAACAAACCATGACGTACGTATCTACAAGAAAATTACCAGAGTGCTCATCTTCTCACTAGAACAAGTAAGTTAACAATCAAATTTGATTTTCAGACTCTGAGAAAAACAAAGAAAAACTCTAAGGAAAAGGTTACTTCTCCTGTAAATTTTTGTTTTTGTTTTCAGTTTGGGAACGTCTTCAAAGAGACAATCCAGATTTCTTCAAAGAATACTACAAACGATGTGAAGTTGCTCGTCAGATAGCTACATTCAACGACTTGGTTGCTCAACAAGTAGACATGATGCACAAATTTAGAGAAGTTGAGCTTAGTTATGTTGAACCAGGTACGTAAACGTAATAATAGATAAACCACTCTGCTTCTTGTTATCATTATTGAAAGATCAGCTTTTCTTGTCTTTGTAGCAACACAGTTTCAGAAACCTAATGATCAACATCATCCTCATCAATATATAGATCAAATTCATGATCAGGGGATTGCGTCTAACTATTTTGCTTGTATAGAGGAATCAATCTATTCTCTCATTGATCCGGCACTGATTGCTGCACCACCAGAATCATATCTTCCTACATCTAGTTTTAATTACGATATTGGTTTTCAAGATATCAGTTCTGAGCAATTCTTCAGAGATTTAGATGAGAAACAAGAGATATCGCAACCAAATTCTCAGCAACCTCAACATCTAACGGACCATCAAGTAAAGTATTGTACTCAGGAACATGATGATACGACATTACCTGTGAAACAAGGGCCTCCTCAATCTTTGGCTTCTAACAATCTTAATTTTGGTAAACTAGCTAAAAAACCCCTTTTCACACACACACTGCTAAATCTTGTTTATTCATCTCTTATCTTCCTGTTTCTTTATTTTACTTTTCTCTTGAAGTAGGTGATGGATTAACAAACAACAATGGTTCAAATATAACAGCAACAACAACAACAACAACAGAGGATGGAGCAACAAAAGAAATTCTCAAAAGCAATCAGGGGTCTAAATGAGTTTTTTCTTTTCTTTTTCTTTTTCTTTTGGTCAGTCCTTTACTTTTTGCGTTTCCGCTAAGAATTCAGTCTTTAGTTTTAGGTTTGTCTTCTTCTGTTTGGTAGATTGTTATCTTTCGAGGATATTGTTTATCAATGTAAGCCAAACATGTTGGTTGTTTCTTGAGATACAAATGGTCTATGTATGATGATTTCATCTGCGCAGGTATATATGGGACAGATCTTCATATTATAAGAGTTTAATGCAGATATGTTAGTGGCTGCATATGAACTTATTCTCATTAAGTAAAGTCCCATCCAACAATAAATTTGTTCTTGTTGTTGTTGTTCCACATGTCTTTAGTCTCATCATGTGTGTTGCATACTGCTCAGCCCTCTGAGCCAAAATGTGGATGTTGTAGGAGCTTATTTAGATTAGATATGACTGCACTTCACAATATGGAATTATGACAATCTTTCATGTCATAAATACAAGAAAATTCATAGCAAAGCAACCAGCAACACACATTCACGATTCTGCTAGGGTCTCTGTCTCAAATCGGCGATATAAGAGTACCGAACGTATCGGAGACAATACCTGGAATGAGCCAAGAAACGATTCAGACAGATTGAAACGGAACCATTGAAGCTAAAGCCGGCTCGGGGGATTTATGAATTGAATGACGATGCGTCGTACGGAGTGAGTTGTTGTCTTTAAGCACAGAGGTCCCACATCGGAAGAAACAATTATTCTATTGTTGTATATAAGTCTAGCTAACAGCTAACGTATCGTCGAGCTAAGTAACGTGGGCTTGTGATCCAAGTGGAGACTATGAGTGCTGGGACGTTGGATCGATCTATTTGGCCGGGTTCGGGTCTGGCTTATGTCTGGCCTGCCCATTCCAAGTCGGGAGTTGAGGTGTTGGACTCGAGCGAAGGCTTGTGGTTCGATCTCTCTTAGAGCGGAGGAGACTGCGTGAGGCTGGTTTCACAGAGCACCGTCACCTCCCGCTCTCGGCGGTGGAGGGAATACGGGCCGTTGCCTACCGAGCCCACTATGACCCAATATGACGGCCCCAACTGGACCATCCCCTTTTTTTTATTCTTTTTTTTAAGTTCTTTCTAACTAAAAAAAAGAAACAAAATCTTAAATTTCAGAATAATCAAATCCAAGACACATAGTATGATTATGGTTCTGATTGGTTATGAATGTGGCTTTAGGCTGTTGCTTTAGAATCTGGCCGTAGAGAATTTGGTTTTAGAAGCTGTGGCTTTTGGTTAAAGCCTCAAAATGTGACTTTAAAAAAACATGAACAAAATAGAAGGAATTTTTTCAAAAATTGCTTTGAAGGCTTTAGAGAAAAGTTTAACTGGTCTAAAGTCTAAAACAGTGATTGGCAAAATTTTGGCTTTTATGGCTTTACAAAAAAGTTAAGTGTTCTAAAGCCTCTAAATCCTAAACACCAATCAGTACCTATGTTTTGTCTGGAATATTGCTTTCGTAAATCCATCTTGTCCAATACAGGGGTAAAAATCTGACTCAGGAAGGTTTAGAATCTGCGGTTCTCGCAAAGTTCAAGTCTTTAAAACATGAGCCGGTGTGGAAGAAGGAAAGGCCTGGAAGCTTAAAAGGAGACAACGAGCTTAGAGTACACCTGATTTACCCGCTTGGCCTCACGCAGCGACAAGCTTTGTACAACTTCAAATTCGAGGGAAACTCGAGTCTAAGTACTCACATACAACGCAACCCTTGTGCTAAATTCGAGGTTGTCTTCGTGTAGTTTCATTCCAGAAATCTATTTCAGCATTTCATGTCCAGTTTTGAAGGCATTTCTCTGTGTTGAAATCGCAAAGTGCAAGAAACCGATTAGATGAAACAAAATATGTCAATTTAGTTATGACATTGGGTATCTGTAAATCAATTTAGACATTGCAGATGGTTTGTTTTACTTTCTTGGCGCAGAGATGTTAAAGATTTAAATGAATCTGATATTTTTAAGTTTTGTTCCGTTGATTATTATGATTGTCTTCTCCATCACCGACTTGGGTTTATGACACAAACTTCTTCCTATCAGGGTTAAACTATAATTTCATAAGCAAAAGAAATTTTCGAATTCTTTAAGTATTGTATGAATAAAATAAATGTGATTTGTTTGTTTGTATTCAATTTTTATTAGTTACTATAAATTTTAATGGACAATTCTCAAAAATACCACGCCAATGTGAAAATGACAAAAATAACATTTATTGGAGAGAAAAAGACTATTATACATTTATTTTCATATGATTCTTCCCAATCCCTTAAACTTAAACCTTAAAACCCAAAATCTAAACCCTAATTAATGACTTTTGAACCCAAATTTATTAGTTTAATTATCTTTAAACCATTAAATAAATGTTATTTTTGTCATTTTCACATTGGTGTGATATTTTTGTCACAAAAACATGAAAATGTGGTATTTGAGGGTATTTCTCAATTTTAATATTCTGGCCAATATTTTATTAGGAGAAAAGACTCTAAAAACATCTTAAAATATATTGCAACACCCTCTCAATCCATTAAAAAAAATTATGATTCTGTTATAATATTAAAAGCAAAGAGATAAACACTAAGTAACTACATGCAACAAGAAAGATTTTAGAGAATCAGGAAAAATCTACAAAAGAAAAAAAATGCAATGAGAAAGAATCCGAAATAACAGTTGAATATTTATTATTATTCGATAAAAAATTAAGATAGCGTAATAAATATCGTTTTTGTTATAATAATACTGATGATTTATTATATCGGAAATAATTAAATAAAGACAAAAATTCATACCCGCAGAGTTTTTAGAACACCGAGAATAAAATGAGAAACAAGAGAGAGAAGATATGAACTTATATTGAAGTTGTGAATTGTGTGTTTATGAACGAACGAAACGTTCGTTTATATAGAAAATAAAAGTGGTTACTGTGCATGTGAATAGTGACAGTGGGCTCCACAATCAAAATTTTCTTCCGTCTATCGACGTTTTTCTTCCTGCCTTATATGACTTTCGTGACACTCCCCCTTGGAGACCAATGTCATATTCTGCTAAACGCCTTTGTTGCCTCGTTAAAAACCTTGAAAAACCCAATGGGAAAAAACCATAGCAAGGTAAAAGAGTACAACTGCGCAAACTCCCCCTTGATTAAGGTTGTCTTTAGAGATCTTGTTGACGACGCATTCCAATACTATGTACATGCTTCCTGAACATAGTGGTGGGTAGTGATTTTGTGAAAAGATCAGCTGCGTTGTCGCATGATTTGACATATCTTACTTCAATCTCCTTATTCTTCTCGAGTTCTTGGATGTACATGAACAACTTCGGAGGTATATGTTTCGTTCTATCACTTTTGATATATCCTTCCTTCGTTTGAGCAACACATGCAGCATTATCTTCGTATAAGATTGTTGGCTCCGTATCTCGGAGAATCCCACTGCTTGATCGATGTGTCGGCTTATTGATCTCAGTGAAACACATTCTCTACTTGCTTCATGGAGTGCAATAAGTTCAGCATGATTCGAGGAAGTAGCCACCAGTGTCTGCTTCTGAGAACACCAAGATATAGCAGTGCCTCCGATCGTGAAAACGTATCCCGTTTGTGATCGGGCTTTGTGTGGATCCGATAGGTATCCTGCATCTGCAAAACCGACCATTTTACCTTTTGAATTTTTAGGATAAAATAATCCTAAGTCAGTGGTCCCTTGAAGGTAACGGAAAATATGTTTAATTCCATTCCAATGTCTTCGCGTAGGGGACGAACTGAATCTTGCCAAAAGATTAACAGCAAATGATATATCAGGTCGTGTGCAATTTGCAAGATACATCAGAGCTCCAATTGCACTTAGATATGGTACTTCAGGACCAAGTATCTCTTCGTTTTCCTCATGTGGTCGGAATGGATCATTTTCAATATTAAGTGACCTTACGACCATGGGAGTACTGAGTGGAGTTGCCTTATCCATGTTAAATCTTTTTAACACTCTTTTGGTATATGTGGATTGGTGCACAAATATACCCTTTTGAGAATGCTCAATCTGAAGGCCAAGACAATACTTTGTCTGCCCGAGATCTTTCATCTCAAATTCTCCTTTTAAATAATCTGATGCTTTCTGTATCTCATCATGAGTTCCGATTATGTTTAGATCATCAACATATACTGCGATTATTACAAATCCAGTTTCTGTTTTCTTAATGAAAACACATGGGCATATAGGATCATTTACATATCCTTCTTTTGTTAAATGCTCACTGAGACGATTATACCACATACGTCCAGACTGCTTTAACCCATATAATGATCTTTGCAATTTGATTGCACATAACTCTTTTGGTTTAGATTTTAATGTTTCTGGCATCTTAAATCCATCGGGAACTCTCATATAGATATCAGTATCCAATGACCCGTATAAATATGCCGTAACGACATCCATAAGTCGCATCTCTAGATTTTCATCAGCCGCCAGACTCATCAAGAATCTGAACGTGATTGCATCCATAACAGGAGAATACGTTTCCTCGTAGTCTATTCCAGGTCTTTGTGAAAAACCTTGGGCTACGAGACGAGCTTTATATCTTATGATCTCATTTTTCTCATTTCGTTTGCGAACGAAAACCCACTTAGATCCAACTGGTCTCACATCTTTGGGTGTGAGCATAATGGATCCAAAAACCTCTCGTTTATTAAGCGAATCAAGTTCGACTTGTATTGCATCTTTCCATTTTATCCAGTCATGTCTTTTTTGACATTCATATACAGACTTTGGCTCTGGATCTTCATTTTCCTCATTTATTTCTTGTGACACAAGATATGAGAAAACATCATCGAGATCATCTATTTCTTTTCTTTTCCATATCTTTTGATTATGGATATAATTTATAGAAATCTCATGATTTTCTTCGGGATTTTGATGCTCTACATTATCATGGGTCTCATGATTTGTTTCCTCCAAAGTACTTTCTGCTACTTTGGGTGTTTCATGAGTTTCAACTTTCTTTTGTTTCTTATGATTCTTAGTTTTAGAACCAACGGGCCTGCCACGCTTCCGGCGTGTTTCAGACTCACGTGTATCATCTGCTTTCCCACGTTCTTGTGGTATTTCAATACGAGCAGGAGCATTTGCAGCTGGTATATGAGATTTAGTTACCGTTTTGGTATCCGCAAATGCATCTGGTAGCTGATTTGCTATACTTTGCAAATGCACAATTCGTCGAACTTCCAGTTCTGACTCTTTTGTAGGAGGATCAAGGTGTAACAAGGATGGTACACTCCACTTGATTTCCTTCACTACTTGTTTATTTTCTCCCCCTAGAATCGGGAACACTTTTTCATCAAAGTGACAATCGGCAAAACGTGCCGTAAAGACATCACCAGTCTGTGGTTCTAGGTATCGTACAATTGATGGAGAATCACAACCAACATATATTCCCAACCTTCTTTGTGGTCCCATCTTTGTGCGTTGTGGTGGTGCTATAGGCACATACACTGCACAACCAAAGATTCTGAGATGGGAAATATTTGGTTCTCGACCAAATGCCAACTGAAGTGGGGAATACTTATGGTATGCACTTGGTCTTATCCGAATCAGTGCTTCAGCATGCAAAATAGCATGTCCCCATACAGAGGTTGGAAGTTTAGATCTCATGATCAACGGTCTTGCAATCAATTGCAGACGTTTAATTAATGATTCAGCCAAGCCATTTTGAGTATGAACATGAGCTACAGAATGTTCAACTTCAATTCCCGTTACCATACAATAATCTTTGAATGCTTGGGATGTGAATTCACCAGCGTTGTCTAATCTAACTCTTTTAATGGGATAATCAGAAAACTGAGTTCGCAGTTTGATTATCTGAGTTAGAAATCTCGCAAATGCCATATTTCGAGATGATAATAGACAAACGTGTGACCATCTACTGGATGCGTCAATTAATACCATAAAATAGTGGAATGGTCCACAAGGTGGATGTATTGGTCCACAAATATCGCCTTGAATTCTTTCAAGAAACTTTGGTGATTCTTTATCAATTTTACTTGGCGATGGCCTTATGATCAACTTACCAAGGGAGCATGCTGCACATGTCATTTTATTCTCTTGATAAATCTCATGGATTTTCAGTGAATGACCATGTGAGCTCTCAATGATTTTCCGCATCATTGTGGTGCCTGGGTGTCCAAGGCGATCATGCCACAATGTGAAATCCTCAGGATTTCTTTTAATCATAAGGTTTGATTCAATTGCATCTATATAAGTATGATGCAAACCAGAAGGGAGTTTTGGGAACTTCTCCAAAATATGCCTTTTGCCAGATATATCAGAAGTTATATACAAATACTTCTTTCCATTCTCAGTTGCAGACTGAGTATCATATCCATGAAGGTATATGTCATTAAAACTCAACAAATTCCTTTTGGACTTCGGAGAATACAAGGCATTGTTTATGGAAATTTTTGTTCCATTAGGCAACATAAAGTTGGCTTTGCCAATTCCTTCAATCACGTCTGCAGGACCTGAGATTGTATTGACAATTATCCTTCTTGGTTTTATATCAGAGAAATATTTATTTTCTCTTAGAATAGTGTGCGTTGTTCCACTATCTATTATGCAAATTTCTTGCATTTTCTTGGATTTTATTCCATCCGCATTTTGATCCATTTCTGTAATTAAGACAAAGATCAATAAAGAGAAAGTGAAATTTATTCATAGAAACACACATGATAATTATACATTAGTAATTATAAGAAACCAACATTATTTGTTTAAAAACTGAAAAAAAAAACGTAATAATTATACATGGCATTATTGGAGACTATTCAGCAGTCTCATTACAAGCATTTCCGTAATTCTCTTCAGGAGTGGTCTCAGTCGAGCTCATTCATAAAGTCTGAAGAGTCGAGGTACGATGTACCAGCAAAGTCTTCTGTGAGGTTCACCTCCTTTGCTTTTCCTTTTAATGACTCTTTGTACAACTTACAAAGGTGTGGAGGAGTACGGCATGTACGAGACCAATGCCCTTTGCTTCCGCATCTGTAGCATACTGTCTCACGCTTCTGGGTGATATCCTCTTGAGTTTCTTTCTCTTTGGATTGATGTTCAGATCGGATCCATTTGTTAGATCCTCTCCCCTTAAAATTATAAGCTCTTCCACGTCCGCGATTAAATCGACGGCCACGACCCCGATAACTTTGGAATTTTCTTCCAGAATTTTCCACGGCCGTAGCATTCACTTCAGGGAATGCTTTGGCTCCCGTAGGTCGAGAATTGTGGTTTTTGATTAGGAGCTCATCATTCTTCTCTGCGAGAATGAGCGTCACTATCAATTCCGAGAACCTTGTGTACCCACATCTTCTATATATTTTTGGCAAGACATGCTGCTCTTTATGAAATGTGAGGTATGTCTTCTCAAGCATTTCATCTTCGGAGATAGAGTGACCACAATATTTCAATTGTGACACTATTCTCAACATAGCAGAATTGTAGTCTGCAACCTTTTGAAAATCCTGAAACCTCAGGTTCTTCCACTCTTCCAGAGCGTGAGGAAGATTTACTTCCCTCTGGTTGTCAAACCTCTCTTTTAAAGCTTGCCACAGTTCAGCTGGGTCTTTTATGTGCGCATAGTCATGCGTTACATTTTCATCAAGGTGTTGCCTTAAGAAAATTATCGCTTCAGCTTTATTTTCAGCGGGCGATTTATTTCCACTTTTGATAGTGTCTGTTAGCTTTTTCATTTCCAGATAAAGCTCAACATTTGTAATCCAAGCGATATAGTTTGCTCCAGTAATTTTGAGAGCCGGGAACTTGAGCTTTTCAATGTTTGCCATTTTGATTTTCTAAAACGAAATCATAAAACTTTATTAGTGCGGTAAAAATAACTCATTTAAAATGAGCCGTTTACATGAATAATCCAAGCAATTACAAGGAAAAAACAATGCACAAAAAGTAAAACAACGATTAAGGAAAATTCTGCCGGAGTAAAATCTCCCATGCAAAGACCATAAATCGATGAGTGAAAAGAAATGAGTGAGGGATGAGTTTATTTATAGATTGAAAAACACTGTTCATAGCCGTTGAAAATCACTGTTCATAGCCGTTAGATGTAGCCGTTGGAGAGTAAAAATTTTGTGAAAAAATCTTTGTGATTGTTATGAAAAAGGCTACCGGAAAAACTGAATTTTTGATTAAATCCGTACTACTTCTTCCCAGTTGGACAAGAAGGTGCTCTTTAACGGAACAGGGGTTCCTGGAGATGTACGTTGATATGAGTCTAGATTTATTCGCCTGAGGAATAAATGAGACCGCAATCTTATTTTGAACACAAAAATATGCATATTTAATTTATAATGATTATAATATAAACAGATATATAATCAGAAAATTATGGTGATTTAATCATCCACATTGAAACAATAAATAAATATGCGGTGGCTCAGCCATCCATTATGACATCAATAATAAAATTATACAGGTGGCTCGGCCATCCATTATAATATTAACAATAAAATTATACAGGTGGCTCAGCCATCCATTATAACATTAACAGTAAATAAATAATTATGGTGCTTTTAGCAGCCATGATATAGTGCAGGTAAATTAAATAACGAGGCGACAAACCGCCCACGGTAATATTAAGAAAATAATGGTGCGTTAAACAACCATTACAATAATAATAAATTATTATATAGGCGGGTATCCCGGCCATTATAACAGAGTAAATATTACATATATATATAGCCCATATCGTAGAACGATCGTGCTGATAACGTGTTATAATAATACTGATGATTTATTATATCGGAAATAATTAAATAAAGACAAAAATTCATACCCGCAGAGTTTTTAGAACACCGAGAATAAAATGAGAAACAAGAGAGAGAAGATATGAACTTATATTGAAGTTGTGAATTGTGTGTTTATGAACGAACGAAACGTTCGTTTATATAGAAAATAAAAGTGGTTACTGTGCATGTGAATAGTGACAGTGGGCTCCACAATCAAAATTTTCTTCCGTCTATCGACGTTTTTCTTCCTGCCTTATATGACTTTCGTGACAGTTTTAACCAATATATTTGAGAATCTTGTTTAGAAACGACCAATAAAAAATATAACAAACTCAACCACTAATTAGGTTTTTTCCGCGCAATCTCCGATTCATATCTAAACCAATGGCAAACTCATCAAGTCATTATTCACCTAATTGAAGCTCCTTTTTCATAGGAAGATACTTTCTTGTTGGATTTTCAAGTCATGAGTAGAAATTAGAATGTTTTAGAGATCGCAGCTTATGTATGACTTTTTATTCTTTCTCCATAAATCTTTTGATATTCATGACTCTTCTTATTATTGTTGCTTTCAATTATCTACTAACTTTTTTGTTTCAGGTCAAGGAGAAAATCGAAAGTTGTATTAAAAAATATATGAGTATGGAACAAACCATGACGTATCTACAAGAAAATTGCCAGATTTCTCATCTTCTCACTAGAACAAGTAAGCTAGCAATCAAATTTGATTTTCAGACTCTGAGAAAAACAAAGAAAAACTATAAAAACATCTATTTCTCCTGTAACTTTCTGTTTTTGCTTTCAGTTTGGTACTATCTTGAAATAGAAAATCCAGATTTCTTCGAAGAATATTACAAACGATGTGAATTTGCTGGTGAGATAGCTACATTCAATGACTCTACATTCAATGACTTGCTTGCTCAACAAGTAGACATGATGCACAAATTTAGAGAAAGTGATCTTAGTTATGTTGAACCAGGTAAGTAATAACAGATAAACCACTCTGCTTCTCGTTAACATTATTAAATCGGTTTATTGAAAGATCTGCTGCACCACCACAATCAGATCTTTTTACATCTTGTTTTAATTACGGTATTGATTTTCAAGATATGAGTTTTGAGCAATTCGTCAGAGATTTTGATATATTGCAACCAAATCCTCAGCAACCTCAACATCTAACGGACCAACAAGTAGAGTATTATCCTCAGCAGTCTCAACATACGACGTTACCTGTGCAACAAGTGCCTCAATCTTTGGCTTCGAACAATCTTTATTTTGGTAAACTATACACACACACACACTGCTAAATTTGATTTATTCATCTCTTATCTTCTTGTTTCTTTATTTTACTTTTCTCCTGAAGTAGGTGATGGATTAACCAACAACACTGGTTCAAATAAAACAACAACAACAACAACAGAGGATGGAGCAACAAAAGGAATTCTCAAAAGCAATCAATGGTCTAAATGAGTTTTTCTTGTTTTTGTTTTCTCTTTCTTGTTTAAAAGGAGCTGACAATAAAGTGGCGTTGTCATGCAATAAAGCAACATGCATATTTTTCATGTTACATTCAGATTTTTTTTTACAACAATGTGGCGTCAGTGTTCTTGAAGCTTTGAATGAAAGAGGTTACGATGTTTTATAAATCAGTGCCTGATGCAAGCTTATAATTGTGGCGTTGGTCAAACTTATTCGATGGAGATTTCCCTATGGAATGTGTTTCTGATTGATTGTGCAAAGGGTGTGTGAAACGTCACAAGGGAGACTATGCGTTTGAAAAGATGAACAACCCCTCTTCTTTGTTCTCTCTTTAAACTCTGTTGGTTTGTGCTCGAATAATTTGTACATTTATCCCTTCTTTGTTCCTTTTTTTTTTGTCAACAGGTATAATTTTCTTTATAAAGTGAAATTTGTTAGATCGCATATTGTAAGTACCTTTTAAATTCTCTGTAAAAAAAACAAAAAATTGGCCTGATGGTTTTGGCGTAAGTTGTTGGCTTTATAGGTTTTGTAATCTTATGGTTTATGTCAACGAAGGTAGTTAATTGCTTAAATCCATTTATACCGATATGGTAGCTTCTTTCTGTCTAAACCCAGTTTAAGGAGTTTCTGCTTTTCTAAGATGAGATCAGAATTCATGAAATCTACTCTTTAGTTTTAGGGTAGTCTTCTTCTGTTTGGTAGATTGTAAAATCTTTCGATGCTTTTGTTTTCAATGTAAGCCAAACATGTTGGGTGTGATACAACTGAGTCCCATCCAACGCTTAATTTGTTCTTGTTGTTGTTCCACATGTCTTTAGTCTCATCATGTGTGTTGCATATTGTGCATTCCTCTGAGCCAAACTGTGGATGTTGTAGGAGCTTATCTATATTATATATGACTCAGCTTCACAATCTGGAATTATGCCAATCTTTTATGTCATGGATACAAGAAAATTCATAGCAAAGCAATTCTGCTCAATTCATCAGGGACTCTGTCTCAGATGGACGATAAGGGTACCGAACGTATCGGAAACAATACCTGGAATGAGCCAAGAAACGATTCAAACCGAAGAAGAATGAAACGGAACCACTTCGAAACGAACAAGTCAAAGCCTGGACTAAGGTATCCTTTGGAGTTTGTGAATTGAATGACGAGAGAAAACGATGTCGTAGGGACTGAGCGGTTGTTTTTAAGCATGAAAAGTCCCACATCGAAAGGATATGATTTCCTTTTGTTGTATATATAAGTTCAGCTCACAGTTACTGTACGTCGAGCTCAGTAACGTGGGCTTGTGATCCAAGTGGAGACTATAAGGTGATGGGACGCTGGACCGATCTATTGGGCCGGGTTCGGGTCTGGCTTAATACTGGCCTGCCCATTCCAAGCCGGGAGTTGAGGGTTCGGACTCGAGCGAAGGCTTGTGGTTCGATCTCTCTTAGAGCGGAGGAGACTGCGTGAGGCTGGTTTCACAGAGCAGCGTCCACTTCCCGCTCTCGACGGTGGAAGGATAACGGGCCGGTGCCTTCCGAGCCTACTATGACCCAATAAGCCGGCTCCAATTGGACCATCACCTTTTTTAATTTTTTTTAAGACTTCTTTTAACTAATAGATGAGAACCATTTCGAATCTCTCTGCCACTCTTTTTGTCCGTCATTATAGCACGATTCTCTGGTCCCGTAACGCTCTAGCTTCTCGCCATTCTCGGTGAATCCGTCATTTGTTCTTCCGTCGCCGGCATAGTGTGCTTCTGGTCCAGTTTCCTGCTTCCAGACGAAGATCAAGAGTTAACTTATTTGGCTCCGTCGGATGATTTCTCAGTGAACCTTTAGAGGTTTCTGTCGCCGGACATGGAATCTGTATCGTCAGGCGAGGGTGACGTCCTTAGAGACACGTTTGCTGTTTTGCATTTCCAGAGCGTTGTCTGTTTTGCCTTCGGATTCTTCTTTTCGAGGCTGTTCCTCGACAAGTTCGTCTTTCATGTATGAAACCTTTTCTTGTTCGAAATGAATTAACTACATCTGCATGTGAAATTAAATAACTGTGTAATGAAAGTACACAGCGTTGCGTTTATGTTTTTGTTATTTTTGCAACAAGTAGCTATGAGATTGATTATTGTCTTGAATTTTCCAGAGAATATCTGTCTGGCTTTTGAGTACCGGTTCTTCCCCACTAAAACTGAACAATGCGGCTCGTGTGAAAATCGTCAAATGCAAAGAGTCATTGTGGAAATTGTTGTACTATGCTGGTTGCGAAATGTTTGTCCTCGAATTCGTTTACCCGGAGCCGTGGTTCGGAGATATAAAACTCTACTTTGACGGATGGCCAAATCAAGAGCTGAAGTGAGTCATCAATCCACATTTCATTGTCATTCGAGTTCTTGATTTAGAAACATTCACATGTGACTGGAATAGTGAATGGTTTCTTGTAGGTCTTCTCTAAGGGTTTACTATATGTGCCAGTGCGGGTTCTATGTATATAGTGTTGCTGCGTTGCTCGCGTGGGAGACCAGAAGAAAGGACTTTGCTGTTATGATGTCTCATCACATAATCACCATCATCCTCATTGCCTCCTCTTACTTAGTGGGGTAATCAGATTTTGATTCATCTGTTTTGCATTTTGTTAAAAAATCACATAGATAATACTTTGATGGAATTGCTTAGGTAACAAGAATCTTGTGTTAGATCATGGTTCAGCATTTCAGCATTTGCTTTCTTGTTGCTGGTTTTGTGCCTAGGTGGTTCCAACTTTTGAATGGGATTTTTTTTTTAAAAATATGGATATATATTAGATCAAACGGGATATCTAGAGAAAACTGATTTTTATTCATATGCAGATTTTTTTCGAATTGGATCAATCATCCTAGTCGTTCATGACGCGATTGACGTGTTTATGGAATCTGCTAAAAATTTCAAGTATTCGGGAAAGGAGCTTGGAGCAAGTGTGTGCTTCGGATTATTTGCTGTATCTTGGTTTTTGCTGCGGTTGGTATACTTCCCATTTTGGATCATCAGGGCTACGAGGTACACCCACACGATTTATTAACTTCTTGAGGATATAAAATCTCATACTCTTTATCGATTTCGTGTGTGTGATATGTTTTTGCGTGATATTTTCAGCTCGGAACTGCTACGATATTTGGATATGAGATCAGTTAAAGACAAATTGATGTACTATGGCTTCAACACAATGTTACTTATGCTATTAGTTTTCCACATATATTGGTGGTATCTCATATGTGCGATGATCATAAGACAGCTTGAAAACAGAGGAAAAGTGGGAGAAGACATAAGATCAGGTAATATTTTATTTACTTATCAATATCTGCTTTTTTTTTAAAGATTAAAAACTTTGCTTATAAGAGATCAATGATTGCGAAAATCTGTTCCATAAGCATTAATTTAACCAACACAAATCGATCAGACGATCAATATTCTTTATAAATACTCTATAGTAGCTGTAGCGTGGCCTATGTTGTCGTGTCTTTGGAAGTTTCGAGTGCCCTTTTTTAATTATTACATCAATGGCAGATTCGGAGGAGGATGATGGTTAGGACTTAGGGTCATGGTCAAAATGGTGTCCACTGTCCACATATCTCAAACAATTTTTTTATTTAGAGCAAAGTTTTTTGTTTTCCATTTTTGTAAATGAAATATTGAACTCTTTTTCTGGTTTATAAATAGTATAACTAATTTAGTTGACACTTGACAGGGTTAAACTCCCTTAAAGAAGAGTGTCTTTTTGTATGGTCTTCTTAGCTACAACATAGGCCGGCTACTATAATGTATCCATATTCTTATTCTTATTACGTGATAGTTAGACGCTTAACGTAATTGTGTATCGTGTTACTGAATAAGCCCACAAAGATATAGCAAAAGGTTAATTAGTCATAATGTCATATGGTCCACGAATGTAAAGCTCAAGCCTATTATAAATTTGATTGAGACAACAGACAAGTAGATATGATTTGATATGTTGATCCAAAACATAAATCCTATTCCATAAAATCTTTGAGCGTTTGTCAGAATCATGAGTTCAACTCCCTTTAGAAATTAGAATTATCAAAAGTAACCATTATCATGTCGACTAACTCAAACTCGGAGGAGATTTTAAATAAACAAAATATGACAAGATTAAAAATTGGAAAAAAAGAAAACCCAACGCGCCAGGTAGGGGTCGAACCTACGGCCTTCTGCTTAGGAAACAGACGCTCTATCCACTGAGCTACAGGCGCTGGTTTGATAACAGCATATCTCTAACGTTTATATACTGATTATTTGTAGTTCTAATACACAGCCACGTTCTGTTTTTACTCTTTTTTTTTTTTTTTTTCGGCACGTTCTGTTTTTACATGTAGAAAGATGCGCAATTGAGGAGGGTTTTCTTTTTTCTTTGGTTTTAAATTGAGGATTCTTTTTTGTTAAAATAAAATAACTTTAGAAACTGAAATGAAATGTCAAAATAAATAAATTTAGTTGGTTGAACACAGAACAGTTTACGAGTTAACGTATATACTGTTTTTAGTCTACTCTTTAAAAAAAACGTGACAATAGAACTCGTTTTTGTTTAGTAGATAATACTAACAGATTAGTAATCAACTATTTTTTGTTTTTATCTATTTTGAACTAATTAATTGATAGAATTAGTTAAATACATGTTTTTATATATATTTTTTTATAAAAATATAAATGAGTCTTTTTGTATAATAATATCTTGAATGAATTATATTTATAAAAAAAAGTTGAAAAAATGATACATATCAATTGACTGTGTGTTAATTTGGAGAGCTGAGAGAAGAGAAAGTTTCTAATTATCCACCATCTGTGGAAGTGTCAGTCACCACCCCAGTCTTGACCATTCAGGTAAAAAATTATGATTTTTAACTTTCTTAACTACAAGTTCAAACTTGATTTCAGTAACTTAACGTATTGTTTTTTTTTTGTCTTGAAATATGACAGAGTCCAGATGGCGACTTTATCGACTGCGTAAACAAAATGGACCAACCAGCCTTAGCATCCCCTCCTGAAAAATCATATATACCAGGTTTGTTCTCTTTATTTTTTTAGGATGTTAAGGATTTATCAACTCTGTTAGAGCCTTGCCAAGTTTTAGATAATTTCGCATACATCTAACTTTTTTTCTTCTGAATATTGCTTATTTTTTGCTTACTTTTTGTTTATTTTTTGCTTATTTTTTGTTTTTTGCTTTTTTTTTATCACAACACTGTTACTTATGTTTAAGTTTACAAAATAACGGGTTTGATATATTACTTCAATTTTATAACTGTAATTTGATACCATTTGTATTGTACAAGTTTAAAAATTAGTTTTTTTATATGTATATAAAGCCTACAAAATTACTTGTTCATAGCTAAAAATGTAAATAAATAAAAATTAAATGAAAATTTGATAGACAATCACATAAAATATTAAACAACTTAATAAAATAATTTTATCAACATATTTTGTAAATTTTCTTTTATAGAATTCTTTTTTGTAGAAATTACTTATGGCATCCATAAATGTTGGCACGGCTCTGAACCCTATCCCAAACCCTTAAACGATTTATGAATTCTTAAGAGGATAGGACTTAATAGAATTGTTTGAGAGAAAATGAGTAGCGAAAATGAGTAGTGAAAGTGAGTGAATGTTGGATTTTATAAGAAGGTAGAAAATGGAAAAAATTATAAAAAGAGAGAAAATAAAAAATTGATCTGCATGCATTGGCTTGGCCAGATCACGAGAAACCTTTCCTGCAGAGAAAAAAAATACAAACATTTATCTATGCATGCAGATGAGTTATGGCCAGGTCTGCATTTAAAGTTGATTGGTGATTAATTGCAGACTGATCTGCTTTTTAATCAGACTGCATTTGAACAGCTCTTCTCCTGTTCATTCAAAGCCAAAATTGTCTCTGAAACATCTGTGAACTGGGTGAAGAATTCTTGTATAACTGCAACAAGTGCTTCAATGGAACTAATTCCAATAATGTCGTCTCCCTTTTCTGTTTGTTTCACTAAGGAAACCCAAGCGATATGGTGAAAACAGAAGAAGAAGGATTTGGTTGGCAAGTTTGGCACGCCAAGGGAACAACGTGCCCCTATGGAACCATTCCTATACGACGATTCGAAACAAACATATCCCATACGAAATACGATCCCTTGATTCCTGATGCAGCAGACCGAGCGACAAGGGGACATCAAGCAAGCTTTTATTTTTCTTTCTTTCGTTTACAATAGTGATAAATTAATTAAACTAATTTATATAATTTTTACATATGTTAGATTTAATTTACTCTTTTTTTTATGTTAAATACACTTATCAAAGGTTTTGGATGCTAATTATCTATCTGTTCACCGCAAAATGTTGAGTTGATTTTCTTTCTTTAAATTCTATATAACGTTTAAACAGTCCAGATTAAAGTAGCAAGGGTAATGTATAGCAAAATCCTTATATATAGAAAATTTTATTAGTGATGTCAAAAAAATAAAAAAATTTAGTAAATATTTTCTCGTGAAATTTATTTTACATCATAAAAGTATAGAAATAAATGATATTTAAATTCAAATTATAGGAAACCAAAAAAAAAATAGAACTTAAAAATAAATTAAGCTTTAGAATATATGGATGTTGTTTACTTGAATATAAATTATAGAAAACCAAAATAATAAATATCTTGTTAATTTGTGGGTTATATTTTAGTGTGTGTGTTTGTATATATATTAAAAATCAATTTATTTGTACTACATATAGTAAAATCCTTATATATATATATTAGTAAATATTTTCCTGTGAAATTTTATTTTACATCATAAAAATATAGAAATATATAATATTTAAATACAAATTATAGGAAACCAAAATAAATTAAAGGTTATATATATTAAAAATCAATTTATTTGTAATATATATAGTAAAATCCTTATATATATATTAGTAAATATTTTCCTGTGAAATTTTATTTTACATCATAAAAATATAGAAATATATGATATTTAAATTCAAATTATAGGAAACCAAAATAAATTAAAGCTTAAAAATTAAGCTTTTTGAATATATGGATGTTGCTTACTTAAATATAAAGTATAGAAAACCAAAATCAAGTAAAGCTTAAACCAAAATGAATCATTTATAAATTTTTATTTTTCCTGAGCTTTAATACTATAATTTAAATTAAAAACAATTTATTACTAACTTTATATGATGTAAAATAACTTTTCATAAGAAAATAATAAAAATAGTTTATGTGGATGATATATATATATATATATAATGAACGAATAAAAAAATTAAATTTAGAATATGATATTACTAAATATATTAAAAGTAAACTATAAGCTTTTTAGATTGTAACGGTTAGAAAAAAATTGCATAATGGCTACCAATCCCCAACAAAATTGTAATGGTAGCCATTCTAAAAAGCTTATAGTTTATAGTTTATAGTTTATAGTTTATATTTTACTAAAATAAACAATAAACAATTTTGTTGGGGATTGGTAGCCATTATGCAATTTTTTTTCTAACCGTTACATTCTAAAAAGCTTATAGTTTATTTTTAGTATATCTAGCAATATTATATTCTAAATTTAAATTTTTTTATTCGTTCATTATATATATATATATATATCATCCACAAACTATTTTATTATTTTCTTATGAAAAGTTATTTTATATCATATAAAAGTTAGTAATAAATTTTTTTAATTTAAATTATAGTATTAAAGCTCAGGAAAAATAAAAATTTCATTCCGGTTTAAACTTTCCTTCTGCTATATTCGTCAAATGTGATGTGACTAAGAGAGGTGAGTGTGTGGTTAGCTTAAAGGATTAAAATTTGTCTGAGAATGTGTAACAAAACTCCTCTGGTGGTTAGTGTCGTGTTAATTCTCTAGAACAAGTATGAGAGCAGGAGATCTCGACGCTGCTTTCGAGAAGCACTTTAAATTTACGTTTAAGTTTTTATTATAATTCTATATGTGAAATTTGATAAAGTAGTTTTATTTTTTCAAGCTTCGATTTATGCAGTGTTGAAGGAAAGAAACTCGAGATTGCATTCTGGCATTAGTCGTCCAGTTTCAGCGTTAATTGCAGACATCTCCACCACAACCAGAGCTTGGATTACCCCTCTTTCACGCTAGCAAGGCAATCTTCCCTCAACACTCACTCTACTTTGCATTTGGTTTGGTTTGTTCCAGATTTAGTATTAGAATTTGCTAAGATCTAAACATTTTTTGTATGTCCCTAAAAGGGATAAAAATGCGGTGTAATCACGATGGGAACAAGTATCTTTTTAATGGAATGAACTAATGAAGTAGTTAAAAAAATGTTTTATTTTTGCAACCTTGTTCTAAAATTTTCATAGCACATATAAGAAAAATACTATGAATATGTGTTATTGTGTATTGTAACAGTTGGTTGATTTAACAGATGTATAATAATATATTCTTATTTGGTGTATTTATTATTAATCATATACTATAAAAATAAATATTCAACTTTTAAATGATGGCTTTAGGGCATCTCCAATGGTACTCCATTTTTCACTTTTTCCTCTATTTTGCAGTAAAATTTCCTCCAATGGTACTCCATTTTTCACTCCAAAATGGAGTAGAAAATGAGATTACTCCAAAATCTCATTTTCTACTCCATTTTGGAGTGGAACTTTTTTATTTATAAAAAGGTCCTCTGAATACTAATTTATTTAAATTATCACTTTCTGTCTAACAATAACTTTTTATAATATATCACTTTAATTATAATACAAAATAATATTTAAACTATTATATTAATTATATCATCTCATTTTTTGATAATGTTATTTTGTCATAATATCAAATTATATGAAAATTATATTTGAAATTTTGTTCATGAAAATTATTTATAAATAGTCAAATACTAATTTTTTATTTTAAAAGACTACAAATTAAAGCACACTTAAAAATACATAACAAATACTGAAATTAAAAATAAGCAACACTATCAAATTTAACACAACAGTTATTAGCAGTTTAATAATGTTGTAAATCGCTTTCTGATCCACCAAGTTAATCAAATTATTGTCCAAACGAAGTTGATGGAGGAGGAACTTGTTCATCTTGTTGTTGAGTATTTCGCTTCTGTAAAATTTTTTTTGTTCATCTTACTATATTTTTGTTTTTATTTTTATGATTTAATGTAATATTTTTATTTAATAAATTTAATAAAAATATGAAAGTTATAAAAAATATAGGGTCAATTTGTAAATTTTATAAATAAAAGGTATTGAAGACAAAATAAAAATAGTATCTGTATAGAATATTCTTTTTTGGAGTAAAAAATAGAGTAAACCATTAGAGAAAAACACAACTCCATTATGGAGTTACTCTATTTTGGAGTGAAAAATGGTGTAAACCATTGGAGATGGTCTTATATCTCTACAGGGAACCACAACAACATCTTAAATGAGCATAAGGAGTTGGTTCTATACAATTTCCGGTTTGAAACCCTTTAGTAGTACCGTCCAAAAAGCACTTGTGCGATGTGTAACTGTCCGTACATAAAGTTGGAGAGCAGTAAGTATAGTCGACTTTTTCGACCTCTGCACCTACACAATCCCACATAAAAACATATATGATATTTGTTAATTCTACAGTTATTGTCTTTAAAACCGTTATTTCTTACTAAGATAATAACTAAAGTAAAATTTTCACATACCTGAAGCCAAAATGTTGTTGTTAAACAAAGAAGCTGCTAATATTACAACTAGAGAAAAAGTCACCAATTTTTTTGTGATAGCCATAGTTTTTTACCTTCTTCCTTTGTATAAAGGGTATAAAACATATAGCGAGATTTATACAGCTTTTGGTCTACAGAAATTTCAAGTTGCTTAATTTATTCTTTTTTCCTATTAATTGATATTCCATATTGATAGACAAAAAAATTTAGTGCTATTTATTTGTATAATTGACCTATTAAGTTCTTTTGTGAATTTGGTCAAAGATAATTGTTCAAATCATGAATTTGACCACATGCCGACCAGAAAATTGTATAAGCAATTAGTTAAAAAAAAAAATTTAACCAATAAGCCATTTGGAACTTGTACATTTTTTTGGTTAGTTCACCATGTAATTTTTTTCTTCTGGTACACAATATATGATCTTTTATTGTTTTTACATTTTATTGGCTTTATATAATTTTTGTTATTCATTATTCCATTTGTATAATTATCGTTGTTTTAGTTCCTTTTTTATTATGAGTAATCAGATTATCTAAATAAACTAATATCCATTTTGGACGTGTTTATTTTTGTTCTTGCTTTGATTTAGTTTGAGCTTTTAAAGTTTTGAAGCCCATGATAATGATGATGTGAAAAATAAGTAGGATGCTGAGGTGGTTACATTAGAAAAGAGAAAAGGTTATCTTATACATCTACATGTAGATAACTTTTTTCTAAAAAATCATACTCATTTATCTACTATATTAAAACAGAAATCTCATAGGAAATAAACCTTTAGTCATGTGTTATACTACTGAAAATGCCATTGGAATTATTCAATATCTTAAAATTTCATTAAGGGTAAACATGTTAAATCAATCTAATTTATTCATAATATCTTTTAATATCTTCTTTCTTTAAATGTGAAGATATATTTCCTTTTTTTACCAACAACCAAATCTAATATTAACAATTAAATTAATTTGTATATGTATTTAAAATAACTATAAAATAATATTTAATTTAATTTTGCTTTATAAAACGAAAAATATAAATTCTATGATATCTTTATATATTCTATAAGCATAATTAAATTAATAAATCAAAATAAATAATATTAAATCATTTAGTACACCAATTACAAATAATAAACTGAAGATTTAAAAAATAACTTGGTAAAAAAAGCATACATAAGAAATAGCATAAATCAATATACTTATGAATACATTTAAAATTATTATTTTTTAAATTGTGAATATTATCAAAAAATCATATTTGTTTATAATTTGACCTTATTAAAATATTAGAATAATAGAAATCAAAAGAATATATTTTTAACTTGAAAATTTTTAAATATTAAAAAACTAATCAATATTTTTATTATTTGATCCTATAATTGGACGGATCTAGATTAACATTTTTAATTGTATTCATATACGGGTTATTTTATGAAATGTGCAAAATATATAATTACAAGATAAGTTAAAAAGATGAATTACAAGCTCAATTATGAAAACTTTAATACATACTTTAATCACTATAAAACGGGTTAAAATGATAAATTATATCATTTTATTATAAAAATATTAAAAGTAAACTTAAAATATTAAACAGACTATCCAATTTTGGTATTCATATATCGGTTAATCTATATATATATATATAAATTAATAAATTTAAAAGAAAATCAAATAAAAATTTATTATTTAATTAAATATTATTCTGTAAAAACTAAATGCTATTTTTAGGTTTAAATTAATACATACACAAATAGATTTTTCATATAAAGTATAAAAATAAAAAGAAAACCAACTAAAAATATTATCCGCTCTCAAAACATATTAAAATAATATAATGTATTTATATAAAAATAAAAATGTTAAAATATTTCAAACTTTCAAATTTATAAATATGTATTATCAAAAATAACTAAATAATAATTAAAAAATTGTCCCAAAAAAAGTGTCAAATAAATAACCTATAAACACATCTCACACTATGACTTACAAAAATATGTTTTTTATACAAAGTAAAAAATATAAAAGCAAAAATAAATTTAAAATATTATGTTTTCTTGTAATATATTAAAACTCTATAAATGTTTATGGTAAAATAAAATTGTTAGCATCTCTTAATTTTTTAATTGACCAATATAAAATATTTCAAAAGAAAAAATAGTTAACTTACCTCAAGGGCTAGATTTCAAAAGAAAAAGTTGTTTAAAAAAAAAATTAGATTTGTATATTCCATAGAATATTAAAATATTATTTTGAAATAAGAATAATTGTTTGAAAGTCCAATATAATAACAAATATGAATATTAAGCTAAATATTATCTTTTAAATAATAATAATTGTTTTCAAATTTAAAATTTTCTTTCACTTATCTTTTAATTATATTGATGTAATTCTTAATATTTTGTTCCTTCTCTACTTCTTTTTGTTTAAAACTATTTTTTTCTCTCAATTACTCATCAAACCATCAAAAACGACTTTAGTTAATAATTCCAACCCCAACTTTAAAATATAGTTTTAACATTTATGTCCAGTGTTATTGTTCTCTTTTCATACTTTTATAATTTATATCTATATTTATAAAATGAAAAATTTATAAAATTATATTTGTTTAAATACAAAATAAGATATAATCTCGCGCTCACGCGCGGATCCGGTTCTAGTACCTATTTAAATTTAAAGTATAATAGGGTTGTCCATTTAAACCCGCAGATCCATTTAGATCCATAAAAACATCCCAAATCTCATTTAGACCTGTTTCATGTTATTTTCATTGGCAAAAAAAAAACTCAAACGGTTAGTAGAATCCCCTTTTGATCAATGAGTTTAGGGCTGGGCAAATTTCCCGAACCCGAAATCCGAACCCGGTCCCGACCCGGAAAAATCGGTTCGGTACGAGTATGGGTTATAGTGAAATAACCGAATGGTACTTATGAGCCAGATCCAATGGGTTTCGGGTTTATCCGAACCGAACCCGATACCCAAAAGGGTTAACCGAAGTTAATGAGTAATGAGGACTCTGCAGAAACTTTCCTGAGTGTATATACGTGACTTAAAATTTTCTCCTCCAAAAAAATATTTTTTCTCAAAAGATAGTTTCGGATCTTTGATCTTTAAGGATTTCGGAAACTAGAAAGATCAGATCATCACAAATTTGGATCTCTAATCTCCCAAATCATGTTAAATACTCAAGATTTTCGGTCTGTTATTAAAAAACAACCGAACCCGAACCAAACCCGAATCGGATCCGTATGGGGTTTGGATTTTTAGCTTACACCCCGAACCGATCAGAACCCGACATAACCCGAACCGAACCCGACCCAATTTTTCGTAATAACCGAATGGGACCTCTAAGCATAAACCCGGAAATCCGAAAACCCGAATTACCCGAACCGAACGGGACCGGGTTACCCGAACGCCCAGCCCTAAATGAGTTTTAACTGAGTTTTGTCATTTAAATAGATATAAATATGTATTTATTTAAATTTAAAACCTATTTAAAGCCCGCGTAAAAAGCTCATATTAACATCCTTAGGAATGATATAACCAGTTTTCTTAATGTGTCTGAAATTGCTGCTCCATACCCTTTCCGACCCAAGTACGACCTTGAAGAGACGCTTTGGTACGAACTACGAAGACATCTTTCGATGAGAAAGCCTTGATTTCGAGACCAAACCAAAGAAACAGAAGGCAATCTATCAAGGTAAGAAGAATACCTTATCTAACGACGAGTGATAATAAAAGATGAAGCTGGTTGATGTTTTAAACTTGTGATACAATGCAACTTATGTTTATAACTTATGATACAACTAGAACCGGACCCGCGCGTCGGCGCACACGACTATATTTTATTTAATATTGAATTTAAAATTTAAAATTTAGAGTTTATTAATTATAAATATAACTATAAAAGTATGTGTTTCACCTAATAACATTAAAACAAACATTAAGAGCGGGATGATATTATTTAAATTAGAATTATACGAATCTTGTCACTATTAGATAGGTTTTTTATGTCTTTGTTAAAAGTCGAGAGTAAGACTGTTGTTTTAAACGGTCAAGAAGTACGCGAGAAGAATAAATTAAAAATTACATCTATGAAATTAAAATATAAGTTAGAGTAAATATCAAATTTGAAAATAGAATATTTCGAAAAGTTAAAGTAAAATTTAGATAATAATGTTAAGATTGGTATTCATATTTGTTAATATTTATTACATATACTGCTAATAATATACTTTGTCAACTTTTTTTTTTAAACCATAAATAGAATAGTATTATGTATTTTTATTCTGTAAAAATTAGTCAAAAAAATTCAATTTATAAATTCATCTTTAAAATTTGATTTTAAAATTTAATTTGAATATCATTTTTATCCTATAAAGGAGGAGTCCTTTATTCTTTTGTTTGATGGATCATTGTTGATATTCATTTAGATAATAATGTTAAGGCTGGTATTCATATTTGTTAATATTCATTACATATACTGCTAATAATATATTTTGTCAACTTTTTTTTTAAAACCCTAAATAGAATAGTATTATGTATTTTTATTTTGTAAAAATCAGTCAAAAAAATTCAATTTATAAATTCATCTTTAAAATTTGATTTTAAAATTTAATTTGAATATCATTTTTATCCTATAAAGGAGGAGTCCTTTATTCTTTTGTTTGATGGATCATTGTTGAGTTATTTGTGTGAATTCACTGGTTTTAGAAATCTTAACTTGAAAATAAACATATAATAATTTAAATTACTTAAATTGCTAGAGTAATAATCTAGAAGAAAACATAATAATTAAAAGTGTTGCTAATTTTATTTTGAATTGACTATAATAATATATATTTTATATTAATTTCATATTTATAGTATGATTATATAATATATCTATCGATTTATATATATATAGTTTTAATTATTTTAATATATAAATATTATAGTTTGAAAAATTAACAGACCCATTATATATATATATATATATATATATATTGAATGTAATTTCACATTTATAAAAAAATATGCTAACCCGTTACTATATTAGTTATTTTTAATGACATATATTAATTAAATATCTTAACCCATATTATTGTTATTTAAATAGTTTAATAATAGAAACTACAAAAACCCTGTAATTATATATAAAAAATTAACTTGTTTCACTATATCATTGAATAATTATATATATATATATATAGACTTAGTTTTAACATTTTCATTCTATCAAGTTAAATATATCAATCTAATTAAAGAATTTTATTTTTCCAAGTTCAAAATTTATATTTTATAAATTATATTTTACTAACATTATATTTGAATTATTTATGTATGTTTTTATTTATTAATAATTGAAGTATGTTCAAAAACATATTTATTTATTTTGATTTTGTAATTTATAAAAATAATTGATGTGTTATATTATTTACTTATATTTATTATTTGATTTAATATTTTAATATGAATTATATTATTTATTTTCGTTTTTAATTAATAAGGAAAGTGGGACCCATTAGTTTATATTGTTTGGATACATATTTAGTAGAGATAATGTTAATTTCCATAATAATAAATGTTTATCTCAACTTCTAATCTGAACCGTTTATCTCAACTTCTAATCTTAACCGTACATTATAAATGATATGATAATGACAATAATACCCTTAATGAAAATCTTTAAAAAACAAAGAAACACAATGGCATATTTCATAATATAACACATGACTAAAAGTTTTTTTACTATGAGACTCCTGTTTTAATATAGTAGATGTAACTTAAGTTTATAACTTGTGATACTAAGCAACTTAAATTTATAAGTTTTGACACAAAGCAACTTAATAGTTTGTGACACAATGCAACTTAAATTTATAACTTTTCATTTAATTAATAAAATATTTTCTGTAAGAAAAAAAGATGTGCATAATTTTAGCAGTGTTCTAAAAAGCATCCTAGGCATAATTTTTTACCTTTTCGATAGAAAAACTGTGTGGTGCGGTAATTTAGTAGGTTTAACTTAGGTGTAATATATAAGTGTTATACGGGCTATTTTAAAATAGATTAGTAAACCAAATTAAAAAATTCCATAGAAAAAATATAATCTTTTACTACATTTGTACGTTCTAATCAATTAGCAAAGTATTATATGAAAAACATTTCACATTTTTTTCCAAATGTTCCAAGATATAGAGGATGTATTGAATATAGTATTACAAGAGATTTGAAATGATTTTTTTTTGTAATGACTTGATATTAAAAAAAATCTTTTAAATTGTATGTTCTAATCAATTAGCAAAGTATTAGTAGAAAATGTTTCACAATTTTTTTTTCCAAATGTCCCTACATTTAGGGGGTGTATTAAATATATTATCAGGAGAGTTTTGAAATTATTTGATTGTTAATGAGTTTTTAAAATGGTTTTTGATAAACTAGAGAAATTGATGTGGTCTTAATTAAAACACATGGGGTTGGATTTTTGGGTACCAGTTCGGTATCAGTTCGAACGATTTGAGTTTCCAGGTATTCGGATTTACAGATATAGACCCGGTCAAGTATTTTTTATATATGGATCAAGTTTGATTCAATTTTATTCAGGTTTAGATCAGGTTTAGATCAGGTTCAGGTACCTAAAATATAAAAAATAGTTAAATTTGAATAAAATTTGGTTAAAATTTTGATAATTATAACCAAATATTTTTGATATTTCAGTTTTTAAGTATTTTGATTATTTTGGCTTAAAATAACTGATAATTTTAGGTTTATAATTGTAATTTAAGTTATTTTGAGTTATTTTAAATCTAAATATACTTAATATTTTTAAAATATAATTATATTTTGAATATTTCGAGTATCTATTTGGTTGGGGTTTGGTTCTTCGGATATATGAATCTAAAGCTCATTCGGATCTTTTGTCAATTTCAGGTTCGGTTAGGTACTATTTTTTGGATCGGGTTTGGTTTGATCTTCGATCCGAATATTTTACCTTATCCTAAAAACATTCTAGAAGTTCATCTAAACTTATAGAATTTTAATTTTAATACTTTTTAGCTATTAGACCCCATCAAATCTTCTTGAAAATATGATAAATCTATTAAAAATAACTATTAAAATATTTATAATAAATTTCAAAATATATTTTAAAATCATAAGTTTTTAATATTATGTTTTAATTGATCTTTTAATTTTCATTGTTTGAATAATAAAAAAATATTATTTTAATATAATATACGTCGCTTCAAATATTAGATTGGTTACTCCCCCTAGTTTTCTTTTAATGACATAAAATAGGGATTTGTTTCTTTAATATTGGATTAGTTACTCCCCTTAGTTTTCTTTTAATGCCATAAAATAGAGATTTGTTTCTTTAATATTGGATTAGTTACTCCCCTTAGTTTTCTTTTAATGCCATAAAATAGAGATTTGTTTCTTTTCTTAAAAATTCTCCTTTTCCGCTAAGAAAGTGTATCTTAAGAGCATCATTATCGGTCTAATGTCTAAAGGGAATTCTTACATATTATTTATTAATATTTTATTATAAATTAATTATATAATAAAAAGAGATTAAGAGGAAGACACATGTAACACTATTGTTAGAAACGGAAACGTTTTCTAGTTCTCTCTCCTTCTTTTGATTATTTTTAATTTTTTTATTGATAAAAAATTGTATTAGATACTACCTATAATTATGGTCTTAAGTTAACAAGACAAACCGGATTTTTGATGTAAGGAAAACAAAGGAAAAAGAAAGAAAGAAAGACAAACCGGATTTCGAACCAACATTTGCATAATTACAGACGTGTCACAACACAACACTCGGTCGGTTTGAGCTTATCTTAATTATATAAAAATTATATAAAGTGGGGTCACTGTTCAATGGATTTTCGACTTTCGAGAGGCTCAACAAACATTTCAATCTTCATCGATCAATCAATCATCTTCTTCATTCTACTTCTGCTTTCAACTTCTCGGAAGTAACTTTGATTAAATCGAAGCTCACTCGAATCAAATGGAGATCAAGCCTGGTTTATCCGCTTTCGTCACCGGCGGCGCTTCAGGGATCGGTAAGATTTCATTTCCGATTTCGTTTGTATTAATCTGCTTCGTTTGGTGATTCTTGAAATCGTCTGGTTCCAGTGTATGTACGTTTTTATTTTCCCCAATTGGATGTAATAATTTATCTTTCAAAATTGCATGAAGCTTCTTTACTCTCTGGATTTTTCTTTCTTATTTTTTTACCAAATATCAAAACAGTATGATGTAAGAAAGATACAGAGCATAGTTTTGTTCTGTTTTTTGGAAAATTGTTCTTATGTCATTTGAAGAGTATCGAAAGTAAATAATAATACAATGTGCTCTTTTGGTGATTGAATTGTTCAAATTTGTGTTAGGTCGAGCTCTCTGCTTGGCTCTTGCAGAGAAAGGAGTTTTTGTCACTGTCGTTGATTTTTCCGAGGAGAAAGGGAAAGAGACAACGTCGCTTGCTCAAAAGGCGAATTCCAAATTCCATCCCGGTTTAAACTTTCCTTCTGCTATCTTTGTCAAGTGTGATGTGACTAAGAGAGGTGAGCGTGTCGTTAGCTAAAAGGATGAATTTTTCTCTGAGAATCTCTAACGAGACTCCTCTCTGGTGGTTAGTGTTCTATTAACTCTCTAGAATATGTATGAGCGCAGGAGATCTCGTCGCTGCTTTCGAAAAGCACTTGGCCACATTCGGAACACTGGACATCTGCATTAACAATGCTGGGATTGCCAATCCTGCAAGATTTGATAAAGATGACACTGATGGATCTAAGTCGTGGAGACACACCATTAACGTGGATCTGGTTGCAGTAGTTGAATGCACACAACTTGCAGTAAGTCTTCTTCACTTACCATTTTCTTTGGCTTGTTGATACTATAATGTCGCTGTCTACACGAAACTTACTTCTGATTGTTATGATTCATCACTTTTTCTTGTAGATCAAAGCTATGAAAGCCAAACAAAAGCCTGGAGTTATCATTAACATGGGCTCAGCTGCGGGTCTTTATCCAATGGCCGCTGATCCTATCTACTCTGCTGCCAAAGGTTTTTGTTTCTGTTATTGTTTCTTTTCATCTGTTCATTGTATAATGTTTTTCTGTTTATTCCATATGTTACATTTGTACAGGCGGCGTCATATTATTCACTAGATCATTAGCATATCTCAGGCGTCAAGGGATCCGCATCAATGTGCTTTGCCCTGAAGTAAGAAGAATATCTCTAATGTCTCTCAAAATGTTTGGTTATGCTCTATTGTGCTGTTTAAAAGGTACAATATGTTAATGCTAAATAAGCTTGGTCAGCGACATGGAAGTTAAAGCGTCGTGAGTGGGCCAGATGGTTTTTGATTTTTTCGTTATCCTCTCATAAATTATCTTGAGTGTTACTTCAAAATCTATTTCGTGGATAAATCTGTTACAGCCCAAAATAGCTAAGTGTTTCCTAAAGTGTTGGTTCTGCACTTCTGCTGTGCAGTTTATCCAGACGGACTTAGCTGAAGCTATTGGTGATTCCTTCCTTCAGTTAATAGGCGGTTATATGTCTATGGACGTGTTGATTAAAGGTGTGTACGCATGTCTGATTATACTTCAGACTTAGATATCTTAGGGAACGGTATGGTTGTTTGGTTAATTGGTTAAGTAAAATGTGGAGTGGTGCAGAAAGAATTGGAACAGAGGAATGCTATCTTATAAAATGTTAAATATGTCAGCTTTACCGTCTATTGATTGGGTTTGGTTCATATGAGCAAGTTGTTCCTGATATAGGAATGGTACAAGTCTGTCTGAGATCAATCTATATCTGAAATTCATGAATGTTGCATCTTTTTAAATCTTTAAGGTGCTTTTGAGCTTATAACCGATGAGAGTAAAGCCGGTGCATGTCTATGGCTTACCAACCGCAGGGGTTTGGAGTATTGGCCGACTCCGATTGAACAGTCAAAGTACTTGGTGGGTTCAAGTGCCAGCAAAAAACCTTCCTTTAAAGTCACTTCAACTATTGAACTTCCTCAAAGCTTCGAGAAGATGTAAGTTAATATGTGACTACGTGAGACCAGAACATAGGCTGATGAATGTTGTATTGCTATCTACTCTTAGGCTACAATAACTGATGTCTTACTCTCTCCTTCAGAATTGTACATGCCTTGTCTCACAATTTCCGCAATGCTACCCGCATAGTACGGGCACCACTACTGTTACCCATTGGATCACACCAAGTACTTCTGAAAATCATCTATGCTGGTGTTAACGCAAGTGATGTAAGATCTTTATATTCTACTATATCCAGAATTTTGTACTCTGTAGCTTATCGCAGTACTCATAACACGAGAGTATACTATTCTATCTCAGAGTTTAGTTGTTATTAACCGATCTATCTGGATGACCGTCCTCTTAATTGTTTCTATTATTATCTTTACTTCTCAGTTAATTGGCTACTCACCTTTTTCCATCAACTGTGAAATTCAAAAAAGAAAACAAAATGATCGGTTCTTGTTGTAAACCATGAGCAGGTAAACTTCAGCTCAGGTCGTTACTTCAGCGGTGGCTCGCCCAAGCTTCCCTTTGATGCTGGATTTGAGGTACGTAATGTTCAATTCAACTTCTCCAGCCTTTGGTGGACCATGTTCAAAAATTCTAAATTGTTTCACGTTGCCAGGGAGTTGGAATAATTGCAGCAGTAGGAGAATCTGTTAAGAATTTGCAAGTCGGGACTCCAGCTGCTGTTATGACATTTGGAGCATATGCTGAGTACATGATAGTATGAGAGTTCTTCCTAAACCATATAAGCGCAACAAGTTGAGATTTGTTTCAAGGCTTCAGTGACAATGTGATCCTCTCTTTTGTGGTTTTAGGTTTCGTCTAAGCACGTTCTCCCTGTTCCAAGACCAGATCCAGAAGTTGTTGCCATGCTTACCTCTGGATTAACTGCATTAACCGCCCTTGAAAAGGTCATTCAATCATTTATTTTATTCCGCCTTAATAAGTAGTCCAAATAGCAGCTTTGTTACATATGTCCTATTAGATACATCGTATCGTTCATTCCCTTCTCTTTTTACTGTCTGGATAAGATGTGTGTTGTCTGAAATTTCCATTATCCTATGGGATTCACAGGCAGGACAAATGAAATCAGGTGAAACAGTACTTGTGACTGCTGCTGCAGGAGGGACTGGACAATTCGCAGTCCAGGTATGCAAAATTTTGAAGTTGAATCCCTGATGCTTTATGTTCTGTAGCTGATTTAAAGTATTAACCAAATCATATGTTGTTTAATTGTTAACCTAAACAGAGAGCATATCTCTTTCATCTGTCGAAGTATTTATGCCACTGAAAAAATAGAATTTGAGAAATTCTCTATTGCAGCTTGCAAAGTTAGCAGGAAATAAGGTGATTGCTACTTGCGGGGGATCAGAGAAGGCCAAGCTATTAAAAGAGCTTGGGGTCGATCGAGTCATTGATTATAAAGCCGAGGATATCAAGACGGTAGAGACTCTAGTTTCGTGTTTATTTAGAGATATATGGCTAATAGACGATTTATACTATTATTCATGGTGTGATACAATGTTCACAGGTTTTAAAAAAGGAGTTTCCAAAGGGTGTGGATATCATATATGAATCTGTAGGTGGTCGAATGTTTGATCTGTGCTTGAATGCTCTTGCTGTTTACGGACGACTCATTGTGATTGGAATGATCTCTCAGGTTCCCTATCATTATCACTTCTCTTTACATCTTTTCATTGTCTATACAACGGTTGTGTTCTATCCAAAGCCAAAGTATTACTAGTGTACATAATTTGATATTTCTTCTCAGTATCAAGGGGAGAAGGGATGGCAACCCGCAAACTATCCAGGGCTCTGCGAGAAAATTCTTGCAAAAAGCCAAACCGTGGTATGTTGAAACGACCCCTGTTACATTTTGTTCTGGTGTTCCACGAAGTTGTTTCAATGTTGACAATGTTGTTTCGATTCAAGCTGCTAAGTATATAAGAAAACACATATATTGGTTACTTTAATTTGATTGTGGTTCAACTGAACAAAACACCAAAACTTTTTCAGGCCGGTTTCTTTCTGGTGCAATATAGTCAACTCTGGAAACAAAATCTTGACAAGTTATTCCATCTTTACTCTCTCGGAAAGCTCAAGGTAATAAAAAAGCTTAAGCGTATTACCTTAAAGCACACGTTTCTTTTGTTTACATTTTTAGTTCTGTTCACCAAATTTTAACATTTCGCCTTTTTGTTCTCACTTTGGTAGGTTGGGATTGATCAGAAGAAGTTCATAGGTGTAAACGCTGTTTCAGACGCTGTTGAGTATCTGCATTCGGGTAAAAGCACCGGAAAGGTAATTAACAAATCCTATTTTTACCAACAGAAAACTTACAAGAAGAACCTAAGTTGAAAACATAAGAGATCTATAAGTTGTCGTGGGTCTTAATGAACATGGACACACACAAGCTAATAGTCGAATGAATTCAAAAAGCCATTTCCAGAGATGATGATTTGTAAAAGCAAGTTGGAGGTTTTCTTATAGTTACGAAATTTATCATTCCAAAATTTGCGCAGGTCGTCGTTTGCATCGATCCTACATTTGAGCAGACAACGTCGAGGCTCTGAACACGAACATGGACAAGTCGTAATCCAGTTTGAGATTCAGTAAAAGAATAAATTTCAAACTTTTTGGTTAAAATAACAGTGTTTCATTATAAAAAAATTAAGTTTTAAAATTTAAAAAGCAACTGTGCGTAGTATTCGAAGAAAAGAATCTCTCATCCACATGGGGAAAATCCATCCACGATTACAAGATTAATCAAAATTCTTAACAAGAACACGAGGAATAGACTGCTTTCGAGTTTCGATAAGAAGAGTGGGAGATGACCGCTATGAAGATGGACTTCAATCTAGTTTGGCATAAGATATTTAAATTCATCTTTTGAGCTTAGAAAATAGCATTCTTTAATTTTTTTAATTCATCCATATGTTACCAAACGACAATTGATCGAATAAGTTAACATTTAATTGAAAAAAAAAATGTTGAGGGAAAAAAATAATCAGTGGACAAGTCCTGGCACGTTTCATATAATATTAGTACATTTTGTATAGACAATGACATTCACTTATCGGACTAATGTTGACAAAGAAATGTCAAAATGCTGACGGTCATGCCTTTTTCCCCCTAAGCAAGTTAATACCCCATCTTCACACAAATCCAAATTTGCTTCTTGTATGACTCTGAGGCAAATATAAAATAACTATGACATCAGTGGTGATGTCATCACCAATATAGAAATTTACAATCTATATATATATGCCGAGAATATCAGCAGGTTATCCAAATCCCTCTCTCTCTCTTGGGAAACGAAAATGCAAACATCAGCTGCGTCAGTATTAGTTTCAGTAGCTATAGCTGTTGTCTTGTGGTGGATATGGAGAATTCTAAAGTGGGTTTGGTTTAAACCAAAGATGCTTGAAAGTTACCTGAGAAGACAGGGTATTTCCGGAACTCCTTACACGCCACTCGTCGGAGATATGAAAAGGGATCATAGCATGTTAACGGAGGCAAAGTCCAAACCCATCAAACTAACGGATGATATCATCCCACGTGTCTCGCCTTTCGCCTTGCACATGCTCAAGACTCACGGTATGTTTCTTGATTCCTATCTGTTGATGGAGATACCGAGAACAAGAAAACTGTTGCTGCAGAGTAGATGGTCTAGACAAAAGGTTTCAAGTTTCGTATCTCTGTGTGGCTGGAACAGGAAGGACTTTCTTTACATGGCGTGGAACTATACCAAGCGTCACCATTACGGATCCTGAGCAAATCAAGGAAGTGTTCAACAAAGTTTATGATTTCCCGAAGCCACATACATTCCCTTTGAGCAACCTTATAGTCAGTGGACTCTTTAGTTATGATGGTGATAAATGGGCAAAACACCGGAGAATCATTAACCCGGCTTTCCACCTTGAGAAGATCAAGGTTTTGGCTTTCTTTTTCATCGTCCAGAATCTAGTTTGCGTGCTTTATGTATGTATATATGTTGATTTGGATCTGACCCAAAACGTGACTTGTGTTTCTATGTATAGAATATGGTACCTGCGTTCCACCAGAGCTGCAGCGAGGTTGTTGGCGAATGGGACAAGATAGTCTCGGACAAAGGGTCATCCTGTGAGGTGGACGTTTGGCCTTGGCTTATGAGTATAACTGAAGATGTGATCTCTCGTACTGCTTTTGGCACCAGCTACAAAGAAGGACAGAGGATATTTGAGCTCCAAACAGAACTAGCACAGCTCATCATACAAGCTTTTCGGAAATCTTTCATCCCTGGATATAGGTAATAAAAACCACAATTGTCCTGGCTTGAATCTTGGCCTTAAAACCACTTCAATCTATTAGGAGACATGAGTAATGTTTTTCTGTGTCGTGAAGATATCTCCCAACAAAGGACAATAGAAGGATAAAAGCAGCAGCCAGAGAAACGCAAGTTATACTGAGAGGAATCGTTAACAAAAGGTTAAGGGCAAGAGAAGCAGGGGAAGCACCAAGCGAAGATTTGCTGGGTATACTTCTTGAATCGAACTTAGGGCAAGCTAAAGGAAACGGAATGAGCATTGAGGATGTGATAGAGGAGTGCAAGTTGTTCTACTTTGCCGGGCAAGAGACTACTTCGGTACTTCTAGTTTGGACAATGATTCTGCTAAGTCAACACCAAGACTGGCAAGCTCGTGCACGAGACGAAGTGAAGCAAGTTTTTGGTGATAAAGAACCGGATACAGAAGGCCTTAACCATCTCAAAATTGTAAGTAAAACCAATTAAAACCTTCAGGTGACTGTACTCTGGTTGTGTAATAATGTTTTTTTTTTTTTTGGCTAAATGATTTGATTTTGACCCCTCGCAGATGACGATGATACTGTACGAGGTCCTCAGGCTATATCCTCCGGTAACTCAGCTGAGCCGAGCCATTCACAAAGAGATGAAGCTAGGTGACCTGACGCTACCAGGTGGAGTTCACATCATTCTACCTATTATGCTAGTCCAACGTGATACCGAGCTTTGGGGGAACGATGCAGCAGAGTTCAAGCCGGAGAGATTCAAAGATGGTGTCTCGAAGGCAACAAAGAACCAAGTCTCCTTCTTTCCCTTTGCTTGGGGACCAAGGATCTGCATAGGCCAGAATTTTGCAATGTTGGAGGCAAAGATGGCAATGGCATTGATTCTACAGAGATTCTCCTTCGAGCTTTCTCCTTCCTATGTCCATGCTCCTTACACAGTCTTCACCCTTCACCCACAGTTTGGTGCTCATCTTATCCTGCACAAGAAATAGTTCCATTATGATACGGTTTATATGAGGTGCCACGTGGACGGTGGAGATGGGAAGTATAATCAACGGCTGAGATGAGTTGAAGCTAATAGCAGAGTAATTGGGGATTTAAAACAAGCTGCATCGGCTTCTTCGAAGATACCAGAAATTGAAATTGTCCTTGTTCATCTTTTTCTTAGTTTTCTCTTTGCAATTCATTGCAAGAGTTTTGTGTTGCTCTTCTCCGATTTAGAATCAATCTGTGATTCTAGGTTTGTTTTGAGTTGAGAGATTTGTTTTTATGAACATTTCTCTTGTTTATCTTTAATCTAAAATCGATCCTTAGTTTTTTTTTTTTTAATGAATCGATCCTTAATTTTTCCATATCACATTACCACAAGAGAATAAAACACTGGAAGTGACCCCAGTATTTAAATTTAATTAGTTTATTTTTCAATTAAACCCAGACCAGAGCTGTAGAAGTAGAACTCAAACTAAAAGGTTCTACTCACCAGAGGTCTTCCCTGGCTGTCAAATAATGTTCCATTCCATTTTGTTCTACTATCATAACTCGATCATAATATCAACTCATTCCATGCATTCAACTGTCTGAGATATCTATATTACCAAAAGTTTTTATTACATTATTGCTTCTCGAATAACCTCTTCTCTATGGACTATCTACATTACAATTCATTGTAGATATATCCCTGCATTAAGCTCATACTTTGAAGGCAAGCAACTTCGACTGCTAAGCAATATCCCAGAAAGATAGCAAAAACTGAAGTGAAAGACAGAAGAACAAGTTTAGTCAAAAAAAAACAGACAGAAGAACAAGTATCCTTAAGATAAAGTAGTTTTAGCTAATGTCTGAGAAAAAAAAAAAAACCTTTGGTCTAACTAACTTCTAGACAGAAGAACAAGTGTTCTTTGTTTTTTATTCAAAACGTTAGTTTTGCTGATTCAGAAGGTGCCTAGAAGGCTAGAAGAATCAAAGAACGAAGGAAGAAGAAACCGATCTGAAAAGTTTTCTCCCAATATATGAAACACCAAATTATTTTCAAACTCTACGTCTCTGTTGCTGCTATTCTTTCCGGTATATGAATTATATGGACTTCATCATCAACATGTGGTGATCTATTTGTTTATTCAGAAGCTTTCCTTTCTTCTTCCTTCCTCTTCAGAAGCAAGCAACTATTTTATTAAATAGAACTGTAGAAGCTTACGTTTACAATAATAAAGGTCAATTCCAAAGGGTTCCTCCAGTAATTTTATTAAGTAGAAGCTTAAATCATGTATATGTTTTTGAACAGTGAGCTTAAAACTATTCTGCTCATGCAGACTCTTGTGGAAAATTCCGAATTTACTATATAGTCATATAAAATTCGTAGACAAATAATTTTTACAGATACTTTTTGACTTGTCCTTAGCCAAAAACCAGATAGAGACGTATCTGTTTCGCTATCTTTGACAATTATTGAGAAATCCAGAAGAATTAATACTATAAAACTATAAAATAAACAACGATTTGGTTGGTTTGAACGAATTTCCAGTATCTGCCCATATAAAGCTGTTGGCAAGAATAAATGAAAACTTCGAAAACAATCAATACTAGAACCGGATCTGCGCGTGACCGCAGGATTATATATAATTTTGTATTTAAATATATAAGTTTATAAATTTACAATTTCTAAAATATAAATATCATTTATAAAAGTATGAGAAAATAACAATAAAATTGAAAATAAAGATTAACATTATATTTTAAAGTTGATGTGGGAATTATAAGTATCTTACATTGATAGTTTTACATTTTACATTGATATTAATCTTTTTACGGCTTGATAAAAAATTAAGAGAAAAAGTAGTTTTAAATAAAAAGAAGTAGAAAAATAGCAAAAAGTTAAAAATTACATCAATATAATTAAAATAAAGTGAATTAAAATTTTAAATTTGATAATTTAATATTTAGATACTAATATTTAGATAAGTGAAAGTAATATTTAGATAATAATGTTAAGATAGTGGACTTTTTAAAAAATTATACTTATTTCAAAATAATAACTTCATATTTTATGGAATACACTAATCATAATGTTTTTGAACATTTTAAAAAAAAAAATGTAGCCATTGATACAAAAGTAATCATAATGGCATTTTTTTTTAAATTAGTCCAAATATTTTCCTCTAAATCTTATTTAAAATTTCCTCAAAATCTTGACCCGCCCTTAAAAAATGTAGAAATATATTTGTGATAAAATTTTAATTTAATAGAAGAATTTATATATTTTTAATTTTTAATTTTCTAATTTTTTAAAAAAATCTGATATTCTTTTTTTTTGAAATAATATATTTATATACTTAAATTTTTAGATGTGTTAACAGTTGTTTTTAGGAAAATTCTCAAAAATAACACACATTCATGTTTTTGTCCCAAAATAGCACATTAGAGTAAAAATGACAAAAATACCCTTAATTAAAGAAGAAAAAGACTATTATACCATTAATTCTCATTAATTATCATATGTTTTTTCTCCATCTTGTAATCATAAACCCTAAACCATAAAATCTAAACCCTAATTAATTATTTGTGAACTCAAATTTATTAGTGTAATACATTTAAAAAATGATTAATGTGTGCTATTATTGAAATTTTTACCCTTGTGTGCTATTTTTGTGATAAAAATATGTAAGTATGCTATTTGATGGTATTCTTCTTTTTAAAAAAAATATAAATGTATCATATAGTTTGCTATGTTTTAACCCATTAGCGAACAAAATATTTAGTTTGTTTCCTTTTTTTAACTCATTATGCACTCGACTAAATATTTTGCATGTTTGATAATTAACCCTGCAATAAACATCATTTCATAAAAAAATTTAATCCCAACCCGACTATCATATTATCAAATAACATAAATATTGAGTAATTTATAATATTTAAAATTTATTAAACTAAAAGTATTTCTATCTAATTCCTAATTTAAAATAAATTTTATACTAAGTTATTTTATTTATATTTACCACTTGATTTAATAATTTAGTTATACTTAGGAAATATATATTATAGGATTTTTATTTTCGTTTTATAGATTTAATAATTTATTTTATTATTTTCACAATTAATAGTGAATTTTAATTCTTTAGAAAATGAAAGATATGCAAAAATACTTGTTGCTGAAATTATTTTCTTATTGATATGTAATCAATATATTAGATTTAATGACAGAATATCTTATATTAAATAAATTATAACCAGATATTTTGAAATGTTCTCTTATGAAAAATCTCTGATTTCAAATCCGATTTTTTGGTCATCATATATTTATAGTATGATTACATAATATATTTATTGATTTATATATGTGTATATAAATATATACTTTCATATGTATAGTTTCTATTATGTTAATATGTTAATATTATAATTTTCAAAAGTTTATAGACCCATTTAATTTATATATTTAAAAGTACTTTTTTAAAAAAAATACGCTAATCCATCAATTTATTAGTATTTTAAATATTTTGTAATAAATACATGTTAATTGATTATCTTAACTCAACTTCTAATTATTTAAATATTTTAGATATGTAAATGACATATATAAATTAAAATTCCGTAATTATAAAAAATTAATCTTAACATTTATCACTATATAATTGAATATATATATATATATATAAACTTATTTTCAATACTTTCATTTTATTAAGTTGAAAATATAATGATGTAATTTTTAAAATTTAATTTTCCCAAGTTATTAATAATATAATTTAGTGTCTGTAAAAGCTTTTTATTATTTTATTATTGAAATATGTTAAAAAAGTATATTTAATTGTGTTGTTTTATATGCATGTTTACTAAAAATTGATTTTATGATTTATTAAATTAATTTGATGTCATATATTATTTATTTATACTTATGATTTGATTTAGTAACTTAAGATGTATGAGTTATTAATATTATAATTTAGTTTCTATATAAGCTTTTTATTATTTTATTATTGAAATATGTTCAAAATTATATTTAATTATGTTTTTTTATATACATGTTTACTAAAAATTGATTTTATGATTTATTAAATTAAGTTGATGTCATATATTATTTATTTATTTTTATCATTTTATTTAATAACTTAAGATGTATGAATTTACTTTTATTTTCGTTTTTAATTAATTAGAAATATGAGACCCATTATTTTTAAGTTGTTTGGATACATGTTTAATAGTTGTATTGTTTGGAAACATTTTTAGTAGAGAAAATATTCTCTTTCATAATTACCTTTAATGAATTATAAGAAAACCATTAATATTCAGTGGCACAAATTGTAATATAACACATCACAAAAGGTTTTTTTCCTAAAAGACTTCTGTTTTAATACAGTAAATACTACTTTTGATCGAGTAAGTTAACATTTAATTAAAAAGAAAATGTAGAGGGAAAAACTAATCAGTGGACAAGTCCTAACACGTACGTTTCATATGATATTAGTACATTTCTTATAGACAATGACATTTCCCTTAGCGGACTAATGTTGACAAAGAAATGTCAAAATGTTGACGGTCATGCCTTTTCGCCCCTAAGCAAGTTAATAGCCAATCTTCACACAAATCCAGTTTTGCTTCTTGTATGACTCTGAGGCAAATAATGCAAAAGATGGCCACAACAGAACTATCATCTGAGACGCAAAATATGAAGTATCTATGACATCACGAATATAGAAATTTACATTCTATGTATATATATGCCGAGAATATCAGCAGGTTATCAATATCTCTCTCTCTTGGGAATGAAAATGCAAACATCATCTGCGTCAGTAGTAGTTTCAGTAGCTATACCTGTTGTCTTGTGGTGGATATGGACAGCACTAAAGTGGGTGTGGTTTAAACCAAAGATGCTTGAAAGTTACCTGAGAAGACAGGGTATTGCCGGAACTCCTTACACGCCACTCGTCGGTGATACGAGAAGGGATCATAGCATGTTAACGGAGGCAAGGTCCAAACCCATCAAACTAACGGATGACATCATCCCACGTGTCTCGCCTTTCCCCTTGCACATGCTCAAGACTTACGGTATGTTTCTTGATTCTTATCTGTTAATGGAGATACCGAGAACAAGAAAAACTGTTGCTGCAGAGTACTACCTGGTCTACACAAAAGGTTCCAAGTTTTGTATCTGATCTATGTGGCTGGAACAGGAAGGACTTTCTTTACATGGCGTGGAACTATACCAAGCATCACCATTACGGATCCTGAGCAAATCAAGGAAGTGTTCAACAAAGTTTATGATTTCCCGAAGCCACATACATTCCCTTTGAGCAACCTGATAGTCAGTGGACTCTTTAGTTATGATGGTGACAAATGGGCAAAACACCGGAGAATCATCAACCCAGCTTTCCACCTTGAGAAGATCAAGGTTTTGGCTTTATTTTTCATAGTCTTGGAATCTGGTTTGCGTGTTTTATGTATGTATATATGGTGATTTTGGATCTGACCCAAAACGTGACTTGTGTTTCTATGTATAGAATATGGTACCTGCGTTCCACCAGAGCTGCAGCGAGGTTGTTGGCGAATGGGACAAGATAGTCTCGGACAAAGGGTCATCCTGTGAGGTGGACGTTTGGCCTTGGCTTATGAGTATAACTGAAGATGTGATCTCTCGTACTGCTTTTGGCACCAGCTACAAAGAAGGACAGAGGATATTTGAGCTCCAAACAGAACTAGCACAGCTCATCATACAAGCTTTTCGGAAATCTTTCATCCCTGGATATAGGTAATAAAAACCACAATTTCCTGGCTTGAATCTTGGCCTTAAAACCACTTCAATCTATTAGGAGACATGAGTAATGTTTTTCTGTGTCGTGAAGATATCTCCCAACAAAGGACAATAGAAGGATAAAAGCAGCAGCCAGAGAAACGCAAGTTATACTGAGAGGAATCGTTAACAAAAGGTTAAGGGCAAGAGAAGCAGGGGAAGCACCAAGCGAAGATTTGCTGGGTATACTTCTTGAATCGAACTTAGGGCAAGCTAAAGGAAACGGAATGAGCATTGAGGATGTGATAGAGGAGTGCAAGTTGTTCTACTTTGCCGGGCAAGAGACTACTTCGGTACTTCTAGTTTGGACAATGATTCTGCTAAGTCAACACCAAGACTGGCAAGCTCGTGCACGAGACGAAGTGAAGCAAGTTTTTGGTGATAAAGAACCGGATACAGAAGGCCTTAACCATCTCAAAATTGTAAGTAAAACCAATTAAAACCTTCAGGTGACTGTACTCTGGTTGTGTAATAATGTTTTTTTTTTTTTGGCTAAATGATTTGATTTTGACCCCTCGCAGATGACGATGATACTGTACGAGGTCCTCAGGCTATATCCTCCGGTAACTCAGCTGAGCCGAGCCATTCACAAAGAGATGAAGCTAGGTGACCTGACGCTACCAGGTGGAGTTCACATCATTCTACCTATTATGCTAGTCCAACGTGATACCGAGCTTTGGGGGAACGATGCAGCAGAGTTCAAGCCGGAGAGATTCAAAGATGGTGTCTCGAAGGCAACAAAGAACCAAGTCTCCTTCTTTCCCTTTGCTTGGGGACCAAGGATCTGCATAGGCCAGAATTTTGCAATGTTGGAGGCAAAGATGGCAATGGCATTGATTCTACAGAGATTCTCCTTCGAGCTTTCTCCTTCCTATGTCCATGCTCCTTACACAGTCTTCACCCTTCACCCACAGTTTGGTGCTCATCTTATCCTGCACAAGAAATAGTTCCATTATGATACGGTTTATATGAGGTGCCACGTGGACGGTGGAGATGGGAAGTATAATCAACGGCTGAGATGAGTTGAAGCTAATAGCAGAGTAATTGGGGATTTAAAACAAGCTGCATCGGCTTCTTCGAAGATACCAGAAATTGAAATTGTCCTTGTTCATCTTTTTCTTAGTTTTCTCTTTGCAATTCATTGCAAGAGTTTTGTGTTGCTCTTCTCCGATTTAGAATCAATCTGTGATTCTAGGTTTGTTTTGAGTTGAGAGATTTGTTTTTATGAACATTTCTCTTGTTTATCTTTAATCTAAAATCGATCCTTAGTTTTTTTTTTTTTAATGAATCGATCCTTAATTTTTCCATATCACATTACCACAAGAGAATAAAACACTGGAAGTGACCCCAGTATTTAAATTTAATTAGTTTATTTTTCAATTAAACCCAGACCAGAGCTGTAGAAGTAGAACTCAAACTAAAAGGTTCTACTCACCAGAGGTCTTCCCTGGCTGTCAAATAATGTTCCATTCCATTTTGTTCTACTATCATAACTCGATCATAATATCAACTCATTCCATGCATTCAACTGTCTGAGATATCTATATTACCAAAAGTTTTTATTACATTATTGCTTCTCGAATAACCTCTTCTCTATGGACTATCTACATTACAATTCATTGTAGATATATCCCTGCATTAAGCTCATACTTTGAAGGCAAGCAACTTCGACTGCTAAGCAATATCCCAGAAAGATAGCAAAAACTGAAGTGAAAGACAGAAGAACAAGTTTAGTCAAAAAAAAACAGACAGAAGAACAAGTATCCTTAAGATAAAGTAGTTTTAGCTAATGTCTGAGAAAAAAAAAAAAACCTTTGGTCTAACTAACTTCTAGACAGAAGAACAAGTGTTCTTTGTTTTTTATTCAAAACGTTAGTTTTGCTGATTCAGAAGGTGCCTAGAAGGCTAGAAGAATCAAAGAACGAAGGAAGAAGAAACCGATCTGAAAAGTTTTCTCCCAATATATGAAACACCAAATTATTTTCAAACTCTACGTCTCTGTTGCTGCTATTCTTTCCGGTATATGAATTATATGGACTTCATGTTATATCATTCTTTTAACATGAACCCCAAGATCTTGATCATCTAAATTAATCACATAATAGAATCATAAAGAGAATTTAATAAATACCTCCATTCATTGTAGAAGTGAAGCCTCCTTTGATCTTTCCTTAGAAGTGAAGCTTCCTTAATGATTTGTAAACTAAAGACAATGAACTCTTAGTTCTTTAGGTAGGAGATAAGGTTTCTCTCCCCTTCCTATAAACCTCTCTTTTTATGTGTTGTTTTTCTTTTCTTGTTGTTGATGAATTGTGATGAAGCAAAACATCTATTTATAGGTGGGGAGAGGACCTTATTCCTCATACATTGATTCAATCTCAACCATCCATCATAGTGGAGATGAACACATTAGTGATAAGTGGGAGGACACCAACAATCCATTAGAAATTTATTGGTTTTCAAATGTCCATTGAAATACCACTATCAATCCCATTAGAAATTTATTGGTTTTCAAATATCCATTATAATTATAATAGTCACCAATTTTATTGGTTTCCAAATGTCCATTATAATTATAATGGTCACCAATTTTATTGGTTGCCAAATGTCCATAAAAAATATAACTACTCCATTAGAAAACAACTAACTATAAGACCACATTTATGGGAAAAAAAACTATATTTTTCTTACATATATTTTTTCTTACATTCTCCCACTTGGTCGTTAGTATAGTTCTTGTACAGTTTTCAATTGGAATCATAAGGCCGGCATGATGTTATATTTTCATTTGGTCTTTCATAAGTGTCTTAACTAATCTAGTAATCGATGAGAGTCATGGCGGTCACCCATTATTTTGCAACATGATTCCTTCCATGTACTACTACATCGATTACTTTCATAGCTAGACCATAATCATAAGTAGGAGTTATCATAATGGTCTCTTTTATGTCTTTTTCTAAAGACTTATTCTGTTATCAATTATTCCAACTAACATATTGTGTGCACACGTTGGAAACAGAATATGCATAAGATGTAAAAGTCATAAGAGAGCTCTTATAAATGTCAAACATAGGCTAATACATAACCAGACAACATAATTAAGTGCTATCCTCCAGACCCATACTTTCAGCATGCTTCATAAATGTCTTTGGAGGTAAAGCTTTCGTAAATATGTCTGCGACCATTAGCTCAGTGCCTATGTGTTCAATGACAAACTTTTCTCTTTTAACATCTTGCTTTAATGATAGATATTTGAGCTCCATATGTTTCGCCCCTTTAGATATCCTATCATGCTTTGAGAAGAAGATTGCGGCTTGATTGTCACAATAAAGAGTTAGGGGTTTGTCAATAAAGTTCAAAACCCCAAACTCTGATACGAAGTTCCGCAACCAAGTTCCTTGGATAGAAGCCTCATAACATGCAACATACTCAGCTTCCATGGTGGATGTATAAATCAAATCTGACTTTTGGCTTTTCCATGATATGGCACCTCCGCAAAGGAAGTACACATAACCGAGAGTACAGTGCCTAGAATCTTCACATCCACCGAAATCTGAGTCTGAAAATCCAACTATCTGTGGATGTGTTGATTTTCGATATGTTAGCATGTAGTTTCTTGTTCCCTTTAGATATCTTAAAACTTTCTTCGCAGCTTTCCAATGAGCAAGTCCTGGGTCACTCTGAAATCTACCCAACATCCCGGCTGCATGGCTTATATCAGGCCGAGTACAGACTTGTGCATACATCAAACTTCCCACAAGAGATGCATAAGGGAACTTTTGCATTTCATTACGTTCCATTTCATTCTGCGGACATTGTTTTAGGCTAAGTTTATCACCTTTTTGCATAGGAACATTGTTAGAAGAACATATCATCATGCCAAATCTCTCAAGAATTCGATCAATATATGCTTTCTGAGACAATCCTAAAATTCCGAGTGATCTATCACGGAATATTTCAATTCTTATCACATAGGATGCCTCACCTATATCTTTCATATCGAAGTTCTTTGAGAGATAGCTCTTAGTCTCACATAATAAACCAAGATCACTGCTGGCTAATAGAATGTCATCGACATACAATACCAAAAATATGAACTTACTCCCACTGATCTTGAGGTATATACATGGATCTACAATGTTTTCTTTGAAACCGAATTTCATAATGGTTTCATCAAACTTAAGATATCATTGCCTCAAAGCTTGTTTCAGTCCATATATTGATTTCTTTAGTTTGCAGACCATGTTTTCCTGACCTTCGATTATAAATCCTTCAGGTTGACGCATATAGACTTCTTCTTGCAAGTCTCCATTAAGAAAGGCAGTTTTCACATCCATTTGATGCAGCTCAAGATCATACTGAGCTACTAATGCTAAGATAATTCTGAGAGAGTCTTTTCTAGACACAGGTGAAAAAGTCTCACTATAATCGATGCCTTCCTTCTGATTAAACCCCTTGGCTACAAGTCTAGCTTTATATCGTTCAATATTGCCATTACAATCGAGTTTGGTCTTAAAGATCCACTTACACCCGATTGCTTTGTGTCCTTCAGGCAATGGAACGATGTCCCAAACTTAATTCTTAACCATTGAGTCTATTTCATCTTTACTGGCATCAATCCATTTATCAGAATTAACATCTTTCATAGCTTGTGAAAAAGAAACCGGATTTTTAATATTCCATTCTCCAGATTCTACTTGATAAATCATGTAGTCATCAGAAATAGCAGATCTTCTCGTACGAGTTGATCTTCTTAATGCTGGTTCTTCTTGTACTTCATGATTATCATTGGCGGTACATTCATTATGGAGTGTGTGACCATTCAATGCATTTTCCTCATTGTTTAACGGTTCAACAATGGGAGCATTTCCAACATTCGGAACTAAGGGTAAAGGGATATTTATCCCAATTTCCTGAATGGTCACATCTTGAACTTTATCACTCCCACTAATCTCGCCATTCTCATGGAACCTTGCATTACCGGTTTCTACAATTCTCGTACTATGAGTCGGACAATAAAACTTATATCCTTTAGATTTCTCAGGGTAACCTATAAAGAAACCACTGATCGTTCTGAAATCTAATTTCTTTTCATGCGGATTGTATATTCTCACTTCAGCTGGACATCCACAAACTCGGAGATGTGACAGACTGGGTTTCCAGCCTTTCCACAGTTCAAAGGGTGTCTTTGGAACTGCTTTGCTTGGAACCCGATTCAATATATATACTGCAGTACGTAATGCATCCATCCACAAAGATACAGGTAAGTCAGCATGACTCATCATGGATCTTACCATTTCCATGTACGTACGATTACGCCTTTCAGCTACACCATTCTGCCATGGAGAACCAGGCGTTGTGTACTGCGCAACGATTCCTAATTTTTGGAGGAGTTTGGCAAAAGGTCCAGGATGTTGTCCTGTTTCATCATACCTGCCATAAAATTCACCACCTCTATCTGACCTAATGATTTTCACTTTTCTATCTAATTGCCTCTCTACTTCTGTAATGTACATTTGTACAACATCCACAGATTGAGATTTCTCATGCAACAGATATAAATAACAATAACGTGAATAATCATCGATAAAAGTAATAAAATATTTTTCACCTCCAAAAGTTGGAACGTCAAAAGGTCCGCAAATATCTGTATGTACGATTTCAAGAAGCTGTGTACTTCTTGTGGCTCCTTTCTTGGTGTGCTTAGTTTGCTTACCCTTAATGCAATCTATACACGTCTTAATATTGGTAAAATCAAGGTTCGGAATGACTCCATCTTTTACCAATCTTTTGATTCTTTCATGGGAAATGTGTCCCAATCTTTTATGCCACGAGAAATACGAACTATCAGTACATGTTTTATTTTTAAGTGTACATACATTAAGCAAGGAGAGATGTGTTTCATAAGGTTGATCAACAAGTTTTAGCATATAAAGACCGTCAACTAATATTCCAGAACCAATTCGATTAGAGTTCAGAAATATATTAATACAACCATCTCCTTGGGTAGACTTAAATCCAGCCAAATCAAGTTTGCTTACAGAGACTAAATTACGGGAAATAGATGGAACATAAAGTGTCTGAAATAAATCAAGACAAAATCCACTATCTAAGATGAGACGATAGGTGCCAATAGCCTCAATTGGCGCCTTGTCTCGATTTCCCATCAATAAGTAGTTCTTACTTGACTTTATGTTCTGGATCGTAAGGAATCCCTGTACAGAATTCGTTACATGTACATTAGCACCGCTATCAATCCACCAAGATTTCGAAGAAACATGAGTAAGATTAGATTCGAAAAAACTTACGGAACCCATAGGATTACCTTTCTTTTCAAACCATTCTTTTCTTTTAGGGCAATCCTTTTGAAAGTGTCCAACCTTTTTACAAAAGTGGCATCTGTAATCTTTCTTTGCCTTTTTCTTCATATTAACTTGATCAGAATCATTCATTTTGGGTGGTGCTCTTTTATGGCTCGCATGATGCCTTTTTCCAGCTCGAGATCCAGCTTCTTGGACATAATGGGCCACTTTAATACCTTTACGGCCAAGTCTAGCCTCCTCTTGGACTAGTTTATTAGCCAATTCATTAGACGTCCATTTTTCATCTATTACATTATAATTGATCTGAAATGGTCCGTACTGAGGAGGTAGTGAATTTAGGATAAATTGGACAAGAAATGAATCGTCCACTTTCATTCCTAAATTCTTTAATTTGGCTGAAAGGTTGGTCATCTCAATGCAATGTTCATGCATAGACCTTGTCCCATCATACTTTATGGTTGTAAGATCTGCCATAAGTTTCCCTGCAAGGGATTTGTCTGCAGTCTTAAACCGTTCTTCTACAGATGCAAGATAATCTTTAGCCTTATCTGCATCTGGAAGGGAAGTTTTTATATTGCTAGCTATTGTCATCTTTAAAAACATCATGCTTAATCTGTTTGCTTTTTCCCAAGCTTTATGGATAGCCATTTCTTCCTCAGTACTATCTATACTTAAGGGATTTGGTTCTTCTTCACGAAGCGCCAAATCCATATCTAGTACTCCTAATGTGAACTCAACTTTCTCTTTCCATTCTGAGAAGTTGGTTCCAGTGAGGATTGGAACAGTAGCAACCATAGATGACAAAGTAGCGGGAAATGATGCTGTGATTTAAAGATATAACAAGCTTTAATTAGACTTCTAATTTAAACAACACATTAACTTAAATTATTAAATGCATATGACTATGGATTATAGTGCTCATGTGGGTAGTCACTATAATCGATCATAAGGTCATGCTTTCGGAAACTTTTATAGAGATTTGTATTAGACTAATTAAGTTATCTGTGGATATACTTAATTATCTCATATACAAATTCTCTTATAAATTATTGATCATGTATTATGTCACTAGCCTACCTGTGGGTAGCTAATTAATACATAAAACATATCAAAATTTACTTAAATTTATTGGTTTTCATTTACAATTCATTATATGATAAAACCATTTTGGTGATATCAAAATCTTAATTTTGCACATTATGAAAAACCAAGCTTTATTCTTTTAAAAAAAATCTCATAAATTTCTTTTGTATATAACTTACTTTCAGAATTCTTACATATATATCTTTCTTGGAAAACTTATGAACAAAATGATTTTTTTTTTTTTTTTTTTTTTTTTTTTATGATAATTTCTTCACAATTTTTGAGAAGAACAATCCTTTATGAATTCTGAAAATTTCTACAACTTATGTACATGCAAAAGTTATCTACAAAATGAAAATTAAGCAAAGATTCAAGTTTACCAACATGCTTAACTTTAAGGTTTAATTTTCAGTTATTTAAACCATAAATCTATTACTCTTAATGGATTAATTAGATGTTCATAACCAATAGCTCTGATACCACATGTTATATCATTCTTTTAACATGAACCCCAAGATCTTGATCATCTAAATTAATCACATAATAGAATCATAAAGAGAATTTAATAAATACCTCCATTCATTGTAGAAGTGAAGCCTCCTTTGATCTTTCCTTAGAAGTGAAGCTTCCTTAATGATTTGTAAACTAAAGACAATGAACTCTTAGTTCTTTAGGTAGGAGATAAGGTTTCTCTCCCCTTCCTATAAACCTCTCTTTTTATGTGTTGTTTTTCTTTTCTTGTTGTTGATGAATTGTGATGAAGCAAAACATCTATTTATAGGTGGGGAGAGGACCTTATTCCTCATACATTGATTCAATCTCAACCATCCATCATAGTGGAGATGAACACATTAGTGATAAGTGGGAGGACACCAACAATCCATTAGAAATTTATTGGTTTTCAAATGTCCATTGAAATACCACTATCAATCCCATTAGAAATTTATTGGTTTTCAAATATCCATTATAATTATAATAGTCACCAATTTTATTGGTTTCCAAATGTCCATTATAATTATAATGGTCACCAATTTTATTGGTTGCCAAATGTCCATAAAAAATATAACTACTCCATTAGAAAACAACTAACTATAAGACCACATTTATGGGAAAAAAAACTATATTTTTCTTACATATATTTTTTCTTACACTTCATCATCAACATGTGGTGATCTATTTGTTTATTCAGAAGCTTTCCTTTCTTCTTCCTTCCTCTTCAGAAGCAAGCAACTATTTTATTAAATAGAACTGTAGAAGCTTACGTTTACAATAATAAAGGTCAATTCCAAAGGGTTCCTCCAGTAATTTTATTAAGTAGAAGCTTAAATCATGTATATGTTTTTGAACAGTGAGCTTAAAACTATTCTGCTCATGCAGACTCTTGTGGAAAATTCCGAATTTACTATATAGTCATATAAAATTCGTAGACAAATAATTTTTACAGATACTTTTTGACTTGTCCTTAGCCAAAAACCAGATAGAGACGTATCTGTTTCGCTATCTTTGACAATTATTGAGAAATCCAGAAGAATTAATACTATAAAACTATAAAATAAACAACGATTTGGTTGGTTTGAACGAATTTCCAGTATCTGCCCATATAAAGCTGTTGGCAAGAATAAATGAAAACTTCGAAAACAATCAATACTAGAACCGGATCTGCGCGTGACCGCAGGATTATATATAATTTTGTATTTAAATATATAAGTTTATAAATTTACAATTTCTAAAATATAAATATCATTTATAAAAGTATGAGAAAATAACAATAAAATTGAAAATAAAGATTAACATTATATTTTAAAGTTGATGTGGGAATTATAAGTATCTTACATTGATAGTTTTACATTTTACATTGATATTAATCTTTTTACGGCTTGATAAAAAATTAAGAGAAAAAGTAGTTTTAAATAAAAAGAAGTAGAAAAATAGCAAAAAGTTAAAAATTACATCAATATAATTAAAATAAAGTGAATTAAAATTTTAAATTTGATAATTTAATATTTAGATACTAATATTTAGATAAGTGAAAGTAATATTTAGATAATAATGTTAAGATAGTGGACTTTTTAAAAAATTATACTTATTTCAAAATAATAACTTCATATTTTATGGAATACACTAATCATAATGTTTTTGAACATTTTAAAAAAAAAAATGTAGCCATTGATACAAAAGTAATCATAATGGCATTTTTTTTTAAATTAGTCCAAATATTTTCCTCTAAATCTTATTTAAAATTTCCTCAAAATCTTGACCCGCCCTTAAAAAATGTAGAAATATATTTGTGATAAAATTTTAATTTAATATAAGAATTTATATATTTTTAATTTTTAATTTTCTAATTTTTTAAAAAAATCTGATATTCTTTTTTTTTGAAATAATATATTTATATACTTAAATTTTTAGATGTGTTAACAGTTGTTTTTAGGAAAATTCTCAAAAATAACACACATTCATGTTTTTGTCCCAAAATAGCACATTAGAGTAAAAATGACAAAAATACCCTTAATTAAAGAAGAAAAAGACTATTATACCATTAATTCTCATTAATTATCATATGTTTTTTCTCCATCTTGTAATCATAAACCCTAAACCATAAAATCTAAACCCTAATTAATTATTTGTGAACTCAAATTTATTAGTGTAATACATTTAAAAAATGATTAATGTGTGCTATTATTGAAATTTTTACCCTTGTGTGCTATTTTTGTGATAAAAATATGTAAGTATGCTATTTGATGGTATTCTTCTTTTTAAAAAAAATATAAATGTATCATATAGTTTGCTATGTTTTAACCCATTAGCGAACAAAATATTTAGTTTGTTTCCTTTTTTTAACTCATTATGCACTCGACTAAATATTTTGCATGTTTGATAATTAACCCTGCAATAAACATCATTTCATAAAAAAATTTAATCCCAACCCGACTATCATATTATCAAATAACATAAATATTGAGTAATTTATAATATTTAAAATTTATTAAACTAAAAGTATTTCTATCTAATTCCTAATTTAAAATAATTTTATACTAAGTTATTTTATTTATATTTACCACTTGATTTAATAATTTAGTTATACTTAGGAAATATATATTATAGGATTTTTATTTTCGTTTTATAGATTTAATAATTTATTTTATTATTTTCACAATTAATAGTGAATTTTAATTCTTTAGAAAATGAAAGATATGCAAAAATACTTGTTGCTGAAATTATTTTCTTATTGATATGTAATCAATATATTAGATTTAATGACAGAATATCTTATATTAAATAAATTATAACCAGATATTTTGAAATGTTCTCTTATGAAAAATCTCTGATTTCAAATCCGATTTTTTGGTCATCATATATTATAGTATGATTACATAATATATTTATTGATTTATATATGTGTATATAAATATATACTTTCATATGTATAGTTTCTATTATGTTAATATGTTAATATTATAATTTTCAAAAGTTTATAGACCCATTTAATTTATATATTTAAAAGTACTTTTTTAAAAAAAATACGCTAATCCATCAATTTATTAGTATTTTAAATATTTTGTAATAAATACATGTTAATTGATTATCTTAACTCAACTTCTAATTATTTAAATATTTTAGATATGTAAATGACATATATAAATTAAAATTCCGTAATTATAAAAAATTAATCTTAACATTTATCACTATATAATTGAATATATATATATATATAAACTTATTTTCAATACTTTCATTTTATTAAGTTGAAAATATAATGATGTAATTTTTAAAATTTAATTTTCCCAAGTTATTAATAATATAATTTAGTGTCTGTAAAAGCTTTTTATTATTTTATTATTGAAATATGTTAAAAAAGTATATTTAATTGTGTTGTTTTATATGCATGTTTACTAAAAATGATTTTATGATTTATTAAATTAATTTGATGTCATATATTATTTATTTATACTTATGATTTGATTTAGTAACTTAAGATGTATGAGTTATTAATATTATAATTTAGTTTCTATATAAGCTTTTTATTATTTTATTATTGAAATATGTTCAAAATTATATTTAATTATGTTTTTTTATATACATGTTTACTAAAAATTGATTTTATGATTTATTAAATTAAGTTGATGTCATATATTATTTATTTATTTTTATCATTTTATTTAATAACTTAAGATGTATGAATTTACTTTTATTTTCGTTTTTAATTAATTAGAAATATGAGACCCATTATTTTTAAGTTGTTTGGATACATGTTTAATAGTTGTATTGTTTGGAAACATTTTTAGTAGAGAAAATATTCTCTTTCATAATTACCTTTAATGAATTATAAGAAAACCATTAATATTCAGTGGCACAAATTGTAATATAACACATCACAAAAGGTTTTTTTCCTAAAAGACTTCTGTTTTAATACAGTAAATACTACTTTTGATCGAGTAAGTTAACATTTAATTAAAAAGAAAATGTAGAGGGAAAAACTAATCAGTGGACAAGTCCTAACACGTACGTTTCATATGATATTAGTACATTTCTTATAGACAATGACATTTCCCTTAGCGGACTAATGTTGACAAAGAAATGTCAAAATGTTGACGGTCATGCCTTTTCGCCCCTAAGCAAGTTAATAGCCAATCTTCACACAAATCCAGTTTTGCTTCTTGTATGACTCTGAGGCAAATAATGCAAAAGATGGCCACAACAGAACTATCATCTGAGACGCAAAATATGAAGTATCTATGACATCACGAATATAGAAATTTACATTCTATGTATATATATGCCGAGAATATCAGCAGGTTATCAATATCTCTCTCTCTTGGGAATGAAAATGCAAACATCATCTGCGTCAGTAGTAGTTTCAGTAGCTATACCTGTTGTCTTGTGGTGGATATGGACAGCACTAAAGTGGGTGTGGTTTAAACCAAAGATGCTTGAAAGTTACCTGAGAAGACAGGGTATTGCCGGAACTCCTTACACGCCACTCGTCGGTGATACGAGAAGGGATCATAGCATGTTAACGGAGGCAAGGTCCAAACCCATCAAACTAACGGATGACATCATCCCACGTGTCTCGCCTTTCCCCTTGCACATGCTCAAGACTTACGGTATGTTTCTTGATTCTTATCTGTTAATGGAGATACCGAGAACAAGAAAAACTGTTGCTGCAGAGTACTACCTGGTCTACACAAAAGGTTCCAAGTTTTGTATCTGATCTATGTGGCTGGAACAGGAAGGACTTTCTTTACATGGCGTGGAACTATACCAAGCATCACCATTACGGATCCTGAGCAAATCAAGGAAGTGTTCAACAAAGTTTATGATTTCCCGAAGCCACATACATTCCCTTTGAGCAACCTGATAGTCAGTGGACTCTTTAGTTATGATGGTGACAAATGGGCAAAACACCGGAGAATCATCAACCCAGCTTTCCACCTTGAGAAGATCAAGGTTTTGGCTTTATTTTTCATAGTCTTGGAATCTGGTTTGCGTGTTTTATGTATGTATATATGGTGATTTTGGATCTGACCCAAAATGTGAATTGTGTTTCTATGTATAGCATATGGTACCTGCGTTCCACCAGAGCTCCAGCGAGGTTGTTGACGAATGGGACAACATAGTCTCGGCCAAAGGGTCATCCTGTGAGGTGGACGTATGGCCTTGGCTCATGAGTATAACTGAAGATGTGATCTCTCGTACTGCTTTTGGCACCAACTATAGAGAAGGACAGAGGATATTTGAGCTCCAAACAGAACTAGCACAGCTCATCATACAAGCTTTTCGGAAAACTTTCATCCCTGGATATAGGTAATGAAAACCACAATTTTCCTGGCTTGAATCTTGGCCTTAGAACCACTTCAATCTATTAGGAAACATGAGTAATGTTTTTCTTTGTTTACGAAGATATCTCCCAACAAAGGACAATAGAAGGATAAAAGCAGCAGCCAGAGAAACGCAAGTTATACTGAGAGGGATCGTTAACAAAAGGTTAAGGGCAAGAGAAGCTGGGGAAGCACCAAGCGAAGACTTGCTGGGTATACTTCTTGAATCTAACTTAGGGCAAGCTAAAGGAATTGGAATGAGCATTGAGGAAGTGATAGAGGAGTGCAAGTTGTTCTACTTTGCCGGGCAAGAGACAACTTCGGTACTTCTAGTTTGGACAATGATTCTGCTAAGCCAACACCAAGACTGGCAGGCTCGTGCACGAGAAGAAGTGAAGCAAGTTTTTGGTGATAAAGAACCCGATACAGAAGGCCTTAACCATCTCAAAACTGTAAGTAAAACCAACCAAACCCTTCAGGTGACTGAACTCTGGTTGTGTTTTAACGTTTTTTGTTTTGCTAAATGATTTGATTTTGACCCCTGGCAGATGACGATGATACTGAATGAGGTCCTCAGGCTATATCCTCCGGTAACTCAGCTGAGCCGAGCCATTCACAAAGAGATGAAGCTAGGTGACCTGACGCTACCAGGTGGAGTTCACATCAGTCTACCTATTATGCTAGTCCAACGTGATACCGAGCTTTGGGGGAACGATGCAGCAGAGTTCAAGCCGGAGAGATTCAAAGATGGTGTCTCGAAGGCAACAAAGAACCAAGTCTCCTTCTTTCCTTTGCTTGGGGACCAAGGATCTGCATAGGCCAGAATTTTGCAATGTTGGAGGCAAAGATGGCAATGGCATTGATTCTACAGAGATTCTCCTTCGAGCTTTCTCCTTCCTATGTCCATGCTCCTTACACAGTCTTCACCCTTCACCCACAGTTTGGTGCTCATCTTATCCTGCACAAGAAATAGTTCCATTATGATACGGTTTATATGAGGTGCCACGTGGACGGTGGAGATGGGAAGTATAATCAACGGCTGAGATGAGTTGAAGCTAATAGCAGAGTAATTGGGGATTTAAAACAAGCTGCATCGGCTTCTTCGAAGATACCAGAAATTGAAATTGTCCTTGTTCATCTTTTTCTTAGTTTTCTCTTTGCAATTCATTGCAAGAGTTTTGTGTTGCTCTTCTCCGATTTAGAATCAATCTGTGATTCTAGGTTTGTTTTGAGTTGAGAGATTTGTTTTTATGAACATTTCTCTTGTTTATCTTTAATCTAAAATCGATCCTTAGTTTTTTTTTTTTTTAATGAATCGATCCTTATTTTTCCATATCACATTACCACAAGAGAATAAAACACTGGAAGTGACCCCAGTATTTAAATTTAATTAGTTTATTTTTCAATTAAACCCAGACCAGAGCTGTAGAAGTAGAACTCAAACTAAAAGGTTCTACTCACCAGAGGTCTTCCCTGGCTGTCAAATAATGTTCCATTCCATTTTGTTCTACTATCATAACTCGATCATAATATCAACTCATTCCATGCATTCAACTGTCTGAGATATCTATATTACCAAAAGTTTTTATTACATTATTGCTTCTCGAATAACCTCTTCTCTATGGACTATCTACATTACAATTCATTGTAGATATATCCCTGCATTAAGCTCATACTTTGAAGGCAAGCAACTTCGACTGCTAAGCAATATCCCAGAAAGATAGCAAAAACTGAAGTGAAAGACAGAAGAACAAGTTTAGTCAAAAAAAACAGACAGAAGAACAAGTATCCTTAAGATAAAGTAGTTTTAGCTAATGTCTGAGAAAAAAAAAAAAACCTTTGGTCTAACTAACTTCTAGACAGAAGAACAAGTGTTCTTTGTTTTTTATTCAAAACGTTAGTTTTGCTGATTCAGAAGGTGCCTAGAAGGCTAGAAGAATCAAAGAACGAAGGAAGAAGAAACCGATCTGAAAAGTTTTCTCCCAATATATGAAACACCAAATTATTTTCAAACTCTACGTCTCTGTTGCTGCTATTCTTTCCGGTATATGAATTATATGGACTTCATCATCAACATGTGGTGATCTATTTGTTTATTCAGAAGCTTTCCTTTCTTCTTCCTTCCTCTTCAGAAGCAAGCAACTATTTTATTAAATAGAACTGTAGAAGCTTACGTTTACAATAATAAAGGTCAATTCCAAAGGGTTCCTCCAGTAATTTTATTAAGTAGAAGCTTAAATCATGTATATGTTTTTGAACAGTGAGCTTAAAACTATTCTGCTCATGCAGACTCTTGTGGAAAATTCCGAATTTACTATATAGTCATATAAAATTCGTAGACAAATAATTTTTACAGATACTTTTTGACTTGTCCTTAGCCAAAAACCAGATAGAGACGTATCTGTTTCGCTATCTTTGACAATTATTGAGAAATCCAGAAGAATTAATACTATAAAACTATAAAATAAACAACGATTTGGTTGGTTTGAACGAATTTCCAGTATCTGCCCATATAAAGCTGTTGGCAAGAATAAATGAAAACTTCGAAAACAATCAATACTAGAACCGGATCTGCGCGTGACCGCAGGATTATATATAATTTTGTATTTAAATATATAAGTTTATAAATTTACAATTTCTAAAATATAAATATCATTTATAAAAGTATGAGAAAATAACAATAAAATTGAAAATAAAGATTAACATTATATTTTAAAGTTGATGTGGGAATTATAAGTATCTTACATTGATAGTTTTACATTTTACATTGATATTAATCTTTTTACGGCTTGATAAAAAATTAAGAGAAAAAGTAGTTTTAAATAAAAAGAAGTAGAAAAATAGCAAAAAGTTAAAAATTACATCAATATAATTAAAATAAAGTGAATTAAAATTTTAAATTGATAATTTAATATTTAGATACTAATATTTAGATAAGTGAAAGTAATATTTAGATAATAATGTTAAGATAGTGGACTTTTTAAAAAATTATACTTATTTCAAAATAATAACTTCATATTTTATGGAATACACTAATCATAATGTTTTTGAACATTTTAAAAAAAAAAATGTAGCCATTGATACAAAAGTAATCATAATGGCATTTTTTTTTAAATTAGTCCAAATATTTTCCTCTAAATCTTATTTAAAATTTCCTCAAAATCTTGACCCGCCCTTAAAAAATGTAGAAATATATTTGTGATAAAATTTTAATTTAATAGAAGAATTTATATATTTTTAATTTTTAATTTTCTAATTTTTTAAAAAAATCTGATATTCTTTTTTTTTGAAATAATATATTTATATACTTAAATTTTTAGATGTGTTAACAGTTGTTTTTAGGAAAATTCTCAAAAATAACACACATTCATGTTTTTGTCCCAAAATAGCACATTAGAGTAAAAATGACAAAAATACCCTTAATTAAAGAAGAAAAAGACTATTATACCATTAATTCTCATTAATTATCATATGTTTTTTCTCCATCTTGTAATCATAAACCCTAAACCATAAAATCTAAACCCTAATTAATTATTTGTGAACTCAAATTTATTAGTGTAATACATTTAAAAAATGATTAATGTGTGCTATTATTGAAATTTTTACCCTTGTGTGCTATTTTTGTGATAAAAATATGTAAGTATGCTATTTGATGGTATTCTTCTTTTTAAAAAAAATATAAATGTATCATATAGTTTGCTATGTTTTAACCCATTAGCGAACAAAATATTTAGTTTGTTTCCTTTTTTTAACTCATTATGCACTCGACTAAATATTTTGCATGTTTGATAATTAACCCTGCAATAAACATCATTTCATAAAAAAATTTAATCCCAACCCGACTATCATATTATCAAATAACATAAATATTGAGTAATTTATAATATTTAAAATTTATTAAACTAAAAGTATTTCTATCTAATTCCTAATTTAAAATAAATTTTATACTAAGTTATTTTATTTATATTTACCACTTGATTTAATAATTTAGTTATACTTAGGAAATATATATTATAGGATTTTTATTTTCGTTTTATAGATTTAATAATTTATTTTATTATTTTCACAATTAATAGTGAATTTTAATTCTTTAGAAAATGAAAGATATGCAAAAATACTTGTTGCTGAAATTATTTTCTTATTGATATGTAATCAATATATTAGATTTAATGACAGAATATCTTATATTAAATAAATTATAACCAGATATTTTGAAATGTTCTCTTATGAAAAATCTCTGATTTCAAATCCGATTTTTTGGTCATCATATATTTATAGTATGATTACATATATATTTATTGATTTATATATGTGTATATAAATATATACTTTCATATGTATAGTTTCTATTATGTTAATATGTTAATATTATAATTTTCAAAAGTTTATAGACCCATTTAATTTATATATTTAAAAGTACTTTTTTAAAAAAAATACGCTAATCCATCAATTTATTAGTATTTTAAATATTTTGTAATAAATACATGTTAATTGATTATCTTAACTCAACTTCTAATTATTTAAATATTTTAGATATGTAAATGACATATATAAATTAAAATTCCGTAATTATAAAAAATTAATCTTAACATTTATCACTATATAATTGAATATATATATATATATAAACTTATTTTCAATACTTTCATTTTATTAAGTTGAAAATATAATGATGTAATTTTTAAAATTTAATTTTCCCAAGTTATTAATAATATAATTTAGTGTCTGTAAAAGCTTTTTATTATTTTATTATTGAAATATGTTAAAAAAGTATATTTAATTGTGTTGTTTTATATGCATGTTTACTAAAAATTGATTTTATGATTTATTAAATTAATTTGATGTCATATATTATTTATTTATACTTATGATTTGATTTAGTAACTTAAGATGTATGAGTTATTAATATTATAATTTAGTTTCTATATAAGCTTTTTATTATTTTATTATTGAAATATGTTCAAAATTATATTTAATTATGTTTTTTTATATACATGTTTACTAAAAATTGATTTTATGATTTATTAAATTAAGTTGATGTCATATATTATTTATTTATTTTTATCATTTTATTTAATAACTTAAGATGTATGAATTTACTTTTATTTTCGTTTTTAATTAATTAGAAATATGAGACCCATTATTTTTAAGTTGTTTGGATACATGTTTAATAGTTGTATTGTTTGGAAACATTTTTAGTAGAGAAAATATTCTCTTTCATAATTACCTTTAATGAATTATAAGAAAACCATTAATATTCAGTGGCACAAATTGTAATATAAACATCACAAAAGGTTTTTTTCCTAAAAGACTTCTGTTTTAATACAGTAAATACTACTTTTGATCGAGTAAGTTAACATTTAATTAAAAAGAAAATGTAGAGGGAAAAACTAATCAGTGGACAAGTCCTAACACGTACGTTTCATATGATATTAGTACATTTCTTATAGACAATGACATTTCCCTTAGCGGACTAATGTTGACAAAGAAATGTCAAAATGTTGACGGTCATGCCTTTTCGCCCCTAAGCAAGTTAATAGCCAATCTTCACACAAATCCAGTTTTGCTTCTTGTATGACTCTGAGGCAAATAATGCAAAAGATGGCCACAACAGAACTATCATCTGAGACGCAAAATATGAAGTATCTATGACATCACGAATATAGAAATTTACATTCTATGTATATATATGCCGAGAATATCAGCAGGTTATCAATATCTCTCTCTCTTGGGAATGAAAATGCAAACATCATCTGCGTCAGTAGTAGTTTCAGTAGCTATACCTGTTGTCTTGTGGTGGATATGGACAGCACTAAAGTGGGTGTGGTTTAAACCAAAGATGCTTGAAAGTTACCTGAGAAGACAGGGTATTGCCGGAACTCCTTACACGCCACTCGTCGGTGATACGAGAAGGGATCATAGCATGTTAACGGAGGCAAGGTCCAAACCCATCAAACTAACGGATGACATCATCCCACGTGTCTCGCCTTTCCCCTTGCACATGCTCAAGACTTACGGTATGTTTCTTGATTCTTATCTGTTAATGGAGATACCGAGAACAAGAAAAACTGTTGCTGCAGAGTACTACCTGGTCTACACAAAAGGTTCCAAGTTTTGTATCTGATCTATGTGGCTGGAACAGGAAGGACTTTCTTTACATGGCGTGGAACTATACCAAGCATCACCATTACGGATCCTGAGCAAATCAAGGAAGTGTTCAACAAAGTTTATGATTTCCCGAAGCCACATACATTCCCTTTGAGCAACCTGATAGTCAGTGGACTCTTTAGTTATGATGGTGACAAATGGGCAAAACACCGGAGAATCATCAACCCAGCTTTCCACCTTGAGAAGATCAAGGTTTTGGCTTTATTTTTCATAGTCTTGGAATCTGGTTTGCGTGTTTTATGTATGTATATATGGTGATTTTGGATCTGACCCAAAATGTGAATTGTGTTTCTATGTATAGCATATGGTACCTGCGTTCCACCAGAGCTCCAGCGAGGTTGTTGACGAATGGGACAACATAGTCTCGGCCAAAGGGTCATCCTGTGAGGTGGACGTATGGCCTTGGCTCATGAGTATAACTGAAGATGTGATCTCTCGTACTGCTTTTGGCACCAACTATAGAGAAGGACAGAGGATATTTGAGCTCCAAACAGAACTAGCACAGCTCATCATACAAGCTTTTCGGAAAACTTTCATCCCTGGATATAGGTAATGAAAACCACAATTTTCCTGGCTTGAATCTTGGCCTTAGAACCACTTCAATCTATTAGGAAACATGAGTAATGTTTTTCTTTGTTTACGAAGATATCTCCCAACAAAGGACAATAGAAGGATAAAAGCAGCAGCCAGAGAAACGCAAGTTATACTGAGAGGGATCGTTAACAAAAGGTTAAGGGCAAGAGAAGCTGGGGAAGCACCAAGCGAAGACTTGCTGGGTATACTTCTTGAATCTAACTTAGGGCAAGCTAAAGGAATTGGAATGAGCATTGAGGAAGTGATAGAGGAGTGCAAGTTGTTCTACTTTGCCGGGCAAGAGACAACTTCGGTACTTCTAGTTTGGACAATGATTCTGCTAAGCAACACCAAGACTGGCAGGCTCGTGCACGAGAAGAAGTGAAGCAAGTTTTTGGTGATAAAGAACCCGATACAGAAGGCCTTAACCATCTCAAAACTGTAAGTAAAACCAACAAACCTTCAGGTGACTGAACTCTGGTTGTGTTTTAACGTTTTTTGTTTTGCTAAATGATTTGATTTTGACCCCTGGCAGATGACGATGATACTGAATGAGGTCCTCAGGCTATATCCTCCGGTAACTCAGCTGAGCCGAGCCATTCACAAAGAGATGAAGCTAGGTGACCTGACGCTACCAGGTGGAGTTCACATCAGTCTACCTATTATGCTAGTCCAACGTGATACCGAGCTTTGGGGGAACGATGCAGCAGAGTTCAAGCCGGAGAGATTCAAAGATGGTGTCTCGAAGGCAACAAAGAACCAAGTCTCCTTCTTTCCTTTGCTTGGGGACCAAGGATCTGCATAGGCCAGAATTTTGCAATGTTGGAGGCAAAGATGGCAATGGCATTGATTCTACAGAGATTCTCCTTCGAGCTTTCTCCTTCCTATGTCCATGCTCCTTACACAGTCTTCACCCTTCACCCACAGTTTGGTGCTCATCTTATCCTGCACAAGAAATAGTTCCATTATGATACGGTTTATATGAGGTGCCACGTGGACGGTGGAGATGGGAAGTATAATCAACGGCTGAGATGAGTTGAAGCTAATAGCAGAGTAATTGGGGATTTAAAACAAGCTGCATCGGCTTCTTCGAAGATACCAGAAATTGAAATTGTCCTTGTTCATCTTTTTCTTAGTTTTCTCTTTGCAATTCATTGCAAGAGTTTTGTGTTGCTCTTCTCCGATTTAGAATCAATCTGTGATTCTAGGTTTGTTTTGAGTTGAGAGATTTGTTTTTATGAACATTTCTCTTGTTTATCTTTAATCTAAAATCGATCCTTAGTTTTTTTTTTTTTTAATGAATCGATCCTTAATTTTTCCATATCACATTACCACAAGAGAATAAAACACTGGAAGTGACCCCAGTATTTAAATTTAATTAGTTTATTTTTCAATTAAACCCAGACCAGAGCTGTAGAAGTAGAACTCAAACTAAAAGGTTCTACTCACCAGAGGTCTTCCCTGGCTGTCAAATAATGTTCCATTCCATTTTGTTCTACTATCATAACTCGATCATAATATCAACTCATTCCATGCATTCAACTGTCTGAGATATCTATATTACCAAAAGTTTTTATTACATTATTGCTTCTCGAATAACCTCTTCTCTATGGACTATCTACATTACAATTCATTGTAGATATATCCCTGCATTAAGCTCATACTTTGAAGGCAAGCAACTTCGACTGCTAAGCAATATCCCAGAAAGATAGCAAAAACTGAAGTGAAAGACAGAAGAACAAGTTTAGTCAAAAAAAACAGACAGAAGAACAAGTATCCTTAAGATAAAGTAGTTTTAGCTAATGTCTGAGAAAAAAAAAAAAACCTTTGGTCTAACTAACTTCTAGACAGAAGAACAAGTGTTCTTTGTTTTTTATTCAAAACGTTAGTTTTGCTGATTCAGAAGGTGCCTAGAAGGCTAGAAGAATCAAAGAACGAAGGAAGAAGAAACCGATCTGAAAAGTTTTCTCCCAATATATGAAACACCAAATTATTTTCAAACTCTACGTCTCTGTTGCTGCTATTCTTTCCGGTATATGAATTATATGGACTTCATCATCAACATGTGGTGATCTATTTGTTTATTCAGAAGCTTTCCTTTCTTCTTCCTTCCTCTTCAGAAGCAAGCAACTATTTTATTAAATAGAACTGTAGAAGCTTACGTTTACAATAATAAAGGTCAATTCCAAAGGGTTCCTCCAGTAATTTTATTAAGTAGAAGCTTAAATCATGTATATGTTTTTGAACAGTGAGCTTAAAACTATTCTGCTCATGCAGACTCTTGTGGAAAATTCCGAATTACTATATAGTCATATAAAATTCGTAGACAAATAATTTTTACAGATACTTTTTGACTTGTCCTTAGCCAAAAACCAGATAGAGACGTATCTGTTTCGCTATCTTTGACAATTATTGAGAAATCCAGAAGAATTAATACTATAAAACTATAAAATAAACAACGATTTGGTTGGTTTGAACGAATTTCCAGTATCTGCCCATATAAAGCTGTTGGCAAGAATAAATGAAAACTTCGAAAACAATCAATACTAGAACCGGATCTGCGCGTGACCGCAGGATTATATATAATTTTGTATTTAAATATATAAGTTTATAAATTTACAATTTCTAAAATATAAATATCATTTATAAAAGTATGAGAAAATAACAATAAAATTGAAAATAAAGATTAACATTATATTTTAAAGTTGATGTGGGAATTATAAGTATCTTACATTGATAGTTTTACATTTTACATTGATATTAATCTTTTTACGGCTTGATAAAAAATTAAGAGAAAAAGTAGTTTTAAATAAAAAGAAGTAGAAAAATAGCAAAAAGTTAAAAATTACATCAATATAATTAAAATAAAGTGAATTAAAATTTTAAATTTGATAATTTAATATTTAGATACTAATATTTAGATAAGTGAAAGTAATATTTAGATAATAATGTTAAGATAGTGGACTTTTTAAAAAATTATACTTATTTCAAAATAATAACTTCATATTTTATGGAATACACTAATCATAATGTTTTTGAACATTTTAAAAAAAAAAATGTAGCCATTGATACAAAAGTAATCATAATGGCATTTTTTTTTAAATTAGTCCAAATATTTTCCTCTAAATCTTATTTAAAATTTCCTCAAAATCTTGACCCGCCCTTAAAAAATGTAGAAATATATTTGTGATAAAATTTTAATTTAATAGAAGAATTTATATATTTTTAATTTTTAATTTTCTAATTTTTTAAAAAAATCTGATATTCTTTTTTTTTGAAATAATATATTTATATACTTAATTTTTAGATGTGTTAACAGTTGTTTTTAGGAAAATTCTCAAAAATAACACACATTCATGTTTTTGTCCCAAAATAGCACATTAGAGTAAAAATGACAAAAATACCCTTAATTAAAGAAGAAAAAGACTATTATACCATTAATTCTCATTAATTATCATATGTTTTTTCTCCATCTTGTAATCATAAACCCTAAACCATAAAATCTAAACCCTAATTAATTATTTGTGAACTCAAATTTATTAGTGTAATACATTTAAAAAATGATTAATGTGTGCTATTATTGAAATTTTTACCCTTGTGTGCTATTTTTGTGATAAAAATATGTAAGTATGCTATTTGATGGTATTCTTCTTTTTAAAAAAAATATAAATGTATCATATAGTTTGCTATGTTTTAACCCATTAGCGAACAAAATATTTAGTTTGTTTCCTTTTTTTAACTCATTATGCACTCGACTAAATATTTTGCATGTTTGATAATTAACCCTGCAATAAACATCATTTCATAAAAAAATTTAATCCCAACCCGACTATCATATTATCAAATAACATAAATATTGAGTAATTTATAATATTTAAAATTTATTAAACTAAAAGTATTTCTATCTAATTCCTAATTTAAAATAAATTTTATACTAAGTTATTTTATTTATATTTACCACTTGATTTAATAATTTAGTTATACTTAGGAAATATATATTATAGGATTTTTATTTTCGTTTTATAGATTTAATAATTTATTTTATTATTTTCACAATTAATAGTGAATTTTAATTCTTTAGAAAATGAAAGATATGCAAAAATACTTGTTGCTGAAATTATTTTCTTATTGATATGTAATCAATATATTAGATTTAATGACAGAATATCTTATATTAAATAAATTATAACCAGATATTTTGAAATGTTCTCTTATGAAAAATCTCTGATTTCAAATCCGATTTTTTGGTCATCATATATTTATAGTATGATTACATAATATATTTATTGATTTATATATGTGTATATAAATATATACTTTCATATGTATAGTTTCTATTATGTTAATATGTTAATATTATAATTTTCAAAAGTTTATAGACCCATTTAATTTATATATTTAAAAGTACTTTTTTAAAAAAAATACGCTAATCCATCAATTTATTAGTATTTTAAATATTTTGTAATAAATACATGTTAATTGATTATCTTAACTCAACTTCTAATTATTTAAATATTTTAGATATGTAAATGACATATATAAATTAAAATTCCGTAATTATAAAAAATTAATCTTAACATTTATCACTATATAATTGAATATATATTATATATATAAACTTATTTTCAATACTTTCATTTTATTAAGTTGAAAATATAATGATGTAATTTTTAAAATTTAATTTTCCCAAGTTATTAATAATATAATTTAGTGTCTGTAAAAGCTTTTTATTATTTTATTATTGAAATATGTTAAAAAAGTATATTTAATTGTGTTGTTTTATATGCATGTTTACTAAAAATTGATTTTATGATTTATTAAATTAATTTGATGTCATATATTATTTATTTATACTTATGATTTGATTTAGTAACTTAAGATGTATGAGTTATTAATATTATAATTTAGTTTCTATATAAGCTTTTTATTATTTTATTATTGAAATATGTTCAAAATTATATTTAATTATGTTTTTTTATATACATGTTTACTAAAAATTGATTTTATGATTTATTAAATTAAGTTGATGTCATATATTATTTATTTATTTTTATCATTTTATTTAATAACTTAAGATGTATGAATTTACTTTTATTTTCGTTTTTAATTAATTAGAAATATGAGACCCATTATTTTTAAGTTGTTTGGATACATGTTTAATAGTTGTATTGTTTGGAAACATTTTTAGTAGAGAAAATATTCTCTTTCATAATTACCTTTAATGAATTATAAGAAAACCATTAATATTCAGTGGCACAAATTGTAATATAACACATCACAAAAGGTTTTTTTCCTAAAAGACTTCTGTTTTAATACAGTAAATACTACTTTTGATCGAGTAAGTTAACATTTAATTAAAAAGAAAATGTAGAGGGAAAAACTAATCAGTGGACAAGTCCTAACACGTACGTTTCATATGATATTAGTACATTTCTTATAGACAATGACATTTCCCTTAGCGGACTAATGTTGACAAAGAAATGTCAAAATGTTGACGGTCATGCCTTTTCGCCCCTAAGCAAGTTAATAGCCAATCTTCACACAAATCCAGTTTTGCTTCTTGTATGACTCTGAGGCAAATAATGCAAAAGATGGCCACAACAGAACTATCATCTGAGACGCAAAATATGAAGTATCTATGACATCACGAATATAGAAATTTACATTCTATGTATATATATGCCGAGAATATCAGCAGGTTATCAATATCTCTCTCTCTTGGGAATGAAAATGCAAACATCATCTGCGTCAGTAGTAGTTTCAGTAGCTATACCTGTTGTCTTGTGGTGGATATGGACAGCACTAAAGTGGGTGTGGTTTAAACCAAAGATGCTTGAAAGTTACCTGAGAAGACAGGGTATTGCCGGAACTCCTTACACGCCACTCGTCGGTGATACGAGAAGGGATCATAGCATGTTAACGGAGGCAAGGTCCAAACCCATCAAACTAACGGATGAGATCATCCCACGTGTCTCGCCTTTCCCCTTGCACATGCTCAAGACTTACGGTATGTTTCTTGATTCTTATCTGTTAATGGAGATACCGAGAACAAGAAAAACTGTTGCTGCAGAGTACTACCTGGTCTACACAAAAGGTTCCAAGTTTTGTATCTGATCTATGTGGCTGGAACAGGAAGGACTTTCTTTACATGGCGTGGAACTATACCAAGCATCACCATTACGGATCCTGAGCAAATCAAGGAAGTGTTCAACAAAGTTTATGATTTCCCGAAGCCACATACATTCCCTTTGAGCAACCTGATAGTCAGTGGACTCTTTAGTTATGATGGTGACAAATGGGCAAAACACCGGAGAATCATCAACCCAGCTTTCCACCTTGAGAAGATCAAGGTTTTGGCTTTATTTTTCATAGTCTTGGAATCTGGTTTGCGTGTTTTATGTATGTATATATGGTGATTTTGGATCTGACCCAAAATGTGAATTGTGTTTCTATGTATAGCATATGGTACCTGCGTTCCACCAGAGCTCCAGCGAGGTTGTTGACGAATGGGACAACATAGTCTCGGCCAAAGGGTCATCCTGTGAGGTGGACGTATGGCCTTGGCTCATGAGTATAACTGAAGATGTGATCTCTCGTACTGCTTTTGGCACCAACTATAGAGAAGGACAGAGGATATTTGAGCTCCAAACAGAACTAGCACAGCTCATCATACAAGCTTTTCGGAAAACTTTCATCCCTGGATATAGGTAATGAAAACCACAATTTTCCTGGCTTGAATCTTGGCCTTAGAACCACTTCAATCTATTAGGAAACATGAGTAATGTTTTTCTTTGTTTACGAAGATATCTCCCAACAAAGGACAATAGAAGGATAAAAGCAGCAGCCAGAGAAACGCAAGTTATACTGAGAGGGATCGTTAACAAAAGGTTAAGGGCAAGAGAAGCTGGGGAAGCACCAAGCGAAGACTTGCTGGGTATACTTCTTGAATCTAACTTAGGGCAAGCTAAAGGAATTGGAATGAGCATTGAGGAAGTGATAGAGGAGTGCAAGTTGTTCTACTTTGCCGGGCAAGAGACAACTTCGGTACTTCTAGTTTGGACAATGATTCTGCTAAGCCAACACCAAGACTGGCAGGCTCGTGCACGAGAAGAAGTGAAGCAAGTTTTTGGTGATAAAGAACCCGATACAGAAGGCCTTAACCATCTCAAAACTGTAAGTAAAACCAACCAAACCCTTCAGGTGACTGAACTCTGGTTGTGTTTTAACGTTTTTTGTTTTGCTAAATGATTTGATTTTGACCCCTGGCAGATGACGATGATACTGAATGAGGTCCTCAGGCTATATCCTCCGGTAACTCAGCTGAGCCGAGCCATTCACAAAGAGATGAAGCTAGGTGACCTGACGCTACCAGGTGGAGTTCACATCAGTCTACCTATTATGCTAGTCCAACGTGATACCGAGCTTTGGGGGAACGATGCAGCAGAGTTCAAGCCGGAGAGATTCAAAGATGGTGTCTCGAAGGCAACAAAGAACCAAGTCTCCTTCTTTCCCTTTGCTTGGGGACCAAGGATCTGCATAGGCCAGAATTTTGCAATGTTGGAGGCAAAGATGGCAATGGCATTGATTCTACAGAGATTCTCCTTCGAGCTTTCTCCTTCCTATGTCCATGCTCCTTACACAGTCTTCACCCTTCACCCACAGTTTGGTGCTCATCTTATCCTGCACAAGATTAGTTCCACTACCACAAGAGAATAAAACACTGGAAGTGACCCCAGTATTGAAATTTAATTACTTTTTTTTTTTTCATGCCCAGACCAGAAGAGTAGAAGTAGAACACAAACTCAAAGGTTTTATACTCACCAGAGGTCTTTCCTGGCTGTCGAATAATGTTCCATTCCATTTTGTTCTACTATCATAACTCGATCATATATAATATCAACCCATTCCATGCATTCACCTGAGATATATTATAAATTACCAAAAGTTTTTATTACATTATTGCTTCTCGAATAACCTCTTCTCTATGGACTATCTACATTACAATTCAATGTAGATATATCCCTGCATTAAGGTCAAACTTTGAAGGCAAGCAACTTCGACTGCTAAGCAATATCCCAGAAAGATAGCAAAATCTCAGGTGAAAGACAGAAGAACAAGTTTAGTGAAAAAAAAAACAGACAGAAGAACAAGTATCCTTGAGATAAAGTAGTTTTAGCTAATGTCTGAGAAAAAAAAAAAAAAAAACCTTTGGTCTAACTAACTTCTAGACAGAAGAACAAGTGTTCTTTGTTTTTTATTCAAAACGTTAGTTTTGCTGATTCAGAAGGTGCCTAGAAGGCTAGAAGAATCAAAGAACGAAGGAAGAAGAAACCGATCTGAAAAGTTTTCTCCCAATATATGAAACACCAAATTATTTTCATACTCTACGTCTCTGTTGCTGCTATTCTTTCCGGTATATGAATTATATAGACTTCATCATCAACCAACATGTGGTGATCTCCTCACATCCTTACTGATGATCTATTTGTTTATTCATGCAGGTTATCCTTTGCATCGATTCCACATTTATTCAATTTATTCGTTTATCTATTTTAATTAGTTTATTAATCTATATAAAATTTACAAATAAAAATAAAATAATATGTAGATTTAAATTAATATTCGCAATAAACCGTTGTACTTTTAACAAATAAATCTTTCCAAAACCATCAAAATTTATCGTGAAATCAAATTTATTCGTAAATCTATACTATGATTTAATAACATGCAACTTGAATTAAAGCTTATAAATTATAAAATCAATAAAACAGGATTTCAATATGAAACTTAAGATCATATAAATCAATAATTAACCCCATTTAAGGTCGAGATTGTAAACAAAATCATCCACAAAGAAAAAGCTTGTTTGAGTTTTAGGATAATCCATACTATATATTGGAGCTTTCCTTTCTTCTTCCTTCCTCTTCAGAAGCAAGCAAATATTTTATTAAGTAGAAGCTTTAAATCATGAATGTTTTTGAACAGTGAGTGTAAAACTATTTTGCACATGCAGACTCTTGTGGAAAATTCCAAATTTACTATATAGTCATATAAAATTCGTAGACAAATAATTTTTACAGGTACTTTTTGACTTGTCCTTAGTCAAAAACCAGATAGAGACGTATCTGTTTCGCTATCTTTGACAATTATTGAGAAATCCAGAAGAATTAATACTATAAAAGTATAAAATAAACAACGATTTGGTTGGTTTGAACGAATTTTCAGTATCTGCCCATATAAGCTGTTGGCAAGAATAAATGAAAACTTCCAAAACAATCAATATACTACTTTCTTTTTTGTCATCTTCCCTTTTGTTAAATTAAATAAAAATCAAAAACAAACGTGTCCAATATCAATGCTACGTGTTGGAACGCAAAATAAAAAAACAACGAAGATTTTTTTCTCATTTGAAAAATATCATATAAAATAGTGAGTAATTTAATATCTCACACCAAGTCACCAACCAACCCACTCTCTTCTTTCGTTTTCATTCACAATTCCAAAAATCGAAAATGGAATCTGAAATCGCCTCAGAGTTTCTTCCTTTCGGCCGGATTTACAAAGACGGTCGCGTCGAGCGTCTTACTGGCACCGAGATCATCCCAGCGTCACTAGACGCAACCAACGACGTCGTTTCAAAAGACGTCGAGTACTCACCGGAGCATAACCTCTCCGTTCGTCTCTTTCTCCCTCAAAAATCCACCGGCAACCAGAAACTCCCTCTGCTCATCTACATCCACGGCGGAGCTTGGATCATCGAGTCACCTTTCTCTCCCATCTACCACAAGTACGTGACGGAGGTCGTCAAATCCGCGAACTGCCTCGCCGTATCGATTCAGTACCGCCGTGCGCCGGAGCATCCTATCCCGGCTGCGTACGAGGATACGTGGTCCGCGATTCAGTGGATTTTCTCCCATTCCGATGGATCTGGTCCTGAAGAATGGATTAACAAACACGCCGACTTCACCAGAGTTTTCATCGGCGGAGATAGCGCCGGCGCCAACATGACGCACCACATGGCGATGAGAGCAGGTAAGGAGAAGCTCCGTCCCAAGATCAAAGGGATTGCGATTGTTCATCCAGCTTTCTGGGGAACAGATCCGGTCGACGAGCACGATGTGCAAGACAGAGAAACGAGAAGCGGAATCGCGGAAGTTTGGGAAAAGATCTCGAGCCCGAATAGCGTCAACGGGACGGACGATCCGTTGTTTAACGTTGTTGGATCCGAGTCAGATTTTTCCGAGTTGGGATGTGAGAAGGTTTTTGTTGCGGTAGCCGGGAAAGATGTCTTCGTGCGGCAAGGGTTGGGTTACGCGGCGAAGCTGAGGAAGAGTGAGTGGAAAGGAGATGTGGAGGTGGTTGAGGATGAAGAGGAAGGACATGTCTTCCATCTCCAAAACTCTAATTCTGAGAATGCTTCCAGACTTTTGAAGGAGTTTGTCAAGTTTATTACCACCGGTTAATATACTGTTATGTGAATGTTCTTGAATCTTGATGATAATTATATCATATAATTTATATGTACGGGTATTGTATGGACAACCTGTTGAATAAATTTGAAATTTGATTTTGGTATCATTATGTTTGCAAGAAATAAATTTAGTTCATTTATTTGGTTGACAGGTTGAGTTCTATCCATTTTCATGTGTTGTTTTCCGACATAGACTCAAATCAGATACTCCGTGATCAGCTCGGAGTGCATTGTACGTACGACATGTTAGATTCTCTCTCATGTTTATTTTGCTTTTCACGAACCAATCTCCATCTCCTTATCTCTAATCTAACTAGAAAAAATAGGAAGCGATGCGATGGACAAAAAAACGCGCACCGAACACATGTCCTCTATAAACAGACATAAGTACATGTGTTCCAATTTTAATTTCCGGAGTAAAGACTTGGATAAGGTACTCTCGCCGACACTAAAGCAATCCTTGCCGGAGAAGATCGCCATGCTCCGAAGAATCGCTTTTTCCTCTTCGTTTTTAACGCGTCCTCTCGTCTTCCGCTTCTTTCGCCAGTTCCCTCGCTCTTACCTTTCGCTGTCATCCTCACAGACCGCCGTCAGCGTCTCCGGCCGCCAACACCTCCGCCGGCTATCGACTCCTACCTCAGCTCTTCGTTGTATTTGTTCACACGCTTCATCTGATCTCCTCTCCGAGCATCCTCCGTTTGTCAGGATTTACAAAGACGGTCGCGTCGAGCGTCTTTCCGGCACTGAAGTCGTCCCGGCATCTCTAACCCCGCAAAACGGCGTCGTTTCGAAGGACGTCGTATACTCACCGGAGCATAACCTCTCAGCTCGTCTCTTTCTCCCTCATAAAGTCACGGAACTCGCCGCCGGTAACAACAAGCTCCCTCTGCTCATCTACATCCACGGCGGAGCTTGGATCGTCGAGTCACCTTTCTCACCCATCTACCACAATTTCCTCACGGAGGTTGTCAAAACCGCAAATTGCTTGGCGGTCTCGATTCAGTACCGCCGTGCGCCTGAACATCCTGTTCCAACGGCGTACGAGGATACATGGTCCGCGATTCAGTGGGTTTACTCCCATTCAGATGGATCTGGTCCTGTAGACTGGATTAACGAATACGCCGACTTCAACAGAGTTTTTCTCGCCGGAGATAGCGCCGGAGCCAATATGTCGCATCACATGGCCATTAGAGCCGGCAAGGAGAAGCTTGAGCCTAGAATCAGAGGCACTGCTATTGTGCATCCAGCTTTTTGGGGAAAAGATCCCGTCGACGAGCACGATTTGCAAGACAGAGAAGCCAGGAGCCGAATTGCGGAAGTTTGGGAGAAACTCGTGAGCCCGAATAGTGCCCATGGAGCGGACGACCCGTTGTTTAACGTAGTCGGATCCGGGTCGGATTTTTCCGGGTTGGGATGTGAGAGGGTTTTAGTTGCGGCCGCCGGGAAGGATGTGTTTGTGCGGCAAGGTTTGGGTTACGCGGCGAAGCTGAAGAAGAGTGGGTGGGAAGGAGATGTTGAGGTGATGGAGGAGTGTTGGAATTGTATCCTTGATTGAACCTGAAAAAGAGAAAAGAAGCTCCATGAGAAGAAGAAGAAGAAGAACAGAAGAAGAAGCGTATGAAGAAGAAGAACGAAGAAGATGATTTGGTCTGTCAATCTGAAAGTCAACAAGACAGAAGAATAGCATCATGGGCTTTGTGTGGCTTTGGTAATAAGGAGACATTGGGCCAGCGGATTTGTTCAAAGCCCAAAGTGAAGAAGTAACTTGTGTTTGTGTTTTAACTAAGTTAGAGTTGTGAGTTGAGTGTCTAGAGGGAGTTGTTAAAGAGAGTTGTTGTGTAAGCAAGCTTTGCTTGTGTAAGAGAGTCTAGTATATTAGGTGTATGATGAAAGTGTGTTTGAAAGTAGAAGAAGTAGTATAAGTAAGTGTAAGTGAGTTGTTGTAAGAATTCATCCAATGTAAGCAATGTAGAAGATTAAAGTGAAATGTGTTTCTTGTTCTCTCTAACACAAACCAAACATGAAAAAGAGAGAGGAGTAAAACACAGAGGGAGAGTGAGAGAGCTCACGACAGCAAGAGAGAAATAAGAGTGAAAGAGTGCAGAACACAAACCTGTGTGTTCAAGAAGAGAAAAGCTTGTTCTAAAGAGATAAAGCAAGAAGTTAAACATGGTATCAGAGATGTAGTTGTCTTGGAGCCTGTTCAAAAAGAAGAATGGGTCCATAGAGAATTATCTCTCTGCCGTGGAAGAAGAAAAAGAAAGAAGCAAAGACAAAGGAGCCGTAAGAAAAAACGGCAAGAAGAAAAAGGAAGTTAGTCAAAAGGACTGACAAGAAGAAGGAAAAAGGAGACAGCTCGAGAAGCTGTTCAGAGAAGAAGAAGAACCTCATGGTAATGAACCTACTGCCCTATTGTTGGAGCCTAGCAAGCTGCACAAGAAGGAGAAAAAGAAAGGTGATTACCTGAGGAGAAGAAAAGGAGAACAAGAAAGAAGGCAACTTTGCAAGCTTAGTTGGAGTCTCTAAGATGAAATGTAGACAATGAAGTCTTGCATCAAAGAGGAAGCAATTAAGGTGGCAGCAATGGTGTCAAAAACCCAAGTATGTGAGCTGAGAAGAAGGAGCAAACCTGAGAGAGTGAAGCTCCAGTATGCTCCAGGTCTGAGCCGACGTCACTGAGAAGAGTCTTCAGCCAGACCTGAGAAGAAAAAAAAAAAGAAAGCAACGGCAAAGAAGAGGCCGTGAGAAACAAGAAGAAGAAGAAGAAGAGAAAAAGAAGGAAGAGGCGTCAAAAGAGATGTCGTGAGAAGAAGGAGAAGAAGAAGAAGAAGAAAGAGCAAACCTGAGAGAGTGAAGGTGAAGCTCAAAGATGCTCGATGAAATTGAGAATTCATATGAGTGTTTTCTCAACTGAAACGAGAAGGAAGAGAAGAGCCTGCACAAGAAAGAGAAGTGTAAGGCTGAGAGAAAAAAGCAAAGCTGAGACTAAATCGGACAAGAGGTGGTGTCAAGAGAAAGCACCATCACCATTCACAAACCTTCACATGGCCGTAACCCTTCAAGAGCATCCAAGAAGACAAGGAGATCTCTGGAAGAAGCTGTGGAGATAGTGCGGAGGTGAAGATAGTATTGTGAAAGGGGAATTCCTTGCTTGTCCGACACAGTGAAGGTGAAGCTTGAAGATGCTTGTTCAAGTTAAGAATCCTTGTTCAAGTTAAGAATCCATGTGGTTCTCCAACTGAAACAAGAAGGAGAAAAGAAGAAGCCAAGGTTAGAGAAAGACCAAAAGCCAACAGTTCAAGGATCAAACAAACCAATTCCGAAAAGAGCGGAGGTTGATGATTGAAGAACGTAAAAGCTAAGGTTAGAGAAAAACCAAGGTGGAGATTCAAAGAACCAGACGACTAAAGCTAAGCTAAGGTGATGACTTGAAGAAGAAACCAATCAGACAACGGTGCTGATGGATCAAGTCAAAAGATTCTGAGGCTAAGCTAAAGTGATGGTTCAGAGAATCAAACTGAACAAGAAGCTGGTGATCATGAATGACACCAAGCAGAAAAGAAGAAGCTCGCCAAAGTGGAGCAGAAGACGGTTGCAGAGTCAACCACAGGAAACGTGAGAGAAGAGAAAGCTCACCCAAGAGAGGGAGATGAACAAGAACAAAAGGTGCTTACCTAAGAGAAAGGAAGCAGAAGAAGGGAGCCGGTTGCACAGGTGACCAAAGAAGACGTGAAGCATTCAGTCATTCACGCACGATGCTTCAAGAAAAACATGAGGAATCATGGTAAACTTGAAAATGGAAAAGAAAAGTAGCTCACCAGAAAGAGGGAGCTAAAGTTGCGGAGACGTGAGGAGAGCTCACGATGATACCAAGATGTGAACAAAGAAAATGCACAGAGGAGAGGAGAAGACGCTCACCAAAGAAGGAGCTGAAGACATGAGGTTGCAGAGACAACCTGAAAAGTCATGAAGAAATTTCAGAAACCAGAGGAGATGGTGCAGAATAAAAGGAAAGAAGAAGAAGCTCGATTAAGGAGAATCGAAGCAAGAGGAAGATTGATGCGTGAAGGTTCTGAGCAAAAGAAAAGTAGAAACAAGGAAGCTTACTCGTGAGCTGTGCAAATGACGTGAATCGGATTCGCACAGGGAAGAAGCAATTCACCAAAGAAGAAAAGAAGATCAATAGGCGATGGGATTCAAATCCCTAAATTGGAATGGGGAAATTCAATCAAGGATCCAAGAGGGAGTGTTGGAATTGTATCCTTGATTGAACCTGAAAAAGAGAAAAGAAGCTCCATGAGAAGAAGAAGAAGAAGAACAGAAGAAGAAGCGTATGAAGAAGAAGAACGAAGAAGATGATTTGGTCTGTCAATCTGAAAGTCAACAAGACAGAAGAATAGCATCATGGGCTTTGTGTGGCTTTGGTAATAAGGAGACATTGGGCCAGCGGATTTGTTCAAAGCCCAAAGTGAAGAAGTAACTTGTGTTTGTGTTTTAACTAAGTTAGAGTTGTGAGTTGAGTGTCTAGAGGGAGTTGTTAAAGAGAGTTGTTGTGTAAGCAAGCTTTGCTTGTGTAAGAGAGTCTAGTATATTAGGTGTATGATGAAAGTGTGTTTGAAAGTAGAAGAAGTAGTATAAGTAAGTGTAAGTGAGTTGTTGTAAGAATTCATCCAATGTAAGCAATGTAGAAGATTAAAGTGAAATGTGTTTCTTGTTCTCTCTAACACAAACCAAACATGAAAAAGAGAGAGGAGTAAAACACAGAGGGAGAGTGAGAGAGCTCACGACAGCAAGAGAGAAATAAGAGTGAAAGAGTGCAGAACACAAACCTGTGTGTTCAAGAAGAGAAAAGCTTGTTCTAAAGAGATAAAGCAAGAAGTTAAACAAGGAGGAAGAGGAAGATCATTGCTTTCATCTCTTAAACCCTAATTCTCAAAATGCTCCCAAATTCATGAAGAAGTTTGTCGAGTTTATCACCGGTTGAAGGAGTATCTTAAACTGTTCTTGACTTCGCAGTTAATTATGATACCAGTAAATTCGTGTTTTCGTTTTTTTTTTTTAAAGAACGAAAAAGTCAACTGTTCAGTTTCAATCTTAAATAAATGAATAATCCAATCTCAATCCACTCGCTAGAGTACTAGACGCAGAGTATTTACTTGTTCAGGAACCATCTCCTTGGGAACTTTGCAACCCATCATGCTTCACATTTCCTTCTGAGGCTTTGAGCCAAATCTACCGTCTCTTGCAGTTGCAGAGAGCAATCAATCTCCGTTATTTGTTTAAAACTCGCAAAAAAGTCTTTAACATATTGTAAGTACATTTGTAATTTCATACCAAAGTCATTCATCTAACAAATTAAAACAGTATTGATTAGTCAGTGCGTGTACCTCCTTTTATTGAATATTTCTGACCATATGAGACTTGTGCATTCCACTTTAATTGCCATAGCAAAATAAGTAATACACTTTCGTATCGAATATCTTCTCTGGATAGACATATGTATGTTGTTACCTAACAAAGTATTTTTGCACAACAAAGCCCAAACTGTCATCGATCGAACAAATTTATACATTTTGCATGTTAGCATATGTATCGAAATTTCCACAATGATCAAATTTGTCACTGTGATCCATTTGCGATGGCAAGTATTGACGGTTTTATATTATTGTTCAGTTTTAAATTATTATTTTTTTTCGGCTTTTGCTATAAAAATTTTAGCGTCACAAAATTTCTTCGTAATTTCTCTGTTTCTTCATTTTTTCTTTTTGACCCGAACCTTTAACAACTTTAAGTAACCGATAAAAAGAGATTTGGAGAGCCATAATAAGTGTTTTTCCGCAATGGAATCTACCAAAACATTGGCTTTCCTAGAATAAACCACTGAAACATATTGAGTTTTGGTAACACTAGATTGACATCCAAATACGGAAAACGATCCAAATTAAAAGAAATTTTGATTTAATGAATAACCACAAAATATATAACTATATATTAATGCTGGTGACTCTGTCATCATATTACGTGTTATCATTTGGACCCTTTTTTTTTCTTTCAATAATGACTTGTCATGGTGTAATTGGATGAAATGACATATTTATATCGTTACTTACTGGTCGGTAGTAAAACAACCTTAAGGCAAAACCCACTAATCAGTTCTGGTTTTTTTCACTCTCTGTTCCAAAGAAAATGACGGATTCTCATCTTACCTCAAATCATCTTCCTTTCATCCGAATTCACAAAAACGGTCATGTCGAGCGCCTGAGCAGCAACGAGATTGTCCCGGCTTCACAGGACCCACAAAACGACGTTGTTTCAAAAGACGTTGTGTACTCACCGGAGCATAACCTCTACGTTCGTCTCTTTCTCCCTCACAAATCCGCAGAACTCGCCGCCGGTAAAAAACTACCACTACTTATATACTTCCATGGTGGAGGTTACATCATGCAGTCCCATTTCTCTCCTGTTTACAACAACTACGTCGCGGAGGTTGTCAGAAGCTCTAACTGCCTCGCCGAGTCGGTTCAGTACCGCCGTGCCCCCGAGCATCCGGTACCCGCGGCCTATGATGATTCGTGGTCTGCCATTCAGTGGATATTTTCTCATTCTGTTGGATTTGGTGAAGAAGTTTGGATCAACGAATACGCCGATTTCAACAGAGTTTTTGTCGCCGGAGATAGCGCCGGCGCTAATATATCGCACCACATAGCGATGAGAGCAGGCAAAGAGAAGCTCGACCCTAGAATCAAAGGCGTTGTTATGGTGCATCCAGGTTTCTGGGGGAAAGATCTGATCGACGAGAAAGATGTGCAAGACGAAGGAATCAGGAGCGGAGTCGCAGAAATCTGGGGAAAATACGCGAGTCCCAATAGCGTCGACGGCGTGAATGATCCGTGGCTGAATGTTGTCGGATCCGGGTCGGATGTATCCGGCTTGGGATGTGGGAAGGTTTTGGTTGCGGTGGCCAGAAAAGATGTGTTTTGGCGGCAAGGATTGGCTTACGCGGTGAAGCTGTAGAAGAGTGGGTGGAAAGGAGATTTGGAAGTGGTGGAGGAAGAAGAGGAAGGACATTGCTTCCATCTCCGTAACCCTAATTCTGAAAATGCTTTGAAACTGATGAAGACGTTTGTAGCGTTTATCATCACATCCTCCGCTGAATAGTTTTTTTTCCCTTGTTGATGGAATCAGTATTAAGTTTAGGTCCAATAAATTTCATCAAGTATGGTGATAGTATATTGACATCTTAATGTAAACTGTATCTTATCATATAAATGAAATTAATGAGATAATGATTTTATTATTGTCTCTAGATTGTGAAGGTAAACCAGATTCACAATCACTGTCCTTGGAGAAAGTAATACAAGAATGAACTATTACATGTACAATATAATCTAAAAAATAATGGGTCATATATAGTTAAATGAACTAATACACTAATTATTACATGTATCCATATAATCTAAAATAATGGTTCATACTTTTTATTTTAAATTTTTACTTTTGATTTAAATAGAATTATTTGACAAAGCAAATAAATAATTAAGTTCTTTTGCGGATTTCTTCGTCAAATTATTCGAACTATAACTATTTGAATTGGAATTAGTTGACGGGTTAGCCTACCCTCCTTTTTTTTTTTCAACATCTATTTTTATTTGTATCTAAATATTCAATACTATTACATAAAAATTACAAACATAAACAAACTGAAGATATTTGAAAAATAATAAAACAAAAGAAAATAAACTTAGCAAAACTTTTCGAATAAAAGATTTACTCGCTCTAAAATTCGTATTCCCAATGTTGCGATCTTCGTCTTCGGTTATGCACATAACCATTTTAATCACCAATTTTTGTTGTATAACATTGACCAGTTCCCAATTTAGAGCTATAGATATTCTTCGGGTAAGAACCCAATCTATTGATTCTTCCAGAAGACATAAAGAATGAGACTGCCAACCTTCAACGATTGTACGAATATCGCCATGCAACAAAGTGGATGCAACTCCTGTCCATCCTCTCTTCCTTGATGATTTCATTGATTTTCCAAGATCCCAAATTCGTCGACCAAGGCACCAAAAAACTTGACCAAGGCACCAAAAAACTTGACGGATTTTATACTTGATCTCAAACATGTTGTACCAATTATCAAGAGCGTCGTCGGCCCCCAGGCTGAGATCATGAACTGCACGGCGACGGATTATATCGACCATGTGTTGAAATTTGATGTAGAAGCAAAAGTAGAAGAGAATAAAAGAGATGATAAGCGGATGCGAAAAATAATACTGAAAAACTGTTTGATCCTTGGAAAGACGAGCAAAACAGTTAGAGAAAGGAAACAAAGTGAGCACAGATCCATGAATGGAGATTCCCACTTCGTTAATGAACGGGTCATGAGGAGAAACACCAGGAAATTGCTCTACTCTGACCAGGTCCGGTCCGTACTTGTTGGGCGCCTAAAGCCCAGAAAAAAATTTCTAGCCCATTTATAAATAATGCATAAAATGAAAGATAAATGAACATGCCTAAGAATCGAACACGCGACTATTAACATCATAAACCGACTCTTAACCACTAGACCAAGAGTACATCTTACGAAATTGGCGCCCCTTAATATGTATTAATTATTTAGCGCCTAAAGCACCAGCTTGTTGGGCTTTAGCCCAGGGCCGGCCCTGACTCTGACCACGAAAGAGACACTAACCGCTAAAGAAGAAGCAGTTAGGAGAAGACACTTTGCAAAGAAGCATAACCGTAAAATCGCTTTTACGATCGCCTTCAGAGACATGAAGACGTGACGACACACAAAAGTATAGTACTACTAGTTATGATATGTAACTTAGCCTACCCTCCTTTAATTTTTATTAATGTAAAATTACATTTTTCAAACTAAAACAATTATTTTATAAAAATTAATGGTATACTATAATATTTTAAAATTATAAATATGGATATATATATATATATATCTAAATCCATAAGTATTCTACAAAATCATACTATAACTATATAATTAATAAAATTGTACAGTATTATCATCTATTTCAAAATAAAATTATTATATATCTCAAATAATAACTTTCACAAATATATTTTTCATACAAATAGAAAAAATGAACCAAAAATATCATCCGTTCGTATAACATCTTAAAACTACATATTATATTTATGCAAAAAATAAAACTGTCAACATATTTTAAACTTCTAAATTTACAAATATATATTATTAAAAAGAAAATTGAATATCTTTATAAAAAAATCTCGGCCCTAGGACGGGCCGGGTTCTAGTTCATATCTACCTAGATAATATTGTATATTAAGTTTAGTTTGTATTGTTTGCTGTTATTGCTCACCCTGGTTTTAATGTATGTTTGTTAGTTGTTGCCTTTAAATTTATCTTCATCTTCTGGCAAATATTGTCTTCCATCTCTCATAATGTTGTTCGTCTCCTCTTTATCATCTACAGAAAATTATTAATAATCAATATCATTTAAATTTATCTATATGTAAATTAAATTAACGTGTTAGTTATATTTCTCTTCATATAGCTGTTTGTTTTAGTATTGAAAATTCTGTCAACAATATCTATTATATAACATTATCTATCGAAGATAATATTTGTAGAAATGACTTGTGCTCTTGTTGCCCTTTTCTTTATTTTGATTTGATTTTTTCTTCGAAAACATAAATTACTGAAATTAATCTGAATGTGCTTAAATCTGAAATCCATCATGAACAATGTGGGCTAGAAAACTTTTTTGGGCTTGTTAAGTTTTGGATTACTTGGAGCAAAATTTCACTTGAATTAGCATTTTTGTGGGACACGTATCAGGTAGAGGCATTGAAAAGGAGAAAGCCTTGCCTAATTATATATAAACTAGATGATACCCCGCACGCGGGTATAATATTTGATATATAATTTATTATTATATAAATTGTTACTATGCTATCATAGTAATAAGTTTTTTATGGTTAATATACTATATGTATCTAATCTAATAAACAATAGTAATATATCATCAAATATAATATAAATTTTATTAAAAAAAATACTTATAATATTATAATTTTCATAAATTTAAAATAATTTTAATATTTTCACAATTTATCAAGTAACTAATATTTGAATTTCCATCAAACAAAAGTACATAAATATTTGGATATTCAGTTTAATAACGTAGTTCAAATAAAACTTTATTAAATCAAATAAAAGCTTTTAAATTTTGGCGTCTATTAAATACTTCATATATGTAATTCAAAATTATGAGTAATTTAAATTATTTATAAAAAATATGCATGTCATCCTTTCATTTTATAGTCCATGTGATACAAAACTTGTATTTATATAATTTCTAAAATTTAAATGTCACACAAACCATTAAATCTCTTAATTATATGCTTTTAAATGTTTGAATTTATTGATACCATTAAAATAGAGAAAAAATCTGAGAGAATATATATATTTCCATATATTAAAAAAGTGTATTATTTTTTTTTGACGTGTCTGAATGTAAATATTTCATTGGTTAATTTCTCCTAAAATTGTTCTGAGTGAGACATGTGGCTGAATTTTCTCTCTCTGTCTTCTCAATTAATATATAGGGGATATTGTATATAACATAGACTATTTGATTTTCTTAGCAAATGAATAGGAGATGTTCATATTTAGTAGAGATTCCTAACACAATTATGTTAATAAATAAACTAAAAATTAAAATAAATAGAAAGAATAATAAATGAAAATAAATATAATCAATTTAGTAAATAGACACTACAAACATTATAGTACTAGGTGATTCTCCCGTGCTCATGCACGGGTATAAATATTTTTAAAGTAACTCACTTAAAATTATTGTTAATATTATTTTTTATTTATTTATAAGTTTCTATTTGCTTTGTCAACTATATGAATTCATGTAGATAGAAGATTGTTTTAAATAATTTTAAGATGTTATATATCTTATTAAACATTTTTTGGTATAAAAATTTAGATAGGCACCGTTATTCATTTTTATATTTATTATATAGCATATATTCCTTTGAATTGAAATACAATTATTTTTTTGTTCTATCTAGGCTAAAGTTGGCTCAATTTTTTTATCTTAGATTTGTAAAGCTATTATTGTAAAATTTTAGTATATTTTTTTGTTTAATTATTTTTCTTTTCCAATATCACATTAATAAAAGGAAAAAATTTTAAAAAATAAAATAATTTTTGCATATATAAAAAACGAAAAATACAAAAAGGAAAGTATTTAATAAAGGGAAATAATTTTTGCATATATAAAAAGGAAAATTACAAAAAGGAATGTATTTAATAAAGGGAAATAATTTTTGCATATATAAAAAAAGGAAAATTACAAAAAGGAAAGTCTTTTTGAAGTCATACTAAAAAGAAAAAACTTTAAAATAATTTTAAAAATTAGGAAAGTAAAACTTCCCTTTATTTATATGAATATGAATACGTTTTCAAAAATTTATTAAAAATAAAAATTAAGACTTTCTTTTATTTTATCTCTTTAAGGGTATGCTTGTAATCAACCACTGTAAGAATCAACGTGAGCGCGACACATATGCAAATAACTTCTCACTTAAAATTATTGGTTAATATTATTTTTTATTTATTTATAAGTTTCTATTTGCTTTGTCAACTATATGAATTCATGTAAATAGAAGATTGTTTTAAATAATTTTAAGATGTTAAATATCTTATTAAACATTTTTTGGTATAAAAATTTAGATAGGCACCGTTATTCATTTTTATATTTATTATATGGCATATATTCTTTTGAATTGAAATACAATTATTTTTTTGTTCTGTTTAGGCTAAAGTTGGCTCAATTTTTTTATTTTAGATTTGTAAATCTATTATTGTAAAATTTTAGTTTATTTTTTAGTTTAATTGTTTTTCTTTTTCAAAATCACATTAATAAAAGGAAATAATTTTAAAACATAAAATAATTTTTGCATATATAAAAAACGAAAAATACAAAAAGGAAAGTATTTAATAAAGGGAAATACTTTTTGCATATATAAAAAAGGAAAATTACAAAAATGAAAGTCCTTTTGAAGTCATATTAAAAAGAAAAAACTTTAAAATAATTTTAAAAATTAAGAAAGTAAAACTTCTCTTTATTTATATAAATATGAATATGTTTTCAAAAATTTATTAAAAATAAAAATTAAGACTTTCTTTTATTTTATCTCATTAAGGGTATGCTTGTAATCAACCACTGTAAGAATCAACGTGAGCGCGACACATATGCAAGTGACTTCTCAAATAATATTATTAAGATATTTTTCTTTTCCAATATCACATTAATAAAAGGAAAAAATTTTAAAACATAAAATAATTTTTGCATATATAAAAAACGAAAAATACAAAAAGGAAAGTATTTAATAAAGGGAAATAATTTTTGCATATATAAAAAGGAAAATTACAAAAAGGAAAGTATTTAATAAAGGGAAATAATTTTTTCATATATAAAAAAGGAAAATTACAAAAAGGAAAGTCTTTTTGAAGTCATACTAAAAAGAAAAAACTTTAAAATAATTTTAAAAATTAGGAAAGTAAAACTTCCCTTTATCTATATGAATATGAATACGTTTTCAAAAATTTATTAAAAATAAAAATTAAGACTTTCTTTTATTTTATCTCTTTAAGGGTATGCTTGTAATCAACCACTGTAAGAATCAACGTGAGCGCGACACATATGCAAATAACTTCTCACTTAAAATTATTGGTTAATATTATTTTTTATTTATTTATAAGTTTCTATTTGCTTTGTCAACTATATGAATTCATGTAAATAGAAGATTGTTTTAAATAATTTTAAGATGTTAAATATCTTATTAAACATTTTTTGGTATAAAAATTTAGATAGGCACCGTTATTCATTTTTATATTTATTATATGGCATATATTCTTTTGAATTGAAATACAATTATTTTTTTGTTCTGTTTAGGCTAAAGTTGGCTCAATTTTTTTATTTTAGATTTGTAAATCTATTATTGTAAAATTTTAGTTTATTTTTTAGTTTAATTGTTTTTCTTTTTCAAAATCACATTAATAAAAGGAAATAATTTTAAAACATAAAATAATTTTTGCATATATAAAAAACGAAAAATACAAAAAGGAAAGTATTTAATAAAGGGAAATACTTTTTGCATATATAAAAAGGAAAATTACAAAAATGAAAGTCCTTTTGAAGTCATATTAAAAAGAAAAAACTTTAAAATAATTTTAAAAATTAAGAAAGTAAAACTTCTCTTTATTTATATAAATATGAATATGTTTTCAAAAATTTATTAAAAATAAAAATTAAGACTTTCTTTTATTTTATCTCATTAAGGGTATGCTTGTAATCAACCACTGTAAGAATCAACGTGAGCGCGACACATATGCAAGTGACTTCTCAAATAATATTATTAAGATATTTTTCTTTTCCAATATCACATTAATAAAAGGAAAAAATTTTAAAAAATAAAATAATTTTTGCATATAAAAAACGAAAAATACAAAAAGGAAAGTATTTAATAAAGGGAAATAATTTTTGCATATATAAAAAGGAAAATTACAAAAAGGAAAGTATTTAATAAAGGGAAATAATTTTTTCATATATAAAAAAGGAAAATTACAAAAAGGAAAGTCTTTTTGAAGTCATACTAAAAAGAAAAAACTTTAAAATAATTTTAAAAATTAGGAAAGTAAAACTTCCCTTTATCTATATGAATATGAATACGTTTTCAAAAATTTATTAAAAATAAAAATTAAGACTTTCTTTTATTTTATCTCTTTAAGGGTATGCTTGTAATCAACCACTGTAAGAATCAACGTGAGCGCGACACATATGCAAATAACTTCTCACTTAAAATTATTGGTTAATATTATTTTTTATTTATTTATAAGTTTCTATTTGCTTTGTCAACTATATGAATTCATGTAAATAGAAGATTGTTTTAAATAATTTTAAGATGTTAAATATCTTATTAAATATTTTTTGGTATAAAAATTTAGATAGGCACCGTTATTCATTTTTATATTTATTATATGGCATATATTCTTTTGAATTGAAATACAATTATTTTTTTGTTCTGTTTAGGCTAAAGTTGGCTCAATTTTTTTTATTTTAGATTTGTAAATCTATTATTGTAAAATTTTAGTTTATTTTTTAGTTTAATTATTTTTCTTTTTCAAAATCACATTAATAAAAGGAAATAATTTTAAAACATAAAATAATTTTTGCATATATAAAAAACGAAAAATACAAAAAGGAAAGTATTTAATAAAGGGAAATAATTTTTGCATATATAAAAAAGGAAAATTACAAAAATGAAAGTCTTTTTGAAGTCATATTAAAAAGAAAAAACTTTAAAATAATTTTAAAAATTAAGAAAGTAAAACTTCTCTTTATTTATATAAATATGAATATGTTTTCAAAAATTTATTAAAAATAAAAATTAAGACTTTCTTTTATTTTATCTCATTAAGGGTATGCTTGTAATCAACCTCTGTAAGAATCAACGTGAGCGCGACACATATGCAAGTGACTTCTCAAATAATATTATTAAGATTAGATATATGGTAGTTTTACAGGATAAACGATCTTATGATATTTTTATATTGGAAATAATGAAATTAACTTAAAATAATTTTCCTTTATCTATATTTTATAATTGCTTGAAATATTTTGAATAATACTTTTAAATTTTCCATATTGATTGAATTTCAATTGTGTTTCGTTTAAATCTTTTATATTTAACCATTTACTAATTGTTTTTGAAAAATTTGATGCAGTTAAACTTAAAAAAAAAAAATAATGAAAACAATTATTGTTTACTTTTTTAGGAAATTTCAATAGTATTTAGTAATAGAAATAAAAAAAACAAAAAAAAAGTTGAAAAAACTAGGACATGACACGTCAATACAAATGCATTCAAAAAGTTTCTGCTTTAATATATAAAAATCATTGGAATTCCTTTTTAACCGGACCATCGACAAATCCAGTCCCAGAATGGGCCGATACATCAAGACCCAATTCATCCATCGTCTAATTGTCTCCACTCGGATTAGAAGCTCACGTTACTTGAGCTCGACGTTATATAACAGTGAGCTAACGTTATATATACACCAAGGAAAAGCTTGTTGCTTTCGATGTGAGACGTATCTTGACTACTGTATATATCGCAGTTAAATTATAAACATAATTTATTTACTTAATTTAATTCACCTCTTCCAAGAAAAACCTAGAATCAAAACTCCTTTGCCGTCGGGTTTTATTTAATTTTCAGTTCTTCCCCAGAGAAGACACATTCAGGCTGCCATGCTCCGATCCATGGTGGAGGTTACATCATGCAGTCCCCTTTCTCCCCTGTTTACAACAACTACCTCGCGGAGGTTGTCAGAAGCTCTAACTGCCTCGCCGTTTCGGTTCAGTACCGCCGTGCGCCGGAGCATCCCACACCGACGGCGTATGATGATTCTTGGTCCGCCATTCAGTGGATATTTTCTCATTCTGTTGGGTTTGGTGAAGAAGTTTGGATCAACGAATACGCCGATTTCGACAGAGTTTTTGTCGCCCGAGATAGCGCCGGCGCTAATATATCACATCATATGGCGATGAGAGAAGGCAAAGAGAAGCTCGACCCTAGAATCAAAGGCGTTGTTATGGATGTGCAAGACGAAGGAATCAGGAGCGGAGTCGCAGAAATATGGGAAAAAAATCGTGAGTCCGAATAGCGTCAATGGCGTGAATCCGTGGCTAAATGTTGTCGGATCCGGGTTGGATGTATCCGGCTTGGGATGTGATAGGGTTTGGTTGCGGTGGCCGGAAAAGATGTGTTTTGGCGGCAAGGATTGGCTTACGCTGCGAAGCTGGAGAAGAGTGGGTGGAAAGGAGAGTTGGAAGTGGTAGAGGAAGAAGATGAAGGACATTGCTTCCATCTCCGTAACCCTAATTCTGAAAATGCTTTGAAACTGATGAAGACATTTGTAGCGTTTATCATCACATCCTCCGCTGAATAGTTTTTTTTTTTTTCCCTTGTTGCTCAACTATGGAATCGGTATTAAGTTTAGGTCCAATAAATTTCATCAAGTATGGTGATAGTATATTGACATTTTAATGTATACTGTATCTTATCATATAAATGAAATTAATGAGATAATGATTTTATTATTGTCTCTAGATTGTGAAGGTAAACCAGATTCACAATCACTGTCCATGGAGAAAGTAATACAAGAAGTTTGTGATTGGTCAAAGAATGTATCAATTTGCAATAAATAACTTGTAAGTAACGTCAACATGAGAGAGATTGAATTTTATCAGGAAGGTTTGCCACCTCTGGATACATTGTCTGTAAATTGCACAAAGGTGATAAAACTACAAATATTTTCAGCAAGGTATAACTATGGACCTCAAAATTCTTGATCCCTGTTCAACATTGATGGTTCATAGGCGTAATTGTTTTTTCAATTTTATTGCATGAGAAAAAGTTTTGTTTGAGAAATTGAAACCTGTAACTTAGAGCAGACATGATAATTCATATTTTCTTTGTGATGAGATTGGAAAAGTCTCTGCATATCAATATCTTATAATAGATACGGTTTAGGACTGAGCCCAAAGGTTATTCTGTTGTTTCTGCTTATGCCTTACTAAAGAACTTTCAAGTTTTGTTCAACATTTTTTACCCATACGTTGCAAATCAGAATCTAGTCCTTCCGACTCTGATATTTTGTCTGAATCATGAGTCAACTTTGCTTCCACTTGTCCAAAGCACCATCGGCATCTTTCTCACGAGGAAGATCGTTAAGGAAGCAAGAAGCACTGTCATTCATTTTTCCGTAGCTCACTCACTCTTGAATTAATCCAACAGCTCAAATATCTAACTCTTCCAAGAGATCTCTTGAAAGATCCACAAACACTTCTTGTGAAATCAACGATTTAAGTATATATTATTAGGGATTTTTCTTTATTAAAGAAAAATTTATGCAAAGAATAAGCTAAGCGCATGTGCAGCCCAGAGCTAAAAATTAGGTTCTTATTGAATTTTTAAGATTAATTTTATGTTAAGAACTCAAAAATAAAAACTTTGTCATATGACCTCCAATGGAAAACTTGGTAAAGATGCTATAAAAAAAATTTAAAGGTTGTTATAGTCTGCGATTAATCCAATATCGGGAAAAATATATACATTCCAACAGCTAACAATATAACCATAGAATCATCAGCAATATATAACAGTATCATAATCACCTGGAACCGACACATATACAATAGTTTTTGTCAGCAATCTAAACCAGTATCATAACTCCAAGCATCGGTAACGTTCGTTTAGACCATGACAAAGAGGTGAGGACACTGGCATACCTGTGGCATACCTGGGTTAGTTACTCTGACGAATTTATATGGCACATCATCAGGATGGTTCACATAAACTCTACGAGATGGCAAGGAACAGTTGAGTTCCCATTTTCATCAATCTTCACCTATGAACGACTTGATTGGCCTCTCTTCTTAAGGAGTTGAGGTAACACTTTCCAACCTGAAAACAACAATTTCGACCTCAAATCCAAATTCACTTATGCAACCTCATCTTCTTCAAGGAGTTAACAAAGAGAGAGCGAACAGAATCCAGCATAAAACATTAATTGAAAGTTAGTTAGATGCATTTTTCTCAACGTACCATTGCACCTTAATGTTGTTGATGTGTCTGGCAATATAACAAACAAATTAAAACCCCCAGAACCCAAGAACTAAAAGAAGGATAAGGACTCCTGATCCATACTTAGGCAGTAGAATCTCAAATAACAGATTATTTACTTGATTACAGTCAAAAGTGTAAGTTTCATAGCAGAGTATGGAGCCACTCAGAAATAAATCTCACTAGTTTTAAGAAGATACAGTTCACAATCCTAGAGTGTAGTATCAACATTGCTGTCAGGTTCGTTAGACATATTCAGATTTCAGAATCCACAAATGTTGAGAACCAGACAGCTAAGCAATCACAAGAAATATGCTGATCAAAAGCAATAACACAGTAACTAAAGATTAGGATGAAAATGCATTTGTTACATTCGTTGGACAAAAGAAAACAAAATCAAATCATATATTATGACTAAACTAAAGCTTTTGATATCGATTCCAAACACCATTTAGCGAAGGTTATTAACATCTGCCGACTAGGAACAAATCCAATTTAACAAGGATGAGATGACAATTATCGAATTCATGCTTCTCTTCGAAATTACCCATCTCTCTCTCTCTCTTCTCTCTGTGTCTCACAAATCCCAGGATTAAATTTTCGAAGCTGAGATCGAAATCTCTTGACACGGAGACGATTCGTCATGCTGAATTTCATCTCCATTGTTGAGATCGCCAGAATTTTTTCCATTGTTGAAATCGCCGGAGAGATGAGACCAAAGTCAACTTTTTTTCTTCTTTCTTCCATCACGGGAAAATTCTCTTCAAGACACGTGTCTAATAGTATATGTTTCTAAAAAATCCTATATAGTATACGTTTCTCTTCTTTACTTCTTCCAATACAATTTTTTCATTTTATTTAATACAAGAAATCTTATTAAGACCCAGTACATATCTGGGCTGCACATGCTCTAATAATAGTCTCCGGAGAGTTCGCCCTAGCCGCACTTTCTCTCGGGCACAGATATCAAAGCTTTTTTGTGATTTCGTTCTCCGACGCCAGTGGAGCAATGGCTCGCCGGCGTCGACATCCCTCTTCCCTGTTCGTCTTCTTCTCAGATCCGTCTCTGTCTTTTGGATCTATGTCTCTTTTGTTTCTTGTGCTGTTCTCGTGTTCGTTTGCTTCTGGTTCTACGTTGAGTTTCGGTGCTCACCATCTCTCTTCTCCGGCTATGAGATCGATCCAGGGTCCTTGCCTCTTCGACACCATCCATCTGCCATTGTTGACGGTTCTGTTTTTCTATCTGCGTCACTCCACAACGTTTCTTCCGACGACGGCTCTATCGTCGATGCTTGCCTTAGTCCACTCCCTCCATCCTTCCAACAGAGCTCTCTCCATGGTGGACCTTGAGATGGGATCTCTGAATTTCTTGAGGACAGACTTTTTGGTTTCACCAGATACGGCAGCTCTCTCGCCACCACCTCTTTTCCTTCCGATCTGCGTGACCTGTGCAGTTTTTCTATCTCTCCATGACCTGACAAAATCAGCTACTCCTCCGCAGCCACCACTCTCCTTCCCTACAGCTTTGTACGTGAGATCTCGACCTTCACCAGAGGACCACCACGACCTTCACCAGAGGACCACCACGACCTTCATTTGTACACCCTATCAAGACCACATTATGCGACCACCACAAGTTTCATGGTAGCTGTGGCGAGTTCTCTTGACATCCCGGTGAAGATATTTTCGACTATCCCTGACAAAGACTCTCCTTCCGACGGTCGGACAAAGACACAAGAGTGTCATGCCTTTCATCACATCAACATGTGGTCAGCCCCTCAACGTTCATTTTTTTGGGCACCAAGGCCCATAACTTAGTTCCAAGTCGGACTTGTGATGCATTATTTTCAGGACCATACGTCCAAATACAGGTGGTCAAGACCTTTTTCTTCTGATGTTGCCTACGGTTCTGGAGCTTCACAGCTCTTGCCGGTCAACAGGCCTTGGTGTATCGTTTGTCGAGGAGTTAGAGGTAGCCGACGATGGCGACAATCCTCCTCTGTTCAATTTCGACCACCACCGACAGCGCTTCAAGCCTGTTCTCAACCCCAATCATTTGGGTGTATAAACGTCGATTGTTATTTCGACTATCCAATGCTCCTTCGAGTAAATGCTTTCGGGTTACGAGTGAAGCTTCTTCACGGTTTCTTCACGCTGCTGAGCAAGTCTCGCCCCTTAATGCTTCAATCCTTTATCGTAATGTACTGCTCTCCTTTATTTGTTTTGCCGTTGAGTTTACCTCCGGTTGTATCAATCGCAGCCGCTTAGGCTTTAATATTTAATATAATCAGTTGTTCAAAAAAAAATGCAAAGAATAAGCTAACCTGATGATCCGGAACGTGCATGATATTACTCATCCTGAAATCTTTCCGTGCAAGCTTGACTCCAACACCCATACGATTAAACTTTCGTCTATTTGGGGTTTTAGTTAAAAAAAGATGATTTATTTATTATATTCTCATAAAAAGGACGAAATCTTCAGTATTCGTATTTTATTAATCCCCCATTTTAAAGAGAAAAAAAACTCTACTTGGGTGTTCAGTTTAAATTTTTTGATTAATTTGAAGGTTATGTTCCGTATCTTTAAGCTTTAGTTAGTATTTCTCTGTGTGTTGGAGTCTCTCGATAGATTAGAGGGTTTAGCTTAGGCTTAGTCATGTGAGCATCACGTGTAAGTAGCTGAGATATAAAGCTACCTTTAGTCTTCGTCTAGATTCATTCACGAGATAGAGAGAGAATAGAGATAGAGATCGAGAGCTCCATTGTTGTAACAAGAACAGCTCAAGCTCGAGCAAGTTTTAGTGGATTGCTGAGTGGCGCAGCCCCGGTGATGTAGCTCTTCTTCCGAGGTTGCGAAGAGGAGTGAACACCGGGTAAACAGTTCTTTGTGTCGTTCTTGCTTTCTTTATGTTGTTATTTGTTCACCTTAGATTCTTAGATCTTAGGCTCGTACATAATTTATTGGGAAAACTGACAAAAAATTCCTCGATTATTCACTTTTTGCCAAACTAATATCAAACTTTTTGGTCAGCCAAAAAGGTTCTCTACTTTTGTTGATTAATTGTTTTAAACTTCAGTTTTTACTGACCAAATTGTTTTAATTCCTAACTTTTGCTAACTAAGCTCTTTTAGTCTCATGAAGCTAAAACGATTTAATGAACAAAAGTTTATGTTTTTTAATTAAATAAAAGTTTGTTCTTTTTTTGGCTTTTTTATCTTTTCAACTGAAATAATTATAAATAAAATTAAAAGTTATAAAAATGACTGTGAATGAAAAAGATATATATATAAAATAAAAACTACGACTAAAATAATTATAAATAAATTATTGGGTGTAAAAATGATCGTGGATGAGAAATACCAAAAAAAACTCTAATTCATTGATTCTGAAAAAAATATAATCTTATATATAATGAGCCAAGGCTCCTTCCTCACTTTGCACCACATAATGTCAGGTGGCGTTTTAATTTTGAGTCTAAGAAAAAAATGAAATAAGAAAATGGTGTCTAGTGGACTCGAACTCGGATAAAGAGAGTTTTAAACATACACCTATAACCACTGAACCATGTTGTTTCGTTGACAATGTTTACCGAAACAAATATATAAACAATATTATAGTAAAAATGTCTTCAAATTCTTTCTCGATTAATCCCCTAGTAATCTCAGATTTTTCGGTAACTCGCTAGGTCCAGACCCACAGCCCGACTAACGCCTAGCGAGTTCCCAAACCTGGGTTAACACTAACAAAAAATACATTCGTTAAAGAAGTTGATGAGAAGTGAATAAAGAATTCGAGCAACAATACATTCTGATAACACTAATAAAAAACTATTCGATTACAAATCATGGTTTACTTTAATTTTAGATTTAGCAACCTTTTTATATATAAAATATAATAAGTGTGTTGTATTTAATAATGATCTTTAATCCTAAAAAGATAGAATTGATCTATTTTAAACTCATTAAAATGTCATACAAGAAAAATTATAATATTCAGAGGTTTTCAATGGAGAAGTACATTTCATCAAGAGACAATTCATGAGTTTTTTTTATAGAAAGAGAGACAATTCATGAGATCGTCTATGGTCACATAAACAGTTTCAATATTTGAATGTAAAATATAGTTTTTATAAGTAAAATTTGCAATAATTTTTTTATGAGATATAGTTCTAGCCATGAAGAAATGAAAAACTATATCTTGCAATCCTCACCAATTAATCTTATATTGACATAAAAACGTAAAAAGTTTAAAAAAATAAAAAAAAATATCATTAGATAAATAAAATCAAAGAAAAATTAATATTAATATATTGATACAAATAACCACATAAAATAACAATAATTATTACCTAACTATATAACCACTGGACCATGTTGTTTCGTTGACAATGTTTACCGAAACAAATATATAAACAATATTATAGTAAAAATGTTTTCAAATTCTTCCTCGATTAATCACCGAGTAATCTCAGATTTTTCGGTAACCGCCCGACTAACGCCTAGCGAGTTCCCAAACCTGGGTTAACACTAACAAAAAATACATTGGTTAAATAAGTTGATGGAAAGTGAATAAAGAATTCAAGCAATAATACATTCCGATAACACTAATAAAAAAACTATTCGATTACAAATCATGGTTTACTTTAATTTTAAATTTAGCAACTTTTTATATATAAAATACAATAAGTGTGTAGTATTTAATAATGATCTTTAATCCGAATAATAAGATAGAATTAATCCATTTTAAACTGATTAAAATGTCATACCAGAAAAATTATAATATCCAGAGGTTTTCAATGGAGAAAAAAATTCCATCAAGAGACAATTCATGAGATCGTCTATGGTCACATAAACAGTTTCAATATTTGAATGTAAAATATAGTTTTTATGAGTAAAATTTGCAATAAAAAGTTTTATGAGATATAGTTCTCGCCATGAAGAAATGAAAAACTATATCTAGCAATCCTCAGCAATTAATCTTATATTGACATAAAAACGTGACAAAGTTAAAAAAAATGAAAAAAATATCATTAGATAAATAAAATCAAAGAAAAATCAATATTAATATATTGATACAAATAAACACATAAAATAACAATAATTATTACCTAACTATATAAATTTGATTATATATTCAACAAAAAAAATAAGACAAACATATACCCCGTGTAAAGAAGAAGAAAAAAAAGTCATTATGGTTAGACATCATCTAGGTTCTGAGATGTGTTCAAATACTGGATAAGGAATTATCACCTATAGGTTACAAATAAGATAATAAGATATCAACACGAAAAAATAACGCGTAACCAATGGGTGCGAAAATGCAAAAGAAAGTAAAAAGAATATTGAAGACTAATTCGCCGGTTTGTTTGTGACAAATAATGTATTCTTAAAATATACATAAACAGAAAAATAAATATTAAAATATTCTGAATTACGTAATTTTATTAGAACTATATATAATACAAATGAAATAAATATATAACCAACGGAATACTACCCTGCGCATACGCGGGGTTAGCAGCTAAAATTGGAAATCATAATTTAAGTTTTCACCTAAAAATTAATTTGGTTTATATTTATTTTGTAAATAATTTAAAATTTTAAACATATGTCCAACATGCTCTTTTTTTAGTATGATTTTTGTTTAATTATAATTTTTCTTATCCAATATTAAAATTTATTAACCCATTATTAAACCATAAAATTAAATAATTAGCTAATACTTATTATTAGATGTATTTTATTAATTCAATATATTCATCCATTTAAATGGTTTTAAAAAATAAACTATTATGTTGATCTATATACTTATATTAATTATTTATTTTTATCAGAGAAAAAGTTAGGGGAAATTTCAAAAATGCAATTTCTTTGGTACACTTTTTCAGTTTTGCATTTGCAGGGAGAACATTTTCATTTTTACACTATCCCATCTTTGAAAAAGACTAAAATAACCTTAACCTTCTTTGATGATCTCTTCTTCCTCCATGAACTTCGGCGGCGATTGCAGCGTGGAGAGAGAGCTATGTGGAATTCGATTGAGAATTTGAAGGAGAATTTGAACAAGATTGCGTTTGATGTGCACGAAGACGACGAAGATGAAAAGGATCTTCACAGTTACAGTTCCGCCAATGGCGACGGTGATCTATCGAACTCTGATCGGAGGAATTCCAATGGGTTTAAGTCCGTTTCTAAGTATCCGATCTCCAATGGAATCGAATCGTCTGCTCATCATGAGGTATTTCATCATGATTAGATAAAATCTCCTGCCCGATTTTATCGATTAAGCATCAGATTTTCACTGAGTTGCGAAATGCGGTGTGTGTGATGATAGGTTCTGGTTTATGATTCAATTTCGTGTTTTAGATTGAGCGGTATAAGGCAGAGATTATAAAACTTCAGGAATCTGAAGCAGATATCAAAGCCTTACTAGTGAATTACGCAACTCTATTAAGAGAAAAAGAGGTATGGATTGTCTTCAAGCCACCTCTACTTTTTTCTGTCTCTCTCGCTATCTTTCTCCTTACACCAAAATGCCAACGGATTATTACAGGATCAGGTTTCCAGATTGAACCAGGAGAATAGCTCATTGAAACAAAAACTGAAAGAGGCTCGAACCGACATATCCAAGGAATCAAATAACAAAGTAGGCACAATATATGTTTGTTTTCATCTCTTGGTGATGCGTGCACTTAGGTTGCATTACGTATTATTCATAGAGCTATACTGTGCGAATTGGAATGCATTATTGATACTTGGTTTAAGAGTGTCCCGATTTATAAAACAATACCAGGATTGATTTACACAGTTTAACTAAACCACCAACTAACTAGAGTCATTAGATGTTTAAGAAACTTTTGAGGTGACGTTTTGCAGGATGGTGAGATTTGGACATTCACTGTTGGAGATTTTGATTCTTCTCGACCTGAACGCACCATTAGTGTGAGCTACAATGGTTTCTTTGAAGGTATATATGCATTTTTGTTTTATGTACATCTAGTTTTTGCCTTATGAAATGGGAATCAATCTTGCTTCTAGTGACATTTTGTGACAAGTTTGTTTGTGATTTAGATGTGAGAGTTGGTGATGAGCTTCGGGTTGATGGTGGAATAGTAATATTTGAAGTGATCGAAAAGATTGGTCCTGATGTCAAGTGTCTATGATTTAAGTTCTATCTCCCTACAACTATTTAGTGATTCTCTTTCTGCAGAACATTGACCAATTTTTGTGAATGAGCTTGTTGCAGGCACTATTGTAGCAACCGGTTCTGTTTCACCATATAAGTATGACAGCGCCAATAATTTATAGAGGTTTATAAAATCTCAAGGATAATTTATAAAGGTTAAGGTTTACTCAAAGGAGCTGAAGGAGTCCATCTTCGGTGTTCCGGAGTTGAAAATCTCACTATCCAAAGGTGTACACTATGCTGCTGTTCGTAGTACTTCTTGAGCTTACATGGTCGACGGTGAGTACATTCGACCCTGAAATAGTGAAAGTGATTGTTTGTTTATATAGCTAAAGTCTGTGTTTCTTCTTTCTGGAGCTTTGTTCATTCCCATTTCGGTTGTTAAATTTGTGATTTTTTTTTCTTTTTTGGTTGTTTTTCAGATTTACAGCTGCAAGGAGATGATGTGTACTACACTTTGGACCACTAGAATAATCATTCAGTAAACTTCCTCCCTTAAAGCTTCTTGAATCTACTATCCTTTCGATGTATATTATTAAAGAAATTTGACAAGAAAGACACTTGTTTTGTTTTCTTATAAATACATGTACATCAAATTACAGATTTCGTGTGCATACTACTACTTACTACAAAATAGATATGCTCTTGTCCGAGGTTTGCAAAGGTTAATAAATTTTACAAATGATGTACTGTTTAGAAAATGATGATATCATTTTATAAGGGTTTATAAATATTTTATAATGTCTTATAAATGATTTTATAAGATATTATAAATGATTTTATAAGGGTTTATATATATTTTTGTTCAGAGCTGCTCCAATTTTTATATAGCATTATAAAACCCAAAACTGAACTATTTATAGATTCTTGTAAATGTTTTTTATAAAATATTATAAAACTATTTAGTTGATAATCAAGAGACTGGGTCGAGTAAGATTGATGAGAATATCATCGTTTCATATTTATAAAATTTTATAAAACCAGAATTATAAAGCCTTATAAAACGATTTGTAAAGCTTTTTTAAACCTTACAAGCCTTTATAAAGTCAAAACTATTCAGCTTTATTAAAAATATTTATAAAACCTTATAAAACTGTTTTCAAAACTTCACAAGACTCTCTATAAAGCCTTATAAAAATCTTATAAAACTTTATAAATCAAAACTATAAAGCTTTATAAACTGTTTATAAAGCCCTTATAAAACCGATTATGCAGCCTTTATAAAACCGTTTATGAAGCCTTATAAAACCCATAAATATAAACCTTTATAAAGCTTTATAATATAGTATAAAAATATTTATAAAGCTTTATAAATCTATTTAAGACACTAAGTCGAGTTAGATTGATGAGAGTAATGTCCATTTTTATAAGGTTTTATAAAACTTGATAAAACCTTTTTTTGATAAAGAACTTTATAAAACCTTATAAGGGCTTACAAATATGAAGCGATGGTGAATATGATTCAAAATCTGTCACAACTGAATTATAAATCATATCAAAGTGGATAACTTCATAACTATATATTATAAATCATTTGGAAGGGCCAATAAATCATTTATAAAATTGTTCTAAAGGTTTATAAATTTTTTATAAGGGTTTATAAATATATTTATGATCAGGGCTTATAATTTGTGATAAGGGAATATAAATCTTTTATAAAAGTTTGCAAATCATTTATAAAGGGTTTTTTAGATCATATTAATCTTTTTTACACATAACCTCTTAAAAATCAATTTACATGGGTTTATAAAGTTTTAAGAAGATTTGTAAAATCTAATTTTTAATGATTTAAGATGTTCTAAATGTTTTTATACGGGTTTCTAAAGTTTTAAATAGATTTTTGAATTCTAGATTTTAATGATTTAAATTATTCTAAAAGGTTTTAGAATGTTAAATATATTTTTATAAAGGTTTAGAAAACATTTATAAGGTCTTATAAAGCATTTTATATAAGTTTATAAATCTATTTATGATCAGGGCTAATAATTTGTGATTAGAGGGCTTATAAATATTTTATATAAGTTTAAAAATTATTTATAAGGGTTTATAAATCTTTTGTGCTTTATAAATTTTTTATAAGGGTTTATAAATATATTTATGATCAGGGCTTATAATTTGTGATAAGGGAATATAAATCTTTTATAAAAGTTTGCAAATCATTTATAAAGGGTTTTTTAGATCATATTAATCTTTTTTACACATAACCTCTTAAAAATCAATTTACATGGGTTTATAAAGTTTTAAGAAGATTTGTAAAATCTAATTTTTAATGATTTAAGATGTTCTAAATGTTTTTATACGGGTTTCTAAAGTTTTAAATAGATTTTTGAATTCTAGATTTTAATGATTTAAATTATTCTAAAAGGTTTTAGAATGTTAAATATATTTTTATAAAGGTTTAGAAAACATTTATAAGGTCTTATAAAGCATTTTATATAAGTTTATAAATCTATTTATGATCAGGGCTAATAATTTGTGATTAGAGGGCTTATAAATATTTTATATAAGTTTAAAAATTATTTATAAGGGTTTATAAATCTTTTGTGCTTTATAAATCTTTTATTAGTCATGAGCTAAATGATTTGTCTTCCTACACTTGTGATGGAAGTGATGAGCTAAATGATTTGTCTTCCTACACTTGTGATGGAAGATCACGAGATATGGCAGCGGCAGAACAGTATGCGTTATTGGAAGGAGCAATTTGAGAGCAGTGAACATATTCTTCATGTCAACATAATCAAAACTTTGATATGATTCTTGACCTAGAACTCTATATAGATACTATTAATATTTTATATGATTATGTACTATGCAGATTCAAAAAAAGTAGAAGGAGGCAACAAGGTTTATGCCGTATGTGTTTGAAGATTCATCTCATGGGGCTGGCAAGTTTGGATATTAGAAGATATTTAACATTTATTTTTCTTTTCTTCTGCTTATGAAGACTATGTTGTGTCTCATGTCCTCTTTGCTCTGTTTTATAAAATTCAATTTTTAGCATCATATGTAGATTTTTAATCCATACCCCTATTGATTATTACAACTTTATAAATCCTTATAAATTATTTATAATAGTTTATAAATGATTTACTAGCATTTATAAATATTTTATAAACCTTTATAAAACTTATTTATAAAGGCTTTATAAATCTTATATAAAGTTTTATAATCTTAATCTTTTATAATTGATTTATAAGGGTTTATACATGATTTATAAGGGTTTAATTTATACATGCTTTATAAGGCTTTAACCAGTTCGAATCCTATATTTTAAATTGGAAAAGGTATATACAAAAATTCATGAAACATTGAAACGATGAGTGTAATGTTACTTTTTAGCACAATATAAGATTTACCTAGAATTAGATTACTGACACAATGGCTCTCAACTTCTGTATTTTATTTGATTCTTGGAGCTTGTTACAAAGATTAAAACATCTCTGTCTATTGTCAAATTGATCCTATTTCTCAGATTTACAAGTTGGTTTTGAGATCATAATACGTTTAAAGAATTTGTGTATCCTTTCCTATTTTAACAACAAAACTACAAAGGATTATACTTATATGTCTTCTTCTACTTGATCTCTATGGCTCACTCATCTTTGTCTTAAGGAGTAGAAGAAGAAGCAACGGACTGTGCGAAATCAGAGTCCATAATGACACCATCCATGGTGTGAATGATTATCTTCCCTCTCTTTAACCCCATTTCTCCGTCTCCACGCCATTCACCACAAGCCCACCACCGTTTCTACTCTTCTTCCAAATCTTCAGTGTAAAACCACTCAGCGACTCGTACAACACCGTCTCGTCCTTCCCTATGTATCCTTCCTCCACTCTATACGGAACCACAGCGAAGCCCATGATCCTCGATACGACGGCGTACTCTTGTCTCCGTCTTCGTCTGTCTTCAAGTGATTTTGTTTTCCGGGTGTTGTTTGATTTCACTATCCCCAGATCTCGACTGAATGCTTTCTCTGACGGCACGAAGGAAGTGAAAACCAAATCTTCAGGGAGCATTTCGACCATCATATTCCCGAAGAACCCAAGTTGTTCGGAGAGATCGTCTCGGAGAAAGAGATGGACACCGGTGATCGGAGGTGTTTCCAATAATCAAAAAAGTCTTCAGCTACGATTCCACCTCCGCCGTCAAATTGCAGATCGCCGTAACCCTAGGGAATCTCGAATCAGCGGTTGTTTCGATGATCGACCACAGCCACAGAAGAACGATGGGAGAAGGAGAGAGAAGGAGAGAGAGAGGTCGTAGATTAGGTTTTTTTTTATTAATTAGATTTATGATTTTTTTAGTTAGATTCATTAAGGGTATAATAGACTTTTAGTCTACTAAAAATAAGTGTATTTTTGCATATCATTTAGGTGGGTGTATTTTTGAAAAGTGGTACTTGAAATGTGGTATTAGTGACAATTTCTCAAAAAGTTATATATTTTTCATTTATATATATGTTAAGAAAATAATTAAATAAAAATAACTAAAATCATTTAAAATAGTCAAAATTTATAAATTAATTGATTTTGTGCATAAAAAAGTTTAAAAATATTGGGGAAAAATTACCTCAACTTTACTATTGACTAATTCTGAGCCTAAAATGACTTATTCAACAAAAATTAATGATTAAAATATTTAATTATTAAAATTTGAATTTTTTTTGATTGATGAAAAAATTCGATATTATTGGCAAACAGCTGAAGATAATTTATATACTTAATTTATTTCCCCTCTTCCAAGAAAAACCTTAAATAAAAAATCTTCCGCCGTCGGGTTTAGTTTACCGCTAGTTCCCTCGCTCTTACTTGTCCCGGTCATCTACTTCAGCAGCTGCTGGAATTGGAAGAGACCTATTTCTACGCCATGGCTTAAGGCTGCTCTCCGCCGCGTGTGGCAGTCTCAATGGGCAGTTTCAAACTGGGATGTGACTTGTGAGAGGGTTTTGGTTGCGGTGGCCGGAAAAGATGGGTTTGGGCGTGGCAAGGAGTGGGTGGAAAGGAGATTTGTAAGTGGTAGAGGAAGAAAAGGAAGGACACTGCTTCCATCTCCGTAACCCTGACTCTGAAAATGCTTTGAAACCGATGAAGACATTTGTAGCGTTTATCATCACATCCTCCGCTGAATAGTATTTTTTTTCCTTGTTGCTCAAGTATGGAATCAGTATTAAGTTTAGGTCCAATAAATTTCATCAAGTTCGGTAATACTATATTGACATCTTAATGTAAACTATATCTTATCATATAAATGAAAGTAACGAGATAATGATTTATTATTGTATCGATTTCATCTCTCTGAATCTCTGTACAGGCAAGACATTAGTGTCCTTGAAGCTCTCGTCTTCTGGTCTTGAGGATCCAGGTTTTGTTTCTCTACCTTGTCTCAACGTCATGCATCTTGTGAAAATCCGATGGAGTGGTACTAAATGAATCTTGAGAAGCTAGTCTCAGGATGTCCTCTTCTTGAAGAACTGACCTTGTTGAGGGATATCGATGATGAAGTGGCGGTTATGCGTCTGAGTTCTCGGAGCCTATAGAGGTTTTGATTGTGGTCAAAGTACGAGATTTTTACGGATTGAATGTGGAATATACTATTGAGATTGATGATCCAGGGCTAGAATATATGAGTCTCAAAGAAGATCATTTCGATAGATATGTGGTGAAGAACCTCGTGACTTCGTTGTTCATGATTGTTTTGGATATCAAATTTTTTTTGTCGAGTTTGGCATTGTTAAGTTTCCTGGGCTTCCAACTCAAAACCAATTGGCAATGAGTGGATTGGCCCAAGTCTCTTATATATTACTCAATGTCCCTCCCAACTTCCAATGTGGGATATTCTCACACTCCCCCTCGAGACAATGGCCCGTCTAGCCATTAGTCTCGACAATATCCATTATCGGATCAATTTCGGGTCAATTTAATCGGGCCTCTTTCAATGGATCGGATCGGTTCGAGTGGGGGAGCGTGTGAACCTGCTCTGATACCATGTTAAGTTTCCTGGGCTTCCAACTCAAAACCAATTGGCAATGAGTGGATTGGCCCAAGTCTCTTATATATTACTCAATGTCCCTCCCAACTTCCAATGTGGGATATTCTCACAGGCATGTTTCATGATCCGGAGGACTTATAAAATAAGAATGAAATCCGTGATTTTCTCATTAATTGGGATATCAAGTGTAAGAAGACATATATGATCATCTCCTTTTGCAGGCCCTTGATCTTTACTCAAAAGTAGCGCCAGTTCCTAAAATTCAATAAAAGGAAGTACTTCTGAGGAACTCAGCTGACGCATAAACTGTGAGACATATATGATCATTCCGAGTCTCACAGTTTATCCTCACGTGTTCCAGATTCAGATATTTACGAGGAGCTTAATAATCTTATAAAAACGTTCTCCAACATGTCAAAATTATCGTTGGCTGCACCGCTGCAGTCATAAATGAGCTCATGAGAGCAGTATCAGTGTATGAGTGTTTTGTCATGCAAATTGCCCTAAGCCTATGTTTGTTAAATTCAGTGTAGAACTGTGAATCTTTGTTGCTTCTTTCCTTATTCGCAATCTCAGTTTCTTGGATCTCGCTATAAACATATCCTGTTGAAGATCACATTTGCTTAGTGAGTAGGAACAATATTGTACGTTTTAGGACATTACTCTTCGTATAATATGAGTTTTGTGTTTATTATGAAGTTACTTATTTTGATCGATTAACTAGGTTACTATCTTAACTTAAAATCATCTCACAGCACACTCCCTACGACGCCGGTTTTTCTTCCACTCGGATTTTGTTTTCTTTCATCTTTTCGACCAAGAGAACCAGCTTATGAAGAAAGTTTGGCAAAATGGTTTGAGTGTACATCTCAAATCACTAAATCATGTCTTACTTTCTGCAATAGTTGTTCTCCAATTCTAATATCTTAAAAAAATCGGTAACACCAGATGTAAAAACAGTATTTTTCTTTTGAATCAAATTTAACATTTTATGCAAAAAAAAAAAAAATTCAAAGGATTAATAATAATAGATCTTTGATTTCTTCTTTTTGAACTTCCTTCGATAGCTCCGCTAGATCCTTTCGATTTCTGAATTTTTTCTTGGTTTAATTTTTTGTTCATCTCTGTCGTTCATTCCAGATTCATCTGACATGGAAACCAGTATTTCAATTTTAGTAATAATAGTATTATTTTTTTTAACCTAAGTAATAATAGTATTAATGAAAAACACAGTGGTTTCTCTGTTTTCACTTACCTGGTGTTAGTGGTACTTAAAGATCAAATTCCTAAATCTAAAATTAAAAAAAATTGCAAAAAACACATGAGAGCATATCACTAAACCAAAACCAAAGTCCTAAGAAGACTTGATCTTGTAGTCACGTGCGCTGCATCACATTTTTCTTCTAAATTTGGTGTTGAAGCACAAACAAACTCAAGCAGAAGAACCGAAAGAAATACATTGGCATAATTCTAGAATGTGAAGCTAAACCAGATTCACAATCACTGTCCATATAGAAAGAAATACAAGAGAAATTTGTGATTGGTCAAAGAATGTATCAATTTGCAATAAAAGAATAACTTGTAAGTAAAGTCAACATAAGAGAGATTGGATTTTATCAGGAAGGTTTGCGAACTCCGGATACATTGTCTGTAAATTGCACATTAATGTGATTTCTATTCATATGACATTCTCCGCAAGCAAAATTCTTGATTCCAGTTCAACATTAATGGTTATTGGGCTTGATTGTTTTTCTATTTGATTGCATGAGAAGAAGTTTTGTTTGAGACATTGAAACCTGCAACTTAGGCAGACATGATTATTCATATTTTTCTTGTGATAAGATTGGAAAAATCTCTGCATATCAATAACTTATAGATATAAAATTATTGCTAATGCACACGCAATGATCTGCGCTGCAAAAAAGTTTTGTATATCTCAAAATTATGCCACTTCAAAAACCCTGTGGTAACTTTGGTGAGTACTCGAAGGTGTACTCTTCTTTACAATCGGGCCGAAACATCAAAACACAATTAATCGGTCAATTAATTGTCTCCACTTAGATTACAAGCTAACGTTACTAGCTCGACGCACAGTTACTTTGAGCTAACGTTATATATACAACAAGGGGTAACATGTTTCTTCCGATGTGGGATGTATGTGATATATGGTTTTCAAAGTTAGTAATTAATATGATGGTGATATTAAGCATTTTTTATTTTAGAATTTTGACATGTGTCAAATAGAGAAAAATATTAATATTATTTTTTTTCTAAAGACAAAATTTTCGGTATTTCTATTTTATTATTGTCCTTATTTATATCATAAAATAAATTAAATTAACAAAAATCGGTTATCCAAACCGGACGAAATCCCCATTTTACTATAAAAAAATATATATATATATATATATATATTCTTCAGTATTCCCATTTTTCTATAAAAAAAAAAGTGAATTCTGATGTCACATGGTAAAATCTAGTTAATTACTAACTTTTGAAACCATTAATAAGATATTCTTCTAAAAATCTCCTAAAAATAACAAAATCTTCGGTATTTTTATTTTATTATTTATTTTAAAAATTAATAATAAAAAAAGATGAATTCTGCTTAGACTAGGACGGTTAAGCTGCGTCAATCCAGAATTGGGCCGACACATCAAGACCCAATTCATCCGTAATTGTCTCCACTCGAATTAGAAGCTCACGTTACTGAGCTCTACGTTATATAACAGTGAGCTAACGTTATATCTACAACAACGAAAAGATTGTCGCTTTCGATGTAGGACGACGTTTCTTGACTTATATACCGCAGTTAAATTAAAAAGATAAACTTATTTTACTTTAATTTAATTCCCCTCTTCCAAGAAAAATCTTGACTAAAAACTCCTCTGCCGTCTGCCGTCGGGTTTTATTTAGTTTGCAGTTCTTCGCCGGAGAAGAGACATTCCGGCTGCCATGCTCCGATCCATAACTCGTTCATCGTCGAATGGTTCGACCTCTCTCTTCTTCCGCCTCTACCGCCAGATGAGAGGGTTTTGGTCGCGGTGGCCGGAAAAGATGTGCTTGGGCGGCGAGGATTGGCTTACGCGGCGAAGCTGGAGAAGAGTGGGTGGAAAGGAGATTTGGAAGTGGTAGAGAAGAAGATGAAGGACATTGCTTCCATCTCCGTAACCTTTCCAGAATCTCAAAGATCATAGATGCCGAGCAAGAAAAGTTAAAGTACTGTAGGATGATTCCCAGAGCTGATGGTAGATGTGAGGTTTGTGAGGGTAATGTATCGTACAGTTTGAATATGAGATTGAAGACTTATGTATGTCGGAGATGGGAAATGAGTGGCATTCCTTGTCGCCATGCCTTGCGCATCATCACAGAGAAGAAGCTCAATTACGAAGATTATATCTCCAGCTGGTATCTCAATTCATGGCAGCAACAAATTTACAGCGATTCAATATGTCCAATGATTGGTATGTGTTTCTGGAATAACACTGCTTCTGTTGTGCTGCCACCACCGACTTTGGTTGAAGAATTAGAAATTAGGAGAGGAAGAAAGCCAAAACCAAAAAGGAAAAAAGGGAAGGAACGAGTCTCCAACAAAGAAGAAGAAGGCTGGTAGAACAAAAAGAATAATGCTTTGTGGTCGATGTGGTCTTGCTGGACACAATGCAAAGAAATGCTCAAACATGGGAGTGCCAATGCATAGGCCAAAGAAGAAAAAACAATCAAAGGGAGGAGAAATTGAAGATGATGATATTACTCTTGACTACGTTGGAGAGGGACCATCTCAGCAAACACAGGATTAATATCAGGTTACAAATCTTCTTCTTATTATACTCTCAGTTTTTACTTTATGATCCTGTATTTGCTGAAAGGATCATTTTTTATTTGACTTCTTCTTATAGCTTTGGTGAGGTGAAGCTCCAATTTGGTGGATTTGGTGACAAAGCTTCCGTTTGGTGGTTTTTAGTGGGGAGCTCTGCTTTTAACTTGATGTTTGATTTATGTAGTTCATTCAATCGGATTTATGTACAAGAACCTGATTGTGATTGAATCTGTTCGGAAATGTCAAATCTGATATTTAAGCTCATTTACTCTTGTTTTGTTCATTTCGGAACTCTTTAAGACAAATTTCGAAACTATGAAAGAGAGAAATGGGGATAATAAGGAACTCAAATTGTCTCAAATAAACATACGTGCTACCATCATAAACAGACGATCCCCATCATTCACACAATATGCATTTGTCTCAATCATACATACTACCATCAAACACTAAACTCATATTACAAACTTGAAAACGAAAATCAAGACCAAAGCAAACACCATAAGGTTCTTCAAGCTTTGAAGTTGCACTTTGCATTGACAAAGTGCCTATCTCATTCTCACAAGCATTGAAACCCTTTTGCAATGTCACTGATGCTCCTTGTTATCCACCTTTTCAATCAAATCCTCCATCTCCTCCACGATACACATATCAGTCCACTTAAATGTATGAGACCAATCCTGACCAATGTATGTTATTCACTTACTCAATCTTTTTATTCTAACCGAAATTAAATTGATATGTACTTGTTAACTTACCCCATCCTTTCCATAAGGACACACATGAAACAACCTTTCCCGGGTTTTTAGCTGTCTTCGACGTCTTCATTACGACAGGTTCTCCACATCCACATCTCTTCGGGAAACCTCTTCGTTGATATTCCATTTTACTAATGAAAAGTCATCATCCAAAATCAAAATAATTCATCACTTGATCCCCATAATTCCAGAACATTGATGAAAAAAGAATAAGATTGAAAAATTACCTTATGGAAGATGAGTTCTTAAGAACTTAATCTTCCAATCTTCAATCGTTGTGACAGAGAAAAGTGAAGAAGAAGAAGAGTGTCGATATGTCGACAATGAGAATTGGGCAAGAAGAAGAAGAAATCCCTAATTTTACCCAGCAGATGAAACGATGCCGTTTCTGTTTAATGCAGTAAACGTCGTCGTTTTGGGCCTCTCATCGCACTGAATGGTTTGTTCGGGTCGAAAAAAAAAAAAACCCTTTTCCCCACATGTTACAATCTTGTTAAATTAATTACAAGATTGGGAATTCCATTTTTATTTAAAGATTGGCGACTGCTTCAATCCTGAATTGGGCCGAAACATCAAGACCCAATTTTTCCGTCCCTTGAATGTCTCTACTAGGGATGTTAATATGGGTTTTCTTAAGGGGTTTTTAATGGGTATTTACAATAAATGGGTTACCCATTTACACCCATTTATAAATGGGTTCTATTAGGGTTTTACCCATTTAAATCCATTTATAAATGGGTGTAAACGGGTTTACCCATTTACTACTAGGGTTTTCAGTTTAATTAAATGGGGACCCATTTATGTATTATAATGAGCTTTAAATAATATATTTCTATTTAATAATAAAATTATCAACAAATATTTGTGACTAAAATATTGACAAAAATTGAGAAATAATAAACAGAAATTCATATTCTTGACAAAAAATTGAAAATGCGAAATAACGGGAAACCAAGGAATCACGGTTTTGGCGGGAAAATGCGAATCACGGTTTTGACGTGAAAACGCGGAATAATGGTTTTGGCGGGAAAACGCGGAATCACGGTTTTGGCGGGAAAACGCGGAATTACATTTTTGGCGGGAAAACGCGGATTCTCGGTTTTGGCGGGAAAACACGGAAAACTACGGATTCCCGGTTTTGGCGGAAAAACTCGGATTCTGGTTTTGGCGGGAAAACGCGGATTCCCGTTTTTTGGCGGGAAAACTCGGATTCCTCGGTTTTGGCTGGAAAACTCGGATTCTCGGTTTTGGCGGGAAAACACGGATTCCCGTTTTTGGCGGGAAAACGCGGATTCCCGTTTTTGGCGGGAAAACTCGGGTTCCCGTTTTTGGCGGGAAACTCGGATTCCCAGTTTTGGCGACGCGGATTCGCGGATTCCCGGTTTTGGCGGGAAAACACGGATTCCCGTTTTTGGCGGGAAAACTCGGATTCCCATTTTTGGCGGGAAAACTCGGATTCCCGTTTTTGGCGGGAAAACACGGATTTTCGTTTTTGGCGGGATTATTATGGTTTTTTAAATTATTTTAGATTATTTATGATTTAGTTTAGGTTATTGTGAATAATAATTAAAATAAAAAGTAAAAACAATAAATTAATATAATTTAAATGGGTTTAAATGGGGTTTATATGGAGACGGGTAAACCCTAATAGGTACTAACTTAAATGGGGTATAAATGGGTGGGGGTTAAATGGAGTGGGTGTTAAATGGGTTGGGTATACCTATTTTAACATCCCTAGTAGCCCTGGGCGTTTGGTTTTCGGTTCGGTTCGGTTCGGTTTTTTCGGTTTTCGGTTTTTTCGGTTATAGATATTTAGTAACCGTTCGGTTAATCATAAAATTCGGTTCGGTTTCGGTTCGGTTTTTTCGGTTATCGGTTTTTTCAGTTATAGAGATTTAGTAACCGTTCGGTTAATCATAAAATTCGTTTCGGTTCGGTTTCGGTTCGGTTATTTCGGTTTCGGTTCCGGTTATTTTTAATATTTTTTGGATAATTTGGATAAAAACCGGATAACTTCGGATAATTTGGATAAAACATTTGGATAATTTTGGATAATTCGGTTTTTTACTGATATTTTGGTTAATTTTAATTATTTAGTTATTTTAAATATAAATATAAATAATATTTTTAAGTATATGGATCGTATTTCGGATATTCGATTATCCGTTCGGTTATCCATTCGGTTTCGGTTCGGTTTTTTCGGTTATAGAAATTTAGTAACCGTTCGGTTAATCATAAAATTCGGTTCGGTTCGGTTTCGGTTAAAATGCCCAGGGTTAATCCCTAGTCTCCACTCGGATTACAAGCTCACGTTACTGAGATCGACGTTAAATAACTGTGAGCTAACGTTATATATACACCAAGGAAAATGTTGTTGCTTTCGATGTAGGACGTTTCTTGATTTATAATAATACCGCATTTAAATTAAAAAAGATAATTTATTTACTTTCCCCTCTTGCAAGAAAAACCTTGAATAAAAACTCCTCTGCCGTCGGGTTTTATTTAGTTTTCAGTTCTTCACCGGAGAAGAGACATTCCGGCTGCCATGCTCCGATCCATAACTCGTTCCTCATCGAATGGCTCGACCTCTCTCTTCTTCCGCTTTTACCGCCAGTTCCCTCGCTCTTACTTGTCTCGTTCATCTACTTCAGCAGCTGCTGGAACTGGAAGAGAGCTATTCCTACGCCGTGGCTTAAGGCTGCTCTCCGCCGCGAGCGGCGGTCTCAATGGACAGTTTTCTCGCTTATCCGCTCGCGCCGCCTCTACGCAAACCGCGACTTCTTATCACGGCGGTAGGATTACCGAACAATTTAGTGTTTCTCTTTGGCGACCCTTGTGTTTAGTTGATGTTACTGTCTGTGTTCTCTTTATAAAGCAATCTTGCTTTTGCTTTTGATTGAATTTGACCATATATCTGCGTTAGCTTCATGTCTCTAATTTAGGATAGCTGTGTGTGAGCATTTTCTCCTCATACATTGTTTTGTTGATGAGTGGTTTTGTCTATCGTTCGTGAGAGTTAAATGCAGGTCGAGATGAGGCTGAGAAGCTTGGATTTGAGAAATCTCGGGAAGAGTTCATCTCGGAGTGTAAATCTAAGGCTGTTCTCTTCACACACAAGAAGACCGGTTGCGAGGTGATGTCCGTTTCAAACGATGATGAGAACAAGGTGTTTGGCGTTGTTTTCAGAACTCCTCCGTAAGTTTACTCGTACACATGAATCACCTCCTGCTAGTTTAGTATAGGTGTCGTACACACGAATCACATCCCTAGTATAGATGTCGAATGTCGATCTAGGGTGGTTTCTCAATGTTTTGTAAGAGATTGGTATACGGTGCTTGGTTCTTGGAATTTCAACTATTCTGAAATGGTCAAACTGATTACTAATCAGTAATCACCTTATGTCGCAGTTTACGTGTTTAAATCCTTTGTGAAATTCATTTGGTTCCCTCTTTCTTTGTTGGTGCCTTTGCAATGTTCTGAGATTCAGAGGTCAAATTGTTAATTTCTCGATTGAAGGATGTTACAGCATATCAAGTTCAAAGTTAGGCAATGTTGAACAGTTTTACACTTTCAGTTGATATTGCCACCCACCATAAGCTAGCTTAACTTGCAACTCTCTAATCTGATTATTAGGCGCTGTAAGTGGATTAGATAAATAGTTTGGTTCTTGATGCAGGAAGGATTCAACTGGCATTCCTCATATACTGGAACATAGCGTATTATGCGGGTCAAGAAAGTACCCGCTTAAAGAGCCATTTGTCGAGTTATTGAAGGGAAGCTTGCATACTTTCCTAAATGCGTTCACATATCCTGATAGGACTTGCTACCCAGTTGCTTCCACAAATACAAAGGTATACATAAATTCCCTTTTCTTCCCCGACCTCTATCTTTGTGCTATGTTCACACATTTTCAAGTTCGGTCTGATTACATTTCATCATTACCTATGCTAGGATTTCTACAATCTTGTCGATGTGTACTTGGACGCTGTGTTCTTCCCCAAGTGTGTGGATGACGTTCATACTTTTCAGCAGGAGGGTTGGCACTATGAGCTTAACGATCTTTCAGAAGACATATCTTACAAAGGTTCTATTTGTTACGGATGCCTAGTTCAAAAGCTTTTCTTTCATTCATCGCTTTTAAGCTTTCATTTGATTGACCTCTTATTTATTAACTTGCTTTCCCTGTCTCTTTGTCATTGGTTCACATATCAGGCGTTGTTTTTAATGAGATGAAAGGTGTCTATTCACAGCCTGATAATATACTAGGGCGGATTACTCAACAGGCAAGTTTTGAATGTTCCTTGATTTTCTTGAACAATTTCTTCGAGCAATCTCTTTCTAAGAGTGGATTTCTGTAAAGGGTTCGAGTGGATGTGTAGTGTATGAATATTTTAGCTTTTGTTTGATGTTTTATAGCTTACCTGATTATGTGTGTGTGTGTGTGTGTGTAGATATTTATCTTTGCCTGTGCGTCTGCATTTAATTATTTTGTTGGTTTCTTACACTGGTCTCACTAAACATCACTTCAATATCTGCTCCTGAATTCTTTTTTTTAGATAATTTTTTGGTGCAGTGGTTCTTATTGAATCGTATACTTGTTTTCTTTTAATAGGCATTATGCCCAGAAAATACATACGGTGTTGACAGTGGAGGTGATCCAAAAGATATCCCGAAGCTTACGTTCGAGAAATTTAAGGTTTGTAAAGTACTACATGTGCTTTAATTAAACATGGAATAATATGATATTTTATTGCAACAGAAGGGTAATAATAGGTATGTCTTGCGATGCGTAATAAGCTATGCTGCTTGTGGTGAAAATATCAGGAGTTCCACCGTCAGTATTATCACCCGAGCAATGCCAGAATATGGTTCTACGGAGATGATGATCCAGTTCAGCGCCTCCGCGTCTTGAGTGGTAAAGAGCATTATCTTATAGTCTATTTTCAGTACGAGATTGCCCTTCTCTTGATTGATGTTACTAATTTACGGATCTTTACTCTGTTTTACTAATTTTGCAGAATACTTGGACATGTTTGATGCAAATCCAGCTCGAGATAGTTCAAAGGTTGTACCACAAAAGCTTTTCTCTGGGCCTCGCAGGATCGTTGTAAAATATCCTGCTGGTGGAGATGGTGACCTTAAAAAGAAGCATATGGTGTGTCTTAACTGGCTGCTCTCGGAAAAGCCACTGGACTTACAAACTCAACTTGCACTTGGGTTTCTAGATCATCTAATGCTTGGGACTCCTGCTTCGCCTTTGAGAAAAATCTTATTGGAAAGCGGTTTAGGAGAAGCTCTTGTCAATAGTGGGGTGGAAGATGAACTTCTCCAGCCCCAATTCAGTGTTGGTTTGAAAGGTGTTTCCGATGATAAGGTCCAAAAGGTTGAAGAATTGATTATGAATACCCTGAGACAATTGGCAGATGAGGGGTTTGACACTGATGCTGTTGAGGCATCCATGAATACCATTGAGTTTTCTATGAGAGAAAACAATACAGGATCGTTCCCTCGGGGTTTATCACTTATGCTCCAGTCAATTGTGAGTTTATCTGCCTATTTCTTAATGTTTGCCTTATCCATTATTTCTGTATTGTTTCTTATTCTAGTGTTCGATGTTTAGGGGAAATGGATATACGACATGGATCCTTTTGAGCCATTAAAGTATGAGGAACCGTTGAAGTCCCTGAAAGCTAGAATAGCTGAGGAAGGATCCAAGGCTGTCTTTTCTCCGTTGATAGAGAAATTTATTTTGAACAATTCTCACTGTGTTACCATCGAGATGCAGGTAATTTCCTTTTCCGTTTTTCTCATTGCTTTCGAGTATTTCTGTAATTATAAAGCCAGAAACATGTTTTATTCAGCCTGATCCAGAAAAAGCTTCTCAAGAGGAAGTAGAGGAGAAAAAATTTCTAGAAAAAGTTAAAGCAAGTATGACAGAAGAGGATCTTGCAGAACTAGCGCGTGCCACAGAGGAGTTGAGATTGAAGCAAGAGACTCCTGACTCTCCTGAAGCACTGAAATGCGTTCCAAGTTTAAACTTGAGTGACATTCCAAAGGAACCTACATATGTTCCCACGGAGGTCATCGTCATACTAGCTCTCTGATGTTGTTGGATTCCTAACATCTTTTCAGGTTGATATTCAATATGATGCTTTACAGGTTGGAGATATTAATGGCGTGAAGGTTTTGCGGCATGATCTTTTTACAAATGATATACTATACACTGAAGTAGTCTTTGATATGAGCTCACTGAGGCATGAGCTTCTTCCGCTTCTACCCCTCTTCTGGTAACTTGTTGACCTCTACTACCTCTGATGCTCAAACCGTTTAATGCTGATATTGTGATTTTCACCTAAATTTCCCGAAATGCTAGTAGTGAAAATGTTTAATGGAGTACTGCTAAAATAATTGCCAAGCATTACCTGTTCTCGAAAGTTTAAACCAAAAACTGTCTTGAACATCTAATGTAGTTTTAAGCATTTAATATAGCATATTGCTTAAGTTTCGTCCAAGAGAGTCTCCACGTCAGTTTTACCATTCTTGACTTTTCTTGGAATGTCTTAGCAATGCTCAGCTGAAATTATATCAGTATAGGCAGTTTTTAAGCCTTCTGCTGTAGAGTGTTATGGGCAGTTAGTGATAGCAATATCAAGGTCAATTTCTGAGAATTTTTTTTCCTACTAACATTTGCTTCGAGTTTCAGTGTCAATTCTCTTAGTAGATACGTTTGACTTTTGTCTTGTTCCACCCCAGACATTCGCATGCTATGCTCTTAACTTTCTGTTAGTTTGACCGGCTATTTGAGATGCTTTTTATAACTGAGTATATTGCTGTTGTTACGATAGTTTTCTGTCAGTCGAAGTGAATGAGCAACCAAATTTGAACTCCTATATAATTTCTGTCTGACAGTCAATCTTTACTGGAGATGGGCACGCAAGATTTAAGTTTTGTACAACTTAATCAGTTGATTGGAAGGAAAACTGGAGGGATATCAGTTTATCCCTTTACATCCTCTGTGTGGGGCAGTGATGTTCCATGTAGCAAAATTATTGTGCGTGGAAAATCCATGCTTGGTCGGGCTGAAGACCTCTTTAACCTGGTAATTTGTTTTAACATCTTTAACTTATCACATGTAGCTTTAGATTTTCCTTTGTTGAGATAGGTAATATAGAGTTGTCTAGATGATGGTAGAGGTAACTTTTTCGTGGGACTTGAAGAAATATAGTGCAAGTTTTTAACTTTGGCCTCATGTTCTCTGACTCATTGCTTTTTTTTTTTCTAGTTAATCAGTCTTCTTATACATTCACTGTACAAATAGCAAAAGCTGTCTCTTTTATTGGTGTCTGTAAGTATATGTATAGAAGATATCTCTTCTGTCTCCTGATTTCGGCCCTCTTAAAACAGAAATCCTAATCATATATGTCTCCCTGTGCTCGTCCTATTTGCGGAGAAGGGTCTGATGTTATTTTTGTATAGAGCTAGACTAGACAAATCACATACTACTTGAAAACTCGTCTTGTTAGTTTTAGCACTGAATTTTAATATGTGTCTATTCAGAAGTTTTAGCGCTGTATTTAAGAATGTGTCTAAAATAAATCCAACTTTCAAGTTTTTAAAGGAGGAAATACTGTAGAGAAAAGAATGTAACTGTAGTATTTCCAATAGAAGTTGTAGTTTGGTACTGATGCTTCATTCACTTTTCTCTTGCTGCAGATGAACTGTGTACTCCAAGAGGTTCGATTTACAGATAAACAGCGGTTTAAACAGTTCGTCTCTCAGAGTAGAGCACGGATGGAGGTATGTAGATCTTTCTTCCTTTTGCGTTCTAAGTAGAACACTGTGATAGTAGTGTAACACCAACTCGTGTTCATTGCAGAACCGATTGAGGGGAAGTGGTCAAGGAATTGCTGCTGCGAGGATGGATGCAATGTTAAACGTTGCTGGATGGATGTCTGAACAGATGAATGGTCTCAGGTTGGAACTTGATAACTTTTTTTTTCTAAAAGTGTTGGTTCTTACCATTTGTGTGGCATCTTGATTTTAGTCAAAACCTGGCTGTGAGAGAAGAAACTTTAGTCACATTTATAATTTGCTTCTGAAACTAGCAAAGCCTAATGGATTTTGTACTTTTCTTTTTCTAGTTACCTTGAATTTCTACAGACTCTTGAACAGAAGGTGGATCAAGACTGGGAAGGGATTTCATCCTCACTTGAAGAAATCAGAAGATCTCTCCTTTCTAAAAATGGTTGCATAGTTAATATGACTGCTGATGGGAAGTCCCTCACAAGCACAGAAAAATTTGTTGGAAAATTCCTCGATTTACTCCCTGAAAAGCCGTCTGGTGGACTCGTCACTTGGGATGCACGACTTCCTTTAAGAAATGAAGCTATAGTAATACCGACCCAGGTAAATAAATGGAAAACCTTTCTGTATATTCTTTGTCCCTTGGTGTATCTCTTTTCACCCGTCTGTTAATTCTACCACAATCTTATAGATTTATATATGCCTTCTCGACAGGTGAACTATGTGGGAAAAGCAGGCAATATATACAGCAGTGGCTACAAGCTTGATGGGAGTTCATATGTTATATCAAAGCATATTGGTAACACATGGTTATGGGATCGTGTTCGTATAAGTGGTGGTGCATATGGAGGCTTCTGTGATTTTGATTCACATTCAGGTGAACTGCTTCCCTTTCTTTTTTTATTAGTTGGAGAGAGTTTTTGTCATGTTACAAAGTTCTCCTTCGGACCCTGACCTTTGGATTTTCTCTTGTTCAGGAGTGTTTTCGTTCTTATCTTACCGTGATCCTAACTTACTGAAGACACTAGACATATATGATAGAACTGGAGACTTCTTACGTGGCCTTGATGTCGATGAAGACACCCTTACTAAAGCAATTATTGGGACAATTGGGGACGTGGATTCATACCAGCTCCCTGATGCCAAAGGTTATAGCAGGTATGATGTGGGTCCTCTGCTCTTTGTTGGCTTTGTTCAAGCAATGTACTGGATTGAGAATCTAATTTACCATCTCTGTCACCAGTTTGTTGAGGCATTTGCTTAATGTAACCGACGACGAGAGGCAAATAAGGCGTGAAGAGATATTAACAACAAGGTTAGCATCATCCTACTCTCGTTTTTGCTTTAGCGTATATATACAGCACTTTCTTAAATTACAATGTTTTGATCTCAATTTTTAGTGTTAGGAGTTTGACGGTTTCTTGAACGTAATTTTTTCTCAAACAGAATAGAAAACTAATTTCCTATTTTATCTCACAGTTTGAAGGACTTTAAGGAATTCGCAGAGGCAGTAGACTCTGTTAGAGATAAAGGCATTGCAGTGGCCGTGGCATCACAAGAAGACATTGATGCAGCAAACAAAGAACGCTCAAACTTTTTCGAGGTGAAGAAAGCTCTATGAGTCTGAGACCCTCTTAAAATGTGGGAAGAAGATTTCTTAGGTTCATGGTACGACGCATCAAATCTCTAAGCTCACCTTTTTAGGTTCTACTCAATTTCACTATACTTACAAAGCTATATGCCAACATCATGATTTATCATAGTGGAACGAAAGCATTTTTACCTTTCGCTTTATGAAATTTACCAGATTGCTGAAACACAGGCTTAGCTACTGTTGCATTCGAGGGTTTTCTTGTACCTTCTAGGTTTGGAGACGAGCCTTATTTAGTTCACATGACTAGTCAGATAGACATTAGCTGGGGTCGAACTGTGCCATTGATTGTTAAAACAAATGGGCTCTCAGGTAAAAAGATGCATCTTTAGCTCACCACGTGTCCTGATCCTGTTAGTGTCATGCTTCTCATGCTTGTGGTGCTTCTTTTTTAATTAGGTATTAAGCAGTTCAAGTGAAATTGGAACTTTTACCCGTAAAGGCATCAAGAATCTCTAGATCACTTTTTGGGGTAAATTACTGTAGTATTTAAAGATACTTTTTGTATTTGCATCAATTTATAGAGATATTTTTTTATGGGTAAAATAGTCTTTAAAAATGCTTGTATCGAGGAACGTTTTTGGTCTCTTCTTATAGTACCACTTTGTTTGAAAAACATCATTATGGTAATCATAATTTTGATTCCGATCAGTACCATTGAAAGAGCAGCATCGTGGGTACAATTATTTGCTGATCATATTTAATTCTATTTGAAAAATACACTTTCCACAATAAATATATAATCTTTCTCTTCCAATCGAATTTTTTTTTTAAAATAATAGTAGAAAATAAATGGTTGTCAGTTATTAGTTTCAAGAAACTTTTATAAGTTCTTAGAAACCTTGATGTGTTTAAACATACTACCAACTCAAACATTTGTTACAACTTCAGATCCATACCGTTGATGGATTCTAAGATTTCGTAGTTGGCATGTTCAGGACTTGATTTCATTTAGAATATTATTACGAGTCATATAGTGCTAGCTGAAATATTCCAAATCAAATAAATGTATAATCGACAGTTTTGTCCAACCCTAAATAAATGCTATCTTTATTCACTCTTAGTTAAAGACTCGTCAGCATAAACAACCCGTAACGGTCAATTATTACACATTTATTTTTCACTGTCAAATTTATCCAAAATGGTCCCGATTTATCAGAAGGGAAGGGAAAAAAAAAGCATGACATTTATGTGTAAATTCTTAACCCATTTTGGACATATGTATAGGTCATTCCATGTAAGAGCTGGATTTTTAAAGATGGTTTTTGTTGTCATTTAATTACTAGTGTCTGGATAATTACATTTATTAGTTCTGTCTCCAACTCCAAGTGGTACTCATAAGCAACTAAATGCTCTTGGGACCCCTGAGGGCCAAAGTTAATGGAACTAATTTGAATTTAGGATCTAGTCTATGAATCTGGCTATCCAAATGTGTATGGATCATGATGATTGTTACGTAACTAAACAGGAGCTTATGATAGAAATATGTATATATAAAGTTTGATCAATAAACTTGAGAGGAAATATAAAGAATAGCAGTAAAAAGATATCAGTTTTGAAATTTACACATTTTTCACAGGGGAATTAGTTTAGTACTATAATATTTAGTTTCCACTGGTCACAGGGGGACGACGTCGTTTGTCGTTGCTTTGAAAAGAAGCTAAAACGGCAAAAAAGACGCGCAGTTTGTAATCCCGACGGCGTCTGCGTAGGAAAGCGAAGTACCGTAACGGCGCCGTTACCTGCTTCCCCGTGAACGGAACCGTGAGATTGACCCCACTCAAAACGGCAACACAACGGACCCATCCGCTAGCCAAGGAAGAAAATAGAATCTCAGCCGTTGAAATAATCAACGGCTCCTGATTCCTTCCTTCATCTTCTTCCCCAAATACTAACCCAAAACCCTTTCCTCTGTTTTTTTTATTATTAACCAGAAAAACCCCAACTGTCCAGAGAGAAGAACGATGAACGAGATGAGCGAGAGAGATCCCACATTATTCGAGAGAGATTCGGGAGAGAGTGGTTTCGAAGGATCAAGCATCAAGAGGATAAGACTCGATGATGATGACTCAGCTGATTCTGAGGTTTTACGCTCACTGGAGAGAACGGTTTCTTCTTCTCTAGCTTACTCTGCTTCACGTTCCGGAGGTTTCTTCTCCGCCGCTTTATCCGAAGAAGACGATCATCGTAGCTCAAGCGTCAGCTCCGACTGTTCTAGCAGCGAAACTAACGAAACCGCTAGAGATACTCGTCTGCCATTTCTAGATCTGGAGGTGAGATTCAAAACTTCGTCAAAATACATATTTTTTTTTCTTTTAATTCCTCTGTTTAAAACAGTAAAGATCTTCTTTACGTTTTGCTTTGACGAACAATTAATAAAGTTCCTGTTTTTAATTTTTGGTTTCCGTTTCAAAAGGCTCGACAAGTCTCCGAAACCGAAATCTCAACGTTAATCACCAACAGTTTCAGGTAACGTTCAAAAAGCTTCTCAATTTCTCCATCGTCTCGGCTATAAATTCATCCTCTCTCACGTCCCTTTTTTCCTTTGGCGTTTCACAGAAAACAAGAAAGTCCATCAAGCGAGATTCTGGGAGAAACAGCTGAAATGGACTCGGCGACGACGACGACGACGGAGAGGAGAGACCGGAAGAAGCCAGAGAAGACGGAAACATCTCCGACGCAGGCTGAGCTTGACGATTTTTTCTCGGCGGCGGAGAGATGCGAACAGAAACGATTCGCGGAGAAGTGAGTGTTTTTTCTTTCCCCGTCGATTTTCGATGATGGAAGTGCGCATGATATCAACATGTTTATTAACCAAGGCGCATTTTAGCAAGGGTGCTTAAACGTGCACTTTTCTAATTATAAACTTGTAAACAGGTACAACTACGACATCGTCAATGATACGCCGCTTGAAGGTCGGTACGAGTGGGTTAGTCTGAAGCCATAAGAGAAAGCAGCAGAAGAAGAAGAAGAAGAAGAAGAAGAAGAAGAGACAATGCTAAAGTTACACGTCGTAGTACTCTGTGAGTTTGTCACAGTCAGAGAATCATAGGATCGTTTATTTTTCCTTTGTACAGTCCTCTAATTTTTATCTTCTTATGTTCTTTGTACCACGAGAAAACAGGACGTAGCTTTTTGTTTTAACTGATCGAAATATTTCAAACAAAGTTTTAGCATTTGATTCCCCCGATCCATATTTACTTGGAGGTCACACAAAAATAAAATGGTGAAAATTTTGAATGAATCGAACAAAGTGGGGTAACAAGAAAAACTCGGAATTATTGTGTCAGTAAAGTTTCACTTTTTTTTGTCAGATTTGTGTAGTTGGTGGTGTTGTGCCAATTATTAGCATTTCATGAATTTGGAGCTTTATATATTATTTGAATTTGGAAAGCTATATATTGTTTTGATTCTCACTTTGGATGTTTACATAGATTGTTTCTTTCCGGTTTCCGCCGTGTGTTTATTTGTGTTGTAACGTTTTGCTTGTCTAGTTTTGACAAGTGTATAATGAAGGTAGTAATGATTTTAAGAAAAATAAATCTTTGAATTTGAACTCAAAAATAATACACTTAAAAAGGTGGTAAAATTGGAGAATTGGCAACAAACGGTCTATGGCATAGTCATATATCTCATACAGTTGGTATGTACTTTACTATGGTTAGTAGCGAGTGAATATTCCTCTTTAACTTTTTATTGATTTTTTTTCTAAAAGCAGGTATTTTGTAAACGAAATTAAATACTACTTAAGAGTGGGTCTAGCGTAAAAATAATTCGATATCAGTTGTTTGGACTTTCGCGTAAACTAATTTTTGTTTTGTTCTTTTCCTAAATTTTATTTAACATTCGAAAAAGAACTGTAGAAAAAATACAAAAAAAAATTCCAAATAAGAAAGAGGAGAGATGGTAAAACAGGAGGATCTCATCATTACCTGATTCCGTTGGGATTATATTCCTTCCTTTTTGTTTTTGTTTTTTTTTTTACTCCTTTTTTTTTCTTACAGCAGACAATGGCGCGTGGCTGCACGTGCATTCTGTTATTTTAGTTTTTTCTTTTCAATTTTTATTCTATCTTCGAGCAACCGCCTGTTAAAAAGGCGATGAAAATGGTAAATGTAAATATTGAACCGTTCAATTTGAACGTCAACATCAGACAACCTCTCCCAACATGCCACATGAAGTTTGCTGCTGTAAGGTTACTTTTGTCAATGTACTCACGAAATAGTGAAATACGTGTAATGTTGTAAGTTGCAACTGTTCCTCTCGTGCTAGATTATCTATCATCTTTTCTTAATTTTAGTAAAAGAAAACAAAATTTTTGCTCTTCAAACACACAATAGACTAATAAATTTCTAGTGAAAATGGAAAAAATTTATCTAACATGCAGAGATTACTTTTTTCGATAAGAAAACAGCTTACATTTTCTAGACCAAATAAACACAACTCAATTTTTACCTATTGTAATTCAATCGTTTTTATTATTAACATATATAAGTTTTACATTACCTGCTTCAATTGCTCCAAAATTAAGTGAGTGGGTTTAAAATGTAAATATAAAATTGTGGGGGGTTGGTATTACAAGAGTGCATGCACATGACTTGGATCGTGTAAAACTTTTTTTTTTTATACATAGTGAAACTTTATTTTACACCAAAGTTTCAAAAAAAAAAAACTTTATTTTACACCAGATTTAATGCTGAACCTTTCTCCTCACACATGTTTCCTCCTCACATATCTTTCACTTCTAACAACTAGTATTCCGTTGGTTATATATTTATTTCTTTCGTATTATATATAGTTTCAATAAAATTACGCAATGCAGAATATTTTAATATTTATTTGTCTGTTTATGTATATTTTAAGAATACATTATTTGTCTCAGACAAACCGGCGAATTAATCCTTGATATTCTTTTTATCTTCTTTTGCGTTTTCACATCCAATGGTTACGCGTCATTTTTTTCGTGTTGATATCTTATTATCTTATTTGTAATATGTAGGTGATAGTTCCTTATCTAGTATTCGAACACCTCTCAGAACATAGATGATGTCTATGCTTCTCTTTTCTTCCTTTTTGCATGGGGTATATGTTTGTCTTTTTTTTTTTTATTGAATATATAATCTAATTTACATAGTTAGGTAATAATTATTGTTATTTTATGTGTTTATTTGTATCAGTATACTAATATTAATTTTCTTTGATTTTATTTATCTAATGATAATTTTTTTATTTTTTTAACTATTTCACGTTTTTGTGTCAATATAAGATTAACTGCGGAGGATTGCAAGATATAGTTTTTCACTTCTTCATGGCTAGAAATATATTTCATAAAATTTTTTATTGCAAATTTTACTCATACAAACTATATTTTACATTCAAATATTGAAACTGTTTATGTGATTATAGACGTTCTCATGAATTCTCTTTTTATATAAAAAAACTCATGAATTGTCTATTGATGGAAAATACTTCTCCATTGAAAACCTTTGGATATTATAATTATTATTGTATGACATTTTAATCAGTTTAAAATGGATCAATTCTATCTTTTTATTCGGATTAAAGATCATTATTAAATACTATGCACTTTGTATTTTATATATAAAAAGTTGATAAATCTAAAATTAAAGTAAACCTTGATTTGTAATCGAATAGTTTTTTATTAGTGTTATTGAAATGTATTATTGCTCGAATTCTTTATTCATTTCTCATCAATTTGTTTAACAAATGTATTTTTTGTTAGTGTTTATCCAGGTTTGGAAACTCGCTAGGCGTTAGTCGGACGGTGGGTCTGAGCCTAGCGATCTATCAAATCTGTTTTGTTAAATATTCTTTGGTGGGAGCCATAATATTGTTTAGATATTTGTTTCGGTAAATATTGTCAATAAAACAACATGGTCCAGTGGTTATAGGTGTATGTTTAATACTTTCTTTACCCGAGTTCGAGTCCACCAGATACCATTTTCTCATTTCATTTTTTTCTTAGACTCAAAATAAAGACGCTACGTGGCATTAGGTGGTGCAAAGTGAGGAAAATCAATTTTATATATAATAATGATATATAGAGATAAGTAATATTGCTAAACGCTAAAATTGAGGTTGGTTCCAGTTCGAGAAACGTTGAAAACTGGTGACTACAGAGAAAAACCCAAACCATATCACATACTACTCATGATTATTAAATATAACAAATTAGATGTTGCGGCTAACTTGTTGATGTCGCTACCAACATTTGTGCTGGCCGTGGCTAAGTCAATTAGTAGTTTATAGCGAGTTGTCTCTTCTCTCACTCCCTATCTCTTTAGCTAAAGTGTAAGCTTAAAATACTCTCTCTCATTATAACTTCCCAAACTATATATATGACCCATAAACGTCATAGCCTTGTATCAGTTTCATGCACTCAAAAGAAAACATTTCACCCCAAAAAATGTGTTAGCAGCAGGTGATTTGTAGAGAGAACGAGAGTGGATTGTCAGATTATATACATATGCAACCGAAAAGAAAAACCTGGCTTAAGTCTTTGAAAGATGCTTCTGTAACATCCATTCCATTCATTTTTCCCTCTGTCCTCAGTGGATGGGTTTACAGGAAACTGAACTTCTTCCATTGTCTTCATTCTGGCTGGTGGCATTAGAAAACTTAAAAAGTTCATTCTATTTTCAAGTAACTTGATACATAAGGAAGAAACAAAAAGACCAATGATCTACTTTTCTTTGACAAATAAAAGACCAAAGATCTACTTCAGAATAAGATAAAATAAAAACAACTTTGTGGATCGTACTTTCGACTTTTACAAAGATCACATATCAAACAACACGGACAATTCCCTCGAGTTTTATTATATATGAAAATCCATCAGTTTTTTTCACTACATATCCAAGACTATAACAAAATCTACCATGAAATTTTCTAGTTAACTAATGACTTAATAAACACACAAATCTATACGAGAAATAAAGGAAGAGGGCGCTACAGAGTTTGAATCACCAATTCCAAATCAAAATTCTCTCAATGACTTCAAGTACTCTCGCGCTCTAAACAACATCTCTCCAGTCAAATCCACGAATAAATAAGAAACACCGAGAGTCTGGGACTAGAAAAATCTCTCTCTCTCTATATAAACCTAAAAAATTTCGACTCGTTACCCTTCAAAACTTAGGAAAAGATGGTTTAGTTTTTTTTTTTTAACACTTTTGGTTCATCTCCCATAGGAGGATGGATAAAGAAGTTTGAGGGCTAAAGCCTCATACAAAAAGATAACAAGAAAAAAAGCTGATGCCAGTAGGCATTTTAAATGACTTGTAACACAAAATCTTCTAGAAATCAGAAATTGATTTGTGTATGAGACAGTTATAGCATGGATGAAGGCAGATAACAATATCAGAAACTCGATGTCATATATAAGAAGAGATGGTTTAGTTAGTCGGGTTAGAAAACAAGGCGCACAATATATATAGACAGTCTGATACGCTGACAAGTCTGCTTTCCGCCAAGATTTATAACAATTGTTGCATGAAAAACACTGAAACTGAGAGATTTGCTTTTACGGTAGGGTTGAAAACAATAAAATCTCTTCATGGTCTTCTTTCACATCGTGGATTTTTTCCTCCTCTTGCCATGAATCATCTTCAACACTGAATTGGGAATCGGTCTCTTCATTTGGTGGTCTCTTCATTTGGTGGTCTAGCAAAAACAAAAGAAAGAATGAATGCTTTGACCAATTCAAGTAAGGAACAAATAAAGTAAATTTTGTTGTATATAATTCAAACTTTTCTATGCCTTAAATGAGAAAACAAATATTTTTAATTTTCATAATGCAATTAAACTTGGTAATAAACAAACCGTTAATAAATACATATACTATTTTTTTTTTGATGAAACATATACTATTTTTTAATGATGCAGTTATTTATAATTTTCTCGTGATATGAACAAAACAAGAGTGCAACAAGATTTTTTTAATGATGAACAATTAAATGCAACATGGTGTGTGTGATGAAGAATTAAATGACGATTTTTAAAATTTTATGGAAAGAAGCAAAGCAAGAAACAATTAATTTTAAATTAAACAAACAATTAAGAAAACAAAGTGACTTTTATGAATTTTTAAAGAAAATTCATATAAACATTTAAAAACCGGGGGATTTTGCAAAATACCTTATTTAAGAACTAATATTTGAAAAATACTCCAGTTTTTTTGGATTTTAAAAAATACACTTTTTATATGTTAAAAGACTATTTTGACCATATTTAAACAAAACATTATTAGATCATTATAAATTTAAAATAAAATTCGAAAATACTATTGCTAAGTTTAATATTTTACTTTTGTTGCCGACATAAAAAAATTATCTTAATTATTTAAAATTAATAATTTTGAAATGGATTAGTATATTTTCAATTTTAAATTTTATATCTAAACAAACAGAATTATTTTTGGAGCCATATATAAAAAAACTTTAATATCCCAATTATAATCTAACTTCATCATGACAATAATTTTGAAATAAATTTTTGTGATGAAAAAATATTAAGATTATAAAATATATTAATCACCATGTATAGATCAGGAAAAAAGAGAAATTAATATTTATAAAAAATAATCTATTAATCACCATGTATGGATCAAGGTTATAAATAATATTTTGGTTCAGGAAAAAGAGAAATTAATATCTATAAAAAAGAATAAAAGAACTTTTATCATTTTATATGAAACAAAATCAAAATAAAATTTTAATTTTTCTACTTTTTATTATTTAAAATTCATTTTATTTAACTTAATTATAAATTTCATTCTACGATAACTTAGTCATTTCATTTCAGAAAAGTGTAGTTTTCAAAATCCAAAAAAACTAAGGTATTTTTCAAAACAAAAACTCTTATTAAGGTATTTTCCCAAAATTTCTCTTAAAAACTAAAAAACTCAGACTTTTGTAATTATTTTTTGGGATTTTTTTAAACCCAATTTCATTTACTATTTTGTAAAAAGATAGTATAAATACTGTATAAGCCACCGTGGTGGGATTACATTGACAACAAAATGACAATCAAAGAGTAGAGTTTTTTTATTATGTGACTTTTTGTAATATATATGAAACAAAATGAAAACAAAAAATAAAAGGAAATTAAAATATTGATAACAAAAATAAATTTTTAAGAAGATTCTTATTCAAAAGGCTTTTCTTTTATTAATCAACAAAAACTAAAATTCAGAAACAATAATTTTTTCTCCCTTCTGTTTAAGAAACGAAACAAAACAAATTAAGAAATTAAAAGAGATAAAAGGGAACAAATTCACCTGGCTAGATAGGAAACTTAAGTTCTGATACCAAAATGATACAAGCACAAAGTTCACTATTTAGCTTTAATTGATCACAAGGTTGTCAAAGTGTTAAGTTGTTGTGGAATTGAGTGTGATGTGGAAATGGAATGGAGATAAAATATGATTAACTCCCTCAATTTATGGACGAAAAAGGTTATTGGATCTCTCAAGCGAACTCGATTGGTGGCTTACACATAATAGAAGTGAATGACACACTTAACATTCTAAAGAATAAGAACAAACTTCAAATGCACAGTACTATGTATATAAATTGAATAAGTAGTACTAATCAAGATTGAAAAGTATATCTACAATAGAATCGAAACAGAGCTTATCCAGCGCTCTTGACAATGGTCTTAAGAAACCATGGACAAAAAATCATGAAATTAAATGAAAATAGAGCCGCTGAAGATTTTATGACATAACGGTCAATTGCGGTGGAATAGATTGTGCTTGAGTCTTGAAAGCTTGGGGATGAATGTGTTGTGTCTAGGTTCATTTTTAATGATCTAATGGCCTCCAAATTATACTTTAGTGATTATTGGCTTCAAATGAGGTATGTTTGACTCTGTAAATGGAAAATGAAGATGTGGAAAGATCCGTCTGATCCTCTGTTTGCTGGTGCACCTGAGAATGATAGAAGGATCTTTTGCTCAGTTTCATGGAATCAGAAGGGTATGGGTTTGTCGAGTATAATATACTTTTACTTGAAAAATATATATTATATTTCAGTATAGTTGTTCGTTTTAACTTATATTTATGAATTACAATAATAACTATATCACTTCATAATAATTTATTTACATAATCTTATATTATATATATTTATAATTCTTTAATCTTTATTTAATATAAAACTTATAAATACTTTCACTTTATTAATATTATATTATAATATAATAAAAATTATATATTATTTTCTTAAAGATTATAATATAATAAAAAGTATATATTATTTTTCTTAAAAAGCAACTTACAAGCAATTTTAATATATAAATAAAAATCACTAATTTATATCAACTTACCATGATTATCAGATATATTTATTATAGTATATAACTACATCTATAATAATTTCATTGTATTTAAACATAATTCAAATTTCCTAAAATAAATCAACATAAAATATTTGATTTGTATTGATATCAATCAGTAATAAAATTATGGTAATGAAAAATTATTCTGTTTCTAAACTTAATTAATAATATAGATTAAAATACACATTTAATGAAATAAACATATAGTAGTTGAATTTATGCTTATTCATATCAATTTAGAATCCCCTATATTTTATTTGAGGATCCTTTTTAACAGACAAACCTTTACTTTATGTGTTTATTACAAGAGTGTCATCCTTACTTATATTAATTACATATAATGCTATTATATGATTTGATCACTTATATTAATTATCACTATTACATAATCAAAACTATGATATATCTCATAGACTCTAATTAAAATACATGTTATTTATTCATTCATAAAATATATAACTTTAATTATGTATTTGACCAATATAATCAAATAATTTTATATTAATATATATATCATGTTTATTAAATAAATTTTACTTGAAAAATATATATTATATTTCAGTATAGTTGTTCGTTTTAACTTATATTTATGAATTACAATAATAACTATATCACTTCATAATAATTTATTTACATAATCTTATATTATATATATTTATAATTCTTTAATCTTTATTTAATATAAAACTTATAATACTTTCACTTTATTAATATTATATTATAATATAATAAAAATTATATATTATTTTCTTAAAGATTATAATATAATAAAAAGTATATATTATTTTCTTAAAAAGCAACTTGCAAGCAATTTTAATATATAAATAAAAATCACTAATTTATATCAACTTACCATGATTATCAGATATATTTATTATAGTATATAACTACATCTATAATAATTTCATTGTATTTAAACATAATTCAAATTTCCTAAAATAAATCAACATAAAATATTTGATTTGTATTGATACCAATTAGTAATAAAATTATGGTAATGAAAAATTATTCTGTTTCTAAACTTAATTAATAATATAGATTAAAATAAGTAACCACACATTTAATTAAATAAACATATAGTAGTTGAATTTATGCCTATTCATATCAATTTAGAAATAAATTCATATATAAATAATATTTCATAATTTTTTACTCGATCAATAATGATAGAAAAATAACAGATTTTTTAGCAATGTTATCCTATATATGATTTAATTGTTTTGCATTTATTAATATACAATTTTAAAAGATTTTGAAAATGTTGAAATCACATTATATATCTATATAAATGACTATAAAATTATATTTAATTAATATTTATATAAACATTTTACTCCGCGCATGGTGCGGGTTAGTACCTAGTAGTAAATGTAATCCAAGTGGTTGTTAGGTTGAACCAATTGATCTTGGTTTCTTTTAGGTTGAAAAAGGTTTATGGATCTTGTTAGAACATATTTCTATATGTTCCAACATCTATAAAGATTTCATCCGTTTCATATGGATTCAAATATTTTCTTGTGTACATTTGGTTTTGATGTTCTTATCATAGGTAATTGATATCTAAATGTAAATGTGTAGTCGTTATCTTGAATGTAGTTCCAAACAATTAAATCTTGGCTCATGAGTTTGACTACTTGGCCTGATTTTTTTCTTAGACGAATGTCAAAAATAATGTATTATCTCATGAAGTTTTGCATTACTCCACTGATTTTTTTCATAGGACTAACAACTTTAAAACTTTCAAATCTGGATTTCCGTTCACTTTATTTCCTTGCATGTTCTGAGTGATTAGCAGGGATCAATCTAATTGTCCTTCCACACTCTAGTTTGATATCTTTTGCCTATCATCCATCTCGTGCATTGAGTTATAGATTGTTGCCTGGCATATACTCCTCTAAGCATGATTATACTTTTTCTGTGCTTGCTTTAAAATAGAATTGTTAATTCCTGAAAAGTCTTTTGCTCGATATATTTTGGTTATAAGTGATTCCAGAACTTAAATTATCCTATATTTCTATTTAGCCACTACAATGCATTACATATAATTACATTTCAAATATGAATATTAAAGTTTCAAAAAAAAATGAATATTAGTATTATATTTTTGGTCAAATTTTTTAAAATTAAGTATAAAACTAGTAATTGGCCACCCAAACTAATTAACTCTTTCTGTCAAAACCTTCTTTTGAAGTAAAATTTTTTTGTGTAATTTGCATTGATCAATTTCTAAAAAGCATTATATTCTTTTTTCGTTATTATATACTGTAAATCTAATTGACTATTTCTAATTGTACATGGATTCAATGATTGTTTTGACTCACTGCCATAAAAGAAAAGATTATGTACACATTATTTTTAGCCGTTTAGATGCCTAAACTCTTAAACCATTTCTATTGGAGAGTTATATTAAAAAAAAAGTTTTCATTTGAAAACTTATAAAAATTCTATAAAAACCTTAACATGAGATTTTTTTAAGTGGTTCAATTTCTCTTTTGTTATTAAAATTTCAAATATTTTAAAATATTATATTATACTGCTTTTAAAAAAAATTCCATCAATGGAGATGTTTTAGTGTTATTACTGTATACAGTACTAATCAAATTTAGTAATATCTTTTAAATTTTGGTTTACTGTAGAGATGTAATTATCTCAATAACGTTGAAGGATATTTTATATTTGCCCGATTTGGCACTCGCATCATCAACTGTCATCAGTTTATGTCAACCCTAAAACTACGGTCGAATCAGAACCGTTGGATCTAAGTTCGAGGACGTAACTGGGCCCCACGTTCCCACCACTTCTCTCTTCAGACCTAAGAGAGAAAAAAAGCCTTAAACCCTCCGAATCTACACAACACAGACTCTCTCTCTCTCTCTCTCTCTCCCTCCGCCTCCATTATCTTCGATAGACCAAATCTAATCCTCTCTCTCTCTTCCCCGTTTCCGCCATTAACACAGAGCTCCAACAACAAAGCTTCCTCCTTTACGTCGAGGAGAGAGAGAGAGAGATTTTGAATTCCAAAGCCTTGATAACCGGAGGTGGTGTATATCCCAGATCGGATCAGATCTTTCCCGTAATTTAAAGATGCAGACGACAAACAACGGTCCAGATTCGTCGTTGGCGACATCAGCCGGAGCAACGCCACCGTTGCAGCAATCGACACCTCCGCCACCACAGCAGCAACAACAACAGTGGCAGCAACAGCAACAATGGATGGCTGCGATGCAGTACCCTGCGGCTGCTATGGCGATGATGCAGCAGCAACAGATGATGATGTATCCTCACCAATACGCTCCGTACAACCAAGCCGCTTATCAGCATCCTCAGTTTCAATACGCCGCTGCTGCTTATCAGCAACAGCAGCACCATCAACAGAAGAATCAGCAGCAGCAGCATCAACGTGGTGGATCTGGTGGAGATGATGTGAAGACTCTCTGGGTTGGTGATCTTCTTCATTGGATGGACGAGACTTATCTCCATACATGTTTCTCTCACACCAACGAGGTTATTATTTCTTTCTTGTGATTTGGTTCTTTCTTGTGTGTTTGATGTTCGATTTGAAATTCAGATCGGTCTGATTTGTATTGTTGAACTTTTGAATCTTTACTCTTTTTTTTTTTTTTTATTACCGGACATGGAAAGTGATAGATGTAACATCGGTTTGCAGATCCGAGACTTTTTTCGGTTTTTGGAAATATTCCTTATCGTGAATCCAATGGAAAATTTAGCAACTTTTTGGTATGTTATTAATTGGGTTTAGATCCAAGTGACGATTGTGATTGCGTAGAGCTAAATGGTTGACATTAAATGCACAACTTTAAAGTCCATTTCATAAGGCAAGAAAAGCATCTTTGTCACGTTTTAGAGGACCTTTCTGGTTTTAGGAAAATAAAAAAACTAGAGACATGTCACGAGATCGTTTCTCAATTGGTCGTCCTTTTCACTAATAAGATCAGTTACAGAGGATTCTTTTAACGTTCTGTTTAGCTTATTCTCTATTATAAAGTTTTGTCTTTTTTCCCTCTTTTAGCTTATGCGATGTGGTTTCATTTTCTTTCTGGTTTCTTGTTCTGTGATGTGCAGGTATCTTCTGTGAAAGTTATACGCAACAAGCAAACTTGTCAGTCAGAAGGGTATGGGTTTGTCGAGTTTCTTTCACGTTCAGCAGCTGAGGAAGTCCTTCAGAGCTATAGCGGTGTAACGATGCCGAACGCGGAACAGCCCTTCCGTTTGAACTGGGCATCTTTCAGCACTGGTGAGAAAAGAGCATCTGAAAACGGTCCAGACCTATCGATATTTGTTGGAGATTTGGCTCCAGACGTGACTGATGCTGTACTGCTCGAGACTTTTGCTGGATATCAGTCTGTCAAAGGTGCTAAAGTTGTGATCGATTCCAACACTGGGCGTTCCAAAGGTTACGGTTTTGTGAGGTTTGGTGATGAGAATGAGCGATCAAGGGCGTTGACAGAGATGAATGGTGCTTTCTGCTCAAGCAGGCAAATGCGTGTAGGTATTGCAACCCCTAAAAGGGCTGCTGCTTACGGCCAACAAAATGGTTCACAAGGTAAGTGATGATATACTCTCTCTCACTTAATGCTCTTTTCTTTGCATGTTTTCTCTTTATTTTTTTTTTTTTTGTTTCTCTCCTTTATGACTCTTACTTAGTTGTATTAAGCATTCACTGGAGTAGTAAGTCGGTTTTTCTGAATATGAATAGCTTTAGTAACTTGTCTTGATTCTTACAACATAGCAGTTGAAGTGAATTTTAATGTTTTCATTGGATTAGCTCTGACACTTGCTGGTGGACATGGAGGGAATGGGTCTATGGCTCATGGTTCAATGTCTGATGGGGAATCAAATAACTCAACAGTGAGTTCTCTTAGCTATTCTTACGCTAACGACAATATGACTCACTGCTTATTCTCTTTTATTACATTGCAGATATTTGTTGGCGGCCTTGACGCTGATGTTACTGAAGAAGACCTTATGCAACCATTCTCCCAGTTTGGGGAGGTTGTTTCGGTGAAGATCCCGGTAGGAAAAGGATGCGGTTTTGTCCAATTTGGTAACAGGTACTAACATGTTCTGTGCTTGTCAGCATACTCATCCTGTAGTGTGGGACTTGTTCAATCAATGATGAGCAATCCCGTAGGTGCTTATTAAACAGTGAAGATGGGTAGTTGCAAAGTGACGTGCCATTGGTTTTGACAGGCAGAGTGCTGAAGAAGCCATCGGGAACTTGAACGGGTCAGTCATTGGGAAAAACACTGTCAGGCTTTCTTGGGGACGAAGCCCAAACAAACAGGTACAAAAAAGCTTACGTTGGATTAGTGTGCAATATCTTTATAAAACCTTATATGCATTCCGATTAGTATGGTCCACGTCAGACTTAGTTTTTGTGGTTCTTTTTGGTCTTTGTTTTTTTGTAAAGTTATAGAAATCCTTAAAGCCAAAGTCAGTGGTTGACAATGGATGGTAGGTGTATTGCGGGTCATAAAGACCTGCTGGAACATTTCTGCTTTTTTTCGTTGACTATTTTGATTCGCAAATCTAATGCACATCTCGTTGGCCCACTTGTTATCTCCCTGAACATTATCCAATCTCTCAAACAATTGTGATGGTTCTGTGTTTCTTAGGATTGTAAAAAGTTACAGCTATCAAGATTAATGAAGCCAGTAGAAGCCTTTACCCACGTCATTTTTTTATATACTCTTGTATCTTTAGAGGCTGTCTTAGTTTCATGTTGGTCTTAAGTCTCCATTAGTTATTGTAATCAGTGGACTAGTTAACTTAATATCTTCAAGTGTGTCCTAGTCTCTTACTGCCCAGCACTTTCAACTATCTCTGGCTTTTGCATAGTGATAACTCATCATGTCTGCGGCATGGATGATTAATCAACCTTATAGCTCTTACTTCATGTTTTGTTGAATGTTCATTCCATTTACTAATATTGTTCAACTTTCGAAATCTTGAACTGACAGTGGAGAGGTGACTCGGGCCACCAGTGGAACGGAGGATACTCAAGAGGACAAGGTTACAACAACGGATATGCTCACCAGGACTCAAACATGTATGCTACTGCAGCGGCTGCTGTCCCTGGAGCTTCTTAAGAGTGTTGGTATGTCTCTATCATCAAAAAAAAACCGTGAGTCCTGGACTTACGGGAATTGGTTCTAAGCCATCGGAATGTCAAACCGATCCGATGATAGTTGTTGGTTCAGAGGTTAGCTCGCAACAACAAAACTAAAACCTCTAGTCCAAAGAGGGTTTTGTATCCTGGATTTAAATTTTGCTTATCTTGCTGTCTCAGTCTCTGTCAAAATTTTGGGGTTGTCTTAAACTTTAATTTTCTTCTCAATGTTTTAAGTTTATTTTGTCACGTTACCAAGAAGACTTCCTCAAAGTCAGAGTTTGGTCCACAATAAGTAATCTACCAAATCGTTTGGGTTTGCACTTTGCTGTGCTTCGAAAATTTTTTAACTTTATATTTAGAGTCGCGTTTGGTTCATTTTCTAGGAAACCGATTCATGAAACTAGAAAACTTTTGAAGAACAAATCCAACATACGAGGGAAAGAAATTCAATTTTCTAAAAATCTGGTAACTTGTATTTAAAGTTTGAGAAAACAAATATGTTGAAGTTGTGCAAGTGTCGAAAACTTTTGTATATTTCACAAAAATTCCAGTAAAATGTGGGGACTTTCTCTGACCACAAAATGAAAAAAAAGATTGTACAACAAAGGGAATCAATTTATCTGGAACAACAGTTAAGAGAACACGACCAATCCTCCGAGAAATACCCCAGGGTTTTGGATTGAAAGTAACCGAGATAACCGCCACATTGCTCTCCTCTGTTACAGAGCATCAAGCAATATGATTCCATCAAAAGGGTCTATTGTAAAGACCAAGCAATGGTTTTTCTCTATCTTCAACTCGTTTCCTAGCAGCTTCTCTCGCCTTCAATGCAGCTCTCTCTTCAGCAGATACTTTCTTCGGTTTCTCATCTAGTCTCTTTCTCTTGTTGTTGCCAATATCAACAGATGAAGCAGCTCCTTTCATATTTCTTTTCGGGTTTAAAGAAGCCGATACAAGACGCCCAGGTGGTTTCGCCATACTTGGTCCAGCTTCTGAAGAAGGCACAGGCTTGCTTATGAGAGGTACTTTAGTTCCTTTATCTGATGAAGTTTTAACCGCAGCGTATGCCTCATCCTGTGTCACCCAACGTCCTGTTTCACATTTACCAGCGTAAGCCCACACAAATAAGTTGTAGACAAACAAAGCAAGTGAAAGAAAGCTTCATAACTGTTACATACCTATTGAGTCGCTGTAATAGAATCCAGACTTTGAGTCGTAGTGCAGACCATTGGTCTGGTTGTAATAATATCCAGAAGCACTGTCAAGCGTCCAATCTGCCATTACATTGATATTACTAAATGAGACGAAAGAGAACATATATATGAATAAAAAGGCTAAGAAAAATGCCAATCAAAATGGTGAAAGAACCTGATAGTGACTCAAAAGAGGCAACCATTTTCGCTCACTGGTGATGATTCTCTATAGAGTTATAGGCATTAAAACTTATAAGTCAAAAGTCTTTTTGCAAAACTGTGTAAGACGACAACGGAAGAATCAGATGTTTGCTTGGTTCGTTGGTCAATGAACGCAGTTCACAAATTCAATTTCATGGATCACAAACAATCGTTAAAAGCACACACAATCGCTTATTATGACCTCAGTACGTTAAGACTTGCTAATGGGAGACAGAACAAGAACAGGAGCAATCTTAAGATAATGATAGAGAGACACTTACCGCGTGTACCATCCTCCGGTGCTCCGTTTGCTTTGGCTACTTCCTGAGCAGTTGATATATCCTTCTGATAGCTACGAGTTGCTTTCTGAAAAAAAAGAACAGTGGAATCAGCAGAGAAACAAAAAAGGGTTAACTTGTCTTTGTCTATTAACAAGAAGGGAATGTATAGTTAAATAACTCACAGCTTCGATCTGTTGAAGCAGTTTCTCGTTTTTCTTGAGCTCTTTGTCTTTGGCAGCGCTCTTCTCACGCATATCAGTGAGCTTCTTATCGACACATTCTCGGTGACGTTTACCAAGCTCATGGTTTCTAATGCTTGTTGGATTGTTCTGAATCCAGATCTTACAGAACTCGCACCACTTGTTCCCTTGGCTTACCCAAAACTAACCAAAACATACCCAACAAAAAAAAAAAACTCAAATCAAATTTCAATTACGAAACAGGAGAAACCTAAGAGACGACGAACATGGGTTTTCGAAAAAGACCCAAAATTTGAAAACAATTTGCAGTCAAAAAGGTTTCTGTAATTCGAATAGATTCGTAAAGAATAGACCAAGAAAAGATGCAAAAGCTTTGAGAATTGTGATTTACCTCAGTCATGGCTGTCGATCGAGGAGAGATGAAGAACGAAGCCAAGTTCAACCCACAAAACGAAGTTATCGGAACTATAACCCACAAACGTGTTCTTTCCTTCCTTAAATCAGAAATCCAGAACCAACTGGGAGATTAGAAACCCTAATTCCCTAATCGAAACCTAGAGAGAATAGAAGAAGATGCAATTTCTGGAGGAAAGTAAAAAAATAGTATGCGTTAATTTATGATTTCCAATCACTCGAACCGAGCTTGGTGCGAGTAAATCAATTTGGTTAAATCGAACCGGTCTGGGTTTGTTGTTCCTTGCAAAAAAGGAAATTAGTTGTTTGGCGGCGGATTTAATTACCGATTTGCCACAATAGAGCCTTTATATACATCCAGAGAGAAAGAGAGTGTCGCTATTACTTGCTATTATTTCTACATCAAAAGAAAAATTGCAGACACTGAACAAAAACCCTTTCTCGACCTAAGTCTAGTTTTGTTTTGTAATTTGAGAATTAGGGTTTGGTTTCTTCGTAAAGCAAAGAAAAAAAAGAAGAAGGAAAAATGGTGAAAGGAGAGGCACGAAGAGGAAAATCGAGATAAAGAAGATTGAGAACAGATTTTCAATGGCGACTAGTTTCACGAAACGCAGCAACGGTCTCCACAGTAAAGCCTCGGAGCTTTGTCTTCTCACCGGTGCGCAAATCGCAGTCTTAGCGACTCCTTCGTCTTCCAAATCGAACGTGTCTTTCTTCTCGTTCGGCCACTCCTCCGTGGAAGCCGTGGTCTCCGCTTTTCTCGCCGGGAAGAGTCCTCCTCCTCTTCCGGTGGAGACCAAAGAGACGAGAGAGGACCTTGGTATCTGCATGGCTCGCAAGAATCTCGGGTTAGGGTTTTGGTGGGACGACGACGAGAGATTCAAGAGTCTCGAAGATATTATGGAAGCGATCGAGTCCGTCAAAAGTCTGTTGACCGATGTGAGGGCATTGCGCTCAGATCTTCATCAAAACCCTAATCAAAGAGAAGAAGCTCTCCTTGAGAAGAATGAGAGCGCTGTTGTTTTACACCACGATGGAACTGCTGATCAAACCCTAGCCCTCGATTATAATTTACCACCTGCAAATTATTTCAACGACGACACTACATAGCATGATCAGATCCTGTCGACTTCTGACAGTTTAAGCAACAACAACAACAACAACGCTAACTTGGATGAGTGGAGCGACATGGATCTTGATCAACTCCTCAACGATTCTGATGATGAATTACCTGAAAATCAAACTGGAGAAGAGGATCATCAGATTGTGTCGCTTCCTGAAAAAAACTGCAACAACGTGGAAGAAGATATGGACCTTGATTTTGAGACAATTTTTGAAGGTTTATATTCCGATGACGAGACTAATGAGTTTGTGCAAAGTCTTCTCATGATCTGATGTAATGATCATCTACTATGTAATGAGGAGAGTCCGGTTTGACGTCGATCAGTTTTCTCATATCAGAGAAAACTAATCCAACTCAAACAGGATCCATCTTCAGCTTCCGTTTGTGTCTTCGTGCTAAAATTTTGTAACTTGTAGTTTCAATTCCAAAATCATGGAATTTTTATGAACTGTGTAATGTTCTTTTTCTATTTTAATTAAAATTTGAGTTGTCTATTTCTTCTCGTTATCTTTTGTAACTTGTTTGGACAGTTCCTTTGCAAATGAATCCCATCTTTTTGGTAATGATCTCGCATCTTCAGTACCAATTTATAAACAAACATACAGAGGCCGGATCCTATAGCACAACCACCAGCTCAATAGAGTACAAAATACTCTCTGCTACACTTGCCTTAGTCTCTTTGGACGTAAGAGAAGGTTCCATGTTTAAATTCCCTCTTTTTCTTTCTCTTTGATTTCACATAGAGAATGAGAGTCACTGTGGTTACTATTTTATTACAAATAACTTTTTTCTCTTGTACTTTATATTCTTTTACAGTCTTTTCAATACAAATCCAAGAATCAGACTCTTTTATCGAATTTCTCTTTGTCACTGTTTGTTTCATCATCTTCACCGTGTAGTTTTCACCGAGGGTCGAACAGAGACTCCATGTAACAGTTTAGCAAACCCGAAGAAACTCAGTTTCCCATCGCTGTGTCTTATCCAATCATGTAGAACCGAGTGTACGGTTATAGATGGTCCAACGCCAAGTTCCTGCAACACAAAATAATATGTCAACTTCAAGAGTGGATATATGTCTTGTCTTTTATATCGTTTGTATTAGGCCAAACACTTACAGAAGCGAGTTCTTCAATGACAATAGCTCGGTTTCCATTCTTGTCGAAGAGCTCATACGCATGACGAATGCTTTGTTCCCAACAATCAAGAGACTCGTGCTGATGAACGTTTATGGCAGCTGCACAAAACTCTTCGAAATCCATTCCTCTGCGTTGAAGTCCATTTAGCTGAAAAATGACAGTTATTGAAAGGAGCATTACAACCAAACTGTTAAAGTATCTATAAAAATCTGAGAAACATACAGAAACGTTTCTTACCAAAGCAATAAACTCTGGGATTCGAGATTCCTTCATTGCTTCTGTTGCATTGCTTGAAAGTGCCTGTCCAAACAGAACAAAAATCCAAACGGAGATTAGATTACTACGCTGTGCTTATATCGCTTTTAGATAGCATAAAAGAGAAGTTAAAAGTATTTACGAACCGATCTAATGTTGTCCAAAGTGATGAAGCCATCTCTGTTTGGTGCGAGGAGAGAAAATTGAGTTTTCAAGTACATAATTTCATCCGTGATTAGAGTCTTGGACAGCGCCTGTAGAAAGAACGCACACATAGTGAGGAAAAAAGTCTTCAGTGTTCTTTTCGACATTTTAAAAAGTGCCTAAAACATACTCTCAAAGCAGCTTTGCGCAACGAAGAAGATCGCAAGTACGCCTTTATCTGCCTAAAGATCAGGATATCAAACGGGATACTCATATCCGTATCATAACCACGGATCCAAGGATGCACTGAAAATTGTAAAAAAGAACTGGATTTGGTGATTTGTGACTAGCAAAAGAGAAAAGACATATATATCTGTAAAGAGCTGTGAGATTTAAAAACAACTGACTCAAGGCTTGGGAGGCTGACATTCTTCTCCGGGGATCCTTATACAATAACCTCTTGACAAAGTCTTTAGCTTCAGAGGACAAGAAGGGCCAAGGAGCTTCATTGAAACTCGGATCAGCTTTAAGAACCGCTCTGAAAATTCCAGATTCGGTTCTTGCCCAAAACGGACGGCTACCACATAGTAGAATGTATGCTATGACACCGATGCTCCACACATCAGCTTCTGTTGTATATGATCTGTGTAGAACTTCAGGAGCTACATAGTACGCACTTCCAACTATATCGTTGAGTCTTTCATCTTTCAAGATAAAGGACAGAGAACACCATGTTTTAGTTACTAACCAGAAGAACAAGAATTAAAGAAACGGTGACATGGTAAAATATAATGATGAACCTGGTCTGACAAAATCTGATAAGCCAAAGTCTATGGCTTTAAGCTGAGAATTCTCCTCCTTGGAAGTGTACAAGAAGTTCTGATGATCAAAGAAAACATTCCGCAGGGTAAACTTAAGAGATAATCTTCTTTCTGGTTCAAACAAAATTTTGCCTCACCTCTGGTTTAAGATCTCGATGAACAACTCCTTGGAGATGACAGAAAGCTACAACATTTAGGATTTGTATAATCACTGGTTTTGCGTCATTCTCTGAGTATTTCCCTCCCCTAAAAATAAAATTATAAAACTTTAGAACCAATCTTTGACTCTATGTTTCCAATTTTTTTTTTATCTTTTTGTAGCACACACCTTGCTAGTATTCTGTCAAGTAGTTCACCGCCTTCACATAGCCTGCAAATTCAAACTACTTTAATCCTCAAAAACAGCGAGAATAGGTTCTTTTCACCCAAAAAGCAAACTTAAAATCAGGCAACAAAATGTTCTTACTCCATGGCAATGTAGACGTTTGCATTGTCCTCAAATGCATCATAGAATTGTACTAGATTCTTATGTCCAGATAAAGCCTGTAGAATCTTCACTTCCCTTCTCACATCTTCAATAGCAATTGCAGTTGTCATCTGCCAAAAGTTAATCAACACATTCTGTTCTATCAACTACACTACAATGGAGGATGCAATCATCAAGACAAGAATTCAAAAAGAATAAATTTTCTAAATGCTTGACCTTAGATTTTGGGATGATCTTAACAGCCACCATTTGACCTTTGAGCTCTCCTTTCTTGAACTTAGCAGAGCAAGTGTACCCAAAATGCCCTCGTCCAATCTCTTCCCCTAACTCTACTCTACTGTGAAACTCCTTAGAGAAACCGAATCTCTTGTCGAGCCCTAATTCCTCTCCCTCCTCTTGCGGCGGATTCTCCGTAGCTTGCTGCGTCGCCGCCGATAAAGCAGCCTCCTTTTTTCCCTTCCTCCGCCTTAGCGCCGCCCGTATGTGTTTCGCCGGAGACGGAGGGTGAAACGCACGCCGTAGTTGACGGAGCGGCGTGCTGGTCACGCTCTTGCTCTCTCCACCTCCTCCGCCGGCGCCGGCGTCGCGGCTCTTGTTGCGGCGGTGGCGAGCAGGGCTCGGGGTGTAGAAGGGGAAGAAAGGAGAGGCCTTTGCGGGGGCAGGAGTACGAAGTGGTGATTTGCCGGGATGGGCAGGGGCAGAATCGTCAATTTGAGGATAGTCGTTCCCGGGGAAGAAAGGGTTCTCGGGTCTGCCGGAGGTGGAGGGTTTGGAGGTACAGCCTCCCATAATCTCCGGCGAAAGGAAAAGGCAGAAAAGGAAGTTGAATTATGGAAAAGTTAACAGTAATGCCAACAAAAGTTCTGGTTTTTAGAGAAGAGAGAGAGAGAAGGAGAGCGAGATCACATGAGATGAGAGAATCAGAGGAAGTGAAACTGTTACAAAAATTGAATTTTGAATCTGAAAATGGGGGTTTGTAAATTAGTTGCTTTCTGCCACGTATTTATTGTCTTAATTTATTACATTTGTTAAATTTTCGAATTTCGATCGGTTGTGTTTGACTGTTTGTCATTGCCAATAAATTTTTGTTTCTCTTATTTAATAAGCTCCTTTTTTATTTCAACGGTAGTGAGATCATTTTTTCGGGTATATGTTTTGTCTTTTTTCCTTTGTTTTCCGGACGAAGTTATAATACATTTTAAAAACTTTTAAGATTTGTATTCACAAAAAAAAAACTTTTAAGATTTGTAAGATTATGAAGGTAAATTTTTTACCAATCAGTGTTTTAGTCTTTAGACAACTTAAAAGAATTTAGAAAACTCTTTTAAAGCTATCTTTAAAAAAAAAAATCTTTCTACTTTACTCATATTGCTCTAAAGTTAATTTTCAGATTTTTATTAAGAATCACAGTTTGTAAAACAAATTCATCATAATATTATTAATAGTAATAAATTTTATGAACTAAACTAAGATCAACTCATCATAGTGATAACCAACTCTAGCGATTACGATTCACCGTTGGATTGAAAAATAAAAAATCAAATTCTTCTTTATTAGTTTAAATTAAATTTCACGAATATATATTTAACATCAATTGATCTTGGAAAAAATCTTATACTTATATTTAAAAAAATTAGGCTAATAAACATTAATATTATGTAGGAACTACTTTCTTAAACATAAACTTAAAATCAAAATCAAGCCTCCAGTTAAATCATTAATTAAAATATTAATTTCCTCTTTAGTAGTTTATGAGTATAAATCATATTATTTTTTAGTTTATGAGTATGGATTATATTATACTTTTCTGGTTATGTGTTTTTGCTTGTAATTTAACAAGATGATGTGTGTAACCTAACCACGAGAAGATGATGTGTATTAAAAACATTTTTCATTCTAAACTCTCGTCTTGATAAACTCTCGAAGTCGTTGGAGAAAATTAAATGATACTAAACTTATGTTGTCCAATCAGTAATTAGCAAGCAATACCTAAAAAGTTGGTTGCTTCCATTTGGATTAGTTGGAAATTCATGTCATCACTCATCATTCAATGCTTAATTGCTTTTGATAAGAACCTGCATCAATTCTGAATTTAAAGTGGAAGTTCTTGAAATGTGATTTTCTTGCATTTAGGCTTAATGGATATGTACTTGCGTCATTTCTTGTTCAACTAATTATTTCTTGTCATTAAGTTCTTCCCTTTTTTTTGGTGATTGTCCGACCTTTTTTTTAATTGTATTTAAGAATTTTTCAGTTTTGAAGACGCCAACTATATCTAAGGTGTTTTTTTTCCCCCCTTTTCTGTTACGATGTTTGGTTGTTGTGAGTTGTGAGAAGATAGTATATATTTATATACACACGTAATCATTCAATGCTTGCTCAAAACAAATTTATGTAACAACTCGGAAAAAGGTTTTCCGAAAGTATATATATATGTATATAACTATGAATCTATATATGTGACCATGAGATAAAAACCAAATAGCCGACAATTTATAGTTCGACTATCTCATTATTAAATATACAAAGAGTGAGAGAGTTCGATTTTTGGGATACAACAAATTAAATACTAGAAAAATATATATAAGAGAAATACAAATTCCATTACACACAAACACACATACAAGTCCAAGTTTTTTTTTTTTGGTTGTCTCTGTGATCCATGATAGATTTACACTATATATATGAACATGTTTTATTCATGGACTTTTATCTACATTATTCAATTTAAAAGCTAGATTAGTTCTAGATATGTTATAGATTGATTTATATTGAGTGCTTACGTTCAAAGTAGTCCTTGTATAACTTAACCTGGAAATCCACATTTTGCTCTAATCACTCCTTCACTTCCGGTCATAACTCCAATATTCCCCATTTTAACCATTGAAACCGCGAAATCCCTCGAGAACAAGTACGGATTCTCGCTGTACGACTTCACCAAGGCAGCAGCTGTGTCATCTGTCATTAGGCTTTGGTCGGAATCGAGCAATCCAACGTTGTTCATGAGGTTTACGTAGTAAGCATTGTCGAACTTGACGGCACTGGCTGCATCGAGAGCAGCAAGCTTAGAGTTAGATGAGTCCACGTTGGGACAAGTATCCTTTAGCTTAGAAAGAAGAGCGGAGGAGGCGGCTAGGTTCGGGTCAGGCTGGCCTGAGCCCTTGAAGTTGAAGAGCCTGTGCTTGAACACGAAACATTGAGCAAATCCTATAGTATGTGCTCCTACATACATATATCATCAAATCAAGTCATAAAACAGTACCGTAATTTGAAAGAATCATGTATATATCTAATGATGAACTATCTCCATTGGTTCACAATAGTAAATGATGGTTTGACTTTGACCTTTCTATTTTTTATTTTAAAATTTAGTAGTGTTTTCTTTCTCTAAAATAATACAAAATTCAATCTATTTTAATTATTTATCCCTACAACTTAATATCATATATGAGTATTTGGTTAATTAGTTTTGATTAAGAAGAAAAAACTCTCAATTAGACAATACAAGACATCATTTTAATAAGAAAAAGAAAATGTAGACTATGTAGTTGTATATTTTAGTGTAAAAGAGACTAGCTGGATTTGACTCTCGTATTGATAAAAATATGGCAAGTGATGATAATTAACCGAACCTGAGAGGACAACAACATCTTTGAGGTCCAGTCCAAGGGACACGAACTTGGCCGTTATATTCTCCAACGGCTCAAACGGTGACGGTAAATTTGTATTCGCCGCTTGCTCACTCGCCGTCAACGAGTCCCTTCTCCCCAACGGCACCGGCCAAAACGGGCCTCCGGTCTGCATATATATAGCATATATAACAAGCCATGCATATACAGATTAACATAAGTACATAACCGATATATCCATAATTATCTGGTATATATGTATCAAGGATTGGATTCAAGATCACACGTACGATGACGACGGCTTCTCTAGCTGCAAGAGCAACTATGTCAGCGCATGAAACAGTTAAGGGACAAGAACTTTCAATATCAGATTTGATGTCTTCGATGACTTCGAAACCCCGAACTGAGTTTCGGTTTGGCAAAGCGTTCTTCTCTCCTTTAAAATCCTCTGAATCCTCAAGAAGAATTGAGCCATCACAACCCTACGTAAAATAGTTTATTACAGTTTATAATTATAGAGAAAAGTCATTGTAAAACAGACAAAATTAAGTAAAAAAGTTATTAAAAAAACTATTACACTTAGTTGAGTAATTAACTATAGCCTTTTAGTAATTAATTATCTATTAGAAAAAATAATCTTGATCTAAATGGGTAATTATTTTTATTTTTATTCGAAATGGCCGTGATAATTCGAATCAGATAGAAAAAAGGTTAATTAGGGTACCGTATTACTTTATTCTACTTAATTAATAATATGTTATCATTATTTATAGTTTATTAGAAACTTTGTGAGAACTTTCCAACAAAAATGGTCTAATGGTTTCCACAGCATACGTGTATATATATTATATGTAAAGAATTTGAGTGACCGCCTTTTTCACTAAAACCCCGTGTTTATGTTTTTGTAATATCCATATATAAAGTTCGTATAATATATATGTCTTATGAATAGACTTTAAGTGAGATATAATCCACAGTTACATATGCGCGAACATGAGATGAAAATGTCGCGTAACTTACATTGACAAAACAATCGTGGAAATGGAGGCGAAGAAGAGACGCAGCGATTCTAGAATCATCTTTAAAAGCTCTCCAAACTCCGGCCTTAACAATCATCTGTAGACGAGGACAAGACCGGTCATAGAATCGATAGTCGAGGTTGCTAATTTGTCCGTATCCGTGAGGACCGCGACCATTATTATAACCATTGTTGTAACCATTGTTATATCCCGAAGGAAACGAAAAGGCAAAGCGGGTGAAGACAAGGGTTAAGATTACTAGGTGAGTAATAAACCAATACGAAAAGATTTTGCGATCCATGATGATGAAATAAAAGATGGATGATCGTTGATTTATTGTGTATTGCTACGATGATTTTAGCTTGTATTTATACACCAAAGGAAGGTGTATTTGTTTTGTTTTTTTAATATAAAAGGCCTTAAGGGTGCGCCTCTAAGATGCATGCATAGTTAAGAAAGTGGGAGTGCCACTACAAATAAGATAACATAGAGGTATAAAATTTGAGGTTTTAGTAATATATGGTTCTTGTCAGTTAGTTCAATCACTTGGAAAAATAAATTACTTGTTTTTAGCCATTTTAACATGTGGTTACTTTTCGAATTAAGATGTCATATATCAATATATCACACTAAGCGAACGTCATACAAACTTTCGATTAAAAACCATAATTCCCGAAATGTATATTCTTAAGTTTTGAATAGTGGGAAAATTCAGTGTGTGAAATATTCTAAACTAATCATCTAATGCCCCCACTTTCTCTTTTTTTCTTCTTATTGATAACGTTGGGGCATATATATGGTGTCTTCAACGCAGCCAATGTTTATACAAAATAGTAAAGTAGTAGCTAAGAACAACGTCGAAAATTATCGATCAAGTATTTTTACTTGCAGAATATATATAATTGAGTAACTACATGGTTCTAGATTATAAGAATTTTTTTAAATGAAACTATATAAAAAATACTTTAGATTTCATATTAAGTATATTTTGACAACAATTTATTAAATTTAGATTATTCAAAAAAACATATAGTCGTACGTCAAACCATCTTTATAGATATTCCATTACACGTACAGAAAGTTATGATCTTACACCATATTTGTGTTCATCGACTTTGGTCTACATGCATGAGCCATGTTTTTAATAGAGATCATAGATAAAGACTACGAGATATGTTATATAGGTTGATAACTTGGACGGAGGTTTACGTTGAAAGAGTCCATATATAACTTAACCAAGAAATCCACATTCTTTTTGAACAAAAAAAAAAAGAAATCCACATTCTTCTCTAATTACTAGCTCTTCCGGTCAAAACTCCAATCTTTCCCTTTTGTAAGAAAAAATAAAATAATATATATATTATTCGTATTGAAAACAGGGGAGAAACGGTTACAGTATGTGAAAATAACAAATAATCAACACAATAATAAGGCATGTGCCTCTCCAGAGGCTGACACCTAGGATGTGAGAAGCTTTGTGGAGCTGCCATGTCAATAAATGAAAAAAGTTGACAATCCAATCAAAACATTTGCTTTGTCCACGTCACAAATGAACACCAATCAGAACATTTGCTTTGTACACATCACAAATGAACACTTAACAAAAAAAACAAGGACCATCGCAGGCCCAACCAAAACGTCCAGCCCGTAACCAGTAGGCCTGTTACTTCGGTTAATTTTTCGGGTTCGGGTCGGATGATTCGGTTTTTCGGGTTTCGACGTATAGAAACCGTACGGGTTTTTTCTAATTGTCATTCGGGTTTGGTTCGGTTTATTTCGGTTTCGTGTCGGGTTTCAGATTTCATATCAAACCCGATCGGGTTTTACTTCGAGTTCGGTTCGGTTTATTTCGGGTTCGGGTTCAGGGTTTTCGGATTTTTTCAAAACCAAAGTAACCAATATTAATGAAAAAATCGAAAATAGGGTATTTAGAGTTTGAGTTCGGATATTTTAAGTTCGGATTCGGTTTATTCGGGTTTCGGTTTTTCGGGTTTAGACAAATAGAAACCGTTCTGATTTTTTAATATTACTTATCGGGTTCGGCTCGGATTCGGTTCGGTTTATTCGGATTTTGGGTTTGGATAAACTGTAACCGATCGGGGTTTTTAATATATTTTTTCGGGTTGGGTTCGGGTTTCTCGGATCGGGTTCATGTTCGAGTTTCATTTCAGATAAATGTCTCAGGCCTAAGAACCAGCCAAGTAGGTATCCAAACCCAACGACCGCGGCGTAGCGCGGGTTCGGAACTAGTAACAATAATTAAGGTCTCTAAGAGCAGATCAGCTACAAATTTGAAGGCAAAAGGATACTGGAGAGAATACAACCACAAGCTGTGATCAAAGAAACACAAAGGCCAACCCCAAGGAGATATATAGAGACATAGAGTCAAGCACAGCTTACCCTACACACGAACGACGACAAAGAACCCTGCTGGAGAAGAAGAACTCATCAAAAGAGAGACGAGAGAGAGACTGCTGAGCCACACTAGCGCATTCTTCAGCTTGTTTCCCTTTTTAACTATTGAAACCACAAAATCCCAAGCAAGCAAGGCGAAACTTTAAGCTTGTTCATATTAGTGATATTTACAATTTGGCAAAAAAAAAAACACTTTTAAGTTTATTTGGCCTTTGGTGTGCTCCGCAGTGGTAGTTCCGTGGTTATAATTAGGGCCTGGCCGGACTCAAGTCCTTTGTTTTTCATTTGGTTCACATAACATCACTGTTGAACCTGAAGGACTGGCCACGTCAAGGGGAGCGAGCTTAGTGTCAGGAGTGTCATATCAGGACATGTGCCCTTTATAATAAGGAGAAGAGTCGAGGAGAGGCAGCTAGGTTTGGTTTTGGCTCGCTGGTCCTTAAAGACTAGTATACTGTGGGAGAACAATACCAGCAGAATTGTATTTGTTTTTTGCACGCTCGCCGTCAACGAGTCTACTCGTCCCTAAGGCATCGGTCAATACGGTGCTCCTATCTGTTTGGCATGATCTGAAGCGAGATAATATTTAACAAACCAATAATATAATTTTGGTAATCTAGATGTTTCGATCATTAAACTTTTCAGACTAACGAGTGGGAGTAAAGACTTCCGTTCTCAAGTCGTCGAGTATACTTTCGAGTAAGCTTCCAATATGGGTAGTGGAAACGTGGAATATGTTGCGCAATCCTCTTGAATGTCAAATAATATATAAATTTTTGTATTAAATATTTACATATACTTTTGCACAAAAAAAAAAGTTTACATACATCTTTTTTTTAAATATTATCTACCAAGTGAGACTTTGATAGAATTTCGTCCTATCTTGCTAATTATTTATCTATTTTTAAGATACAGGTAATATAGAGGATATCGAGCCTAAATCGAAACTAAATTCTCAGAACTCATAAAATAACCAATGTAGTATCGAATAGTATTTCAATTTTTGAGTTAATCATGTTTTATATTCACAGTGCCTAATTTTGTCCGTCTTTATTTCCTATATGTTATTCATTTTTCTCTCAACTGTTCTATTATAATTTGTTTTTATGTATGTTCACAACATATTCAAATTTTCAAATTTATCTTAATATAAAGCCATTGTTAATTACTTAATTTCACCTAAAAGAAATACAAAATATGAGGATCATATGTTAAGAGCGCAAATAATACTCAAGACCTGCAAGTGCTCTTTGGATTTTCTTTGTTAAGAGCGCAAATAATACTAATTAAGAGTTTCAAGTAGAAAGAAATGATGATTTTCTTTGTTACAGTACTTTGAGATGGGTTCGATTGCGAGTTCGTGTGAATTGACACTCCACGAGAATGCACCGGCCAAGATTTATTAAATACGAAAACATTAACTAGTTTCTTGAGCTCGAAGAAATTCATGAATTTTATCAACCATGCTGAAAAAAACTTGGCCTACATTCTTTGAAGTGTGCAATATCTTTGGCATGGAAAGTTATTTTTTAAATAGAAACTAGAACCGGACCCGAGCGTCGGCGCGCGAGACTATATGTTATTTAATATTGAATATAAAAAATAAATTTACAATTTATGAATTATAGATATAATTATAAAAATATGTGTTTCACCTAATAACATTAAAAATAAATATTAAGACTAGGATGATGTTATTTAATTTGGAATTATACGAATCTTGTCAATATTAGACAGGTTTTTTATGGCTTTGTTAGAAATAGAGAGTAAGACTGTTGTTTTAAACAGGAAAAAAGTACAGAGACAGCAATAAATTAAAAATTACATCAATGTAATCTAATACTTATAAAACGGAAGTCAGTCCCATGTTTCTTTGCTCGACACGTGTCCCTCACATCTTCTTTTTACTTTTTTTGGTTTAAAATTTAATTAGAAATTTCTTTACTTTTTGATTAAAAATTATTTGTTAAAGTCACGGTTATGTTCAAAAAAAAATTCTTTACCCAAAAAAAAAAAAACCTTCAGTTCCACGATCTCTCTCTCAACCTCCATGATTCTCTAACTTCCTCCTCCACTTCATCTCTACTCAACTGCACTCATCAACCTATAAATATATGGTAACTGAAATGCCTCGGTTTCGGTTTACGAAAAAGTAAGTTCTTTGCTCCACGACCAGTTTTTTGCTTTCTTAAATTAGGGATTTGTTGGTTATGTTTTCACAATGGTTGACGCTAAACAAATTCGGTTCGTCATCGGAGTCATCGGTACGATCTCCTTCTCTCACAAACCGATCTGCTAAATCTCTGTTTTATTCTCACTTTCTGTGTTGATCAGCTAATTTACTCTTATTAATGGCGGAAATCTATATATCCATGCGTTATGCGTTCCCATGAGATTTGCATGCGTGTATAGAGTTTAATGGATTTTGCTCGAACCGATCGTATATTCATGTGTCATGGTGGATCCATCTCTTCGTATGTTGTTTCATTTGAAATTTGTGTGTATGTTGAGCTCGATCAACTCCAATGGCGGATCTCTCTCTTTTAACACAATTTTTTTTTTTTCGTGGATTGATTCAGGGAATGTGATCTCCTTCTGTCTCTTCTTCTCGCCAGCGTATGATCTCTTTTCCTCTTTTGCGGATTGATTTTAGGGAATGTTTAATTATGAGTATACATTATTTGATGAATATATATATATATATACGTTTGTTGATTATATAAACAGTCCAACGTTTTGGAGGATCATCAAGAAGAAATCGGTTGAGGAGTTTCAGCCGTATCCATACGTAGCGACGATGATGAACTGTATGCTTTGGGTTTTTATTTGCTCAATGGATCTTTCTATCACTTAATTCTAATTGATTTTACAATCGTATCTACTGTCAAAATACCATTGATGGATCTTGGGTTTTTAAACCATAAACTCTTTAATTTCCTAAATCGGAATAGATTGAGGGATTTTTTCACATCTTAATCACTTATCATGATTTTACTCAAATTCTATGTTTGTCATCTTATTAGATGCTTCGTTTCATCTGCTACGGGAAAAGAGGCATTCTCTGTTTTTTTGGCACCGTCAAGAAAACTTCTTTATTGGAATCAAGTTGCAAACAAGCTTGGCAAAGAAAACTTCAAAGTAAGGATTTACTTACAAACCTCTCTTTTTTGTTTCTAATGTTTGAATCCTATATTAAATTTACATTTGTGTTTCAAATCCGGTGATTTTTCAATAGTTATATTTATCCATTACAAGCACTATCTTAGATTCTTGAAGTTCGGTTATTCTAAGGAACAGTCATAGCTCTTTGTTTTCTTCAAGGTTGAATTTGAATCAAATTATTTGATAGATATACTTTTAAGTTCCATGATTATGTTTCAGCTATTTTTTCTAATCGTAATTAAAGGACAAAGAAAATTACATTTAAGAAACATGTATATGCTTTATTGATTAGTTTAAACAATAAAATATAAGTTTCTTAAGGATTTATTTTAGAAGATGACACAGGATTGGAAATTACAGTACAAGTTGATGTTCATTCTGTTTAGGCTATTTCTCTTTTGAAAGCTCCTCCATTGCCGGGCACTCCTTTCTACCTTTTCATTGGTGTTCTGTCTACAACTAATCATTTTTTCAGTGTGTATGGCAGTGAGTAAGACATGATGCAGCATCCTTCTTTTGTTTCGAAGTTACAACATCTTTCTTTTCCAAAATTTTTATGTTACAGTTATGCTAATTTTTTTATGTTCTTTTGAATATATTATTTTGTTTCAAGAAAAATCCTCTCACACACACTCATTATTACAAGTTTGATCAGGGTCATGTGATACAATATGTTGTAATCGGGTTAAAGTTGTCAAGCGTGCAATCAAGTTAATGAAAGCCAACGTTGATCATAGGAAAACACTAGAGAACCTTCTCTCCAATTACAAGCAATGATAACTGCAGCAGATTGAAAGACAAATATGCTAACAAAGCATATTCTTTTGAAAATAACTAAACTTTAAACTAAGCAAAAACCTTAACATTGAAATTTATCACCTTGAATGGAATTATGAATGCAAACATTCTGTGTATAGAGCTAAAGTACAATCAAACGGTAAGACCATCATCTTCTTCCACCTTAGCTTACAACAGATTAGAGAGCTAAAATGGGGAAATCATCTTTCTCTATATTTTTTACTTTATCTACTTATAAATTTAAAATTTTTAATCTTTATCCAATCATATTTATAATATTTTCGTTGGAATAGCCGATGTCCGTGCATGGCACGGGGCATAATACTAGTTAATATATAAGTTAGAGTAAATATCAACTTTGAAAATGGAATATTTACATACTAATATTTTGAAAAGTGAAAGTAAAATTTAGATAGTAATGTTAAGGCTGGTATTCATATTTGTTAATATTCATTACATATACTGCTAATAATATCTTTTAAAAACTTTTTTTAAAAGAAGCCCTAAATAGAATAGTATTATGTATTTTTATTTTCTAAAAATTAGTCAAAATATCAATAAATTTCAATTTTAAAATTCATCTTTAAAATTTGATTTTAAAATACTTCAGCATTTTAGAGTAATATTGTTTTTATAATTTTTTACTGTTTTTATAAAAGATCGGAAAGTCTCACCTTGAAAGTTTTCTGTTTTCGATGATATTCAGTTTATTCTACATTCTCAATCTTAACAATGTTAACAAAATGATTTTTTAAAAATAATGTTAACCGAGAATCTAGATTTCCAATTATATGTTAGAGGATTTTGGGGGTGTATCATTTAATATCTCGAATATAGGAGAGTTTAATGGGAGAGTATAATAATTAGTATATTCTTATCTGGAAAGTATTCTGTTTTCTATGATATTTAGTATATTCTACATTCTCAATCTTAAAGACGTTAACAAATTTATATTACATATTTTTCAAATATATACGATTTTAAGCCAAAACTAAATATAGAATTTAAAAAAATATCTTCTATAATAATATATGTATTACTTAAAGTAATCTAACTATTATAATAATATTCTTATGATTTTCATACAATAAAACACATGTTGAACCTGTCATACATTTGCTTTTGGAATATTATACTGTCATCAAAAAATTTGTATATATAGTTTCAAATTTGATATTAATCTAATCCATACAAGACGATTTTCATACATTTAAATACTTTGTCAACCGTAGCTCAAATTTGGTTTCTGAATAATATATGTTGTTTTTAAAATGACATCTCTTTATATTTTTTCTCGATTGTAATTAATATATGACATATGTGTTCCTTTGCATTTTGAACCTATTTACAACTATATTGATCATATAGTATGATTAAAATTTATGACATTTTTTTTGACAACGGTTCAATATTAATCATAAAAGCTATATGTTTTTGAGATTAGTCTGTAAACAAAGCCTCCATGTTTTATATTGTTGTTCCACTTGTTAGGGAGTTATTTTTTATTACGATACTATAGGATCAGAAAATATAAAATGTAAAAGCCTTTTATGTAATAGAGTCGAATTTAAATCTTGGATGTCTAAGATTTTTCTGACCATATTAGCCTTAATAATTTTTTTTAAATGCAAAGGAACACAATGATACAAAAAGTAATATGCCATGGTCCCTTTGATTTTTTTTCAAAAAGGACTCCTCCTTTAATATAGTAGATCAGTTAACAAAATCGTTTATAATATCTTTTTTTGAATTGTGGCTGGAGTAATTATTTTAATAATATTGATATCTAATCAATAAATTTGATTTAATTACAGAATCTCTGATATTAAATATACTGTAAGGAGATATTTTTGTAAAATTCCGTTATGGAAAATCAGAATATAATTAATATAATTATTTTTTTTAAATCCTTTCCAATATCTTTTTTGAATTGTAAATATTTTACATAGTTTTAATATATGTTAAGAGCGAATAATATTTATTGTTGATTTTTGTTTTTATATTTTCTATTTTGGATAAAGATATATTTGTGTAAGTCATAATTTGGGAAGTGTTGCTAATTTTATTTTGAATTGACTGTAATAATATATATTTTATATTAATTTCATATTTATAGTATGATTATATAATATATCTATCGATTTATATATATATATAGTTTTAATTATTTTAATATATAAATATTATAGTTTGAAAAAATTAACAGACCCATTATATATATATTTGAATGTAATTTCACATTTATAAAATATGCTAACCTGTTAATATATTAGTTATTTTTGATGTCATAGAATCAAAACAGATTAATTAAATATCTTAACCTATATTAATTATTATTTAAATATTTTAATAATAGAAACTATAAAAACCCTGTAATTATATATAAACAAAAATTAACCTATTTCACTATATCATTGAATAATATAATATATATAGACTTAGTTTTAACATTTTAATTTTATCAAGTTAAAATATATCAATCTAATTAAAGAATTTTATTTTACCAAGTTAAAAGTTTATATTTTATTAATATTATATTTGAATTATTTATGTATGTTTTTATTTATTAATAATTGAAGTATGTTCAAAAACATATTTATTGATTGTGATTTTGTAATTTATAAAAATAATTGATGTGTTATATTATTTACTTATATTTATTATTTGATATAATAATTTAATATGAATGATTTTATTTTATTTTTCGTTTTTAATTAATAGGTAAAGTGGAATCCATTATTTTATATTGTTTGGATACACATTTAATAGAAATAATGTTAATTTCCATAATCATAAATGTTTATCTCAACTTCTAATCTGAACTGTTTATCTTAACTTCTAATCATAACCTTACATTATAAATAATATGATAATGACAATAATACCCTTAATGAAAATCTTTAAAAAACAAAGAAACACAATGGTACATTTCGTAATATAATATATGGATAAATGTTTTTTTCAAAAAAGACTTCTGTTTTAATATAGTAGATATTTAAAAGCTGACTTTGAATATTAGAGGAGATTATAGATCTACAACTCTTGCGGTATTTTTTTTTAAAAAAAAAGGTGCAATATCAAAATTCTTATGTATATAAGATTTGATCAGATTCAAACTCAGTTGATATATAAGCGTAGTTTGATAAACCAATTGAACCAAGATCATCATACAACAAAATTTGTGTACTCTCTATTAATGAAATAAAAAACTGTATGATGATAGTTTTCCATGAAATTTTAGTCGATACCTATTTGATGATTTGCAGCGGAGATCGTCGGAGAAAAAGTTATTCGAATTAAATTCAGATTAATTTTGAAAAAAAAATACAGAAAGTTTTACCAAAATATGTAAAAGAAAATCATAGTAACATAGTATAAATATATAATACTATATCTGTTAGTCAAAAGCTAAGACAAACGACCGCGTGATTAGAGCATGGCTATCAATGAGTTCTGATGAGAGTATCTCACATTTTTCCATGATTTAAAAGGTTTAAAATAATAAAAAGGAAAGAGAGAAACTGAAGATGGATTCTGAAGAGTTGTTATGGGTTCTGAAGAATTGTTATTTGAGAACTTGTGAGAACCCCATTTGACACTTATCAATTTTGTATTGATTCAGTTCTTATTTTGCAAATAAAATTTAATTACATATTTAAATTGTATTAGTATATCATTATTATTTTTGTTTCAGAACTTTAGAGAGTATCTCATGGATCATGATGTTCTTAGGTGAGCGTTGAAGAACATTATTTCAAAGTATAAATAAAATAAATAAAAACAATTAAATTGAAAGCCTTTCTTGGGGTCGAAAACTTCGAGGCATATATGAATCTGAATAAAAACAACACATGCTTATGTCCCTCCTATTATTATACTTACCCAAATCCAGAAAACTCGACATGTAACACATTTAGTAGTAATAAGTAGCATATGAAACTATAGTATAAAAATTATTACTCGGGTAATGCCTCGATTAAACCCAACCAAAAAAGCCATACAAAAAAATAGATAACAATCTCTGCAAACAATTTGAACCATCCTCACTCTTCTCTTCTGCTCCACTATATTCCTCTCTCTCTCTCTCTTTCTATATATATATAAATCTATATCCTTTCTATAAATATTGTTCTCCTCACTCACTACTATTAAGCAATAGTAGTGAATCCAAAATAACAAAAACGGAACCAAGAGTTTTGGTTCTTGAAAAAAGATTTTGAGATCTATGGAGATCTCAATCTCTCCATCTGAAAGCTCTCAGACTTAGCATCTTCAGCATCTTCCATGCTACTATCTCCACCTGTTGTTGTCGTTGTTGTAGAAGGTAACTGCAATGGACCTTGAGGAGAACCCGACTGCGAATTGCTTCTCTTTAATGATTCTCCTCCTTCACCGGTTTCTTCTTCCTCTTGTGATGAATTCCACAACTTAAACCCTAAAACAACTACTGATTGTTTCTCCGGATTCGAATTTGGCTTCCTGATGTGTAGCCGATATTTCTACATATAACAGAGACAATGAAAACTTTTGGTAATACTCAAAAAGAATCAAAGATGTCAACTTTTCTTTTAGTAATGTTACCTGTAAATGACTCTTCACTTCATCATTGGTTAAGCCTTCTTCTCCCATATGCTCTCTGATTTGTTTAGGAGTTGCCACTGGTTAAACCCAAACAGACAGACAAAAGGTTTACAACACATTCTGTATTAAGTAACAAAACTTCAAGAACAAGAAGCTCAACTTTCTTTTTACCTCCAGGACCACCAAGCTGCTGCAATGCGTCAACAAAACGGCGATGTAACTCAGGAGTCCAACACCTTCTTTGCTTCCGCAACGCTTGCTGCTGAAGAAATGGTGGTGGCTGTGGCACAGAGTTAGAGGTAGTAAACCCACAGGAGGCAATGCCTTTTCTTCTCCCATTAACCACCGAGCTCGAAGTTAAACCGAGGCCTAAACCGGTTTCTACCTTTGGAGTCCTCATGCCAGGACTTAACAACATAGATAAGCCATTTGAAGATTTCTCCTCATTTCTCTGCAACAGCAATCAGACCAAACCAAAACAATCTCAATATATTCATCTGAAACATATGCTTGTAGTCAAATCCAATTTTTCCAAAAATGTTATGGCTTTTTACCTCAATCTTCGTGTCTGAGATGTGATCATTTTCTCTCCATAGCTGAAACTTCTTCTCCTTGACTAGCTCCTCTCTTCTCATCAACTGCATACCGATTCCATCTCCTTCTCGCCATCCTTCTTCTTCGCGTTCTTGCCGAATAGGTTTATTGAGAGAGATGAAATCCTTCAACAATGGTTGAGTATCCATCTCTGAGCATCTCTTATTTTCCTCCTTCAGATACGAAATCGCTGCAAGAAAAAAAAAAACAAACAAACATAACCATCGAAGAGACAAAAGTTTCAGCATCATAAACCAAGTTCCAATACTCAAAATTGGGAAAGCTTCTATGAATCAGACGAACCATCGTTTAGAATCTGCAAACAGAGAGGAAGCTCAAGTTCACTGCCTTGGATCTTCCTCTTTTCTTCTTCAAGCTTCTTAACATGTTCTTCGAGTTTACAACCTTTCTCCACCACCGCAACACTCGTGATCTTCGAAACTTTTCTCGGAAACCCACAGATCGTTATCGGTATCGAGCTTTCTCTCCTGGATCCTAGACTAAGCTCATCTCCTAACGAACCCATTTGTTTTCCACTCAAAAAGACAGAAAAAAAAAATCGATCTTTTTAAACTTGGAAAGAGAAACTAAAAAACATTTCCAGAATTTGCCATGAACATAATAACTAATCCTCTCTGAATTTAGACAAGAACAGTGTGTGCTGTGAAGACACAACCTGGGAAGAGATCTGTGTGAAGCGATTTTATAGAAAGAGATACGATGGAATGGAATCTTTAAAAGAGTGTTTTTTTTCCAACTTTCGAGAGAGAGAGAGAGAGACGAAGAAGAAGAAGAAGATTGATTGATTGAAGGAAGGAGAAAACTAGAAGATTCTCTCGTATTTTGGTGTGGTGTACTGTGTGGGGTATCTCTCTTCTTTTCTTTTTTTTTCTTTTTTTTAGATATCTCAAAAAAAAAAAAACTCTTCGCTTCGTCGCGTATCTCTCACATTCCTTATCTTTCTCACTCGCTCTCTTTCGAGTTTTTACACCTTACTCGCGAGTTGACTCGTTCTTTTTTTCTTTCATACCAAACTCGTGATTTTTTCTCCTTCTTTTTTTTTTTTGAAAGAAAATTTTCTCCTTCTTTTTACTTTTTAACATTCACATTCCATTTTCCTTAAATATAATTGGGTTAAAAGTTAAAATCTGATTATGGGTATGGTCGTCTAAAATTTGGCATATCACACCACCTTAAAGCAATTGTTTTTGATAAAAAGAAAGATGACAATCTCAATAACAAAAATAATTTCGATTACAAATGCAGTTAGATTTCATTTATTCCAGATCAGTAAAGAGAAATTTCTTGTTGGTTATTAGTAGAAAATAACATCGTACAATTCATTTGAGTAGCTTACTAGTTACTACACTCACCTCTTTTCTATGTTCTTGATAAATGGCTGGTCCAACCAAATTAATAACGTGGGTGTTAGGGTAATTCAAATTTCATAATTTGAGGCTTCATGAATTAAAAAAATGGAATTACACGGGAATAAAAAGGTTATTGTCGGTGAAAAGCTTTTTATTAACTTCAAAGATGTGGTGCGTCAAAGTCAAAGATACTAAAACCATAGGATTAGTGGCACAAAGAAATGTGGTTGTTCGTTCCTCTCTCTTTTCTGCTTTCCGATTTCGAGCTTTTGTCAAGTTGAAGATTTTGTCCAAAGAATAACTTTTGCAAATGCTTCTCTGGCTCATCCAGCCAATCCGCGTCGGACACGTGTCCACTAAGTATAGGATTCTAAATTCATCATTTTCCCCGTTATCGACTATTTTCCTGGTAGCTAAGAAATATGAAAACGTTTATTTGAAGAATGTCAATCTTTTAGTCTTCTCTACCTATTCTTTTCTAATCATTTCAAAATCCAGGATTCAGTTTTAAATATTTGGGAGACTTTCGACGAAACTACATTCATTTGTCTGGTTTTTCATTATTTTCCAAGTTAACTATCCTAAAAAAAAGTGATGCATTTTTTCTGACCTCGATCTCATAGAATAAAATGGATGACATAGTTAGGCATATTTTGACTCACCATGTCATGTGCAGAGAATAGTTTTTGTCTGACAAACCAAACATGCAAATACATATTGTTGAAAAAAGTGTGCCACTGCCAATATATTCTTCGAATTTACGAACGCGAGACAAATATTTTGGAAAGGCCAATCGAATCTCTCTATCTATTTATTTATTTCTTATATGCTGGTTGGATTCTCATTTCACTACTCTTTCATAGAAATAGGAATCTTGCCCATCAACCAGTCTTTTAAAATCTATATATGCTACAATTTTTTTTAATATCAATAGACAAAGTTTTTTTTCGAGAGATATCAATATACAAACTACAAAGTTTGATGTCGTTATATACAAACACCACCAGTCTCAAATATACAAGTTTGGACCTTGCCTTGGATCCACATCGATTTCTCCTATCTCCATTTGATTTTGTCGGATAGTCATAGTCAAAGAATCTGCTTTTGTATTTTCTTAGATTTTTTTTTTCTTAAAAAACCATTCGTTGTTTCGGTTACGACGTCGCTTATATATATACACAAGAGTCTTAATAATTTTTTTTTTTTTTGAAAGAAGTCTTAATAAATTTTATTATTATTATTATTATAGTCTTAATAAATTTCATTTGTTTAGATCGTACTTATGCGAAGATCTGAATTTGAATCTAGATAGATGACAACCATTATTCATAAAAAGATTGATTAGACTTTCATCCAGTTACGTCTTTTCTATGATTTATATACTCTAATGTTGGTGTCAAATTTTACACACATACTAATATATATACTATCAATAAAAAATTTACTGAATAAGAAAAAAAACACATTCAAAAATAACTGACCATAAAAAACAAAAAAAAATTACAAAGTAAAGAGGAAAAGAATTCCGGTCAATAAACGACTAGGAAATCAATTTAAGAGTGATCAGGAAAAAAAAAATACTAAAGAGTCTCAAAATTTAAAGAAAAATTAGTAGGATTCACTTGTTTAGTGAATTAGAGAGTAAATACATGAGGAATAATCGAGTAGAGAGTAAAGTTATGCAAACCCCATTTCTTGTTGATAATGGAATTGTATTTATAGAGCTTACTTATCCCGAGTTTGGATATCAGGTTAAATGTCGGGTTATTCAAATGGGTTGTGGTCAACATACTTCACTGATTTCCTTGGCTGTATCTTTTTACCGCTTGACAAAAGTAATATGTGCCTCTGATCATATTTAGAGTATGAATTAGAAACAACAGATTAGATTCAGCGTGAATATGTCCATATCTTTTTCATTTTCTGTTTAATCTTATGTATAAAAATGCAAAATGGATTATGGTCGGGTTGAAAAACACTATTCCCTCTTTTATGCTACAACAATTTGCATTTCTAAAAGTTTGTCAATTTAAAATCAGTGAAGTAAGTTTGTCCAAACAAACAAAAATGTAAATGTGCATATTTTCTAGTTTATAAAAGAAACAACATTACAATGAGTTGGAAATGGAATTGTGAAGATATGCTCCTACAAACAAGTAAGACCAATTATCTTATTTTGACTGAGAAAACAAAATAAAACAGCAGTTCAAATTCAAACCGGGTATTTTCGGTTTGGTTTAATGTTCGACTTTGACTTGTGTTTCGATAAAAAACAACCCTTTGTCGCCGACTCAGTAAGCACATGAGATCAACTTCCACCAGAGATAGTCTATGACGTTATAAAAAGCGCGATCGTGGTCGAACACGGCGCCTCTTCCGACGCCAAAGCCAAATCCTACACCGACTCCACACCCAGCTCCAACTCCGATCCCAAACTGCAGTTTAGGAACTCCTGGTCCGTATCCTCCGACAAGACCGGCGCCGAAACCATATCCGCAACCTGCACCGAGGGCTAAGGCCGGACCAACATTCCCGACCTTCTCGAAAAGCTTCCACACCAATCCCTTCTCATCGTCTCTCCTCCTTCTGTTGCCCATTTTTTTTTTTTTTTAAGAAAGCAAACTTTTGGGTCTGAACAAGAGTTTAAAGAAATCATCTCAATTCATTTTCATCATTGTGTTGCGGTATACTTTTTGGCTTTATTAATTTAAAGATTTTAATAATGAAAATGCTGCACATGGATGAACAAATATAATATTATCCATCCTTAGTCTATGGCCTTATTAGTTAAAGAGAACCATGCCTCTTTGAGTTCCCACTTTTTTTTTTTTTTTTTTTTGACATCCTCTTTGAGTTCCCACTTGCTCGTTTGGTATGGGCTTTTGTCTTTTTACTGCCTTCCTGTTTTACGCTTATCATCCTTATTAAGTTGATGGAAGTTGAGAAAGCAAGAAAAATGAGATGGAGTGACATTTGTTTCTCAAATTTTTCATGATGCAGCTCAAAAGTTCGTGGATAAAGCAGCATTCGATGCTATGGAGTGGTTCCAGCATAACTGAAAACAAGTGCAAATTGCAATAGTATAATCAGCTCCTAGTACGTACGCACGTCGTAGCCAGCCTGAAGTCAGATGGTGTTCTCCTCCTAGAGGTACTTTAAAATGTAATGAAGATGATGGTTTCTGGATAGATGTAGAATTAGGATGGGTAGTCTGAGATGATAAAGGCCGGATTCGATGGTATGGTGCAAAAGGTTATACTAGAATTTAGTGTTGCCTTGATGCAGAAGCTACTGCTCTTCTTTGTGAGCAATATGTTTTGTGTGGATAATCTTGGGTTTGAAGAAGTCTTTTTTGAAAGTGACACTCGGATCTTCATCGAGGCTTTGCCAGATTAACAAGCTTGGTCAAGGTTAAAGTGATAAACAAGTGAATCATCGGAGGAGGAAGGAGGTTTTATTGGATAATCTGGTGTTTTGTTTTAGTTAGAATTTAGAAATCTGCTGGTCACAAGTTCAAGATTGTGTCTTCAGCTGTGTATAAATCCAATTAGGAGTGTTGTAAACATCTTAATTGCTTTCTAATAAAGGAAGAAAACTGGTGTTCGGTGTTTCAAAAACCCATGTCAAGTCATCTGCTTTTTCAATACATATAATTCACATCATAATAAAATTGATTGAAAAAATGGAAAAAAAAAGAAAAAAAAAACAGATTTAACAATCTTTTATTAAGTAAAGTTTTACAAAGAAAGTCATTCTCCACTTTTGTTTGGTTTCGCGTATGATCCATATGTTTAGTTATGTAGTATAGTAAATTGCACTTTGAAAGTTTCGTATAACAATTATGTATTTCTGACTTAAAAACCAGTGATGTAAATTTGCCACCAAAAAAATTATTCAACTATTATATTTTTTTTGCTGACATCATTATTTTTTGTTATTGAAAGCATTATATTGATTGTTCTTCTTCCCAGTGGCAGATTCAAAATTGTTTTTCTGAATTACGAAGGAAACAACATTACCATAGGAGTTTATATCAATTACAATAGGGAAGTGAAGTAATGGTCCTGACTCCTGATGAAAGGTAGACCAATTCTTTTATTTTGGATCCAACAAAAGAAAAAGAAACCGCAATTGAAACCGAGTATTCCCGGTTTGGTTTAATATAACGATAGAATCTTAATAGAATCCAAAGAAAATACATCGCGAATCATCTTCCACCAGAGATCGTCTACGACTTCATCAAAAGTGCGAGCGTGGTTGAACACGGCGCCTCTTCCGACGCCAAAGCCGAACCCTACACCGACTCCACACCCAGCTCCAAACCCGAGCCCAAACTGCAGTTTAGGAAGTCCTGGTCCGTATCCTCCGATAAGACCGGCGCCAAAACCAAATCCGCAACCGGCACCGAGTGCTAAGGCCGGGCCAACGTTCCCGACCTCCTCGTGAAGCTTCCACACCAATCCCTTCTCATCGCCTCTCTTCCTCCTTCTGTTGCTCATCGTTCTCCCTTCTTCTTTTTTTTTTTTTGGTAAAGCAAACTTTGGTTGGGTCTGGAGAAAATCATCTTAATTCATTCATCAATGTACTGCGGTGTACCTTTTGGCTTAATTAATTAGAAAAGAATTTGATAAATGAAAACGTTGCACATGGATGATTAAATATAATATGTTATATAATCCATCCTTAAAAGTCGATTACTTTATTAGTTAACCATTTCCTCTTTCAGCTCCCAATTATTCCATGCATTGGTATGGGCTTTGTCTTCCTGTTTTTGTTTGGACAATCTTGGTTTTAAGGAAGTCTTTCGTAAGTCACTCTCGGATCTTCATTAAGGCTTCGCGAGATCAACAAGCTTGGCCAAGGTTAAAGTGTCAGACAAGTTAAATCATTGGAGGAGGAAGAAAGGAGAAGAGATTCTAGACGGGAAAGAAAAAGCTGTTCAAAGAAAAAACATGGCGGGAAAGAAAAACAAATTACACAACCCTTATAAAGTTTGGGCCAAACATTTGTTTTAAAAAAAAGATTGGGCCCAACAATAAAGCCCACCAAGAAGTTCCCCCTCAGAACTCAAAAGTAAATAATAATAACCCTTGTCCGTCTCCGCTTTCCCCTGCAATTTTCAGCATTACAATTTCCGGCGAGATTTTCCGCCGCCGGCAAGATATTACATGTAAAAGTAACTGTAACCGAGAATCAGCTTCATAATCTTCAATCAAAACTCACCTTCTGATAAAGATGTCGGAAAACACCGAAGTCGAAGCGAAGAGAGTGTTCATAGGAGCAGGATGCAACAGAGTTGTCAATAACGTCTCTTGGGGAGCTTCTGGTCTTGTTTCCTTCGGTGCTCAAAACGCCGTTGCTATTTTCCGCCCTAAGGTATGTTACACTCAGCTTTCTACGATTAACCCTTCAAAAATCCATTTTGTTCTTTCGAGAGCGAGATGTGATTAATCTCTTGTTTCGTGTCTTTTGGTTGAAATTTGTTTTACTTTTCAGACTGCCCAGATTCTTACTACGCTTCCAGGTCACAAAGCTGCTGTAAATTGCACTCATTGGTTACCCAGTTCCAAGTTTGCTTTCAAAGGTACCTTCTTCGTCTGCTTCTGTTCGTTTTTGTTTCCGATTAAGAGTTTCTTAGTATGTTGATACGTATATGTATTGCAAAGGAAGAGACTTCTAATTTTTCTTACATGACTTGTCTTTTGTACCTAAGTGTGCTCCGTTTATCGTATAGAAAATGATTGTAGAGTTTGTGAGCTATCATTAGTAGACAATTCTTAAGTAAAATGTGAAGCCATAGGGATTCAAATTTCTATTTATAGTCTCTATGACCGGTTTGGTGGTTTAGTTGCTGCGAAAGGTTAAGCTTTTCTCCAGCATGTTAATCCATGAAAATTATATGCCTGTTCGCAGCCAAGCATTTGGACCGGCATTATCTGCTCTCAGGTGATACAGATGGTGTCATCGTCCTTTGGGAACTTTCGACTGTCAACAACAATGTAAAAGCTCTTCAATCGAAGTCTGATCTGAGTTTCTCTACGGTTTCTGTATTATCTCTGATCCTTGTTTACGTGTCATGTTTGGTTTAAACAACAGTGGAGACATGTACTACAACTACCACGGTCTCACAAGAAAGGTGTAACTTGCATCACTGCGTATATGCTTTCTGAAACCGATGCAATGTTTGCTTCTGCCTCTTCAGATGGAGTTGTGAATGTCTGGGATGTTTCTTTTCCATCGCAGCCTAGTGGTACGCATTAAAGTTATGTCTATTTTAAGCAGTATCTAAATCACAATGTTTCATCCTCTGTGTTAATCTGCTGCAGAGGAATGTAAAATTTCGTGCTTGGACTCTATCTCTGTTGACTCTAAAGCAATTGTAACGCTTTCGTTAGCGGAATTGCCTCAAAATCCTGGACGGTTCACCCTCGCCATGGGTGGATTGGACAACAAAATCAAACTTTACTGTGGAGAAAGAATGGGAAAATTTACTTCTGTTTGTGAGCTTAAAGGCCACACGGACTGGATCCGGAGTTTGGACTTCTCATTACCGTTACACTCAACAGAAGAAACCGCCAATAGTATTATGCTTGTGAGTTCTTCCCAGGACAAAGTCATTCGGATCTGGAAGCTTGTGTTAGTCGGTGATGTTGGTTCATGGCGAAGAGAAATCACTCTGGCTTCTTACATTGAAGGTCCGGTTTTTGTCTCAGGGACGTTCACATATCAGATTTCTGTTGAATCTGTTCTGATTGGACATGAAGACTGGGTCTATTCCGTGGAATGGCAACCTCCAGTCATTGATTCAGTCGACGGGCAGTTAGTTAACCACCAACCACTTAGCATTTTATCGGCTTCAATGGACAAAACGATGATGATTTGGCGACCTGAGAAGATAACGGGTGTGTGGGTGAACGTTGTGTGTGTGGGAGAGCTTAGTCACTGTGCTCTTGGTTTCTACGGTGGCCATTGGAGCCCCGATGGTGTGTCGATTCTTGCTCATGGATACGGAGGATCTTTTCATCTCTGGAGAAATGTCAGCAGCAGCAAAGAGTCTGAGAACTGGCAGATGCAGAAAGTCCCGTCAGGTCATTTTGCTGCTGTGACTGATATCACTTGGGCTAGAACCGGCGAGTACTTGCTATCCGTGAGCCAAGATCAGGTCAGCATTTAGGATTTAAAGATGTTTAACGATTCATTATGTCAAATCTCCGCTGTAGTATTCTTTAGGATGAGAACATGAGAAAAAGTCATTTTTTAATATCTGAATTTGTAAAGTTTCGATTTTTCAGACGACTCGCGTGTTCTCATCGTGGAAGAATATAGAGGGGAATGAAGCGGAGGATGAGCATTGGCATGAACTGGCTCGTCCTCAGGTTCATGGTCATGACATTAATTGTGTAGCTATGGTTCAAGGTAAAGGCAACCACCGTTTTGTAAGTGGAGCAGAGGAGAAAGTTGTGAGAGTTTTTGAGGCTCCTCTATCTTTCTTGAAGACGCTGAACCACACTTGTGCTGGAGGAGAAGGAAGCTTCCCTGAAGATCTACAAGCAGATGTGCAGGTCCTTGGCGCAAATATGTCTGCCCTTGGTTTATCACAGAAACCTATCTACTTGCACTGTGAGTGATTGATTCAACACCATTTCTAGCTTTTTACCAAATGCAGCCTTGAGATTTCACAGTATTTTCCTTTTTGCAGCTTCAAGTGAACCAATGGAGAGAAATGGCGGAGGAGAAGGTTTGGATACATTTGAAACGGTTCCAGAGGCTGCCCCGGTGGAGTTGAAGGAGCCTCCAATAGAAGATCAGCTTGCGTTTCATACTTTATGGCCGGAGTCTCATAAACTCTATGGTCATGGTAATGAACTCTTTTCTCTCTGTTGTGACCACAACGGAAACCTTGTTGCTTCATCGTGTAAGGTAAGCTAATGCGGATTTCCGATATCTTTGCAGTTGATCAGTCTCCTCGATTCATACTTGACTAAGCAGGACTCTAATTCTAATTTTTTTCTAATAAATTAACTACAAACTTCTTCAGGCTCAATCTGCAGCCATGGCGGAAGTATGGCTATGGGAGGTTGGGACATGGAAAGCTGTTGGTCGTTTGCAATCTCACAGCTTGACAGTGACACACTTGGAGTTCTCTTATGATGACACTCTTCTCTTGTCTGTTTCCAGAGATCGTCACTTCTCAGTTTTCTCTATCCAAAGAACAGGTAAAATCTGGAACTTGGAAGCGTTATCGACCTATTTTAGATCTACTTTCTCATAACATCCAGAAGTCTCAAGATGTTATGATTCTTGTTTACCTCGGTTTAGTTTGTAGTGTCTCTATAGGCCTCTAAGTCTCTGTCTGTTTTTTTTCTTCCTTGGTCATCTCCGTTTAGACAATGGCGAGGTTAGTCACAAACTCATGGCGAAGGTTGAAGCACACAAGAGGATCATCTGGGCATGTGCATGGAACCCATTTGGCCACCAATTTGCAACTTCATCGAGAGACAAAACTGTGAAGATCTGGTCCATCGAGAAAGACGCTCGCGTCAAACAGGTTCTTGCCTTGCCTCCGTTTGGGAGCAGTGTCACAGCCGTCGCTTGGATGGGACTAGACCACAAGGAGAAGAGCGGGTGCATAGCGGTTGGAATGGAGAGTGGACTGATAGAGCTGTGGAACATAAAGATTAAAGAAACAGAGGAAGGTACAACAGCAATAGCAGCTCTTGCTCTGAGGCTCGAACCGTTCATGTGTCATGTCTCAGCCGTTAACCGGTTAGCATGGAGACCAACCGAAAAGTCCGAGACTAACCAGAGCTTGCTAAGGTTAACTTCTTGTGGGGATGATAATTGTGTCAGAGTTTTTTACTTCAAGTTTTAAGTGAGAACGCAGAACACCTTGTAATTTTAAGATCATGACCAAAACTCTCTTTCCCTATAGAGTCACTGTACTGTTTATGCAAATTTTGGTAGCCAAGTTGAAACATGTACTCTGATCAAAACTTTTCATTGCATTAAGTTGTCTGTTTGATAAAGAAAAAAACAGTTATTCTTAAGGTGTCTGAAGCACTGGTCAGTGTTGTCTGTTGAGAATGTAATCAGCGAGAGACAACAAAGGAACGACCTTGCCCGTCTGTCCAACAAAGGAACGATCTTGCCCGAATCAAACTGCTGAAAATGTTACATCCGCTTCTCTGTGCAACACCTCTGCATATTCTCTCGCTTCTCCAGACCCATTACCTTCGGATACGTCAGTTTTCCCAAGCTCCTCCGACGACTTGGTGACATCCAGCACATCATCCACCACCTGAAACATCAGCCCGGTGCTTCTTGCATATCCCCTAAGCCTCTCAATATCTTCATCAGACCCACCTCCACCAAGACAGCCGCAGCTCAACCAGAACCCTTGTTTTATGAACATGTATAAACTCAAGACGTCATAACCCGTCGTCCTTCTATTGCCACCTCCTGAACGGCCCGAATGGAGGAACGTCTAAGAAAGACCGTTTACTCGACGGCCAAAGACAAGAGCACCTTAGCGGCCAAGAGGGATGTATCCACGCAAAGACTTTGTGGTTGGTGGGTTTTCCACGGCGGAGGATGTCGTCGTCCATACAAGGAAGGTCGTCTAGGATGAGCGAAGATGCGTGGATCATCTCCACCGCACAGGCCGCAGGCATTGCGGTTGACTCTCGGCCGCCTACGAGCTCGCAAGTGACCAAACACAGCATTGGCCTTACTCGTTTTCCGCCTAAGAGAAACGTGTACCTCATAACTTCGCAGACTTTGCGCACTGGTTCGAAATCATGTAGAGGAACAGATATGGGAGGTTGGGACATGGAATCAGTTGCAACCTCATAGCTTGACACTGTGATACAAAGTTCTCTTATGACGACACTCTGCTCTTGTCTGTCTCAAGAGATCGTCACTTGTCCGTTTTCTCAATCCAAAGAACAGGCAACTCAAGCGGTTTTCAACATTAACAGTTCAAAAATCAGATTTTCTAAAAACATCCAAATGTTTCAAGCGTCTCTAAGTCCGGTCTGTTTTTGATTCTGTTCAGGCAATGGTAAAGTTGGTCACAAACTCAAGGCAAAGGTTGAAGCACTCCAGAGGATGCTCTGCGGCATGTTCATGTAACCCTATCTGGCCACCAATTTGCAACTTCACCAAGAGACAAGACTCTGAAGATCCGGTCCATTGGGAATGAAGCTCAAATTAAATAGATTCTTACCTTGTCTCGGCTTGGAAGCAGCGTCACCACTGTGGCTTGGACTTGACTAGACCCCAAGGAGAAGAGAAGGTGCGTGACAGTTGGGACGGAAAGCGGATTGATAGAGCTGTGTAACATAAAGATTAGAGAAACAGAGGAAGGTACAACAGCAACTGCAGCTCTTGCTCTGCTCTCAGCAGTGAACCGGTTAGCACGGAGACCAAGAGAGAAGTCATGAGACTAACCAGAGGTTGCTAAGGTTAACTTCTCGTGGAATTGATAATTGTGACAGAGTTCTTTTACTTCAAGTTTTGAGTGAGAAGAACTCAAACACCTCTTGGTGTTTTAAGCTCATGACGAAAACTCTCTTTCTCTATTAGCATAACTGTAGTATTTAAGCAAATAGCCAAGTTGAAACATTTAAGCACATCACTTTTTCTTCATTGCATTAAGTTTAAAGTCTCATAAAAAACAGTTAGTCAGAAGTCAAAACAGCTCTAGTCAGGTCCAGTTTTGTCACTATATATTCCAAGAGTGAACAAATGCTTACGCAACATCAGTTGAATCTGGGTTGGTCTATATGTAAAACTTACCAAAATTGACCCCTTCGAGTGAGTGACTAATCATTGTTCAGCCTTGATGAAAGTGGCCTCGTTTTCATTTGCTTTGTCACTACCTGTATAGTTTACAAATGTAGATGATTTGACTTTTCACCTTGGCTAAACGAACAGGAATTGACTGGTTTTAATTTTATTTTTCCTTACCTTCATCTACCTCCATTTTCTGTTTTCCCTTCTCTGGATCGTTAGCTATTCCTGTTGGAGAAAAGATGCACAAAAATTAGTGTTATGTATAAAAAGACGAAAACTCTCTATCAAAATCCTGTCAGCAGAAGCCATAGAGGCGATATAGTTGAACATTAGTGGGCACAAAACTAATCAGAGAAAAGGTAACAAAAGTTTTAAACTTTTACCAATCCAAACTTTCAAGTCTTCTTAATCCACAGTTCTAACAAGGAATTTGTATGCACATAAACTCAAGTCTCAGTGATATATAGAGCTAGATGACTTCAGAAGAAAATGTTATCACACTTTTCATTTTGGCATTATCTATATTTGGATGATTTGATTTTCACCTTGGCTAAACAACATGAATAGATCAAGCAAAACTGCTGTTTCTTTCAAATTTCATTTTTCGTACCTTCGTCTATCTCCATTTTCTGTTTTCCCTTCTTAGGATCGTCAGCTGTTCCTACTGGAGATATAGACGCACAAAAATTAGTGTATTGCAAACAAAGACAAGAAGTTTACTCTTGAAAGAGCAAAAGCACATTCAGATACTTGAACGTTTATGGGCACAAGATTCCACCTTTACGAACACAAACTTTCAAGAAGCAAAGCAGATACTTGGATAGAGATATGACTACTTCAAGAAGAAGAAAAAAAATGATAGAAGATATTGTCAATGCTCAAATATACCTTCCTCCTCCTGTACTAGAGGCCATATGTGCTTGCTTAGAAGCTTACTCATTTGAAACATATTGATAGACTCGAAAGGGAACAGCGATCTCAACGACTCGTCGCACATAATAGTGCGTTTATCAGATGGATCTTGCAAATTGTTCTCCTTTATGTATCTCCAAAGCATTTTCACCACCTATTAACACAGCAGATAAAATATCACATCGAGGAGTTTTGTAAGTTTCACCCACCAAGAAACTCGATGAATAAATTCACTCATGTCAGTCAATCATGTACCTCTGTTCTAGCTAACTGAGGCGTTCCAGTAAAAGCCTGAAGTTCTGGTGAAAGACTGCAAACTTTGGTGAAGCCGCCTCCTTTTTTCTTGGGTTTCTCCTCGGACTTGCCTAGTCTAATTCGATAGAGCAGACTTAGTTTACTTGGAGGTGGCAAGCTTTATAACCATACAAGAACACAATAACTTGAGAGAAAGAAACAAACTAACTTTCTTTTCTTGCGTTTTCGTACACTCCGCTCTACCTCTTCCTCGCTTTCTTCCTCATTATCCTCACCCGCTTCTTCGTTTTGCTCCTCTTTCTCACATCTTTCCCCTGACCTCTCATCTTCATTTTCCTCTTTCACGTTACTGTTAACACACCCTGAAAAGATAATAACATTCACTATAACTACAAATACCATCAACTTAATCGAGATGCCACATTCACTATAAGTCTATAACTACAAATAAAAAGGAAAATACCATCTCCATTTAGAGGCCAAATATGCTTCGACAAGGCCTTGCTCATTTGAAACATATTAATGGTCTTTACACGGAACAACGTATGTAGAGACTCGTCACATATTATATTCTGCCTATTCTTTGGATCCTGCAGATCGTGTTTGTGGATATATTCCCACATTTTCTTCACAACCTGATATTATGCAGAATACAGAAAGTTATGCAACTAAACTTTACTCCCCCAAAAACAAAAACTAAGGGATGGAGAAAAAGAAAGAGGATACCTCTGTTCGAGCTAATTGAGATATTCCTAAAAACTTCTCTAGTTGTGGAGAGAGCTGGCTTGTTTTGTTAAAACCGCCTCGACGTTTCTTAGCCTCTACCGGTCTAGTACATAGAAAAGGAGAAAACACACAAGTTCATCGATGTTTCATCTACACCAATCACAAGAAACATCACACTAATCTAACTACTCTCTTCTAAAAAATCATCAACCAGAAAAATCACCATTAAATGCATAAGCAAGTAACAGTCTCCAACATTTGATTGGTTCAATCACCATTTCCAAGTATCAAAACAACAAATCTAATTGGAAAATGCTAAACATTACACAATCCATTGTTCACAAAAATTAATTCAAACAATTGCAAAATATATTATCGATATTCATAGAGAATAGACCAAGAAAATCCCATTTGTTCCAACATACACAAGAAAAGTCAGTTTGTATTAAATAAAGCGCGAGTCAAAAAGAGAGGGAGAGAGAGAGAGAGAGAGAGAGAGAAAAGAATTATTACCGTTCTGTCTTGTCTTCATCGTTTTCACTTCCCTCTTCGTCATTTTCATCGCCATTACAGTCTTCTTCATCGGGTTTGCTTTCTACCACAGTATTGCTCTCAAGAAAAGCATCGATTTGTTCCCTCACGAAAGCCTTCTTGTCTGTCAATTCGACGCCGAAATATTCCTCCAGCTGACGACGAACGCTCGCCGGAGTCGTTGTCTCTAGGTCGGAGCCACGGAGAATTTCCCGGAGCCTGGTGACGAGGTCCGACTCAGAAACCATTTTTCTTGTTTCCTACTAGAAGAAAACAAAAATGATCCCTTTTTTTTTTCTTTCTCTTGCAAAACTGAAAAACAAATACAAAAGTGGCTCTCGCCAAGGAGAAAACTAACGATGGTGAGGGTATTTACGGAGTTTCACAACTGCCCGTTTAAACCAAACGATGTCGTTTTGTACCCTTTTGTTTTCCTCAGTAAACTGGTAGTTGAGTTTCACGTTGCCAATTTATCACCAACTTATAACTACTCATTTGATAAAGACCAAAAAAAAAACTACTCATTTAATATTAACTAAATAATAAATCGAATAGCTATAGTTTCTGTTTTGTTGTTGAATTTTGAACATCAGTATACGAACCTGTAATGGCGTGTACTTTATGGTACTTGCAAATTAGTACAAGAAGCATTTAAAGAGAGACCACAAAAGTTGGCACTTTCCTCTTCCGGAAGAAATTAACTCACACCCAAGGTTTTGTTATTATATGCACATGTAGAAACCACACGCATCGCTGACCTCACATGAGCATTCTAAAAAGTTTACAACTCTCTACTTCAAAACTCCAATTTTTTTTTTTTTTATCTTCTAATTCGATTTGGCAGAATATACAGCTTTAAGATCAAAGCTGCTATATTTATATGGCAAAGAAAAATTCTTGAGATTGTGGATCATTTTACATATATATACAGGATGTTGCCTAAAAATTATGTATTCCAAAAAAAAGAAATTTGAATTATTGCTCCACGTTGTTCGAACTCGAGATGCATATACATACCCAAAGAACTTTGGTTTCAAGACAACTTGGACATTTTCCACATAAAATCTGTCGAAAGGAGAATACAGAACAAAACAATTCTATGCCCTAAAAGATGTTTAACTCATTTACCTCAGCTTTTCTGAGATTGAAGCGAGAGACAGAAGAAAGCTTCCTATCTATGCTCAGACACTAGTCCGCGAGGTTCCAGATAATCCGCAGAACTAATCAAGTGACCACTTGGCACCTTAAAAAGCATCCAAAAGAATCAACTTGAGAGATGTATAAGTTGAGAAACTATAAGTCATAACCAAACAACATGTCCATATGATTATGTCTGTGCATGAATGCTTATGTGCTGATTATGAATTATAACAAACATATCAATCTAACCAAATTCAGTAATATACCTTAGAATGAAGATGCTCATTTCGTTTCCAAACTGTGATTCTGCGGAGGGTTTCCTGATGTGTTTCTAGTCTTCTTATACCAAAAGAACATGGACCAGAGTGCTCTAACCAATACTCCATTCGCAAAATGCGGAACAAACAAACGCCCCCAATACGGATAGTACGGTCCAGGAAGTTTAATCAGAGTGAAGAACATCATCATAGCTATCAAATGCCACGGTACTTCCGCTTCCTACAAAACAAAATGGTTAGTAAGAATGGCATAAACAACTTGAACGAGGAGACGAGCTGCTTCGGACTTGTTCTGTTGTACTACCTTGAGACGAGGAGAGATGTTCAAAGCGGTTCCTTGTAGAATGCCTCCAACAACCATACCGATGACTAATGGGAACGGGACTAGAGCAAGTTTCCTCTCATGCGCACAATAAGACATCTCGCTGATGGAAGAAACCGCCAATATGGGAACGAACAAGAACTTAACGACTGATATGGCGAGATCAAGAACTAGCTGTATGAAGTTCTCGAACGCTCTGTTCCAAGGGAACTCCTTGATCGGCTGTGGAGAGTTGTGCCATACATTCTTTGCTTTTCTCAACAGGTTATCGAAAGTAAGCTTCTTTGACTCCCCTGAATGATCAGATTCAATGTGAATGGCGCGGCAGAGGAATCTCTTTGATACTTTAGCTTCATTTGCACCCTTGAAATCTTTATTCTTGTTAGAGTAGCCCAACGTGAACTGCAAACAAGCAACAACTCATGAACATATTCGAGCAGTTTCTTGAGGGAAAACATGACAAGAAGAGTGTAATTCGCAATGTCCAAAACCAAACTCCGCAGTTGTTACCTACCTAACGAAGAAAAGATTCAAGCTTTACCTGTAATTCACTACTTTCTATGATGAAATTGATCTAATTTAATCTCAGTAGCTATTGGCGAGAAGCATATGCCTAAGTGCAAAGATTACTTCCGCAGGATCTTTAAATTAGCTGAAATTTCGTACTCAATTAGAAGAAACAACGAAAAGTAACAATTTTTATTTTCTGGGTCGTAGGAGGAATTGAAGATTCGCTAGAAGAGAAGGCAGGTTTTTTGATACCTGGGTTAGAGGAGAGTGAAGTCGCAGAGCCAGTGAAGGTCGAGACGAAGAAAGAAAGAGATGAGACATGGCCATTTTTCATCTAAAATCTGTCGCTTTGTTTTTGCTTTTCAGAGAGAGTCCACTGAAGGAGAGGTTTTGTGAATAGAAGAGAGGATAAGGAAGTTTTTTTACAGAGACCAGAGTTCAACCCTAATGGGAGAGATTCGCCGATTGGGAAGAAAGCTGGGATAACCTGCGCCGATGACCAGCGTAAGATCACGTGAGATCTACATGCGAGTTATGTTGACAACGCAATTAAAACATGAAAAAAGTATTTTTCATCTGAATTACATTAGTTTTTTTTTTTTCCTCAAAATTTATGAATTTGTATATCTTGCATTGTAAATTGCAGCATATCAAAACTGGTGGAAGAGAAGTAAATTCCCAAAACAAAGAGACTGATAAAAACTCAGTTTTTTCAGAGACAGCCATATGAAGAAAAAAAAATAGATTGAATTAAGATTATAAGATGGAAATATTTAAAAGATATGGATGTCTACCAAAACAGAAAATGACTTAATCGGAGACTTAGAATACTCAACAAATAAAAGGAAGAGAATTTTTAACTTGGTGAAGAACAACACATATTGCAGATATACCCCCATGATTAACCAACAATAATATGTTCCTCCCAAGAGCATCATTATTGATGCATACCCATATGCAAAGGCGGACCTACGTTGGGGTTTGGGGGTCAGCTGACCCCGGTTAAATTATAAAAAATATCATTTGGGTTTAGTAGCACTTACTCATCGTTGGAAGAGTTGGTTGGATTTTGACCCCACTAACCCTGGTTCAATGCCTTCATATGACCTATTTTCTCATTTGTTGTTGTTAATAATTTTTGCAAAAAGTAAATATGGATAGTGTATATTTTAAGATATGTTATATTTTCTTATCATTTTATTCTCTTCTTAAGCATAATAAGTTTACTTTCCAAATCCCCTTTCAATTTCTAGATCTTTCTTCTATATTTTTCTTTTTTCATTTCTTCAAAACTATTATTTATCTGTTTTACTCAGATAAAACATATTTTCAAAACTATTACTTCTTCAAAACTATTATTTTTTTCTTAGTCTTTATTGGTTTGTTATACTTTAACTCAGATATTAAAACTTAAACATATTTGACAAAGGTTTTACTAAAATTAGTATTTTAATATTTTTGCAGTATAAATCATATACTATGCTATAAAATATATTAGCAGTAAATATAATATTTCTCAGCTATATATATCTATATCTTCATTTTGTTATACATTTTGGCAAACAATTACTAAATAATTTAATATTAAAAATAATTACTAAATAATTATGTCTCATCTTGATATTTACATATAATATTAGTAAATTTTAATTCAATATAATAATTTTGTGAATAAAAATTATTTAATATTTTTAATTATGACCCCAGTAAAAAAAATTTCTGGGTCCGCCACTGCCCATATGGGTCTTTTACAATTATAATATGTATTGATTGAAATTTAAAGACTTAGGTAGAAACTCTTTTTTTTCTATCTTTATTGGTGCATACCCATATAGATCTCTTAAAGAAAGGAAAAAGAAACGTGATTTTGTGTCACAAAAAATAAAAGAAAAAGAAAACAAATTTGCTTAACCAATAAATATACTACATGTGGCAGTAGAGACGGTATCTTCGTGTCCTTGTATAAGAGACGTTTTCTTCTTTTTATTTTCTTTCTGATTTATTTTAACTTTGTTTTGAGGCAAGAGACTGTCTAAGAGACACCCGATAATCATGGTCTAAAATTCTACTTTTTAACCAATGGTGGTTGTTTAGTGGTTCCCACTTGGGGAGAAGTTGTCCTGATGGTCTAGGACAGGAATAGATTCCTCTAAAACGTGGAATTACTAGACATTTCTTCATTTTGCCACACGAATATGGGCTCTTGCTTACGGCTCATTTAAAAAACTGGAAAGATTGTCTATTCGTGGACATTCTTTCCCCTAAGGGGATTAGTTTCGGTTTAGTCCGAGGATTCCTCCTGGGTTATCAAGAAAAAAAAAAAAACCTTTTGGTTTCTACAACAAAAAACCTTTATCCAACAAGACATATAAATGTGATTTTTTTTTTGTAAACAGCAATGTTGATAGCAGCAACTTGAACACACTTAGATAAAAATCTTTGATGAGATATCGAACAAATTTGTAAGGCAGTGTTACAGAGCGAACAAACTAAACTACATAACACCAAACTCCAAGGAAAGAGGATGGGAAGAGATCAGACCAGAGAGAATCTAAACATGTCTTCATAAATTTGGTTAGTGCAAGACCCAAAATTCACCAAATTTTTTGTAACACCCATCCCCTCGACACTCGAGAACGGCGTGCCACTAACTATAATAAAATAATATATATCCAATTCTCATAAATAAATCACGTCTAGATTTCCGGAAATCCATAAAATACGTCTGTCGTCTCACAATCGCAATACCGTAAATAGCTTGTAAATACCAAGTCTGAAATACAATACGAAAATACAAAATAACATAAAGCCCAAAAGTAGCACCCGGTCCGATAAAACGTCTACTACTCCTCATTCTCACCTGAAAGGGAAAGAAGAGAGGTGAGTAACAGGGGAGTAACTCAGTGAGGTATGGGATGCTAATCACAGAAAACGTAAATCTGATCATAGCACGCCATACATAGAAAATAGACTAAACATGCACAATCACGGTACCTAAAGTACCCAAAGAACCACAAATGTCATAGGCCAGATCATGTGCCAGTCTTATGGGATAGTGCCCACTACACCGCCCGTAGACGATTTATCGATCTGCCTGAGGTACCTGACAACCGATCGACGCAATTTCTCGTACCCCGCCTCAAACAACATGCGACGCAAGTACAGAAGTCACGTCTCTGTACCCCGCAATCCCTAACGACCCACATGGTCAACTAATCCTAGTTCTAACATTTATAAAAGAATCAGTTAATAATTTAATGCACAATCAATGGGTTGAATCATCTATTATTCTTAAGTCCAATTACAAACAATCCTAGAAAGACTCTAGCATAGAAGCGGAACACATTTAGTACTAAATCCTATCTACGGCGCTTTTCGATGAAAAGTACGATATTCTGCTGAAAGCCCTCACCTTAGCTAAAACGGATGATTACTGCGGCTTCTGAACTCCGGATGCTAAAACGGGCACTGAATCTGAAATCAGAACGAAATTTCGAGTCAGAACGGCTTTCGAACGGCGAAAAACGGTTAACGGGTCAAAACGGTCAAAGTCAACGGTCAATGGTCAGAAAGTCAATGGTCAACGGTCAACCCGGTCAAAGTCAACGGTCTGACCAGTCAAAATCAAACCGCGATTAAACCGGATTAAACCGAACCAAACCAGGCTAAACCGGACTCAATTGATTTAAACCAGAAATTGAACCAAACCGAAATCGAATTGAATTAAACCAGCCAAACCGAAATCAAACCGATCGGTTTAACCAAACCGGACTCAAACCGACGGCCAGATCGCCGGCGAGTCTCCGGCGACCGGCGACGGCGGCAGTGGCACGTGAGATTCACGCGCGGCTGCGATATACGGCGCGGTGGCGCGTGGCGCGCGTGGGCTTCACACGCCTGTCTTCTGGTGGCGCGTGCGGGCGCGTACGGCGGAGCTGGAGGCTGAGATTTTGGGCATGGCTTCGTCTCGTCGTTCTGAATCCGGTGGTACCTTGGATTTTCGAGAAACGCCACGGTTAGTGAGTTATGATCGATTTACTGATTGACCGAAAAAGCAAATCGGAAACACTGGTTTTTCTGGTTACCTGAGGCGAACGACAGCGGTCGGAAGAGCAACTCCTCCTCTTCTTCTTGCTCTTCTTCCTCCTCTCTCTCTCTCTCTCTCTCTCTCTCTCTCTCTCTCTCTCTCTCTCTCTCTTTCTCTCTCTCTTTGCTCACGGTGGAAGGGTGAAAGAAGGGGGAGGGGTCGTTACAATTCTCCTCCTGAATACCGTCTGTTTCCCAACTAACTCTGACCATCGGTAGCATTTCCCCCTGAATAACTCTATCTTGGCGCTCTAGGACTGACACTGGCTGGTTAACTGCAGTCAAATCTCTCCTGATGTCACTAGGTGGCTGCTGAAGGATGAGCTCTGGCTCTCGAACGACTTTCCTCAGAACAGACACATGAAACACATCGTGAAACCCAGCCAACTATGCTGATAGCGCTAAGCGGTATGCTACTACCCCAATCCGCTCGATGATAGGGTACAGACCCATATATCTCGGCTTAAGCTTCTTCAGCTTCCGGGTCTCGGAACCTCCCTGAAATGTCCTCATCTTAAGGTATACCAAGTCGCCCACCTCAAACTCTAGATCTCTCTGACGCTTATCATCATAACTCTTATGACGATCATGGGCTTCCTTAAGCCGTCTCTTGAGCATTTCCACTTGCTCAACTGTCTCCTGAACCAATGCTGGTTCTATATCTCGACGCTCTCCCACCTCTGTAAAACAATGCGGTGTACGGCACGGTCTACCATAAAGAGCCTCATACGGTGCCATCTCAATGCTCGAGTGAAAACTGTTGTTGTACGCGAACTCCGCCAACGGTAGATACTTAACCCAACTCCCTTTCCAGTCCAACACAAGCCCTGAGCATATCCTCTAGTGTCTGAATAGTCCTCTCCGACTGAACATCTGTCTGCGGATGGTATGCCGTTCTCATATGGACCTTAGTCCCCAATGCCTTCTGAAAGGCTTGCCAGAACGTCGATGTGAACTTCGTATCATGATCCGACACTATACTGACTGGTACTCCATGCAATCTCACGATCTCAGCAATGTACCTCTGTGCTAGCTGCTCTGCTCCGTCTGTTTTCTTAATCGCTAAGAAGTGAGCTGACTTGGTGAGTCGATCAACAATAACCCAGATAGCATTCTTCCCGCCAATTGTCTTCGGTAATCCGGTGATGAAGTCCATAGTCACCATGTCCCATTTCCACTCGGGTAGTGGAAGACTCTGCAGTAAACCACTCGGTACCTGATGCTCTGCCTTAACCAACTGACAAGTCTGACAACACGACACAAAGGTAGCCACATCCCTCTTCATGCCGGTCCAGTGATAGTATCGCTTAAGATCCCGATACATCTTATTACTTCCTGGATGAATGGAAAACTGAGAATGATGCGCCTGCTGGAGAATCTCCCTCCTCAACTGTGCATCATCCGTACGCACACTCGGTTCTGGTACAAGAACATCCCATTATCTGCAGTCGTATAACCAAAAATCCCTTTCTCGAGCTGATTACAAAGAGTCTCGTCCTTTCCTTGAGCAGCTCGAATCCTCCACAATAATCTGCCTGATCCAAGGCCTTGAGGCCAACTGACTCATCCTCCACGTTAACTGCAAATAACCTGAGACTGGAAAGCGTCTCAGTCAGCTCTTGGACCTCCTTGGTCCCAGCCACATCACTCCTGCGCCTACTCGAAGCATCTGCTACCAGATTGGCCTTACCGGGGTGGTAAGTAATCTCCAGATTATAATTTGCCAACAACTCGATCCATCTGCGCTGTCTCAAATTAAGATCGGACTGAGTAAAGATATACTTCAGACTCTGATGATCGGTGAGAACCTGCACCTGCTCACCATACAAATACGCCCTCCAAATCTTCAAGGCGAAGACAACCGCTGCTAACTCCAAATCATGGGTGGGGTAATTAGCCTCGTGAGGTCTCAGCTGACGCGAAGCATATGCTATAACCTTGCCCTCCTGAGTCAAAACGCAACCCAAAACCGATCCAGACGCGTCAGTGTACACTGCATATGGTATCCCTGGCCGCGGAAGTACCAAGACTGGCATCTGTGTCAGGAGCCTCTTAAGCTCTGCAAAACTCCGTGAACAAGCGTCTGTCCATTCGAACTTGACGTCTTTGCCTGTCAACTGCGTCATCGGCTTAGCTATACTGGCAAACCCGTTGACGAACTTTCGGTAGTATCCTGCCAATCCCAGGAAACTGCGGACCTCGATAGCACTCTTAGGCGTGGGCCACTCGGTAATAGCTGTAATCTTTTCCGGATCTACGGCCCTCTTTTGAAACCACGTGGCCTAGAAATCCAATACGCCTCTGCCAAAAGCTGCACTTACTCAGCTTGGCGAACAACTGTTGCGCCCTGAGCCTCTCCAGTACCATCCTCAAATGTTCTGCATGCTCATCTCTGGTCCGAGAATAAACCAAGATATCGTCGATGAATACAATCACACACCGATCCAAATACTCACGAGAAACATTATTCATGAGCTTCATAAATGCCGCTGGAGCATTCGTCAACCCAAAAGGCATCACCACGAACTCATAATGACCATAACGAGTCTGAAACGCTGTCTTACGCACATCCCCTTCGGCTATCGCAATCTGATGGTATCCTGAGGCCAAATCGATCTTAGAAAACCATGAAGCTCCCTGCAGCTGATCCAGTAGCTCATCAATCCTCGGCAATGGATACTTGTTCTTGATTGTCACCTTATTCAATCCCCGATAATCAATGCAAAGCCGAAAACTCCCATCCTTCTTCTTAACAAATAGAACTGGAGCTCCCCAAGGTGAAATACTCGGCCTGATAAATCCTTTCTCTGTCAATTCCTCCAACTGCTTTTTCAGCTCAGCCATTTCTGTTGGTGCTAAGCGATACGGTGCTCGAGAAACCGGAGTCGTCCCTGGCTCCAACACAATAGTAAAAGCATCTCCTCTAGCTGGCGGTGGTCCCGTCAACGGTTCAAAAACATCTGCGTACTCAGCGACAACAGATATATCTTGCAGCTCCTGCTCCCCATCACTCGGGACCATGGCTATGGTAGCCAGAAATCCCTCAGCTCCACCCTCCAATAACTCCTCAGCCTGCAACATAGAAATAATGGAGACTCCCGAATCTGTCCGAATACCCTGAAAGATAATCATCCCCTCTGGGCCCAGAATGTGAACTTTCGCCTTCCGATACTCTAGTCGGACATCATGTCGCGATAACCAATCCATCCCCAAAATCACGTCGTAGTGATTAAGCTCCATCTGAGATAGATCGCTGCTGAACTCAACTCCTCCGAGTACAACCGGCACTCCTCGATGAATGCCTGAAGTTGCTAACTTCTCAGAACCAGCTGTCGAAACCCGCTTGAGCCTCGAATCGAATATACCATGAAAAGACCAATGCTTGGCCAAACTCGGAGAAACAAAGCTACCTGAAGCTCCCGAATCGAATAAAGTGAATGTTGCATTACCCCCTACCATATCCGATCCTACACAACACGCTACTAAGCGAAATGCTCCACAACAACAAAGGCTCGAAACAAAAGTAACTAAGTAAAAGACACGTACCGGCTATCGGCTCGACAATCTCCTCATGGTCGACCCCGACCGCAAACACTCGTGGAGCAATCGCCTGACATTTGGCTGGTGGCGGAGGTAATGCCGGCACTCTCCTCGGCCTCGGACAATCCCTCAAAAAGTATCCCGGCTGGTTGCAGTTGAAGCAAACCTTCGGTCCCCCTGCTGGTGCAGCTATCTGCCTGCCGACTGGTGCCACGGCTGGCGCTGTGATCTGCCTGGCAACTGGCGCTGCTGCTGGAATCTGTATGATGATTGGCGCATCCACTGGCTTAGCTTGGCAAGCTCTGGAAACGTGCCCTGTCCGACCACAGATAAAACACCTAGGACACTCTCCAGTATGGTGACGATGACAACGCGAACATAACGGTAGCCCGAGAAAGTCGGGCGTCCTCCTCTGAGTCTCTGGAGCCCTCATAGGCTTAGGTTGACTCGACCTGTTGAATATGTGCTCCTCCACTAACCCTCGCTCCTGGAAAGCGGCATTCTCAACAAGATCGACCAACCTGTCGTAGTCTTGGAGCGCACAACGGTTGCGGATGTCCACTCGCAAACCGTTCAGAAACTTCCTTATCAGGTCCTCCTCGTCAATGGTCATGACGGCAAATCGGCGGAGGCGGGTCAACTCCCACTCATACTCCCGAACACTCATCGCCCCCTGCGATAGACTCTCGAAGGCATTAGCATTATCATGCCTCGCCTGTCGAGTGAAATATCTCCGATCAAACTCTCTCAGGAAATGCTCGAAGGTGAGCACAACCCGACCATGACTACTCTCGACGACTCCATCCCACCAGTGCATGGCATCGTCCTTCAGGTACAGTGTGCCCAAATCCAACCTGAACTCATCGGGGCACCTCATGCGGTCAAGGTTGCGAAGCAACGACCTCCTCCAGTTGTGTGCGCCGGCAGCATCTATACCTCCAGCGAAGTGTTCCTGGCCCATATCACGCATCTGCTTAGCGATTGCCGAGTATGTGAGTCCCTCCTCAGCTCTGGGTGGTGGAGGTGGCGGCGGCGGTGGTGGCGGTGGGGGAAACTGAACACCTGGAATATAATCCACTGGGTGTGCCTGGTGGGCGGCGGCGGCTGCACATTCCGCCTGAGCATCCAGCTGACGGGTAATCTCTGCAGTAGCGGCACGAACAGCTTCCTGAGCAGCAACCCGAACTGCTTCCTGAACAACGTTTCTGGCAACCTCCTCTGAGACCTGCCTCATCGCATCTTGGTTGTCATCCTGAATGACATTTCCTGCGATCCCGCTAGCCTCAGTTGTGCGTCCACGACCTCTACCTCTGCCCCTAGTAACTCGGATACTCCTTCGTGGCGGCATCTGAACAAGGAAGAAAACTGGTTAGAACCTGTTGAAGGACGGAACTGAGACAAAAGAGTAGTAGATTAATATCAGATGGGTGCTCCCTTATTTTTTTAAATTCCCCAGATCCCAGAAAATTGAAAACTGTTAAAAACCGAATTTTTTTTTTTTTTTTTTAAATCCGCCTCCCGGGTCAGAACCGGGATGGCTACCTCGCTCTGATACCAAAATGTAACACCCATCCCCTCGACACTCGAGAACGGCGTGCCACTAACTATAATAAAATAATATATATCCAAATCTCATAAATAAATCACGTCTAGATTTCCGGAAATCCATAAAATACGTCTGTCGTCTCACAATCACAATACTGTAAATAGCTTGTAAATTCCAAGTCTGAAATACAATACGAAAATACAAAATAACATAAAGCCCAAAAGTAGCACCCGGTCCGATAAAACGTCTACTACTCCTCATTCTCACCTGAAAGGGAAAGAAGAGGGGTGATTAACAGGGGAGTCAATCAGTGAGGTATGGGATGCTAATCACAGAAAACGTAAATCTGACCATAACACGCCATACATAGAAAATAGACTAAACGTGCACAATCACGGTACCTAAAGTACCCAAAAAACCACAAATGTCCTAGGCCAGATCCTCTGGCCAGTCTTATGGGATAGTGCCCACTACACCGCCCGTAGACGATTTATCGATCTGCCTGAGGTACCTGACAACCGATCGACGCAATTGCCCGTACCCCGCCTCAAACAACATGCGACGCAAGTACAGAAGTCACGTCTCTGTACCCCCGCAATCCCTAACGACCAACATGGTCAACTAATCCTAGTTCTAACATTTATAAAAGAATCAGTTAACAATTTAATGCACAATCAATGGGTTGAATCATCTATTATTCTTAAGTCCAATTACAAACAATCCTAAAAAGACTAGCATAGAAATGGAACACATTTAGTATTAAATCCTATCTATGGCGCTTTTCGATGAAAAGTACGATATTCTGCGGAAAGCCCTCACCTTAGCTAAAACGGATGATTACTGCGGCTTCTGAACTCCGGATGCTAAAACGGGCACTGAATCTGAAATCAGAACGAAATTTCGAATCAGAACGGCTTTCGAACGGCGAAAAACGGTTAACGGGTCAAAACGGTCAAAGTCAACGGTCAATGGTCAACGGTCAACCCGGTCAAAGTCAACGGTCTGACCAGTCAAAATCAAACCGCGATTAAACCGGATTAAACCGAACCAAACCAGGCTAAACCGGACTCAATTGATTTAAACCAGAAATTGAACCAAACCGAAATCGAATTGAATTAAACCAGTCAAACCGAAATCAAACCGATCGGTTTAACCAAACCGGACTCAAACCGGCGGCCAGATCGCTGGCGAGTCTCCGGCGACCGGCGGCGGCGGAGCTTACCTGAAGGTCACCGGCGGCGACGGCGGCGGTGTCGGCGGCGGTGGCGCGTGAGATTCACGCGCGGCTGCGATCGACGGCGCGGTGGCGCGTGGCGCGCCTGGGCTTCACGCGCCTGTCTTCTGGTGGCGCGTGCTAGCGCGTACGGCGGAGCTGGAGGCTGAGATTTTGGGTGTGGCTTCGACTCGTCGTTCTGAATCCGGTGGTGACCTTGGATTTTCGAGAAACGCCACGGTTAGTGAGTTATGATCGATTTACTGATTGACCGAAAAAGCAAATCGGAAACACTGGTTTTTCCAGTTATCTGAGGCGAACGACAGCGGTCGGACGAGCAACTCCTCCTCTTCTTCTTCCTCTTCTTCCTCCTCCTCTCTCTCTCTCTCTCTCTCTCTCTCTCTCTCTCTCTCTCTCTCTCTCTCTCTCTCTCTCTCTCTCTCTCTCTCTCTCTCTCTCTCTCTCTCTCTCTCTCTCTCTCTCTCTCTCTCTGCTCACGGTGGAAGGGTGAAAGAAGGGGGGAAGAACATTCAATTTATGGTTGGGGTTAGTGGGTTAGATGGTTAGAAAGAGATGGGTGTGGGAGAATGAGAGTGTAGGGGTCGTTACATTTTTTTTTCTATTTTTAAATATGGAATGAGAATTAAAAACAAACTATATTTCGGTCTGTCGCAAGGACGATATTTTATTTTTTGATATTTAATTCTCCTTTTAGTAATATATATTTATAAATTTTAAATTTTAAGTTGTTCTAAACATTTTATTTTTTGCATAACTATAATATTAGTTTTAATATGATATAAGAATCGAATATATTTTTTTGTTGGTTTTAGTTTTTATTTTTTTCTATTTTGTATGACAAATATTTTTGTGGAAATAATAATTTAAAATGTTAATAATTTTATTTTTGAAATAGATAATAATATCATATATTTTTATTAATTATATAGTTATAGTATAATTATATAATATGCTTATTGATTTATATATATATTCATATTTATAATTTTTAAATACTATATATTATACAATTTTATTGACCCGTACTTTCACTAAGTAATATCTCTAAACTTTACCAATAATGATTCTATTTGTTTTAATCTGGTCGTAAACAAAATCGCAGTCTTTTGATAATATAGATGAATATGTTTTGTTGGTGATGTTTCTTGTTTTAATAGTATAGATGAGTTTGCCGCAAACGACACCATTAGTCTAAGGGATCCGAGCCTCCAGCCTCGCTTTCGTCTAGAACATGCCATATCTACAGAATTAAACCGCTCGGAAACACTTTTTTATAGCTGCATGTCATGTCTGTTTTTAATGTGATGTTTTCGGTTCTAAGACTCAATAGTTGAATCCATTTTGTGTTTGTGTGTATATATACTGGTCCATCTTTAGATAATTATGTACTCTCTGTGTTGCGAATTTTTTAAGTATTGATCCATTTCGGATTTTATGTTGAGAAACCAAAACCAATCGATTATTCATTCGAAATACGGGAATAGATATGCATGTGTCAGCCTTCCACTGGGAAGGATAACACATATGACATTAATAATTAATGTCACACATGGAAGGAACATATCTTCAGAAATCAAAATGGTATTTTAAAAATGGAAATAATCAAAGATCATATCTTCGTCACACTGTCCTCGTGACCCACTTGTGTAACTTTTTGTTCTGATCCATCTATCCAAAGCCGCAGGATCACGGCAATGCGTATCAGATATTTTTGATTTGCATAATATGATCAGTATAACCTCATTATTCACGAGCGCTACACATGAAAAAAGCTGTATAACAACATTCATCTCTTAGTTGATTTCTATATTATAACAATCAAGCGGCGATTTATGCAACATAATACATTTATTTATTACAAACATTTGATTACGACGTTCCGATCTTCCAGTGAACTTTATACATTCTTTTCTATTCACCTAAAGTCAGACATTCCCTATCTATCAGGAACTACCAGGGGCGGAGGGAGTTTACAAGGAGGGGGTCACATGACCCCCATGAAATTTTAATTTTTTTTTTAGTATTAGATTTATAAATTGACACTCATTGAACAAAAAAATTGACCCCATACAATGAAAGCCCAATAGTGTATTAACCTAAATACTAATTTAGTTTAATAAAAAATTTTGATATGCAAATAAGCCCATTATACATAAAATAACTCTAAAATTTTAATAATTTTGTTGTTTGTCTTCTTCTAAATTTGTCATCTTCTTCCAAAACTGTTTCTCTCAAAAATCCATGTTTTAACAATCATCTTGAGGTAAATAATTCTCTGCAATGAAAATTGTGAAGACGGCATTACGTAATAGGATTGTTGATACATTTTTAAATGATTGTCTTGTTTGTTTTATTGAAAAACAGGTTTTTGATACCGTTACAAACGAAACTGGTGATGAAACAGTTCCAAGATATGAGTGAGCGTAGAGTCCATCTTTAACACTGATGACATTTTTCATGATTTTTAATGAAGTTTTTTGAATTTTTTTATGATAAAATTTTATGACCTCATAAGCAATTTTTCTGGCTCCGCCACTGGGAACTACAATATACTTTTACATTAATATCACGGAAACTCGGTGTCCAGCTACACGGAAACTTTCATGCCGTGGCTGCATACACGGAAGTTTGGTCTCCGCTTTTAGCTACACAAAACTTTGGTCACCGTTTTTAACCACACACTATCTTTTATTCTGTGTTAAACACCATAATTTTGAAATCCGATTATTAACCGAATTAAAATCAATCGTTAACCAAAAACCCAATTAAAACCAGGTTTAGAACCAATGATTTCGGTGTTTAACCATAATGAACCAATTATACAGAGATTTTTTAATATAACCGAGATTTGTAAACTAACCCCAAAAAAAAACATTAAACCGAAAAAAAAGAAAACCTGATTTTTATCTCTCCTCTCTCTCCCCCCAAATCGATTTCAGCGTGTTTCCTCAGGAAAAAAATTGAACTCAAGAACACCAAATTTCCTCAGCAATCAAATCAGTGCTCGAGTTAGGATGAGGTCGAAATCGCTTCTCCAAGGAACCCAGTCTGCTGGTTCGTCGGCTTCATCTGGAGTCGCCGGGATCCCACCACCGAAGATTTGTTGGTGTGGTCACACAGTTGTGGAGCTAAAGTCAAAGAGCTCAAGGAATCCAGGTCGAATGTATTATCGTTGTTCATATGCTGCAGATAATCGGGTACTTTGATATAATATTATGTTTGCCCAGAAAATTTGATTGCAATGATTATGGAACATTTTGATTAACGATTTTGTTTGTTGTATTTGTATCAGTTGATGAATGATGGCCATATTTTCAAGTGGGTTGATGAAGTTTCTGGTGATTTGAAGGCAAAAACGTTTGAAGAAGAGCTGCTGCAAATGAAGCAGATCATGACTGAGAGTATAGAGTTTGAGAGAAAGAAGCTTGAGCAGATGGGAATTGAGGTTGAAGAGAGACTGATTGAGAGGATTGAAACAGAAATACTGAACGCAAAGAGAGGAATTTGGAAGGCATTGTGTATTGTAGTTGTCGTTGGGGTTGTTATCATGGTTGGATTTGCAAAGCTATTTGGTTAGTCTCTTTGGGGTTGTGATGTAATGTCTTTGTTTATGTTGACTCTATCATGTTTGTGTTGAATCTTTTATGTTTAATCTCTTTGTTTATTGTGACTATCTGTGTTGAATCGCTTGTGCACTATAATTGCTTACCTTGACGCATATAGCATCACGTAAAGAGAAGACAATCATGAAAGAAAACCATGAATGATCATTTCATAAACATGTCAAACACAATGATCCATCTTCATTACATAAAACAGAACATTGTTTTGAGTTGAAAACAAAAGAAGTCCTAATGTCACCATGCATCCGAGTACTCTTCTAAGAGGCCAAAAACCAAAAAAACAGAATCTACTTAGAAGAGGAAAACACAGAAAAGCCGATTAAAAAGTAGTTAACTAGGGACTTCCATCTTCAAGCATCATCAACCTGAGAGAGTGGCTGTGAGAGTGGCTGAGCGAGTGGCTGTGTAGAGCATTCTCCACCATGACCCTGAAACAACAATCGAAGTTTTAACATCCCCATAATAGACTGTAAAACACTGCAAAACATCATGTAATTACCTTTTTCTTTGAGCATGATCGCTTATTATGGCCTTCTCCTCCACAAAGTGTGCAATGCATATGTCTTCTGTGCTTATCCGACTTCTGAGAGTCAACAACATTGTCTTCTTCCATATAACTCTTCTTCTTCTTCTTCTTTGTAGGAGATTCATTCACCGACCTTTTTCTTCTCTCCTTCGTATTCTTCTTCTTCCTCTCTGGATCTTCAGTTACCAATGCAATATCACCACGAATCCAAGAATCTGGTCCTCTTACTGGTCTGGGTGCTTGCTCATATGTCGCTCTCCAACGAGATGTATGAAACCAGTCAGAAACATAATTATCTGGATTATCTTTGGTGTATAGAATCACACCATACGCATGGACACACGGGATACCCGAAATCTGCCATCTGCGACATGTACATTCCTTCTTACGCATGTCAGCAGACTCGTATTGACCCTTAACCTCAACCTCATAAACACCTGTGCTTCCTGGATACACTTTGCATTTCTGAGCATCTTCAAGTGTTTCATCGAGCATTTGCTTCACATATGGAGTGCACATACCTTGGTGTCTCTTAGCAATGGTAAATCGTGTGTGAATACGAACCATTGCAAGTCTTCGGATCATCTCCAACATTGGCATAACTGGTCTCTCTCTTGCTTTAACGATTGTGTTGTTAAATGACTCCACAGAGTTGTTCTCCACATCCTCACAGCAATTGCCTTCTACCTTGTAGAAAGCTAAACACCATGACATTGGATCTCTCTTCTTAACATCATTGAAAACCTGTTCATCATAGTCCTTGATCCTATCAAGGTTTTTTTTAAACTCTGTCTCGTTGGTACTCCAAGCCAACTGCCAAATGAATGGCTTCAACTCCATCTTTTTCCCATGTTCGGCCTTAATATTCTGGTAAATGTGTCTAACACATTTTCTGTGCTCAGCTTTTGGAATTTCCTTGCGCACAGCATTGATCAGACCCTATGAGAAGACAACACAAAAGTCAATCCAATTACCTTTCATAGTTCATTCAATAAGACATTAAATCCCGAATAAGAAACATACCTTTTGCCTATCTGACATTATTATGAAACCAGCTCCATCCCCTATATCCAAATCAACTTGCAGCTTCTTAATAAACCACACCCAGCTTACCTCGTCTTCCACTCCAACTACAGCCCATGCTATGGGATATATGCAGTTGTCAGCATCTCGTCCCTGAGCTACAAGAAGCATTCCTTTAGTTGTTCCTCTAAGGAATGTACCGTCAACTCCAATAAAACGTCGGCAATTTTTTTTCCATGACTCTTTCAACACTTTAAAGCACACATAAAACCTCTCAAATATGTCTTCACCATCTGCTCCTCGTTTAGTGACAACTTCTACCGTTGACCCAGGATTAGACTTCAAGATTTGTTGACAATAACCTCTTATGTGTGCAAACTGATCTTCATACTCTTCCTTGATCCACCTCAAAGCCTTTTTTCTACCCTCTTGACACTGATCTCTTGTAACTGAAATACCTTTATACAGTTCTCTAAAAAGTTCTTGAATCTTCTTTGGCATAAAGTACACCGGGTCTTCTCTTATCTTGTCAACAAATAACCGGGCAATAATAGGATTTGTTATCATCTTACATTGTCCATTTTGACTGCAAACGTGTGGCTCTACTAACTTCTTTATCTCCCACCTGTTCTTGCATTTGTTTACTGAACAATAAACCCTCCATGGACATCCTCTTCCACATTTGTAGCTTAGCTTCGTTTGTTCCCACCGATCCTGCTGGATGTTGTATCCAGTACTCAAAGCAAAATCCAAAACATTTTCCTTAAAAGCAACACCACTTGCGTAAGCTTTCCCGACAAATAGAGCACCACTACGTCTCCTTTTAATTTGTTGGGATGACTTCACCTTAACAATTGGGACATCCTCGGTCTCACTGTCACTGTCTGCACATACATTGTGACGAACCCGGGGCTCATTTTCGTATTGCGCCACTGCTTCCTCAATCTCCAACTGATACATATTTGTCGCTTCTTCTTCTTCCATCGCTTGCTCTGACATCTCGGTTGATATACTTACAACAGAGTTGTCATTAACAGATTCATCGTCACTGCAATACAAGGACAAAAAAATCATTGACCAACAAATACTTGTCTCATCGACTCATGAACACAATGAACACGATACGACTAAAAAGAAAATCGAAACACAGTATTCCTTTTGGTTACAATAATGAGTATTGAAAGAGGATGATTTCAATAAAAAAACCGTTTTGTAAGCAACTAAAATAAGAATACAATATCCAATTTCATCACCGAAAGTAACAGAACTCATCAACGAAAAAGAATCTTTTAACACAATCGAAAACAATGAAACTATGTATCGCTTCTTCATTCGAACACAATCGGATTACCTCATTGTAGTTGCTTCTTCAATTTCGCTTCTCTATTTTGCTTTTCAAAACCCAGAATCGAGCAGATGTTACATTAGGGTTCTAGAGTAAAATTTGGGGTTTTTTTCCTGAGGAAACACGCTGAAATCGATTTGGGGGAGAGAGGAGAGATAAAAATCGGGTTTTGGGTTTTTTTTTCCGGTTTGATGTTTTTTTTTTTGGGTTAGTTTACAAATCTCGGTTAGATTAAAAAATCTCGGTATAATTGGTTCATTATGGTTAAACACCGAAATCATTGGTTCTAAACCTGGTTTTAATTGGGTTTTTGGTTAACGATTGATTTTAATTCGGTTAATAATCGGATTTCAAAATTATGGTGTTTAACACAGAATAAAAGATAGTGTGTGGTTAAAAACGGTGACCAAAGTTTTGTGTAGCTAAAAGCGGAGACCAAACTTCCGTGTATGCAGCCACGGCATGAAAGTTTCCGTGTAGCTGGACACCGAGTTTCCTTAATATCACGGATATAAGTTTTCAATGTCAATGATATCCTGTATAGTCAGTGACCCACAAAAATTGATATGTGCCCTTGTTTAAAAACTTTTCCGGTTTTACAAAAAAAAAAACATACATATATGCAGATATCGATTTTAGTTGCATGCATCTGATTGACTGCTGAATTATAAACCTCTGGTTTATATGTTTAAACCGAAAGCTATAACACCATATTGTTTGTAAAAGACGAATTTAATTGTATATAAGTTCAGATCCGGCATGGCTTATTTTGTTGTTTAGAAAATTGGAAGTATCAACGTGATTTAAGTGTCAATTTGGTGGATTTATATAGTATTCAAGAATCATTGCTGCTTCTCTCTATCCACCATATAGAATAATAAATTACTCACACATAGATGTTTGCAATCTTGTATGTAAAGAAACGCCCCCTTGGAATTAATGGCTCTTCGTATAAGCCAAAAGGCCAACGAAGCGAAGCATCTTCCAAAGAAAAGAGATAAAACTTGCTTGCAAGTTTAATGCCACGTGGTATTTTAATCGGCCAATTATGATAAGCCATTCATATAAAATAATAATATGGATATTTGTATATATACTCTAGTTTTTGCATGTAAGACTTGGCAAAGACGAGCAAGAAAGATCTCTGGAGACGCGGAAAATAGAGAGAAGAAATCAAAAAGTATATTAAAGGAATAAAAGTTCTTGTTCTTAGTCTACAATGGTGACTCTTAAGCTTGAGATTTGCATCGAGCTGGTGAAACTAACCGTCGATTTCGTCGCCGCCGTGGCAGAATCTATCGAAGTAGCTTTCCGTAACCGTCCTCCGCCGCCGATTCAATATTCGACTGTGATGAACGGTCGCCGGAGTAATTACTCCGCCGTTCCTATTCCTCTCGTGGGGTTTCTGTAAATATTAGTGTGTTCTTCTCTTATGGTTCGGATATTTTCTATTATGTTCCTCTTGTTCTTTTATTTCTGTACTGCTCGATCTCCCACGAGACGCTTCGGACATAAGTTGTGGTTCGGATGGAAACTCAAGAACTAAAAGATCATGAAGAGTTTACATATTCCGTGTATATATAAAAGCTTAGACGTTCCCGATCGTGTATTCTTATTATTCTTTTTAATGTATATAATCCACAAGATCTATAAAGGAAAATTGCTGTTATATTGTTCATTTTCACAGAGTATGTGTTCACACACTTTCAAGGTAGATCTGATTCTGAAGAAGGCAAGTCCAAATATTAGGGTCATTGTCGAACAATGATCGTAGCGATATTTAATTATATATAAACAAATACAAAACTAGTACGTCTTATCCATGTGATGCTTTGGTTTCACTGTTGTTAATAATGTTACTAAACAACTTATTAGATCATATACTATTGGTTAGCTAACTTGGTTTACTTTGATTCCGGTTTAGCTTATTATGTTGATGTATTTAAGGTTGAGACCTTTTTCTCTGAATAATTAATGAAGCATAAACACTTATCTGAAATTGTGCAGAGCTTTTCCCTTGTTTCATTCACTCTCCACGAAATTTTTTTCTCTGATCTTGATTGATTCTTCATCATCTTCGAATCCGTTTTCACCATCATCTTCATCTCCTATTCCGCACTCATATCATCTGCTTTTGAAGTTTCGATCAAGCTTTTTTCAGCATATTTCAGCTGTTTTCACTCTCGATCGAAATCTCCGATCGATTTCTTTTTTTTTCTGATCGCGCTTCCTTCCGATCAAACTTCTCCGATCCCGCTTACTTCCGATCGTGTCTCCGTCATCGACGATGTCTTCTCACTCTCAGTCATCCGCCGTTCCAGCTCAACCTGTAGATCTGTACTCCAATCCATACTATCTTCACGCAGCTGACAACTCCAGTGTTACTCATGTTGCTGATAAGCTCACCGGCGAATCCAGCTATCACACATGGCGTCGATCTATGATCAAGGCATTGAATGCGAAGAACAAACTTGGATTCATTTCCGGAACAATGCTCAAGCCGCCAGAAACTCATAATAACTATGGTTCATGGACTCGCTGCAACGATATGGTATGTACTTGGATTACAAACTCTGTCTCTAAAGAAATAGGATCTGGAACGGTGTACTTCGATGATGCTCGTCTGCTATGGTTGAATCTAGAAGGTCGTTTTAGGCAGAGTAATTTGTCAAAGATCTATACGGTTCAAGATCAATTAGATCATCTTTATCAGGGGTCTCTAGACCTTAGTGCATACTACACTCGTCTCACCACACTATGGGAAAAACTCAAGAACTACGAAGAGCTTCCTTCCTGTACATGTGGTACTTGCACTTGCGGATCCGATCAACGCTGGATTCAGCTTTATGAGAAGAGAAACATTGTTCGTTTTCTAATGAGATTGAATGAGTCTTTTACTCAGGCACACCGTCAGATTCTCATGATGGATCCTCTACCAGCATTCACAAAAATCTACAACTTCATTGCTCAAGATGAACAGCAACGAGACCTTTCTCCTGCAATTCCAGAAGCGGCTGTTTTTCAAACAAGCTTTAACCAATAGAAACCGCGTGGCAATTACAACAATCAAGGGAAACCTCGTCCTCTCTGCACTCACTGTGGCATTCTTGGCCATACAGTTGCACGGTGTTACAAGGTTCATGGATATCCTCCTGGATATAAGTCCTCGAAAACCGGTTATACCAAGAAAGGAAAAGGGAAGCAATATCAGAACAATGGTCTTCTGAATGGCATTCACATGGTTTATACTCATAATCAATCTCCTGACCAAGAGTCACCTGAGCAACCTATGAACTACATCATCTCTTACAACGGCAATACCTATACTCCATTCACTCCTGTTGCTTCTCCTAACAGTTCAGAGCTAGTGACTTTGCATGTCAATCATTCCGTCAATATGGTGAATTCAGGACAGAGCTTGGTGAATGGAAGTAGCTCACAGAGTACAGAACACAGAAATCAGTTGATTGCTCATTTGAATAAAAAACTCCAAGGTTCAGCGCATCAAGTCATACATCCGGCTCCACCCTCTGCTCAGATTGGTTCAATATTAGCACAAGGTACTGTTTCTTCCTCGGAACCAGGCCTTAATGCTTATCAATCCATTTGGATTCTTGATACTGGAGCTAGTTGTCATATCTGCTGTGACCTTAGTATGTTCTCTAACATCAATTATACTGAGCACACAACCATAACCCTTCCTAACAAAACTGTTATTCCTATGACTACTTCTAGCACCGTTCATCTCAGTGATAGACTCATTCTTCATCCAGTTTTCTTCGTGCCATCTTTTCATTTTAATCTCATTAGCGTAAGTTCTTTAACTAAAAACAGAAATCTTTCAGTTCACTTTTATCATGATGCTTGTTTCATTCAGGATCATATTCAGGATTGAACGATTGGTCAGGGTGATCAATTCAATGATCTCTATCTCCTGAACCAAAATGAGTCTTCATTTTCTCACCAGCATGTCGCATATATGGTTGCATCTCCTGAACTTTGGCATCAACGTCTTGGTCATCCATCTCATTCAAGAGTTTTAACTTTGTCTTCCAATCTCAATCTTCCTCCGAAACTTTCATCTTTTCATTGTAAAATTTGTCATATGTCAAAAAAAAAACATCTGCCCTTTGTTTCAAGTAATTAAATTTTGGAGGAACCTTTCTCTTTGGTTCATGGTTTTCGATATTTCTTAACCATTGTTGATGACTGCACTAGAGCTACATGAGTGTATTTTCTGAGACAAAAAGTGATGTTTCTAAAGTCTTTCCTGATTTTTTAAACATGATTTCAAAACAATATGGTTTTAAGTTAAAAGCATAAGATCTGATAATGCACCTGAATTACAATTTAAAACTTTGCTTGCTTCTTTAGGCATTTTGCATTTTCATTCTTGTGCTTACACACATGAACAAAATTCTGTTGTCGAACAAAAACACCAGCATCTGTTAAATGTGGCTCGATCTTTGTACTTTCAATCCAAAATACCTCTTCCTTATTGGCCAAAATGTGTTTCAAGAGCTGTTTTCCTCATTAACCAAACATCAACACCATTTTAAGATAAAACTCCTTTTGAACTTCTAAACAAGAAACTCCCTAATTACACACATTTATAAGTTTTTGGGTGTTTGTGTTATGCCTCTACTCAACTTAAAGATAGAAACAAATTTACTGAACGAGCTAGAGCATGTGCATTTCTTGGTTATGAGTCTGGTTTCAAAGGGTATAAGGTTTTGGATTTGGAACATAATACCATTTATGTGTCACGAAATGTTGTTTTTCATGAAAACATATTTCCTTTCATTGATAATCCGGTTCAAAAGTCTCTTTCTATGTTTGATGATTCAATTTTTCCTGACATATCATCTTCTCAAAACACGTTTTTATACGATGATTTCCGATTTTTAAACGATGAGGAATGTTCTGTCACTGAGAATACTATTGATCCTAATCTTCCTTCCTCATCTACTTCTCCATCACCATCAAATGTTGCTCAGGATAATAATCTAGAAAACATGCCTAGGCCACGTAGAGAGACTCGTGCTCCTAGTTATCTTTCACAGTACCATTGTTCTTCACTACAAAATAATTCCCCTCCTCCTTTGAACTTTAATGGTACTGCTCATCCTCTCTCCGCTTATTTGTCCTACGATAAACTCTCTCATGAGTATTGTCTGTTCTGTTTCTTTATTCTGAACGAAAAAGAACATAAAACATTCAAAGACGCTGTGATGCAGCAACATTGGCTTGATGCGATGAACGTGGAATTGGATGCTCTTGTGAGTACTTCTACTTGGGTTATATGTTCTTTACCTGAAGGCAAGCACGCCATTGGATGTAAATGGGTCTACAAGATCAAGTATTAGGAAAACGGTACACTTGAACGATATAAGGCCCGGTTGGTAGCCAAGGGCTATACACAACAAGAATGTGTAGACTATCTCGATACATTCAGTCCAGTTGCAAAACTCTCTACTATTCGAGTTGTTCTTGCGTTATATGCCATTCATGGCTGGAGCATCAGTCAAATGGATGTTACTAATGCTTTTTTACATGGTGATTTGGACGAGGAGATCTACATGTGTTTACCACAGGATACGCTCCAAAAGAGGGGGAGTCTTTGCCAGAGAAACCAGTTTGTCGGCTTGTAAAATCTCTCTACAACCTCAAACAAGCCTCGCGTCAATGGTTTCATAAATTCTCTGGGGTTCTCCTCACCTATGGATTTGCTAAATCCCATGTGGATGCAACTCTTTTCGTCAAGCATTCTGCTTCAGAGTTCATGGGTCTTCTTGTTTATGTTGATGACATCTTGCTAGTCAGCAATTCTGATTCAGTAGTGGTTGAGTTTAAAGCGTTTTTGGCTACAACTTTCAAACTTAAGGATCTGGGCAAGGTTCGATACTTTCTTGGTTTGGAAGTTGCTCATGCCACAGAAGGGATTTCTATATGCCAACACAAATATACACTGGAGCTTCTTGAAGAGTTTGGGCATCTAGGTAGCAAGCCTGTTTCGTCACCAATGGAACAGAATATTAAGCTAAGTTGTGACGAAGGAGACATCCTTGCTGATCCCTCTTACTATCGACGACTTGTTGGCAAGCTCATTTACCTCACTGTGACACGCCTATATATTTGCTTTGCTGTCAATAAGTTGAGTCAATACATAGATAGTCCACGCCAACCTCATCTTGATACGGTTCATCGAGTTGTTCGTTACTTGAAGACAGATCCAGTACAATGACTTTTTTACTCAGAAACGTCACCTCTCACTCTTCGTGCCTTCGCTGATGCTGATTCGGGCAGTTGTCTTCACTAGGCGTTCTATCTCAGGTGTTTGCATCTTTCTCGGCGATTCTTTGGTTGGATGGAAATCAAAGAAACAAGATGTAGTCAGTCAGAGTTTTGCTGAAGCAGAGTACCGAAGCATGGCTAAAGCAACTACTGAACTCATCTGGTACAAATCCCTTCTTGAAGATTTGAAGATTGACTTGGTTGATTCTATTGTGCTCTATTGTGATAGTCAGAGTGCTTTGCACATTGCCAAGAATTCGGTTTTTAATGAGCGCAACAAGCATGTGGAAAGGGATTGTCATGTTGTTCGTGAACATGTGGCTTCAGGCAATCCTCAAAACACTTCACGTCAGCACTCAACATCAACTTGCGGATCTACTTACTAAACCCCTCAGTGCAATTCAGTTTATATATCTTTTGTCTAAGATGGGAATACATCATCTGTTTTCTCCATCGTGAGGGGGAGTATTAGATCATATACTATTGATTAGCTAACTTGGTTTACTTTGATTCCGGTTTAGCTTATTATGTTGATATATTTAAGGTTGAGACCTTCTTCTCTGAATAATTAATGAAGCATAAACACTTATCTGAAACAACTTGATCCAGTGGTTTGACTAAAGGTTCATTAATGCTTCTACACCAGGAGGTCTGGGTTTCGATTCCCAGAGAATGCAGGATTTATGCAGATTAAAAAAGGAGACAAGATTGCAGGAGATCTTCAGCGTGGTGCAAGAAAATCCGTCAGACATGCATCTTCGTAAGGCAAGTTCAGGTGGAACCGGCAGGCGGAGATCTTCATATGACGGTAGAATTGTCAGTTGTAAGAGTCGTCGCTGTAATAGTTCTCATAATTTACAATATATAAATCAGTGTTAAAAAAAAAAAAACAACTTTATATTACATGAATTATTGAAGAATATACTGAGCTTTTTGAAACACTAAAATTGGAAAGAAATATTGTCTGAATTGACTGTAGAATCAGTCATCCAAATTTCAGTTATGGTAAGAAAAAAAACAAAAAAAAATCTGAGTAGTTCAAAGAACAAAAAAAAACAAAGGGTGTTGACAACGTCAATGGCCTGAAATAGTCATCGTTAAAAATCCAAATTAGCAGGCATACACCAATTTGCTATTTTTATAATCTTTTAAAACAATAAAAGAAAAACAATTTTACAAAACCTAAATATAGCATATTACGAAGTCTGTTTTTCTGTTCTTTTTCTTATAATTACCATTTTCATTCTTAGACTTCTTTTTCTTTCAAGATTCTTCTTCTATTAAGCAGCCTTGGGCCTTTCCCAAGGTTTCTCACTAAAAAAAATGAATAAAAAAGCAAAAATGGAGAGGTCTTTGGGCTGCTTCCTCTTCCTCCTCCTTATCTCTGTTGTTGTCGCCACCACCCATGACGAAGCTTCCTTCCCAGAAAACGCCAAGCTCACAAACAATCTAGAACAAAAATGCATTGACATCAACAAAGTCGATCCAAACCTCAAATTTGAAAACGACCGTCTAAGAAAAGCTTACATTGCTCTTCAAGCGTGGAAAAGAGCAATGTACTCCGACCCATTTAAAACCACGAAGAACTGGGTCGGATCCGATGTGTGTTCTTACAACGGAGTTTACTGTGCGGAAGCTTTAGATGATCCCAGCCTCAGGGTCGTTGCTGGTATTGATCTTAACCACGCGGATATTGCCGGACATTTACCAACGGAGTTAGGTCTTATCACCGATCTAGCTATGTTTCACATCAACTCGAATCGGTTTTGTGGGATTATCCCCAAAAGCTTATCAACACTCGTTTTGATGTACGAGTTCGATGTTAGCAACAATCGATTTGTCGGCCCATTTCCGGAAGTTTCACTCTCATGGCCGTCTTTGAAGTTTCTTGATCTAAGGTACAATGAGTTCGAAGGAAGTTTGCCTTCAGAGATATTTGAAAAAGACCTCGATGCAATCTTTTTGAACAATAATCGGTTTGAATCGGTTATTCCTGGTACGATTGGGAAATCGACTGCTTCGGTTGTGACATTCGCGAACAATAAATTCAGTGGTTGTATACCAAGATCGATCGGTCAGATGAATAATCTCAATGAGGTTGTTTTCACTGGAAATAATTTAACTGGTTGTTTTCCAAACGAGATCGGTTCGCTCAACAATATGACAGTTTTCGATGCGAGCAATAACGGTTTTGTCGGTAGTTTACCGTCGACTTTCTCCGGTTTATCTAGTGTTGAGCAGTTGGATTTGTCGAATAATAAGCTAACCGGATTTGTTGTCGACACGTTTTGCAAGTTACCTAATTTGGAAAGCTTCAAGTTTGCTTACAATTATTTCAGTGGAGAAGCTGAGAGTTGTGTTCCTAGGAGGAACAATGGGAAACAATTTGATGATACGAGTAATTGTTTGAAGAATAGACCGAACCAGAAATCGGCTCAGCAATGTTTACCGGTAGTTAGTCGTCCCGTGGATTGTAGCAAGGACAAATGTTCTGGCGGTAGCAACGGTGGATCTCAACCATCACCAAAGACACCAGAAACTAATCCACCAAAACCGAAAGAACCGGTTGTGCCTCAAAAACCATCGAAACCGGAAACACAAAAAACTCTTGTACAACCCACACCTGAGTCACCAAAACATGAATCTCCTAAACCGGAAAAACCTACAAATCAACCCAAGCTACCGAAACCGGAGGAGTCTCCTAAACCACCTAAACCTCAAGAGTCTCCAAAACAAGAGGAATCACCTAAACCTGAACCACCACAAAAATCAGAGACTCCTAAACCGGTTTCACCACCAACGGAAGATCCATATGATGCATCTCCGATTATAAAACGTCGTCCCCCACCACCACCCAAGGCAGAGGAATCACGTGTGCCGCCACCTCAACCACCAATGCCTTCCCCGTCACCACCACCACCGGTATATTCACCACCACCACCACCAGTATATTCACCACCACCACCACCGGTTTATTTGCCACCACCTCCGGTTTATTCGCCACCGCCACCTCCAGTTTATTCTCCTCCACCACCAGCACCTGTTCACTCCCCACCTCCCCCAGTTGCCTCTCCTCCGCCTCCATCACCACCTCCACCAGTTCACTCTCCTCCACCACCACCTTTTTTCTCTCCGCCACCACCATCACCGATATACTCACCACCGCCTCCGATTCATTCTCCACCGCCTCCAGTTCATTCTCCACCGCCTCCGATCCATTCTCCACCACCACCAACAGTTTATTCTCCACCTCCACCACCAGTTTTCTCACCACCACCAACACATATAACAAGTCAACCACCAATCCAAGCTCCAACACCGGTTCAAGCCCCAACACCATCATCAGAATTTGATCAATCACCGGTTTCGAAACCTATTCGAACTCCAACACCGGTTCAGACCCCAACCCAAGCACCAAGTCCATCATCAGAATCAGATCAACTAACAGTTGAAGCTCCAACACCGGTTCAGACCCCAACCCAAGCACCAACTCCATCATCAGAATCATATCAATCACCAACTCAAGCTCCTACACCAAGTTTAGAACCGGTTCACGCACCAACACCATCAAATGAACCTGTCTCATCACCAGAACAATCAGAAGAAGTTGAAACGCCAGAAGAATCAGTTGCCACACCATCATCATCACCGCCTTCTCCGTCCTCTAACAAAGTTGCACCAGCGCCAGAAAACGACGACGATGGTGACTTCGTCCTACCACCACACATTGGATTCCAATATGCATCACCTCCCCCACCAATGTTTCCTGGCTACTAAAAAAAACTAATGTAGTTTGACGTACAGTGTTACAATTTTTTTAACATTTTCTATCCATTTTTTTCATGTTAGTTTAATTGTAACAAAAGAACAAAAAAACCTTGAAACGAGAGGAAATTTAAAGTGGCAGTTACAATTGAGCATTGAATATTCTGTCTATTATAATATTTTGTAGAAGAAAAGAATTTGCGAAATATAACACAATACCATCTGTTTGTTTTTTTTTTTGGTAAAGTTTCCGTCCTCTTTTATAGTATCTCATATATATTATTAAGATCATTTTTAGAATTTTAAATTTCTCAACTTTTATCCAACACCGATTACAAGATAGACTATAGTGGTTAGTTACCTTTTCACCTTTTAGTTGCATGCATGAGATAGATACGAGCTAGTGAGCTAAATAATTAAGATCAGATTTTTCTTTAAATCAAATATAAAGTTTTTATTTCCAACAAATCCTATTGATCAGGTCGCTAGTTCAAACTGTTTTTTGTAGTGAAGAAATGTGTTCATAGTCATAAACGACACACTTATAACACAACACATAAATACCAATCACAGATAAGCAAATACAAAGTTGCTTGATTCTTTAGTTTGCAGCAATTATGAAAAATATATGAATGAACTTATACCAAAATACATTATTGAACAACTTAGAATAAAACATGGTACAAATAAACTTCAAAAAAGATTGAAGAATGAAAGAGTAAGCCCATACTTTGATTAGAAGGACTCATAAATACAGTTACATATTACAATCATATATTGAAATGATTATATGTATGATGATGAGAATTTTCAATATACTTTTTGTTGCATTTGGTCAATCAAGAAGAGGTTTTGCTTCTATATATGGGGATAATTATTTAATGTAGATGGTACATTTCTAAATGGAAAGTTTAAGAGAAATTTATTATGAAGTAGTGTCTAAAATGGAGATTATTATTTAAACTTTCCGATGGATGGACAACAACAATTTGCAGTAAGATTATGTCTTGGTTGCAGTCTGTCCTTGAGTTCTTCTTGCGGCCACGCTCATCTATTATTGGGGTTATTATAAGGCATGTGAGGAGGATCAATCCTACCAGTGGTTCAAATGGATCAAGAGCAAACATTCATTTGGTGACATAAATCAGGAACTGCACTCTCCATCTTAAAAGAAATTTGAATTGAGTACTAAAACATAAAATTTCAAGTTCCATGTGGCAAAACATAACCACAAAGAGGAAGTCACAAAAATAGGTTAACAAATCAGAAGTTCTAAAATTTTAGGAAATCTTATTTTGAAATATCGTTTCAAAATACTACGAATGAACGACAAAATTTAAGTTAAATAAAAATTTACCAAAACACTCAAGTGATGATAAATTTTTATCAGTAACAAACGATTTAGAGATTTGTCGATGAAACCCTAGTTTAAGATCCGGTGCATTTAGAATTTTTTTTGTATATCAATGAAATATACTATTTTAATATTATACTCTATTGATGATATATTATAAGGGGTGGGAAACACATTTTTCTTTTCTTTTCTAATGAATAATATATGTTTTGTTTAATTTCTCTGTATGTACTATTTTGTTGATAAAACTATTTTTAACCTAAAAGTGAATCGTTATTTTAAAAAGAAAAGATTGTTTTATCAATCATCTATCTACAACATGAAAAACCATGTAAATCCATGTATAAGTATTTTATAATTTGATTTGGATTCTGAGTTTGAGAAATTTCGTTTATATTTGGCTCAGTTTGAAAATTTATCCAAACTCTACAGAAAATAATGCATTTTTGCTCTTGAATAAAGAAAATATTTTGTAAGCAAAGTCAGAAAAAATATCAGAGGATAAATAAAAATTTTACCAAGAAAAAGAAATGAAACAGTATGTCAAAAGAAATACTCCAGTAAGAAGGAAAAAAATATTTATCATATTACTAAAAAAGGAGATAAAAATTAGGTGAAAAGAGTAGTTGGTGGGGGCGATCGGCTTTCAATTTAGTTAACCCAAAAAAAAAAAAAAACCTAAAACGAGTCAACTCAGCGATTCGATTTACAGAGTCAAGGAGAAAACACACAGATTGACTCGCTCGAGCTTTATTAAGTTCAACTTTGGTTTTGTCTTTTGGTTTGGGTTAGTTCACTCAGGTGAGAGGGATAGAGAGAGAGATAGTTCAAGGCCCCTTTGACCAAAAGCAAAACATAAAAATTGGTTTCAGTCTTCAGATCTGAAAAAAGGGTTTTCTCTTCAGGCTATAGGATTCTCCGGCGTCGTTTCATGATCTGTCTCCTTTCTTCGTTATCTCTTTAAACATGTCACTCCCTTTCTTCCACATCCTTATTCTCTCATCCTCTATTCAACTTAACCGTCAGGTAACTGCTCTCCTCTTTCAAGGGTTTTGATTTTTTCTTACAACCTCTGTGCTAACAATTTTAGTAGAAAAGCGTTTTCTTTTTTGATTTTGGGTACCGAGAATTGAGTGAAAAGTGTCTTCCTTTTGGGATCTATAGTCTTCAAGAGACTGTTTTTATCTTCTTTCTTTAGGTTTGGGTTTGGAGAAAATCTGCATCTAGTCTTGAATTTGTGATTTTATGTCTCTGGAAGAGTGAAATTCAGATATGTGTGTTGAAGCAATTTGATAATGCTCAGGTTGTGGCTTGTGTGTTAGATTTATTGAGGAGAAAAAGCTGAACTATTAGGACTTTATGAGTTGACTCTTGTCTTAGTATGTAACGCAGAATTCAAACCCTAAGACATGTATAGTGTATCTGTCGGCTTAATGGAGGAGAGAGAGAGAGTGATATAGTATATATAGAAGGACAATGAGTGGACTTCATAGATCTATAAACATGCGCCGTTTTGACTGACTATACACAATGTTTAAGCTTTGAGACTGACTGGCTAATTTTAATGTTTTCAACAAGGCGAAAGCTCTCTTTTTTCCGGCCATTGTGTTCTATAGATGCTTTGTTGGGTTGTAATTTACGAGTATATGTGTGTTTTGTATATACTCTGGGTTATGATGCTTTTGGTTTACTGTTGCATTCACTGTTTCTGATGGTTTATGTTTTGGCAATGTAGGAGTAAAGAAAGCTGACAACAGAAGTGATTCCGCGTTTGCTGTCTACATTTTCAATCTATCTCTGCACTCTGAGATTTAGTACCATTCAAGTGCTCTTATGAACATGGATTCCGCACAGAATGAGTTCAACAAGCGCGCTCGATTGTTTGAAGACCGTGAAAACAAAGACGCCAAGGTCATTCATTCGTTGATCCCTGAATCTGCTGCACCCCTGAATAAAGGGTATGACGGTTCGACGACCACTCAAAGCTTGTTCGCTGAATCTAAAGCTGAAGAGACCCCCAAAGTACTTAAGAAGAGAGGGAGGAAGAAGAAGAATCCTAATCCCGGTTAGTGTCAGAGACTAGACTCTTGATTCTTCTTTTTTAGAGGAGAGTTGAATGATTTATATATTTTTGGTATGTGCAGAGGAAGAAAACTCGTCGACTCCTCGTGGAGATGACTCAGAGAACCGCTCGAAGTTCTATGAGAGTGCTTCTGCTAGGAAGAGAACTGTTACGGCAGAGGAAAGGGAGAGAGCCATCAGTGCAGCCAAAACGTTCGAGCCAACCAATCCTTTCTTTAGAGTTGTTCTGCGACCATCGTATCTGTACAGAGGCTGCATCATGGTAAATAAACTTCTGAAAGAACTATGATTTAGGTTGAAGATTTGGGTGAAATGACCTAAACTCTTAACTTTCTGTGGCCTTTTTGTCTTCCGGTTTTTTCGACAGTACTTGCCTTCTGGGTTTGCTGAGAAGTACCTAAGCGGGATATCTGGTTTCATCAAGCTCCAGCTCGGGGATAAACAATGGCCAGTGAGGTGCCTTTACAAAGCCGGGAGAGCTAAGTTTAGCCAAGGATGGTATGAGTTCACACTCGAGAACAATATAGGCGAAGGAGATGTCTGTGTGTTTGAGCTACTCAGAACTCGGGATTTCGTTCTGAAAGTCACAGCTTTTCGCGTCAACCAGTACGTTTGACTACAGACGATACCGCTTTCATGAGCGATCGTGTTTCCAAAGTAAAACTTCATGTAGGGTCTTTTAACTCTTTTATCTCTCTCTTGCATTTCTTGGAGTATCAGTCTGATTCTCTGGGGTTTAGTAGTGTTCTGAGTGAAATTTCAGGTTCCTATGTTCCTATGTTTCGATGTGATTAAGTATTTGATGATTGAGTGGAAAAACTCCTTGTTTGAGTGGTAGTTAGGGTCAAAAAGTAGAGTTGTAATTACATTTATCGTCATCAATTTGGTATCGAACTGGTGAGTTCATCAGGATAATGGTGTCTATGTGAATGTTGATTATGTGGTTTAAGGGGTTTTGGTTCCCAACCGCTGTTTCACCATTGATTTAGTTGCTTCATCATGTACGATGTAGGATGATGATATCACAAAATATGAAGAATAAACAAATACAGAATGAATTGAACTTAACGAAATACTAGGGCATTAGACATTATATTACACAAGTAAACCAAATTCTTACTACAAACTACAAAGCATAAGTTCTTGCCAGATTCAGACATGACAAGAACATTATGTTACACGAAGGGGCTCTTAAGTTCTTACTACAATTAAGCTTGCAAGTCTAATTAAGGAGCTAAAAACCGATAACTAGAGATATTTATTTACAAAACATATTGCACAAGTCTCTCTTTCTTCAAGGCTCTCTTTATCTTCTTCAGTCTCATCCATTGAATCAATCTCTTCAACATAAATCTGCAACAAAGATGAACAACCAAATCACACACATTATCAAAGACGCAAGACCAACAAATCCTTCTTTTAAGTCTTTTAACATTTGTTTACCAATTATTATCTTCTCAGACGACTGGACCTTGACTCTTGGTTTATTCTTCAGCATTTCTTCCAAATCAGTCACACCTTCACTAGATTCACTACTGTCAACTCTAGTAAACCCTCCTTCCTCCTCATCATCATCCATAACTTCAACCACATCCTCGTCATCATCACTCTCAATGACATGAACTTTGTCCAGTGGATATACAATCTCAGAAGCAGTGTAATCAAAGATCACAACAAGAAAACTTGAATTGCCTTGGTAATGAAAATACAGAGAATGACCTACGCTTAAAGAATGAGCCTCTGCAAACTCACTCCAACCATTTTCGAACCAAACCTCATCACCGACTCGTTTGATACGAATCGAACGCTTGAGGCCCCCAGGAGTTTGGATAGTCACAGTGTCAGAGTCAGAGAGTTTAGGACCTAACCTCACAAATCTCTCCGGAATCTTCTGCAAAATCCACACATGCAAGCAAGTTTCAACTTTTATAAAATGGCAAATAGAAAAGTGTTAGGCCTCGCTAATATAGTAATGATCTGGTTTACTGTTGTCTTTGTTTTAGTTTACCATCATTTTTTCCTTGATTGTTGAGAGTTGAATCATCTTGATGAATTTCTTCGCCGCCGGTTCTACCTCCGGTTCTTGCCGGCGTTGAGATGCTGCCGACGTTATTCGAACCGATGATCTCCGAGTAGAGTTCATACTACTCTTCCTCTCTTTCTTTATTTTCTTTGCTGAGAAGAGATTAGGTTAGGAAAGAAAAAAGGAAGATTGAAAGTGAAGAAAAACGAGCTTATTTTATTTTTATTTGTCGTGTTATAAATTGCAGTCCTTTACATTGATTTAGACAAGTCACAGTAAATAGCACAATGGAAAATTAAGTTCTTCAGCTCTTTCAGATTCCCAAGATTTTCTTTATTTCTTTATGTAATAAATTTTCTCCACCATAATTAAAGTTGAGAAAAAAAAAGGAAAAAAGGGTTTCTCTGAAAAGGCAGGGCCAGGCCTGAGAAAACGATACAAACGAAGTAAAGACTATCATTTGTTTCATTAAATTATAATTCTGAAGATATTTTTGTTTCTTTTTAATATGACGATATTTTAAACAGAAAAATCTCAAGTATCACCAGATTTATTTTAATACCCTTGACTATGCTTTTAATGAAATTACGCTTCAGTAAAAAATATTAGTAAAAAAATCATTTTAAATATCACTATATTAATTTTAAATTTTTTAGCAAAATATGTAATGATAGAATTTTTAACTAAACATTTGTCAACGAACTTTATCATATTATCCTTAAAATTTAATATTAGAAATTTGTTGGATGGGTAATAAATCGATAAAATTAAGAAAAAGTGTCTTATAATAATAACCAAAATCAAATATATCAATTAAATTTTCTGGTTGAACAACATCAAAATTTTATGTTCTGTTCACGTTTTCAAAAACTAAATTTTGATGATCTTTTCAACCGAAAAATTGTGTTTAGTATTTTTGATAAACAAAACTTCTAAAAATCTCATTCAGGTGGTTTGCGGCCGCTCATTATGTTTGTGGAAGCGTTAATTATTATAAAATAAATTGTTACATGCAGAGACAACAATCAATATAATTGATATATGGATGGAATGGTGTTGTACTGTTGTGTTTGAAATTTGACCCAATAGCATGTTAGCATTTTCTCATCCTTTACAAACTATGGTATATATACTTGATAAGTAATTTCTAACAGATATGTCATTTTTAAGTAAGGACAACTTTTATGACATAAAATTTGTTTAACCTACTGTTCACCCTTTTGCTATGTTTGCAACCATGTTTGTTTAAATTTTTTATTCTTTTATCTCGTTTCTGTGTACTAATCAGTGATTGATCAGTCAGATATTCAGAATTTAAATTCACAAGCGTTACTATATTATTGCTATATGCAGATGTTTTTAGTTCACAAAGCACCCGGAAAGGGTTCACTATGTTTTGGGCGTTACACTCTTCCCCTTCTTGTAATTAAATATGTAGATTATGTAAATTAATTATTAGGGCTACTTATTTTTGTACTACAGATCGACATAGATAATACATCATAGTATTATTATATTAAGATAACAAAGTGAAGGAAAATCTATTGTTGATCGGAACTAGCCGGTACTTCAACCGTCACAGCTGCCGAACGATCACTTCCTTGCCGGAAAAGACGCTCGTACTCCGAGGACGACCTATTCTTAGGCAACACAACTTTGCCGGAAAACTTGAAACACAAGGCACAGGTAATGATCAATATAGCAGACAAAATCCAACTAAACTGAAGATTCGCCAATGCTTTTGCCCTAACCTCAGCGCCAGGAGACTCACAAGCCACCGCACTACTATGAACAACGCTTCTTCTATTATCAGATGTTGTCGTGTTGTTCACGCAACCTCTAGGAGCGTACCCTGGGACCCATAGCATGAAACCCATGTTCAAGAACCAGCATCCTTGAAACATAACAGAAACCGCGAGGACTAGAGCTGCAGAAAATGAATTTGAAAAAGAAGCAGAAGCTAGGGCCGAAGAGAAGGACACAAACGCGATGAGCTGGAGAAGGAAATGGTAGTGACCTTCAAGACCTAAGTGATCAGTGGAGTGAAAATGGAGGAGGAAGAGTTCTTGTGCAAATACAGAAGCTGAGAGGATGCCGATTATACCAGAGAAGAGATCTGAGCAAAGAGTCATCTCGCATAAGAGAGCGAAACATGCAAAGATAATGAGGTGGAGGAACATGGAAGCGTGTTCTAGGTTGTCTGGCTTGAATGAGGAGAAGTTGAAATCAGGGAAATCTATAGTTAGGAGGATGATGGCGAAGAAGGAGAAGAAAAAGATCAAGACAAGCTCAAGATGCTTGAGTTTAGGGAAAGGGAACCAGAATTTTGCAGAGAAAGTTTCAGGGCCTTTAAGACAGTAAGATCTTATGGTGTTGAAGAGATGCCAAAGACCAAGAAGTGCAAGTGAGAGACCAGGCACAAAGTGTCCTAAAAACGTTCCCATTCTAATGTCTTTTAGTTATCTTGTTATTAATAAATTTCCCCGTTAATTTTGGTGTTGAATGATGTTTTTGTGAAGATGTCTTTATATACAGATCATGAGAAATTTTAGGTGATTGCGTGACGGAATATACCACTAAAATAAAAGCTGAAAAAAGAAGAAGAAAAAAAAAAGTGGCTTGACCAATACGTACTACTTTAAAATTGTGAGAAAGTAACGTACTCTGATACCTATTAATCGAGAATCTTAATTTGTATTTCTTAGGCCAGAAGCCGATATATAGAAAATCTTAACCGCCAATATATAGAAAATCTTAACTTGTATTTCTTATGCCATAAACCAATTTATATCTACATAGAGGAGGTTAACCAAATGTTTTTTTTTGTTTTTAATGAGTGAACCATATGTTAAAGCTGGCCTTGATTAGAAGAATATTTTTTAGAGCATTATGCTTTTCATTAACTAATTAAATTTTGTATATAAAATATTTAGGGAAGTATTTAGAAGGTGATAATGCTCTCCAGATGCTCATCCCTTCCATACTTTCAAGATGGAGCGTTTTGTATAGCATTTACCTTTTAAATATTTAAAAATTCTAAAATAATTATATATAATTAATTTATTATGTTAATAATACAAAAAATTATAGTTATATTCAATTGTAAATTTTATACTTTTAAAATTAATATTTATCAATAAATTATTTTTATTATATTTATAATTATAAAAGTTAAATTAATAAATAATTTTTTAAAATATAAAAAATTATTATGATAATTACATGGTAAATATATATATTACTATAAATAAATATCTTCAATATATTTTTGAATTTTATATATAATTGCTCAGAACTCTGCTAATAATTTAAAATATATATTAATTAGAGCATATTGATTTTGCTGCTTACTGCTATCGCTTCACTATCAGCTATACCAGCTATACCAATAGGAAAGCATTTGAAAACAACACCGAATAACGTAGTGTAATTTTTTATTCATTTAAAGGTTTCACTTCCTTTTTAATTTAAACTTTTGATTTTTCAAAAGAGATAAACTTTAATATTTATAGGATAGTGATGCAAAGTTTCGTGCATGCACTTAATAATTGGCACGAAGATTCGAGATGCAAAGTTGAGTGTGGCTTCTTCAAAAATAGAGTTACAAAAATATTAGATTCATCTATGCTCAAGTATGGTTAATTCAATTGGTTGGAAGGATTGTTTTAACTTTCAACTCTGTATTATTTAAGTATGGCGCTACGTTTAAAAATGTAACATTTTCTATAAGCATAAAAAACAGCAGTTAAATTATTAAATACAAATAAATTAGTGCATAAAGCAGGATTTAATCACTTTCTTAGAGAAGAGCGAAAAAAAAAAAATATATGATAATCTATCTCTGGTATTCGAATATTCCTCTTTTGATGTTTAATACACAAAAAGTATAATGAAAAAATTGACCTAACTTGTGATTAGGACCCAATAAAGTAAGAAGAGCCAATAAACTATTGATGATAGATTTGGGTCACACTCCATGACTCCATCCACTCAAAGTGGAAACTAAAGAGTGTTTCCACTTAGTTAGAAAATGGAAATTACGATGAATCCATTTACGCATTTACTACCCAATTCCTATATATAACGACGATTGCTTTTCTTTCCAATAAATTTCTAACAAATTAAAAAGAAGACAAATAAAAATCAAATGATAGATTGTTTTTAGGCTAAACTAAAACACAAACAAATTGTAGAACAACAAAAGTTTGTTGGTGATAAGTAGAAATTAGGTTGTTGTTTACACGTATGGGCTTTATTCTTCTTATTTATGGGTTTTCCAAGGAAAAGGATTAAAAAGAGAGTTCTTGGGCATCTTTCTCCCCTAGGCCCTAAAAGCGTAAAGAAAATTAGAGAGACAAAAAAGAATCCGACCTGCCGGAATCGAACCAGCGACCTAAAGATTATCTGCATACACTACAGTCTTCCGCTCTACCAACTGAGCTAAGGTCGGCTGTGATAGTCGTTTCACTAAATAATATAAATCGTAATGAAGTTATCAGCTACACCTGATTATACAGTTATCATTAAGGGTGTTTTCATCAAAATTCAAAACTTCAAAGTGTATTTGTAAGTCTTGACTTATATGGATATTGATAACCGTGGAAGTTACTTCTCGTGTTATATAGAACTTAATCAGAGTTCTCCTCAAAAACCTATTAATAATAACAAATGTAATAATGCGTTTTAGGATTGTGTTTTTTTATTGATACATTCAATTTATAACTTTAAATTGTACTATTATCAGAACTTCACACTTCCCCTCGTATTAGTAATGACGATCAGGTAAGATGGTCGAAATGAAGAAAGTTCTCAGTACATAACTCATATATAAACCAGGATTAAAACTAGAAGAAATAGAACTAGTGATTTTAGGAGGTTTTAGGTTTTTTTAAAAAATCTCATGTTATTCAACTAATGATTTTAAAAAACTCTTTTCAAATCACTTCTAATCCCCTGTTATTTAACTAACAATTTAGAAAAACTATATCAAATCCACTGTTATTCAAATCTAAACAATATTTCAAAAAGTGAAAAGGATGTGAAGGGGTTTTGCATCTATTTGTAGTTAAAAATAGAAACAATTACTCAAATACCATCAATTTTACCACTTATTACTAGAATACAACAAATGTTTCAAAAATTACTCACTTCTTAGCAGAACTCTAAGAAATTACGAAAAACACCCTTAATAAGTTTTTTTAATTGAGATTATTTTTAATTAAAAAATAATTAAAATAAAATCAAAATTCCATGTCACTATTAACATCATCTACGTCAGTTATTTGTGATCAAAGAAGATAAAATTTTAAACCCAGAGAGACTATTAAATTTTTTGTTAAACGAAAAAAAAAAACACAAACTGTCATTCAACATTGTTTTCGACATTGTTTCTTCGAAATCATCTTCTCCGCAAGACTCTTCGGTGAAATCATCTTCCCCACAGTCTCTATCTTCGCCGATATCGTCTTCGCCTGTTTTCCCCCAAAATCTTCTTCGCCGATTCCGCCGAAATCGTCTTCCCCCGAAATGGTCTTCGTCGATACCATAATTAAATAACTCAGCCGTATCATTTAGATAACTCAGCCGTATTAATTTATCTCGTGACGTTTCGTGCTTCTATACTAGGCGTGTGAATATGTCTAATCTCGAGACGTTTACAATCTCGAGACGTGTAACAATTAAATCCATATTGTAAAAAAAAATCATAACTCAGCCGTATCGGAATTAAATAACTCAACTGTATCATTTAGATAACTCAGCCGTATTAATTTATCTCGCGACGTTTCGTTTTTCTATATTAGGTGTGTGAATATGTCTAATCTCGAGACGTTTACAATCTCGAGGCGTGTAACAATTAAAACCATATTGTAAACAAAATCCATAACTCAGCCATATCTTAATTAAATAACTCAGCCGTATCATTTCGATAACTCGACGTTTCATGTTTCTATATTAGGTCATTGTTTTCAAAGCTTTTTTTAGAACATGTAGCTCAGCTGAATCTGATGGCTCGAGTCATTCAATCGGTAATCATCGAATACTGTCTTCGCAAGTTCGTCTAGTGTTATACTCTCATCGGCATGTACCACTCTACTCCCTCTACCGTCGGCGATGAATACACATCTGTTTTTCTTAACCCAGTTACCCGAAACAACAATTACCCGAGCCATAGTATCTCTGATAACTGAATGAAAAAGGCACGACGAAGAAGAATAATAAGAAGATCTACATAGATGAAGAACTCTAATTCGACTCTAATAATGACATGGCAAATCGGATCTGATGACATGGCAAATCGAATCTAATGTAAGTCTGCCACAACGTGCATAGTATTTCAGTAATTAATCTTTCGTTAATAAATCAGCTAGTAATTAATCTTTCGCTAATAAGTCAGCTGTAACTGGGTTGGGTTAAACACTAAATCAGCCTTATTACGGCTGACTTATTTAGTACTGCCGCAACTACCTCCCATAAACCAGCCACCCGAAAACATAACCCAACCGTCTCTTACCTACAACTCAGCCAAATTTTCCATAAGTTAGGCAGACCTTTTATAAACCAGCCGCATAATACGGCTGATTTATATTCGTAAGTCAGCCATTGTCTATAACTCAGCCGTCACTAACGGCTGGCTTATGTTCGAAAGCCAATCCATATCTCATAGGTCAGCCATCTCTCATAAGTCAGTCGTGACTAACGGCTGGTTCATGTTCGTAAGTCGGCCGGACACTCATAAGTCAGCCGTGTTTGTAAACTCAGCCACAACACAACCTTAACTCAACCCAAACGTAAACATAACTCAGCTGTGTCGTATTATGGCTGAGTTCATTAATACACGTCAGCGGTTTCTTACGTGGCGCAGGTTTTTTGCTTACGTGGCCCTGGTATTCTTGTAATTACGTTTTTTGTTACAACGTAACAGAAGGGCATGCTGGGTATAAAAAAAATGCCAGTAATAAAAAAAAGATCTGTTTGATTCTAGTAATATTACCTAAATTCTGTGGCATTACAGTTTTTTTCCCTTAAAAATATTGTCAAGAGAATACACACCTAATGGTGGTATTTGAAAAACCTTCGAATAAAAAAAATCTGAAAATAAAAAACTGAAATTTTCTACCAGTTTCTTCTCTGGAAGAGACCGTTATCTGCCGTCGTCTTCCTCTCTGAGAATATCGGAATCTCTACTTACCAAATCCGGTAGGAACCGCACTCGATCTGTCTCATTTCGCAATCCGTGAAATCCAGTCCATTCTGACGGACAACCACAAGCTAGCATTGGCGATTCACTCCATTGATATAACAGGTGGCTCAACATTAAGTTCTCATGCTTTGCCAAAGCAAGAAGTGTCAACAGCAACTTCTAAAAGTTACACGTTTAAAGCAGGCATGATGGTTATTTATCATCTTATTGTTCACTTTCTTTGCTGTGCCAGTTTTCTCATGTGTTACTGAACAAGCACTTCTATCATTTTCAGGTGACCGAGTAAAGTTTGTAGGTCAGTCGTCATCTTCTGCAATTTCTTCTCTTCAAGGCCCACCACTTAGGTATTGTTTGCTGTTTTCTAAGTCTTCACATCTGCTACATTTTCCTTGGTGTTGTATAGGTTGTAGCTCCAGTTACTGAACAAGCACTTCCATCATTAGTCGGCACAAAAAAGCTGCAGAATCATTGATGGTACGGGAAATTACATAAGTGTTCTACCAATTAGAATTGACTTTATATATCTTAAGCTTATGAGTAGGATATATAAAAGTGTTTTGTCTTATATGTGTGCCTTTCACGAGAACTCACGGGAGAAGGAATTTCTTATTTCCTTGCACAATGTCATTTCCAGCTACATTGACAAGGGAGAACTGAAGAATTGAAGAAGAAGATTAAATTATTGATGTATCTGGTTTTAATTATCTTCTCTCTGAAATTACTCTGAAATCATCCAGAAGTACATCACCAACAAATCCTATTCAGTCCTAGAACATAATAAGAGGAAAGAAGAAGAAAAATATAAAAATTGACCTAACATTATCGCCACTCACCAAGTTTCGTAGCTTTGCTCGCCTGCTACTTTTTAATCCATTCATGCTTCATTCGCACGCAATAATTATGTCCCTAACTTGAACCAAACTATCTTATAAACTACTTAGTCTACTTACATGGATGTCGTTGCCCGACTCGGGATAGACTACTATCGTGGGGATACAAGACTGACCGTTTTGTCTCCTTATCAATCAATCGCCGAAGAGTACATACCACATCTTCTTCAATTGCAACTTCATAAGTCGAATCTGGAGACACCTCTAACAACAAAGCTACGACTTGCTTCTCCAACTAAACTGATGATTGGGCCCCGACCATGGGCTCTTTCACTTTTCTCGTTTTGCATTCTCAAATACTAATGGCCAAGCGATGGGCCTTAGTCACCTGGTCCATTTTGATTCTTATTAACAAACGAGATGCATCAAACTCTTGAGAAATTTTAGAATGCAAAACGAGAAAAGTATTCAACAATGCAAAATTATTCGACCCATCGACGGCATCATCTCTTGCTACATTTAACCAAATATATGCATCAAACTCTTGAGAAATTTTTTTTTATTATAGTTATATGATCCCTAATTGGCCAATTCATTTATGAGCTGAACTAGGCCGGATCTTCACACCCGAGACTTCATTGATTAAACAAGGAATTAGTATTTGCTATGTGTGAGGCTGTGAGCCTGTGAGGCAAAACTTGTTATCTGTGTGACGGTATTACCCTCCTCCGCTACTCGGGTTCGACATGCGTTGGCCACGCGGCCATGAATCCTCTATGCGGTTCATGTGAATACTCAGGGGAGGCTCTGTCTGCGGGGTGCACCCCCACCCGGGGTTAGGTCAGGTTCCATAGTGGCCCGGGTTTAACCCTTTTCTTAAAAAAAAAAAAAAGTATTACATTAAGTCATTGTCAAATGATAAAAAGCCAAAACCACTAGCAGCTTCCATAGCGTGAAAATAAATTGTAAATAAAAGGAACCTGAGGAATAGTATGATCAAAATAACAAGAATTTTGAAAGGAACTATATTAATTTATTATTATTATTATTATTATTATTATATGTTGAATTAGAATTTCACATATCTCATTTAAAAGTAAAAATTGTAGGTTTAAAATTTTTATCTTTTTAATTCATAAGTTGGTGTCCGAAAATTACAACGGAATTAGATCATTGGAATATTGTTGTTGAACGGAGAAAAATAACAGAACGTTAGATGATTATGTGCTATTAATTCCCTTAATTCTGTAAGTCTGATTTGTGGAATTGTTGATGCATTCTCCAACGAAGAGGCTCCTATATTTATATGTGAGGCGAGTCGGCTGGTGTGATTATTTCCATCCTTTCGAATAATTTTGTTTTCCTTTGTAATCAGAGATGATCTCATATCCAAATGTATTCAACAAGATCTCTTCTTCTTTTTCTGTTTCTGGTTGGCTCCCTTAAGATCCTTCCGAAAAAGGATTGTAGTAATTTTCAAGTTTATGGATTAGATTTGGACACATGAATTTTTTTTAACATTTAAAGTGAATTATACAGTAACTATATAATAGTTTGTTATTATGTGTAATTATAAGTTAAGAAAATTATTTTTGATATAAAAGTTGTTTTTCAGTTTTAAAGTTTACAATCTAATTTATTTTTATGCAAGTCATTAAAATACTTTTATACATTTATATTTAATTTATAATATTACAATACTGTCTTGTTTATTTAGAGAGATTTCTTCTTGAATTTTGTTTGGGTAACTTAAGTCAATTTAAAATTTCTTTGATTGATTATATGGGTTCCTTAAATTGACAAAGTAGTTATCACAAAAAATGTTTGTAAAATAACAACAAACTACGCGGAAAAACTTTATAAAGTATATATAGAATAATATTTTGTGATTTAAAATTTTTAGCTTACATTTTAGAACAATAAAATCCACCAGAAAGTAAACAAACCAATAGATGATTGAATATAGAGAAATCCATGGATTAATGGATATAATCCATATAAAAAAGGTTATTAGATTGTTAACTTTTTGCGTGTTGCGTGTGTACAATCAACAATAAAATATCACATTATAATCCAAAAGGTCACCTCATTTTAACAATCTGAACTAACAAATCCACCTTTCGCATTACAAAATCTGAAGTTAAACAACCCCCAATATGAATTAAAAAAGGTCGAATATTCATTCAACAATGACAACCAAGAACCAACCATATAAAAAAACATAGGACTCTTAATATATACAGACAAGTTACATTTAATACATTTAACTGATTTTTTCAATCCATTTTCTAGTTGCAGCGGAATCTCTCTTTTCCTTGCTTTCTCCACCTTCTTGCTTCTTCTGGTAACCCACATGTTTTAAATATGTGCAGACTACAGAGAAAATATCAAAACAACAAAAGGGGACGCGACTTTCTCAGACTCCACAAGGAGAAGACAAAATCACATAACGTGGCAATTCCTTATTGGTTATTACTTGTACCAAAATCTACCTATTTGCCTCCCAATCAATTTTCCCCCTTGACGACAAAGACAAAGAGCAATAATCACACGGGCCTGGCCGCGTAATATTCCGCCACGCGCCGTTGACTTAAACGGTCAATAATTAAGAGGCGTGATCCGTCACGCGCCACACCTTCACCGATTTGTCCAAACTCCCACTGTACACTATCCACCGTCGATCCTCTTTCTCTCCGCCGTCTCCGTCACCGTCGATATCGTTTTCGGCTTCTTCCACCGCCGTTAAACACTTAACAGGTCCGTCGTGATCCATCAAAACGGAGAGACACGTGTGCGATCCGTCTCCGTTCCTCCTCCAAACGCAGATATTCTTATCCGCTCCGCCGCTCAACAACAGACTCCCAGCGGAGGTGAGACACAGCACCGCCATACGGTGGCCGTGAATCGTCCCACCGTGAGTCAAATATTTCTTCCGTTCCCAGAAATTAACGGAACCGTCAGACGATCCACAGTAAACCACAGCGTCGGTTAAATTAACGGATAACGCCGTTACAGCGCTCTCTTGTTTCATCAACACCTGTACCAAAACATGCTTCGTCTCTCTCCCTTGGAGCTCACGTTTCCAGACTTTCAACGTCCCGTCGGCTGATCCGGTGAACAGCAAATCGTCGAATCCGGAGACCACCGTGTTGACAGCGTCGTCGTGAGCTTCGATCGATTCTAGACATTTCGAATCTGATAATCTCCAGACTTTAAGAGTCTTGTCCCAAGAACCCGAGTACAGCAACCCGAGATCTTCGTTTACGCTCAGACACGACACGGCGTCGAAATGTCGGATCTTGAGTTTGTTTTTCCGGCGACGAATTTCGACGTAGTTTCTCGGGTTTACCGATTTGGCCAGAGATTCTTTAAAAGTCGGTAAGCTCCCGACTCTTGAGTATCTCTCTGGGTTTCTCTTTGATCCTCTCCAAACCCGGATTTTACCGTCTTGATGACCGGTGAAAACCCGGTTATCTCCTGTTATCACAATGGCTTTAACAAATCCGCTCGTGGATTTAAACCCGGAGAAATCTTTCAGATCTTTCCAGACCCGAATGTTCTTGGAGTCGGATCCTGTGAAGAGAAGATCCCCTGAAGCAGCGAGCGAGTACACGTGTCCTTCTTGCCTCACGATCGTACCGACCAAACCGTTATCCGGATCATCTTCGAAATTGCTGTTTCTGGTTTGGAAAATCCACGGCGATTTGTGGTAAGGAGAACAAGATTGGTTCCACGGCGATTGAGAAGCAGAAGGAAACGTTGTATTGTCGTTGTGGGGATAGTAAGTTTGGTTCCATGGAGATAGTGGGTAGTTTGGGGATGATGAATCGCTACTAGCGGTTGAGGCGTTGCTTGGACGCTGAGAATCGCTGTTGGTGCTAAACACGTCGTTGTTATCCCTGTATTTATGATCGCCATCTGTGTAGTAAGCTTCGTCGCCGGCGGCGAGGGAGTCTGATTTCAAAAAGGCGGCGAAAGTAAGCCTCCGGTAATGATCCGTGTGACTTCGATTATCTTCAATGGCCATACTTTTTTCAGAAAAACAACTGATTGATTCTTTGTGCTAAACAGAAAAGAACAGTTCGATCTTTTTGGTTTTTTCTTTCAGGTGTGACTAGCGAGGGAAAAATATTGAAATGTTTTTTAGAATTGTGAAATAAGAACATGTGGAGGAAGTTGGATTGAGCCGTTTGGGAATATATAGAGAGAATCGTATGTAGAAAGGTGGGATTACTGAAGACGTGTAAGAGTGACACGTGTCGAAGGACGCGAGGGTATATTGGAACACCGGTTGCCCCAGTATCTTTGGAGAGTTGGGAGACAAAAACATTGACATTGAAACTTTAGACTTACAATCTAAAATCATCGAAAGAGTTTATAATATTTTTCAGCTATTTCTCAAAATATACATCACCTGACATTTTTTGTATAAAGTATTTTTCTAATATTTTCTCCTTTTTGTTTATTAAATACAGCTATAAAAATGATTTATATGTTTCGTTACATGGTATCTTCTTTCACGAAATAGTAATGATATTTACTCAATATGTTTGTTTGATCGAATGTGAATATTTTTTCAGCAATAAGAGGTGTGAAATGACCTTTTTAAAATCTACCTTTAGATCTAATTGTGGTTATAAATGGTCACAACGTACAAACTACAATAATGTAGAGTGGAATTTTTTGTATTTATGTGTAATTGGTAGACACTACATTTTTGGTATAGATCACTAATTTGTATTTCCTTCTTTTTATTTTAAATGATTATTCAGACCTTGTATTATTTAACCATGTAAACAGTTGACATTATAAAATCGTTATTTTATTTTGGGTTGGTTGACCAATAAAATAAGATAAGGTATGTGTGTGTGGCTGTGTTGTCGGCTCCTGATCTTCACACGTTGCAGCATCATATAACATTACGTAATTATTAAGAACAAGAACCAAAAAGGTATTTCTCGAAGAGGTAAGGAGAATTTTTTGTTTTTGTTTAAAGCGGTCAGAATTTTTTTTAAGAATAATTTAGGGTGATAGAGGTGAATATACACCAATAATTAAAAAATTAGGTGTGTAGCAGTTCAAAAATGGAAATTAGAATCTTGGTATTTTGCTGACGTTTTTAACCATATCTTTTTAAACTAATTACAAAAATGTCATTGATCTGATACACTATTTGCTAACCACAAAAGTTGGTCGGAAACACTGTTCAGTAGTAACTAGCTAACAATGATAGCATGTTAACAATGATAGTGTGCTAGCATTTATCTGTTAATTATGTTATATAAAATGTAAGCATGATAACATCGATAACAAGTTAACAATGATAGCATACTAACAAAGATAACATGATACATCTATGTGTTAATTCAGTTATCATATCATACATAATTTACGTTAACATAAATAATATGTTATACAGAATGTTAGCGTGTTAACATCGAAATCGATAACTATTAATATCACTAGAGAATAGTTTAATGTTAATGTGCTACTAATATTAGTGTGCTAACAAACCAATGTTAGCGTATTAACAATAACAGCGTGCTAACAATAATAACGTGCTACCAAATATAGCAACATGTTAACATGCTAACAATAGTACATATTACTTATTAGAAGATAACAATAATCACTAACTATTAATCATCACTGGATAACAATCCAATGTTAATGTGTTAATAATACTAGTGTGCTAACAATACAATGTTAGCGTGCTGACAATATTATCTTGTATTCATGTTAACCTCAATATCAAATAACATTAACGTGTTAACATTCATCATTGAATATTGTTATCACGTAAATATTGTTAGTTTATAAAGAGTTAGCATATAGATGTTGTTAGCATGTAAATCTAATTATCATTTCATGTTATGAACAATGTTACCATCATATATAACATGTTGACTCCAAATATCTGTTAATGTTAACATGATAACAAAAACTTATAAGCATTTAGATTAATTGTTAACGTGCTAATAATAATATAAGATATTTATATAGAATTTTGACGTGTTAATAGTAATAACTGTTAACAAACCATCTTTTTGTATCTTCTTCATCTCTCTCTCCCTCTCCCCTATCTCTACCTCCATCTTCGGTTGCCACCACCATTAATAACATAACCACTGTTACGGAGAAGCGTCGAGATGGCGACAGATTTTTGTGTAAGCTATCGGTCCTGAGCTTCCTCTCTCTCTCTCTCGCCCTGAGCTTCCTCAATTACCATGTCTTCATCCGTGATACCATAATCGCCAAGCATCGCCGTCACGCACAGAAAACATGATCAACTGTTTTTCTCAAGATTTTGTGTTTGACTGGTGAGAAAGCAAAATAATAGAAACTTTTTGGGAATCTTGAGTTCTGTCGTCACATCGTAACATCACCATCACCACCGTCGCTTTTACTGTATGTTGAGAAGATATGATAAAGTAATTAATCTGAAAACAGAAGGGTAAAATGGATTTTTAATAATGAATAGTGTACAAGGAATAGTGAACCATGAGAGAGAACTAAATATCATCTTATTGGTGGCTATCTATTGCAATTTGATAGAGGTGAATATACACCAATAATTAAAAAATTAGGTGTGTAGCAGTTCAAAAATGGAAATTAGAATCTTGGTATTTTGCTGACGTTTTTAACCATATCTTTTTAAACTAATTACAAAAATGCCATTGATCTGATACACTATTTGCTAACCACAAAAGTTGGTCGGAAACACTGTTCAGTAGTAACTAGCTAACAATGATAGCATGTTAACAATGATAGTGTGCTAGCATTTATCTGTTAATTATGTTATATAAAATGTAAGCATGATAACATCGATAACAAGTTAACAATGATAGCATACTAACAAAGATAACATGATACATCTATGTGTTAATTCAGTTATCATATCATACATAATTTACGTTAACATAAATAATATGTTATACAGAATGTTAGCGTGTTAACATCGAAATCGATAACTATTAATATCACTAGAGAATAGTTTAATGTTAATGTGCTACTAATATTAGTGTGCTAACAAACCAATGTTAGCGTATTAACAATAACAGCGTGCTAACAATAATAACGTGCTACCAAATATAGCACATGTTAACATGCTAACAATAGTACATATTACTTATTAGAAGATAACAATAATCACTAACTATTAATCATCACTGGATAACAATCCAATGTTAATGTGTTAATAATACTAGTGTGCTAACAATACAATGTTAGCGTGCTGACAATATTATCTTGTATTCATGTTAACCTCAATATCAAATAACATTAACGTGTTAACATTCATCATTGAATATTGTTATCACGTAAATATTGTTAGTTTATAAAGAGTTAGCATATAAATGTTGTTAGCATGTAAATCTAATTATCATTTCATGTTATGAACAATGTTACCATCATATATAACATGTTAACTCCAAATTATCTGTTAATGTTAACATGATAACAAAAACTTATAAGCATTTAGATTAATTGTTAACGTGCTAATAATAATATAAGATATTTATATAGAATTTTGACGTGTTAATAGTAATAACTGTTAACAAACCATCTTTTTGTATCTTCTTCATCTCTCTCTCCCTCTCCCCTATCTCTACCTCCATCTTCGGTTGCCACCACCATTATAATATAACCACTGTTACGGAGAAGCGTCGAGATGGCGACAGATTTTTGTGTAAGCTATCGGTCCTGAGCTTCCTCTCTCTCTCTCTCGCCCTGAGCTTCCTCAATTACCATGTCTTCATCCGTGATACCATAATCGCCAAGCATCGCCGTCACGCACAGAAAACATGATCAACTGTTTTTCTCAAGATTTTGTGTTTGACTGTGAGAAAGCAAAATAATAGAAACTTTTTGGGAATCTTGAGTTCTGTCGTCACATCGTAACATCACCATCACCACCGTCGCTTTTACTGTATGTTGAGAAGATATGATAAAGTAATTAATCTGAAAACAGAATGGTAAAATGGATTTTTAATAATGAATAGTGTACAAGGAATAGTGAACCATGAGAGAGAACTAAATATCATCTTATTGGTGGCTATCTATTGCAATTTCTCAATAATTTATCTCAAATTAGTCTTTGGTCACATTGTGAGAAGAAGCTATCTTCTAGATGTTTGACTTTTCTGACTCCCTTGTAAAACAAGCTGAGTTGATTTAGGGCATCTCTAATGATACTCCATTTTTCACATTTTCCTCTATTTTGCAGTAAAATCTCCTCCAATGGTACTCCATTTTCAACTCCAAAATGGAGTAAGAAATGGGATTACTCCAAATATGGAGTAATCTCATTTTCTACTCCATTTTGGAGTGGAACTTTTTTATTTATAAAAAGGTTCTCTGAATACTAATTTATTTAAATTATCACTTTCTGTCTAACAATAACTTTTTATAATATATCGCTTTAATTATAATACAAAATAATATTTAAACTATTATATTAATTATATCATCCCATTTTTTGATAATGTTATTTTGTCATAATATCAAATTATATGAAAAATTATATTTGAAATTTTGTTCATGAAAATTATTTATAAATAATCAAATACTAATTTTTTTTATTTTAAAAGACTGCAAATTATCACTTTCTGTCTAACAATAACTTTTTATAATATATCACTTTAATTATAATACAAAATAATATTTAAACTATTATATTAATTATATCATCTCATTTTTTGATAATGTTATTTTGTCATAATATCAAATTATATGAAAAATTATATTTGAAATTTTGTTCATGAAAATTATTTATAAATAATCAAATACTAATTTTTTATTTTAAAAGACTGCAAATTAAAGCACACTTAAAAATACATAACAAATAATGAAATTAAAAATAAGCAACACTATCAAATTTAACACAACAATTATTAGCAGTTTAATAATGTGGTAAATCGCTTCCTGATCCACCAAGGTAATTAAATTATTGTCCAAACGAAGTTGATGGAGGAGGAACTTGTTCATCTTGTTGTTGAGTATTTCGCTTCTGTAAAAAAATTTTTTGTTCATCTTACTATATTTTTGTTTTTATTTTATGATTTAATGTAATATTTTTATTTAATAAATTTTAATAAAAATATGAAAGTTATAAAAATATAGGGTCAATTTGTAAATTTTATAAATAAAAGGTATTGAAGACGAAATAAAAATAGTATCTGTACAGAATATTCTTTTTTGGAGTAAAAAATTGAGTAAACCATTGGAGAAAAACACAACTTCATTATGGAGTTACTCCATTTTGGAGTGAAAAATGGTGTAAACCATTGGAGATGGTCTTACAAACACGACTCAGTTATGAATAACTCTTCCGTCTCTGACTCGCTTTTTTTTTTTCGTTTTTAACCGTTCAGAAGAACGAAATGTATTTTTGAAAAGAAAAACAAAAATGATTGTTTCGCTTATATAAAGCAAAGGATTCAAAGTAAAGTGGAGAGCTGGTACTCTAGATTATTGTCCCAGGCAGGAAAGGAAGTTCTTTTAAAATCTGTGGCTACAGCTCTTCCAACCTATGCAATGTCCTGTTTCCTTCTTCCTAAAAAGCTAATTTCTCAAATAACAGGACTCATGAGTAACTTCTGGTGGGGATCCTCTAAGGAAAAGCGTAGAATTCATTGGAACTCTTGGTCACAATTAACGCAGCTCAAGCAGCATGGAGGATTGGGCTTTAAAGACATCTACAAATTCAACATAGCTCTATTAGCCAAACAGAGTTGGAGGCTGTTAAAGAATCCAGACTCACTCCTTGCCAAAGTCCTCAAGGTGAAATACTATAACAACTCCTCCCTCATGGATGCAGTTATTGGGTCTCATCCGAGCCATGCCTGGCGGAGTATATGCCAAGGTAATCAGCTTATTAAGCAGGGACTTAAATGGAAAATAGGAAATGGTACCACGATTCGTATATGGCATGACCATTGGCTGGATAAACCTCCAAGACCGGCTAAAAAAGTAACAGGATTAGAAGACAACAACCTAACTGTTTCATCTCTTCTCTACCCATCCTCTAGACAATGGAATGATGATATTGTTTCCATGCTTATTCATCCAGATGACATTCCACTGATGAAGAAAATCAGACCTCCTATGAGCTCAATTGAAGATACTCCAAGATGGATTTACACAAAAGATGGGGAGTACTCGGTTAAATCAGGTTACCATCAGCTGACAAAACCAAACTCCCAACAATCCTCTACTACGCCTCTTCGTAATGAAGCGTGTAAGTCTCTTTGGTCTCTTCACTTACCATCTAAAATTCAGCACTTTTGGTGGAAACTTCTTCATGATGCATTACCTTTGGCTGACTCTTTAATGAGAAGAAAAATTAACATTTCCACAGATTGTGCCTTATGTGGTGAAGCTGCAGAGAATGTTACTCACCTTTTCTTCCAATGCCGTGTTGCAAAAGAAGTTTGGGAGCTGTCCCCGGTACATATACCACAAGGTCAGTTCAATCCAAACAACTCTCAAATAGAATACTTTCAGCTTTTGCTTGAATCAAATAAATTCATATGTGGAAAGGAGCAACTCTTTCCATATATAGGATGGCGAATATGGAAATCTCGAAATGCTCTTCTCTTTCAAAATCAAAGATTTCATATCAGAGATATTATCCACCAAGCCATCTTAGATCATAAAATGTGGCATGAAGCTAATATTGCTTCCGACCATAATAACGTGCAACACTTGCAGGAAAAAAGGAACGTAACAAAAAACTTCGAAGAAATCTTAAATTCGATAACTAGTTATTGTTGTTTTACAGATGCTTCCTGGATAGATCCTCACTCTCGTGCTGGTATCGGATGGATTCTTTATAATTCTTCCAAGCAGCAGGTTCTTAAAGGTTATGCATCTATAGACCCAGTAGATACTCCTTTAGAAGCGGAAGCCATTGCTCTTAGAGAAGCAGTGTTACAATTAAAAGGCCTTGGCTACAATTGCATAACATTTTGTGGAGACTCCAGTCAGCTTTATGCTTCTCTTCGTTTAAAAGATGAAGTTCCTTTAAAAAACCAAATCATAGATCATTACATTACTGATATAAGGAACTTGGCTCCTGCATCGTACGACTTTGAAACAATCAGTAGGAAGTACAATGTCCAAGCAGACAGAATAGCAAAAGAAGCTAGACTAAAAAGCTTTCCGATGACCATCTCTTGGTTCACATAACCTTCTCTTGTAAATACTTTCTATTGTATAATATTTCTATTTTCCTTGTATAATATTTGTATCTTGTATTCCTGACTTTTAGTTTCTTAATAAAATAAGTTGAAAAAAAAAAAAAAAAGGTGTAGTGGATAATAATATGTGTTCACTTGGATTTATATTGAGAGTTGAGGCCAATGGTCAATTTTATACTAGGAATCTAGGATGCGATATACTTCGATGTTGCACTTAATGATTTTCCCAAATACTATTGACAATCATTAATTAAGTACCGTAAATGAAAAAACTAGTATATACCATTTGATTTATATTAACTATTACGATTACTGGCTACATGAGTTTTTTTTTTTTTTCAACAGCTTAAACACAAACATGAGTTAGACGCAATTCAGTTTGAAAATTTAACTTTATTATAATTACGATTTTACTATCAATCTACCCTGAAATAAGTAACTAAAAGTTAAACTTAACTAAATCTAAATTAAAATCTAAATTTTGTTAAATCAAACAAAAAGTGTTTTATAACTTAACTTTTCATAATCGATAAAATTCAGAAACTGAAAATACTAAAATGAATTAAATTATAAACTAAATTTTCAATTTAAAAAACAATATTAAAATTGTATAACTATTATTTTTACCCGCATATATCTAACACATGACACCACATAGTTAAACAATAAATGATAGGTTGAATTTTTAGTTTTCTGCTATACTAATTAAACCACCCTCACTATCAATCACCCACAAAATTATCCAAATTCATGGAATCGATAACAGACTGAAGCAAATAGAACAAGTTATATGTCGGCCTGAGTCACAATCTGTGAGTGACGCCACCGTATGCTTAAGTAGTACCATACATCCATACACGCATTGGACAACTATTCCTTATATAAAGATTCACACATCACGTAACACGTATCTTTTTTTTACAACGATATATCGTGACTAATTTACTTAACGATGCACCATTTGCTTTAATAATTACCATCATACCTCGTCACCGCATCTAAAGAATATTAAGCATACTATAATTTTAAATATTTTTCTCATAAAGAAAACTTAGTGAGCTTTTCATTAACATTTCAGCTGATTCCACATACTGAATACGATAAATATATATGAACAAATATTAACTAATTATATAAGTTCGGAAAATATTAACTAATTATTATAGTTTTGTCATTTTATAAATATTTATATCTGTATATAAACAAAGGAGAATCACTTAATTATTTATTAAACGAACAACTGAAATAATAATTATGTTAAAAAAAAAACTGAAATAATAATTATATTTATTTTTATTTATAATGGGAAGATTTCGAAACAAAACCCATGCTTACCTGTAGGATGTGGAAGAAGATATTTTAGAAGTTTAAATGCAATTACAGCAAAACTATATTGCTTTTAACCACAAAGCAACATTATAAAGAAAATTTATTCGGGTCACGCTGATGCTTACATGACAGTCTTATTGTATGGTATAGGATCACACTCTTTAGATAGTCTTCGCGACAAAAAAAGGAATACTGTATGATATATATATATACTTAATAATGTACATATGTTAAATCAATTGTTATGATAACTAAGTAACATTATATTTTAAAGAAAAAAGGTATGTGTAATATAAAAAGAAATATTTACTGAAACATTAGTGCTGCTATACCACTCTGACATGTGTTATGTAAATGTAATCTTCTCTAGAACAACTTTAACTTTTATTTTTGTTCAACAGAAAAAAGAAACAATAACAAAAATAGAAAGTAACTTATCAAAATAGTAAGAAAAGTGGACATATAATAGTGTTCAGTGCATCTGTACTATATACGTAATCAGTGCCGGTCCTAAGTTATGTGATGCCTAAAGCCAATAGAAAAAATGATGCCCTTTAATTCTAACTAATTTTTTTTTTATCATAACACTTCTTTTTAAATATATAATCAAAATAATGTGATGTTTAAAATTTATATTGTTTTTACAGAAATATATCATTACATTTCTCATGAAAAAAATGATTACTAATTTAGTGTAATCATTATAAATTCTTATACAGAGAAATCAAGTTTACGTACAACAATAGGCAACTGTTACTAATAAAAAAAAAGAATAACATAGATTAGTTTACAAAGAAATCCATTTTAGTTTGTAAAAACTTTAATTCATTTATTTTTCAATTTCTAAGTAAGCGAAAATTTTGTAGAGTCAAGTTATAATGAGTTTTCATGTTTGTTGAGAAATTTCTAAAAGTATACAAAAGAAACTTAAGAAGAGAAAAGATAAAACAATAAAATAATTAGAAGACAAAACTTCCAAAAAAACAGTAAAGACTGACAATTTCGATTATCCAAAAAAGGGAAGTAAAGATCGGTCAAATATTTTGCTATAAAAAATAAGTAAAATAAATATAGATAAAATAGGTAAGGATCGAACCAACACCCTTGGAAACATATATATGCTACACTCAGACCACTACACCAAAGTAACTAAACACAAATTTTTTGCCCCTTAAATATTAGTAGGATTTGGCGCCTAAAACTTAAGCTTCACGGGCTTTAGCCGAGGGCTGGCTGGCTCTAACGTAATTACCTTATTATTATTATTATCTTGATATGGTAGGTTTTGAAACGTTAGCAAAAGATTTCGTTGACTTTGATAGATGTGGTGGCATGGCAAGTTGGCGACACATTATTTGCGTTTCGCATGCCAATTGTTATGCTTTAGAAATATCTATAAAGTAAAGGCCCAAAAAGTATGTAGAAAGAAGATATTTCAGTTCATCTAACATATACACGTTTGCATTTCTGACTTCTGTATATAGATACAGTGCCGTGCCTAGGTTTAGAGAGACCCAAGGCAAAATTTAAAATAATGATATTTATTATATAATTTTTTGTCTTTAAAAAGCCTAATTATTTTTTTAAAAAAATCCGTGTTTAGAAGGACTCAGAACCTAGTACACGTTAGTCCAAAAATTGCTTTCTCAACCACTAGACTACATGAAGTTTTACAGATTGGGGGTCTCAAAAACACTATATTTTATTGGGGACCTGAGGCAAAAGTCTTTTTTAATATACATTAGACACGGCTTTGTATAGATAGATATACAATCTAGGCGATCATCAGACTAAGTAAGTAAGCCAAGTGGACAAACGAACAAATGGTAATAAAGCCAATATAAATCAAAATGGCTTCTAACTTATTCATTCACATCCAACCAATTAGCTACTCGAAAAAACTTTTAATTTTTTTGCTTACTGTAAAAAAATCTTGATTTTGCTCACAAAATAAAGGAAGTTGCCTGTATTTGGTATATAATATCACAGAAGAATTGTAATGGAATTACTATTGTTTCCATTGTTTAACGAAGAAAATAGCAAACCTTTATAAATAAAGTCGTCAACAGTAATATTTCTTCTGACTTTTAAATTTACGAGCTCAAAAACCTATATTTTAATTGTCTTTTTAGTATAAGTTGTTTAAGAACTCAATTGTTTTCATTAAAAGCACATAGAATATAAACGTTTAATGTATATCTTTGAAAAAATCGCAGAGACACATGCAGACAGATTCTACTAGAACTTTAATAAAACAAGAAAGCTCATATTCAAGCAACTAAGTACGTAAGCGTATCAGTTGAGCGTATCTGTGAATATTATGTTAGTAAACAAGCCCAAGTTGACAAGCCCAAACTTAAGCCCACACGGTGTTCTGATCAAGCAACGGTAATGTCTCCAAAAAGCAAAGCTGCAGCTGAGAATAAAACAAGAAGTACGGCTTCAACGTCACAGAGCATTAATTTGTGGAATCGGTACTCTATCCTTGAAGAAGATAAACAGTGAGCTGTCATCAAGCATATGCTCCAGAATATTCCATTAGGTTAACAAAGTTGTGTTCTCAAGTTTGTGTATAAAAACTCTTTCTTGTAATGTGTTTGTTACTTAAGAGAAATGAGAATGAGTTTATGTTAAAACCTCTGTTTTGAGTCTTGCCTTTATGGTATCAGAGCGCCATGGCGACGAATCCAATACCTTCAGATGTGTTTACTCCAGCTCTTCTCTCGATCACACAGGTTGTGACTCTCAAGCTCAACAGCACAAACTATCTCCCATGGAAGCTGCAGTTTGAGCAGTTCTTAAATAGTCAGCTTCTCCTTGGTTATGTCACTGGTGCTCTTCAGCGACCTCCTCCGACCACCACTGTGCGTAATGGAGACCAAGTCACTGAGATGGCGAATCCTGAGTTTCTCAAGTGGGTTCATACAGATCAGCTCATCATGGCTTGGTTGATAGGTTCTTTGTCGGAAGAAGCCCTCAAAGTCATTTATGGACTTCACTCTTCTCAGGAGATCTGGTTTGCTCTGGCAAAGAAATACAACAGGGTTTCTGCAACAAGGAGGCTTGATCTTCAGCGCAAGATTCAGACAACCACAAAAGGGTCCAAGTCTCTGTCCGAGTATCTCTCTGAGGTAAAAACTCTCTGCGACCAACTAGACTCAATAGGAGCTCCTATCTCTGAACAAGAAAAAATATATGGGGTTCTTAATGGGCTAGGTAGAGAGTACGAGGCTATAGTTACGGTGATTGAGGACTCCATGGATGTGCCTCCTGGCCCTAGGTTTGAGGATGTTCTGTACAAGCTCATAGGGTTTGATGATAAGTTGCAGAAGTATGAAACAACTCCTGAAGCTTCACCGCATCAAGCTTTTTACACCAAATATGATCCAGTACCTGAAGCAGCCTCTCATCAAGCCTACTATACTAATCGTGGCGGATATGGTCGAGGCAGAGGACAAAATAGAGGAGGATATCGTGGCAGAAGTTCCTATACTACTCAAGGAAGAGGCTTTCCGCAACAATTTGGTCAACAGGCAGGTCGCGGTTCTTTTTCAGGTTCAGAATATGATCAGAGACCGACTTGTCAGATATGTGGGAAGTATGGTCATCCAGCTAATAAGTGCTTCAAGCGTTTTGATCAAGAGTTCAATGTTGAGGAGCTGAAACATGCACTGGCAACGGTTAAGTATTCAGAGCAACGAGGTCCTGAATGGTACACTGATACGGCTGCTACTCATCATGTCACTAATGATGCGCACCATCTCCACGAAGCCTTACCATACGAAGGAAAGGATTCTGTCATAGTGGGGAATGGTGACTTTCTCCCAATCACTCACATTGGATCCATAGCTCTTCCAACGATGTCAGGTACGCTTCCTCTTAAGGATGTGTTGGTTTGTCCTGATATAACAAAATCTCTCTTGTCAGTGTCTAAACTTACAGATGATTATCCCTGTGAATTCACGTTTGACTCTACAAATGTGTATGTTAAGGACAAAGCAACAAAACAGCTTCTCAGTCAGGGAAGCAAAGCTAATGGACTTTATAGCTTGGAGAATCCGCAGTTTCTAGCCTTCTACTCTTCAAGGCAAACAGCGGCTTCTGACTATGTGTGGCACAGGAGATTGGGGCATGTTCATTCTCAGGTTCTGCAGCAACTATCATCAAGCAAAGCTATCATCATCAATAAGACTGTCAAGTCGTTATGTGAAGCTTGTCAGTTAGGAAAGTCAAGTAGATTACCTTTTTCTGAGTCTGTTTTTCGAGCTACTAAACCTCTTGAGAGGGTACATTGTGATGTTTGGGGTCCTGCTCCTGCTGTCTCAGTCCAGGGATTCAGATATTACGTTGTATTTGTTGACAATTACTCAAGATATAGTTGGCTCTATCCTCTTAAATTAAAGTCTGATGTTGTCTCTAAGTTCAAAGTTTTTCAACAACAGGCTGAGAATCTCTTCAAACAGAAAATTGGTATTTTTCAAAGCGATGGTGGTGGTGAATTTGTTAATAACCATCTCCTCTCGCATTTTGCAAGCTGTGGAATCAAACACTATATCTCCTGTCCTCATACACCTGAACAGAACGGGATAGCAGAAAGGAAGCACCGCCATGTCACAGAGCTTGGCTTATCCATGATGTTTCAAGGTCATCTTCCTGCAACTCTATGGGTGGATGCATTTCTAACAGCAAATTTTCTGATCAACTTGCTTCCCACCTCGGTGAATGATCAAATGATCAGTCCCTTTCAGATTTTAAATGGTCACGCACCCAGTTATTCTGCACTAAGAGTTTTTGGATGTGCCTGTTATCCTTATCTCCGACCTTATGCAGCAAATAAATTTGATCCCAAATCGTTGTTATGCGTGTTTCTGGGATACTCTGAGCAATATAAAGGATACAGGTGCTATCATCCTCCATCAAGCCGAGTATATTTGAGTCGACATGTTCTGTTTGATGAGGAAAGATTCCCTTTCTGTGACAGCTACAAACACTTGATTCCAAACTCAAGTTCACCACTCTTAAAGGCGTGGCATCTTAACTCAGAAGAACAGAAAGTAATTGAGGATGTGAATGTTTCATCTGTTGAAGAAGAACTTGTAGCACCGCGATCTACACCTGTGGTCACTCAACATCTGGAAACTGTCAATGAGTCAACAGAAGAAACTGTGAGTGAACAAGCCGGTGAAATGACTGGAAATGCAAATGATCAAGGAAATGTTGCAGAAAGCTCAGAACCAGAAACTCAGAATACAGTAAATGAACATCCTATGACAACAAGAAGGAAGGCAGGAATTGTAAAACCTAACCCAAGGTACGTTTTACATACTGTCAAAGGGATTCCTTTAGAGCCAACAACAGTGGCTGAAGCGTTAAAACACTCGGGATGGAACGGAGCTATGGGAGAAGAAATTTCTACTTGTAAGGAGACAGGTACTTGGAGTGTGGTACCTCCTCCAGAGAATGTTAATCTGCTTGGGTGTCGCTGGGTTTTTAAAACCAAACTCAATGCAGATGGGACCTTGGATAAACTCAGAGCAAGACTAGTAGCTAAAGGGTATGAGCAAGAAGAAGGAGTGGATTTTCTGGAAACCTACAGCCCAGTAGTAAGAACAGCAACTGTCAGGATGGTGTTACACATTGCTGTTACAGAGAAATGGGACATCAAACAACTTGATGTAAAGAATGCTTTTCTACATGGTGAGCTTCAGGAGACAGTGTACATGCAACAACCTCCTGGTTTTGAAGATAAAGAACATCCGGAATATGTTTGTCTTCTCCACAAAGCCATTTATGGGCTTAAACAAGCTCCCAGGGCATGGTTTGATAAGTTCAGCTCTTATCTAATCGAATTTGGCTTCTTATGCAACGTGAGAGATCCGTCGTTGTTTCATTACCAACATGGGAAAAGTGTGATCTTTTTGCTTCTGTATGTCGATGACATGGTGTTGACAGGAAATGATCAGCCATTAATTTCGAAATTCTTGAAGTCGTTGGCAGAGAAGTTCAGAATGAAGGATCTTGGACCTCTCAGCTATTTTCTCGGCATTCAAGCTCACTTCACCTCCACTGGACTGTTTCTGAACCAAGAGAAATATGCTAAAGATCTACTTCAAGCGGCAGGAATGCTTCATTGTGCACCAATGCCAACCCCACTTCCTCTGCAGCTGGACCGGGTACCTCACCAAGAAGAACGGTTTGAGGAACCAACCTATTTCAGAAGCATTGCAGGAAAACTGCAATATTTGACTCTGACTCGCCCAGATCTCCAATATGCAGTTAATTATGTGTGTCAAAAGATGCATAGTCCAACGGTTTCTGATTTTCTGCTTCTGAAACGTATATTGCGGTACCTTAAAGGAACAGTTACACTGGGACTTAATCTTACTTCTGATGCAGATTGTACTATCAGAGCCTATTGTGACAGTGATTGGGCAGGCTGCCATGAAACAAGAAGGTCGACTGGAGGCTTCTGCACTTTTCTGGAGCTCTAACATTATCTCATGGTCAGCTCAGCGTCAACCAACTGTGTCTCGGTCTTCCACTGAAGCTGAATACAGAGCCCTCTCTGATACAGCTGCAGAAGTCTCATGGATTGCTGGAATGCTCAAGGATCTTGGAATAGTTCAAGACAAGCCAGCAGAGATCTACTGTGACAATCTTTCTGCAGTTCACCTCACAGCAAACCCGGTTTTGCACAAAAGATCGAAACATTTTGAGACTCATTATCACTACTCTAGAGAGCAGGTAGCTCGAGGCTCTCTGATCGTGAAACATGTCCCATCTCGCTTCCAACTCGCAGACATTTTTACTAAGCCACTTCCTCAACAACACTTTTTTGATCTCCGGTTCAAACTCGGTGTTGATCCTCTTCCCACCACGAGTTTGCAGGGGAGTGTTAGTAAACAAGCCCAAGTTGACAAGCCCAAACTTAAGCCCACACGGTGTTCTGATCAAGCAACGGTAATGTCTCCAAAAAGCAAAGCTGCAGCTGAGAATAAAACAAGAAGTACGGCTTCAACGTCACAGAGCATTAATTTGTGGAATCGGTACTCTATCCTTGAAGAAGATAAACAGTGAGCTGTCATCAAGCATATGCTCCAGAATATTCCATTAGGTTAACAAAGTTGTGTTCTCAAGTTTGTGTATAAAAACTCTTTCTTGTAATGTGTTTGTTACTTAAGAGAAATGAGAATGAGTTTATTTTAAAACCTCTGTTTTGAGTCTTGCCTTTATATTATAGATTAATAGATTAAAAAAATTGGTCTCCTGGATTGTTACCCTTGTATATTACTCGTTTTATCTAATTTTATAAACTTAAAATAGTAGCATAATCCAAAGTTTTCTTATTAGCATTGTGTTGAGATCTCCCAACACATATGGCCTTGTTTGAGGGACTGAAACATGGCAAGAATCTGATTTTATCATTTTTTTATGTTTTACTTAAGTAATCCAGATTCGAGTCACTAATTCCGTTGCCAAATTTTACATACCACGTGGACAGATGTCCTGATAGTCCGCTATTTTTTTTTTTCTCTATCTCTCGTTTTGTCGTCAAGACATGTGTACCATACATTATAAATTTTTAATAATCTGTTTCGTTGAGAGTTGATATTTTGAAAATTTTCAATCTATGGACTCCGGCCAGACACCTGTCGGTTCGTGAAACATAATCATGTTTGTGATAAAATTTTCAATCTAAGTACTGGTTTTAAACTTCAACTAGCGGATAAAATTTAGTTTGGAAAAATAATCATGTACAATGTAACTTACTGCTTTACGTAGCTTTTATGATTGTGATAAAATTTATCAATCGTATTTTAATGATTTACTTTTGCTGGTCTAAACATACTTTTGCAGGAAATGAAACCACTCACAAAGAGAAAAAGATAAAAAGAGAAATTCACCTGTGTTACTATCTTTTGTGGTGGCAGCATATGTATCACTAGCTTATATATGGATACTAAACGTTTAATCGATTCAAGTTGGCAAATCAAGATATTTTTCTGTTTCTTTTATTAATCTTCGATTTAAAATCTTAGTGCTAACTATAATACCCTAAAGTGTATGTTGGATATTTTCAAACTTGTAAATATTTCTAAGAAAATTCAGAAGCTTTTGAAAACTCGTTTTACGTGACAATATATTTAATGATCATGATCAGTGCATTATTGCCAACTCTAAAATATTTTATCAAAAATGTGAAAATGATATTTATATTTAATCATCAGGTTAGTATTCGCCCGTATCAGATTATTATTTTTTGTTTCTTATATTTGTATTTTTTTTTTACTTTTATGTTTGACGATGTGTTTGTTGTGGCCGTATACCCTCCTCGAATAATTTTTTTAAATGGTTCATTATTTTTCTATGAAACAATTTCAGTACCATTACTAAGTATGAATATATTGGATAATTACCAAATAGAGACGCACACGTATATATATTTGAATTGATATTAACCGGCCTTTTATTATTATGGTGTAGTTGTTGACCATGTTGCTTACTATACATAAATCAAACGATCCAAAGTTAATGGAGAAGGAAAAGTGAAATAAAAGATAAACCAAAATTTTGAATGAAGTAAATTTCTTTTGATTATATATAGTTTATATATGTATTAAGTGTAAAAAGTATCATATGAATATGATGAGAGAGGATATCCGAATACAATCTTGACATATCATATAACTAAGAAAAACATCAGCAAATGAATAGCGGTCGTTTCATGCTCTAGACACCTTTGCTCCTGCGTAAAGTTGATCAACTATGCTCTGAAATAAACAAAACTAGTTTTATTAGTTAAAAGACAAATATGCACTCCAGGTCCAGGATCATTAGTACATTGGCATAGACCGCAAATCTGTATTATATTATGCACTATTGTTTGTTTGCGTTTACGTATGCCTTTCCATGTTTCCAAGTTATTAACATAGAAACACAAACATAAAGGCAAAAAAGCAATCAGACATAAAACAAAAGAAGAAAGTGAGTAGAAAATTAGGATCACCTTGTAATGTTTGAGGAGCTGTGGCCTTTTCAGCTTGAAGGTTGGAGTTATAAGATCTCTTTCAATATCGAAAAGGTTTGGTTCCAAATGAACCGCTTTTAACATTTCAAATCCTTTAAGCTAAAGATACATTAAAAAGAAAAACATTCTTAACATCAATAATATCATTCAATTTTTTTTTGATTCTGGGGGAGAATAGTGTACGTACTTGGTATTGCTTTGCGGTAGAGTTAAGCTCGTCCAAGAAGTATTTTTGAGCTTTGAGATTTTGACATAGCGATTCAAAATCACTGGATGGTTGGTTATTAAGTTTAGCCCAATCTTCTATAGCCTTTCTCTCAGGTACAACCACTGCAACCAAAAAAGACTCGAAGCTATTTCCATAGATCCATATCTGTCAAATTATTGGTTGACACTATCGTTAGATAACAATTTATAGTATTGAAGAAATGTTGTTTAATTTAAGTTAATTTTCTCAATAAATACATACCTGAGCAATGAGAGGGCATCTTGAGTAAGTGTTCTCGAGGTTTTCGACAGCAACATATTCACCTTGAGACAACTTGAAAATGTTCTTCTTCCTATCTATGATCTTCATTGATCCATCTTCTTGCCATTCCCCAATATCTCCTACGCACACAAATTAAGTTAAATGTTTTACGTTATTCCCTAAATGTTTCTTTTGTAACTGGCAATCTCAAGCTGATGGATACTCTTCCGATTGGTATCCACCCACAACTAGCTGAATATCCATTAAAATATGGATATATAATCCGCTTCCTAAAAATTGAAGATAACTAACTTTTTTTTTATGTTAAAGTAAAATTTGTAACTTAATTACAAGACCAAGATCAACAATACCTGTGTGGAACCAACCATCGATCACGACTTGATCAGTTAGATCTTGTCTTTTGTGGTAACCAGAAAACATTGAGTTTCCTCTAAGACAAATCTCTCCTCTAGCCACATCGCCGGAAAAAGCGTCGTAGCCCATCTCCGGTACCGAAACAAGCCTTGCCTCCACTGTAGGCATTGGCACACCCACAGTCCCCACCATTGAAAATACTCCGGCTAAGGTCGTGAAGCTCCCTCCACAGCTCTCAGTCAATCCTGTCACACATTTCAGCAATTAGACTCGGTTTAGCCAAAACCAACTAAGAAATTAAGTGTACTAATCGAAGATCGGTTTATATATTTGGACTTACCATAACCTTGAGAGAGATTAGAGGCAGGGATGATTCTCAAGAACTCCTCTACATGACGAGGTAAAGGCGCTGCACCTGATAACAACATATGAGCTCTTCCTCCTAATGCTTCTTTTATCTGCCACAATTTTAGTTTATGAATTTATAAGTCTTATGTTTTATTTTTTTATTTAAAATATCCTTTACATATAATTTGAAATGTTACAAAATTATATTAATCGCTTTGATATATATATACAAAATAGTAATATTAAACTTAATATACTTTTTAATAATCTTCTATATATTTCTGTGCATGGCACATACACTAACCTTATCGAACATAAGTCTGTCTAGACGAGGAGATGCTTCTTCTTGAGGCAGTCCTTTTCTCAGATTCCCCAATTTACTGTACTCACAAGATGATGAAAATGATTCAGATATCACCAAATCCGGTTGCTTTGATTTGGAGAAACAAAGAAAACTCACTAGTTATAAGCGAAATCGAAGAGTTTCTTGCGTATCAAGCCACCAGCTGAGATTTTTTGCATTACACCTAAACTCACAAAATAAAATATTTAGCAAAATAAACCCAAGAGAAACAAGAGAACATCGATATTTGCACTTGATCAAATGTATTACCAGCATAGAGTTTGTCGTAAACTCGTGGAACACCGCAAAACACAGTTGGTTTCAGTGCATGGACATCATCCATCAGGTACCGAATATCCTGAAAACAAATAAAAGAGAGCATTTTGTGAAAATGAAGAAAAAAGGGGTTTAAACTAGAAAGGAAAAAACAAAAATTTGCTTACCCCACGCCAGTATCCAACAGAGGAGCCTCTGGATAGAAAGTAAATCTCCATGACTTGATCATAACAATGTGCTAATGGCAAGTACGAGAAAAACACATCGCTTGTGTCACACTACAAAAAGTCCAAAGAAAACCAAAAAGAAAAAAAATAATTGTCAATCACTTAATTATGGATCGACTCAATTTGAAAAGTCCAAAGCTTTGGTCCATAATACTTGAAATTCGTCGTCGAAAGGTAATGGTGAACCAACGATTATAAAACAAACATTATTTGATCGCTGTTGTTACTCGTTGGTCGCTAATGATTATAAAACGAACAACAGAAGGTATTCTTCGTCGCTGCCATTGATTGTTGATACTAGTGACAATAAAACGAACATGACAAATGTATAATATATAAAAGAAGAAGTTACCGATCGATCGGTGACTTCAAGCATCTTATCAATGGATAAAACTTCGACCATAATCGCTGCGTTGTTTAAGATTACACCTTTGGGTTCTCCCGTCGTCCCGCTTGTGTACATTATTGTGCAGATGTCTGTCTTTCGCTTACGTGGCAGTTTTGTCTCATCCGAGTTTCCCTGCCAAAAAAAGAATTAGATATAACTAATTAAAGTGTTGACTCTTGAAGTCTTGATCAGCTAAACCTTACAAGTGCAGATTTTTGCAAATTATAGAAGTTGACTTTTTCTTTAGTTTATAAAAACGGACCGTTATTAAGAACTCCTGCCACGAAAATAAAGAAACACATTGGTTCTTAGCTTCTTCCTTTTGTGTACTCGAGACTTCCCCGAAGCTCACAATGGCTGAAACCAAAAATTTCAACCAAAGGAAAAATTGTCGGTTCGAATACCAAATTAAATCGAAACATTCATTGAGTTATTGGTTTTTCTTAATAAATGTGTAACTTACTCTTCAAATTCGAAGAACATCCCTTGTGGCATGCTAAGATCTACACAAAAGCTTTCAAGCATAAATCAGAGAGAGAGAGAGAGAGAGAAACACAACTTTTTCTTGTTGGACAAGAAACGTAAAAATTGATATGAAGATTTCGATAGAAAAAAAGTTGACATACGGATGAAACTGTTTTCTCTTGAACGAATACTAGTGAAACCTCGGCATGATTGATGATGAACTCTACAGCGTTTACGCCTGTTTCATCCATATTAAATCTTGGATTAGGTTATTCAGAGCATGACCAATATTAATTAAGACAAGTCTGTTTTTGAGAAACAATCTTGTAAAAGATCCACGTAAATTTAAATTACCTAAACTATCGTATAGAGGTACGTAAGTTATCCCTTGGCTCATGCAGGCCTGCAATATAACCACTTAGAGAAAGTCTAAAAGAAAAGAAAATTTGAAACCCAAAACTTCATTATTCTGAATTAAGCCAAAAATTTTCGTTTTACCTCCATTGCGATAATCCATTCTGGACAGTTAGATCCGTATATACCACAACAGTTCCCCTACACACAAAAAATAACAATTTGTTTCGCCTTTAACGTCCAATTAATTTATATACATGGTTGATTGGAACAAACATTATAGGAACGTACCGGATCAACGCCTCGGCTTCTGATTGCTGATCCAATCCGTATTGCAGCATCGTGAGCTTCCTTATACGTAATCCATGTGTATGGACCAACCTATACACACATTAATTGAAATGATATGAAAGACGTCAAAAAGAAAATGCAATGATATGAAACTGTTGACAAAAGAATTGAAATGAAATTTATTTAGTGGTCAAAATAAAGATAAAATAAAATTAGAGACTATCTATTATTTAGTATTGTACCTTAGAATCAATCGTTAAGCGCCGGCCTAACATTTGCTCATTCGGATATTGCTTCACAGCCTCACTGAAATAATAATACACAAGAGAGATATGAGACAAGTTCTGTTACTCTGTATACCCAAAAAAGACATTTACTCCGTGTTATACAAGAATTGTTATTAGTTATCACAATTAGTCAGCACTGGACCAACAACTGATAACTTTTTTAGTATAATAATTGTGAAGGGCCTTAAGATCCAGTACCTAAATAGCTGCCAAGGAGAATCAAGATCAGTAGGAAGATCGAGGAGGCCATCTTTAGCGTATTTACATCGATAAACCGGTCCGGCCGATGGATGCTCCGCCGTCGCTGGACGTCCTTCTTCCACCATCACTACATGATCCGCCGCTGCAGCCATTTGTGTATTAAAATGACGAATCTATTTACTGAGGAAGAAATTGAAATGGAGGATGAGGAAGATGAGGAGTGTGAGTGTCTCAATTTGAAGATAAAACTAAATAAATGTATTGAGGTCAATAAAAGTCTTTGTGTATCGGTGGTGAAGGTTGGAGATTGTGGTTATGAGTTGGAGGAAGTGGTTGAGCAATAACTTCTTCAGTCTCACGAATTGGTGTATTTCTGACCGGTTTTTAATTGCGCCTTTATTGGGAGCCTATCTTTTTTCTTGTTTGTTTGTTATCTCTATAATTTAATATCCAAATGTGTAAGTAGATTTTGGTGGGTTTGAATCTTGGAAAAAAGTAGAACCTAAAGAGTAAAGACTAAAGAGTAATTACACCGAACGTCGACTTTCTAATTTTTTTTTTTTGACATCGATTTGAAAACAATATCGAAAACTAAGCTGACGCAAGTAGGTTAGGAGGGTTTCCTAGCCACTGCGGGAATCGACTTTCTAATTAACCGATACAATTTGCGTGTCATTGTTTTCTGTAGTTTTAGACTCACAATTACTGTCGTAGTCAGGAATATTCAGGATTTTCCCTATTTAGCACATCTATATCCCATAACACATGTCATCTTATTATATAAAGTATGATTTCAAAGTTAGTAATTAACAAGACTGTGCCACATGTTATTTTTTTTTTTAATTTTGACAATTATCAAATAGAGAAAAAATTATTACTATATTTCAAAAGAAAAAAACTACTACGAGATAATTCGAACAAAAAATAGAAAGAAAATATACAAAAAAACATAATAAGACGGTTGGTAAAAAAAACATACCAAAAGAAAACATAAATCCATCGATACAAAAGGAAAATTAAACGAAAAAGAAAATATACAAAATGAAAACAAACATAAGTCGATGGATACAAAAGGGAAACTAAAGAAAAGAAAAATATACAAAAGAAAAACATAATAAGATGGTGGATACAAATGAAATATACAAAAGGAAAACACAAATCGATCAATACAAAAGGCAAACTAAAGGAAACATAATAAAACAATTCTTAAAAATAGAAAACATACAAAATGAAAACATAAATTGATCAATACAATACATCATGATATGCGTTAAGTTAGTAGATCAGATTTTGACATGAGTAAACTTTTACTTTTTAATTAGATAATATAAAAATATAATTATTTTTTCACACATGTAAAATAATATTAATTAATTTGATCGCAATATGTGTCAAATATATATATATTAGATTTTGAGACATGTAAAACATATTTTAAGATAAAAAATACAATAATTACTTCATAACCGTGTTATTGTGTGTGATTTATATGTGAAAATTTTATGTTTAAATGTAAAACCATTTTTCAGTTTTAAAATTTTCAATTATGAATTTTTATATCTAATTCATTAAAATATTTAAATTTCTGTAATATAATAAAAGTTGTTTTTAGTATTTTTTTTTAATATAAAGAATGACGATTTCTCGAGTTCTTAACTATGACTTACAAAACATATTTTGGATAATTTAATGGAAATTTTAATCTAAAATAAATATATAAATTATGTTGCACGGATTATCAATTTTAGATTTTAAATGTTTAATTTTCACCCGCGGATCCTAATCTAATTACTAAATAACATGAACACTTTTTTTTTGTTTAACACTCAACGAACATATTATTATTGGAGAAGTTGCAGGAACAAAAGTGAGGTAAAAGACGAAAGGAAAAAGAAAACAACCGAGGCCAAAAAGCCTTGCGCGAGACAAGCAACAATAAAGCCTCAAAAGAAAGGAGAAAGAGTTTGAAGAGACGGGATAGACCCCGACAAAGGAAGAAATATGAGCACTTTATACATTGATTTATACATATGCGAATGTGAAAGATTTTTTTTGTCAAATTGTGTGATATTTATTAATGGACGTTACGTACATCCTTAATTTAATAGCCTTCAAAATAGTGTCAACTTGCTGGTTTTATCTTCAATGAATCAAAATTCAAAATGGAATTGCGAGTGAAGGTTGGCCTTTGATTGGAAAGTTGTGGCAAACCCCATTCCATAAATACTTTTACCAATTAAAAAGAAAACTGTAGAATATAAAAGAAAATCCAAAACACACAAATCTGCGTGTTTGTTTACAGAAAATACAAAGGAAAAACCAGAAAAGTGAATGTTTTTTTTTTTTAACGCTGTTGAAATAGGATTGTTAGCCCAAACTGGGGATACAACAGAAACTTTAACGAAAAGAAAGCAAGAAAAAAGCAGAGAAACAGAGCAGAAAAGCAGACGAGAGGGACAAAAAGATGGAACATCAATAGGGGCCCAGTCCCAGACCTTAAGAAACACATACGCACAGTCTGATAAAAGGACAGTCACCACAATAGCAAGGATGGCAAAAGGATCAGTGAGAAAGACCAGCTTCAGAACCGATTAAACTTAATAACCAACGAGGCCCACCACTGCCAACATAAGATTGGGTACGACCATCTCGCGTCACGCTCGAGGCAATATTGAGAGCCACCATGTTCCTTGCCGGTTCACAATAGTTTAAGCACCAACATTCATAAGGATCAAGAAGAGAACGGAGCAGGAAGACGAGAGATTGCAGGGATGGGAAAGCGGCTGGAGACAGTAACACTTCCCGTGCGTGAGGCAGCGAGGATTCCAAGATAAAGTTTTGGAACCGCAAATGCTTTAGTGATTCAACAGACCAGATGAGACTCCAGAGCTCCGCTTCATGAATAGAGCCCAGACCAGAATACGCACGCCTACTATGCATTAGAGGTGTTCCGTCATGATCACGGAGGATCCATGACGCGCCAGAGATGAGACCTGGACCAATCCAGGAGGCGCCAACGTTACATTTAAGGACAGATGGGGGAGGTTTCAACCATCGCATAGTCGTCGCCGGAGGGGGAGGCGCAGGGGTAGGAGGCAACAGTTCCAAACGGCCGTGGAGATGGAGCCATGCTTCTGCTTCGAGAGTAGCCTGAAGGGCTGTATCCCGGGGATCCAAAAGAGCTTTCTCAAACACAAACCGGTTCCTACCTTTCCAGATGTGCCACAAGATCCAGGGGAAGGAGAGACGAGTAATTGTGGGGAAGGTTTTGTTCCGGCTACAAGCTAAGAGGTGATGCATGTTGAGGAAAATTGAGGACGGAGAGAAACCATGAGGAGGCAACGGGAAACCACTTTCAGTCCATACCTGTGCCGCAAATGGACAAATGAACAATGTGTGACAAATTGTTTCAAGGCCAGACCCACAGAGCGGACAAGTTCCAGCAATATTGATGCCTCGAGATATTAATCGCTCTTTAACAGCCAGAGCACCAGACATTGCTCGCCACATGAGATGTTTCAACTTAGGCGAGGTTTTAGTTTTCCACAAGCTATTCCAAAGTTGTTTTTCAAGAGGAGGAGTGGGGAGAGTTGGCGGGTTCGAGGCAGCCTGCAATTCCTCAACGAAGAGATAACCACTTTTCACTGTGTAATGACCATTATGAGAAAAACACCAGGAGGTAGAGTCACATCTATTCCTCGAGATTTTAGTTTTGAGGACAAGCGCAACGTCTTCTGGGCTGATCGCCTGACGGACCAGATTGACATTCCATCTACCTGTGTCAGAATCCATGAGATCAGAAACCGAGAGAGTTAAGTCCACTATAGCATCGTCATGGTACTTAGGGGCTCGAGGGATTTTATCCATTAGCCAATTGTCTAACCAAACTCGTGTAGATCTCCCATCACCAATATTCTTGATTAGACCCGGACGCAGTAACTCACGGCCATGTAAGATTGAACGCCAGGCATACGAGGGTCTGGAACCCACCGTAGATTCCATGAAGGAACACGAAGGAAAGTATCTGTGCTTGAGAATTTCCGCCAAAAGAGAGTTGGGATAAGACCATAACCTCCATGCTTGCTTGGCCAAAAGAGCTTGATTAAAATTAGCTATATCTTTAAAGCCCAAGCCACCTGCACTCTTCGATTTACACATTTTTTTTCAGGCAACCCAAGAGATTTTCTTTTTCTGGGTACCGCTACTCCACCAGAATTCAATTAAGCAGCTAGTAAGTTTTTCGCAGACATCCTTTGGTAACTTGAAGCAAGACATGGCATAGATCGGAAGGCTTAACAAAATAGATTTCAGGAGTACTTCCTTCCCACCTTGCGATAGGGCCTTTGTGAACCAGCCATTGACCCGACCATGAAGTTTTTCCTTCAAAAAGCTCAGAAGTTTGCGTTTAGAGCCGCTAAAGCACTCCGGAAGGCCTAGATAAGAACCTTTGCCACCTTCATTATCTATCTGTAGCGCCGCTTTAACTGAAGCCTTGGCAGAACCAACAACCTTGTTACCAAAAATAATCGAGGATTTACGCTTATTTATAAATTGTCCAGAAGCGTCACCATAAAGACGAAGGCAATTAGTTACTGCACGCGCTTCGTCGGGAGAGGCCCGGCACATTAGAAGACTGTCGTCGGCGAAAAATAAGTGGTGAACACTCGGACCGGTAGCTGCAAGACGAAGACCAGTGATAAGACCATCCGTTTCAGCTTGATGGAGGCAATTGACCAGAGCTTCTGCACAGAGTATGAATAGAAATGGCTAGAGGGGGTCGCCCTGCCGAATACCGCGTTCCGGCTTGATAAAGCCGTGGGAAGCACCATTAAGGAGAACAGAGTATGAGACAGATGATACGCAAGCCATAATCCAGGTAACCCATTTCCGAGCAAATCCCATTTTTTTCCAAAAGTGTTTCCAAGAAGGACCACTCAACTCGATCGTACGCCTTGGACATATCAGTCTTGATAGCTATAAAGTCACCAGAAACGCGAGGATTTGTCTGGAGGCCGTGAACCATTTCGTGGGCGATAAGAATATTATCTGAAATCAGACGCCCCGAAACAAACGCGCCTTGAGTATCGGATATGATGTCCGGGAGGATGATCTTGAGGCGAGAGCATAAGATTTTCGAGATGATCTTGTAGTGAACTGAGCACAAGCTGATGGGTCTAAGATCCGTCATTCTGCAAGCTTTTTGAACTTTTGGTAATAAGCTTAATTGGGTATGGTTCCATCCGTTAGGAATAATTGCAGAGTGGAAGAAACTTTGGACATCTCTCTCAATCGCAGGACCAACGATATGCCAACATTTTTGGTAGAAAATACCAGTGAGGCCATCCTCTCCAGGGGCACTACTCCCCTTAATGCTGAAAGCGGCTCTTTTAATCTCTTCAGAGGAGACAGGAGCTGTTAGCATCGTGTTCATGTCATCTGTGACTCGACTTTCAAAACCAATGAAAAGAGACTCCAAATCGTGTGGGTTAGTGCTCATAAAAAGATCTGTGAAGTAATCCACAGCAATGCTGCCCTTGGAGCCCTCAGAGAAATTCTCCCGATTGTTTGAATCGAGGAGCATAAGGATCCAATTTTGAATCTTCCTACCCTTGACGCAGTTATGAAAATATTTGGTATTCCGGTCTCCAGCACGCAGCCATTCCTCCCGACTTTTTTGCCTCCAGAAAATTTCCTCATCATGACAAGCTTTTGCCAACTCTTTCTTCAGTTTCTGCATCGTATTCCGGTTTGGAAAGACCTTCGAGACTTCCTGTTCTAGAGACGCCTTGAGGCGTAGAATACGATCATGAGAGTTTAAACCCGATCTTTTCTTCCATTTGGCGAGAGCACTACGACATTTCTCAATGCGATCAATGATAGAGATATTAGCATCCTCATCAGGCCCCCATCCTCGCTGAACAGTCTCTTCAAACCCTTCGAGGTCAACCATACGCTTATCAAAGTAGAAACGACCACGATTTTGGAGACTAATCTCCAAAGAGAAACAGACACGGAAAGGTCGATGGTCCGAAGCCCGTAAGTCGAAAAATTCCATAGATGAACGCGGAAAGAGATTGAACCATTCATCGTTACCAAAACTCCTGTCCAACCTGCACTGGACCCAAACATTCTCTCTCCAACCACCCCATGAGAAAGCATGGCCAGAGCTACGAAGTTCTTGAAGTTTACAATTCTGCACAAGATGCCTAAAGCTCCAGAATGAAGACTCAGGTCTAACAGCCCCACCAAGATTTTCCGAATTGGATAAAAGCTCATTGAAATCACCAACAAGAAGCCAGGCCTCATCACTGTTAAGGTCAATCGCTTCTAATCTGTCCCAAACCAACTGACGTTGTGCCCGGACAGGGTCACCATAAACACAAGTGAGATAAAAGGACAAAGAACCAAGAGAGACTCGCAAATCGATAATCCTTTTATCACTTGAAAGAACATCCACAATAAAACTACTCTTCCACATTACAGCAAGACCACCACTGAGCCCCAGAGGCTCCACCGTAATCAACTTGTCATAACCCAAACTTTTTTGTAAACCAGAAATAACATTGAATTTTTGTTTCGTTTCCATGAGGAATAAGAAGTCCGGAAAATACTTTCTTCGTATTTCCCGAAGGTACTGAACTGTCTCGGTATTCCCCGCACCTTGACAGTTCCAAGACAAAACGCTCATTGGAATAGCAGCGGCTTCAAAGCGGAAGCCACCGAAGACTCGTTGGAGTTGTTAGAACGTTTGGTAGGAGTACGTGTGTCTTGCTCAGCTTTGCGTTTGCCGGACGGAGAAGTCACGATCGCAGGGGACTGGCTGGGATCAGAGGATGGGGGAAGAGCAGAGGAACGAGTCTTCCTTTTCCAAGCCGGAGGACGATGGCGAGGAGACTTACCCACCTTCAGCAACCCGAAACCAGAAGCTTTGGTAGAGGTACCAATGCTAAAGACCGTAGGTTGTGAAGGACGGGAAGATGAGGAATCACTACGGTCAGAGATGGTATCCGAGTCGAAGCCTTGGGTAGAACAGTTCTGAGGAGACTTCTGCGAAGAGCCGCCAATCTGAGATCCACCAGTACTAATATGTTTGAGAGCATTACTTGTTTCATCATAACAAAAAACAAGGCCTTTGTTTTTGTTGAGGTTAGGCGTGAACATAGGCAGGGCATTGTCCTCTAGAGATCGTTGTTCTTCAATCGCAAGACGAACCCTCTGGATCCGTGCAAGGCGTTCTTTGGCGTCAGGATGCGAAACATACAGCATCGCCATGCGCTGCTCTGCAGCAGGCAGCTCTGGGAATAAGGGTGGGAAGCCTGGAGGCCCTTCCAAGGCGGGAGTAGGAGAGGCTGGGGCAGAGGAGATCTGGCGAGGAACAACGATGGTATGGGGAGTTTTCTCCGACCCTGTGGAAGAGGTCGACTCGTTCCGATACGGGCAGGCAGGCTTTTCATGAGTGAGCATGCGACAATGAAAGCACTTCCTCCTGATTTTCTCATATTCGTATGTTATTATGGTAGATTTCCCAGAAGGAAGATTGAGCACCTTTTCATCTCGCGCAGGCCTAGCTGTGTCAAACAGAACTCGAGCACGAATATAATCAGTTCTGTGAGAGCGCTCAGGGTCATAGGCAACTTCCTCAACTTTTCCAATGGCTTTGGCAAGTTCATTCATTGTTTCAAGGGTATAATACTCCATAGGGATGTTGCGGATCCGAATCCACACTTCAAACTTCGTAAGGAAATCTTCAGGTGGTGTGGCGGTCCACCTTTCCAAAAGCATGGTCCAGTTGTGAAACGACCAGGGTCGCTCAGCGAGCACACGGAGCAAATCTTCTTCTTTTTGGAAGATAAACTGGAATTTCTCCTTTGATAGAGCAATGCCTCGAACTCTGTTGTAAACTCTCCAATGACCCGGCATCTCATCGATCATGCGAGACATATTTTGGCAAGAGGGATTCAGCAGACGACCAAGCAAACTCAGAGAATTGCGCTCGAAAACCTTGAAACGGGGATCGTTTGGGAGGCTGATAGGCACATCTTCCTCAAGAGACATCGAATTCAACGCTTTGGATAGAGTTTCCGACATGATTAAAATTGGATGGGCAGCACCGGATGATCGGAATCTTCGCGCAGGGTTACGTTTTGGGAGCCGATCAAAAACAATGAATATGGAGGCGTTGAAAGAGGAATGATTAGGGTGAAGCTTAAGGGAAGACATAATGATGGTATTATATGATTGGGATAATCGGAGAAAGAAAGGAGATACAGAGGTCACAAAAAGGAAAGAAGAGGGGAATGTGGAGATTCGAATCGAAAAGTGAATGTTAAGTAGATTGTTTGTGAATCAACTTTATAAAAAAAAAAATATTTGTGAATCAACTTTTTCATATTACTTAATTATATAACGATAATAGTATTTTAGACTCTAAATAAATATTAATAATGTTAGTTATGAATAAGGTTTTAATCAAGGTTCGAGATTTCGCTACGCGCTATACGTACGGTCGATAAGGGCCTAGCGAGTTATCAATTACTCGGGGAGTAATTTTAAAACATTTTATTATAATTTTGTTTATAAATTTGTTTTGGTAAATAAGATTGATAGAATAACATGATTTAATGAGTATAAAACTATTCAAAATCATGAGATAAGTGTTCGAGTGATTTTGTTTTCATTTTTCTACCACTCTAAGTACTTCATCTTCATCTTTTACATATTTTTTAGTCAAATTTCTTTTTTATTTTGTTATTTAGAATAAAATATAACAAATTTGACAAATTATTATCGATTTAAGTGATTTATATTGACTTAGTTGTCATATTTATACGTCGTTTTTTCCAATTATATGATTTAGACGAAGAAAACACGAATCACTGTATAATATAGCTGTATAACTCAACTCGTCACGCTCCACCACTGAGTAGCGTATTCTCGGACGTATACTCGGCTAGGCGGGGGAGTTTTCGAACACTAGGTTTTATACATCATTCTCTTTTTAAAAAGTTTGGAGATGGATTATATATGTAAAATAAAGTTTATTGAAATTTGCAATTTTGATTTTCAAGGTTGCAGTAAAAGTTACAAAATTTCAAATCATAAATTTCAAATCAGACATACTAAAAGAACAATAATTGCATGCATGACATAACAAGATTGTTTTTTTTTTTTTTTGAAACAATCTTGTTATGTCATGCAAGACTTTCAAATAATCTTGTTACTAGGTGACTCACCCGCGCATATGCACGGGATTGAATATTTATAGTTAATTCTTATTTTTATTTTTTCTTTTAATTTTTGTTTGTTTTTGCATTTTTTATTGAAGATCAAATATGAAATAATGTTATATAATTTTTAGTTGTTGTTTTAATTATGGCTATTTTTGGATTAAATTATAATGATTTGCATAGTTTTGGATTACTTTATTTGGCAAAATTTTCAATTTTCATTTATGATTTTTGTTTTTGTTTTTGTTTTTCTAATTTTTTTGTTTGTTTATATTTTGTAAATATGGTTAATTAAGATTAGTTTGATTATTTTATGTTATCTTGATAAAAAATAATTATTTTATCGGCTTTTTCTATATACATGTGTTTGGTTTTAAATTTTTTTTATAAATATACTGATCAGTTAAAAATTGAATCCAAAATTTTAGGTTTGATTTAGTGGGTTTAAACCTATTTAGACCCATTAAAATTGGGCAAAAGTTATATAATTATAAAGATCTTTTAACTTTCTAAACCACCATATTCACAAATCTAGCGATTCTAAAATAAAGCTGTGTACCCCTTAGAAAGAGTAGATGTATATTTTTATTGGAAATGGTAGATGTAAATTTGTAATTATAAAACAAATGATCTTAAAATCATATTGGATACTGATCTTGACAATCGTAAATATGTATTATAAAAATTGATACTTCTAAAATAAACTATTTTTTATCTAAGAAAACATAAATAAAACATAATTTAAATTATTCAATGTTTTATAATATTTATTTATAAACAACATTTTTTGTGTCCTTTTGTCGCTTTCCTTCTTTGTCAATAATAAGAATCTTCAGATTAGACATTGATTTAACTTTGGAAACTGCAAACTTTGTAAAATAGAAATTTAAAATTTCATAATTTATTTTATTGCAAGAAGAAAATAAAACTTGGATAGTTATCGAAAAGTAAAATAAAATAAATATGTAAAAATAAAAATGAAATTGCAAAAACTAAAATGAAAAATTTTGAAAGTAAATCTTCCCTTTAATTTTAGAAATTTAAACTTTTATTGCAAAAGAATTAAAATTAGATAGTTATCCAAAAGTAAAGTAAAATAAATTGATAAAGAAGAAAAAGGAAATTGCAAAAACTAAAGAAAACGAAATTAAAAAAAACTTTGAGATTTTTTCCTTTTATTTTTAGATTAAGGTATGTGGATATTTCCTTTTTAATTTTAATTAATATTTGGATTTACTTTTTTATTATTCTTGCAAACACCTTTAAAAATTAATAATTGTATTCGATATAATAATTTTAACTCAAAAAGTTTAAAAACTGAATAGGAAATTTCAAAAACTTTAAAAAGGAAATTTAGAAAGCAAAACTCCCATTTATTTTTATAAAAACGGTTTGAATTTATAAAAAACTATTTTGATAAAATATATATTTTTTAGAAAACAAACTTCTATTATAGCGACAAAATAATTAAAAATTTAATAGTTATTGAGAAGTAAAATAAAATATATTTTTAAATAATAAAAAGGAAATTGCGAAAATTGGAAAGAAAAATTTGAAAAATCAAACTTGTAAATAAGAAATAGAAAATTGCAAAAACTTTAATTTTTTTTAAAATTCCTTTATTTTCTAAAACATGTTTTTAATATATAAATAGTTATTTTATAAAAAAGAAACTAAAAATTTCCTTTTTTAAAAAATAAACAAATTAAAAAAATATAAATTATCTCATTAAAAGGAAGTTATTTCCTCTTTAATATGATTTATAAAAAAGCTTTTCCTTTTCTTAATTTTTCGTTTTTATACCTATACAAAATTTATTTTATGTTTTAAAATTCATTCCTTTTATTAATGTGCTTTTTTTAAAAAAAATTCATTAAACAAAAGTATATTAAAAGGTTCGGTAATGGCAAACTAATATAATAATTGAAATTCATTAAGGGTATCTCTGTAATCAAACTCGTGAGAATTAACGTGAGCGCGACACGTTGGAAACTTACTTCTCAAATAATATTATAGAGATGTCATGCATGACTTTCAAATAAGATTGTTAAATTTTACTAACTAATAACTTTCAAATAATAACATTAAATAAAAAAAATTCACGGGGCCATATCTGGTATATTAAAGGCTATACCGTAGTTACGCAACTAATTAGGTTCAAAGGGTTGTCTCTTGTATGTATAGACTATAGAGTATTGGCCTTTAAGGCGTTGAGATCAATAAGTAGTACTGTAATGTTTTGATAATTAACATTAAATAAAAAGATATTTTACATTTTTTGGACTTCGTATCAATAATAGAAATGTAAATATACCAAATGTTTTTGTAAAACGTAAGTATAGAGTCTTCTAACAAAGAAGTAAATTGTACATTATTGAACTCTTTTCCTATTAAACCTTTCTTGAAACTCCATATAAAGCATAGAAACTCATAACATAATTTTTGAGTTTCCCCTTGTTTCCCTTTGTCTCTTTCTTTTCGAAACCATGAGTGTGGTGGGCAATGAGAAGGTAATGATGCTCTCTTCTCACTTCTCTCTTCTTCTAATGTATTTTTCATTAACTTCTCTTTCAAACCTATAAGCTAAAATAAATTATTATTATTATTACATAAAAGCAACTGAATCAATGATAATGACAAAATTATGTATGCATAAAAACAGGTTACTTGGATGAAACTGACGACGAAGCCTCTTGATAACGAGAAGAATTACAGTAAAGTCAAGAAGGCTTTATGTAGCTTGCCTCGTAAGCTATCTCAATCACTTTTCTTATTTGTTCTTCATTGAATGTATTGATCAGATTGGAAACTGGAATCAATGATTAATTTGTGAGCGTGTGTGTGTCTTATTCTTTTTGTTTTGCAACAAAAAATACAAAAAGAAATACAAGACCAACTGTACGACGAGAAGTCCAAAGAAACAGTCACAATCAAAGTAGTTTGCTGCAGTCCTGAAAAAGTTGCAGATAAACTCTGCAAAAAAGGAGGTGGAGCTATATTGAAGATCGAGTTTGGTATCGACAACCCTCTGGCACCAAAGCCTAAACAAGCTGAGAAGCCTAAACAAGATGAAAAACCCAAAGAAGCAGAGAAGCCTAAAGAAGCTGAGAAGCCTAAACCAGCACCAGCCGCTTCGAGTTCTCAAACGATGACCCATTATCCGGCGCCGCAGGTGGGTTATCCGATGTATAACGGGTCTTACGACGGGTACGCCCAACAATATGGGCATTCTCAGGGGCCGCCGATGTATAATGGGTATTACGACGGATATTCGCAACAATATAGGTATCCTCAAAGGACCATTCACGATAGCTATGGAGGTGGAGACGACAGCTCATGCAATATTATGTGAACTCGTGATATCAACCAATAGATGGTTGTATCTCCTAATTTATTTACCTTTTCTCTCTTCGAGAAAAATCATTAACTTTTTTTATATCAACCAATAGAAGGAGATATAGTTTTGATTTTCTTAGCTTTTTAACGATTTTCATGCACTTGGAATTTACACTTGCAATACTACTGCGTTTTCATATTACTTCAATATATAAACGAAAATCCAAAAAACACCAATTTGCGTTTTTGTTTACACAAAATACAAATAATTTTTTATTAAGCAGAAAAGTGAGTATTAAGTAGATTATCTGTAATCAACTTTTTCATATTACTTAATCACATCAACACAATAATAACACAAGTGCCTCTCCAGAACTTGACACGTAGGATCCGAAACAGCCTGTGGTGATGACACGTCAATAAATGAAAAAAGTTGAGAAGCCAACCAGAACATTTCGTTTGGACACGTCACAAATCAACACCAATCATAACATTTTCTTTGTCCACGTCACAAATGAACACTTAACAAAAAAAAACAAGGGCCATCGCAGGCCCAACCAAAACGTCCAGCCCGTAACCAGTAGGCCTGTTACTTCGGTTAATTTTTCGGGTTCGGGTCGGATGATTCGGTTTTTCGGGTTTCGACGTATAGAAACCGTTCGGGTTTTTTCTAATTGTCATTCGGGTTTAGTTCGGTTTATTTCGGTTTCGTGTCGGGTTTCAGATTTCATATCAAACCCGATCGAGTTTTACTTCGAGTTCGGTTCGGTTTATTTCGGGTTCGGGTTCAGGGTTTTCGGGTTTTTTCAAAACCAAAGTAACCAATATTAATGAAAAAATCGAAAATAGGGTATTTAGAGTTTGAGTTCAGATATTTTAAGTTCGGGTTCGGTTTATTCGGGTTTCGGTTTTTCGGGTTTAGACAAATAGAAACCGTTCTGATTTTTTAATATTACTTATCGGGTTCGGCTCGGATTCGGTTCGGTTTATTCGGATTTTGGGTTTGGATAAACTGTAACCGATCGGGGTTTTTAATATATTTTTTCGGGTTGGGTTCGGGTTTCTCGGATCGGGTTCATGTTCGAGTTTCAATTTTAGATAAATGTCTCAGGCCTAAGAACCAGCCAAGTAGGTATCCAAACCCAACGACCGCGGCGTAGCGCGGGTTCGGAACTAGTATATATAAAAGGGATAGAATCCCTGTGTAGTTAGGCTATCCATGTCACTTTTTAATTCCTATCCAATCAGATTTCACCAACCAATCAGAAATATCCTACCAAATGCGCAAAAAAAAGCTATCGTTTGGAGCACAATCACTTTTTTTTCCATCGAGACGGAGTCGATCCCTCTTCTCCACTTTTCTTCGTTATGAATCATGATGGCTACCTATCTTCTCTTCTTCTCTTCATGTAATATACGCTGCCTTAAAATCGGCATCCAATCGAAAGCTTTAAGCGAGAACCTATCGTCTTCTTCATGGTCCCGTCTCGGCGGCCGTCTGGATTCTTGGACCTCCTTGGCCTCTTAATCCTTCGTTGTCAATATGTTTTCTGGGATATCGACCTCTCTCCTCCGCCGAATCAAGTCAGAGATCAGCGTCGGAAGGTATAAGTCTTCACCATCCCTGTGGATTTTAACTGTCAGATATTTGAAGTGTCCGACCATGATTTGGCTAAGTGTTTGTGGCTAAGCTTCGAATTTCACGATTTGTTGTTCTAATTTCTCAGTTTCGTCTCTATTTTTTTGTTATGTAGAAGTCTCGCGATGTTTAAATCGAGTAAGGATACGAGATATGCCAAAGATTCGGTGGTGACATGTGATGGAATTGGATTTCCTTGCTGGGTTCTTCCAGATCTAATGTCATTTCCTGAGAAATTCAGACAAGATGCTTATGAGAAGGTAAAATCTATGGCTTTTTCTGTGACTGTAATTTTGGTCTTACTTGTGAAGGATCTGCATTGAAATTGTGTTTTTTTTTTTTAATGATTGGCAGCTTGATGTGATTGGTATTGACGAGGCTCAGCTCTTCGGAGATCTTAATGAGTTTTGTTGCAAGTCGCTGATGATGATGGCAAAACTGTGATTGTTGCGGTTGCGGTTCTTATTAATGGGCTGTGCAAAGCAAAAAGCTTCTGTTTTGTTAGAGGAGATGATCGAGATGGGGATTCGCCATCAGGTGTGACATTTTGGAGATTAAGACAGCTGCTTCTCAAAGAGGGTAGAGAAGATGTGCTCAAGTTTCTTCATGAGAAGATGAATCTTATGGTCAATGAGCCTTTGTGTTTCACAACAGCTGATTGATTCATCTAAGGTTCTCTCCTATTTCTCATTTTTCGTTTTCAGATTCTCCTCTTATTTCAATGATCAGCATATTTGATAGATCCAATTTACTGTGATTAATCAGTTTTCTTCAGAAGGAGCTTCTGCAAAGGTAACAACTTTTTTTTTTCCAACTTCTTCTTGACTCTCCTCAAATCCGAGCTTTTTGAAATCAATGTGTTATGGGTTTGGTTTTGTAGATTAGTTTACATGGAGGACAAGTGATTTCATGGAGGAATGACCATGGTGAAGAGCTTCTTTTCTCTAGCAGCAAGGTATGTAGTAGACAGACAACAAAAAACACCTCAAACATAGCGAAGAAGAAGAAGAAACATAAAAATCTGAACTTTTACAATTCGTTGAATATTGTTTAGGCTATATTCAAACCCCCAAAATCAATGCGTGGAGGGATTCAGATTTGTTATCCTCAGGTAATATATGTTTCCTTTAGTTAGTGCTCTCATTGTTGGATCTTTTCTTCCTGAACATTGTAATTGAGTTGTTTTATGTGTTTGTAAGTTTGGGGATTGTGGATTGCTGGATCAACATGGGTTTGCAAGGAACAAAATATGGGTAATCGATGAGAACCCGCCTCCTCTTCACTCAAACGAAACCTTAGAAAAATCATTTGTTGATCTTCTTCTGAAATCATCAGAAGAGGACTTGAAGCTATGGCCTCACAGGTAAAAGCATCATCACTTGCTTTTATTTTCTTTCTCTCTTTACAGATTCTAATTTCTAAAGTGTTTCCCTTTTCAGTTTCGAGTTCCGTCTTCGGGTTTCACTTGCCATAGATGGCAACTTGACATTGATTTCTCGGGTTCGAAACATTAATGGCAAGTCCTTTAGCTTCTCATTCGCTTATCATACTTACCTCTCTGTCTCAGATATAAGGTACTTTTACTCGTTAACAAGACATCATCATCAGCAAAAGATTCTGTGTTTTGGTGAAAACATTCATCATAACCAAAAAAAAAATGTTCACTTTTTTGGGTCTAACAGTGAAGTGAGGATTGAAGGGTTAGAGACATTGGACTACTTGGACAACCTCAGCAAAAGAGAGCTTTTGACAAAACAAGGCGACGCTATTACATTTGAATCTGAGGTAAAGCTTACGCAAACACTGATAGCGAAGAACAAACTTATCTACTCATATCAGAATGTTTCTTTTGGTGATTCAGATGGACCGAACTTACCTTAGATCGCCCAAAGTGGTAGCAGTTCTTGACCATGAACGGAAAAGAACATATGTTATCGGAAAGGAAGGACTTCCTGATACCGGTAAAGAATCAGACAACAGTTTCGTTTTTCTTTATATTGAATGAACTTTTTCCTACAAAAAAAAGAAGTAATAATCAATTTTAAAACTAAAATTAAGCATATATTTACTTACATTATTAATTAAATAATCCATTGTCTTATGTTTTCTATTTTTTCCTTACAAACTCCTTAACTTATTAAGATGTGTATAACTCAGAATTACTGAATAAATAAGATAATTTCTGTGATAATGCAATAAAATGGCATAAAAGTTACATGTTTATCTTAAATGGTACATTGATAGTTTAAAGGTTAGTGTTTTACTTTTCATTCTGTTTTTCATTTTGCTTTCTAGCTTTGTCGAAGAACCAAGTAAATTATTTTCTTAAATGCTTGGCGAGTTTTCTTATTATCTCAATCGTTTCAGATTAGTTTATATTCCCCTTCTTGTTTGCTCTTTTCAGCCTGCAGTTCAACCTCAGAATCGTTTCTTGGAGACCGATAACCGTGATTGGCATACTCGTGCACCAATTCCTTCCCCAAGTAAAGAAAGGTCAAGGGAAGACCAACGTGAACCTAGAGATGCGCATACTGGATCAAACCAATGGGTGAGTGTTTACTTTTTTGGCGCCTTATTTTTGACAATACCTTGGGTTGCTTTTAGGTGGTTTGTTTCTTGTAACTAACATGATAACTTACTGAAACAGTCTGGTCCTGCTCCTTCCCTGGTGAAAGCAGAGGTCCCATGGTCAGCTAGAAGAGGAACTCTTTCAGAGAAGGACCAAGTCCTCAAGACCGTGAAAGGGTATTGTAATCTTCATGACTAATAATGAGTGTTGTCTTCATATAGCTGACTGAGCCATATAATTCTCATTCTCTGCAGTATTCTGAACAAGATGACTCCTGAGAAGTATGATCTCCTTAAAGGTCAATTAATTGACTCTGGCATCATAAATGTTTACCTAAGCTCAGTTGATCCGTAAAACAATTTCAACTTTATTATAGTCTCTAAGATCCAGTAGATAATATAAAGTTACAACTATCTCCTTACCGTTCTATGCGTGCTCCTCTGATGCCTTAGATACAGCTCTCCTCACCAACACTCACTACAGTTGTAAATCGGTTGTTTCAAGAACCGGTCCTCGAATTTTACAATCCATTGGATCATCATCGTTTCGGTCTCTTAGCTGCCATCGGTTTCCTCCAAGTCTCTGCCTCGGTGGTTCAGAAGTTGATGAACCGCAGAGCCGGTTGATGAATGGATCATATTCAAGATCTGGTTTAGGGTTCAGTCGATCCCCGTCGCAGGTAGAAGGAAAACGTTCTTGGTTTTCTGCTCTTAACCACTGTCTTACACCCGGTGGAAGTGCTTGCTAACGCAAACGCAATCGCCATTTTTTCCTTCCTATTTTGACAAATCTTTATTCCCACTTTTTTGGGAGAAGAAATGTGCTTATTGGTTATGTGAATGGTGTGGTGATTATTCATTTTTAAATAAATGAAAATGTTGTAATAAATATAATGAATTTGGCTTTGCCGTTTACATTGAAATGGTGTGTATATAAGATTATGTGTGGGTGTGTACTTCCTGCCGATCCTACCTCATGAGCTTTTACATCGTTAGTATCACGCTTAATATAAACAGAGATTTACAGATTAATTTAAAAGGAGACTTTTAAACTTATGAGAGCAACATAACAATTGAGAAACTATGGGATTATAACAAATTTACATAAAGCTCAGCAGGTATAGATAGAACAAAGTACCACAAAGTAAAATACCAAAAAAAGCAAAAAATCAAAGGAAACAAAAGAAAAATACAAAACTAATAAGCCTTGCGTTAACAAAAAAAAAAGAAAAAAAAAACTAATAAGCCTTGCAAGGTCAAGAAAAAGACTTCTAGAAGAAAGAAGTTTCTATTAATGATTCGATAGAAACAAAACAAAATATTTGTTTTCTTTTTCTTTTTAAAAAACCTCAGCAAGGATAATGCCAATAGAACACTAGACTAAAAACGGTTTTATTATTGTTTCCTTACGAAGTTATGCATCGATAGGTTTATTCGAGGACAAACAAGAAAATATGATAGAGATGAAGAGTAAAACCTTTATGTGGAGTAACATACAATTAAAAAAAAATTGAAGAAGGACAAATATATGGAGTTTCCCACTTCATGGTACACCCCAAACAACAGCAAATATAACTGATACCCCAGATCTTTTTGAAATGACAATTGGAACAACATTCGATCAAGTAAAGGAGAAAATACCAGGAATGCCTGCAAACACATTCTCAATTCAAAACTATACACAAATTCTCAATCTATGAGATAGCAAAACACAATTACTGGTAATTCTAATAATTTTCTCACAATATTTATTACAATTATTAATGAAACTACAAAAACCTTAATAAATAGTTAACTTCGTTTAAATAGATGTAGTGAGAAGGATATGCATAGTACAAAGAACAAATCTGAGGAATCCAGAAGCCAAAACGGAGGTTGTAATAGGCTTACAATTAAACATGTATAATTTTTTTTGATACATTGTTTAAAAAAAACAGCCATATAAATTTATTAAAACAATAATAGTCATACTTTCTACATGGGATGAACAAACATCTATTTTCTGACGCTTATTAAACGTAAAAGATAGAAAAAAACAGTCATCCTTGTGACAAACATCAATCCTAAAACATATAAAGGTAAATTCTATAGAATTCATTCCATATTTTCATATATATTTTTTTTTTTAAATAACTTATTTTCTAACTATAATGCAGGAAAATTACTACTAGCGTCAACTCCTCCAACTCGATTCTACTTTGATAAATCCATCAATGCTATAAACGCAAACCTTGAAGGAAATTAACAAGAAGAAGACATCAACATGAGAAGAAAAAATAACAAACTGACGAAAGAACAATCAAGGATTACATCAATCTTATAATAAATATGTTAACAATAAAAATTCATCACTCATGTTTGTCATTTCTAAATAAATAAAAACTAAAAAATTCTACCATCGACTAAAAAAAAACTTAAAAAAGAAAAAATAAGAACTTAAAGCAAAAGTATTCAAAAAAAGAAAAGCGGGTGTGGTCACCAAAAAGAAAATTACTAATCTAAACAATTCACCATCTCCTAAGTTTACACAAATGACCCACAAATTCCAAGCTATATCTTTCTGGCTCACTCACCCTTTTGCTTATTTTAAATTACACATTTTCTTTGGGTTATTAGAAAAACTATATCAACAACAAATAAAATATATTAATAAAAAAAGAAAAAATTAATAACATAACCCGCGCGTAGCGCGGGCCGAACCCTAGTTATATAATAATAAATAATATCTTAGACTTCTAAATAAATACTAATAATTTTAGTTATAAATATTAATATAATGTAATAAATAAGATTACTATTATCATTTGATTTTCTAACATTATAAGCCGTTAATGCACGACCAAGAAGAAGATGTCTGCTTCTATGATATAAATTTACATCCTCTTTTTTTTTTAACTCTTTGGTAAGTTCTTCGTCATGTTTGATCATTATCATGCTTTAGCCTCTTTCATATCATATCTTATTTTTCATACATAGTACGTTCACTAGTTATATATTATTCTAATTATGTTTATTACTATCCTAAAAACATTACTTTTTAGAAAAGGGCTATGTTTTTTATTATTATCACAATAATTTGTTATTAATACGTTCATTATTATTATTACATTATTATTTACTTTCGTTGTTATTATTTACGTTTGTTCATTGATCTATATGTTCTTCATGCAGTCATCATCATGTTTTCTTTCAAAAATGTTATGTTTTATGAGTTTTTTTCCTAATTAAAATTTTAATTTTTGTTGTTAGGAAAAATATCATAAAAGAAACAATCAATTATATTGAAATTTGCAGTATTAATTTGTAAGATTGTAATAAAAATTACAAAATCTCAGATCATAAATTGAAAATCAGACATACTAAAAGAACAATAATTACCTGCATGAGACAACAAGATTGTTAAATTTTAATCAATAATTTTCAAATAATAACATTAAACAAAACGTTGCAGGCCATATCTAGTATATTAATATGAATGTAACAAAGAAGTAAATGTACATTATTCAACTATTTTTTCCTATTAAACCTTTCTCGAAACTCTACATATATAGCATAGAAACTCATAGAAAAATCACTCTTTTTTCCCCTTGTTTAGCTGTCTCTTTCTTTTCGAAACCATGTGTGTGGTGGGCAAGGAGAAGGTAATGATGCTCTCCTCTCTCTTCTCTTGTAATTTCTTCTTCGTTATTTTAGGGGGTGGTTATTAATTTCAAAATAAACTTCTCTTTCGAACCTATCAAGCTAAAATAAAGTCGTTTTTATCCTTACATAAGAGCAACTGAACTAATAGTAACGAGAACATTATGTATGCATAAAAACAGGTAACTTGGATGAAACTGACGACGAAACCTCTTGATGAGGAGAAGAATTACAGTAAGGTCAAGAAGGCAATTTGTAGCTTGCCTCGTAAGCTATCTCAATCTCATTTCTTATTTTGTTCTTCACTGAATGTATTGAGATTGAAAATTGGAATCAATGATTAATTTGTGTGCGTGTGTGTGTCTTCTTTTGATTGCATTGCAAAAAAAAAAAAACAAAAAAAGAAATACAAGACCAATTGTACGACGAGAAGTCCAACGAAACAGTCACAATCAAAGTGGTTTGTTGCAGTCCTGAAAAAGTTGCGGATAAACTCTGCAAAAAAGGAAGTGGAGCTATATTGAAGATACAGTATGGTATCGACAACCCTCTGGCACCGAAGCCCAAAGAAGCAGAGAAGCCGAAACCAGCACCAGCCACGATGACCAATTATCCGATGTATAATGGGTATTATCAGGGTCCGCCTATGTATAATGGGTCTTACGACGGATATACGCAACAATATGGATATCCTCAAAGGACCATTCACGATAGCTATGGGGGTGGAGACAGCTCCTGCAATATTATGTGAACTCGTGCATGATATCACACTATCTGTATCTCCTAATTTATCTACCTTTCTTTTATTTTTCTTGAGTAGTTCCTAATTTGTCTACCTAATTTTCTCTCTTCGAGAGAATAATCATCTTAACTTTTTTTTATATTAATTTAATAGACGGATATAGTTTTGATTTTCTTATAGCTTTTAACGATTTTCTTGCAAACTGGAACTTAAGCTTGTAATACGTTATGCTCTTCTTTCGTTATTGGTAAGAGGCTTTTATATAATCTTTTGTTTCATAATTCACAACTTCACATGTGTATTATCAAAATGCTGCTCGACCCAACATACGTCAAAATGTAGTAATACAATTTGGAGTTGCTAACGTTGCTTCTCTAAATCACATGTAAATAATAATTTTAAAAGAAAGTATAGGAATCCTACATTCAACTGGTTTTTATACCAAACCAAAGAAAAAAGTTGACTGATTCGGTGTAATATTTTCCATGTCCGAAAAAAAATTCGTAACAGAACTGGAAAAAGAAGATAAAGAAACATAACTGTTTATGATAGAGAAATAGAGAATATTCAAATTTGAACTATTTTATGAAGAAACAAAACCGGACCGAGAAAAAAAACAAACAAATTGAACATCTCTGGACTGGACTTAAAAGGCTCACTTCAGGGCCCAGATCCAAAATTCGGCCCACCTCCATTTAAGAAGAAGGAAACGGCAAATCAATCGAGAGGTTAGGGTTTTAGAATTTTAGAGAGAAGGAAGCGCTCAGAAGAAGAAGAAGCAGCCATGTTTTCTGGAATGTTCGCGGAAAAGCCAAACAAGGCTGTGGCTCTCAAGGAGCTACGGACCCATGTTGCCCTGTTCGGCAGCTGGGTTCTCGTTGTCCGTGCTGTTCCATACGTCCTCTCTTACTTCTCCGATTCCAAGGATGAGCTCAAGATCGAGTTTTAGAATTCGATCCACTTTTCGCTTTTCAGGTCAGGGGAAAAACTTGATTCTCCGATTCCTATCAAAAATGTTTTTATTTTGTCTTCCTTTGATATGATTCTGCTTTCTAGATTTTGAGAATTTGGGGTTTTTTTTCTATTCCGAATCTGTTTGAAATTCTCGAATTACTGTAGAATCGATTTCAGTAAGATCTTTGCTGATGATACTCGATTACGTTTGTAATTTGATCCAAGTGAATCTGTTTAAGCTAATGCCGTAGGATCTAGTTTTGGTACTTGCTAGTTGCTTGAGCCTTGATCACTAGTATAAACTGGAATGCTTCTTCATCAGAATGGGAACAACAGTAAAAGCATGATGTAATTATGTATATATATACCAAATTAACCCAATGGATATTTGAATATTGACTATATATATATATATATATACTTAGGCAAAGCTAGTTTGCTCCTTTTGTGCTGGCATGAGAGTCTTCTTGAAGAAATCTTGACGTCTCGATATCAAGAACATGATAGAACAAACATTGTTATGAATTTCAGAGGTAGTCAAATAGAGAATGTGTATTGAAAGACATGTAATAATGTGTGTGATCTCTATGTTACAGATTCATCATTTCTCGGCCATATTAACATATCAAATGTGTTAAGTTTGCTAAAAAGTTGCCATCTTCTTTCGTCTTCGTGCAGTGTTGAAGCGGCATAGATGCACTACAAGGCAGTGGAAGACAACTTTTTTTCCTTCGTACTTCATCAATTTTCCTAGGACCAAGTTGTGAGACATAAAGTTATTATAGTGATGTACTTTGTTCTCCTTCGTTTTCTTCTGATTTACTTGGAAAGAGTATTATGAGTTATAATTTATAAATCACCTTAGGCCATTTACAAACGATTTGCTTATTAAATTCTACTACTTTTAAAAAAAAAACATTTAGTTGTCACATTTTGTATTTATGAAACCAGTAAAATCCCGATATTTCTAAAATATCTTGTACTTTTCTAAAAGCAATCAACTTGAGTTATTATATAAAGAAAAGTATCAAAACGAATAATATAAGGTAGGCTTGGGCATTTGTAACTGAACCCGAAATCGAATAATATAAGGTAGGCTTGGGCATTTGTAACTGAACCCGAAATTCCAACCCGAATCCGATTCAAAATATCCGAACCGATCCAAACCGGATCTAAAACAATTCTCAAATGGGACCTAGAGCTAGGTATTTCGGGTTTTGGGTAATACCCGAACCGAAACCCGAAGGAGTATCCCGAAAAATCTGAAATTAACTATGTTTACTTAGTTTTGTATAATTTGGTTACTTTTAAATATTTTGAAAATTCAATTTTATAACTTATCTTTACTGTTATGTTTAAGATGAATGAGTTCAGATATTTTTTTATAATGTTTAAGAAGATTTTATTAGTTATTGTTTAGTATTATGTGTTTTTAGTTAAAATATGTTATTTTAAAAATGGATATCCGGATCCGAAGTAGTATTATCCGAATCCGAATTGAGTTTGGATATAAAATGAGACTTGTATGGTATTATAAAATGGATCCGAACCCGAAAAATTACTAACCATACTCGACCCGAACATTTATAGAACCCGAATGGATCCTACGAGGCTAAACCCAAAAACCTAAAAATCCGAAAAACCCGAACCGAATCCGAACGGGTATCCGACCGCCTAGCTCCATAACGGGATTGAGTGGGAAATGAAGGAAGGAATAAATAGTGTTTGCATAACTGTTTACCCCGACATTTGCTCTGCTTTGTCTGATGAATACAGACCACAACTCTTTCAACATGAACAGTCTTCTCTTTTCCACCATTCGTAACTCTCACAACCAACGTGCGAACCAGAAACTCTATCATCAACTTGTCTTTCTTTTTAATTCTCCCTTTTCTCTCTTCTACCTCCTCTTCTTCGTCATCACCATGATCCACAAGCAAAGCCATGATCTTTTCCACCATTCGTATCTCTCTTTTTCGATTCCACCACAAGACAATACAGAGATTTCCAGACCCATGATAAAAGTATCAATCTTTTTCTGAGATTTTAGATCAAGTGCTAAGTTATGTGCCACACAAGCTAAGCTGGTGATGGTGGAGGTTCCTGGTTCCGTGGGGACAAGTGCAAGCCTTTCCCTGAGATTAGGTCAAACATTGTTAGCATTCGGCGCTCTTCTCTTCATGACCATCGGTGTTCGATTCTACCAATTCACAGCTTTCTGGTAATATATAGATCCTAATTCCAGATTCTATATTCTCTTATGAGCCCTAATAATCTTATAAAGAAAATCTGCAGCTACTTGGTGATGATCATGGCTTTAGCTATACCATGGAATTTGACACTAGCAATGGTCGATATCTATTGTGTTCTTCTCAAGCAGCCATTTCAAAAGCCACGAGTCCTTCTCGCTATCTCAATTGGTGATTGGGTAACGCAATTACATTTCTAACGCTTACCGAGAAAGAAAAGCTCCAAGATTTCGATCTGACTTTGAGTTATCATGTTTTGCAGGTGGTGTCTGTTCTAGCGTTGGCTTCAGCTGCATCAGCAGCTAGTGTTGTAGATATTCTGAGATCAGACCAATCCGTTTGCCCTCCAGCAATATGCAACAGATACCAATTTGCAGCCACATTAGCTTTCTTGACTTGGTTCTTGTCTCTTTCTTCTTCTCTCTTCAACCTTTGGTTACTTACTTCTCTCTAATCTAAAGGACTAGATGACAGAGACAAATAAACAAAATAGATAGGTAGCAAGACATAAAATTGTCTATAGAGACTCAAATCTTTGTAACTTGATAGATATCAAGACTCATTATCAAACACTTTATATGGATAATACCAAATATGAAAGTGAAAGAGTTGAAGTTGCAACTTGACTTGGTTAAATTAACATTTAAGGATCATATAAGTCCTCAGCATTTGTAGAACAAAGAAGCATTACGTCATTAGTTTTCACTCATTGTTCCCATGCTCGAAAAGAGAATGCACAGAATCTTCCAAAATGACATAAGAAGACTTCAATAGCTCGCCAAGTGAGGGTTTACTAACAGTGTTATTCAGCAACTTTTCACTACATTATCTATTACCATCAAATAACTCATAATCATCCCAGGAAACCAAATATCACAGACATTAAAACATCAACTTTGATGGAATATGTGAACTGGTACAACGTCTTATGCTAAGCTGTTTTACTTTGAAGCTCAATTCCCTTCCTATGCATGCCGACTCCTAACAAAACTGCAGCATGAGGAAAAAGGGTTTAGGATAATGCAAATAAGTAAAGTTTAGGAGAGAGTGCCAGGAAAAAAAGGATATATCCAATTGGGAAGACGAATAAATTTAATGTACTGATATATCAATTCAATTCCATATTGTAAAGTGTTAACATGTTAACGTATCTAATACCAAGATGCATATTTTCATACAAAGACAAATAAGCTAAATGCACTAACATATCAGAGGTAGTAACTAGCGAGTAGACAATGTGTCTTGAAAGCTTATATACAATAGGGAAGACAAATAAGTTAAATGCACTAACATATCAACTCAATTCCATATGGTAAAGCGTTCAAATGTTTAACTATCTAATAACAAGACGAATACGGTCATACAAGAATGCATATAAACCTACGAACTAGGATCCACAAATTGTCAATGGCTTATAAAGAGAAACATAAAAGACAATAGCAGAGTAGTAAACAATCACCTTAAGAAGTGGAAGATGGAGGAGCTTGAGACTGAGCAGAAGAATCAGCAATGGATGCAGCAGCAGCAGCGGCTGCTTGAGGAGAATAAATCCGAGCTTTCTTGATGATCTCAGCAACAACCCAGTGCTTATGCTTGCTCAATGGCCTCGAAGGATCTAACTTGACCTACAGAATAACCAAAACCAAAGCTTCCATTTTTTTCAGAATTTCTAAGCCTAATCTAAAGAATTCTACTTTTACTAGCTCTGAGATCACAAAGTTTTCGACTTTCACGAATCAAACACCAGTTTTGAGGGTGGATTGAAGGAAAAATGAATGTAAGAGAGAATTACTCGATCGCCGATGTTGCAGGAGTCTTTCTCGTCGTGAGCCATGAACTTGGAAGTGCGCTTGACGTAGCGGTTGAAAAGCTTGTTGTGGAAGAGTCTGTCGACGGCGACGACCACCGATTTCTGCATCTTGTTCGATACCACAGTGCCTATTACTGGCTTCATTCTTCTTCTTCTTCTTCTTCTTTTCGATCCGGTAAATGAAAGCTCCCAAAAAGTAGAGGTTTACAAGCAGACGAGAAAATCAACTGAAAAGAGAAAGCTTCGTCTTGAGAGAATCAGAGACCGAAGAGAAAGAACAGTGAAATGATTTGTTCCTTGTCTAGGGTTTTTCTGGGCTCTTTCGATCTTGTAGTTATGGGCCTTTTTAATATATGTTCCTTGACTCAAGGCCCAACTTTAACTATCAGAAATGACGTAAGTACCCTCGTTAAGAGAAAGAACAGTGCCATGATTTGTTGATTTGTTCTTGTCTACGGTTACGTAATTTTTTTCGGTTCTGGAAAACTATAAGTTAATCATCTTATACTATTATTATTTGAGGAGCACTTTTAAAAAATTGCTTGCAAAAAACATTTTAATTACATCTATTGCCACTGCTTTATATAGTAAAACATGTTTGGTTACAAGTTTATCTCAGACTAAAAAAGAAAGAGCCCTCGCCAGCAATAAAAAAACCCGACCCAGATTAAAGGTCATACACGCGGATCCTATTATCACTTAAATTAAACCGAATAGATATAATCGGTTAAATCAAGTCGATTCTCTAAGATTTATGAAAACCAAATTGCTTTGGTTAATATAACCTGCCTTAGATAATAGTCACTATTTAAAACGATTTGGATTAGATACAAAAGAATATACCAAAAGTAAATCAAATATTAATAACCTGTCCCGAAATATACTATGCGATTAATGATTCTTATTGTTACAAATATTTACTAACTAACTAACAATCCTCGCCAAATATTCTTTCATAACAAATACTTCGAATAAATAGTACAAGGATTATATATAGAAATTCAATTTCGTATTAAAGAACAAAATCAAATATTAAAAATGTTATTTCCAAAATAATAGCTGTTATTCCTTTTTAAAATTACAGAAATAAAAACTAACTAATAACCGATTTGCTATACGATTAACAATTTTGCCAACAATAAGATTTGCTACCTAATCTTATTCCATCATGAAATATTCTTTCTTACAAAGTACTTGGCTAAGAAACAGTCCATATTCATAGGTGGATATATTCGAAATTATATTGTAATCTTTCAAACTCTATATCATATATCCTAACAATAAATTAACCATCCATATTCGTATTCGAGTTTTATTTTTAAAATTGAAAAACAACAGAATTGATTATACCACATTTATTGTTAAACCTAATCTACTTAAACCTATATATATATATACTCATACCGATATAATATATTCACGTACCTCACAGCTTTGCACCTAAACACATCAGAATGTCTTCTTCTCTTCCAATCTTCCTTTTGTCTAAGATCAAACCCAAGACATCTTGGAAAATTCAAGTCAAAATCCTTCACTCATGGAAACAATATACTGCTAACACAGGCAAGACACTGGAATTGATTTTAGCGGATGAAGAGGTTATATTTAATTGCTGATATTTTAGTTTTCATCTATAAGCACTATATACTTCTAACACTTATTGTTTTTCTTCTTTGTATCGTAGGGTACGAAGATTCATGCAACTAGCAAGGATCAAAGCAAATTACCTCTTCATTCTAACTTTCGAACTTCACTTCAGAGAAATCACCTTCAAAAACCACCAAAAGAGAAGTATTTTGGTTAGTTAAAAATTGATTTCATCTTTTGTGTGTATGGTTTATTTCTCAGTAAAATTTTCTTCCTCATAATCTAACGTTGCTCTGTAAATTGTTATTACAGGTTGAGGTATATACCTTTTGCTTTAAAAAGGACTCATTTATTCAAAGTGTTTTCTAATCTCATCTCTATCTTAAATTTTTAATGCTCCAAATTCCAAGAAACAGATAACAAAACTCTCTACGGTGCAACTATGTTAAGAGATAACATGTACTTTGAAAGCAATGCTTCAGAGTAAATGACAGGACATGCACTTCAGAGAAATCACCTTCAAAAATCACCAAAAGAGAAGTATTTTGGTTAGTTAAAAATCGATTTCATATTTTATTTGTATGGTTTATTTCTCAATAACCTTTTCTTTCTCATAATCTAACTCTGCTCTGAATTTTTTTATTACAGGTTGAAGTATATACTGCTTTTAAAAAAACACTCATTTATTCAAAGTTTTTTCTAATCTCATCTCTTATCTAAAATTTTTGATGATGCAAATTCCAAAAAATAGAGAACAAAACTCTATACCGTGCTGCTATGTTAAGAGATAACATGTACTTTGAAAGCAATGTTTGAAAGCAAATGACAGGACATTCAATTGTACTTGAAAAAAATCATATGCTACTATGTTACTAAGCAAGAACAAAACCTACCCCTCAGATCAAGCCACTAATTGTTTGTGTAACCTGAGAAAATGGCAGCTACAGACCCATCAGTGATATCTACTATAAGAACTAACGAGAGCATTCTCAAATTCCTAGAAAATAACAAAATTGACATCAATTATTAAGAAACTACTCTTCTCCCAATGGAACAGCGGACTAAATGTCCCAGATAATGGTGTAATTTCGTGAAGGTCCACAAGATTATTTTTACAAACAAAATCCTAGCATGGAAACAGAGAAATTAGACAAACCTGAAATTCACAGCAGTATGAGCAAGTTCTATAGTGTGAGAAAGATGCGTGAATTAGAGAGAAAACTCATAGAACTGAAGAAATCAAAACCTGTGAGGAAGAGAAGAGGCAGAAGAAGGGGTAAATCATCTCATGCAATACCAAAAGAGAACAAATCGATGAACTTGAGCTTAAGCTCAACAGATAAAATCATAAAAATTAACTGATTTCCCTCTTTTTTTTCCTTTATTGCAAGCCACTTATTCTAAACCGAGACACTTTTCACCATGACCCATCGTGTATGAATGAAAGCAAAATCATCTTTATTCTTTTTTTTTAGATCTATAAAGAATCTAAAGAAACTCACTCTTAAATCTATATGCACAAGAAATTAAGAGAGAGTAATGAGCATTGCACACATTAAACATTTTGTATTATTTCTTGATCACATAGTCAGAAACAAAGCAGCTTACAAAATATCAAACACTCTTTCCTTTATTCAGAAACTACTTGACAAAACACAAAACCCTCATAACATTTATGACTAACCACAAAACATCAAACATGCCTTTCCTTCAGATGTTTGTTTGTTAAAACAGATTAAATTTTTCAAAGAAAGTAGAGAATCCACATTCCGAAGCAATGGATGAATCATAGTTAACACTCTTTAACGGTTAAAGAATCTAAGGAAACTTACTCTTAAAACCGGAGATGAAGTCTGAATCAACAAAGAGATGTCCAGAAGGAGATTGATAATGATATTTAGGAGGTAACTAGTACTCCCACGATTCCCTTTTCAAACCATTTCAGAAAAATCTGTTCCAAAAAAGCAAATTAGGGATCAAAGAAAACAAAAGTTATATTTAAATCAAATATAGAGATTTAACCAGACACAGACACGGCAACAAAGAAAAAGACTTAGCTTTAGGAACATATGTGATCCCTAATTTGCTTACAATAAGTCTCACGTATTCAATTTAACAAAAAAAAAAGACTTAGCTAGCTTGAGACAATATATCAAGCGAGAACTCACATCCGGGAGTTTATGTTGAATTCTATATTGTCGAAAAAGTCACTCTGGATGAAAATCAGGTGATAAAAAACAAACCTCATGTGTATCAACGACGATGTTCTCTCGAGCCCTGACAAAAAAGAAGAAGAAGAAGAGATAATTTACTTTAAAAACCTTCAGAAGAGACATAGTAGATAAAGACCTCCAGTGAAGTGGTTTCTCAAATTTTCTTCAAAAATTCGGTGATCAGTCTAAACACTAATGAAGAAAAAAAAATCAAGAAAAGATGTCTCCGAAAAGATAAAGGGTTTAAGAGAATATACCAGAAAGAAGAGTTCTTGCTTGATTCTAAATTGGACCGAGAATATAATATAACTGCTTTCATCACTGCAGAGTATGAGAAGAGACGACTGATTGCTATGAACGACTGAGATTACATAATCATCAAGTACTAACCAAGTGAGTTTGAAGAGAATGAATAAAATTTAATAAAAGAATAGATCGAGAGGAAGTCTTGCCTAGATTCGTCGGATTTAGATTGTACTTAGGAAAGAACCAAATTCGCCGGAGAGAAAATGTCATTGTAACGACCCCCACCACTCCACCACCACCACTCCTTTTCATCCTCCACTCAACCAAACCAACCCGTCCCCCTTCCTTCATCATCCCACCGAAACAAGAGAGAGAGAGAGAGGAGAGAGAGAGAAAGAAGAAGAAGAAGAAGAAGAAGAAGAAGAGGAAGATGAAGAAGAAGATGAAGAGAAAATACTTGTTGCTCCGTCCTCCACCGTCATCCGCAACTCAGGTACCGGAAAAACCATTTTCCGATCAGTTTTCTTATTGGCTGGATCTTTAAACCGCCATAACTTTCTAACCGTTTCGAATCTCGCAAATATGAGGCTACCACCGGATTCAGCTCGACGAGACGAGTCCGTAGACACCAAGATCGTGCCGAACCGCCACCGGACGCGCCCGAAATCTCCGATGGAAGATCCGTGCATACTTTTCACGCGCCGCCGGACGCACCGCCGCCGGTCGCCGGAAACCGCCGTGCTCCGCCGTCGCCTGTCGCCGGAAACCGCCGTGCTCCGCCGTCGCCGGTCACCGGAGACTCGCCGGCGATCTGCCGCCGGTTTGAGTCCGGTTTGGGTTAACCGGCTGGTTCGATTTCGGTTTGGTACGATTTGATCGGTTTAATTCAATTCGATTTCGGTTTGGTTTAATTTCTGGTTTAAATCAATTGAGTCCGGTTTAGTCTGGTTCGATCCGGTTTAATCCGGTTCAGTCGCGGTTTAATTTTGACCTGGTCAGACCGTTGACTTTGACCGGGTGACCGTTGACCGTTGATTTTTGACTGTTGACCGTTAACTTTGACCGGTTTGACCCGTTAACCGTTTTTCGCCGTTCGAAAGCCGTTCCCACTCGAAATTTCGTCCTGATTTCAGATTCAGCGTCCGTTTAAGCATCTGGAGTGCAGAGGAAGCAGATATACTCCATTTTTGCTAAGGTGAGGGCTTTCCGCAGAATATCGTATTTTCATCGAAAAGCGCCGTAGATAGGATTAGTACTAAATGTGTTCCGTTTCTATGCTAGAGTCTTTTTAGGATTGTTTGTAAATTGGACTTAGGAATAATAGATGATTCAACCCACTGTTTGTGCATTAAACTGTTAATTGATTCTTTTAAACCTGCTATAACTAGGTTAGTCGACTATGTGAGTCGTTAGGGATTGCGGGGGTACAGAGACGTGACTTCTGTACTTGCGTCGCGTGTTGTTTGAGGCGGAGTACGGCAGTTTAGTCGATCAGCTGTCGGTACCTCAGGCAGGTCGATAAATCGTCTGAGGGCGGTGTGGTTGGGCACTATCCCATAAGATTGGCCACGAGCTCTGGCCGTAGGACACCGTTGATTGTTCTTTGGGTACTTTAGGTACCGTGATTGTGCATGTTTAGTCTATTTCCTATGTATGGCGTGCTATGGTCAGATTTACGATTCTGTGATTAGCATCCCATACCTCACTGAGTGACTCCCCTGTTACTCACCCCTCCTTATTCCCTTTCCAGTTTTTCAGGTGAGACGGACAAGTATTTTACACTTTGACGATACGGTGCTTCTTTGGGATTTTTACGTTTTCTCCGTATTTTATCATGTACATATAGCATCGAGGTAGTTGGGATATGAGACATTGTATAGTGGGGTATCTGACGTATGTGATGTGGTTAGTGGCACGCCGTTCTCGGGTGTCGAGGGGACGGGTGTTACAGTCATCTTCTGCATGATCGGGAGATCTGATCTCAGAGAAGAAATTAGATCCGACAAATAAACTTCGCCTGAGGGGGAAATGTTAGTTGGGTTTGGGCTGTATTTCAACGGGCCTTCTTTTTGCAAAACTCATTCTAATATTTTGATAGCAAAATCAATTTATGAACCCAGTTTTCTTTTGTTTCTAATTTTTTTTTAATCGTTTGTAAACCCAATGATTCTTTTGTTTCTAATTTAGTCAAAAATTAGATTTGTTTTGGGTTTATTGTTTGGTGAAAATTAAACATATGTTAATTTAATTTGTAAAAAAATAAAAAAATGATTTTAACTATTCTCAAATTTAAAAATAGTTATTTAACTATACATAATTTCTTTTATTATATTTCATAAAAATATCTAAAAAATTATTAAACAAGAAAACATATAATTTAATAATAGAAAAATGTTTATAAATTTTAATCTAAACCTACACAAAATATAATTTACACTATGTGATTATATGATATATAACGATATATAATGTCCCATAATACAATTCTTCAATTATCTAAGCACCAATCAAAATGATATATAATCTCATATAATACAATTCTTCTAACACCAACAAAAAAATAATTCATACAACAAACAACTACATATAATATATAAGCTAACATAAAAATTGACTACTATGATACTATAATAACAGTTTATATATTAATCTACTATATAACATATAATTATCATTTATTATGATTTTCTAATAACAGACTTTACCCCGCACGTACATGCGGGCAAAATTCTAGTTTCTTCTACATAAAAGAAGTAGAGTTTTCTCACTCAATGAATACATACAGAGAGGAGACACGCTAATACAATCATACAATTAGAATTTGCATTAATTCCACCAAAGTTTCTATGCAATTCTTTTTTGTTTTTCACCTTCTATGCAACCCTCAACTATGCTTGTACACGACTTTTTCTATCTACCTGAAATATTGGCGATCATGATCCCTAAAAGTCGTCAAAGCATCCACACGAGATATTCAAACAATGACAAATTATAACAATTTAATGACAAATTATAACAATTTAATGACAAATTATAACAATTTGTTTTGTCTTTAGCCTATATACTCAGAAGGTATGAACCATACTATCTTTTTGTTTCCGTAGAATCAAATACAAAATTCGAGACTTAGACAGCGAAAATATTGTTTCTTAGACATCAACAAAAGGTTAGTACATCAGGAAAAGAAAACATAAGACTCACATTCACATTGTTGCTTGTGTGCGCAATCACATAAGGAAGGCAACACGACTTCAAGCTGGGAAAAAAAAGTGATGGTCCGATTGGAGCCGGCTTATTAGGTCATAGTGAGCTCGGAAGGCACTGGCCCGTAATCCTTCCACCGTCGAGAGCGGGAGGTGGACGCTGCTCTGTGAAACCAGCCTCACGCAGTCTCCTCCGCTCTAAGAAAGATCAAACCACAAGCCTTCGCTCAAGTCCGAACCCTCAACTCTCGACTTGGAATGGGCAGGCCAGACGAAAGCCAGACCCCGAACTCGACCAAATAGATCGGTCCAGCGTCCCATCACCTTGAAGTCTCCACTTGGATCACAAGCCCACGTTACTAAGCTCGACGTACCATAGCTGTGAGCTAAACTTATATATACAACAAGGAAGAGCTTGTTTCTTCCGATGTGGGACTTTGCAGTTTGCATGCTTAAAAACAACCACTCAGTCCCTACGACATCGTTTCTGAGTCGAGGCTTTGACTTGTTCGTTTCGAAGTGGTTCCGTTTCATTCTTCTTCGTTTCTTGGCTCATTCCAGGTATTGTTTCCGATACGTTCGGTACTCTTATCGTCGAGTCCCTGATGGGTGAATGTGTGTTGCTAATTGCTTTGCTATGAATTTTCTTGTATTTATGTCATCAAAGATTAAATAAGCTCCTACAACATCCACACTTTCCCTCAGAGGGCTGCGCATTATGCAACACATGATGAGACTAAAGACATGTATGGGTCAACAACAACACAAGAAGAACAAATTAGGCGTTGGATGGGACTTTACTTAGTGAGAATAGGTTCATATGCAGCCACTAACACATCTGTATCGAACTCCTTTAAGACGAAGATCTGTCCCATATATACCTGCGCAGAAGAAATCATCATACATAAACCACTTGTATTGTATCTCAAGAAACAGCCAACATGTTTGGCATACGTTGATAAACTAAATCCTTTGAAAGATAACAATCTACCGAACAGAAGATGACAACCCCGAAACTAAAGACTGGATTCTGATCTCATCTCAGAAAAGCAGAGACTTATTAAACTCGGTTTAGATAGAAAGAAGCTGCCATATCGGTATATATGGAATTAAGCAATTCACTACCTTCATTGACGTATACTATAAGATTACAAAACCTATAAATCGAACAACCTAGGCCTAAACCACCAACCCATGAACATATGTAATACAGTACGATACCATTTTTTGTTACAGAGAATTTAAGAGGTACAATTTCAAAATATCACTTTATAATGAATTATACCTTTTCTTTAAATAAGTGAACTATACAACTCTTTGTTGGTCTGTCTTGAAATGTATCAGAATCCAAGAGCTAATCAGATAGAAGTCTTGTTGATTAGCTCGGGAACTTGATCAAGCAAACGACTCATGTCATCAGGGAATTCGTTCTTGGCTCTGTTGGTTCTTCCTCTCCGACGATCAATGTTGTTCCGTTTTGTAGTAGTGGCCCATATCTTAACGAGAAACAGAGTGGTTTCTCTGCTATTAGTTACCTGGTGCACTAGAAAGTACTAAGTAAGCAAATCGTTGAACTTATCTACTTGACAGAAACCACTATGTGTAGTTCAATTTCTGCATGAGGTCTGCTTGTTGAGGAAGCAAATCGTTTAGCTTAGCTATTTGACGAACCACTTCGCCATCCTTTGTAGTAGTTTTTGAAGAAATGTGGATGATCTCTTTGAAGATGTTCCCAAACTGGAAAAAAGGAAAACAAAAGGGATTAGAACCACACAAAGTACTGCAGGCAAATGGAGCAATTAACATTAGTTCAAAACCACAAGGATTTATCTCACCAGAGATCAGAGACTTTTTGTAGACAGAAATGAAAGTAGAGTGCTGCACTATCGAGAATATAGGAAAGTATACATATCTAAGATATACGATATATTGTAATATATCTTTCAAAACGGTTCCACTGAGCCACTGAGATGACAGAGGCTTCCCAACACAGAGGAAATGGCAATCTGCATGTATAGTTTCTCCTCCTTCAAGTCCGATATGTTTTGTTTCCATCTGAAGCTGAATTCAAATCCACTGATTGGTTCAATATCACTTCAACTTTCTTCGATTCTAACCAGTCGTATGCTTTGTCAGCAGCTTTTTCTCCAATAAACTCAAGCAACCTTGGTCATTTTGTGCACCAGAGTAACTTTCTTCTCCGGAAAATCAACGGCTATCTCTGCAGCAAGCTCCACACCACCAACAATCAGAACTGATCTAGAAGATTTGATCTTCTCATATTCTGCAACCAAATAAGATCATTACAAAACGTTTTAGATCCTGCTAAAGATCAAACTTCACTTACAGTCTCAACACCTATGTCCTAAAACATGATACAAAACCAGCCTGAAAGTTTCTTACCTGCTTGGTGATGTGAGAGCTTCTCTTGTCTGGTTTTGGGTAACACGTCGTTTTGACCTAGATAATCATAAACAATCACAGCTCCATCTTTAGTCATTACGTCAGTCTCCGTGATGTTCACCGCCGGAGAAATAACAACGCGGCCTTTCTTCAAGTAGTTCTTGTGGTTGATAACCCTTCTTTCTCCACCATGGATCTCATCTCAAGCTCGCCCATGTAATCTCAAAGTATTCCTTCCTGATTTTGATGATGATTTTCAAACAAAGCTTGAGCTCGTGATGATGATATGAGCTTAAAATGGTGTTCTAATAAATTTCAAGAAAAACTTACGGATCGATGAGGGTGACATCAGCATCGAACAGAAGAGGTACCACCACTCTCCTTCCTTGTCTAGACTCAGATTCTATCCCTGCCATTTTAGCGAGTTCAAGTTTCTTTTTTTTTCGAATGAACTTCTTCTTTCTGCTTCTTTCGTTAGCTTTGTTCTTGTTGTTAGAAATCGAATCCAAGAGTCATTATATATTTGCAGTACATAAAGAGTAGAAAGATTGTCAGAGAGGAAAAGGCATTTGTGATTGACGACGTGTTTAGTGACTCCAGATACCTGAAGAATCTCATTTGGAGCTTCCTTTGAGCTTATATCATCGAATACGTCAATGGCGGAAGAACGCCCATTTCAATTTCTTTCGTGTTAGAAAACTTTGAGCCTTTGACTCATACGTAACATGATTTTGGGGTTAATATATTAATAAATGCAGTTTGGCAATTTACATGAAAATCCTTCTTCTTTTTTTATTAACATGAAAATCCTTAAATAAAACTATACCAAAGACTGGACAAATCAAATAGTAAATAAAAGAATAAAAGATTGAAGAGGTATGAAAAACTAAAACTAAATACTTCTTTTTCTTTTACTTGCATCTAATAAATTTTCTTGCGCACAAAATAAAACATATAAAGACTGGAAAATTGGATGTCAAAAAAAGAAGTGGGAGATAGATTTTCCCATCTCTATATATATAATTATTAAAGATAAAGGTAATATTAGATAAAGATGTATTATTAGAGATAAGTTTATAATATCTCTAGTAATACCTTATTATCTAATATTACCTTCATTGATCAATATACAACGATATATATATGACTTGGCTACTGAACAGCTCATGTTTATCAACTTAGATATGCACTTATCTATAGGATATTAAGGATTTAGCTTAGAGATATTATAAACTTATCTCTAATAATACATCATTATCTAATAGGTAACACGAACATCATTCTCGTCTCCAAAGTCCAAAGACTTGAAACCAACAAAGAAGAAGTATGGCTTCCCAAACCAATTCTTACGCAACGCCACCGTCTTCCGGCACTCTTCGTGAGTGGTGTGTTGGAAAGGAAACTATTTTAGAGGTGATGGAGAAAGTGTTTAAGAAAATTTGGGAGAGAAAAGTTTTGAAAGGAAGACTTTGTAGAATGCTTTATATTTCTTGATTTTAACTTGGTTACAAATGAGAAGGGGGTGGAGGTATTTATAGCCTCCACATTACAAAATATCTTACATATTATAATCTAAAATCTAGAGAATTCTTTCATAATATCTATATTATTTTATTCTTAATTATCTAGATAATTCCATATGAATCTAGATTTTTTTTGTAAGGAGGTGGAGTGATTAGATATTTTTAAGTGATCTTCTAGAAATTGGATCAAGTTGTTTTGGATTTGGCCCATGATTTAACTTGATCCAAAATCAAGTTTAGTTTTCAACACCCCCTCTTAAACTTGATTTTGCTACCCCGAGCAAACTTCTCATCTTTATGAAGTCTTCACGCTTCAGTGGCTTGGTGAAGATATCGGCTACTTGATCGTTTGTCTTCACATACTCCAATTGTACTTCCAACTTAGTAACACACTCTCTAATGTAATGATAGCGAGTGTCAATGTGCTTACTTCGATCATGGAAGACAGGATTCTTTGCCAATGCTATTGCTGACTTGTTGTCCACAAAGATCTTCGTTGGCTCTTCTTGTGGCAAACTCAACTCTTTCACCAGATTTTAGCCAGATAGCATGACACACACATGAAGTAGCCGCTACATACTCCGCTTCACAAGTAGAAAGGGTGACAATTGGCTGCTTCTTTGACATCCATGTGAAAGCGGTTTCTCCAATGAAAAACACAAATCCACTTGTGCTTTTCCGGTCATCTACATCTCCTCCCCAATCGCTATCGCTATATCCAACAAGCTTGTAATCATCAGAAACAGAGTAATACAAGCCAAAGTTTATGGTACCTTTGATATAGCGAAGGATCCTCTTGGCTGCCTTGAAGTGAGTTGTTGTTGGATGCTCCATGTATCGGCTCACAACTCCAACTGCATATAGAATGTCTGGTCTTGTGCAAGTCAGATAACGTAGGCTTCCAACCAAGCTCTTAAAAAGTGTTGAATCCACACTCTCTCCTTCTTCTTGCTTTGACAGCTTGGCTCCACATTCCATTGGCGTACAAACTGGATTTGAGTCATCCATCTTGAACTTCTTAAGCACATCCTTAGCATAGCCTTCTTGAGTAATGAAGATTCCATTTTCTTCTTGCTTCACTTCAATTCCAAGGTAGTAGGACATCAATCCAATATCGGTCATCTCAAACTCCTTTGTCATCTCTATCTTGAAATCTTCAAACATACTTGGATTGTTGCCTGTAAATATCAAGTCATCTACATACAAGCATGCAATCAGTATATCATTGTCTTGAGTTTTGATATAGAGTGCATGCTCATATGGACACTTGATGAAGTTTTTCTCCTTGAAGTATTTATCAATCCGAGTGTTCCATGCTCTTGGTGCTTGTTTGAGCCCATAAAGTGCCTTCTTCAACCTTAAGACTTTGTCTTCTTCTCCTTGACTATGTAGCCTTGTGGTTGTTCAATGTAAACTTCCTCTTCAAGTTCTCCATTCAAGAAGGCTGATTTGACATCCATTTGATGTATCCTCCAACTCTTTTGGGCTGCCAATGAAATTATTAGTCTAACAGTTTCTAAACGAGCAACAGGGGCAAATACCTCGTCATAGTCGATTCCGGCTCTTTGACTATATCCTTTTGCCACCAATCTTGCCTTGTATCTTTCAACTTCTCCTTTAGAGTTCTTCTTTGCTTTGTACACCCACTTTACACCAATTGCTTTATGCCCATTTGGAAGTGAAGCTAACTCCCATGTCTCATTCTTCTGTATCGCCTTGATTTCTTCATCCATTGCATCCTTCCATGTCTTCTTTTCCATAGCTTCTTGGAAATTCATGGGCTCGCAATCCGCAAATAGACAAAATAAAGTGAGATTATCTTGATTTTCAGTTACCTCATAAATCTCTTGAAGACTTCTAAAACGTGGAGTCCTTTCACTTGAGTCTCATCTCCTTGAGAACTTGGTGTTGGTGAAGTTGGTGGGGTAACTGGTGGATCCTCTCTTGGTTGCTCATCTTCTTCAATATGTGGAAAGAAGTTGTAGTCTTCATCAATTGATCTCCAATCCCATTCTCCTTCTTCATCAAAGATGACATTCCGACTGATGATTGTCTTCTTTGTTTCAGGATTGTAGAGCTTGTAGCCTTTGGAGTTAGCATCATACCCAATGAAGATGTACTTCTCACTTTTCATCTAGCTTGCTCCGCTTCTCTTCTGGAACATGAGCATGAGCAATACTTCCAAATACTCTTAGATGTGAGACCCCAGGCTTCCTTCCACTCCATGCTTCTTGTGGTGTCTTTCCCAAAACGCTTCTTGTTGGAGATCGGTTTGATAGATAAACAGCGCACGCAACTGCTTCTGCCCAAAACTCCTTTGGTAGCTTCTTACTTTTGAGCATGCTTCTTGCCATCTCTCAAGGATAGTCCTATTCTTCCTTTCCGCTACTCCATTTTGTTGAGGAGATCTAGGCACCGTCAATTGTCTTCTAATGCCGTTATCTTCACAATACTTCAAAAATTCTTTGGACATGAACTCTCCTCCACGATCAGATCTCATGGCTTTGATCATAAGGCCACTTTCCTTCTCAACATGGGCTTTGAACTTTTTGAAGTTTTCAAATACTTCTGATTTTTTTTCAAAAAGTAAACCCATGTCTTTCTTGAGAAATCATCAATAAAGAGAAGGAAGTAGTTACTCTTACCGAGTGAACTTGGTTTGATCGGCCACATACATCTGTATGTATGAGTTCCAATGGCTTCCGTGCTCTTGTCTTTGACTCATTTGGAAAGCTCATTTTGAATTGCTTTCCAAGTAAACATCCTTCACAAACTTGATTTGGATGATTGATGCAAGGCAATCCTCTCACCATTTCCTTCTTGGAAAGTTGCTCTAGGCCTCCAAAATTGAGATGTCCGAATCGGAGATGCCAAAGCCAAGACTCCTCCTTATAGCACATCTTGAGGCATTGTGCGATGTCATTTTGAATGTTTAGGACAAACATTCGATTCCTTGTCATCGGCACCTTGGTGATAGATTGTCTTCATGATCTCTTATAGAAAGGCTGTTATCCTTTAAACGAATATCATAACCTTTCTCTAAGAGTTGTCCTAGGCTCAAGATGTTGGTCTTCATGTTTGGAATATAGTAAACATTGGAAATGAATTGATGGTCTCCATTCTTCAATCGAATGAGAATATTTCCTTTACCTTTCACCTCCATCTTTGATTCATCTCCTAAAGCCACGTTTCCTTTCACCGATTCATTAAGCTCCACAAACATGCTTCTTTTCCCGCACATGTGATTGCTTGCACCACTATCGAGGTACCATTTGTGAATCTCCTCTGGTTCATCTTTCTTGTAAGCCATCAATAACATATCATCTTCTTTGCTCCTTTCTTCAATATAGTTGGACTTCTCTTCAACTCTGTTGTTGTTCGGAGCTTTGCATTCGGAAGCATAATGTCCAAACTTTCCACAATTGTAACATTTAACACTTGACTTATCGTACCTTGTTTTTGGGCTTCCTCTTCCCCGACCTCTTGATGAGCTTTCTCCTCTTTGGTTTGTATGGTCTTCATTGGATCTCCAACCACGTCCATGTACATAACCACGACCTCTTCCTCGGGCTTGACCACCACCACGTCTTTGATAACTTCGGCCAGTTTCTTCTTTAGTATCAATCCGCATCTTGAGTACTTGCTCTGCGATGTCTTCCTTTTTCTTCTTCTTTTCTTCATATGCTTGCAGTGATCCAAGAAGTTGCTCCATCGTCATAGTCTCCAAGTCTTTTGTCTCTTCAATCACCGTGACAATATGCTCAAATTTTGAATCCAACGATCTAAGAACTTTCTCCATGATTCTCACCTCATCTAACTTCTCACCGTTTCTTTTTAGGTTATTAGTAACCGTTAAGACTCTTGAGAAGTAATCAGAGATGAGTTCACCTTCCTTCATATGCAAGGCTTCAAATTCTCCTCTTAAAGTTTGAAGACGTACCTTCTTAACTTGTTCAGCTCCTTTGTAAGAAGTTTGAAGCTTCTCCCATGCTTCTTTGGCCGACTTTGCTCCTGCGACCTTCTCGAATGTGTCTTCATCTAATCCTTGATAGATTAGACAGAGAGCCTTCTTGTCTCTCTTCCTTGAGTCTCTCAAACCATCCCTTTGAGTTTGAGATAACCCACCATCATTCTCCGGTTCAATGAAGCCTTTCTCGACTATCTCCCACACATCATGTGCTCCTAGGATAGCCATCATCCTTAAACTCCAATTGTCATAGTTGCTCTTTGTGAGCATTGGGACTTGGAAGGGAACACCATTGTTTGACATCTTTAAGAGAAATAACTAGCTCTGATACCACTTTGTTGGAAAGGAAACTATTTTAGAGGTGATGGAGAAAGTGTTTAAGAAAATTTGGGAGAGAAATTTGAAAGGAAGACTTTGTAGAATGCTTTATATTTCTTGATTTTAACTTGGTTACAAATGAGAAGGGGGTGGAGGTATTTATAGCCTCCACATTACAAAATATCTTACATATTATAATCTAAAATCTAGAGAATTCTTTCATAATATCTATATTATTTTATTCTTAATTATCTAGATAATTCCATATGAATATCTAGATTTTTTTTGTTTAAGGAGGTGGAGTGATTAGATATTTTTAAGTGATCTTCTAGAAATTGGATCAAGTTGTTTTGGATTTGGCCCATGATTTAACTTGATCCAAAATCAAGTTTAGTTTTCAACATGGTGGTCACGACCAATAGCGACTATGCCGGCAAGGTATGATCGTAAACCCACTTGCAAGGAACATGCGGCTTGCTGTGCACCTTGTTGCGGCAGTCTCTTCACCATTGTCGCCGTATTCTTAATCTTTTCATTCATCGACAAAGCCCACTCCCGCGCCAAAATCTCCATTCAATCAATGGCCGTCTCCTCTGCCACGTGGCAAGTCGATTTACTCGTGAAAAATCCGAGCTCGAGGTATTCTATCTACCACGACGGCGATGACGTTGCCGTGAGGCTAGGTACTCGAAACGCCGCCGTTCTAAATACCACCCGTAGACAAGATTCTAGAGATCACAATACGGCTTTCTCGTTATGTTTCGTTGCTCAGGAGGGAACCCGAAGCGACGTCGTTTCCGAAGAGCTTGAGATCAAACTCAGGGCGAAGCATAAGCGTCACCTAAGTTATAATGAAGCTGGACACTTTAATATACGGTGCCAAAATCTGACTCGAGGCCTTGAGAAGATTATATGCCAATGCTCTTTTACAAATTTGAACATGATTTATTTTTGAAGACAACAACCCTGAACAGGCTTCTAGTTCTTTTTCATCTTCTTGTTTTATTTCTGTTATTAGTTATTAATTTAATTAGTTCATGAAGTTTCTTCTTTTTTTTTTTACTTTTTTTTCTTCTTCCCATAGAAATTATTAATATATCACTTTTTTCCAAGGTTCAGATTTCGCTACACTCTGTACGTCTGGTTGATAGGGGCTTAGCGAGTTACTAATTATTCAGGAATTAATCAGGGATTATTCGGGGAGTAATTTTAAAACATTTTATTATAATTTTGTTTATAAATTTGTTTTGGTAAATAATATTGATAGAATAACATGATTTAATGATTATAAAACTATTAAAAAATCATGAGATAAGTGTTCGAGTGATTTTTTTTCATTTTTCTACCAATCTAACTACTTCATCTTTTACATAGTTTTTAGTCAATTTTCTTTTTTTATTTTGTTATTTAGAATAAAATATAACAAATTTGTCAAATTATTATCGATTTAAGTGATCTAGATTGACTTAGTTGTCATATTTATACATTATTTTATCTCAGTTATATGGTTTAGACAGAGAAAACACGAGTCACTGTATAATATAACCGTATAACTAAACTCGCCACGTTCTACCACTGCTAGGCGGGTGAGTTTTCGAACAGGGTTTTTTTCTAACACTTAATTTGGAAAAAAATATAAAATAGAAATCTACCTTCAACGGCTTGTGATGTATAAAGTTTCTACAATTAGCGTTAATGTAATTACCCCTTGTAAACTATTAATAGAAAAAAATTATGAATAATTTTTATTAATAATTAAAGTAGTTCAACAAGACAATCTTTCCCTTATATTTGCTTTGGGATCTTTATCAACGAAAGGAGATTACTACTATACTCAGAAAAAAACCTTAAACATATTTTTTTTTAAAAATACACTATTCATTAACGCTTTAAATACAAGTTGATATTTTCACAAGTGTTTAAATTAATTCCTTTCAGAAAGTGTTATCTAAAAGGGAAAGTTGGTTTAATATTCTCAAAATTTTTTGTAATTTGAATACTAACACATGTTTTCAAAACTTTGTAAACTAACTTTTCTATTAAATAAAAAATTATTGACACCATAATCAGCTTTGAGAATTTATAATTAAAAATTATATATACTTTAAAAAATCAATTGATATAATTTTATATATATCTTAAATAAAATATTTCAATAGTATATTATATTTTAGATATAATTTTGGCTAGCTGATATCAAATTATCAAACAAATCAACTAAATTGAAAATTTCTTTATTTATATTTTCAGATAATGTTATTACTAAACTATGTCATATAAGAGGAAAAACAAACTATGTCATATATGTGCCATGAGTTTAAAAAATAAAAATCTACAACATCATATATTTAGAAATTCAGTTTTTGATTAAGTAGAAATGAGAATTTTAGTGATATTGGATACAAAATAAAAAATAAAAATTTTATAATTTTTATAATTTTTATAATTTTTATAATTTTTATAATTTTTATAATTTTTATAATTTTTATAATTTTTATAATTTCATTATATTTTTATAATTTTTTTGTTTCTGATACTGATTTTGTTAAAAAGATTATTTTTTTATATTTTTATAAAATTTAGAAAATATTAATAATAGATTGTCTGTATTAATTGTAAATAATAAAATTGAATTAAAAAAATGTATATGTTTTATTTATTTATGGTATTTTGATGGTTTTGGATTTCAGAAAGATCGTTTTCAAACATTCAAAAAGAGGGGTTAATTTTCTAAATATTTAAAATTTCTAGAATATTTAATCAAATTTCCTCTAAAAGGAAACTATGTATATATTCCTTTATATTAATAATTAAAGTAGATAAACAAGACAAAATCCGTTAAATTTGATGTGGGATATTTATCAACAAAAGGAGATTATCACAATACTAGAAGGAAAAAAAAAAACCTTGGATAAAAAGGAAATATACGGACTTTAAAGCCTTGACTAAGTTGATATTTTCACAAAGTGTTAAGAGTTCTAACATGCCGCCAACGTCTAGAGTCTAGACTGCAAGCTTCAACCACCGTTTCCGCCGTCCAAAACGGTGATCCCATCGAGATTACTCCAAAATGTTGCTGCAATAGCTACTTCGTTTGCAATATTTTGTTCTTCCTTGTCTTTTCCTACATTGTATTTCTTAAAAATATTAGCGTCGGCAACGATGTTGCTTGTTACATGGAGCTCTTTGCTCATTCCGTCTCCGTCTCGAACGTCACAAACGCAAACGTTTCTACCGCTGACTGGAGAATTGGTTTGATTGCGAAGAGTCCTTCAACCGGATGCAAACTACCTCTCAACACTGTCACATCGCGTCTCCTTCGTGGCGACGAGGTTATCTCCGTGGTATACAAGAAAACACGCCAAAACCGACTCCCAAAGCTGTCGAAAGTCTGTCGGAAACAGGCCTTTCCGATAAATTACTGACGGAAAACGTCTGTCGGTTCTAGATGGTCGGAAAATAAAATTCGTCGGAAATACATCGAAAATTTCCGACGAAATTTCGACTACTTATTTTCCGACAAGTTACTGACAACTTACCGAAGATCGACATGTGATCTTAATTTTGTCGAAAATCGGTTCGTATTTTTTCCGACGACTTTTCGAGAACCATTTTTCCAATCACTTTCCGGAAATCGGTTGTTATTTTTAATGGTGTAATAGCATTCGTATTATGTTATTTTCTAGTAATCAATTTTACAAATTTCGATTTATTAGATTTAAATTTTAAAATTGGTATTTTCATAATATTTTATTATTATTTATTATTTCTGGAATAAATTGATATAATAAGAAAAAATTTTATATATTGTATGACCATGATACAAAATATCAATATTACAAAGTAAAAATATATAATAAAAAGATGCGTACATACAATTTTTGTATCTAAATTTGTAAATTAAACTCTTGTCTTGTATGAGAGAAACCACTCTTTGAACCAAGCAAACCATCGATTTTCCCCAACGAACATCATTCTCTTGTTTCGTAGCTTCTCTAGCAGAAATTTCGCTGTAAACCTTCACCAAATCAAAACCCAAAGAAGTTAGATTAAATGAAATCAAACCAATCCAATAATTAGTGAAAAAATACCTTTTTGGTTTAATTTGGTAAAGAACAATTGTTGGATTGTCATATCCAAATTATGATACAAGTCTATTTGCCAGTCTAATTTTCGCCTCCAGCTTTTAATTGCAGCTGCTTCAGATTTAAACCACTCCTCAATAGCATCAAAAGGCAATTAGGAAACCTATCTCACCAAATCTTTCAAAAGGGGCAGTAAACTCACGCTATTCAGGGACTACATCTGATTCAATCATATGTGAATCGACTTCATAGGCTTTGTTTGCATCACCTTTCCTACAGAAACGACGCATCTGAGGAAAATATGAGGAGAAGAAGAGGAAGAGGAAAAGAAGAAGAAGAGGTTGAAGAATAGAAAACTTATGTGGGCCTAGAGGATTGATGGCGGCGTGGGCGAGAAAGAGAAGAAGAAAACCTTGTTAGATCTGTATCAGAAGAGAAAAGGGACGAAGATCTGTATGAGAAGAAAAGAAAAGAGAAGAGATAAAAAAAATTAAAACATCTATGTCCGTTGGATCTAAAGTTTATCGACGGTGGATATTAGAAGATAGTGATCAACATCTCTATAGATCAACCAATAGAACACCAGACTTTTTTATTTACATTGAAGATTTATTTTTAAATGGTTTTACGAAAAAAAGCCGCCAACAAACACGTGCCGAATTGCATGGATATTCCGTCGCTATTTCGTCGGTTATGTTAAACATTTCCGACGAAAACCGACCATTCAGGGTTAAAACACACAAAACTTGTAAAATTTGTTCAAAGTTACATGTCTACATACGCAAATGAACCAGTGTTTAAAAAATAATAAGAAAACATGTCATTTTTAAAGACTTAAAATCAAATTTACAACTTTTCTAATGAAAACATTATACAATCCTTTCAAACCTCTATAACTTACACTCTTCTTTTCTAGTGAACTAACCAATTATAAAAAAACAATAGTATTTTCCTAAAAAAATCGTTTTGATATTCTTTCTATGAAAAATTAGAATGAAAACATTTAATAACGAGGCTGAATCACTGGTAACATCATTTGCTAAGCTCTAAACCCCATTCTGTCAGTTTGTTGTCGGTTTATTTTGGCTAAACCGACGACTTACCGACAAGACCGTTTTAGTTACCGACACAATTCCGACCGATTTTTTAGTTTTTAGTTTTTTTGTTTAAATATTTTACTTATCTAACATTCTAGATCGTTTTTTCAAATATCTATTACCTGAAAAGTAAATTGGAAACATTTATTAGTGAGGTTCTGCCAATGTTAATGCTATTTGTAGGTCCATAAACCACATTCCGTCGGTTCTGTGTGGTTTCGTTGTATAAACTGACGCATTTCCGACGACTTCGTAAATAATCGAGAGATTGCTGACGGTTTAATTGTTTTTTGTTTTAATTTCAATTAGCAAACATTCTAACTGAGCAAAATATTGAATAAATTCTTTATGAGGTTAAACTAAACATTGTAAAAATATTTAAAAATATTTTAATATCTTACAAATTAATGTTTTAAAATATTTTACATAATTATATTATAGTATGTTACAAATATTTTCAAAATATTATAGTATTTCACATTATATTAAAATATCATACACTATTTTACAATATTTTACAAAGCCTTTCAATACCCAATAATGTCATTCAGATATTTTAGATAACTCATCATTATTATTATATCTTACAAATATTTTACAAAGCCTTAATCTCAATATCCAACAATGTCATTCAGAATCTGATGAGTCATATGATGATGATGAATCCATATATTCTTCAAACTCTTCAATCTCTTCTTCTGAATCTTCAAAGATCTCTGCATCTCCATCAACGGTAGAATCAACAACAAGGTCTAATTCATCAACTGCCATAATCTGGAAAAGCATATTCATCAAAAACTCGTCGGAAATCTATGGCAAACCACTAACAGTAAAATTTGTCGATTTTCGTCGATTCTATGTTGTCTAAATTTCGTCAGAAGTTGTCGGTAATTGTGTTTGTCGGAAATCTGTCAGTTTTCTTCCGACGGAATTACCGAAGTAATTATTTCCGACGGATTTTTGACTACCTCCTCGTACCGTCGGAATGTTGTCGGATATCTGTGAATAATTTCCGACAGACTTATTTCCGTCGGAAATCTAGTCGGTTTCCGCCATGTTTTCTTGTAGATCCCCATCGTTGGATGATTTCGGGAAACCTGTTACCTCCAAGAAAACGTATGGACCGGTTATAACTGTCGATTTCAAAAGTGTCGTGACGCCGAGACTCGTAGGAAGCGTGATTTGGGATTATCGGGTGGAGATTGGCATCGGATTGACGACAGAATTGGCAGATAGTTTCTTGATAGTGTCTTGCCGCGATATACCGGTGAAATTCACGGCGGATGCGGACGGGAATGTGATTGGTTCATTGCTTGGAAATATGCGACGATGTGACTATTTATTCCGGCAAGTTTAATCTTTTAGTTTAGACATTAACTCGATCGACTTCTTGGCTTTAGGTTATTTTTCTTTCCTTTATTGGTATTTTGTAGTTTCTGACTAAATATATATGTTTAACAAAAGTTCATTCGTTCGCCATGATTATATATATCTTTCTTTTTGTTCCTAATGTATTCTTGCCTAACTGAGTTAAAATAGCATGTAACTATCGATGATATGGTTTAATGTGAAAATTGACTTACTATTGATTATGGGTAATATTGATGAATGCAGTTCAGCCGTTAACTTGAGAATCTATCCTTTTATACAAGGATTGGAAAATGAAAATAGTTAATTAATGGGAAAAATGCCATTTAATACCCAAACTATTTCATTCTGGCCATTTAACACCTGAACTTACGACCTCGCCAAACAATACCTCAACTTGTCATTGACTGCCGAAAAATACCTGAACTATTCGTTGACTTGGCCAAATTAACACAACGTTAAATCACTGTTCATAGATCGTTAAATACTAACGTTTAAACCAAAACGACGTCGTTTTGTTTAAGCCGAAAAATAAAACACGTCGTGGCTGACTCGAACCCGGGTCTGGCGAATATGGGGAAGGGTTTAGAACCACTGAAACAGTGGCACATTATCGATATCTATTCAACTTATATAAAATATATTGGTTAATATTGGCACATTCGAAAAAACCTAAACAATTCGATAAAATTCATAAAAATTCATAAAAATTCAGAAAAATACATAGAAATTCAAAAAAATTCAAAAAAATTCAAAAAAATTCAAAAATTCAAAAAAATTCAAAAACATTCACAAAAATTCAAAAAACTCAGAAAAATTCAAAAAAATCTAAAAATCTAAAAATATCATAAAATTCATAAAAATTCGTTAAAAACCTAAACAATTCGTTAAAATTCATAAAAATTCAGAAAAATACATAAAAATTCATAAAAATTCAAAAGAAATAAAAAAATCAAAAATTCAAAAATTCAAAAAAATTCAAAAACATTCATAAAAATTCAAAAAACTCAGAAAAGTTCAAAAAAATCAAAAAATATCAAAAAATATCAAAAATTCATAAAAATTCAGAAAAATTCAAAAAACTCAGAAAAATTCAAAAAAATCTAAAAATAATTATTTTGAACTTTAAATGTTTTTTGATTATTTTCAATTTTTGATATTTTTAGATTTTTTTGAATTTCTCTGAGTTTTTTAAATTTTTATGAATTTTTATGAATTTTTTGATATTTTTAGATTTTTAGATTTTTTTGAATTTTTCTGAGTTTTTTGAATTTTTGATTTCTTTTGAATTTCTTTTGAATTTTTTTTGAATTTTTCTGAAATTTTATGAATTTTATGTATTTTTCTGAATTTTTATGAATTTTAACGAATTGTTTAGATTTTTAACGAATTTTTATGAATTTTATGATATTTTTAGATTTTTAGATTTTTTTGAATTTTTCTGAGTTTTTTGAATTTTTGTGAATGTTTTTGAATTTTTTTTGAATTTTTGAATTTATTTTTAATTTTTTTGAATTTTTATGAATTTTATGTATTTTTCTGAATTTTTATGAATTTTTATGAATTTTTATGAATTTTATCGAATTGTTTAGGTTTTTTAGAATGTGCCAATATTAACCAATATATTTTATATAAGTTGAATAGATATCGATAATGTGCCACTGTTTCAGTGGTTCAAAACCCTTCCCCATATTCGCCAGACCCGGGTTCGAGTCAGCCTCGACGTGTTTTATTTTTCGGCTTAAACAAAACGACGTCGTTTCGTTCTGACCAAAACGACGTCGTTTTGGTTTAAACGTTAGTATTTAACGATCCATGAACAGTGATTTAACGTTGTGTTAATTTGGCCAAGTCAACGGATAGTTCATGTATTTTTCGGCAGTCAATGACAAGTTGAGGTATTGTTTGGCGAGGTCGTAAGTTCAGGTGTTAAATGGCCAGAATGAAATAGTTTGGGTATTAAATGGCATTTTTCCCGTTAATTAATTAGTAGGAAAAAATGTTACAATATAAGGATGTGACAACATTAGCAGGATTCATAACTTGACAATATATGGTTTGAGATTTAAAGGTATTTGAAGTGTTATTAATCACATCAAATAGCTTATGTTAGGGTGTAACTCGTAACTATTTCAGGGTATGGTACTGTTGTATAAGATGGTTGGATATAGTTTATAATTAACTCTTGGATTGTCTCTTTGCATGTATATAGTCTACAACCTTTTGGTTTCCAATTAATACTGCTCGAGTGACTTCGAAACTTTCAATCAATTTTGTGCATGTCCTCATTTTAAGAGATAACCAAAATCGTATTGAATATTGCAATACTTTAACCAATTATGTCATTATGTGTGTGCCGTGTAACTCGTGCTTCCATCGAGACGTTCTTAAGTTTGATTTGGTATAAAAAAAACTTGTAAAACATCTTCAGCGATAGGAAACCTCAGACTCAGGGAACACATATAGAGTTATATACTTGTACAGTTGCATGGACTAGCTAGTAGTCTAGTCTAGTATTTTGGCTTGGTTGCTTTTGATCATCAATAATTCCACTATCTACAGTATATATATGTTTTTTTTTTGGTCAGGCCACTTCCTTCTTCTTTTTTCTTTCTTTGTTAAGGGATCAGGCCACTTTCTTGATATCTAAAATATATTTCAAAAAAAAAAAATAGTGATATATTTTTAAGTTTATTTGCTGCTGCAAAAAAAACTGGTTATTTTAAAATTTATATATCTAAATGACGATTTTCTTTACTAATCTAATTATGATTATGGTTTTTTTTTCTTATGATTATGGTTTTGATATTCCACAAAATATGATAACAAACTTTCTTTATCCACGCACGTTGCTTTTTTAAAATAAAAAGAAATAAAAGTACGAGATTAATTTTACAGTAGTCTCTATAACTAATGATATAACTATTGATACATTAACAACATCATCACTTTTTCACAGAAAATAACACTTAATTAACTCCTCTCTAAACCAACAAAGGATATGGCTTCCCAAACCAATTCTTATACCTTCGGATATCCAACGCCACCGCCGACGTCTGAAACTCGTCGTCGTGGGTGGTGGTCTCGACCAATAGCGACTATGCCGGCAACTAATGCCACTTTCAAGGAATCTGCGGTTTTCATTTCACCGGTTTGGGGTGGCTTACTCACCGTCGGTCCCATATTCTTGATCCTTTTGCTCATCGACAAAGCTCACCCCCACGCCAATTTCTCCATCCAATCCTTCGCCGTCTCTCCCTCCACCGCCACGCATCATGTCGACTTCCTCGTGAAAAACCCGAGCTCGAGATATTCTATCTACTATGACGGCAGTGATGCTTCCGTGAGGTTCGGTAATCTAAACGTCGCCGTCTTTAACATCACTCGTAAACGTGACCACAAAGATCACACCGTTTTCTCGTTGGCCTTTGATGATGAAGAGGTGAATCGAACCGACGTCGTTTCCCGAGAGCTTGACATCAGCCTCAGGGGGAAGCATAAGCGTTACCTAAATTATGATGAAGCTGGACATTTTGATATAACATGTCAAAATGTGACCCGAAGCCATGAAAACATTGAGAAGATTAAATGCCATTCCTGCTTTACACATTTGAAGATGGTTGTTAAATTTAATTAAGCTTCTATTCTTTTTTTTTTTGAAACTTAAGCTTCTATCTCTTCATCTTGGTGTTTTTTTTCCCTCTAGTTAATTAGTCTATGAAGTTTTTTATTTGTTCGTCTTCCACATATTAAGTTATATACGTTGATTCATAACCGTCTCTCTAATGCCTTATTTATTCGGAAAAAAAAAAAAACGAACTCCACTATCTCAAAGGCTTGATTTATTTAAGTTTCAAATAAGTAGTGCTGAGAATTTAATTCTTCCTTTTGACCAAATAAAATATACAGTTGTATAATCCGATTTCGGTGCTAACAAAAAAAAAATATATATAGTTACGATTTCCTTTTAATTATTTTATGTTTCTTTTTAGATTTGCTTGCGGATATTTTGTCAACAAAAGGAAGATTACGATGTTAGAAAAAAAAATATGTATATAAAAATCAACATTTCATTTATTTATTAAAACGTTAACTAAGTTAATCTTTTCAAAGAGTGTTAAAAATTTAAAATCATCATGGCAGTTTCTCAATGTACCTCTTGTGGCCTCACTATCCAATATTGTCAATGTCGCCGGCAAGCATCGACCACAGTATCCGGCGGCGCAAACTATGGTGATGTGCCGCCTGCCGAGATTACTCCAGCTTGTTGGAGTTCTTGCTACTCCTGTTGGACTATTTTGTTCGTCCTTGTATTTCTCCTTTCTGCAGGAAAACTTTTCAACCGCAAAGCTGGTTGTTACTTGGAGCTCTTTGCCCATTCTGTCTCGGTCTCGAACTCAAACGTAAACGCAAACATCTCAACCGCTGATTGGAGAATCCGTTTGGTTGCGACGAGCCCGGTCAGCGGCTGCAAAATCTCTCTCCATACAATTAAATCGCGTCTCCTTCGTGGAGACGAGGTTGTTTCCGAGTCATCTCCGTCGTTTGATGGTTTCGGACAGCTTGTTACATCCGACGAAACAGATGACTCGGTCATAACTGTTGTTTTTAAAGGAGTTGCAATGGCGCCGAGAGTTATCGGCGACGTGGTTAAGGATTATCGGGTGGAGATTGCAACCGGAGTGAAGGCAGACACTGGATATGGTTTCTTGATGGTGTTGTGTGGCGATTTCCCGGTGAAATATACGGTGGATCCGGTGGGAAATGTGATTGGGTCGTTGCTAGGAAATATGAAACGGTGTGACTATTTGTTCCGAGATTACTTGGATATATCCGTTTAGATCTTAAATTCTCATGAATCTTTGATCTCTATTTAGGAGTTCTTGGCTTTAGGTTATTTTATTTCTTTTATTTGTATTTCTGTCGTATTTGATCAAATAAGATATGGAACTACGCATATAATATATATGCATATAGACCGATAGTTTGATAAAGTTTTTACTAGAGATAATTATATGCAAACTATTACATACTCTTTATCACTAATGTTCTGACCTAATTGTGTTTAAATAGATCACAACTAAATGATACTCTCGGATGTCTAGACCTTGTGTTGCCGCTCATCAAAGAACATCTATTGTTAGTTTCATTTTCCTTTTCATTAACTAAAGCAAAAATCAGTCATCTATTTTGCTAAAGATCAGTCACAACAATACTAGAGAAATCAAATCAGAAGAATGAAGTTTTTAAGATAAACCCTTTGAAAGAAAAAGTTAAACGGAAAACAAGAAACCTCATAATAATTTAATAACTTTAGCAACACTTGTTTTTCTTCAATTCTTTCTGGTAAAAAAATCTGGTTTATTCATTAATAAAGGACTATAACATAAAAAGGAAAGAAAGAAAAGAAAAGAAAATAAAGAGTCTCGTAGCAACAGCAAAAAACATAGCTAATGAGAAAGCTGAAGTTCCTTCAACATTATGAAAGACGAGTGGCATTTAATCTTCTCATAACCGAGAGTCAGGTTCTGACACCTAATATCGAAATGTCCATAATCATCTTTGTCCATAAATTTTATCTTCTTCGCACTAAGTTTCATGTGCAATTCGATAACCCTAGGAAAAGCTGCAACTATGTTGGAAAGGAAATTATTTTAGAGGTGATGGAGAAAGTATTTAAGAAAATTTGGAAGAGAAGAAATGTTGAAAGGAAGACTTAGTAGAAAGCTTTATATTCCTTGATTTTAACTTGGTTACAAATGAGAAGGGGGTGGAGGTATTTATAGCCTCCACATTACAAAATATCTTACATATTATAATCTAAAATCTAGAGAATTCTTTCATAATATCTATATTATTTTATTCTTAATTATCTAGATAATTCCATATGAATATCTAGATTTTTTTGTTTAAGGAGGTGGAGTGATTAGATATTTTTAAGTGATCTTCTAGAAATTGGATCAAGTTGTTTTGGATTTGGCCCATGATTTAACTTGATCCAAAATCAAGTTTAGTTTTCAACACCCCCTCTTAAACTTGATTTTGCTACCCCGAGCAAACTTCTCATCTTGATGAAGTCTTCACGCTTCAGTGGCTTGGTGAAGATATCGGCTACTTGATCGTTTGTCTTCACATACTCCAATTGTACTTCCAACTTAGTAACACACTCTCTAATGTAATGATAGCGAGTGTCAATGTGCTTACTTCGATCATGGAAGACAGGATTCTTTGCCAATGCTATTGCTGACTTGTTGTCCACAAAGATCTTCGTTGGCTCTTCTTGTGGCAAACTCAACTCTTTCACCAGATTCCTTAGCCAGATAGCATGACACACACATGAAGTAGCCGCTACATACTCCGCTTCACAAGTAGAAAGGGTGACAATTGGCTGCTTCTTTGACATCCATGTGAAAGCGGTTTCTCCAATGAAAAACACAAATCCACTTGTGCTTTTCCGGTCATCTACATCTCCTCCCCAATCGCTATCGCTATATCCAACAAGCTTGTAATCATCAGAAACAGAGTAATACAAGCCAAAGTTTATGGTACCTTTGATATAGCGAAGGATCCTCTTGGCTGCCTTGAAGTGAGTTGTTGTTGGATGCTCCATGTATCGGCTCACAACTCCAACTGCATATAGGATGTCTGGTCTTGTGCAAGTCAGATAACGTAGGCTTCCAACCAAGCTCTTAAAAAGTGTTGAATCCACACTCTCTCCTTCTTCTTGCTTTGACAGCTTGGCTCCACATTCCATTGGCGTACAAACTGGATTTGAATCATCCATCTTGAACTTCTTAAGCACCTCCTTAGCATAGCCTTCTTGAGTAATGAAGATTCCATTTTCTTCTTGCTTCACTTCAATTCCAAGGTAGTAGGACATCAATCCAATATCGGTCATCTCAAACTCCTTTGTCATCTCTATCTTGAAATCTTCAAACATACTTGGATTGTTGCCTGTAAATATCAAGTCATCTACATACAAGCATGCAATCAGTATATCATTGTCTTGAGTTTTGATATAGAGTGCATGCTCATATGGACACTTGATGAAGTTTTTCTCCTTGAAGTATTTATCAATCCGAGTGTTCCATGCTCTTGGTGCTTGTTTGAGCCCATAAAGTGCCTTCTTCAACCTTAAGACTTTGTCTTCTTCTCCCTTGACTATGTAGCCTTGTGGTTGTTCAATGTAAACTTCCTCTTCAAGTTCTCCATTCAAGAAGGCTGATTTGACATCCATTTGATGTATCCTCCAACTCTTTTGGGCTGCCAATGAAATTATTAGTCTAACAGTTTCTAAACGAGCAACAGGGGCAAATACCTCGTCATAGTCGATTCCGGCTCTTTGACTATATCCTTTTGCCACCAATCTTGCCTTGTATCTTTCAACTTCTCCTTTAGAGTTCTTCTTTGCTTTGTACACCCACTTTACACCAATTGCTTTATGCCCATTTGGAAGTGAAGCTAACTCCCATGTCTCATTCTTCTGTATCGCCTTGATTTCTTCATCCATTGCATCCTTCCATGTCTTCTTTTCCATAGCTTCTTGGAAATTCATGGGCTCGCAATCCGCAAATAGACAAAATAAAGTGAGATTATCTTGATTTTCAGTTACCTCATAAATCTCTTGAAGACTTCTAAAACGTGGAGTCCTTTCACTTGAGCTCTCATCTCCTTGAGAACTTGGTGTTGGTGAAGTTGGTGGGGTAACTGGTGGATCCTCTCTTGGTTGCTCATCTTCTTCAATATGTGGAAAGAAGTTGTAGTCTTCATCAATTGATCTCCAATCCCATTCTCCTTCTTCATCAAAGATGACATTCCGACTGATGATTGTCTTCTTTGTTTCAGGATTGTAGAGCTTGTAGCCTTTGGAGTTAGCATCATACCCAATGAAGATGTACTTCTCACTTTTATCATCTAGCTTGCTCCGCTTCTCTTCTGGAACATGAGCATGAGCAATACTTCCAAATACTCTTAGATGTGAGACCCCAGGCTTCCTTCCACTCCATGCTTCTTGTGGTGTCTTTCCCAAAACGCTTCTTGTTGGAGATCGGTTTGATAGATAAACAGCGCACGCAACTGCTTCTGCCCAAAACTCCTTTGGTAGCTTCTTACTTTTGAGCATGCTTCTTGCCATCTCAAGGATAGTCCTATTCTTCCTTTCCGCTACTCCATTTTGTTGAGGAGATCTAGGCACCGTCAATTGTCTTCTAATGCCGTTATCTTCACAATACTTCAAAAATTCTTTGGACATGAACTCTCCTCCACGATCAGATCTCATGGCTTTGATCATAAGGCCACTTTCCTTCTCAACATGGGCTTTGAACTTTTTGAAGTTTTCAAATACTTCTGATTTTTCTTTCAAAAAGTAAACCCATGTCTTTCTTGAGAAATCATCAATAAAGAGAAGGAAGTAGTTACTCTTACCGAGTGAACTTGGTTTGATCGGGCCACATACATCTGTATGTATGAGTTCCAATGGCTTCGTGCTCTTGTCTTTGACTCATTTGGAAAGCTCATTTTGAATTGCTTTCCAAGTAAACATCCTTCACAAACTTGATTTGGATGATTGATGCAAGGCAATCCTCTCACCATTTCCTTCTTGGAAAGTTGCTCTAGGCCTCCAAAATTGAGATGTCCGAATCGGAGATGCCAAAGCCAAGACTCCTCCTTATAGCACATCTTGAGGCATTGTGCGATGTCATTTTGAATGTTTAGGACAAACATTCGATTCCTTGTCATCGGCACCTTGGTGATGAGATTGTCTTCATGATCTCTTATAGAAAGGTTGTTATCCTTTAAACGAATATCATAACCTTTCTCTAAGAGTTGTCCTAGGCTCAAGATGTTGGTCTTCATGTTTGGAATATAGTAAACATTGGAAATGAATTGATGGTCTCCATTCTTCAATCGAATGAGAATATTTCCTTTACCTTTCACCTCCATCTTTGATTCATCTCCTAAAGCCACGTTTCCTTTCACCGATTCATTAAGCTCCACAAACATGCTTCTTTTCCCGCACATGTGATTGCTTGCACCACTATCGAGGTACCATTTGTGAATCTCCTCTGGTTCATCTTTCTTGTAAGCCATCAATAACATATCATCTTCTTTGCTCCTTTCTTCAATATAGTTGGACTTCTCTTCAACTCTGTTGTTGTTCGGAGCTTTGCATTCGGAAGCATAATGTCCAAACTTTCCACAATTGTAACATTTAACACTTGACTTATCGTACCTTGTTTTTGGGCTTCCTCTTCCCCGACCTCTTGATGAGCTTTCTCCTCTTTGGTTTGTATGGTCTTCATTGGATCTCCAACCACGTCCATGTACATAACCACGACCTCTTCCTCGGGCTTGACCACCACCACGTCTTTGATAACTTCGGCCAGTTTCTTCTTTAGTATCAATCCGCATCTTGAGTACTTGCTCTGCGATGTCTTCCTTTTTCTTCTTCTTTTCTTCATATGCTTGCAGTGATCCAAGAAGTTGCTCCATCGTCATAGTCTCCAAGTCTTTTGTCTCTTCAATCACCGTGACAATATGCTCAAATTTTGAATCCAACGATCTAAGAACTTTCTCCATGATTCTCACCTCATCTAACTTCTCACCATTTCTTTTTAGGTTATTAGTAACCGTTAAGACTCTTGAGAAGTAATCAGAGATGAGTTCACCTTCCTTCATATGCAAGGCTTCAAATTCTCCTCTTAGAGTTTGAAGACGTACCTTCTTAACTTGTTCAGCTCCTTTGTAAGAAGTTTGAAGCTTCTCCCATGCTTCTTTGGCCGACTTTGCTCCTGCGACCTTCTCGAATGTGTCTTCATCTAATCCTTGATAGATTAGACAGAGAGCCTTCTTGTCTCTCTTCCTTGAGTCTCTCAAACCATCCCTTTGAGTTTGAGATAACCCACCATCATTCTCCGGTTCAATGAAGCCTTTCTCGACTATCTCCCACACATCATGTGCTCCTAGGATAGCCATCATCCTTAAACTCCAATTGTCATAGTTGCTCTTTGTGAGCATTGGGACTTGGAAGGGAACACCATTGTTTGACATCTTTAAGAGAAATAACTAGCTCTGATACCACTTTGTTGGAAAGGAAATTATTTTAGAGGTGATGGAGAAAGTATTTAAGAAAATTTGGAAGAGAAAAATGTTGAAAGGAAGACTTAGTAGAAAGCTTTATATTCCTTGATTTTAACTTGGTTACAAATGAGAAGGGGGTGGAGGTATTTATAGCCTCCACATTACAAAATATCTTACATATTATAATCTAAAATCTAGAGAATTCTTTCATAATATCTATATTATTTTATTCTTAATTATCTAGATAATTCCATATGAATATCTAGATTTTTTTGTTTAAGGAGGTGGAGTGATTAGATTTTTTTAAGTGATCTTCTAGAAATTGGATCAAGTTGTTTTGGATTTGGCCCATGATTTAACTTGATCCAAAATCAAGTTTAGTTTTCAACAAACTACGGTGCTTTGATTACCCTCCGTAGCTAAATCCACCGTGAAACTCGTGCGGCTACGTGAACGACGCGTGTGAGATCTCTTCAAAACGGCAGTATCTAAGGAACCTAGCTTCGCGTACACGCCATCGGCGTCGTAGTGGATAGGACAGCTCGAGCTTGGTTGGTTCACGAGGAATTCTACGTACCACGTCAACGTGGAAGAAGAAGGAGAAACGGAGATAGATTCCACGGAGAAGCTGACGTTGCAGCGAAGAAGTATGTTGGGAAGGGTCCAGATGAGCAAGTTGATGACGACGGAAAATATTATTATGGTCAACAAGCCGAAACAAATGGGTTTGTTAATGGCCGATTTTTCTTCTTTAGTGAGTTCCTTACGACGAACGAATAATGATTGTAGTTGAGTCCTCCAATGTACAGGAGGAGGAGGATCAGTGGCTAAGTATTGTGGCGCTGGGACTCCGGTCACTATCTCAGCCGAGATATTAGCCATTTTGTTCTTTTGTTCTTGTTGGTTTCAGAGAGAATGGGAAGAATGATTTTTATTCATCTTAAAAATCTCAAACCTTCTACATTATATATACGAGGAGAAGGTAGTAGACTATAATTTTGAATTTTATTTCTTCTATTTTCGGTTTTTAATTTTTTTTTTTGAATTTCGGTTGTGGATATACGGGAATATTTGTTATGATATTTTGGAGAGACTATCCTGAGAGGCATAATCAGAGTTGACTTTATCTAAATTTTTTTTTGAATTCGCTGATTTCTTTAATTTTTCTTTTTTGTCTTGTTAAATTTATGCATGAATCGTATTTCTTTTATTACTATATTTAAGGTTTAAGATTTGGCAAACTGCGGATCTAAACTGAATTTCAAATATTATTTTTTTCTTTTTTGAACAACAAAAATATTCTTAAACTACTTGGTAGGTAGATATGTACGTAAATCTATTTTAAAAGTGTCTCATTTATTTATCCCAGGCTTATAGTTATTGAAGCTCAAAAAAAAAAAAGGCTTATAGTTATTAGCTAGCAAATTAGCCATAAATCAAAGTATATTTTCCACTAAAATGGCAAGGGCTAGTTGTTCCTCTTGTGGTCTAGGGAGCCAACGCTGCCAATGTCACCGAGAAGATTCAACCGCCGGAAATGCAAACGGAGAAAGACCCTTCAAGCTTACTCGAGCCTCCTTCTGCGTTATCTACCTCCTTACCATTCTCTCATTCATTCTCTCATTCATATGCTTTTACTTAATTTTATTCTCAAGTTTGTTTTATATCCATCCCTGCCCCATCCAACGGAGTTGCTACTTGGAGGTTTTCGTCGACTCCGTCTCCGTCTCAAACGCCTCAAGTGCAACCGCTGATTGGAACGTTAGTTTTGTCACGAAGAGCCCAGGTAACAGCTGCAACGTCTCTCTCCATGTGACCAAATCAAGTCTCCTCCTCGGCAAGAAGCTTATCTCAGAGTCATTCACTCCGGATTATTTCGGGAAACTCGTCAACGGAAAAATCAACGAGCCGCTTCCGTATGCTGGTTTCAAAAGGGTTGCTACGCCTCCTCAAGGTGTTGGTGGCGGCGTCGTATGGGATCTTCGGGTCAATGTCGTAACTAGCGTTAATATAAACGGTTTGGATTCTCCGGATCAAGGTTTCTTGATTGTGAACTGCGCCAGTATACCGGTGAATATCACGGTGGATTCGGCCGGGAATGGGAAGGGATCATTGCTCGGACAGATGAGGCCGTGTGAGTATTTGTTCCGGAATACTTATACGGATACAACCTTTTAGAACCTTTTTTCTTCTTTCTTCGATCGTCACTCTATTCTCTTTGGCTTTTATTAGTGAATTTGTTTTCTTCTTTTTAAAATTTTAATTTGTTTTTGATTTTCAGAATTATTTGAAATTAAGATGAGGTCGACCACATGGTTATGCAGTTATGCTGCAACTTCTTTTTGTTACGCAGAGGAAATTTTTTTCATATTTGTGCGATTTTTTATCACTGTTCCTTTTTTTTTTGTTTATCTCACTAGATTGACTTCATATATATTTTGTTAGATGATGCGGCTACATAGGATTAATATTGGCACTGTTTTGTTTTTACTGTGATCTATAATTTTTTTGGTTTTATCCGACTAAAACCATATATATTTCTAAACTTTCAAGTTTTAATTTTAAAAAACTGTATATTTTTGCAAATTGCACACTGACAAGTACCAAATATTTACATCCAATGCACATCAGACATTCAGAAGAACTGAGTATGAAATCAAATTAACATACGGTTTTCTCAGTGAATTGTTGGAAAAAAAAAATGATGGTTCATTTGGAGCTGGCTTATTGGGTCATAGTGGGCTCAGAAAGCACCGGCCCGTAATCCTTCCACCGCTGAGAGCGGGAGGTGGACGCTGCCCTGTGAAACCAGCCTCACGCAGTCTCCTCCGCTCTAAGAGAGATCGAACCACAAGCCTTCGCTCGAGTCCGAACCCTCAACTCCCGGCTTGGAATGGGCAGGCCAGTAAATAGCCCAACCGAACCCGGCCTAATAAATCGGCCCAGTGTCCCATCATCTTTTAGTCTCCACTCGGATCACAAGCCCACGTTACTAAGCTCGACGTACGTTATTTGTAAGCTAAACTTATATATACAACAAGAGAAAACTATGTTCTTCCGATGTGGGACTTATCCCCTTTTGAAAAACATCTCTCGCTCCTTGTGAAGGCATTCTTCTATTCAAAATCGTTCGTAACTGAGTCTTCTTTCTCTTTCAGTTCGCAAATTCAGTCTCATAGATTGATCTTCGATCTTTCGATTCCAATTTCTGAATCTTTTCTTGGTTTATTGTTTATATTATCCATCTCTGTTGTTCATTCCAGATTCTGAAGCTCATTCGAGGTTCGTTTCCGTTTGAAGATAGAGTTGATGTTCCGTCGGTTCTATGGTTCAATCACGTACACACGTACAGTACTTGTGAACTAGACATATATTTATTTTATCAAATTCCTCTACCGAGAAAAACCTTTGTAGTTACAGAGATACATACACAGATCATATGACGTGACGAACAAAACACCTTACAGAAAATAAAGGAAGAAGAAAAAAAATAGTATCGTATCCACCCACCTCCCTATATACTCTTAACTGTGTAGAAATCAGACTCTTCATACAAAATCTACAGACAAATCAATTCTCAAGTTTCAATTTTGCATAGCTTTCTCTCTCTCTTCCCATATGGTCAGCAACACGTGTAGAATGCGCTCTTGAAAATTATACCTTTTCTATAAATAAGTCTATACAACTCTGGTCTGTCTTGAAATGTATCAGGCTCCAAGAGCTAATCAGATAGAAGTCTTGTTGATTAGCTCGGGGACTTGATCTAGCAAACGATTCATGTCATCAGGGAACTCGTTCTTCGCTCTGTTGGTTCTTCCCCCGACCACCAATGTTGTTCCGTCTTGTAGTGCCCATATCTTCATATGATGTTTCAGACAAATATAAAAGATTGAATTAATAAAAACAACCAGAGTCAGATGATGAACAGGTTGCTGGAGGTGGAAAAACCAAAACCCACTAGACTATTAACCATAATGCCAAATGGAACACAATGGTATAAAACAAGACGTTGATCGATCTTTGTTTGAGAGTTAATTTTACCTGTGAATGAGATAAGTAACTAATGCATGTTGTGAGCATTAGAGCACCAAATCCAGCATACACAACTGGTACTCCTGGGTCAGTCTGATAAACAAGAACAAGAACAAACATGTTATATTTCTTCTTCTTTTTTGTGTGTGTCAACAAAATTTCAACAAGTTTTGTACCTTTAACTCAAGACCAGTGCTTCCGATTGCATCCTCAATCACGATCTTCATACCATCGATTTCAATGGGAAGCTTTGAGTTTGGCCTCCTTATTCCTGCGAATTTTCCTTCCAGATCGTACACCACAATCGATTGTAGATCCCGAGCAAGCATCGATCTGCAATAAAACTCAAGTGGAGCAAAGTTAAGGCCTATACAAAGAAAAACACACCGTAACTCCATATCTTGTACTGTCGTTGGCTTAGCTGAAAAGAGTGCTTCTTTAAAGGAGGGTTCTTACATTCCTTTGACATTGGTAGCATTAGTATCACCAACTGGTAAGAAGGTCCCATATAACTTCTTGTCTCCATTGATCTTAATAGGTGCCATAGCCAAGTTGAATGGTCCTTCACCATCTTTTGTCACCTGCAAAGCCGAGAAACTCCAATCTGTCTGGTATATAGTGACCCCGCCGTATCTCAAGGGATCATTGACGCTAATCGTCTTTCTAAGAACCTCTTTGCCATTAAGGTCGCGTAGTGAAAGGTCAGAGTGAAATTGTGAGACCTACAATAAGTCAATCAAACAAAGAGTTGTAATTTAATTGTGAATGGTCACAAGACGTAATCAGAGAGCAGAGAAAGCAGAAAATAAACAAAACTCACCTCTCCACTATCGTAATAGTCCATGGTGAATCGGTTAACATGAACTTCGGTATTAAAAGCATCTGTCGGAATTGAGAGAAACCCAACTGGACCTAAGACATCTCCCATGACAAAATTAAGCCCTTGAGGAACTGTGACCGATCCTCTAAAGCTCCCAGTCGCACTAAGTGTTCCACCCACCATGATCAGAAGCATTGCTATGTGTACTCCAATAGGCGCAAATCGACCAGCCAAGCCCTTAAAAGCATACAAAGAAGGACCCTTCCTAAACACCTGCAGAACAAACAAACAGAGAAATTACTACTACAAGACCAAGAAGACAAACCTGAAATTCAAAAGGAGAGAACTGATGCCTAACCTCATATCCATCACCCATCAAAATCACTCCCAAGTCTTGAATAGAAGCTCTTGGAAGAGTATCTGCAAAATCCTGCTTTTTGATTGCCTCATCTGACTTCATAAAACTCCATCTGAAAATTTGTTTTCCCTTAGCAAAGAGCTCCTAAATTACAAAATTGGACAAAAGGAATAAAAAAAAAAAAAGAACAGACCTCCTTGCAACCTTAACCAGAGGTATCTGAGTGGTATAAGTGCAGGCCATAAGTGAAGCTGCTAAGAGAGCCAACATCCCAAGAAAAATAGGAGCAGAGTACATGTGATCCAATCCAAGAGTGAAGATCCATCTCCAAGTGAAGAACCCTAGCACAGGGTTATCCTCTGGGTACTTTTCGAAATAGAAATCAGGTGTTTCACCTTGTTCGATCACAGTGCCTAAAGAAATGAAATTTCATAAGTTTTCAAAGCCAATGCAACAAAACCAAAGGAAAATCCAGAACTTACCGAGAGCCATGAGAGCAGCAATGGTGAACATTTCTGTGATAGCTAGAGGCAAATTAGACAAAACGGACAAAACCTTTCTCGGTAACCTTTTCAGAAACCCTAAGCCTCCGTTTCCTCCTCCTCCTCGGCCGCTGCCACCTCCTCCGACAACCCGATCGCCGGAGCTCTCTCTTTCGGTCTCTTCCGCAACCGGCGGAGCGGAATCGGAAAGCGAAAGGGTCTTCGTGATGCTTCCGCTACTTGCGCTCTTATTCGAAATCGCTTTCCCATCTTGAGGATTCTGAAGCTTGCAATTGGTGATCAGAGAGGCATTTCGAGCTCTGCACAAGTATGGAGAAGGACGAGAAAGAGGAGACTGTGGATTGAATTTGGAAATGTACAGAATCTTAGGGTTTAGTGTTAGCAACATTCTCGAATTTCAAAAAAAAAAAAAAAATCAGCTCAATCTCCTCCTCATTCCTCAGTCTTCTGCTGAGTTTTTTTTTGTGGGGATAAAACGGAGCTTTGGTGGCAATTCTGTTATCATGTGGTTTTTGAAGAAGAAGATGAGATATCGATTTGATCCGAACCGGTTTCATACTATACCGGGCACAATAACCAATTCCCCGGTTTATTCGTTCGGTCCACTCTATCTATACACTCGCCAACAACACAAGTCATCTGTAAGTTACTTGACAAAAACAAAACACTTGTTTTTTTAAAAAAAAAATTATATTATCTTGTATATGATAGATCATCAACAATGGGATAAAATCAAAGATCTCTGATGATGATATGATTTGCTCAATGCGAAGGGGAAAACAAAGAAAAAACAGAAAAAACAGAAGAGAACTTTGATATTGTAAATACACATGACACAGTTAACTAAATCATTCTTCACATCTTTGAATGATGAAGCAACAACATCTTGGCGCCATTGTAGACCAACTCCGCATCATCTGTTTGGTCAAACCAAAACCAAAAGTGTAAACCGGCTCAGATCCGATATAATTAACATACATGTGAGCTAACCGAAACTTAAACAAGAATTCAGACTCTTCTCATTCATATAAAAACAGAATTAGTTCATACCAGACACAAGATCCAACTTGAACTCAGGAGGCACATTGTCATCTGACTCAACCGAAGCTTTAGCCGAGGCAATGCCAACCGCTAGACTCTGGAACAGATCTAAACCATCGCTCAGCGACGCGACTGTACCGCCTACTAGGCAATCACCTGCACCAGTAAGCTTCTTGACTTTGGCTGGGACGGTTGGGAAATGCATTCCGAAAAGACTCGAGCTATGACTCAGTCCTGATTCAGAAAACCGGTTCGGTGAACAAACAGATCGTACCCTTTTGAAGATCCCTCCACTTTTGAGGAACTTTCGGTTTATGTTCACTGCCTTTTTCGGGTTACCCTTGGAGCATAGGAGAGCTCCATTGGAGCCGAGTGTTACAATAACTACTTTAATACCATTTTCAAGAAGAACCAAAATAGCTGGCTTTAGCGCGAGGAATATATCTTCAGGTGAAAGTTTATCTTCCTCTGATTTAAGTGGGTGGAACATATTCCTGGCGCAGAGAGTGTTTGCCATCGCTATGAGTTCGTCTTCGTTTGGTGACACTATCGTTACCTATCAAGAAACAAAACCTACATCCGTTGGCTTGCGAGTAAACATAGAGAAAGAAAAGAATCTAACTTTTCATGAGCATGGAGATATATAACACTCACATACTTGGCAATTGAGGCGATTCTCTGTGACTTTGTGACTGACACGGGCTCAAACCATACAGTAATATTGAACTCTGCAGCCACTTCAAGAAGAAAATCTTTAGGAAGACAGACAAAAAACGATGATTAGACAATCAAACTGAGAAACTATAAGCATTACATTTGCAAGATGCTTCCAAAGCAAGAGTGCTGAGATTTGCATCTATCATAAGAACAGGAGCGGAGCTTATGTTGTGTTCGAACCGCTCGATCCACTCAGGTGTCAGAAACTTTTCCTGCACGAGGTAACATTGTCAATGATCAGAAAAGATAATAGTCATAATCGCTGAGATTAATTAGATGATATTACGGTAATATGAAACAAAAGAAAAGATACGTACTACTGCATCCACACCGGCAACACCAGCAGCAACTTCTCCATTAATGTCATATACAAGCGATACAATGGGAGTACTGATATCTTCACGTCTCAAGATTCCTGCATCATTGACCAATACAAAACTCTGTTATATTCAACCGAAGTGTAACACAAAACTGAGCGTAAAAGAAGTTCGAGGCAATGTCTAACCTTCCGTAGAGAGCTTCCACTCTTTCAATAATACATTGGCTGTGTTATGAATGAAAAGACAAATTAAGCTCCCGAGAAACGGTTAAGAAAGAAAATGAAAAAAAGAAGACTCATCAATGACACTATCGATAAACATACCTGGACCATCGATCCCCAAAGTACCAATCATAAAAGGTCTTATTCCAAGCTTGAAGATGCATTCAGTTACATTTCTTGCTACACCACCAGGTGCAAACAAGACCTTATGATAAACACACAAAAAAACATAAGAAGCCTATGTAATAAGCAAAACAACTACAGAAGTTTAAGATGTTAATTACTCCATCTCGATGCTACTCAAGATCGTCACCAATACATAATAAAAAAGTTGCACGCACTTGGGGCTAACAAGATCGTTGACTTCTCAAGATTTCAGGAAAACCAAAGGGACGCAAATCGCGACCGATCCGTAAATAAAGAATTTTTCTTTTTGTTCTTTTTCAAATTCGATTTGATTGGATTTGACCGGCAAGAGAAACCGAAGAAAAAGTCAAACAAAAGAGAGACTTATGAGAAGCCAAGTTCAGAAGAAAAGATCGTGAAAGAATGTGATTCAACTTACTTGGCCAGGGACGGTGGTTCCGGAGACTGGTGCAGTTGAAGGCTTGGCGTGAACATCCAGAACTAGCGCACCGATTATGACGGGCTCCGTTGGTGATGAACCGTCGGAGACATCTCCCTCTGCGACTTTCATCATCTTTTGCCGATTCTCTCGCTGACTCACTAGTCACTAGTCTTTAGACAGATTGATCTGATTTTTTTCTCTCTACTTATATTATAGTATGTCACATATATTAATATATAAAAGTTGAAGCTATAGTGCTATAAGGATGTCCACGTAGGATTTTAGTTTTAAAATAATCAATAGTATCATTCCACATCAACATTTGAAGCTATAGTGCTCTAAGGATGTCCACGTAGGATTTTAGTTTTAAAATAACCAATAGTATCATTCCACATCAACATTTGAAGTGAATAAAGTTTCTAAATTTTATAATTGTATTGTTAATAGAAATATCTATAGATAAGGAAATTATCTATAAGTTTATATTAAACAAAAAATTAACTTAATATTAGATTATGAAACTTACTAATTTAAAATATAAGATAAGGAAATTATCTGTAAATTTTTATTGAATAAAAGATCAACTTAATATTAGATTAGAAAACTTTTTAATTTAAAATAATTATCTCATTTGTATAGTTAACTCTATATAATCTACAATGGTGACAAAAAAATTAGAATACATTTATTAAAAAACTACATATAATAATATTAAAAACAAATAGAGAAAATAAGAAACATATCTACAAATTTAGCTATAGTGCTCTAAGGATGTCCACGTAGGATTTTAGTTTTAAAATAACCAATAGTATCATTCCACATCAACATTTGAAGTGAATAAAGTTTCTAAATTTTATAATTGTATTGTTAATAGAAATATCTATAGATAAGGAAATTATCTATAAGTTTATATTAAACAAAAAATTAACTTAATATTAGATTATGAAACTTACTAATTTAAAATATAAGATAAGGAAATTATCTGTAAATTTTTATTAAATAAAAGATCAACTTAATATTAGATTAGAAAACTTTTTAATTTAAAATAATTATCTCATTTGTATAGTTAACTCTATATAATCTACAATGGTGACAAAAAAATTAGAATACATTTATTAAAAAACTACATATAATAATATTAAAAACAAATAGAGAAAATAAGAAACATATCTACAAATTTCTAATAATAAAGAGTTAACTTAATATTATATTAAAATTTTTTCATAATTTAAGATAATTGTCTCAATCGCATAATTCACCATATATAACTTAGAATAAGTATTGTTGACCAAAAATATAGATCAAATATAATAATGAAACAATTTCTGTATAGGTTTATTTCTTAGTTAGAGAATGGTTTTAGTGAAATATTATACTAATAAGATTGACATTATATGCCTTTTAAGCTTACTAAATTAGCCAATTAAATATTGTACTAATAAATTATCATTATATACTTTTAAAATTTTCTATATTAGCTTTTAAATAACCAACTAAATATTCCAAATTTTCATCTTAAGTTAATTGTATTTTTGTATATTTTTTAGTAATTAGAAAAAGTTTTTAAATCCTGAAAAACTATTATAAAAATGAAAAATTATAATGAAAGATTCTAAAAAAAAAAAATCATTAAATGATATGGAATTGTAATTGTGAAAAGAAAATTTATATCACGGATATATAAAATTTTATATTTCTAGAGCTTTAATTGATTTTCGTTTTTTTATAATTTAAATCTAAATATCATATATTTTAACCTTTTAGCATTTGAATATAATTGATATGAGATTATGTTAAAAATATATATATTTCAATCAATCTTATAATTATTTAATAAATTGTTATACAATAGATTATGCAGTATTGTAATTAATTGTGAAACTAATAAAAAAATTGTTCATTCACTTCACTTGCTTTTCAAATGCTTCTAAAAGTGATTTAGTTATCATTTCTTTCATATAAAATTAGATTAAATGTAATAATTTAAATCAAAATATTTAGTTATTGTTTTTTGATAATCTTTAATAATTTTCGATTTATTACAAAAAAAAAAAAAACAGAACCTATTGATAACTGAATATAACAAGTTATAAGACAAGTTTAATGATGAATCTAACGACTAGAATTGAGTAAGCTATTGATAGTTTTAACATTAGAATTAGAGCCACTTAACCAAAAAAAGAACATATTAAGTTTATAATATTTATTAGGAGATTTGATGAATTTTAAAAAGTAAAATAATAAGAGTTCTTTATGAGCTTCAGAGAAAAAAATATGTTGTGATAAAAAAAATTATTGGACCATGTTTTAGAGTGTTTGCATTTAGTTTAATCGTTATATGATGTACTAACAAGTATCACTAACTTCTTAAATTTAAAGTTTGTTAACATGATTGGATTTTATTCTGGAAATTGAAATTTTTCTATAAAGTTAATATTTCACAGTAAAATTTAAATACCACTTTTTTAAACATTAGAAATTCTAAAAATCTAAAATATTAAATTGCATTATTCTATTTAAATTATGCCGGTTTTGTAAAAATATTTTAGTTTTATAGAGTTAGTTGAGAATTATATAGATTTTGATGTGAGTATAAAACTATAATTCTTTTCGTAGTTTTTTTAAACAAATATATAATTAAAAATGTTTCAAATAAGAAAAATAAAATATTTTTTAAATGGCAATTTTGTATTTCTAGGTAGCTTTGAGAGGTTAAAATGTTTGACTCGAGTCTAATATACAAGTATTTATAAGATGTAATATATACGTTGAAAAATAACTTATAGATAAATGATAACGAATTATTCACAAAAAAATATTGTCATTACAAAAATGTTATATTTCATTTCTTAAAACATAAGAAAATTTAGAAAAGAGTTTCTATGATGTAAAATATACAATTAATAAATATAAACTAGAATATTGTTAAATATACGGAAAAAAACTATAAATTATTTATTAAAAATAATTCAAGTGACAAATATGTTAAATACAAAATTATGTAAATAGATGATTCATTGATAATATATAAATTTAGTGATTAAATATAATATATTATACTAATGTGAATATAAAAATAATATTTCAACGAGTATTATTGTTTTTATGTTTTCATAAAAAATTATTAAAAATTTCCCACGCGTAGCGTGGGTGAAAAACCTAGTTAATAATAATAATAATGTACTTATAATTTTATATATTATGCTATTTTTTATGAGAACACCAATTTATTAGCTAGCAAAAAGGTGAAGAGATAAATTTCTCATTCCATTCCAATAGATTTCATGGTAGGCCTTCTAAATCTTGTGGAGCTCATCTTTACTTTTCAGCCCTGTCTTCTTGGTCTATGCAACAAGGTATTGTTAACTTGTTCTTTTGTAGAATCATCTCTATGTAATGGTTTTGTATCGTGTCTTTCACTGAAATTGAAACATCCTCTTTGCTGATTTCTTACAGTGGAGAAAGCGGCATCGGTCTTCAGCTTAAAGTTGGATAATGGACACAAATTACTTTGTCCGTGGATTGAGAAAATTCATGCGAAGAAACGCTTTCGGAGTTTCCTTCATTAATGACACCGCAGGGTTTATTCGATATACATGAAGAACGGTCAGAAGCTTTACTTGAGCTCTCAGACCTATCGCAACTGCATGTGGCGACACGGCAGGCGTATATATGTACTCAAACAGAATCCCTTATCAATCATGCATGTTGGAGCGAGTCCAGCTCAACTGTTCTACCAGGTTTGGCTTGCGTTCAAGGAACCTCAAGCTAACGCAGAACACTTTTGCAAATCTTGTTATTGTATCGGCCTTTGCATAACATGTCCGTGTTTTGCTTACAGGGGTACTTTTATGATTTTGGTTAGGGATGTTATGGTGGGTAAAAAAACCCTACCCTAGGTTTAAACCTGAATATCCATTAAAAACACAGATTTGAAATATTTAGTTTGTTAAAGTTGTAAAATCACCAGGACAGAGGAGAATTCAAAATCACCTACCTAAACACACAGAGAATTCAAAATCACCAGGACAGAGGAGAAAACCAATCGTTACTAAACAAAAAATTGTAGGAAAAGGAAAAAAAAAATGCAGAAAACCCCTAAGGTATCCGAAACCCAACACTATAAGCTCGATTGGGTAAATGAAAAAACAGGATTTACCCATTTTTAACCCGGCAAATTTTATATTAAACGAGTAGGTTTCGATTTCAGAAACTTATCAAAATTTAAGGTATCCTATGGGTAAAAACCCATCTTTAAATTCTTAATTTTGGTAGAATAGGATGGTCCTTAGTCTATTGTGCCTCTATCAATATCGTTCACTTTGGTCAGTCCAGAGAACAAAAATATGGCAAATAATTCTTCCCAGTTCAAACCATTTCGTTCATATGTTATAATTAGCTTACGAACAGTTAATTGATGACCAGCTTGTTTATTGCATCCTTTCCTTTCTGAGAGGTATTTGGTATGTTTTTGACTCGTTGATGGTCATAATAGATAATACTAAGACCTATCAATCAGTCATATAAGGCACCAAAGAGGACGCTTTTACTAATGGTAGATCCAAAAATATTGTGCAGGTAACTTGTCAAAGATGATTTCAGGTGAACGTGTCCTCTCTGCTGCAGCACATGATGCATGGAAAAGTTAAGATGTACGTGGGATGTCCATCAAACCGATATATTCATCCTAGATTTGTTGTTATCTCTCTTTCTCTTTTCTTGCCTACCATTTATTTTTTCTGTCGATCAAGATGCAACGAGCGTCGTTCATTCATGGATAATGCGGAGTCATATTCGATTTTGAAAAGAAATATGCATGCATAGTTTTGTTTTTGTCACCATCATCAACATGCACTTCTATTAACCAACGTCTAACAAAAGTGCCACTTTTTTCTTCCAGAGACTAACATAAGTGTCTAAAAGAAGAACACAAACAAATCAACGAAAACTCAAACATCTCAAAGCAAGAAATGTCTCCCCCATCCACTTGACAATCGATTTTTTACTTGCATTTTGGTTCTAAAGCAGACAACATCGTAACTGATATAAAACCAATGCTGCGTGGGATCCAGTATCGAAACATGCAGGATTAGGCTGGATTTGCACGAATGAATTGCAACAGACCAAAAGAAAGCAGAGTGCTTTCGAACCTTTTGTTCCTCTGGCGATTCTTTCTGCACTCAGGAACACCAAGGAGTTAGGTATCTCCTCAATCTACCTACTCTCTGATGCTCAGGTTCTAATCCGAGAAATTTCAAACACAAGAGAAAAGTCAAGAAGATCTTCGGATTACTCACTGATATTCAAGCTCTTGTTGCATCCTTTTCCTCTGTAAGTTCTATAACTATTCCTAGATCGTACAGTCTATTTCTCTTTCGTCAAACCATCAGATTAGAAGTTAAGGTTCTGATGCAGATGTAGAGAGATATATTGAAAATCTTACAGTATATTGATAATTTCCTTTTTTTTTTGGAACTCTTTGATTTTTACTTCAGAATCAGAACCTAAAACACTTACAAACTAAAACATGATTCAATTATGGTTCTATGTATCACATGTTTATGAATTTTTATTCTATTTCACTATTTATATTTACCTCAACCGAAATAAATTTAAATATATTGATGAATTAAGTTTGGCGTGCGTGAATATATATATATATATATATATATATATATATATGTTGGGTTCATGATATCTATACCGTCTGAAAGTCTACAATATATATCATGTGATATTTTGTGAACTTTCATGTTGTCGCGAAAATCTTCATTTCGTTCGTTTTCACTAGATAACAAAGCTAGTATTTGAGCTTAAAGATTTTGTAAAATGTGCAATTGAACTGTCTCATGCATACCACACAAATAAAATAAAATAAAAACGGGATTAAAGCTTGTCCTTTTATTTTCTTATGGGTTTGCCATACTCCGCATATCATAGTAAACGACAATTGTGTATCTCCATCATCAATATGAATTTGAAGTCATATTGATGAAATTGATAGAGATATAAACGATTATTATTACATTAGTTAAATTCATCATAAGAATTTGTTTAAAAAATATTTGCAATAATTGTGCTAATTCTTAGAGATAATATCACCAAGATTCTTGATTAAAAAGAAAAAAAAACCACAAATTTGAAACTACCCAAGAGCATTTGGCATGTGCAGTATTCAACAGCATGCACTTGAATTTATTTATGAAGATAAGAAACGGCAGAGAAACCTCTAAACCGATGAAAAAAAACACCAATAACAATAAGCCTTGCTAATTATTATATAACCAGACATAGTTATTAAGCAAGCAGATCATTCATTTTTTAAAATTCACCAATTATCATAGCCATAAACTCCTCAAAGTTCAGATAACCATCACCATCTGCATCAGCAGCTTTAACCATCTCGGCACATTTTTCTTCCGTGCAATCCTTCCCAAGCCCAGTCATGGCCTCATGGAACTCAGTGGACGTTATCTTTCCATCAAAATCAACATCACAGAAATCAAAAGCTTCCTTCAACAGTTTGTCAACGCACGAAGTAAATTCGTCAACGTTGAGCTCACCGTCACCGTCCATGTCAATCTCCTTGAACAATTTTGCAATTTCTTCCTCACAAATGTTCTTCGAGAAACCAAGAACCGCTTCACGAAACTCGTCCAATGAGAGTTGACCGTTTTTGTTCTTGTCAAACTTCTCAAAGATTTGTCTTGCAGACATTTTTTATTGTATGCTTTGCTTTAGACTTCTTTTGTGAAATGTGACTCACTTTTCTCTTGCATTTATAGGGGTTGACAACCCTAAACCAAAAATCTATAAAAATCTGATAGTCCCATGAATGATTAATTGAAAATGAAATATTATAGAAAATAAGAAAAAGTTGAAAGAAAAAAATTAAAAAATTAGGAAATATTTGGAAATATATGTAAATCTTATCCTACCAAATGGATTTGTTTCATGTTTTTACTAATATTAGTTCATTGTATCTCATAATAACATAGTGTATAGCTAAAGTAAGTGGACCCATCCAGAAGATTATTAACATTTACACTTTCTCATAAAAAAGGAATTATATATCAAGTCTAGAAAAAAAAAAATGTTTCTTGTAATATTTTTCTCCAAAGTTGGATGGATTTGCTTAAACACATGTTAAGTTGTAATTTAAACTATGAAAGTCAAATCTTCAAATATTAGGAAAAATAATAGATTAATGCAGAAGAAAAATACTAAATAAATATATTTTTAAAATATAATATACAAAATGTGAAAGAAACATATCTTTCAAAAATTTATAAATAAATATGAATATGTATCACACTTATCTTATAATGTGGGTACATTTTTGATTTACTAGGTTAAAAATATTTTTCAAAATTAATGTTAGAAGAATCTTAATTAAAAAATTTGAAAACGAATCATTTTATTTGGATTTAGGTTGATAAAGTTTATAAAATGTACCCAAGTACTGTTAGCTCTAGCTCGACGACGAAAATATTAATGAAAAGTCCCAAAAAATTATAGACTAAAAGTTACGTTTGAGACAGAGATGCAAAAGGAGTTCTTAGTTATCTCACTAGTTTTACCTGGTTAACTAAATCGTTCAAGATTTTTTTTATATTATTGACAAAAAGTGACATTGGAGACAAAACTGTATTACATGTTTTAATCTCAAATTTTGGAGTTCGGAAAACCTCGAGTTGAGATGGATGGATCCTCATGTTTTTTAGGTCAAGTAAACTAATGGAGTGGTGTGACGAATTGATAGTTAGTGATATTGTGTCATTTACTACTTCAAAATTCAAAAATTCAAGAGCAGGAGAACATGTTACTAGCAATTGTAAACGAGATGGCCCAGCTAAGAGAATCACTTGATTTGGTAAGAAGCTGCGATTTTTGGCTTTGCTAAATTCCATCTCATGTTTTTTTTTTTTTCACAATTGTGTTACAAGGAACAAGACTGTCCCAAGACAAGAGACAAACAACTATTGCACTTCCGCCTCATTTGGTACATTTGCTATTTGTCAACGATGCCTGCAGAAATTTCATTGATCCATCTAATAGAAGTTAACCCCACAAGCTAGAATCCATGTTTGTCTCTTCCTTCTGTATTATCTTTTCTATAACTGATACCATTCAGTATGAGTCAGAAATTCACTTGAATTAGGCAAGAATGCATTATCTTTTTTTTTTTTTTTTTGAAAGGAAAAAGGTGGTTTCACCTCTTTGCCGGGCCCCGGAGCATTGTAATATGGTTCCCTCCCAACGGGAATCGAACCCGAGTGGCGGAAGTCTCAGCCGAGATCCCTTTACCACTGGGCCAACTCAACGTTGGTAGAATGCATTATCAAAGGTATCACACTTCTGTTCTAGCTTCAAACGTTGTCATCTCTACTAGATATGGACTTAGCATATTTAGGATATGAGAGAGACATACATTCTGTGAAGCAAAAAGTATCATACCCATCCTTTGTCAATTGTTTTGAGTCCATATGTAGTTATTTCCATGATTGAAGATGACTAGACGTGTGTATGCAAGGTTAGCCAAGTAAATGATCATAACTTACATTGCTCACTAATTGTGAAGGTTGATCTAAAAACTGGTGCCTAGCGTCTCTGGCTGCTTTTGGAGGAGTCATGTGGGTAGTGGTATGCCATAGCCGCGTCTTTTTGTTGAAGATTGAACCTTTGATCAATCCTGCTGAAAAGAAAAAAGAAATCAGTAAGAAGATGAAAAAGAAAGAGAAGGTATAAGAAACGCAGAAGCGAATAAAGGAAGAATCAAGTTGAAGTCAAAGAGAAGTTATGTCCTAGTTACACGATCAAATTGGTGTTGCTTGGTTATAAGCTAACTAAGTTAAGTTAGAGTGCTAGAGCAGTTAAGAGTTGTTAGGAGTTGTTAGTGGTTAAAGTCAAGTTGTTTAACTTTGCTTGTAAGTCATCTATCTAGAAGTAAGGCTTAACTGGAGTAGTTAAATCAATTGGTCTAAGAGTGTGTGTGTGTGTTATAAATATGTATATGTGTAATGTTGGAACTGGCATCCGATTCTAATAAGAAAAAGAGTTGGATCAAAGTAACAATGTAGAAATTAGCTTCTCCCTTCTCTCTTTCAGGGTCTTTGTATCTAAGACAGAGAATCAAACAAGAGAGATAGAGAGATTCAGAGAGAAACTCTGCTCAAGTGAGAGAGAGAGCTGAGTAAACAGAGCCAAAGAGAGATAGAGAGAAAGAGAGTTGGCACAAACCAGAATCTGTTCCAACAAGAAAACAAAGCAAGATTGAAAGAGTTAGAGTTCAGGTCTGAGACTCTGGATTCTGAAATCACAAGACTGTAAGCTTTTTTTATTTCTTTTACTTGTCGGATTGTTGGAATGTTAAGTTATATCAATGTAAACGTTGTCAGAAACTAGAGATGTGTTGAATACTTGAATTACTTCAAAACTTCACTTTTCATACTGACACGCGGGCCAACCGCAAAAAAAAAAAGGGATTTGACATCCTTTTCTAAACTGCCGCCCGCAACGGACATAAAAATAATAACCCCTTTTTTTTTTTTGTTGGGAAACTGAGATCTCAGGACAAAATAAAAGAATCACACTCGGACTTGCCGAGGCCAAGAACGACCAGCAATATCATCGTTTAAAAGCAAAGTTACATCATCAGGCACCAAATCAAACGTATGTAAACCCAACTGATGAGTTAACCTTTTAACTAACTCATTAGAGATATAAAACACATGATAAATTTGATTAAATTTTATAGTATATTTTCGCTAATAGTAAAAACAAAATAAATGGAATTAGTATTTTATAAAGGATTATCATTAGAGATCGAAACAAAATAGATTAAATTAGTTTTTAAAAATGATTAAAATAAATGTATTGTTCTTGAAAATTTGTAAGAGAAAAATTGTTATTTGTAAAAAAAAGATGCTAAAATGGAATTAGTATTTTATAAAGGATTATCATTAGAGATCGAAACAAAATAGATTAAATTAGTTTTTAAAAATGATTAAAATAAATGTATTGTTCTTGAAAATTTGTAAGAGAAAAATTGTTATTTGTAAAAAAAAAAGATGCTAATCTGTAAAATTGATGAAAATATGGTTTCTAGTAATCTTTTTAAAAATAGCCCTATAAAATAGTAAATAAAATTTGTCTCTTAATTTCCATAATTGGCTAATATTTAACTAGTGATTTTTTATTTATTTTTTTAGGTTGGATTAGAATCGAGTTATTTCAATTGTACTATTTCTTTTTCGGCAAGTGAACAACTTGAAAAGTGTGATTCGTGAGATTAAGGCTTTTAAAATAGAGAGAAATACCGAATGTCTTATACTCCCTCCGTTTTTTTGTTTTTGTCGTTTTAGGATTATGAACACATATTAAGAAAATATTTAATTTATTAGGTTTTTTTTAAAAAAAAAACACATCATTACTTATCTATCTAAATACAATTCAATCAAGTAAAACAAACTGCAAAATACAAATGTTTTAAAACATAGAAAAACAATAAATTTTACATTAAAAATGAAAACATCATCTAATTTAGAATAAAAAATTCAATAAAACGTCAACTGTTAAAAAAAACGGAAAGAGTAATATTTTAGTAATTTGATTTTCTAAAAGAACTTTTGGATTTGTAGATCAAATATCTGAACTAAAACTACTTACAAAATTAAGCATGATCTAATCGTAAGTGAACAACTTGAAAAGTGTGATTCGTGAGATTAAGGCTTTTGAGATAGAGAGAAATACTGAATGTCTTATACTCCCTCCGTTTTTTTTTTTTGTCGTTTTAGGACTATGAACACATATTAAGAAAATATTTAATTTATTAGTTTTTTATATAAAAAAACACTTCATTACTTATCTATCTAAACACAATTGAATCAAGTAAAACAAACTGAAAAATACAAATGTTTTAAAACATAGAAAAACAATAAATTTTACATTAAAAACTGAAAATGTCATCTAGTTTAGAATAAAAAATTCAATAAAACATCAACTGTTAAAAAACGGAAAGAGTAATATTTTAGTAATTTTATTTTCTAAGAACTTTTGGATTTGTACATCAAATATCTGAACTAAAACTACTTACAAAATTAAGCATGATCTAATCGTAAGTGAGCAACTTGAAAAGTGTGATTCGTGAGATTAAGGCTTTTGAGATAGAGAAATTACCGAATGTCTTATACTCCCTCCATTTTTTTATTATGTCGTTTTAGGACTATGAACACATATTAAGAAAATATTTAATTTATTAGGTTTTTTTTTTAAAAAAAAACACATCATTACTTATCTATCTAAAGACAATTCAATAAAGTAAAACAAACTGAAAAATACAAATGTTTTAAAACATAGAAAAACAATAAATTTTACATTGAAAATTGAAAACGTCATCTAATTTAGAATAAAAAATTCAATAAAACGTCAACTGTTAAAAAACGGAAAGAGTAATATTTTAGTAATTTGATTTTCTTAAGGAACTTTTGGATTTGTACATCAAATATCTGAACCAAAACTACTTACAAAATTAAGCATGATCTAATCGTAAGTATTTTAAGCCACTAGAGAAGAAAATGTACAAAAGATGCCGAGGACATGTAATTTTCCATATCTACACCAGTTTGGAGGATATACGATCCAAGAAAATCGTTGTTGTTAGGGGTGGGGTTTCATGAAAGTGAGCAGCTAAATCTTTCATAGTTCGGAAGTTTATGACCATACTCAATGTTTGAGCTTTGACCTCAGGCGTACCGTTCAGTCTTCGTGAAAGGATGGATCGACATGAAACTTCCTTCAGGTTTTTGAACCAAAGACTTTAAGGTTTCAAGTCCAGAGAAAGGAGGGGCTTGAGCCAGTCGAGGTTTTCCTCATTTACAGCAGAGAAGGCCAGAGGCAAGGTAACCCGGTTCTTTCTAACCGGCGAATCAGGTGAGGATTCTAGTAACTGGGGGGAGCAGAGGCAAAGGGAAGCCTTAGAAGAAGAGAAGAGGGAGAGAGTGCTGGACCAAGATTCTCAGAGGTAGCGATTAGGGTTTGAGAAAAATCGGATTGTGCAAGCTTAACACATGCTGATATAATTCTATCATTTTATGTATAACATCGTTCTCTGGTGCTCTGGAGAATGTATGATTAGTGTAAAAACCATGTGGATGAGTTTTATCATCAATGAATCAAATATATTAATAGCTTCCACCTCAAGTTACCGAAAACCATCACACGACAACACTCCTACCTTTCTCTCTTTTGTGCATACCAAAACCCTAAGAGAACGAAAAGAAGATGGAAACAAAAAGAAAAACTCAGTTCCTCTACTTGAAAAAAACTACCAGTAGATGAAAAACTAATCCGGATGGTTTTTACCTGCAAATTATGCAACTCTGATTTACGATAATCAAATTCCTCATTTTTTTGTTCTTGGTTTACTTCTCAATGCCTTGTTGCAGATACTGAATCAAGTCGTATCCAGCAGTAGTCCACTTGTTATAGGCGTCGGTACAAACATGGATCATGAAGTGTGCAGCTTCGCGCTCGCTCATCTCTGGGTGAAATCTTTTCCTAAGGTTACCGATTGGATCTCCTCTGCTAAAGCAAGGCAACCCACTGTCTAGCATCATTTGCACCGTGCTTATGATACCGTCCATGTACCGGCGAGCAGCTAAGTATCCTTTGACGCACAAGCTTTTTTTATGCACAAAGAAATAGAATTATCTCTCAGAACGAACATGTTTTTAAGGAGAGAGGCTTCGATAAAAAATTTTAGAAATTTACCTCACAAATTGATGCCATGTTTTGCTTTTCATAACACCTGAGGGATCTAGCAACTGAGTCATTTCGTGGCTCAGTTTGAAGTGAGCACTCTCGAACCGCATGTTTCCACCAGGTGAAGTTTCCAAAATGAAACCAAAGTCGATGTGGACAAGTCTTCCCACGCTGCATCAGCCCAACACATTGTAATGTTATTTTCATGAAATTTCCCACACTATACAATATCGTCCATGGAGAGTTTTTGATACAATTTTTTTCCAAAGATCGAAAGCAAAGCGAAGAATCGGAAACATACTCGTCGAAGAGGAGATTTCCGTTGTGTCTATCTTTGGGTTGGAGTAAAAGACTAGCCACAGCATAACCGGCACTGCTGATGAGGAAGTTCTCTCGTGCTGTTTCAAAGGTGGTTGAGCCGACGGGTCCATAGTCTTGTTGAAAAATCTCATACAAGCCCCCGTCGGTTGTTTCACCCATTTGACTTCTGCTTCGTGTATTAGGCACAACCTGTTGTATAGAAAAGGAAAGACATACAAGAAAAAAACGTATGAGCCTTCTCAACATATAGGTATATCCATTTGATGCATTTACCACCACATCTATTTTAACCAGCAAGAGAAATAAGTTCAAAGATTAAGTCATTTTAGACTCAGTTTACCTCAATTATTCCCCTCTCAGCACCAGTTGGGAGTACTCCATATGGAAATAGATAAAGGTTAAGACCAACCGCTTGAAATATATCTCTAAGAAGAGATATCACTTGAAGGGCAAGAACATCTTGTCGGCAATCATCTCCAACCTGAATACATGAGCTAATCAGACTCAAAGTAAATACCACCTAACTACGCTGGTTTTCTATAGAGTTTAACAAGTGGAAGAGCATGACAGGCAAATTGATTTACATTCTTGGGTACTGCCAAATACTACAATAATTAAGAAACATATAATAATAGCTTTCATGTCGACCTACAAACTTAGCAAAATTGTTTGAAAATCATACGAAGGCTTACCTTGAAAATGCAAGCCTGTGGTTTTACATCATTATGGTCACCTTCACGATCAACAACGTTAAAGGTTATCATGATAGGGACTTTGGCAGCTGATTGTAAGGGTATCCCACTGTCTACACGGATACCCCTAACAAGCTTGCAAGGCGCAGTTGGCAAATAAAGGTCATCTCCCTGCATTTCAATTTTCTCTAACTCCCTGCCATAAATAAGTATTACATTAACCTTGCGTCTAAAAAATACAATGACACGATCATGATCTAAGAAAGATAAAATTCTACCTCCTGATACCGGCTCTGCGTTCTTCTTTTGGAAGAGGAAATAGCACCCCCGAAATAGATGTAACCTTGTCAAAGAAGTCAAACTCTCTAGTGAACATGTCCAAGGCACTGGGAGTGAAACCATCAATTATATGCTGCCGAACCTCTGGCAAAATTTCTTGGAACGATGCATTCTGAAATATTACAGAAGCAACAGCTGAGCTCAGATTTTTAAAGCCGACCAGTCCACAGCTACAGAACAAAGTTCTACCTCCATCTCCGTCTAAACGACCTACTCTCTGTCTCACTACATCTTTTGTCAAAAAGATACTTTCTAAGAACCAACTCATGCTACTACAAAACTATAAGCATTCATGAAACCCATTTTCAATCTTGGAATTATGTGTTTATAACCAGCGGTCAGCATGCCGAATCACGAATAATTTCAGCATTGTATAACATGTGAAGAATAACCTAACCAGAAGACTTTGCAGATGTTTTCTGCAGGAGACCATATATTGCAACTCGGGATACTGTTTTCCACAGCTATGGCCAGTAGATTGTACTAGTTGGCAATGCTTTTTAATATTGTGAAAGATCGTTAAGCTACCTATCAACGGTAAAATATATATTCTACTAGCCAAACAGTAGTAAGATGCTGACTCCACATAGAAACTAAGACCAATGAAATATAAGCAGAAAAGGATAATAATGATCAAACCTTATCGATAGAACCCTCCTTTGGTGTCTCCTGAACAGACTCACCCTGGCATTATAAAAGAAATTTGAAAATTAACAAATCTCCGCAAAGGTTTCAAGCAGAAATAAGATCTTGTAAAGTCCACTAAGTTAATTTACCTGCAAATGCCAAATGAGAATATGGGCAAATATGTCGCTTCTTTGGGTAGCTCTGAGAAGATACCCTTCAACCAACCTCTGCATTCAAAAATAAATCAAAATGTTAAACATCTTAGAAACAAGGAAACAGGAAAGAATTCAAGTAAGGCATCACACAATATCCAGCCCCACTAGAAGTGTAGTTTCGATCAAGTTTGAGGATACTGTAACAAGAAAAACCGCGAGCAATCAAAAGGATTGAATTACAAAAAGACTAGACATGGGTTTACGTGAGATTGATAATCAAATACAAATTAAAAGAAAATAGGAAAATAATTTAATTTAGATAAAAGACCAACAAAAGAAAGATTTTATGGGCTCGTAATTCCTTTTCTCGCACTATGGTTGGATAAATGCAGAATTTCTATTTCTGAGACTGAAAATACGAATATATAAACACTTCAATGACTGCACTGAAAAAGCAATGTGATCAACTTCACGTATTATGATGTGCCTTTAATAAATCTAATAAACACAAACCGAATGATATAATACAAATAGCTTAGTCCCCAAGTTGCTTATAGAGACTATGTATTTTAGATAAGACTTACCCCTTCATCATAGCGCAGAGACTGCACCAACTGGGGCATGAAGAAAGTAACTCGGTCAGGAGGGTAGGACTCCAAAACTCTTAGGACATATGCCATGACACGTGGATGTCCTTTATAAGAAGGAGCGAGGAACTCGAGAGCCTGTGTAATTGAACAAGCAGCCCAGTGTGGTAGCTGCTGCAACAGCACTGAGTTCTCTTCAACATTTTTGGGTGTAACAAAATACGGCAATGCCTCAGGAATTGTACGGAGATCTACAATATGTGTCTGCATGAGAGGGTACCAGTGAGAAATCTCATTAAACATCAGTCGATCAATAAAAAAATAGCCATAACATTAAATGGTATTTTTCATACCAAGAGGTCCAGAGCAATAACATTAAATATACAACCCTAGCAATCTGATTCTTAACACAAAGTTCAATCCCTTCAATAAATTACTCAACTAGAAGTACCATGGCTGACTTTTTCGCAGTTGTGCCATGCCTCACTGAATTTAGCCCTCTCAAACTATAAAATCGCAAGAGATCTGTCTTTCTACAGTCTAAGAGGAGTAGCATCTGTAATGTCATACCTGAACAAGCTGAGTGACTTCGGATTTCACAGCAGCATTTGCCGGAAATCTAGAAGCGAGAGATAAAGCAATGCGAGGGTCCACTGAAAAGGCGGTTTTAGCATGTTCGGTCCATTTTTCAGAGCTTATTTTTAGCCGCGAATATGGACTGTCCCTGTACATCAGTTACACTTGGAAGAATGAATATCATGTACGTCAAAGAAAACTAATGAGAAGTGAAAGCGTCATGAAAGGAAACCAAGTTTTACTTTGAACTAATAGGTTGTGCCCATACGTCAAGCCTGTCAGCTTCATGCTGGCAGAGCATTAAAAGCAACTGCTTCCTCTTTTCTTTTCCCACAGTGTAGTTGTCCATCTCGCCCCAGACGGGATGATACTGATCGGTCTGTAGACATGCAGCCAAAATAAATATCATATTTTGCAGTCAAACTATGTTACCGGGAGAAAATAGAAAAAAAAATTGCAGAGGGTTACTGTACCACATCAATCAAGTTCCCACTTTCACGAGGTTTTCCTTTGGAATCAGATTGACTTAAATCCGATAGCTCGTTTGACAAAAAGTGAACAAAAACTGAAACAGATAGAGCCTCGCTTTGACAAAAATTCGGTATATTTACATCATACCACTCTGGCTGATGAGCAAACCAGCCTAAAGAAGTCCTGGAACAAGTAAAAAGAGAAAATTTCTTATTGACGTGGACAAAAATAAATAAAGGTATAACAGAGATAATAAAATTAGCCTAAGCAACATTAAGCCATTTGAAAACTGCGGGACATGCCATGAAAACGGCTAAGATTAACATAAAAGCCAAAAATATAGCTACCTTCAGTTTTCCCTCAGCCTATGATATAGCTATTTACATAGCAGACACTAGCCCAAACAGTTCAATGCATTGTGCAATGGAAATTCATGTTAAATAAATCCTAAGGCGGCCAAAACACCAAGAGGGCATATGAACATTCATACATAGTCCAGAAAAGAAAGTAAAAAAAAAAAATACGTGCCGGCAGAAATCATAGACGCGGGATGAGAGATCTCCATAAAGAAAGAATAACAAAATGTATGATGCAACAAAAAACAATGACTCATATAAAAAAAACAATGGGTTTTAGCAAAAGTTGACCTGTAGATTCGATCTTCCAATAGCTGGAGTCCCGATCTGAATTTCTGCATATTGACTTGTGTTTGGCATGAGCAGAACTTCAGTCCAAGGAGCATCAAAGAAAAAAAGGTACCCGCAGCTGCAGGGTGGCGAGTAAAGCACCACTCAAGGTCTGTACTCCGTTGTAACATCCGACCTAGAAGCAAGAGTTGCTCCGTACTATTATGTCGAACAACCTAAAGAAGCATTTTGTGATGAGAATCTCACTCAATATATTTATATGCTTCCTTAATGATCAGTAAGACAAATTCCTAAGTGAAACGAAATTACTCCAAGCCCACAACTTTGTTGCCTAAGGTCTTTCACAGAAAAGTGATGACTCAACTAGTATTATAACAAAGATCAGCACAATTAACACTCTGGATCGTGTCAACCAATTACTAAGAAGAATTGAGGTGATCCACCTAATGAGTTTCGTCTGGATAAGAAAAAGTAGAGAGATAAATCCTAACCTCAAAACGATCAATTAAAAATCCAAGCCACAGTCTGTGAGCGACTATTTGGTCAACAGGATCACTTTCAGGTGACCTTTCTGGTTCCCCAGGGGCGAGATGAGGTCTCAATTTTGCAGCTGGGCCAGAGTATCGCACATCAGACGCAAAAAGTCCTCGCTTTGTATCAATTGTCCATATCCATGCATCAACAAGCTCGGCAAGGACAAGGGATACAAGTTGAGGAGCAGCAGAAACCAACCAGGTCCAAATAAAAATTCCAGTTTCCATAGCATCTGGAGTAGATATATATGCTGGACACCAACAAAGGAGGCGCAGTAGTTGAGAAAAGCCTTCCACATTTGTTTTTGACTCAGCACCCTGATGCAACAATAAGAGAGATTAGAATTACAGCACGTAGTAGCTGGTAGATACCACATACATGTGCTCCTCAACCCATCTCTGTTCTTGGTTAGAAAACCTTACCAGGTTTGACAGAAGTAGTGCAGTTGCTTGAGAACAAGTTTCTCGGAATTGTGACTTGTCCACCTCTCCACCTTTTTCAGCAGTATTAACAAATTGCTGAAGGAGACGCACAAACCGCGCGATTAACATCTCATTAAATGAGTCATCCTCTGGTTGTGGTGCCTGGGAAAATGCCCCAGATATTAATCTTTGAAGGCCACCACCAAAACCACTAGGGTTTGAGCCAGATTGAAATCCACCAATACTGTTGTATAACCTTCGCATGCCAGCAATTTCTCCAGCATGGTTGCACTTCACCGTTGCACTGACTACACCAGTACCAAGTACCTCCAAGTTAAAGGATTCAGAAACTTTTAGGTTTGCCCCTGATGCTGCGGCTGCTGCTGCCATCACAGCAGGAATATTTGCAGTTCTTATCCCAGACCAAATTTCATTTTTCCCAGTTCCAATCTTTATCTCAGATAGAAGAGAAACCACATCCGTTGTAGTTTGTGCTCGCTGCCATGTGTTTGCCTTACACAGCTTATCCTGAGGTGCATATTAAAAACCAGAGAGGACCGTTAAACTCTATTGTAACTCAGAGAAACAGCAAGAACATTTAACATAAGCAGAAACCACAAAAAAAAGAGCCCTGCAATGAGAATATATACAAAAAGAATTCATCGAAACAACAACTTAAGCCCCTATGTCCAAAGCAATTCATAATTCCTTTGTGCACCAGAAGCAGACTCATGACAATCTCAGAAATTAATGTAAAAGAAAAAACCTGAACATCTGAAAGGGACTACGCAACCAATACAGTAACAACCAAACAGCATTACGGTAGTTAGAGGGGGAGAAAAACTGAAGCCGATCTGGTTGAATCATTTCGAGAAAATAGAGGAGTCAAACACTAAAAACAAGTTCGTTAAAGACAGTAGAAGGAAGTAAAACATGGCACTGCAACAGAACAGAGACAGGAATTATATTTTCCGCAGTAGGTCTCTGTTAAAAAATGTCAAACTAACAGACTGAATTGGAGAAATAGAAAGCTATCATAAATAAGGAAATTTAAATGAGCAAAAGAAGACAATATGAATCGGTAAAAAGTAGGAAACCTGAAGCAAACCCTGACTGGTACATGGAGCATACGAAAGCGATATTATGATCCATTCTCGAACAACTTTCTGGTATAAGGATCGAACAGCAGCAGTCCAAGCGGGATCATTGACAACTGTTGAAGGTGTATTGTCATGAACAGAAAAAAGCAAACTGTCCAGACACGACGAATGCCAGAGGACCTGCATTTTCTCATTGTCAGTCGATCAACGGAGCAGAGGGTGATGTCCAAAAGAACAGTAGAAGAAGGCAAAAGGCAAACATACAGCACATATACAGAAGGAAAACGCCAAAAGGTCAGTAGACAGTAGCAAAAGGCAGTAATAGAAGACAAAAACCAGTAACGGAAGGAGAAAAATAAGCTACTGGCTGTACAATGCAGAGGGAATATGTAGAAGAAAGTAAACCGTGAAGAATATGTCTATGATAGACGTGAAACAGAAATCACAAAATATTTGAACGTCCATAAAAACAAACAGACTACAACACTGGTGTCTAATAGAAGTATATTTGACAAATTTGATTATTTGTTAGAGATCGAAAGAAAGAGAACAACACGAAAAACTAGATTCAGAAAAAGATTTTCCAAAAAAAAAAAAAAAGTTCTGAAATAGCTAACACATGAAATTATTTCACGCCAGTGAGAAGAAAAAAACTTAAATCAACCAAGCTATTCCACGCAAGACTAAATGTTGATTATAGTTATTAGCCTTTGATATTATTACTGAGGTTTGGGTTATATTCCTGGAATTCTTCAGTGAGCCTTGAAAATACTATCATAAGTGGGTTTTAAATGGCGAGCGCTTTTGTTGCCATGGCGCTAGGCGAGGGTAGGCGAGACTCTTCTCGCCTCAAGCCCTTGTGGCCAGGCGACATACAAGAGGCGGTCGCTTTTGGTTGCTTTTCCACAATTCCTCAAAGCGAAAGGCGACGCCATGGCAACCTACTAGTAAACCAAAAAAGATTAGTACTAATTTAGTAAATCAGCATAACCGACTGGTTAATAAAAACTGTTTCCAGTCACCTTCAAGCCCTATTACATCTAAAACCCCTAACGCAAGCCGCAAGCTACTATATAGCTTCTCTAGTCTTATATATTCAGAATTTCATGTCACCTACAAACAGCTTTTAAAACCAAGCTCTAGGTTCAGAATTTCAATCTCCTCTTTTGTTCCATTAGTAAGTACATTTCTAATTGTATTCCTATCTTCTACTGGAGTTTCTTTACTTGTTACTAGGTAGCTTCTCTTGTCTCTCACGCTTCTAACATATTCTTATCTGAAGTTTTGAAGTTTCTTGATTCAATCAATGAAATTGGTTGTTTTGATTTATATATAACAAGAGTTAGAGAAGAGTTAGAGAATTCTTACCATTTTCTGTCTCTCGTACGCAAAGCGAGCCAAGGCGACCGCCATGGCGCTAGGCCAGTGGCAAGAAGGTTCTCGCTTTGCCTCGCCATTCGCCATTTAAAACCCAGATCATAACTAAACATAACTCTACCTCTCCATACTTCTATCAGTTGTAATATATTCATCATATATATGCAATATATATCACCTCATTTCGACCTTAAAAATTTGTGAAAGTACATATATTCTTTTGGACGACAGAATGTACACCCATTTACCTGAGGAAACTTGTCCCGTAGCTGAGTCAACAGGTTCACAGAGATATCTCGAACGTGTTCATCTCTCTGTGACATGCTCTTTATAAGGAAACAAGCATGTGCATACGTTGTCAGTTCTCTATCACGAGCATCTTTCCCAGTTAGAGATATTCGATCTTCCTGAAACCAGATGAAAGTTATATGTAAAAGTTATTATTTTTAAGTGAAAAGCACCAAAAACAGAAAAGCAAAGCTGGTGTTGATGACAAAAAGACCAAAATGATATAAAAGGGACAGAAGGAATGAATGGGCTAGAACTGCCACCAAAAGGGCCTTGACCAAAAATGAGCTAAATTAGTACGACCAGGTATTTACATACCAGCCATGAGACTGCTGTTTCAAAGGATCTATGCACAATTGCCGTCAAACACTGGGAAACAGCAGGAGTAAGATTTGGAGTTTTCAGATATTCGAAGACACAGCTGAAGGCACTTCTAGAAGCAGATACACTTGAGTCACCATTAAGGATACCCCCGTTGCTAATAAAGCGTATGATTTCCAAAAACGCGACAGCAAGCAAATAGGTAGCCTTCACTCCTGAAAGAATTTAAAGAAAAGAGAAATTAATCTAAGATAGCCACACGAAAGTCCATCACGCGGATATTGAACGATAACTCCATGTTTTTTTACCCGAGATGGTGTTCATTGCTGCAACGTCAACTCGGCCACCCAAGGCAGTTGAAAGAGCAAGTCTCTGTGTTGTAGCTACTTTCTCATTTCCATTACCTCGACGACTACCAGGATTATGAAGCGCGTTAAGTTCTAATTCGTCTTCAAGCCATTTTACAGAACTGACAACCTACAAAGAGCAATTAGATAAAATTAAAATACAGAACAGGTAAGTATCTCCTAGGGGATGTAAGACTCAGTCTTTAGAAGGCTTATAATATGGTGAACCATAAATGAAACTCTGAAGATAGACCTTCTAGACTGACTTACAAGGGAGGGAGTGCCTTGAGCAATCCGCTGAACAGCAAGAGCCCACTGAGTATTCCACATGTAAGGCCCTCCCACAGCTTGTAAAGCAACTGCACTCATGCTTCCCGTACTGTTCACTGAATTGGAGGTTGACTTCAAAGCTGGTGTTGGAAATTTCAAAATAGGAGGTGCTAGGCCAAAAAGAGCTATATAGAACCAAAGATTGCGGAACAACTTCAAAAGTGAGGGTTCCACATCCAAAGTAGGATCAAAATCCGAACATATTTCCGCCACTGCAGGAAGAAGAGGCCCTAAAAAATCCACACCACTCCTGGAAGAAAAAGCACGCAATAAATACTCCAGTCATTATGAAGAGCCAAAAACAAAAAACAAAACCTTTTGAGGATGAGAAACATCAAAAGGTTCCGATCATACTAAGCTTTTAGGACAATTGTAGAGTGAAATATGTTTACTTTATATAATATTAACCGCATGATCACAACATTGATCATCCTTCATGCCATACTTAGCCCTGGCTGGGAACATAGTAGCCAGCAAAAGCTGTTGCCAGCAGATTTCTCGTAATTTGCACAGATTTTCTTATGTCCAAATACTTTGTTCAACAGAGAACAGTTGTTTAAGCTTTTAATACAGTTGTTTAAGCTTTTAATAATGTTATATGACTAGGCAGTTAGAAGATAGACTAAACCATCAACAGTGAAAAGAACTCTATGTTTATACAAGCGAAGATGATTACCCGCCACTTTTGGACTCAGCAGCCAGGCCTACATCTGAACATAAGGAAAGCAAACGATGGCGATAGTCCGAACGCAATTTTGTGTCCGTAAGGCCACTGGCAATGGTAAGAAAACCTGCAGGAAGAGTCTACAGCACAATTGAATCCGTAAGATTCAGTGTAATAGTTAAAAACCAAAACAAACACAGTAAATTACCTCTACACGCTCAGTTGTAGCTTCTGGTGCTGATGTTTTGCTTTCTACAGATCCTACACTCGACAGTTTGCTCAAGTAACTTCTGGTCATCAGAACTACCGTCTCGCGGTAAGACTTCTCAAAGCCTAATGTTGCAATGCGAGAAACAGCATCAAGAAGCTGCACAAATTCGGCATAGATGAATAAAGAAATATGTCAAAAAAGGATAAAGATGTTATTGCCAAAGTTCGAGAAAGTAACATATACATGATATCATGGTAGAAAATGGAACCATACTTGGAGTCGTAAGAAGCTAGGAGTCGAAGCATCGCCCTCTTCCAGGCTTTCAATAAAAAGGGGCAAAATCATATCTGCTACGTCGGGCTTCTTTACAGCAACATTGAGATCAGCAAGCAGCCGTATCACATTTAGCTGTACAGCCGGCACTTGCTTTTCTCTATCAACCTGGAAATCAAATGAAAGGTAAAATAAAAATTAAATATAAGGAAGGCAATGTAAAATGAATTTCTCCACACTAAGAGAAAGGTTTAGAGTTACCTGCTCTTCGTAATCATTTCTTTCACGGATACTTGACGCTAACCCCATAATGAAGGTGTCCACTGGGGCACGGTCCTTGGTCCAGCCAGATTCAATAATCTCACAACTTGTCTTAAATACGCTCTCAAGCATAGCCCCTTGATTGCTCGCCCAAGTATCAGGCTGTTCCAACAAATAATTAGAAATACATAAAAACTTCTTTCAGTAATTTAAGTTAAATACGAATAATAATATATTAATATCTGTCCAAAATTGTGACATGTTGTGTTCGATTGTGCTTCTATAGAGCTCCAGACGCAGTAGAGTAGACTATGTTGCTACGTATGAGTCATAAAATTACCTGTGCACAGACAGCCAGTACCAATGGTTTAAGTCGGATGAGCAATACACGAAGTGGCTGCCCTCCTCTTGCCACTGCAATTTTTGCAATCCCAGAAAGCAGAGAATCGAACAGCTCTTCACACGCCTTCATTTTTCGCCACACAGATGTCAAGCAGGCATCTGCAGCATCTAATAGCAATGCAAGAGTCTCCAGGACCAACCTTTTAGAAGTTTTTCCATCTGTTTCCAGAGACACCAGGCTCTTGATTTTCATTTTTGCTGCAGCCTGATAAACAGACAGTTTGGCGTTGACTCTAGTTTTCAGAACTGGGCCTTGTTCGTTCCAGTCTCGCTTTCTTGACTATAAAACACAAGGCAGAAACAGGGTCATTATCTCTACTAATAAATCAATACTCCACTCAAGATCCCAAAGTAGGTACCATCATAGTAACCCTCATGAAAACATGCCAAATTTTTACAGCAAAAGGGACTATCAACTAGCGATTGCTTGACTTAAAAATCTTGTCTCTAGCATTCCTAATAAAGGCCTAATCTAGGAAACACCATATTTTATCACCGGAAGAAAAGCACTACCTTCAGAAATGCAGACATGGACTGGAGCTGCCTCTTGGCTATAAACCTCACTTGATCCTGAAGTTTAGAATCAATTTTGACTTTGTCCAAAATATGAGTTATCAATCTAAAGGCAATCTCTTGCTTCTCCAAGCTCTCGATGGATTCGTCCTCGAAAGAAGCCACTTGTTGTCTAAACACAGGGTTAGAGCCTCCACTACCTTCGCTAAATCCGAAACTCAGCTGATCAACACCACTCTTCCACACGATACTACCCCCATTCACCACCACAGACGAGGAACTCTTAGAGGACATGGTGGACCCATGGCTAGCAACCTCGTCGCCAGGACTAGACTCCTCAGGTTTGCCTGAGGGATAACGGTTCGTGCTAACGGGAGAGCTCTGAGACGACGAACTTTCAGAGCTCTGCTGCCGCTGTTCCTTGGGCGAGGGAGGAGCACGGCTCACAACAAACTGGTCGAGCAGCATGGTTATCAGTTTATCCCCATCAGACTGCAGAATCGACGGGAAATTCTGAGAAAGCGCGACCAAGAAAGCCTTAGAAATCGATGGATCCCCGTCGCTTTCGCCGCAACTCGTGGCGGCAATGACGACCTCACCTGTAAACCTGGCAACCTCGGTGCCAAATTCCGGCGAGAGATCGGCGGCGCACGAAAGATAGCTCAAGAAATCGCAATAGAACGCAGACGTCGACTGCGAAGGGAACGAATGCGGCCAGAAGGAACGGCGGAACGACGCAGGCACAGCACTGAGGAAATCCTTCACGACGGATTTGGCACGGATGTCGGTTGATTCTGGATTCTTGGAGATGATCCGAGCAACGGCCAATACCGCGTTGAGATGACTCCGAGAAACCCTGGGCGATTCGGCGAGCAGCCATTCCGTTTGCGGACAACGGCCGCATATCCAAGCTAATTTCTCCGAGAATTGCTTCGGATTCTCCGCTATAATGTCGCAAAGCTCCGTCAGTGCCTCCATCTCCGATCAAAGAAAACAACGAAACGCCACGGGAAAAAAAAAAATATTAGCTGAAAAAGGGAATTTCCGCGATCAGATCTGCCTGAAGACGGAGTCAAAATCTCGTACGATCCACGAGCGACGGAGAAATCAAAAATGTGAGTGTAGAAATAGATTCAGAATCAAAATTTCTCTCTTTTCGTGCCTCTGTGTAGGAAGAAGCCATGGAAGGGCTCTGAAGGTTCAATGTGATGTCGCCTGAGTCGCCATTCGTTTTGTCTCTTCCCTTTCTCTCTCTCTCTCTTTTCTTCGCTCGTTGGGTTAATAATTTGTCTGTTGTGGAGGCTCTTCAAAAGGGGTAAATAGGTAAAATACTTAAAAAGGTTCTCAGTGCAAATTGGTATAACCGGTCTAAACCATTTGGAACGCACATAAACGGAGAAATCTGACCCAAAAAACTGAATTGTATACACTTGTTGGTTAAAAAAACATGCGCCCATGTCGATCATAGTTTGGGCTCAGAAAGAGTCAGTAAGCTGATTACTTTTCCGTTGTCGATTGAAGATATATTTACATACATGATTCCCTGTTAACTACAGTTTTAATCATTTTTTTTTCAACAGTTATAATCATTTTTTGTTAACAATTTAATTATATTTTGAGATATGTCAGGGAGGAATCAGAGATATGATAATTACTTGGAGACTGGAGATTATCCATAGATTTAATTAATAGATGTTTTTGAAATTTAAAAATTGTTTATCCAGATATTGATTAATTGTATTTGCGATGTATTCCAAGAAAAAAAAGTTCGTTAGACTAGGATCGATTGAAAAGATTCTGAATACCTTCTTCTAATTCAAATCACATATAAACGAGAAAGTTGAGATACTCTGGAGAATTAATCACAATCCATGCAATTTTAGACTTCATAAAATAAAACCATATATATATATTTAAGTCAAAGTCCAGATTAAATAAACACACGAGAGGGAAGGGAGAAACGACAAGGGGATATAATCCATGCAAATACAATTGCATTTGTTACACCCAAATACTCACATAAAATCCACCTAAAAGCAACAACAGTCCAAATTTTGTAAAACCCAGAAGACGAAATAAAGATAGGATTGCGATGACTCACCCGTCACCCCCTAGAGCTGCAACGGTTAAAGAGGTCAAGGTTGGGCTTGAGCATCTTGCAAAGACCGAGATACGTCAAGTAGAGCACACGATCTTTAGCTCCGGTCCGGTGACTCTTTGAGTGTTTGCAGAAATTCTTGAGCTGCTCCAACGTGCAAAAACCCAACGTTTGTCCCAAAAGCAAAAACAACCAATTGATCTGACGCTTCCGATCAGCTATCACCGGCTTCACCGCCTTGTCACGGCCACAGAGCTCGCATCTCGCCGGTTCTGGAGTCGCCCAAATCGAAGGAGCTCGTTCTCTCATGATCCTTTTCCCCACGACGAAGATTTTCTCAACTTCCGAGAATCTCTCCCTCAGATTGTAACTCACCTGATACACTTTCTCACAGTGTTTGCATTGTACATCTCCGGTGATCGTTGTGATCTGTTTCGATTCCAGATTCTCCAAGCTCTGTATCCAACCTCGTTTGTTCGTCGCCCACGGAAACGGCGGCGGGACCGTATCGTCTTTCCGATCTCCGCTCGATTGCGATCTGTAACTCCGACGTGACTCAGCCGTCGGTCTCGTCGCTGGTCTCGCCGGTGTTTGGTTCGGAGGTGGACCGAAACCTAACGACGGGAAGAGATTAAACGACGACGGCCCGAACGGTCGCTGCTGCATCGGCGTTGACGATCCTCGAGATCCTGTCTGGAAGAGAGAGTTGCTCGGCGACGAAGATGCTAGGTACGCCGGAGACGTCATGAAATAAGGCTGAGACGAAGCTAATCGCGCCATGAAATCAGGTGATGGCCACGTCGTCATAGGCGGAAACACAGGCGATGGCGGTGCTAGACGAAGCGGTCCCATCGTCGTCCTCGGCTGTGATAGACTTAGCAGTGCCGTCGTCGTCGGCGGTGCTAGAGTAAGTGGTGCCGTCATTGTCGGCGGTGCTAGACTAAGTGGTGCCGTCATCGTCGGCGGGATCTGAGAGGAAGACGGTGCCATCGTCGTTGGCGGGATCTGAGAGGAAGACGGTGTCTGGCCCAACCTTAGGGAAAGAGGAAGGCGAGCGTCGTCTTGGTCAGCCTGCGCGCCGTCGTTTTGAGGTCCGTTCGTCGCCGCTTGGTTGGTTTGACGGCGTCGATTCGTTGACCGATCGTCTTCCTCGTAGTTTTGATGAGATCTTCTCCTCCGATTACCTCTTCCTCTACTGCCGTCCATGTTGGTTTTGCGGGAAAAGAAACGACGGAAATGGGGAGAGAAAATAAAATAGAATAAACTTAGGGTTTCCGTACGGAAACGAAAGGGAGAAGAAAAGGTAAATCAGACAAAAGAGAAATAGCGTCAGTGTGAGGCAAGAAAACGACGAGAAAGTACGAAGAGAAAACGTGAGAGGAAAGAGAGAGAAAAGGTTGGAGAGAATCTTTTCTGTTATGCAATCGGCTCGCTTCTCTCCATAATAGCCGTAGTAAAAAGCGACTGAAATATTACAGTTTTGATTTTAATTTCAATTGATAAATGATAATCTTTGCATTGCATAAGTATTAGTTTTAGGTGAAAATAATTACTAAAAAATCAGCGTTTTTTTCTTATTCTTCAGGATGTCGTTGTAAATTGATAAATCTCATTTCAAATTTTGAAAAATTGTTATGACACTATTTTTTAGATTTTGTGTTCGATTATTTATTACTTCATTTCAATATTTAGTTTTGACCCAGAATGATATATATAAAAAAATATATGTCTTAATCTTTGAAAGATTTCAACTCAATTGTTGTAAAAAAATTTATGAGCAATCTGGTTTACTCTCGAAATCTATAATTTTGTCTTACAACTTGTCACTTAAAAATACATTAAAAATTAGAGATATATTTTTCTTATTATTTTATTTAGATAATGAACAATTAAAATGTTACACATGGGATATATTTTTTCATTTTTCTGGAAAATCTATTTTCGTTTTTACACTTTCTCCTAAGGTATAAAGTTTTATAAGGTATTATAAAATACATTTTATGAGGTTCTACAAGGTATTATAAAGTTTTATAAGATTTTATAAGGTATTATTGTTGAAAGTTAAACTTGATTATGGGTCAAGTTTTTTGGGTTAAACCCAAGATTGATCCAATTTCTAGAAGATCTTTCACCTCCTTAAACAAAAAATCTAGATATTCATATGGAATTATCTAGATAATTAAGAATAAAATAATATAGATATTATTATAGAATTCTCTAGATTTTAGATTAAAATATGTAAGATATTTTGTAATATGGAGGCTATAAATACATCCATCTACCTTCTCATTTGTAAACCAAGTCAAGTTAAGAAGTTGTGAGTTCTAAGAAATAAAAATCTTTGTTCTTCATAATTCTCTTTTGTCTCTTAAATTCTTAAACACTTTCTCCATCATTTTCTTTTATAAACCTTTTGGTTCCAACAAAGTGGTAGCAGAGCCTGGTTGGTTATCTTAAAGATGTCAAACAATGGTGTTCCCTTCAAAGTCCCAATGCTCACAAAGAGCAACTATGACAATTGGAGTTTAAGGATGATGGCTATCCTAGGAGCACATGATGTGTGGGAGATAGTCGAGAAAGGCTTCATTGAACCGGAGAATGATGGTGGGTTATCTCAAACTCAAAGGGATGGTTTGAGAGACTCAAGGAAGAGAGACAAGAAGGCTCTCTGTCTAATCTATCAAGGATTAGATGAAGACACATTCGAGAAGGTCGTAGGAGCAAAGTCGGCCAAAGAAGCATGGGAGAAGCTTCAAACTTCTTACAAAGGAGCTGAACAAGTTAAGAAGGTACGTCTTCAAACTTTAAGAGGAGAATTTGAAGCCTTGCATATGAAGGAAGGTGAACTCATCTCTGATTACTTCTCAAGAGTCTTAACGGTTACCAATAACCTAAAAAGAAACGGTGAGAAGTTATATGAGGTGAGAATCATGGAGAAAGTTCTTAGATCGTTGGATTCAAAATTTGAGCATATTGTCACGGTGATTGAAGAGACAAAAGACTTGGAGACTATGACAATGGAGCAACTTCTTGGATCACTGCAAGCATATGAAGAAAAGAAGAAGAAAAAGGAAGACATCACAGAGCAAGTACTCAAGATGCGGATTGATACTAAAGAAGAATCTGGCAGAGGTTATCAAAGACGTGGTGGTGGTCAAGCCCGAGGAAGAGGTTGTGGTTATGTACATGGACGTGGTTGGAGATCCAATGAAGACCATACAAACCAAAGAGGAGAAAGCTCATCAAGAGGCCGTGGAAGAGGAAGCCCAAAAGCAAGGTATGATAAGTCAAGTGTTAAATGTTACAACTGTGAAAAGTTTGGACATTATGCTTCCGAATGCAAAGCTCCGAACAACAATAGAGTTGAATAGAAGTCCAACTATGTTGAAGAAATGAGCAAATTAAAAAGATGATATGTTATTGATGGCTTACAAGAAGGATGAACCAGAGGAGATTCACAAATGGTACCTCGATAGTGGTGCAAGCAATCACATGTGCGGAAAAAGAAGCATGTTTGTGGAGCTTAATGAATCGGTGAAAGGAAACGTGGCTTTAGGAGATGAATCAAAGATGGAGGTGAAAGGTAAAGGAAATATTCTCATTCGATTGAAGAATGGAGATCATCAATTCATTTCCAATGTTTACTATATTCCAAACATGAAGACCAACATCTTGAGCCTAGGACAACTCTTAGAGAAAGGTTATGATATTCGTTTAAAGGATAACAACCTTTCTATAAGAGATCATGAAGACAATCTCATCACCAAGGTGCCGATGACAAGGAATCGAATGTTTGTCCTAAACATTCAAAATGACATCGCACAATGCCTCAAGATGTGCTACAAAGATGAGTCTTGGCTTTGGCATCTTCGATTTGGGCATCTCAATTTTGGAGGATTAGAGCAACTTTCTAAGAAGGAAATGGTGAGAGGATTGCCTTGCATCAATCATCCAAATTAAGTTTGTGAAGGATGTTTACTTGGAAAGCAATTCAAAATGAGCTTTCCAAAGGAGTCAGAGACAAGAGCACAGAAGCCATTGGAACTCATACATACAGATGTATGTGGCCCGATCAAACCAAGTTCACTCGGTAAGAGTAACTACTTCCTTCTCTTTATTGATGATTTCTCAAGAAAGACATGGGTTTACTTTTTGAAAGAAAAATCAGAAGTATTTGAAAACTTCAAAAAGTTCAAAGCCCATGTTGAGAAGGAAAGTGGCCTTATGATCAAAGCCATGAGATCTGATCGTGGAGGAGAGTTCATGTCCAACGAGTTTTTGAAGTATTGTGAAGATAACGGTATTAGAAGACAATTGACGGTGCCTAGATCCCCTCAACAAAATGGAGTAGCGGAAAGGAAGAATAGGACAATCCTTGAGATGGCAAGAAGCATGCTCAAAAGTAAGAAGCTACCAAAGGAGTTTTGGGCAGAAGCAGTTGCATGTGCGGTTTATCTATCAAACCGATCTCCAACAAGAAGCATCTTGGGAAAGACACCACAAGAAGCATGGAGTGGAAGGAAGCCTGGTGTCTCACATCTAAGAGTATTTGGAAGTATTGCTCATGCTCATGTTCCAGAAGAGAAACGGAGCAAGCTAGATGATAAAAGTGAGAAGTACATCTTCATTGGGTATGACGCTAACTCCAAAGGCTACAAGCTCTACAATCCTGAAACAAAGAAGACAATCATCAGTCAGAATGTCATCTTTGATGAAGAAGGAGAATGGGATTGGAGATCAATTGAAAAAGACTACAACTTCTTTCCACATATTGAAGAAGATGAGCCACAAAGAGAGGATCCACCAGTTACCCCACCAACTTCACCAACACCAAGTTCTCAAGGAGATGAGAGCTCAAGTGAAAGGACTCCACGTTTTAGAAGTCTTCAAGAGATTTATGAGGATGCAATGGATGAAGAAATCAAGGCGATACAGAAGAATGAGACATGGGAGTTATCTTCACTTCCAAATGGGCATAAAGCAATTGGTGTAAAGTGGGTGTACAAAGCAAAGAAGAACTTTAAAGGAGAAGTTGAAAGATACAAGGCAAGATTGGTGGCAAAAGGATATAGTCAAAGAGCCGGAATTGACTATGATGAGGTATTTGCTCCCGTTGCTCGTTTAGAAACTGTAAGACTAATAATTTCATTGGCAGCCCAAAAGAGTTGGAGGATACATCAAATGGATGTCAAATCAGCCTTCTTGAATGGAGAACTTGAAGAGGAAGTTTACATTGAACAACCACAAGGCTACATAGTCAAGGGAGAAGAAGACAAAGTCTTAAGGTTGAAGAAGGCACTTTATGGGCTCAAACAAGCACCAAGAGCATGGAACACTCGGATTGATAAATACTTCAAGGAGAAAAACTTCAACAAGTGTCCATATGAGCATGCACTCTATATCAAAACTCAAGACAATGATATACTGATTGCATGCTTGTATGTAGATGACTTGATATTTACAGGCAACAATCCAAGTATGTTTGAAGATTTCAAGATGGAGATGACAAAGGAGTTTGAGATGACCGATATTGGATTGATGTCCTACTACCTTGGAATTGAAGTGAAGCAAGAAGAAAATGGAATCTTCATTACTCAAGAAGGCTATGCTAAAGAGGTGCTTAAGAAGTTTAAGATGGATGATTCAAATCCAGTTTGCACGCCAATGGAATGTGGAGCCAAGCTGTCAAAGCAAGAAGAAGGAGAGAGTGTGGATCCAACACTCTTTAAGAGCTTGGTTGGAAGCCTACGTTATCTGACTTGCACAAGACCAGACATCCTATATGCAGTTGGAGTTGTGAGCCGATACATGGAGCATCCAACAACAACTCACTTCAAGGCAGCCAAGAGGATCCTTCGCTATATCAAAGGTACCATAAACTTTGGCTTGTATTATTCTGTTTCAAAGGTACCATAAACTTTGGCTTGTATTATTCTGTTTCTGATGATTACAAGCTTGTTGGATATAGCAATAGCGATTGGGGAGGAGACGTAGATGACCGGAAAAGCACAAGTGGATTTGTGTTTTTCATTGGAGAAACCGCTTTCACATGGATGTCAAAGAAACAGCCAATTGTCACCCTTTCTACTTGTGAAGCGGAGTATGTAGCGGCTACTTCATGTGTGTGTCATGCTATCTGGCTAAGGAATCTGGTGAAAGAGTTGAGCTTGCCACAAGAAGAGCCAACAAAAATCTTTGTGGACAACAAGTCAGCAATAGCATTGGCAAAGAATCCTGTCTTCCATGATCGAAGTGAGCACATTGACACTCGCTATCATTACATTAGAGAGTGTGTTACTAAGTTGGAAGTGCAATTGGAGTATGTGAAGACAAACGATCAAGTAGCCGATATCTTCACCAAGCCACTGAAGCGCGAAGACTTTATCAAGATGAGGAGTTTGCTTGGAGTGACAAAAAAAATCAAGTTTAAGAGGGGGTGTTGAAAGTTAAACTTGATTATGGGTCAAGTTTTTTGGGTTAAACTCAAGATTGATCCAATTTCTAGAAGATCTTCCACCTCCTTAAACAAAAAAATCTAGATATTCATATGGAATTATCTAGATAATTAAGAATAAAATAAAATAGATATTATTGTAGAATTCTCTAGATTTTAGATTAAAATATGTAAGATATTTTGTAATATGGAGGCTATAAATACCTCCATCTACCTTCTCATTTGTAAACCAAGTCAAGTTAAGAAGTTGTGAGTTATAAGAAATAAAAATCTTTGTTCTTCATAATTCTCTTCTATACTATTAAGGGAGGATACATCTACCTAAAAATGTTGTTTGGACCTATTCATTAGCTAATAACATTTTTGGTCTTACCTAATATTATGGAAATTAATATTATCTATTAAATAAGTATCAAAACAATATAAAATAATGGGTCCCACTTTCCTTACTAATTAAAAACGAAAATAAAATAAAATCATACATATTAAATTATTAAATCAAATAATAAATATAAGTAAATAATATAATACATCATTTCTTTTTCTAAATCACAAAATAAAAATAAATAAATATTCTTTTGAACATATTTCAATTATTAAAAAATAAAAACATACATAAATAATTCAAATATAATATAATTTATAAAATATAAACTTTTAACTTGGAAAATAAAATTTTAAAAATGGATTGATATATTTTAACTTGATAAAATGAGAATATTAAAACTAAGTCTATATATAAATATTAGATTATTCAATGATATAGTGAGACAAGTTAATTTTTAATATATATAATTACAGGGTTTTATATTTTCTATTATTAAAATATTTAAATAACAATAATATGGGTTAAGATATTAATTAATCTGTTTTGATTCTATGATATTAAAAATAATTAATAAATTAACAGGTTAGCATATTTTTTTATAAATGTGAAATTATATTCAAATCTATATATAATGGGTCTCAAACTATAATATTCATATATTAAAATAGTTAAAACTATATATATATATATAAATCAATAGATAGATTATATAATCATACTATAAATATGAAATTAAATAAATTATATTATTGTAATCAATTCAAAATAAAATTAGCTACACTTCTCAAATTACAAAAATATATCTTTATCCAAAATAGAAAATATAAAAACAAAAATCAAAATCAAAAATATCTTTATCCATGTGTTATATTACATGTAGTGCCACTGAATTAAGTTATTTTGTAAAATTTAATTAAAGTTAATTATGGATTATGGAAATTAATATTATCTCTATTAAATAAGTATCCAACAATATAAAATAATGGATTCCACTTTTCTTACTAATTAAAAACAAAAATAAAATAAAATCATACATATTAAATTATTAAATCAAATAATAAATATAAGTAAATAACATAACATATCAATCATTTTTATAAATCACAAAATCAAAATAAATAAATATGCTTTTGAACATACTTCAATTATTAAAAAAAACATACATAAATAATTTGAATATAATATTAATAAAATATAATTTATAAAATTTCAGCATTTAACTTGAAAAATAAAATTCTTAAATTAGATTGATATATTTTAACTTGATAAAATGAAAATATTAAAATTAAGTCTATATATATATTAGATTATTCAATGATAACGTGAGACAGATTATTTTTTATATATATAATTACAGGGTTTTTATAGTTTCTATTATTAAAATATATAAATAACAATAATATGGGTTAAGATATTTAATTAATCTGTTAATATGGGTTAAAATATTTAATTAATCTGTTTTGATTCTATGATATTAAAAATAATTAATAAATTAACAGGTTAGCATATTTTTTTATAAATGTGAAATTTTATTCAAACCTATATATAATGGGCCTGTGAATTTTCTCATACTATAATATTCATATATTAATATAGTTAAAAATATATATATATATATTTATAAATCCATAGATGTTTTATATAATCATACTATAAACATGAAATTAATATAAATTATATCATGGGCAATTCTCTAAAATGGCATATTCATATTTTTGTTACAAAAATAGCATATCATGTTCAAAATGACAAAGATATGATTATATATATCCTTTCTAAATTAGAAAACAAATTCGCATTAAAGAATATTCCAAATTTGTGTAAACATGAAGACATAATAACTGATTAACTTAGTATTAAATTAAATTATATTTTTATGATACTAAAGATAGTTTTCTAATTTAGAAAACTATATAATTATAATTAATATGTTTCCGAAAAACAAAACCAATTCTATTTCAGCAAAGAAAACATTACATATAATTATTCATTTTTTGCTCTTTATCTATTTCACATTGTAAACCTACTCTCTTTCTCTAAATTTCTAATCAAGCCATAAAAAAACTCACAAAATAATTCACACTACAATTATGTAATTGTTTACTTTGAATAATTTTATAAATTATAATTATATCACAAAGATTTATAAATTCATAAATTTTTGTATTTAATTGAAAAAATATTATTTATATCTCGCGCGCCGACGCGCGGGTCCGGGTCTAGTTTGTCTCTTAAATTCTTAAACACTTTCTCCATCATTTTCTTTTATAAACCTTTTGGTTCCAACAATTATAAGGTTTTATACATATATATATATATTTTAAAAAACTTTGTTTTTAACAAAAATGAGAAAATGATATTGAAAATTAATAAATTTTGATTTTCAACTAATGTTTTCTTTTCTCATATCAAGAATTTTGATTTCTTTTTTAAGATTGTAACTAAGAAAGATAAAAAGAAATAGTTTGCTTTAAAAAAAATTCAAATGTCATCATAAGATAAGATGTGATATTTCTATTCATTAAAGTTTAACTATAAATTGTTTCTCAAATCAGTTTTGTTCAATCTGTATCATTTAAGTAAGTGTGCGTAACCAACTCATCAATTATCACTATTTAGAGGCCTGGAAATACATGTTTTCTTGGCTTGTCTTCGGGTTGGCTTGTCTTCAGATCAGCTTATATATCTAGAGGGGCATATTAGATTAGGAGTCACATTATCTAGTGATAATTGATTATCAAAATTTGCATATGATTAGTTTTCGGTAAAAATAGAAACTAAGAAAAAAATGAAACCGCTGTTTTTTACAGTTTGTGGTTAACTTAATTGCTAATCTCATTTCAAAAAGATTTAAAAAACCGAGACTGCTATTTTTTAGATTTTATCTTCGATTATTTCTTGTTACATTTCAACATTTGTTTTTGACCCAGAATGATATATAAAAAAATACTTGTCTTAATCTTTGAAAGATTTCAAATTGTTGTAAAAAAAATCTTTTGAGTAATCACATAGTGTAGATCCACGAATATTTGGTTTATCCTCCAAATCTATGATTTTTTCTTACGACTTATCACTTAAAAATACATTACAAATTAGAAATATGTTTTTCTTATTAATTTATTTAGATAAATGCATCCTCGAAAATCTTTTCAAAAAAAAAAAAAAAGATTTGTAACAAAGATAAAAAAAAAAAAAGCGAAAAGCTGTTACAAGGCGATGGTAAAGGCGATAGCAATAGCGATCCTCTTCTTCGATAATTTCAACACTGATCTTTCGGTGATTGCTCTTCTCTCTTCGACATAGACAATTGTTTTAATGGTGACTTCTAGCAGTGGTTGTCTTTTCCATCCAAACCATCATTTTTAATGATGGTTTTTTCTTTGTTTGATGTTGGAGTGCGGCAGTCTGCAGACCGTTTCCTACCAGTATCTGTTATTCTGAATATGGGAGTGAGATTTCTCTCTCACAAATTCAATTTCTGGAAACTGCTTTATGATACCGTTCTGAATTCATTCCATCAACTTATTTGTTGTTTTGGTCGACGAATTTGGGATTCTGGAAAATCAATAGAATCACCAAGATGTTGGACAGGAGTTGCACCCTCTTTGTTGTATGGCGGTATTGGTATAATCTTTGAAGGTTAACAGTTTTTTTTTATGTCCATCGAAATAACCAATAGATTGGTTTCTTACCCGAAAAATATCTATAGATCTATATTGGGAATTTGTCAATGCTATACAACAAAAAATGGTGTTTAAAATGGTTATGTGAATAATCGAAGATGAAGATCGCAACATTTGGAATGCCAATCTTAGAGCGAGTAAATATTTTCTTAGAAAAGTTTGGCTAAGTTTATTTTCTTTTGTTTTATTATTTTTTAGATATTTTGGGTTTGTTTTTGTTTGTAACTTTTTATGTAATCTTGAATATTATATATAAATAAAATAGATGTTTAAAAAAAAATCGTATTAGATCTATACCTTAAGGTTCTCTCTCTAAACTTTGCTCTGACCTCTCTCTAAAAATAGCGTTTTGATCTACCGACCGTCGGTCTCCGGCGGTTCGGTTTTTTTGTTTTGTTGTAATATACTTTCCGGCCTCGTCCGGTTCTTGACTTCCGTTTATCGGAGAATAAGTTCGCCCTCTGCCGATTTTTTCGTTCATCCTCCTTTTGCTCTGCGTTAATTGGCTTTTCCAAATAAAGTTTGGAAGAGGTCAAAATCCCAGAATTTGTTTTCAGGCCTTGATTGTTTCCATCGACGCTTGGATCTTCATCTTATGAGAGTAAATCCTTGCTTTTATGTTTAAATGAGCGATGGTTTCTCATAAGCTTGATTTTTCAAGATTTTGCAGTTGGTTGACTTAGGAATATTAAGAGTTGGAGTTCAGTGCCGCGTTAGGTAAGTCTCTGATGAGTATTCCTCTTTTAGTCGACTGCGGTTTCATCTTCAGATGGCTTTAAGGTTTTGCAAACTTATTCCGGCGAGTTAAAAGCAAGAGGAGTTGGTACATATGCAATTGAAGCAATCAAGTTCTTGAAGTCTTTGAGAGTGAGGCGCTTCAATAATCTCTTTGCCGGTGGTGTTTCTGACGCAGAGATCTGCCATGGACGGATGGTTTTTGCTCGAAGCTTCTTGATCTTTGGTGAAGTTACAAGTGGCAATGTCAAGCTTTTCTTAATTATTTTGTGTAACTTATGGGCTTTAATTTGTATGTGTACTTTGTTAAACTTTGCCTTTTGGGCTTAACGAAAGTGATTTGGACGAAAAAAAAAAAAAAATCGTATTAAACTGACCTTGACCTAGATCATGCAAATTTGTGTAAAACTTAGTCAACCAAAGTGGAAAAAAACAAAAGATCAGTCAACTGATATAGCCCAACAGTTAAGGGCCCAACATGCTAGTGGGCTTCGTCTGGCCTTAATTTCATATCACATATTTACTGTTTACCAATTAAACAGAATAAACGATTATGTATATAGATTGGAAGTGGATTAGTCTGGATACTCACTTTCTTGTAATTGTGAATGCAGATTGTTGCTGTGAAATTGAGTGTAAGGATTTTGATGTAACAATTTTTTTATTAACTGTGACTGTAACTTTTTAAGAAAATTTATAGTTATTTATACAGTGATCGTCGTGTTAGTTTGTATTATGCCAGAAATCCTAAATATTAACAAATCCTTAAATCTTGTCAATGTTGTGTCACTTGTCATTGAGAGAAATGAGAAGTCATATTCAGAACTGGAATCGTCGGGTAAGTCACTTACCGTAAGTGTCATTTATAGACCATTTCTAGTAGTCTTCTCCCACACCACAAATCATATCTCGACCCAAAATTCGAAAACTTCTAGATCGGACATAGATCTCGTCGACCAAATATTACACACGTTATAAGTATATACATAATAGTTTTTCCCGACATAAATATGCATTTATGATAATTATATAGTATTATTATATCAGGATGCATGAGATATATATGTATATGTTACAATAACCGTAGTAGGATGTTCACGTTAGAAGCTGCAAGCTTGCAAGTCACACGAAAGAGGCAATACCAAAGCCGACAAGACTGTCTATTTTTTTGTTTTTTGTTTTTTTGTTTTCAAGCCATAGTTATTACAACACACATACTCACATCATATAGAGCTACGTCTACTTTCCTACTTTGCTACCCAAACAATGTTATCAAGAGGGAAGAAGTGGCAAACCGGTGCGGACCTCGGCTCTATATTCAACACCTTGAAAGCTTCATGATCAACGTTCCACATAGATGTGTTCATGTGGCAAACAGCTGGTCCCACAACTCGCTGTCTCCCATCGTCCGTCACCAAGTTAACCTCAAAGACTTTGCTTCCACTTTTATGACCATGGCAATAGTAAACAACATAAGGGTATGGCATTCTGTGACACCCCAACATCTTTATCCCAACAAGCTCCTTAGGAGCCTCGGCGAATGTATAGTTATGCAAAGCATAGCTTATTGTGTTTTGGGGCTGTACCATTACTTTAGTCGTCATGACCTTGAGCTCGGAATTAGACGCTATTGTTTCCTTAGCAAGATCAAGCATTGACTCCAAAGAAGTCCCACAAAACTTGTACTCTCCTTCAATAGCCTCGTAGTTGCAACGTACCAAAGTCTCCTTCATGGCTTTCGCTTGAGGAGAGTCTCTGGAGATAGAGAAGTGATTGAGAAGGAAGTCAAGCTTCGACTTAGTGAAAGGAATGAGATCAGCTTCGTGTCTTGTGAGAAGTGGAGGAACTTTTTGAAGATCGTTTTTGTTGAAGTAAACGGGCAATTTGTTTCCTATTTTAAGATCATTGATTTTGAAAAACATGTACAATGTAGGATCCTCGAATTCGCCATCTTTGAGCAAATGGCTAATGTTTTGACCTTCTTGTTCCTTGGTTGATATCAGTTTTCTTGACTTGTGTGCCTCCACGATCCACTAACACAAAAACCGTATCAAGACATTTAGAGACGAAAAACTTCGAAAAATAGCACTCAAAATTTTACTTTCAATGTACAAAAGTTCTAATAAACTGTTTCCCAGAAGAAAAAGAAGATAGTTTTTCTATCTTTCTTTTTTTTGTAACAATGTAGTAAGAAGTAAGAACCATGAATCAGACACTAAAGCAAATTGATTTCAAGCTACAAAATAAAATCATTACAAACTATTTCATTAAAACGATGTATAATTCCTATAGTATTATTAATTAGTCTACCTTTTATATCCGATTGAAGAAAAAGAATTTTGTAAAACATTTTGGTAAGAACTATAGCCATGATGCATAAACTTATGCAAACTTGTGCCACAGTTGCGATCTTGTGCCACAACTGCGAATTATCTGATCATGTTGCAGGATTTTTGTAGCATTTAATATACTTTTTATCCGGTTCAAGAAGCAGCCCAGGAATGATGCTCTCAACCCGATTAAGCCTTATAATTTAATAAACACAAATAGAGAGGTACATAACATACCAGAGAGAAGAGGAGGAGGGTGTGGAAGGTGACTGAGAATCGCAAAGATGCCATGGATTTTATTTTCTCTGTGGAGGGAATTGAGTTTCTTCTTCTTCTTCTTCTAGTTTTGACTTTTTTTTTTAAGATGAGCAAATTGTTAAAAAGAAAAAACTATTCAAATGATCTTAGATCTCAATGAAGTATGAACACCCATCTCTCTATATATTTATAATATTCAATCTACTTATGCTGATGGTGACTTTTTTTTTTTAATTTCGTTGATGTTTTCATCTGTTAGTTTACACATTAAGTAGACTGTTAACATTTTTAATTCCAATCGATTTGTATTACTAATTATTGTGAAGCCTGCAGCTTCTCTCCTTTTTTTTAATTAAAAAAAGCCTGCAGCTTCTTACATCGTCATCTAATTTGAAACTGTAAAAGATATGAAGATAAAATAATTCGACATTATCTTAAAGAGATTGGTTCGATTGATTCTATAATACAAACAGTATATTTCATGGATCATCCTTTACGTCGTAATGGGAAAAATATAATAATAAAATAATTTAATTTTTTGTTTTGTATTTTTATTATAGTCGCAATCATCTTCGAAACTAGACATGGAATTCTAGAGTAATCTACCGATCGTAAAACTTTAACTGAAAAAGAATATTCACATAAATGTACAATTTTCGTCATATTTTATATTGAATGCTTCTGGTTTTTAATTTTAAAATCTAGAAAAAGAAGGTCATTTCTCACGAAGTTTTTTTTTTTAACTCAGGGGAAATCACGGCTTAAACCGAAACTAATCTTTTTGGAAGAAAGAATGTCTACGAATAGACGCATTTTCCAGGTTTTCAAATGGGATGTAAGCAAGGGTTCATATTCGTATGACTAAATGGGAAAATGTCTAACAATTACGCAGTTAAAGAGAATTAATCCTTGGTTTAGACCAATAGGACAACTTCTAGTGAAAACCACTAGACCATCTTTCTCAAGAAGTCTTGTGGTACTCTTCAATAAATCTTTATTTGTTTTGAGAATATGAATGAAAGACCTTTGGCCAATTCAAAAGGATTGATGCAGTAGTATAAATTAGTATATAATTTTTAAAAAGACTGTAAATAATATTCTTAAAATATACAATAAGGCCATTGATCTTTCATTGAACTTAGTCGCAGCATCGTTGACCTATTTATTTTTTCATTATTTCCAACCCACCATTTACAATCTTTGACTTTAATGCATCACCCATTTAATTTTATCATTCGAATTTGCGCGAAACTAAGAATAAATGTTCAGAACGAATATTCACGTTCGTGGGATCTCTTTTTAGTATATGGATGTGTTTGTTTTAAATAATGGTTTTAAAAAATAAAAGCAAATTGAAAAACTGTAAATTCACCGACATCAGAGAAATGAGAAAATTACTGGTTTAAAATCCGTTAGTAACTTTTATCAAAAAAAAAAAATCCGTTAGTACTAAGAATCTTTGTTTCTATTTTTATGAGTATGAAATCCATCTTATGTATGGACGTTTATAAATGAATCTGAAATCCGATATAAATTCAATATAATAAATTTGATTTTAAAATCTTTATTAATTTTTATTAGTTATCGTTATATCATGCATGCATTTAGTAAGTGGTATTATTGATACTATTGGGGAAATGAAAATAATTTTAAGAAAATAATCAAAAATTCTTAATTATTTTTTCTTAAAATATATGAAAATTCTATAACATTAACTATTTAGAGACGGACGTATTAAAGGACAAATTTGATTTGATTATTCATTCCAGTAAAAATGTCAAATCAATATATTTATTAAAATTAAATGAATAATTATCTCCTTTAACAGTGAATGGCCATTATACTAATGAACAATAATAGTTGTAATATCGCAGTACAAAAAGAAAGTTGTAGTATTTGTGCATGATCGAGAAATCTAAGTTGACTTTGTAATTAAAAGGCTATTCCAGCAAGTACATGTTTAAGTTGACTCTAGCTATATATTTACTCCAAATCGATAATTTCAAGAAAAAAAAATCTAGACCAACAATTAAGATATGCATGCATGACTTCATTGATCCCCACTCACTTGCTTCGTGTCGTTCAACAAGATGTTAGTACTTTTAAATGCAAGGTAAATTTATGAGGGGATTTATTTTACGAAAGTTATGGCCTTTTCTTTTCGGACAAAAATAAGAGATTCTTTTGTATAAATTACTAATTTTAATTTGTAAAATAAGGTAGTGTTTTCTTCTTCTTTTTTGAACTTTGGTAAATTTGTTTATTAGTATGTATCAACAATTTTCATCGTGAACCACCTCGCGCGTTAATATCACTGGAAAGATCTCATGTTCAAAAGCCATCACAAGTTCCTGTTCGATAGATGCAACATTAAGATCTTTCTAACGTAAGACATGTAAATGAATAAAAAGCAACAAACGTGTATCGAAATAGTACAAATGCCTTCATGAGTCATGACCCTAGCTTATCATACATCTTTGTTTTGATAGTGTGTTTTAGAGATACTATAAACTATTTGGCTCATGCAGAAGATCGACTAGTTGTGAGTAATCCATCTAACTCAAAGTCCGGCGATCATGCATGTGCTCGAGCTCAAAAACATACGAGTTCTGATAAAAAAAATAAAAAATTGTGACATAATAATCGCGATATTTAGGTACTTGTATGTTATATAGTATTTTCGTCCGGATAGCTATATAAATTTACTTACTTAAGAGTCATATACAAATATTGTTATGTTAATTTTAAGAACGTTCAATTGGTGAAATCAGTTTTAAGACAATTTTTGTGAAAGCATATTGAGGTTATTTATTGATTTTTTAGCCAGATGATCTAAAGTCAGATCTAAACTAATCCAAAATAAAATTGTAAAAGTATACTTATATATTTATTTTAAATTTTCATGTACACTGTCCAAATTCCAATAACGATTGAAATTACAGTGAAAATAACTCAGCATAATCTCTCAGTTTTATTCTTTTACACCGTAGTCTCTTAACTTATGAAAAACAGAAAGAAAGCTTAACTCAGCCTAATTTCTAAGTCGGTTAAAGCCTCTCTCAAGCTGAGAAATCGTTTTTTTATGTGACATGTTGTTCTTTTGGGCACTATAAATTAAAAATTGTAAAATTGTAAAATTTGTGGAAAACATAAAATACGGAAACTATTCATCTGCACCACAAATAATCAGGAAAAAGTGAAATCATTGAAACCATGAAGGCATAAACCTTATCTGTACTCTTTACTAATTAGACCCCATAACATATAAAAATAGATGGTATAACAAAAATTCAATACCCACTTATTAGAAGCACTGAGATCAGCTTTTTCTTTATGACCTTCTTTATAAAGGTAAGCTGGCCGGTAGTCATGATTACCATTTTCTAATTGGAAAATCGTAGAAGCGGTTTCAAATCTTTAGACAAAATTCCAAAAGCTAGCAAAGTTAGAAATAAAGTTGGGTAAAGTATGAGTGTACTTGGCCAAACACCATATTGTTGAGATCATAAACAAGAGAGATAATATTTTATTTATTTAAGTTCAAATGATCATAATCGCGACACATCATGGCCTCAAGTATTCATCGAATTAAGAGGATCAGCTTCAGAATTAATGGTGGGGTCTTATTAATCCATTGTTCTCCAACTAATTAAGCAAATAAGCAGTTAGGTTGCTACTTATTTGTGCACAATACTGGCTGCCAATACAATTTTCTGAACTCATAAATGTTGCCATTTTTCAACTTTTTGTATAAATTAGTGACTAGATAACACGTGGTTTGATATGAACAGAAAAGTAAACATCAAACAATAATTCAGTAGAGTTTAATCGTCTTTTCTTTCTTTTCTGCGGAAGACTTTAACTCATTTTGCCTTTTCATTTTTATCATCCTCTATCTTAATTCGGTAGAGTTTAATCGTCATTTTCATACTCCAAATGCAAATAGAAGCTCATTTTATAGTTATATATAGGCTTATAGCTAGTTAGTTACAATGCAAATTAGTTATTTTAATGTTCGATTAATTTATGATTCTGATACATAAAAAGCTACTAAGTCTACAATGATCTTCTTGGTCTATTTATAGATAATTTTGCTCGCTCTCTTTCCATATCATAATTCGCCATAGCTTTTGTGCATATGTTAATTACATTCAGTAATTTACTTATGAAATAGATTTAGAACTATGAGTTTATACTGTTCAAATATCATATGGAATACTACATACAACTTCACTAAAAGAATTGGAAAAATATATAACAAAATCCACATGTAGTGCATGCAGCGCGGTTACTAAAAGTATTGGTTTAAAACTTGTCACTCAAGATACAAGATGACAGAAAGTTATTGGTGGAATTTTCAATTATGTTGAAGTTAAACATTACAGGCGGAGCGTTCAATTATTATATACAAACACTTTACATTCATTTCTAATTGATAAAAAGGTATGCTGAAGCTAACCCAAAAAAAAAAAAAAACTACAATCAGAGTTCAATGAAATATGAAAAGAAAAATTAGGACTACAAAAAACCGAAAAATGCAAGAAACGTCTAGTGAACAAAATAAAAAAGAGAACATATACAAATAATAGATAATTTGCTGAATAACCACACAAAAAAAAACATATTTAAGAAACTAACCAAGACCTCTTTATGAGGCAAGATCATGATCATTAGATCTAGGTTTTTTTGGTTAATTTCTTAAATATGTTTTTTCTTTTTGTTATTCGGCAAATTAGCTCGATAAAGAATTCTGCAAAAACTTTGATACCATTTTTTAACTCGATGCAATACAGGAAGACAACAAAATTGATATAGAAAGTAATTCGTTTCGCCCGCTTGCAAAGTGGGCTAGTGGTATTTGACTTACAATTTTGAACATGTTTTTGATGTGTTGTGTTTTAAAAATATTTTAACTGCCGTTTTTGTAGTGTTCTGATGTGTTATCGATTTTTTTTAAAAAAATTCATTTAGCTATCTTAGATTAAGAGTAGTTTTAGATAAGAATTGGAGTTTTTGTTGTATAACTAAAAAGTGAGTAAAACGTCAAAAATGTCATGAATGATATATGTGATGTCCATTATGAGTCCATAAGATCCATTAAGTTTTACCTAGTTACCTCTCTACTTGTAATCCTATATAAAGATACTATTATCTAATTTTGTAAAAAAGTCCAAAATGAGTAAAAAAGTTAACAAATATTGGTGACAGATTTATTACAATTTTTATACTATTATAGTTTATTGTATATTTACAGTAATTTATTAAGAAATACAAACTATAGACTTATCAGCTTTCTCTATGGTTGCGGTTAGACCGGGTGGTTAGTCTTCGTCTCTATCCAGATCTGTTGAGATTTAGTTCTTTTAAGCCTTCTATCTAGGCGTCAAATGGGCATATGTGTTTATGTCGCAGCCGTATCCAGAAGTGTTTAAGAATTTTTAGTGGTTCTATCTTGCTGGGTTATGAAGACTTGTTTTGGGTTACTAGAAGAAAATGTCACTGTTCGGTGGGCCGTGGGCGGAAACAGTGAATCTCGTTCATTGGCTTCTTGGAGTGTTTAAATTAGACGGTTTTCGAGCACACATCATAACTTGGGCTTAATCAATTTTCTTGTTTTGGGTAGGACTTATGTTTCCTTCTATTAGGGTTTTAATTCGGGGATTTCACTTTCCACCGGCTTTGACTCGGGGGACATCTAGTTGTTCTTCCGGCTTTGTCCTCCTCTTTTGGGCCTAAGACTCCCTTGTTTAGGCTATTGTATAATTATCAGTTTCAATTCAATAAAATCAGATGAAAAATAAAATTAAAAAGACTTATCAGCTTTAATCAAAACCACTTGCACTTTGGAAATTAGGGGTCGGGTTCGTGATGCTGGCTGTGGGTTAAGTTTTCTCTGTCGGTCTGGGTCACCCCTGACAAGTCGGAAATGTTTGTTTAGGACAAGACAAAGTATTCAGTCGTCGTCATCCTAAGTTCGATGCTGCCACTGGCTGGATCACCCAATGGGCCATGGTTAATCTTCTCATTATTTAGAAATGAACGTAGATAGATATGTATGAGTCACCGAACTCTAAATCACTAACAACTTACTAGGCACGTTTGAGCTAACAAACGACTACTAATGGCTCTCTTTACAGTAATTTTTTTTCAACAAGTGTAATTATTTTGTCTTGGAGATCGTGGTCATCGTGGACCATTCAACTTAGGATCTATAGTGAATTATTCATTCTCTAATTTGTTTTACACTGACTCATTAGTATTCGTTGTCCGTAAAAAAGTTAGCTGAAGTGTTTGCTTAATCATACTTTTCTTGAAACTTCATTTTTTTAAGTATATGACTCACGAAGTCATAACTATGTAATTCCTTAACATTGCATTTTAACATGTTTTTTAGAAAAACATTCTTAGTGATCTTCCATTCTCAAAATTTTACAATATAATTAGTTACAGTGAAAAAAATTCTTATTTCATATGTAAAATTTTATAAAACAATATTTAGTTTTTTTTGTCAAAAAACAATATTTAGTTAAAACAAAGGAATTAGGTAGTTTGTTCTATCCCTAGTAAATTTCCTGCAACAATTAACAGTAAAAATTAAAATATAAATCGGTAAATAAGAATCTTTGCTTAGATAAAAAGGTGTTTAATTTTAATTAGCATATCCAATTTTATTTGAGCTGAGGCATAATAATCGATCAAAAACCAAACTGTATTTTAATATAATTTAAATAGTATTACATTTTTATATCTAAAAACCAAAAATCTGAAACTGAAAAAAAAATCAAAACAAAATTAGAAATGAATAGCAATATGATTTGAATTTGAATTAAAATCGAATCTAGAATTGACTTGTTATTACCTATTACTCCTAGCATGTTTTATTTTAGAAACTAAAACTCTGAAAAAATCGCAAATGATAATCTGAACCAAACGAGAATCGAGATTGCTAGATTATTCGAATCCCAAGGGACAAATCCAAGTAGGACGAACAAGAAAAGCACTTGGGTGCTAGATCTTGATTTAATCAATGTCTCTTCAGCTAATAAGGAATAAGTATCCCACTACCAGTTATGTAATTCCTAATAGATTATTTAATTATAATTATTCTGATAATGAAAGTTTTTAAAGTAGGGTTATGTGTCGTATAGCAAATGTGCACACACATTCAAGTTGACCCGCTTCACTTGACACTTTTATAATTCTTTTTATTTGGGGTTAAATCCAACTTTTGGCCTGTCTCTTTCATCAATTAAAATAACTCTCACGGAGAAAAGCCAACATTTTCTTCTTGTTTCTTTTAATTAAAAAAACTTAAGGGTCCCAATATTTTTAGGAAATGCTTTTATATATTAAAATCATTAATGAGGAAAAAGTGGTCTGCGAAATCCTTAACAATACAGAATCAGAAAAAATAACAAATGGATATAAAACAAATTTTAAAATTAATAAAACCTTTTTAGGCTGATGTATAATAAAATAAAACTTCATAAATCTACTAATTCAGTATCAATAAATTAATCGTTATTATATTTATATATTTTTTTAAAAAAATCATGTCAAAAATTTACTAATCATGTAAATATTACCACTATAAAATCTAAATCTCTATAATATTATTTGAGAAGTATATTTATAGAAATACTCTAAAAAATTCAGTTATTTACATATTATGCCATTGATTTATTATACAAAAGTTGTTAGTCAGCAATTTTAATAAAGGAATAAACTGAAAAACTCACAAAGTAATTACTTTAAAAACTCAAAAAAAAAATTCAAACAAATAACTATAACATCCTATGAATCTAAATAATCTATGGTATATGCTTTCAAAATTTATTCATTATTTTTTATAGATAACGCTTATAGATATAAAAATTATTTTTAATAAAATAGCAAATAAATATTTTTAATAAACTTATATACATTAAAAGATAAGGAAAATAATTGTTTTTGCTTTATCATCACTGAGATTATTTCAGAAAGTTTTTTTTATTTTGTTTTACTTTGAAATTCGTTTTAATAAATAAAGATTTTCTAAACTAAACCTTAACAATAAATCAAAATAACTATGGTTATTCAATTTAATTAATAAAATTTTATATTAATGAGAAGATTTGATTAAAATATTTTTAATTTAAATCATTCGGATTTCTCTCCCAATTTAAAAATATTTAACTGAAAGTTTTCAACTTAATTCCAAAATTTTCACAGCAAGCTCAAAATATCTTATAATCAACAAATTTTCTCGCTATATAAGATCATGGCATTGGATTACGAAACACATCTATTTTCTTAGTAGCTTTTACATGTTTTTAATGTTTTTTTGTATTGTTTTAGTTTTCAATAATTTATTTGTTTTAATATTTTTTCAGAATATAGAAGTAAGTGATATACCATCTCTACAGATGTTTTTATCTACTAAAATCTTTCACCATTTTGCTTCAGTTTTTGTGTTTGTTACTAATAATTCATCAATGTTTCTAATTTAAAAAAAAAAAATTTTTTCAAGGTGATATTCAAGGAACATCCTTTGAAAACTTTCAACTTTTGTTTTATAATAGTTTGTAATCATTATATTTTTATATTATATTTTTAAAAGTTAACAATTCTTTGGCTCCTCTTCGTTTGTGCATGTACTTTAGCTATGACTCCTCTGTGAATCTCATGTACCTTCGCTATTCTATTCTATTTCTCAGGTTCCATAGTTCATTAATGATAGACTTTACATGTTTAGATATCAGATGTCCCTAAGAATAGCAAAGTAATTGATTTTCTCATATCTTCTTGAAGACTTTGTACTCATAATTCACTTATATTCATCATAAGAATTTGAATCTAAGTAGTTTTGTATTACTAAATTTTTAAACCTAATAGCATTATTTGAAAGTCATTTTTAATAATATAGCTTTTTATAAAACACCTCTAACTTATATTCATAAACAAAATTCATATATTTATAAAACAAACAAAAAATGTTACCCGCACAATTGCGGGTAAAATCATAGTTGTCATGAATAGAGATAAGGAAGAGAACCATCATCTTACTTTACTTCATTTAAAAAGAAAATAGGAAAAAAATGTGAAAAAGCGAAAAAAATGAAAGTAAATATTTTTTTAGTTAATACTGAGATAAAAGAAAGCCAAAAAAAAAATTTCAACCTTTTTTTGTTTTGTTTTTCAAATATAGCCAAGCTAAGCTATATATGGGTGTACTCACAGATACACGAATAAAACTTTTTTTTTCTTTGCCTTATATAGCTTAGTTTTTTTTTTGTACCAAAGTGTTTCACAAAATTCTTTTATTAAATTTTTTTTAAAGATAATTATAATGGAATGTTAGTTGCGATATTTAGTATATTTTGTCCCTATTCTTCTTTGTTTTATTAGTCACGGAATCTTTGTTATATAGTTAATTAAGTACTGGAGATTTAGCATACTCAATCATAGAATTCTTCTATGTTCTATTCAGTTATATAATTAAGTGTTATATATTCTTACTACATATTAAAAGATGTTGGTGTTGCTCTCTGAGCTGTAATAGTTGATCGCTCCAGAGAAGAATAGACATAAATCCTTTCTCAGGCTAGCGGCCCACCACTCTGAAATTTAGATATGCATAAATAATTAGGTTACAGTAAATTACTATAAATAAATATGCACAGTACAAAGTTGACCTTACAATGTCGTAATATTAAATAATTTTCAAATAATATCCAAAAAAATAAATGCAAGGAGAGGAGAATTATTATCACTCTATATTATCAAGAAAACAACTTCCTCTAAAGGGGTCTCTATATATATAAACTTAACACCCAAAGATTTAACATAGATCCAGAAAAATCCTCAAACACCAAAACAAAAGTTTAAAAAGACATGAAGCAACAACGTTACTTGGTCGTCTTCTTCTTTGTCCTTTTCAGCTTTCTCCTGGTAAAGCTTCTTCTTTATATTTAAACCCTAACTAATCAAGATATATCCGATTTATACATGTATATACATATGTAATCAAAATGTTATGTTTCGTTGGTATAGCTTGTGAATCTGAGTGAAGGAAGATCAGGAGGAGTTGCAGAGGAATATTGGAAGAAGATGATGAAGAATGAGCCATTACCTGAACCAATCAAAGAGCTTCTCAACAATCCATTTAGGACAGGAGATGAGAGGTTCGTCAGGGATTTCAACACCAAATCAATCGTCATCATTTACCACAATCCTAATGTATGATTAATTTTATATATATATGGCTCTGCGTTTATGCATGTATCGGTTTATACATGTGCGCATATGTGAGTATTGATGAAGCAAATAATAGCTGCTTGAGTTGTTGTAGACTTATACTAGCTATATTTTCCATAGTGAAGAAATGTTAACCCTAGCGGGATTTTTAAAATACCATTAGTGTGAGTTTTTGTGTGTGGTAATGGCTTCATGTTGTTTGTCTGGTATATAAAATTAATGTATGGTGCTTTTCGTGTCTAATTCCTATATTTTTTGTAATTTATTTATGTACTGAAAAATCAATAATCTCAATGTCTCATTTCAAGGGGGTTTCTTTTTCGGATACTTAATTAACTTAATTACTTTCATCTAAATGAAAGACTTCTTTTTGCAAACTAGTTTGAGAAATACACAGGTCACTAACTCTTAAATAAAAATACACGATAAAAAGTGTTATATATTTATTTATCTCCCCTAAAACTACCCACAAAAAACCCTTAAAAACTACATATTTCCAAAGATCCTAAGTGAAACTACCCAAACGCAAATTTCAACACCAAATCAATCGTCATCATTTACCACAATCCTAATGTATGATTAATTTTATATATATATGGCTCTGCGTTTATGCATGTATCGGTTTATACATGCACACATATGTGAGTATTGATGAAGCAAATAATAGCTGCTTGAGTTGTTGTAGACTTATACTAGCTATATTTTCCATAGTGAAGAAATGTTAACCCTAGCGGGATTTTTAAAATACCATTAGTGTGAGTTTTTGTGTGTGGTAATGGCTTCATGTTGTTTGTCTGGTATATAAAATTAATGTATGGTGCTTTTCGTGTCTAATTCCTATATTTTTTGTAATTTATTTATGTACTGAAAAATCAATAATCTCAATGTCTCATTTCAAGGGGGTTTCTTTTTCGGATACTTAATTAACTTAATTACTTTCATCTAAATGAAAGACTTCTTTTTGCAAACTAGTTTGAGAAATACACAGGTCACTAACTCTTAAATAAAAATACACGATAAAAAGTGTTATATATTTATTTATCTCCCCTAAAACTACCCACAAAAAACCCTTAAAAACTACATATTTCCAAAGATCCTAAGTGAAACTACCCAAACGCAAATGAAACTTGAAAAATTACCTCATTTGCTAATACACCCTTTTTAAAATTACATATCCCTATTATTTATTCATATGATATGTGCTATCTCCATAGGTCGTCGTCGTCAAATCTACATCAAAGCTACGAGTAATTAAAATCGTAATTTAGAGAGAGGCAATAGTAGGAAAAAGAAATCAGAAAAGCTCTAGCATAATTATTTTCCTCAAAATTATGAGGGGAAAAAACAAACTCTAATATTAACATAAAATGATTGAAAAAAATTATATTGAGGTGGGAGAGTAATCGTTTCTTTGCTGGAAATTTCTCGCTATTATCAGTGACAATTAGTCAGAGCCTAAATCAATTAAAAATAAATCATCCTTTACCTTTATCATAAAAGTAATGGACAACAACAACGCTGAATAATGTTCAAGGAAATAACAAAAAGGTTTAAATGTAGACAAAAAAAAGACTCATAATATACGGCCACAAACACTGACCAGTCCAATTCGGTTTTTACTTTTTTATTAACTAGGGTTAAACCCTTTTTTATATAAATAGTTTTTCCACAGAACAACAGATTTACAATATGGTAAAAACCTCAGAGAGTGGGTTGGTGAGAGAGAGCAGAGGTAAAAGAATCCTTTTAGCATTCACATCCTGTTGACCTCTGTGGATTGCTGGTTCCGACATCGATTGTGTCTGGCAAGTACCTAAAAGACCAAGCATCAAAACAGTAACCACAAGTAAGTTTTAAGACACAATCTCTTCTCTATCAACCGCGGGGAGCAAAAAAAGCATAAGGAAGAACTTACAATTCTTCCTCTTCTCCACTCTTCATTGCATTCTTGGTAATACACAAGAACGCGTCTTCTACATTGGTGCCTTCTTTGGCAGAGGTTTCATAGTAAGGAATGTTTCCTTTTGAAGCGCACCAAGCTCGAGCCTTCTTCTCTGAAACCACACGACTGTTTCCACCATCTACATCGATTTTGTTACCTATGACAACAAAGGGAAAGTTCTCTGGATCCGACGGACTTGCCTGCAAATCCCAATAGTAACCAGCGTTGAAGCAAAGTGCTTTTGATTGAATAAAGACACTGGATCATGTGAATCAATAGTAACACTGTACCTGGATCAGAAACTCTTCCCTCCAGTTATTGAGATCCTCAAAAGATTTAGCCGAATTTACATCATAGACAAGTACACAGCAATCAGCACCGCGGTAAAAAGCTACACCAAGGCTCTGGAACCTTTCCTGACCAGCCGTGTCCCATATCTGTTACATAAGCAAGAGCTTATGGTCAAACAAAGAGCGCAGTACAAAGTGTATTAGGGATCAATTCTTAATCTAGGAAAGGCTCTGTCAACTCTTTTTCGTGTTTTCCAATCACATTACAAACCAGTATGAACCGTTTCAAAATTAGAATAACGCACAACATAACTATAAAGTTTCCATTGCTACAAGATGAGACAACAGTGAACTTAATGTCCTTCAAAAGTTAAGCAGAGATTGACCAAAAAAATCAGCCTGAAGCTCATAAAGTAAGCAACTTTCTATCCAACTTAGTCTCAAACTCATACCAAGGTGATAAGCAAGTGCAATCTACCCAAATAAAAAAAACGAAAAGAGTTTACTTATAAAAGCGCTGCTACAGCAAACCTGTAAAGTGAAAAGCCGGTCTTCATACTGTACTTCCTTAGTCAAGAAATCAGCTCCAATGGTCGCCTTGTACTGGTTGCTAAACTTCTTATTAACATATCTGAAAACGTGGCGTTAAAGCGAAACAAGAACACAGACTAATCTAACTCGGAAAAAGGGCAGATAACATGCAATAAAACAGTCGTGAAACAGAGACCAAAAGATGTAATCATTCCATATCCAGAAAACCATTGTAGCATACTACAGTTAGCTCCATTCACACAGAATTTAGGATACTGATTCATCAAAGAGGTCTTCCCCACCCTGCAAAATTATAAGTCGGATGAGTCCCAACTTGGATAAACATAACAAATAGATTTTATTTCGGAATCACAACAGAAAATATATGTTTCAGAACGTATACACTCTCACCAAGGAGAAAACTTTAAAAGTCCAAAAATGAACGATTTTTTGTTTTCATAAAGATTTTCACTTTGTAACAACAGGATCAAACAGCCGGAAAAGGATCTTGAGATATGATACAAACTGATTCAATTTTGTTTTAGAAAACACACAAAAAGTCTGAAACTTAAGTTACAAAATTGCTTATACTGAACACTCCAAGTGAAAATCAAACATGAGCTTTGACTAGTGAGAACAAATCTTCAACTAATTCTCCATGCGATTGTTTACAAACTACAAAAATTTCTCCCCATTTGCTGATCACATATTCACAACTCCCCAGCAACTCTTTCACCACACAAACCAGTTCCAAGAAGCGACAGAGATCAAAAACTCCACAATATAGATCGAATCCAATCAAAAGCAAATTCTCTAAAATTCTGACCAAGAAAAGGTACAAACTTTACTCATCGAGAACACTAAATCTCCTTAAAAAGAGAGAGAGAGAGATGTAAAAGAAAGCAAGCCCGGTGAGAAAACTGACCCGCTATCGCCGAGGATGATGACTTTGAGGAGAGTTCTTCTACGTGAAGGCATCGAAAACCAGATAAGAGAATCTCAACGATGGAGGAATGGATCTCTCTCGCTCTCTGCGGATTTCTCTGGTTTTGGTGATGAAAGTCGGTGTTTGTTTTCTTCTTCTCTTCTCTCCTCTCCCTTGCCCTTGAGAGCCAGCCTTATGATGATGTTGCTGACCTGTCTTTTTAAAATATAATAATGGAAAGATTTTGTCGTATTCAATTATTTCAGTGGTTGACTTGACTGTTTTGGGCTTTTAATAGATGTCGATAGCTAAAGAAAGCAGAGTGTATCGATTTGTTATGGGGCAATACAAAAGCCTCTTGGTCACTGCAAATACATAAGTGGCATTTAGAGAGAACAACTTCAATATCATTCGATTTTTATCAACGGAAAAGTTATTAACTGAAACTTATGCCTTAGCTATGCGCAAATAACTATGGAGTATGTTTATTTCTGTTAGGTTCTCTTTTATGAATCAATTTAAATGTTTGTGCAGATACCTTAACAGGAAGGGAAATTACATAATATTATTATGTTTCAATGGTGTTTGTGTGTCATTATTATCCAAACTTCTAATTCCATTTGTTAAGAATGGTTGCAGAGCGTACTGTAGAAAAATTAGGGTTGCAGTATATTTCAATAATAATAATAATAGTAATTTTATCAAGGCAAATCTCCATAATAAACCATTTGCAAGTTTTTCTGACCAAAATGAACCTGTGATTCATTTGAGACCAAAATGTTTCATTAATCAGTGTAAAATGACAATCTTAACCTTGTCAAATATCAAACCCTTTCTCCTCACCTCCGACCCAATCTCTGCTTTGTCCTCTCTCGCCGGAAACCTAGCCGCTGCCGATGACGACGGAGTAGTGTCTTCAGTTGGACAGAACTCGCGTCTTCTCCTTCTCTCACCCCGCGTCTCCTTCTCTCACCTCGCGTCTTCTCCGACGAAGCTTCAACGAGAGAGTAACTTCGCTTCCGACGGTTTAGGGTTTACGAGGACGACGACGACGACAGAGGAGTATCTTTAGTGAATCGGATACGCCGCGGATAAGCTCTCTGCAATCCTGCTCCAGCACCTCTAGTTCATAGTTACGCGACTTTGAGATTCGAGGTATGGGTTTCCGAAATCCTTCTAATTTGAGCTTAGTATATTTGTTTTTGAGGTTGGTAAAGTCGAGTTCTTTTGTTAGGAAGCAATTGACTTTTTTTGCCATCTCAGATGCATGTATGGATCAATGCAACGCTTGCTGCCCCAGTTCTTACCAGTGGTAAACTGTTTTTAACAAAAAGGTCTATTTGAACTCAGTCCAATTGACTTTGTTTATGATATTTCAATTTTCGTTAGCTATGAATGAGTAAGACATTTGAATTGGACTATAACTATGCTACTACTTTTTTTTGTCAACAGGATTATATTTAGATTAACGAAACAACAAGATTAAGTGGATACAACCGGAGACGTACTCAACGGCCAGATGATAAAAGTAGAGCGATACAAGAAGGTAAAAGATAAAAACTTTATGGGGCGAGACTTGCTCAGCAGCGTGGAGAGACTCATGGAGAAACTTCGCCCGTAACCCAAAAGCAAATGCTCGAAAGAGCATTAAATAGTCGAGATGTAAACCGACGTTAAAACGCCCAAAGAATGGGACTTGAGCACGGGATTGGAGCACCGTCACTGGTGACTGAGATTAAGCGGAGGAGGATTGTCGCCTGAAAATTTGAAAAGAAACAAAACTTAGGCATCGGCTACCTCTAACTCCCGGAAAAAGATCAGATCGAAGATTTAAGTTGGGCTGGCATGGCGGAGATCCGAAAATGAGATGTCTTTTAATATCTGTGGAGGAGGATTGTCGCCGGAGGATAATGCAAAGATCATAACTATGCTACTACTTTAACTGGATTTTGCTGAAGACCGTGCAGAAGGAAGTTGGTGTATGTCAAAATCATAGATATGTCATAGAAACTAGTTATGGGACATTAATTGTTTGGTAAAGCTTTGATGAGTACTTGGGCATCTTCTTTGGAACTTATTGTTGTGTCATGTCCTACAGTTTTCTAATCTCATCGTATTCCAAACTTGTGAGATTGAACTTGTGGTGTTCTAGTCTAGCAGGCAGCTACCGTCTTGCAAGTAGGTGAATGAATCATTGGTTTAAGAACATAGTTTGAGCTTTCATGTTTTGACAAAGCAAGATGTGTTCTCGCACATTGTTGCTAGTTGGGATGGTATGAAGCGATTTTTGTTATTTGTGAATGTTTTAGGAAAGATTTGTTGGAGTTAAGGAAGCATTTGTTTAAATTCAGGAAGGCTTAAGGAAACTATTTTTGTTATTTGGGAAGGCCTCACTAAAACTCGTATCTGTAGAAACTTTTTATTAAGCAATTGTTTGTTTAAAAAAAATATTATACTAATGTTTAATGTTGGTATTTACTATTTAGTAAAGGCTCAGGAAATGAATGTTGGTATTTAGGAACGCCTTAAGAAGCGATTTTTGATATTTAGTTGATCTTAGGGAAGCCATTGTCGCTATTTAGGAAGTCATTACTAAAGACATTAATAAAATCTTATAGACCTAACTAAAATCTTATTTTACCTTACTGAAGCGCATTATGAAAAAAACATTCGATTTGATTATATGTCTCGCTTGTTGATATTTTAGTAAGGATTCAGGAAACCATTGTTGCTATTTAGGAAGGTTTTACTAAATACTTTAGAGTTTAGACCTTATTAATACATTTTGTTTCTTTTTTAGAGATTACACTTGAACTTTTCCTTGGTCATTTAAAAAAAAAAAAGCTACTCAACACAAACCGTTTCAGGTTTGTCTTTTCTTATTCTCTCTTTTGTGTCAAAGGCTACTTGTATAATGTTTTATGTTGGTATTTAGGAAGGTCTTAGGAAGTGATTGCTGGTATTTAGGAACACCTTAAGAATGCTATTTAAGAAGGCCTTAGGAAGCGTTATTTTTTGTATTTAGGAAGATCTTAGAAAGTCATTGTTGCTATTTTGGAATGTCTTACGTAATCATTACTAAAACATTAAATAGAGCTTAAAGACATTAATAGAATCTTATAGACCGTACTGACAATACTAAAGAATTCAATATTCGATTGTTTATGTTTTTTAGGAAGGATTTAAGAAACCATTGTTGTTATTTAGGAAGACCTTACTGAAACTCATTACTAAATTCAACCTTCGATTGTTTATGTCTCACTTGCTAGTTTTCTTAAGAAAGCTTTAGGAATCATTTGTTGGAATTTATGAGCTTTAGGAAACCATTGTAAGTATTTAAGAATGTGTTACTAAAACTCGTATTTTAGAAAGAGTTTTGGGAGAAATTGTTTGTATTTAGGAAGGCTTAACTGAAAATCGTTTCTTAAAAATTTGTGATGCTTTTAGGTGCGCAAATGGAAGCGATTAAGATTCAACTTTTGAAATTCAAGATTGGAGAGAAGCCATCACATTGGTTTGTTGATTCTGATAAAGAAAAAAAACCATCACAGCTTTGTTTAATGGATGATTCTTATGGTTTGTATTAACGGATGATGATTGTCATTTGTATTGATGGATTATTATTATTGTATTAATCAATGTGTTTTATAAGTTTTTATGTGGTTTATGGAACAGTAACACAATTCTAATAAGGTATTCCTAAATGGTATGATTGAAATATATTCTAACCATTTAAAAAATTAAAACCACTTCCATAAGTTTAGGAAGCATTAACCCGTATTTTGGATGGCGTTCCGAAAAAAAAAAGTGTTAATGAAGTGTGATTTTGATCAAACTTGTAACTGAACCAAAGTCAATCGCGTGGTGTTAATTATGTTGAAGTTGCGAAGAAAAACAAACTTTGTTTTTTTTTTTTGCGGCAAGGTGGAACCAAACTCGTTACAAATGTGTCAAAGTCAAACAATAGCAAGTTTAAGGTAAGTGTAGCCAGTAGCTACAAGTGTTTCATCGGAGTGTATGAGAACATAAATGTATATATAATCAACAACACTTCAGAAATCATTAACCCATATTTGGGAAGGTCTTCCTAAAAACAAAAATATGTTAATGAAGTGTGATTTCGATTGAATTTGTCCCTGATTGAATTTGTGATTTCAGAGCAGCTTGTTACAACAAACAAGAAAATGTTACAAATACTTCAAAGTAAAATCTATAGAAAACTCCTTAATAAAATTGAATACTTTAGTCACTTGACTTTAGCTAAAGAAAGAACTATCTTTGTTAAAGTTGGATCCTTTGCTAGAAGAATCACCATCGTGGAAGTTTTACTCAGCAATAGCATTTCTTGCAACCAATTACATGTGAGACCAAGGTTGAATCACCAAACTTACAGCTCTGGATGGGATGCTGATACTAAACTTTTCTGCAACCAATCAAATAAACTAGTAATATGATTATCGTGATGTGAGAATAATCAAGTTTCCTTTGACTCTTTTCGAAAAACTGACCAAAAATTGGTCTCGCATGCCGACTTGTTAACTTAGTAGCCTAAAATAATATATCACATCTAAAAAATTCAGATCCAATTGTACTGCCAATACTTAAACCCACGATAATTTCCAAAGAAAATTATCCCCAAAATGCAGAATCTCTAATACCAAACTCCCACCTAGACTTCTCGATTTCCTTTCATACCCCAGACACGACGTAGACTCTCACCATAACCGCAATCTGAATCGAATCCCAAATTCCAAAATACCAAATTATGAAGCTCAAACAAAATCGCAAATCTGAATCGAAATTCTGAAGTTGATCTGAATCGAGTCGCAGCTGATCACAAACCAAAACTGAATCACAAAAATCCTCGGCGGTGGAGATCAAAATCTTCGACGGCTGCGATCGTAGCTGATCAACGGAGGCGAATATGTCGACGGCGGAGAAGATAGGCGGCGATCGTTTTTGGTCGTCGATGATCAGAAATCAATTAAGGGCGATCTCAAAATTTCAATTTGACCAAAACGTGAGGTAATAAAAAATAAGGGTATATTAGTCTATTTGCCTTCATTAATGAAACATTTTAGTCCTAATCTCCAACCTGGTTCATTTTGGTCCTAAAAACTTGGAAATGGTTTAATTTAGGGTATTTCTCTTTTATCTTTGTATTTGTTTTTTAACTTCATGTTTTGTTAAATGAATTTCTCTTAAACTATTTACAAGATCATGGCTGTATACTGCAGAGAAGCTTTCCATCAGGAAAAATCGAATAAGAAATTCTAATTTTACCCATGTTTTAAACTCTCTTCACCAGTATAAGTAATCATACATGAGTATAATCAAACGGAAATTCTACTTTATATATAAAATATGCCATAAGATGATGGTTTTTACAAAAAAGAATCGTATGAAATGCAAACCGCGTAATTTTAATTTAATCAGTAAAATCGTATATTATCATAAGGCTGTCTTTTTAAGGATTTTTTGAACAATGTTACATTGCGTCGGAAAAGATTTTAGGGATCTTCTATAATGGAAAAACATAGAAGAAAAAAGGAAAACTATACAAAAATTAAAAAGGACAAAAACTAGGGTTGGGGGATGAATCATCCCGGTTTATCGAAGGGTCATGACTTATCACAAAACGATGCCGACCCTCTTTTCAGTCACAAGGTTTATGAATTAATTAGAGACAATGAACGAGGAAACATAAAAGAGAGTAATAATAGGGAAAAAAAGATCGCACCTCTTCACCAATTTGAATGCATCATCTATTTAAACTCTGTCTAGGAACTTAAATCGCTGCACCACCGCCTTAGTTAACACATTGAAGAACATCTCATGGCTTCTTCTTCTTCTTTTTCGTCTTTCTCAGAACTTCCTCCTTCGGCTTCAGTGGGTGTAACAAGAGACGAGTTCTATGCTTTCCACAAAATCGACAGAGAGTTATTCACTCGTCTCGTCTTTGTTCTAAGCTTTGACGTGAACCAATCGTCTCAAGTGATTGCTTTTCTCTTCTTGCTTGAGCAAGTCGAGTACGCCCGCAACTTAATCGCGTATATTGTCTCGTTACCAGACGCATTCCTCCAGGCGGTGGCCAACGAAATCGTTGTGTGTCTAAGTATCTTATACAACCAAGATTACTTAAGGTTCATCGTCAACCACAACACTGATGAATCCGTCATACCTTTGCTCATACGTTTGACTGGAGGCAGGCTTACTCTCAGATCCATCCACCAAAACCGCGAAACTTTTCTCCCTGAATTGAGAAAGAACATGAACGATATCTGCAGCCGAGCTTTCGACGATTTATGCGTGAAAGCAGAGAGGTATCACAAGGAGAAACTGTTGGCGTTAGAGAGGGAGAAAGTCATTGAGGCGATGAACAAGATCAGGTTAAGTGCTCAACAGCAAACCCCGAGTAGGCTGAATGTTCGACAAGGAGTTCCTAGTAGCCTGAGCGTTCAACAACAAACCCCTATTAGGTTGAGTGTTCAGCAAGGATCCACGATTGTGCAACAAGGAACCACGAGTGTGCAACAAGGAACCACGAGTGTCCAACAGGGAACCCCGAGTGTCCAACAAGGACCAGCGACGGTTCAACAAGCACCTCCGAGTGTTCAACAAGAAATGGCTGTTACTCCTCCTGTTGAAGAAGAAACGAACAAGACCACTACGGAGATAGAGGAGGTGGATAATGAGGAAGCGGTGCTGCCGGCGGATGATAGGACTGTTTTTCTGACCTTTTCAAAAGGATATCCGATTTCTGAAGCGGAAGTTAGGGCTTACTTCACAAAGAGATTTGGGGAAGTGATAGAAACGATCCTGATGCAAGATGTGGAAGAGAATGACCAACCGTTGTTTGCGAGGATGGTGTTGAAGACGGAATGTGTATCGAAGCTTGAAGAGATTGTGAGTGCAAGGAACAGAAACAAATTCACTATTGATGGGAAACATGTCTGGGCTCGCAAATACGTGAGGAAGAACCTTGTTTCGTCTGCTTCCGCCTCCTCCTGATCACATGTGTGACCGTCTTCTTTATTTTCAATTACAAGTTGTATTTGTGCTCAAACAAAAAAGACCTGTGGTCTTATCAGCACATTATGAATCTACTTTCTATTTACTTGTCATTTGAATATGTAATACCATTGAATGGTACAATGTTTACAGTAAGGAAATAAATATTAAATGTTGAATACATTATCAATTATTTTATCAGTAAACCTCATTTCGTCTGCTTCCCCCTCCTCATGTATGACTGCGTCTTTAATTTTTCAATTAAAAGTTGTATTTGTGCTCAAACAAAAAAGACCTGTGGACATCAGCACATTTATAGATAATTTATTTTCTATTTAATTGCCATTTGAATATGACAGACCATTGAATGTTACATTGTTTACAGTAAGGAAAAGAATGTCGAGTTTTGACTATATTCTCAACTGTTTTGTATCTGTAGACAGAAATTGTTTATCATTCAAGAGGAAAAGGACATGTACAAATAATATATTCAAATTTTAAACTAAAGAAACGAAAAAAAATTTCTTATCAAATAGAGAAAATGCAGACATGTTGATTTTTAATGAAAGAGTTACCTATTATTATTTCCAGTGAAAAGCGGTGGAGATAAATTATTAAGATTAATTATACCAAGATATAATAGTAATCAAACAGCTCTCGTAGCTCAGTTGGTTAGAGCACCCGTTTAGTAAGCGGGAGGTCTTGAGTTCAACTCTCAACGAAAGCATCTATTATTTTAATGATAATTTTTGATCGAAAATCTAGCTTGAAACGGAAATATAGTTTTGAATTTTTTGGCTTGGTTGTATAATTTTCAAATATAGGAATAACAAAAACTTTCTTAAAAATAGAATCTTAAAAAAAAATTGCGTCCTTGTTCCTAGGAAGAGGAACACAGTTGGGTGTTCCTTGTGTCATCTCACAATAGCTTTCAATTGACACCACCGGAGAGAGAGAGATAGAGATTATGGCGGAGGGGCAGTCACCGGAGAACTCACCGCCGGCACCTCTTCCTCCTTCTCCGTCGTCTCCCTCTTCCAACAATCAAACAACATCTGCTCCTCCTACTTCTGACAATCAGACAACATCTTCTTCTCCTCCGCCTTCAACTATAGCTCCCCCACCCGAACAACAAGAACAATCACCTCCTCCTCCGCCGGAAAATTCCTCTTCGCCTCCACCACCACCGTCTGACTCCTCTTCCTCTCCCTCACAATCACAATCTCAACCTCCTCCGTCACCATCCCCGCCGCAGCAAAGTGAAAACAAAGGAAACAACAACGAAAATAACAAAGGAAATGATGGTAGCAGCGATGGAGGAGGCAAGAACACTTCTCCGCCTCCACCACCACCGTCTAAGACTTCTGACCATAGCCCCCACTCGCCACCAAAATCGCTGGCGCCGCCTACAAGCAGCGATGGCACGAATTCGTCAAGTAACGATCGCCAGAACATGGGTGTTGTTATAGGACTTGTGGCTGCAGCTGGGTTATTGTTCCTTGTCATGATATTGTTCTGCGTCTGTTGTTTGCGGAAGAAGAAGAAGAAGAAATCAAAGCTTGATCAGATGCCGTATTACGGAAGCAATGCTGCAGGTAAAAGTATATATCTACAAAACCTATTGAGCCCTAATTAAACCCCATTTGTTTTTTGTTTGCCAAGAAAAAAGCATGAATTTTGTTTGCTACTTATTAACCTAGAAATTAGATGAATCACATTCCTCAGTTCTCTTTCAATATGTACAAACCCAACTTAAAAACCCCATACCAAGGCTTAAGCTTTAGGTTTAGCTACGATAATGATGAATCTATACCTTTTTCCTTATTAGCCATGAAAATTATAATAAAGAATTGTTTCTTGTTACCCAAGAAATCAGATGAATCAGTTTCTCCTGCAAAACTCTATGGTGTGCTTATTAATTTTATCCAGATCACATCACATCACATCTCATCTAAGTTTTGTATTTATTTTTGGTTGGGATTTTAGCTGGAGGTGATCAATATTTCAATAGTGCTTCTCCACAACAACAACAACAACAACATTACAACCAAAATGATCTGCCTCCACCTCCTGGATCAATGGGAACAAACTGGGTAAATTCGCCGCCACCTCCAGGAAACTGGCAGCCAATGCCTTCACCACCCGCACCAGTTTCAGGAGGCAAAAATGCGATCTATAGCGGTGATCAGATGAACTCAAATTACTCATCAGGTCCTTATGCTCCGTCTCTACCACCACCTCACCCTTCAGTAGCTCTGGGATTCAACAAAAGCACATTCACTTACGAGGAGCTCGCGGCCGCGACTCAAGGTTTCTCAAAAGACCGTTTGTTAGGACAAGGCGGGTTTGGATATGTTCACAAAGGAATCTTGCCCAACGGTAAAGAGATCGCAGTGAAGAGCCTTAAAGCGGGAAGCGGACAAGGCGACAGAGAGTTCCAAGCAGAGGTTGAGATCATCAGCCGTGTTCATCATCGACATCTTGTGTCTCTTGTCGGATATTGCAGTAATTCAGGAGGACACAGGATGTTGGTCTATGAGTTTCTTCCTAACGACACACTTGAGTTCCACCTTCATGGTAATTAATGATGATTTTTCTTGTGCTCTTGAAAAGGAATATGAATTATATAAAAACTAACTCACATTGTCACTAAAATTAATGGAACTATAGGGAAAAGTGGGACTGTGATGGATTGGCCTACTAGACTCAAGATTGCTTTAGGATCAGCTAAAGGACTTGCATATTTACATGAAGATTGTGAGTGAATCTCTTCTTTTTTTGTCTTTCACTAATTTGGCTCTAACTCAAAGCTCTAGAGTTATAACATTTATATGTTTTTGTTTAATAATGTTAAGGTCATCCCAAAATCATCCATAGAGACATAAAAGCTTCAAACATTCTGCTTGATCTTAACTTCGAAGCCAAGGTATGCTTTAATTAGTTAAATTTTGTTTCTACGTTTCTCCATGGTGACATTCCTTTCAATGAATCTCCAGGTTGCAGATTTTGGGTTGGCTAAGCTCTCCCAAGACAACTACACACATGTGTCGACTCGAGTCATGGGGACATTCGGATACTTGGCCCCTGAATATGCATCGAGTGGGAAGCTAACAGAGAAATCAGATGTTTTCTCTTTTGGAGTTATGCTTCTTGAGCTCGTAACTGGACGCAGACCTGTTGATCTAAGTGGTGATATGGAAGACAGTTTGGTGGATTGGGTATATACTTGAACATTCATTTAAATTATACTCAAAACCATAAACGAAAGTAAACATTTCCTATGGTTTGATTAATCTTAATTGGCAGGCGAGACCATTATGCATGAACGCAGCTAAGGACGGAGAATATGGAGAATTGGTTGATCCATTTCTTGAGAACCATTACGAGCCTTATGAGATGGCACGCATGGTGGCTTGTGCTGCTGCAGCCGTCAGACACTCCGGTCGCCGCCGCCCGAAGATGAGTCAGGTAAAATAATAAGTTGTATATCTTGCTATCACAATTTATTTGAAACAAAAATGTAATTATGTTGTTGTACATAGAAAGTCTAGCGTTAGTTAATCTTCCACAATATTGCTTACTATTAAATTAAAACGTTTTTTTTGTTTCCCACTTTTCTTACTAGATTGTTCGGATATTGGAGGGTGATGCGTCGCTGGACGACTTAAACGATGGTGTGAAAGCAGGGCAGGGCTCATACATTGGCTCGAGCGGAGGTGATGGGAGCTCAGACTATGAGACGGGCACGTATGGCGCCGAGATGAGGAAGTTCCGGAAAGTGACATTGGACAGTCGTGATTACGGGGCGAGTAGCGAATACGGTGGCACGAGTGAGTACGGGCTTGATCCGTCCTCCTCCAGTAGCGAGGAGATGCACATTGGAGAAGGCACCACCAAAACTACTACGACTAATTCTACTGGAGGGTTTTAAACATATAAACCAAATCATCATATAACCGTTGGTTCAAATATTTATTGTCGAGAAATGTGACTGTTGTTGGATGTGTTTGTTTGTTAAAAGTTAAAACCCAAAAATTATAAAGAAGTTTGATTACTTTAAACTTTATGTATCCTATATGCTAATGTCTCTATAAATATTAAAATCTTAGAGCATGTGCATTAGTGAACCCAAAGAGGGTTTAAAAAAAAATATTTTAATAATTTTTTTTTAGAAAAAAAGTTACGAAAATTAAAAAAAAAAAATTCGGCCAATCACGTGCCGCCACGTGGTGAATCCGAGGAGAGAGAGAGTCTAAAATTAGAGTTTTTTAGATTTGTGTTCATCAATGTTCATGGATCCCATAAATATTTTAATAATATTTTTGTGTAAACCCCATGTGATGAACCCCTGATATGTACATGCTCTTGTAAGCCAAGACAAAATACGGCAAACAGATACAAAATACCGCCTCTAACACGGTAAAATTTGAGAATGGTTCCAATCTAGAATTTGAAAAGCCTTTGGAGAGGTTGATGAATAAAAATAGAATCTAAAGTGGAATCGATCTCAAAAGTTTCTATCTTTTTCCTAAATGATCTTTTGGGGAGACGGGGTACAGCCACACGAAAACTATGCAAACTGGCTCTGCACACACAGAAGTTGACCCTCTGCATGTAGCTACACAAAATTCTTTTTACGGGTTTAAACCCCACGAAGTTCTTTTTATATGGTTTTCGCCACATAACCGTCTAATCCGTAGCTAAACCATATTAAAATCGGAGTTAAACCAAAAAACGAACCAAAACCATATTTAAATCGATCTTAACCCAAAAATAAACTGTTAAAACCAAGATTAAGTTTTAAACCCAAAAATCGAAAATTGAAACCGAAAAAACCCCAATTATTAAACCAAACTAAACCTTGAACCAAAAAAAAAATGAGTTGAAAAAAAAAGAAAACAACAAATCATCTCCCTTTCTTCTTTCTCCCCCGTGAACACCAAAAAAAATCCCTAACCCAATTTCACTTTGGAATCAAACAAACACCAAATCGATTTTACTCTCTCAAGAAACCTAATCACAACCACCCTTTGATTCTGGGTTTTGGAAAGCCAAACTGAAACGATGAGGTAAGTTCCTTGTTTCTGAATAGGAATTTCTTTGATTTCGACGATTTCTTCCTTCTTTAGTTTCTTTTATGTAAATTGTGTTTTGCTTAGTTGGTTTGTGTTCTTCATTTCCTGGGTTTGCGATGAGGTAAACTGTGCTCATAATTGGGTTTCAATTTAGAACTGTGTTCATCACATGTTGGGTAAGTTGCCTTATTTTTTTGCAGTGATGAAGAATCAGTTAATGATCATAGTGTTGAGAGTATATCAACAGAGATGTCAGGGCAAGCTATGGAAGAAGAAGCTACTGATAGATTTCAGTTGGAGATTGAGGAAGCAGTTGCACAATACGAAAACGAGCCTCGGATTCGTCACAATGTGTGTCCACACAGCGACAACGACAGTGAAGCTGAGGATGTCCCAGTGGTTAACGTGAAGAGATCGCATCAGATTGAGAAGAGACGTAGTGGTGCTCTATTTGTTGGGAAAACTTACCCGAGTGGTGTTGCTTTCAAGGAAAATATTTTAGTTTTTGCTTTGAGTACTGGATACAACATCACCCAGGATCGGTGGGATAAAAAAAAACTTGGTTACAAATGTGGATCAGTCAAATGTCCATGGAGGGTTTATTGTTCAGTGAACAAGCGGAAGAACAGATGGGAGATCAAGAAGTTAATAGCTCCACACACTTGCAATGCAAATGGAGCTTGTAAGATGTTAACAGACCCGATTATTGTACGCTTGTTTGTTGACAAGATAAGAGAAGACCCAGTGTACTTTATGCCTAAGAAGATTCAAGAAATTATTAGAGAAATATATAAAGGGATTTATGTTACAAGAGATTAGTGTCAAGAGGGAAGAAAAAAGGCTTTGAGGTGGATAAAGGAAGAGTATGAAGATCAGTTTGCACACATTAGAGGCTATTGTCAACAAATACTTGAGAGTAATCCCGGATCAGCTGTAGAAGTTGTCACTAAACGAGGAGCAGATGGTGAAGACATATTTGAGAGGTTTTATGTCTGCTTTGCCATACTCAAAGACTCATGGAAAAGAAATTGCCGACGTCTAATTGGAGTTGACGATACATTCCTTAGAGGAACAACAAAAGGAATGCTTATTGTAGCTCAGGGACGAGATGCTGACAACTGCATATATCCCATAGCATGGGATGTAGTTGAAGTGGAAGACGAGGTTAGTTGGATCTTGTTTATCAAGAAGCTGCAAGTTGATCTGGAGTTAGGGGATGGAACTGGTTTCATCATAATGTCAGATAGGCAAAAGGTATGTTTCTTATTTGAATGTAATGTCCTGTGTAATGCAAAATGAATGATTATTGATTTTGTTTTCGCTTGTCATAGGGTTTGATCAATGCCGTGCATAAGGAAATTCCAAAAGCCGAGCACAGGAAATGTGTTAGACACATTTACCAGAATATTAAGGTGAAGCATGGGAAAAAGTTGGAGTTGAAGCCATTCATTTGGCAGTTGGCTTGGAATTGCAACGAGACCGAGTATAAAATAAACCTTGCCAAGCTCAAGGACTATGATGAAGAGGTCTACAATGATGTTATGAAGAGAGATCCAAAGTCATGGGGTTTAGCTTTCTACAAGATAGAAGGTAATTGTTGTGAGGATGTGGAGAACAACTCTGTCGAGTCATTTCACAACACAATTGTTGGTCCAAGAGAGAGACCAGTTATGCCGATGTTGGAGATGATCCGGAGACTTGCAATGGTTCATATTAACACTCGGTTTACAGTTGCTAATAAGCACCAAGGCATGTGCACACCATATGTGAAGGAAGTGCTCGATGAAGCTCTTGATGATGCTCGGAAAAGCAAAGTGTATCCAGGAAGCAAAGGCATTTATGAGGTTGAGATTGGGAGACAGTACGAGTCTGTCAACATGCGTAACATGGAATGTACGTGTCGCAGATGGCAGATTACTTGAATCCCGTGTGTCCATGCCTATGGAGTGATTCTGTACACTAAAGATAATACAGATAAGTATGTTTCTGACTGGTTTCATACATCTCGGTGGAGAGACACGTATGAACATGCGACCAAACCAGTAAGAGGACCAGATTCTTGGATTCGTGGTGATATTGCGCTTGTAAGTGAAGATTCGGAGAGGAAGAAGAAGAATACGAAAGAGAAAAGAAAAAGGTTGGTGAATAAATCTCCTACTAAGAAGAAGAATAAGAAGAAGAGTTATATGGAAGAAGATAATGATGTGCAATCTCAGGGTCCGGATAAGCCGAGAAGACGTATGCATTGCAACAATTGTGGAGGAAAAGGCCACAATAAGCGAACATGCACAAAGAGCAAAAATGTAAGTTATTTGATATTGTAGTTGGAGTTGAAGCCATTCATTTGGCAGTTGGTCTTTGACAGTGTTTTCCATTATATAATGAGGATGTTATAAACTTTCATTCTTGTTTCAGGGTAATGGTGTAGAATGCTCTACACAGCCACTCTCTCAAGTTGATGATGCGTGAAGAAGGAATTTGGCTTTGGTGCTCTACTTAATTAGTTTTTAATCGGCTTTTCTGTGTGTTTTTGCTCTCCACGTCTGTGTTTATGTATGAACCTCTCTTTTGTGTGTGTCGATGTATGGACCTCTCTTTTTTCAATTCAAAACATTAATGTGTGATGGATCATCATGTTTCAGTTGATTTATGAAATGTTTATGTTCGACTATGAAGAGGGTGTACATACACAAAGAAATTCATTGATCATTTAAGTAGTCAAGAGATTCAGCAAAGAAAGTAAACATACTAATTTGAAACAAAATGCGTCACAAACCCCATCAACACATAACCTATGATAGACTAACCAAATAGCTTTGCAAATCCAACCATGATAACAAGCCCAACGATTACCAAAATACACAATGCCTTCCAAATTCCTCTCTTTGCATCCAATATTTCTACTTCAATCCTCTCAATCAATCTCTCTTCGACCTCAATTCCCATCTGCTCAAGCTTCTTTCTCTCATACTTTATACTCTCACTCATGGTCTGCTTCATTTGCAGTAGCTCCTCTTAAAGTGTTTTTGGCTTCGAATCACAAGACACTTCATCTACCCACTTGAAAATATGGCCATCATTCATCAACTAATACAAATCCCACAAACATAAGCATGAATCATTAGGTTTCATAATCATAAGTATCAAATTTTATGGTAAAGACATAATTTAATTATCAAAGTACCCGATTATCTGCAGCATATGAACAACGATAATGCATCCGACCTGGATTTCGATTACTCCTTGACTTTAGCTCCACAACTGTGTGACCACACCAACACATCTTCGGTGGTGGGATCGTGGCGACTCTTCCACCCATCGTTCCAGATGAACTCGACGAAGCAGCAGATTGAGAAGCTTGGAAATTCGATTTCGACCTTATCTTATCTGCTTCTTTAATTTTCATTTCCAAAACCCAGAATCGAAGGGTAAAGATTGTTTCCGAAATCGATTTGGTGTTTGTTCGATTTCAAAGTGAAATTGGGTTAGGGATTTTTTTTGGTTTTCACGGGGAAGAAAGAAGAAAGGGGGACGATTGTGAGTTTTTTTTTGGTTCAACTATTTTTTTGGTTTAATAATTGGAGTTTTTTTTCCGGTTTAAAGTTTCAATTTTTTGGTTTACAACTTAATTTTGGTTTAAAGAGTTTCATTTTGGTTTAAGATCGATTTAAATACGGTTATTGTTCGTTTTTTCGTTTAACTACGATTTTAATATGGTTTAGGTACGGATTAGACGGTTATGTGGCGAAAACCATAAACAAAGAACTTCATGTGGTTTAAACCCGTTAAAAGAATTTTGTGTAACTACAGAGGATCAAATTCTGTGGTCCAGAGCCAGTTTATATAGTTTCCGTGTGGTTGTACCCGTCTCCCCCATGATCTTTTTTTTTTTTTTTTGACATCGAATGAGTTACAATCGAAACTAAACTGGAGCAAATAGGTTAGAACACGGTCCTAACCAATGCGGAACCAGTTGACCACAGTACGAGAAGGGAGAGTCGTGCGCTCGAGCTCTTTTAGCCAGCCAATCAGCCCGGCCATTTTCCGTCCGAGGGATGTACGAGATCGAAAAGCTTTCAAAAAGATGCAACACTGATCGGAATTCTTCCAATTCTGATTCAACAGATGGCCATACTTCTTCTTCGTGAATGAGTTTAATCATTTGTGCACAATCCGAGGAGAAAAGGACAGCAAGTCTTCCTTGCCGGATCATTTCTTTCATAGCCCAAATTAATCCTTCAAACTCAGCGTGGAGGGGGGAGCGGGTATTTGTTTTAGCGCAAAGTCCTAACGAGGCAGTCTCAGTGCCTATAGTTGCGACAAATCCAACGCCCACCATATTAGCATGTTGCCCCCAAGAGGCATCGACTTGGCACCTAACCGTTGCGGGATTACTGGTCTCTCGAGCATCAGTCCTTGCCGGATCTGGGTAGTCGGACAAGTTTTCCTCTGTTTCTTCCAAAATCTGCGCTAATATCCAGCTCTCTGCTTCTTGCGTAGCAATTTGGAGCGTGTCCTGGGGGGAGATCTCCTCTCCGTTAAAGACCTTCTCGTTTCTGGCCTTCCATATATACCAAATCATCCAGGGAAAACATGAAATTGTCTCCTGCTGTGCTCCACCTTCTTTAGCTCTCCAGAAGAGGAAATCAAGGTTGGTATATAGGGAGTTACACGGGAATATACCCGGAGGGGTAGGAATAGAGGAGAGGGCCCAAGCTTGTTTCGCCGGGGGGCATTCAAAGAGGAGGTGATTCGTGGATTCCACCTCTGCACCACACCTGGGGCATCCTCTCTCATTACCACAATGTCGATCTGCTAAATTACTTGTCGTTGCTACGCAACTCGACAAGACTTGCCAGATGAAGTGCTTGATCTTTCTTGTGGTTTTTAACTTCCATACATGTGCTTTGAGGCACGTCGTACTCGGCTCCGAGTAGAATTGTTCAGAAGGCTCAATAGCCAAAGTTTCCGCAATTTTATAACCAGACCTGACCGTATAATGCCCCGAAGAGGTAAAATCCCATGCGTAACTATCACTACGTCCAAAACGGCTCGGTCGGATGCTCTGAATTCTCGGGATATCCCCCGGATCAATAAAGGCATGGAGAAGTTCCATATTCCATTGACTAGCTTCAGGTATTATAAGATGATGAACCTTAAGGTCAGGGTCCCGGAAGCATCCATTATCGAGCGCAGGTCTTGCCGGAGTGATCGGGATCCAATTCTCCGACCAGACTTTCGTATCTGTACCCGTCCCTATTGTCTTTCGTAGCCCTGCTTCCAGAATCGGCTTTGCCGCCATCATACTTCTCCACCCGAAAGATGGTGAGTTTGCTTTTCCTGTATCCATTGGGCTCGACTTGCGGTAGTATCGGCCTTTTAATACCCGCGCGATGAGGGAATTCGGATATTTCATCAGCCTCCATAACTGTTTCCCTAAAAGCGCTAAATTGAAATTTCTGAGGTCTCTAAAACCCAGACCGCCTGCATCCAGGGAACGACACAATTTCTTCCACGCGATCCAGTGCATACCACGACAGTTATTTCGGTTACTCCACCAAAACCTTGCAATCGCACTAGACAGCTTGTCAATAACATCTTTCGGTAATAAGAAACACGACATAACATATGTCGGAATTGCTTGGGCTACAGACTTAATCTGGATTTCCTTTCCCCCTTTTGAGAGAAACTTTGCTGACCATAGGTTTATCCTCGCATTCAAGCGATCAAGTACATAAGCAAAGACTTTTTTTTTGAACCGCTGATCTTTTCTGGGATTCCTAAGTACGTGCTCATTCCTCCTTCAAGGTTAATGCCCAGAGTTCGCTTTATCTCGCCCTTTTTATCCGGCAGAATTTTCGAACCAAACATGACGGATGATTTTGTCTTATTCAGTTGTTGTCCTGATGCTTTCCCATAAAGATCTATGATCTGCATTAATTCCTTGCATTGCTCTACCTCTGCTTTACAGAAAAACAGGCTGTCGTCCGCAAAAAGGAGATTTGATATCGCTGGACTTGCTCGGGCTACTTTAATTCCTGTAAGCCGTTTTTCCTTCTCTGCTCCACAAATTTGGGAAATGAGTACTTCTGTACAAAGAATGAATAAAAAAGGTGATAGGGGATCTCCTTGGCGCAGCCCTCTGCCTGGTGAAATATTCCCTTTAGCCTCTCCATTAATAAGAACCTGGTAAGAGACAGAGGATATGCATTTCATGATCCATCCTATCCATTTGCCATCGAAGCCTATCCTAGTCATAAGCGCATCGAGGAAGCCCCATTCAATTCTGTCATATGCTTTACTCATGTCCGTTTTGATAGCTACATATTTGGCTTTACAGCTTGGATTGGTTCGGAGCGCATGGAAGACCTCCTGCGCCACTAGAATATTGTCCGTAATAAGTCTCCGTGCTACGAAAGCCGATTGCGTCTCGGAGATTAAAGATGGGAGAATCCTCTTAAGCCTCTTTGCCAAAATCTTCGAGATGACCTTGTAACTCACATTGCAAAGGCTTATAGGACGAAACTCGGTCATCCTAGAAGGTCTTTCCGTCTTCGGAATCAAACAGATGTTCGTCTGATTAAGTCTTTCATCCAGTTCACCGGTCTGGAAGAATAGGTTCACCATCTTGATAATGTCCTGGCCTATAATCTTCCAGTATTTATGGTAGAATAAGCTAGTCATTCCATCCGGTCCAGGAGCTTTATCCGAGCTTATAGAGAACACTGCCTCTTTTATCTCTGCTACCAATGGTGGTCGAGTCAGAGAACGGTTCATCTCGGTAGACACAGTCTCGGTCATGTACCGGAAAACCTCTTCATTTCCGCTTGGATTGTCAGAGGTGAAAAGCTTCTGAAAATATCCCGTCGCGACATGCTCAATCCCTTCCTCTGTTTCGACCCAATTATCAAGATCATTTCGAATCTTTATGATCCGATTGCGGGCTCTCCTCTGTTTGGTCGAGGCATGAAAAAACCGCGTATTTCTGTCGCCTTCTCTTAGCCATTTCACTCGGCTTTTCTGTTTCCAGTAAAGTTCTTCATTTCTATACGCCTCGCATAATTTCCACTTTAGCTGTAGCTCTTCCTCGCTCGAGATGTCATCGTTACCCTGCACTTGGTCCAACAGTTTTTTTAAGTCTTCAATCATTTTGGCGTTGTTGGATGGGTTCTCCCTTTTCCATCTTGATATGGATTTACGACATTTATCGATCTTCTCATGAAAAGTGTTTCTCGGTTGTCTCGGATCAATATTCCATCTGGAGATAATAGAGTCCAAAAACCCGACTTTTCCTATCCATCTCTTGTCAAACTTGAAGCTCTTTTTCACTTTCTTGTCATTCGACTTAATACGCATCAGTACGGGTCGGTGATCCGATCCCCATCTACGCAGATACTCCACCTCAGTGTGGGAAAAAAGATGATGCCAGTCTTCATTTCCAACCGCTCGGTCCAGACGGCATTGAATCCTCCCAGATCTTCTCCTTCCTGCCCATGAGAAGCTGTTACCTTTATACGGAAACTCTATCATCCCGCAGTTTGCGAGCATGGTCTTGAAAGGGATAAATGAAGACTCAGGCCGTCTTCGGCCACCCTTTTTCTCGGCGTTACAAATCATTTCGTTAAAATCGCCCACCATTAGCCATGCTCCGCCTCTTGTTAGGCTAAATCTTGTCAGTCTCTCCCATACTTGTTCACGGTATTCAACAACCGGATCTCCATACACAAAGGTAATAAACACTTTATGTCCTTCAATATACGCTTCAATATCGATCATTCTATTATTCGAGAAAAGAATTCTCACCTTAGAAGACGAAGAGTAATAAAGAGCTAGTCCACCGCTCCTACCAACAGGATCCACGGTGAACAAGGAATCATAACCAAATTCAATCTTAAAATCGTTCAAAAAGGAAAAATTGTTTTTTGTTTCAGAAAGAAAAAGAAAACTAGGAAAGAAAAAGCGATGTAACTCCCGGAGATGTTTCTTGGTCAAGTAGGCTCCGGCCCCTTGACAGTTCCATGCTATGGCATTCATATCTGAGCACTGGGTGGTTTCTGGGACACCACCGAACCTGAAGAAGAGATTTTTTTCTTGTTTAAAGTAGCCGGAAACACCTCCATACGAGGGACTTTTGTACTGCCTTGCCCTGCATGAAAGGCTGTACTATTACGGGAAACTGCAGACTTTTTCTTTGGTGATGCTCTAGCCCGGAGAGCCTGAAGCTTCTTTGATGCCTTTGCGCTCTTGACATCTGGACTTTTGCCCCCTTTCCTTTTCAATCCTACACCAAGTGCCCCGGTAGGGGCTTGAGTTTTTTTCATACGATCTGAAACATCTTTACTCAACTCTGACGCAGATAAGTTCACTTCGATTTCAGAGGTTCCTCTTGGTATAGCCAATTGTGCATCCTGCGGCAGTTCGGTTTGAATCTTTTTCTGTTTGTTAATTGGGAGCTGAGAGAGAGCTTCAATAATCTCTTCACCTGCAAGTAATTCATCGGCCAACTCCTCTCCCAACAGATCATCATTTTCCAACAGAACCTCATCCATATCCAAATTATCATATTGTTCCGCTAATTTATTAAGTTCCTCATCATTTGGAAGCTCAGAGAGATCTCTATCAGGGGAATTCAGAGGTTTAGCTACAGCATTTTCGAAAGTGGAAAGCTCATCTACACGATGTGGCGACACTGGTTTCATAACTACATCATTCTTTGGAGCAAGACTAGATTCATTCTGAGTAGTGATTCCCGGTTCCATTCCAAGAGAAGTTGATACCTTACCAGAGATTGGCGTAGCTGGAGTGGTACCCAGATGTTCTTGTCGAGCAGTGCCGGAGAACTCCGTAGCCGGAGCCTTGCCCTTAATTCTGCGACTGCGTTGTTCCTCCGTTTCCAGCGCTACATCTGAATTCCTCTGCAAAATCCGTTCACGTTGGATGGGACGCCATACACGAGTTGGATGAGCCAACCGATTGTCTCGAGCATATCCACGTGGGTGATCCTGATAACGACGGTCAGCATAACTTTCTGAGATCGTCTTTTGAGAATCTGGAGAGCGGGAGGATCGAGTTCGGTAAATAGCTCCCCCATGATCTTCTGATCTCTTAAAGTTACAAGAAACAAAAACGTTTTTTTTCTAGAACTGAGAATTTCCGAAAATGCCCCTCGCTTTGAGATCAGAAACAGAGGACTACGACGGAGAAAGAGACCAAGAAAGCATAGAGAAGGATCAAGAACCCGAAATGAAGAACCCAATTCCTCTTAAACTTCCCCAAATAACTCTCCGACGGCTCTTGGTGCGGCACTTCCAGATCTCCGGCAGCAGCGGCGGCGGAGATCTCGGCGTCATCAACGGCGGAAGCTGCGACGGTCTTGACGAATCGAAGCTTCTCCGTGGCGAGACCGAGAGTGAGCTTATGGCAACGACGCTGGTACTTGAACCCATTGATGCAACGGAGGGTTTGCGCGACGGAGATGTAGAAGATGAGGTGAGAGAAAGTGAGGAGACAGACTGGTGCCCAACAATGGCGGCATTGGAGACGGCTAGAGGGTTGAGAGAGGGAAGCGAAGACGACGGCGAGGAAGATGAAGAAGAGGTTGAATAGCTTGTGAAGCTTCTTCTTTTGGTTGTCAATGGCTCGTTTTTTCTCGAGGGTTTCTCGAAGTGGAGCTGGTTTATGGTGTTTAGAGCTTGAAGGGCGGTTTCTTTGGGGATATACGGTACTCTTTCACGGTGGTGGATCTCTTCGTCGTCATAGTCCGCCATTGGAGGACTAGAGAGAGAGAGAGAGAGTAACTGAGTAAGTGTGTGTGTTGGTCTGTGTCGGAACACCTGGATGTGGTTGGTTTGATGTGGTTGGTTTTTCCAGGTACATATTATCAAGAATCAATTAACGGTCTAAAAAGTTTTTTTATACTTTTTTTTGTAGTTTTGATTTGTTTTTGCATAAAAAAAAATTATTCAATTACATTTTTTTTGTTCGAGTGAATGGATATCAGTTTCTAAAGTTTTCGAAAGCTTTTCGTGAAAGAAAATTTTAGTTATTTTTTCAAATAAACGCAGACGGAAAAAGTATCAATCTCATAAATTTTCTTTCCGTCTTTTTTTTCGGTCCAATAAAGAAAATTAAAACTGAGAAAAGGGTAAAGATTATCCATTTTTCTTTCGCCAACGATTATTAGTCTTTGTTTTTTTTTTCCTAGTGTAAAACGATTATCCTTTTCTTTTTTTTCGGCCAAAGATATTTATTAATCATGATGTTTGTCTACAAAAACACATTCCCTTAAGAACGGAGGACTAATAAGTATTACAAATTTGCCACACTGGCGGAATTCTAAGGATCTTTCTGGTTAAGGTGTTCCTGCAGCCTTATTACCATCACGACGACGAAACGAGAATGTGGTATTCAGAAACATAGATTGCCCCATTGCCGGATTGTAGTCAGGTAATGACGAAGCCGGAGATTATCCTTTTCTAAAATGGTTAATTGGTTATAGTAGATTCGCATTAGTTAGCTGTTATTATGACTTTTTTCTTGATCATATAGTATTATTAATTTTCCTTTTCTTTGACATCATATTAATTTCCTAATAAAAAGATACTTATGTTTTGTTCTAAATGTTATAAAAATCTATGTAGAATGGGACTGTTGAGGAAGTGAATAAGATTGCTAACACTCTTAATGAAGCTCAAGTTCTGTCACAGGATGTTGTAGGGTAGTGCAACATCTTCATTGCTTTTATATGTTTTTGTTGAACTTCTTGCTTGATCTCTTTAGAACAAGTTTTCACTCTAACTCTCTTTGATCTCACTCTTTGTTTGTCACAGCTCTCTCTTTCTCATTCTGTTTTGGTTCGTTTGTTTAGAGAGGAAACAAAGAACACTTTTACTTAATTGTCTACATTGCTTACATTGGATTATTCATTACAACACACACTTACACCTACTTATACTACTTTTGCCTTCACTCACTCAAGTGGTATAACCTAACCACTTTTCCTAGTACATACCTCTAGGTCTTAGACTAGTTTTACAAGCAACACTTACAACTATGCTTCTACTAACAACTCTCACCTATTAGCTACTCACTTCAAGCTAACTTGACTTGGTTTGGTTCTAACCAAAACACAACATTTATTCACTTGGGTTTTAATCAAACTCGTGGCCCATTAACCTTTTCCTTACCCAAACACTTCAAGCCTTTGTTGACTTGTGTGCTTCTTTCTGTCGTTGACTTTCTTTGGCACGACGTCTTCTTCTTCCTTTTGCTTCTTCTTCGCTTCACTTCTTCCTTGACTTCTTCTCTGCTTTGCTTCGTTTCTTCTCTTTTCTTCATCTTCTTCTTCTTCTCATGAAGCTTTCTTCTTGTTACAGGTTTAATCAAAGGATACAACTCCAACAGTTTTGCATGTCTATGAAACTATCTTCATTAGGGATGTGAAGGTGATCTTGACACTGCTTGAATAGAACAAGCTAACAACTAATTAGAAGAGATATGCTTTTGTAAGCTGTTATATAATGAAGCTGTTAGTTGATCATATACCTGTTGCGTTTTAGCATTGCATGATGAACTGGATGTTATATTTGTTGTTAGTTAAATAATCTTCTTCATAAGAAATTAGTTATCACTGCAGAGGTTGTTGTTGTTAGCCCTCCATATGTGTTTCTATCTATGGTTACTGAGCACACTGAGTATGTAATAACGTCAAAAACTAGCATCCTATCTTTGATGATATTAGTTCCCCATTGAACTGCATAGCTACTTTAGTGAGGCAATAGTTGGTGACTTTATCTTTACACACTAATTCAACTATGCTTCCTTCGTGGTTTAATTTATCTTCGAGATTGTTATGGTAACCAAACTTTACTCTGATCACATATCACATTTGATTGCTAATTGCAGAGCGCGTGTCAAAGTGGTCAAATGTTGTCATAGCCTAGGAGCCAGTGTGGGCCATTGGAACTGTAAAGGTTACAAGTCCAGCGCAAGCTCAAGAAGTAAGTTTTTACGCTCATTCTTGCAATATTGTCATGAGTGGCTTTAATAGGAAACCAATTTTATGGAGCTTTGATGAAACGGAAACTGAGGAAATGGCTTGCCAAGAACGTGAGTGATGATGTCGCTGCTACAACACGCATCATACACAGGAGGTAGACAATAATACCATGATCATGATTCTAAGGCTCTAAGCTCTCTTGTATATGGTTGAGTTGTATTTCGTCCTAAAACTAACTGGCCACAATACAGACTTCGCCTATTATGAGAACTACAAGTCTTTTGCTATATCATCGAGAGAAGACATAGAAAAGCATTGTCTGCATCCTTATTCAGACACCACCAAGGAATCTGAACTCTCAAATAGATTGATCTATCATGTACTAAGCCAAAGCAAATACTTTATGCATATGCAGCATGGCTTCTAAAGATTTGATTGGACGCTGACATAGTTATGAAGCTGTTTAGCTTCAGTTGCGTTAATCCTATATTACAAGCCATATATGTAACGACTGATCCAAGAAAATTCGATAAGAGAGCAGAATTGGCAAATTTGGATTTACAAAATATCTGAAAGTTTTTTTTTCCCAACTAAAATGAAATTGATATTAGCATCCTCAATCATCATATATATATATGAACAACTACAAGTTCAAGCAAAATACAAACAAGAGAGAAAAAAAGGACAAAAGACCTGGAACAAGAACTGTTTTTGTTCATGTTTGTGAACGAATCTTGTCGATTTCAGATTTGGCGAGGTCTAGTTGTTTTTCCGCATTGCTTTTCGCTTTCTTGGCACTTGTGAGGAAGAAGAGGTTTCCGTTTTTCTGGTAAACTCTTCGAGAAGAAGAGAGACAGCTCAGTTCATCTATTGCAACCTCGTGCCTTTTCATCTCCTTCTCAAGTTCGAATTCGCGAGCGGAAGAGGAAGAAGACGAACTGCTCGCCATTTTTCTCCGGCTGCAACGGCGGATACTAATTTCTTAGGTTTCTAGAATCATCTCAAAAGTCAGGAAATATTATAGATTTTGTAAATACTTTATTCTTCGTTGCCAAGGCCCAATTGCTAAGCCCACCAAAAGCTATAATATCAACAGTCCAAAGAGTTTTGTTTTTACCATCTGAGTTTCAAACAAACAAACCAATGGACTTATATATAGAACAAGGAATGAGGTGGGGTTCGAAACGCTGTTTAGTGCCTGAGGTGTAAGACACATCTCCAAACGCTTTAACCGGTATAAGTTTTTTCTCACACGATGCACCCAACTTGGGGGAAAAAAATAGAAATCAAATAAAACAAACAAATTGGAGAAATAGAAACAACTTTGTGATCTCGTCGTGCAAACGCTTTTCTTCTTTTGGAGCTTAGAAGCATTTTCTGTGGACAATGCCTGGACCAGCCTCATCATACTCAGCCTTAGAGATCCACATCTGATTACACACACACACACACACACTCAGCAAAATAATTAGAGGAATTTTCTACAATTAATTAACCACGAGAAGCTAAAGGTGTACCTGTTGGAAAGTGCTGAGAGAAGCAAGAATAGATCCACCGATCCAGACACTGTACTTCCTCTCGGGTGGTGCCACAACCTTAATCTTCATGCTGCTTGGTGCAAGAGCTGTGATCTCTTTGCTCATACGGTCTGCAATACCAGAGAACATTGTTGTACCACCACTGAGCACAATGTTACCATACAAGTCCTTCCTGATATCGACATCACACTTCATGATCGAGTTGTAAGTTGTCTCGTGGATCCCTGCAGCTTCCATTCCCACAAACGATGGCTGGAAAAGGACTTCTGGGCAACGGAATCTTTCGGCTCCGATCGTGATGACTTGCCCATCAGGTAATTCGTAGTTCTTCTCGATTGTGGAGCTTGACTTTGAAGTCTCCATCTCTTGCTCGTAGTCAACAGCAACAAAAGAAAGCTTTTCTTTTATGTCCCTGACAATTTCCCGCTCTGCTGTAGTTGTGAACATGTAACCTCTCTCTGTAAGAATCTTCATTAGGTAATCAGTGAGGTCACGACCAGCAAGGTCAAGACGGAGGATGGCATGCGGAAGAGAGAAACCCTCGTAGATTGGCACAGTGTGAGACACACCATCACCAGAGTCCAACACGATACCTAGAAAAACAAATTCATTTCACTCTGATCAATATGATTTAAGACATAGAAAAACAGAACTCTGTTCTTTTTACCGATGATGTACTAACCGGTTGTACGACCACTGGCGTAAAGTGATAGAACTGCTTGAATGGCGACATACATGGCTGGAGAGTTGAAGGTCTCGAACATGATCTGAGTCATCTTCTCTCTGTTGGCTTTGGGGTTAAGAGGAGCCTCGGTAAGTAGAACAGGGTGCTCTTCAGGAGCAATACGGAGCTCGTTGTAGAAAGTGTGATGCCAAATCTTCTCCATGTCATCCCAGTTGCTCACAACACCATGCTCAATTGGGTATTTCAAAGTGAGGATACCTCTTTTGGACTGTGCTTCATCGCCAACATATGCATCTTTCTGATTCATCCCAACCATGACACCGTGATGTCTTGGCCGGCCAACAACACTTGGGAAAACTGCCCTGGGAGCATCATCTCCGGCGAAACCAGCCTGCACAAAAGAATGCGTAGTCCGTTTTTTTTAATCAAATCTTTACAAAAGAGAGAACATCCACAAAGAGGAAGATGAGACGAACCTTGACCATTCCTGTACCATTGTCACAGACGATGGGTTGAATGTCATCAGCCTCGGCCATCGTTTACGAGCTGCAACCAAAATAAAAAATATATGAATCTTCTTGATTGACGAAACCGTGACGGTTCATTAATTTTTTCCTGATGATTACTTAGTTTCTTCATCTATGAGTAAAATCGACAGATTCCGAAGTCAAACTTGGACTAAACATTTCAAAAGTTCGGATTCCTATAGAAAGAAGAAGCATCCATTGGGAAAAGACAATAACGAGGATCGATTCAAAGTTTAATCATAGCTAAGAGATGACAAATCAAAGGCAAAATCTGGTTCCAAAGGTAGATGATCAGTACATTTCTGATTTCTGATGGTTTGACCGATCTAAATTCAATCAAAATCAAATCGGAAACTCCATTTAAGTAACTTTCGAATCATAATCGAGATCCAACACAGGAAAGTAGATCGGAGGTTTTAAGTTACCTTGATCGGAGTAGAAAAGAAAAGGTAGAAGATCGAGAGATCGAGGAAGAAACAGGAACCACGAAGATCTACGAAGACGAGGATCTGGCTCAGGCTCACTCTCTCTCCCCCTGCTCTCTCTCTCTCTCTCTCTCTCTCTCCTCTTATTCACCGGTATTTACAACGGCCGATGAAGCTTGAAGACGACGAGATAATTCAAAGGGGGAGAAATATTATGTGTATTTATATATACGCGGGTTTATCTGTAAAGTAAATTACTAGTAATTAACAAATTTAATTATTTTTGCTCGTTTGGTAAAAAGAAATTCGACAAGGACGAATCATTTCGGCCATAGGAAAAGATAACGTGACCTGGCTGTTAGACAGCCTTTTCAATTTATACTTTTTAAAAAAGTTGGTAAGATATTATAAGCCGTTGGATCATCAGTTGGCGATTGACTGTGATCGCTTATATTACAGCTTCCTTTCATCATTCCTTTCAGTATTTTTTCTTTCTCCTTTTATCCAGTTTTCGAGGTGGCCATTGGTGTTGTTACCGAGTCCTACTAGACAACGATGGTCGTGTTTTGGATTCATTTATTGAGGAAAAATCCATGACTTCAACAAATTTAATTACTAGATTGAAGGAGTAAAACAAAAATTTGATGATTGTGTTGTCTGTTGTGTATTTATTTATTTATTTTCGAAAGACAAACAAATACTGGTAAAAAGGTGGTGTGACTCATCTATCTGGTTTGGGACAAGAGCATCATTCATTGACCCTCCTCCCAAAACCGATATTTTTCCTTTAACCTTTTATCAATTCTTTCCATTTTTGTTGATCGATAAAGAGTTCGCTAATTAAATTTACAATACGAAGATAAATACATGTGAATGTTACGTTTTGTGTCGAGACCCATCCATTTACAGCCTCTAAAACATGATTCATACAATCATATTGCAAAATGCAAACAAACAACACTTGCCTGTACGTACTAAGTTAAAAACTATACACATCAATTCTGTCTGAAAGAGCTAATTAATATCCATGTAGATTAGTGTGAGGTCAACTATCAGGGATAAAATCATAACGGAAACAAAGTGATATGAAATTTTGACAAGAAACAAAAAAAAAGAGTTATATGAAATTACTATAGCACTATTAGACATTTGAATTTGGCAAATATACGTTCTACAAAGAAACAAGACGTTTCAACATTTTAATTTTTAACTAATTAAGTCATATTCTCAGATGTTCATATTAATTTTTACTGTCCGTCCGTTTCCTAACAACCAAAAGCTATGATTATTTCATTTAATCATAAACATGTATTGATTAGATTATTAATTAATATCATTTATAATTGTCATAATACATTAATTTGAGTAGCTAAAAGAAGACAAAAGGTGTACACATCAGATATATGAGGCGGTGTTTCGTACCTATACGTAGGCCTGGGCGCGGGGCGGGTACCCGGACTTTTCGGAGTACTTGCGACCCGCCTTGCCCCGTTCAATTTTCACAAATCTCGCCTTGCGACTTGCCTTGCGACTTGCGAGTATTTACGATGACGAGTACTTGCCGAAAATTGGCCGACTTGCAAGCTACTTGCCTTGCGACTTGCCTTGTGACTTGCCTTGCGACTTGCGACTTGCGATTTTTACGACTTGCGACTTGCTAATTTATTAAAAAACTACTCAAACAAAATAACATAAATACTTAGCAAGTTTGTTAAAATCTCAGCATACAAATTATCAAGTTTCAAAACATCCAAAATAACATAAATACTTAAAAGATATAATTTGAAATACTTAAAACAACATAACTTTGTTTATTTCTCATGGAGCTTTTTATTCTTCTTAAGTCCTTTTGTTCTTATAAAATAATGTGGATCACAATAAAACAAACACTCAAATTATTAGAGATCACATACTTCTAAATCTTAACAATTTTTTTTCTGTATGTCGATTAACTTTTTAAATATATTTATCAGCTATATAAAACAAATTATATATCATAAAACTATTTTAAAAAAAATTCTTAATGATAAAATAGCGGGGCAAGCTCGAACGGGGCAAGTTTCGGAAAAAAAAACGTTACTTGATACTTGCCCCGTACTTGCGAGTAATAGAATTTCTCGACTTGTTACCCGACTTGCGCAAGGCGAGTACTTGCTCGGACGAGGCGAGTACGGGGCGAGTCACGAGTAATGAGCGAGTAACGAGTACTTGTGCCCAGGCCTACCTATACGGCGTATTTTGTCTTGACTTATAAGGCATCCGCAATGGGGTATCTACAAGATCTCTTGTACATTTAAATAAATGTAAAATAAAAAGAAAATAGGAGAGAGAGTATCATTGTCTCTTATTTAAGAATTATAAGAGACCTTTTACATGTTATAAGAGACCCAATTTAACAAGTATCATTTTACTATTGGTTCAATCATGATTCTTATTAAAATATTATTATTTTGTATTTTGCAAGAGACTCATCCTAGTTTAACCATTGCTGATGCCCTAAGACACCCATTTACTATGGTGCGGTCTCCCTCTCTCTATACGTGCATAATACATACGTGTACAACAGCTCAAAATAATGTATACAGACGACATAATCATTGATTTCGTAACAAAATAATATCGACAATATCGACTGTTTATCTATTGCGTGATAAAATGATATAAATGTATCGAGATGAGTATATTAGTATACAATTTGGTTATATAGTGTCCGTTTGGTGAACAGCGTCTGAGTGCAGTAATTAGATGCAGTAGCTCGATACTGTTCGTTTGCGGTTTTGGTTCATGCGTTCAAAAATTGTATCTGGATGCAGTTACGTTCGTTTGTTTCATATTTCTGCATTTGTATCTTGACGCATTTGGTGTCAAATGACAATAATATCCTTACTTTTTCGTTTGGTCTAAACAAACATAAGCAAAAATAAATATCAAAATTATTTTATAAAATGAGATTTTGTGTTTTAAACAAGAAAACTACATCTTGCAATTTTAACGAAAAAATAATATTTTTCGGTTTTAGCATGAAAGCAAGAGTTTCCGGTTTTGGCGAAAAAACGAGAGTTTCCGGTTTTGGCGGAAAAACGAGAGATTCCGGTTTTGGCGGAAAAACAAGACTTTCCGGTTTTGGCGGGAAAACGAGATTTTCTGGTTTTGGCGGAAAAACCAGATTTTCCGGTTATGGCGGGAAAACCAGATTTTCCGGTTTTGACCGAAAAACGAGATTTTTCGGTTTTGGCGGGAAAACGAGATTTCTCAGATTTGGCGGGAAAACGAGATTTCGCGGTTTTGGCGGAAAAACAAGATTTCCCGGTTTTGGCGGGAAAACGAGATCTCCGGTTTTGGCGGAAAAATGGGTTTTCCCGGTTTTGGCGGAAAAACGAGAGTTTCCGGTTTTGGCAATAAAACGAGATTTTGCGGTTTTGGCACTAAAACGAGATTTCGCGGTTTTTGCGGGAAAACAAGATTTTATGGCTTTGGCGGGAAAACGAGATTTCCCGGTTAACGGGTTTTCCCGGTTTTAGCGGGAAAACGGGTTTTCCCGGTTTTGGCGGAAAAACGAGAGTTTCCGGTTTTGGCGATAAAACGAGATTTTGCGGTTTTTGCGGGAAAACGAAGATTTTACGGTTTTGGAGGCAAAACGAGATTTCCCGGTTTTGGCGGGAAAACGGATTTTCCCGGTTTTGGCGGAAAAACGAGAGTTTCCGGTTTTGGCGGCAAAACGAGATTTTGCGGTTTTGGTGGAAAAAGGAGAGTTTTCGGTTTTGGTGGGAAATTTTTTTTCCGGTTTTGGCGGAAAAACGAGATTTTTCGGTTTTGGCGGAAAAATGAGATTTTTCGGTTTTGGCGGGAAAAAGAGATTTTTCGGTTTTTACGGGAAATGTTGTTATTGTGTCTTTGATAAAAAAATATTATTTTGTTGTTTATGTAAAAAAAATTGTTTTTATTATTTTATAGGTAAAACTGAGGTTATAAATAAGTGTACTTTTGATTTTAGTAATTTTGGATGAGTTTAGTGTAGCGAGACGCACCAAATAAACTCAGCGAGAAATCTTGATTTTTATGGATGAGTTTTGAAAACGCATCTGGATACCGCGTTCGACTCATGCCTCTAATTTGCATCTAGATAACGCGTCCAATTCACCAAACGAACATCAACATGCATCTAGATAACCAGGGGCAGACCCAGAAAGTTATACAATATGGGGCACCTAGTGTAAAAAAATATGAAGCATAGGAGCACTAATATAAATTAGTACTAATTTCTTAAGAAAAAAAAAAAATTAGTGTGGGGCACTTGCCACACCTCCCTTCCACCTGCGTCCGCCCCTGTAGATAACGCGTCTAATTCACCAAACGAACAGGGCGAGTGTCCCACGGCAAGTTGTATCTCGGGGTTTGCCTTGAAGAGCAGGGGACACGGCATATCTATGTACTCTGTATTCGTAACAAAACTATTATGCATTTATGTATATTTTCATAACGACTTTAGTCTTTAGCTATTTAAATTCAAAGGCATACAATGACGTCAAAAATGTTAATTCGAATATGGTTAATCTTAAAATTAGTTGCTTGTCAGCTGTAGACAGTAAAGAAAAGTCATATAAGAGCATAATAGTTTATTTTTCAATGTTCCACTATTCATTTCTATTAGATTTTTTGTTTGTTTCTGCACGATGGTCATTAAATCAAACATAATAACCTCACAGTATTGTTTGTTTAAGTGATATTAAATTGTTATACCACTTTTAATTACGGTTTACACAAGATTTTGTTTTCAAAACAAATCCCCAAATTTCATGCTTTGTTCTCTGGTTTCAAATTGCAATCTATGCTGATCCACTAACCGGCCCAAACCTTGTCAGATGAAAGTTCGAAAGTCAACTTTATGATCCACGTGAAACGCACATGCCGAGAGAAAGTTGAGTTCGTGTAACCTCAAGAACGTTGTGCCCCATCATTATGAAACTACTTCTAATTTAGATTGCTCATGTCATGATTACTAATTGCCACTCTATTAACACAATAATACATATAAGTTATATGACAGGCCACGTTCACATTTCATAATATAGATTTTGATGTTTTCTTCTGAAAAAGTCAAATAACTTCTTCGTTTCTTTATTTTATATTTCTTTCTTCTATTCACTATGGCCATAATTCGTAAATATTTCCTTGTAGTAAGTCACCACATTCATTCTTTGAATATGGAAGTAATTTAATTATACAGTGTAATCTTCTCTAGGTTGATTGCGGTGACTCACTATAAGAATATGGGTCACAATTTTTTTTTCTTCTTAAAGATTATATTGATCATAAGAGTATCGATTTTACAGAGGCCAACTGCGGATACTAAAATGTACAAGGAAGAGTAACTACATACACACATACCCCAACATGGTATAGGTCTCCAAAAAATCAAACGAAAGAACCTAAAGTTACCACCAGGTTACACAATAAAGGCTTAACGCCACCAGGTTACACAATAAAGGCTTAACGTTTCTCGTTCTCAAAAAATTCGGATAACCACATCGACCGTCCAACAGCAACATACGATTGAGCAAAGGCCAGGCATGTCGCACTTTGAGCAATAAGAAAAGCTCCTTTATTAGTCAACCTTGATTTCACTACTAAGGACCATCTAGGCATCAAATCTAAGCTTTTACGCAGTGTACTGACCTGATACCTGAAAGAGGGCCACGCTTTTGGTCTTTCCAAAGCATCCATGTGTTCTCGATCATTAGCAGCAAACAAAATACCATCGAGCCTTAGGGCATTCATACTCTCTATCACCCATAACAGGCTTGTTAGCCTCGCCTCCTTCCGATTTTGAATGTCTGAAAATGATCTTCTGCCATGCATTATAACCTCACCACTATGGTCTCGTAAGACCCATGCACATCCTGCTATTCTTGTTTTGCTCACCCAACAAATTCCTACGTTACACTTTCTCCATCTTTCTTTCGGTTTCGACCATTTTTGATTATGAATCTGATGAGGCTCCTCTGCTTGCCGAGAGAGTTCAGGTTCCTCTTCTTGAGCTGCGAACCATAGATTAGCTTCCAATCTTATATTCTCAATCAATACACTGCCCGAGCTCACCAATCCTTCAAAGAAAACTTTGTTCCTGTTTTTCTACAAGAACCACAGAATCCAAGGATACATCCTCCTAATTTCCCAAGGAATCCGAATATTCTTGCTCATTTGAAAAAGAAAGCTCATGTTTACAAACACTGACGACTGATGAAAACCCGATTCAGGAGATGGGAAATCCGATAGAGCCCACATCTGCCTCGCTACATGGCAAGTAAAGAGAACATGATCTACATTTTCTCCTTCAAAACCGCAGCAATTACACCTTTGATCAATCTTCATTCCCCTGTGTAAAAGAGTCACAGCCACAGATACTATATCAGAGAGAACTCGCCACATGAAAGATTTGATCTTTGGTTCCGTAATCGCACTCCACGCAAGTTCTTTAAGTGGGTTAATAGACGGGAGCTGTACTGCCTCTGAAAATGAAACTGAGAGGTTTGAACGACTGGACAGCCAATACCCTGATTTAACAGAGTACTCTCCACTTCTGTTATGCTTCCAACACCAAAAATCTTCACTATCAGGCACTGGATTGATCTTACTAATAATATCCCTGTCTCCCTGGAAATTTTTTTCCTCCAAGGCATTTACATTCCAAGTGCCCGAAGAAGGATCCAATAGATCACTGACTCTCAATTCTAAATCTATTAAGGGATTCTTCATCCAGGGATTGAATCTTCCCCCAAAGTTGCACCACGGGTCTATCCAAACTTTCAAAGATTGACCATTTCCTATTTCTTTTCTCAGCCCTCTTAATAATAGCTCCCTTCCAAAAAGGATGCTTCTCCATCCGAATGATGGCCTAGAGCCCATCTTTGCTTCCGTAAAAACTCAATCCGGAAAGTATCTACTCTTTAAAAACCTTGACAAAATGCAATCCGGCTCTTGCAAAATCTTCCACGCCTGCTTTTCTAGAAGAGCTTGGTTAAAACTTTCCAAATCTTTGAACCCCAATCCACCCAAAGGCTTCGGTAAGCATAACTTTTCCCACTTGAACCAGTGAATTTTTTTTCTGGTGCTCTAAGGAATTCGACCAAAACTGAGCCATGGCAGCTGTAAGCTTTGAAAGGGTTGACTTAGGGAGTTTAAAACACCCCATCGTATACACAGGCAGAGCGAGGGCCACAACTTTTAAAACGATCTCCTTACCCCCAAGAGACAAACTTATAGCAAACCATCCTGAGAGCCTCGACTTTAGCTTATCAACAATATAATCAAGAAGGTCAACCTTTGACCCGCTGAAACATTCTAGAAGCCCAAGGTATTTACTTGCTCCCCCCTCGTTGTATATGCCAAACAAATCTTGGATCTCTTTCCGTACAACAGGGGCTATACGTTTTCCAAAAGAAATCGAAGATTTGTCTAGATTGACCACTTGCCCAGTTGCAGATCCTTATACATGGAGGATAGATTTTAAAACTCTTGCTTGATCACCAACCGCTTTACACATGAACAAGCTGTCATCCGCAAAGAGTAAATGACTAATCCACGGACCTTCCTCCGAAAATCTAACACCCTTAATCGAACCCGCCACTTCAGCATTTCCTAACAGGTGAGATAAACCCTTCGTGCATAAGACAAATAAGGTTGGGGAAAGAGGATCCCCCTGCCTCAATCCTCTACTCGGTTTAATGTCACTAAAGGGAATGTTGTTTATTAGCACCGAATAAGAGACCGAAGATATGCAGAACATTACCAGTTGAACCCATCTCGTATTGAAACCCAGAGCATCCAAAAGAGCTTTAACATACGCCCACTCGACTCTATCGTAGGCTTTAGACATATCTGATTTAATAGCCATATATTCTTCAGCCAAATATTTGTTTGTCCTCAAGCCATGAACAATCTTGTGAGCCACTTGGATGTTGTCTGCAATTTGTCTCTCCGGAACAAAATATAACGCCCCAACCGCCCCTACCGGTGAGCCCATATGTCCTCTCATTAGGCCCAATGGGCCTCTCACTAGGCCCTCATGTCCTCTCATTAGGCCCATTGGGCCCACACCTGTCCGACGGTATGAACGTTAACCGAAGGCTCGAAAGTCATGATATACTCACCCTGCAATCACCATATGACCGCTTCCCGTGTTTTTTCCTAGCTCACACGATACCGCGAATGACTTCCCGGTAGGTCACCCATCCTTTGACTACTCCAGCCCAAGCACGCTTAACTCTGGAGTTCTCTCTGGATGTGCAACCAAAAAGGTAAGTGCACTTTGGTGACATAGGTAGCCAAATCAATTCTTTTAACCTCTCCCACATATGTTTCCATATATACCAGAAATCGGGATGTTACAATTCACCTCCACTCAGAGTGCAAGGTCCTCGTTGCACACCACAACCAGTCCCAGAACGCCTCGCAGGTCAGCACTGGGACGGCTAACCAGCTCTGATACCACTTATAACGCCCCAACCGTCCCTACCGGTGAGCCTACATGTCCTCTCATTAGGCCCATTGGGCTCTCACTAGGCCCACATGTCCTCTCATTAGGCCCATTGGGCCCACCCCTGTCCGACGGTCGGAACGTTAACCGGAAGGCTCGAAAGTCATGATATACTCACCCTGCAATCACCACATGACCGTTTCCCGTGTTTTTTTTTAACTCACACGATACCGCGAATGACTTCCCAGTAGGTCACCCATCCTTTGACTACTCCAACCCAAGCACGCTTAACTCTGGAGTTCTCTCTGGATGTGCAACCGAAAAGGTAAGTGCACTTTGGTGACATAGGTAGCCAAATCAATTCTTTTAACCTCTCTCACATATGTTTCCATATATACAGAAATCGGGATGTTACACAAACGCCGATTGGAAAGGAGACACCAGAACCGGCAAATAAGGTTGAAGTCTTTTAACCAAAATCTTTGAAATGATCTTATAATAAATTGAACACAAGCTGATTGAGCGAAGTTCAGTCATCCTTGATGGATTGGAAACTTTTGGGATCAAACAGAGATGGGTAAGGTTCCATTCCACCGGAATTGATCCTCCTACAAAGAACTCCTTTATCTCTTCTGTTACCTGTGACCCAATCTCATTCCAAAACTTCTGAAAAAAGAGCCCATTCATTCCATCTGGTCCTGGAGCATTGGCTGCCTTAATAGAGAAAACAACTTCTTTGACTTCTTCATCATCAACTTCCCTGGTCAGATTCGCATTCATCTCCTCTGAAACCTTGGGTATGTATCCATCAAATAACTCTGCAAAGTTTTGGGGATTATTTGATGAGAACAGGGAAGAGAAGTACTCCACTGCAATGCGCCCTTTATCTTCTTCTGATCGATAATCTATACCATTCACATCAGAGAAGGTATCTATTTCATTTCGACTCCTTGTTGCATTGACTGAAAAATGGAAGAACTTAGAATTTTTATCCCCTAATTTCAACCATTTATCCTTGCTTTTCTGTCTCCAAAAATCTTCTTCTTCTTTGTATCCTTTCAATAGTTCCAATTTTAAGCAGAAAACCCGGTAATAACGAGGATGGGCAGATGATTGTTCCTCTTCCAAAGCTTCTTGCAATCTAGTGATCTTTTCTCTGGCGTTTAAATCAAAAGACTTTTTCCAGTGAGAGAGAGCACTTCTACACCTTTTGATTCTGTCTGCAACTTTAAACGCCACTCCTCTAGATCCTCCACGCCAAGCATTAACTACTGTAGACTTTAGATTAGGAAGTCCCAATAATCTTTTATCAAATCTAAAGGACCCCTTAAAAGGTGCTTTCCATTTCTCCAATCTCACCAGAACTGGTCTGTGGTCCGACCCTCTTTTGTCGAGGAAAGTTTACGAGGCTTCTGGAAAAATATTGCACCATTCCTTATTCCCAAAACACCGGTCAAGTTTGCATTGAATCCACATTTTACCTCTAATTCCACCCCATGTAAAAGGGTTGCCGTTGCTCTTTAATTCATTCATCTTGCAAACACCAAGCATGTTATTGAAATTCAAGAACGTTATGTCACTACAATTTGGACCTCCCAATTTTTCTCCATTGTGGCATATGACATTGAAATCACCCATAAGAGCCCACAGATCATTTCTTGAAACTCCAATCCTTGAGATTCTTTCCTAGATGACATGCCTTCTATTTTCCACAGGTTCCCCATATATACAAGATAAAAACCACCTCTTCTTCCCCAACTAGATCTCCATATCTATAAGGTTCTTGTCTGTGAACTTAATATTTACACCCACAGAACTTTTCCAAAAAACTGCCAAACCTCCACTTTTCCCTCTTGGCTCCACCGTATGTACAACATCATAACCCAGCCATACTTTAATATCTACAATCTCATCCCAACTGTGCATAGTTTCCATCAAGAACAAGACTTCTGGAAAATACCTTTGATGTATCTCCATCAGCCTAGGAATTGTCAAGTCCTGGAACCGTCCCAGTCCTTGGCAATTCCAACATAGGATACTCATTAAATATGGGACAGTCTCTCATTTTGGACTATCTCTTGTGGTTTGAGTCTTGCGACTTTGGCACCTCCTAGCCTTTGTAGAACACTTTTCCTTTTTTCTCCTTCACCAATACTGCTACCTTCCTTTCTCACCACTTCTCTGATATCAGTTGAATCGATCTCCATATTGGCCGCTTTAAATTTCCTCTGCTTTTTCCCCGGCCTTTTTCTCCCTTTAACCCCTTTAGCCTTGGTTCCGGAAGAACCAGCCTCGTAGAAGCCAATACTATACCCCATTGAACCAGAAGCCTCCGAGGAGGGATCTTCATTCCTTCGAATCCTCATATCAGTTGACAAAGTTTCTGTAGAAGTTCTAACTAAAGCCACTTGTCCTCCAACTCTGATCGCATCCCTCAAAAATATCTTTGGTCTCTAACGACAATCATCGGATTGGGTGGAAACATCTTCAGATTCATAGCTAAAAACCAAACCCTTCCCCTTGTTTACATCATGAGAGATAATTGGCTGAGGTTCCAATCTTAGTGTAGTCTTTTGCAGAATTGGGTCCTTTTGCAGAGAGTGTATAATACTGAAAGAGAAGAAGAAGTATTACCTCATATTTCTTCATGTTTTCAAGCATTTGTTGATATTCTTCTACCTTCTTTACACCACATTTTTTGTGTATGGTTTGTATACATCTATATATCCACCCTAAATTTAAATGAAAAGTAGATGATCTAGATATTACACTTCACAAAAAATGAAGACGCTCTAATTCAAAAACTTATAAAGAAAAAGAAGCAAAGAACAAAAACTGTGCAGTAAACATCATTCAGGTAATCAAATAATTAATTTTTGTTTCATGTAAAGACTTTATCTATATAACATAAGAAACACCACATGTGTTATCTATACAAAAATTAATGAATTTTTCAGGACAGCCAACATTACTGTCCCCAAACATACTTGTCGACCTCGTCTTCTCGTAGGAATGGTAGAAACATTGGAGAAATACCTCCGGTATTGTTGGGGGTTAACCATAATTCCCAAGAGGTAAAAGAGATAGACCATAAAGTAAGGTTTCAAACCCACATGATCACCCAATGACACCTCTTCAGAGAGCTTTTTCAGTTCTGTAAGATCAATGCTGTAGGACTTATTTTCTTTTCTTTTTAGGAAACAATTTTCCAACATCTGTATCTTCTCCTAAAAATGTTTTAATTGTGCCTACGGGGCTAGAGCTCTCATCCCAGTATATATACCAATTGAGCATATAATAAATAAAAAATGACAAATGTAGCAACACCATCAAAAGTGGTAAATTTTTCTACCATAAATCATATTTTTCTAGGCTATAATATATTGTTTAATAACATTTAATAGGCTATTATATTTTGTACTAGCTCTTTTTCTAGGCTATAATATAATATATTGTAACATTTATCGATTTATCTCTTTAATTAAATTTTATTCTTTTCGCATTATATATTTATATATTTGAAATTAAAATTTAATTTGGTGAACATTATATATTAAATATATTTTTATTTCATAAAAAATCCATTAAAAAAGCAATAATAAGTCTTAAAAACTCTAATCCATACCAAATCTTAAATAAAACATCAAGTACTATTCCTACCTAGAATGCTAATCATAAAGGCTTATAAGATAAAAACAAAGATTAACAATTTTCTTCCTCCATTGGTATGTGTATGGTCGGCTTGTGTCGTCATCCATGTAGTCTAACCAAAGTAGCTTATTTGAACCGTAAAAAATGGCAAAAGACACGCCAAGTTAAAAATAGTAACATATACAAAAGACCAGTTAATAAGTCTACATTTACATTATTGACAAAAATTCAAATCACAGCCAAAAACATTTTGACTGTTTTTACCAAAAAAAAAAACCTTTGTGACTGTCTAAATGACTATTCTTTAAAATAAAATTAGTAAAGAAGTGAAAAGATTAAAAGGTATTTTCAAAAAGTGGAAATGGGTCAGAATGACCTATTTCCAAACATTAATGTCAAAAGAGACTCATCCAAAAGGAAAATATTGGAAATGACCCACTATTTTCAAAATACCAGCGCTACCCTTACTAATTTGCTTGGGTTCACTGTTCCCTAAGGGGGTTGGGTTTAGTATTTCCTAAAAGGTAATAGCGTAATTTCAATGGGTCATTTTTAAAATATTCTTTTTCGGTGAGTTTCTTTCACATTAATGTCTCAAAAGAGATCATTTCAAAAAATCTCTCCCACTTTGGGACAAAATGTAAGTGGGGCTCATATCACTTTTATTTCTACGGATGGCGGTATTTTTGAAAAATGTACACTACAAAGTTGTATTTCTTAAAATTTTCCAAAAGATTAATCACCTCTATGACATGATAGACACCTCTGATCATGATCTTCATCTTTAGACCGGTTCTCTCTTATTAGAATAGAATTGGTACATTGTAATTGGTATATTTGTATGGTTCGGTTTACTCTTAACCATAGCTCTGTATATTCAATTGTACAGTTCATTTATCAAATAAGATGAGAAATACATTTCTTCAATAGCAATCTTTCTCTCTCGTCTTCCTTATCGTAATATTTGTCTTTATAAAATGTTGAAGAGGCTTAATATATAAATGGGCCTGAATATAAACGTGCCCTAAACAGATCCGACCCGATCCGGCTTCACTAGAAACTTATGGATGATCCGATAAATTGTTCAGGAAAATACTGAAATCGTTGGCGCCAACGAAGGGAACATCTCTGAAAATGGCGTCTTCGCGTTGTCAAAGATGGCGCATACAAATTCTCCTTTTTCCCCTTCGTATTCTGGGTAATTTCGTGCAGTTTCATTTTTCGTATAATATTCTCGAAAATCGTCTCTTAATTGAGATTTCGACTGATTTGATTGGATCGAAACTTGATTTCGTCATTTTCATTTGCTACTGTTTAATTTTTGTTTTATTAATTGATCCCGAGGAGTAATGTGTTTGTCAAGATATTCTAACTTGAGTGATGCGAAAATTCCCCATTTTGGTATTCTAGGGTTTCCAGTTCTGTTCGTAACATTCTACATTGTCTATCGATTTATGATTGGTTTCCAAATTGTTTTATTTCCGTTGTAGCATCATTTCTGATGATTGAGATCTTAGGACTCTGCCTAGCTCTTGTCTTGTTGTGTGTAATCTGAACCTGAGTGGATCCTTTTGGAATGTTGCCTGAAGCAGCGAATTAGTTCCTTAGTTGTGTTGTGTAATGTTGTGTCTTACTATGATGTCTATTTAGGAGTTAGTATAGTTCTAAGGGTACTGTAAAGTTTACTGCTTTTTCAGTGTTAAAAGTGAATGATTGCACCTCTCTATAATCGATTTTCGATGAGTTTGGTTCCGTGAAACTGTTCTTGATATTTGACATTTGCATAAATGCTTGTTGTTGAATTAATGGTGGTTTACTCACATCTCCTTTTGTCACTCTCTTCATGTGATCTGTAAAACATCGAACCACTCCTTTTAGTATCATTTGATTTGATTTGACCATGTGATGCATTCGTCCTCGGACCCCATTCGGTTTATGCCGTTTGTTGTAGTTGTGACCTCTCTCTTTCTTAATCCTCCTCGGTCGATTATATTAGTGCATGTTTCTCTCATTTGTGGGCCTTGACAGTTTCTCTGGGGCACATATTATCATATTTTATATGGCCTGATGATCATCAATTACAATGCAAGGAAGAGGTAGTCTTCTACTACTTTTGGAAGGCTACATTATTATAGTTATATGCTTTTACGTAAAAGGGCATTAACCCATATGATAATCAGTAAAAATATAAGCTAGTGGCAGAGCCTGACTTTTTATAACCTTGAAGCTTCTTAATGCTAAGACTGAGACATTTCTCTTTAGTTGACTTAGCGTGTTGGCCACCTCCAGTGAACTATTTGTTTAATTGATTTTGTCCTCTCACCAACCTGCACGTTTGGACTTCTGATATTTTTATATTTTCTTTTTCGAATGTGAGGTTTTGCAAGTCTAGTAAAGTTGAATGTTATGTAAAAAAACTGTAAAATTTTAAACATTTTAGGAGATCAAGATACGAAGGAAGTAGAATAACATTTTTTCTAATATTTACAACTTTGCAGTGGAAATGCTAAACTTGTTTCGAAGTGTAGACCGCTTGTGATGTGATCTCGACTAATTCTAAATACATAGTGGTTTAATCGGTTTATAAACATAACTGCTACTACGTCTAGGTGACTAGTTTCACCTAAAACAGCCTATCCATCTTTCCGGTTGTAGTGGCGCTATTTGCACGATGATGCTGTCTTGTGGTGGTTGAGTAGGGTTTAACGAGCTTGTTTGGCCGCAGTCGGCGATCTTCTCGCAGGTCTCGATGAGGCAGTGCCTGCAGGTGGGACAGGACGAGTGTGAGCTTAGCCACTTGTCTATACACCGGACATGGAATCCGTGGTGGCATGTCGGAAGCAGCTTCACACGCTCTTCGGATAGAAACTCTGAGAGACAGATGGCGCACTCTGTATCTAGGCCAGGCAGATTCAAATCAGCAGAGTAACTTACTGTCTGGAAACTCTTCAAGGCTTTCCGTTTGACTCCTGTGTTGCTCAAACGAGCTGCTGCGTTGTGGTCACCTGCTTCGGATGGTGCTAAACTGGAGCATCTCAAGGCACATCTTATTACAGAATTGAGTCCAAGTGAGCAAACGAGTGCACACAAGAGGACTGACAGGACCATAACAACATTTGCATCAAAGTTGTTATCATCTACTTGTGAGGACGGTGCCGGACTTGGTGATTGATCATGGATGTGAAGTAGTAATCTTCTCGAGTAAAAACTTCCAAGAACTTCTTGGAAGATCTGAGTTTGCTTCATGGTGGGAGCAGAAATGACAGTTGACATGCTTGCTTGGTTTTAAGATAAGATTTGTGGTTTTCAAGGTTTCCTTTGGAGCTGGTTTATATAGAGGAAAGGTAAGGTTTCAATTCTTTTAGATATTCTAATGTGGAATGCTTTTTTTTTTAATTTATTTTTCTTAATTATGGTTTGATGAATACTCTATAAAGATCAAGCCCACAATAAGGCTCTTGACTTTTAGTGTCTTATATTTATTAAATTAACTTGCAGGTGAATATGCTTTGCTATAGAAAATAGGGTCCATCATACCAGTTGCTGCAAATGGTAGTGCCATGTGGCTGTGGCTTTAGCAAATCAAATCTCCCTGAATTGCTTCCAGGGACCCATGAGCTTTTAACTGGAGCAGCCATGAACTTTCCCTACCTTTGACATAGAGGCAAAACATTCAGATAACATCTCACCCTGCCTTGGTATTAAGGCTTCTGATATATACTATAAGATTTCATATGTTAGTTAGTTTCCAATTATGGTGTTGAAGAAAATCAATTTTTGCGAGGCTTCTTCTGAACTTCTTCTTCCTTTTTAATAGAGTTTTGTGATATCTCTGTCTCGTACATAAAGGAGTTGGCTTGGTTTTAGGCATCAGCTTGATCTAGTGTCTCTCATATTGAAAACTAAGGAAGGCTTGATCTAACTTCTTTTTTATTTCTCTTTTTGCTATATATATTTTTTATAACAGTGGTGAATCTTTAAAAGTTTTGTTGATTTTGTTTGGTTTTGAATGTGTACGGATGAAGTATTTCCAATAAGTGAATTTTCCACTTATGTTTGGGGGAACAGGAATCCACCCCATCCGTAGTAACTTAAGCTGTCCTATGAGTAAGCCAAAAGGACAAAACCTCTCCCAATCAATCTCGTTAAAGGCTACTTTTATCGATAAAGATCACTCTCATAGCATTAGTATCCAGCTCCTGCTTCTTTTTCTAAACAGTTTTTTTTTCTTTCTTTATCTTTACATTGCCTTTTTTTAAAAAAAAATTTTAAAACGAGAGCTAAAGCAATTGGTCCCACGAATGAACAAATAGAAAATGATTCTTTTCGTGCTTGCTTTATGAGAATATCATCTTTTATTGGTTGCAAATCGCGAGGGAAATCTACGTGAATCTAGTATCAAATGTTTTCCTTGTAGCTCCAAATCAAAGCAAGATTCCTTGAAAGGTGCTTCTATAGAACATTTTTTCTTTTCTTACTACTTGCTAATAGTTGGTTTAGTGAAACATAAGATTGGGGAAGATTGTGTATCTTTGGGATAAAAAGTTGATGTTACACAGCAGGATAGGCCTCTTTTCTATCTTTTCTTACCAGTCTCACTCGGAAATGGATTCCTTCTATCTTTTGTCTGTGCCATTTGGTTATAAATGACTTGGTACAAACATATAGTGGTCAGTTTTTTGGTTCCATCTATAAAGCAATTTAACTTTACTTTCATATTGATTCTTTTGTGTGGAATATCTTCATTTGATACTCATTCACTTTTAGTTAAAATTCTTGATATTTTCATGAATCAAGGTGTGAAAGCTGAAAAAGTCACAGAGGGAAACATCATCCAAAGTTTATTGGCGGCCACTAACTGTATTTCTTTGAATGACTGAAGTGTTACCAACACATCGAGGGGAAATTATAGGACTTGAGCTCAAATAACTCGACTTGGTGACAATTGGAATATTTCTGGCAATACTCAAGTAAGAGTTCTTGTGGATGCATAATGCATTCATGATGTGGAAACGGTTTGGATCCAATAGGTTATAAGGGCCATGAGAATAGTTTCAGGAACATTATAGTTAAATTTCTCTTTTGCTAGAAACTGCAAATGCTGAAACACAGAGCTTTATGCCTGTCTCTTAATTATCTATTTACCATTATTGGTGGAACGTATTCTTAATCATTACTCTTCACAATGCCAATTCCAGTTTTAAATGAAATATCAAGCTGCTCAGTGCTCACCATTCATGCTAAATATCTATCTGTTCATTGTTCCTACTAATAATCAACTTTACTTTTATCGTTTATGCTGTAATAATTCTTTTTTTTTTTTTTTTTTTTGGCAACTGCTGTAATGATTCTTTTGTTTGGAATATCTTAATTTGATACTCATTCGTTTTTTTTAATTGAAATTCTTGATCTTTCCATGACTAGAAAACTGCAGGGGTAACATGTTTCAAGGTGTGGCAACTGAAAATGTTACAGAGAGAAACATCATCGAAAGTAAAAACTGTCCATTCACTGTATTTCTTTGAATGACTGAAGTGAAATGTTACCAACACATCGAGGTAAAATCATGCGACTTGAGCTCAAATAACTTGACTTGGTGAGAGTTGGAATACTTCTGGCAAAGTTCAAGTAAGAGTTTGTATGCATGATGTGGAAACGATTTGGATCCAATGGGTTTTAAGGGCCATGAGAAAAGTTTCAGGAACATTGTATACTTAAAGTTCTCTTTAGTCCAGTCTCTTAATAATCTATATACCATTATTGGTGGAACCTATTCTTAATCATTACTCTTCAATGCCAATTCTCAGTGTTCGTTTTCTGGTGAACTTTTAAGTGAAATATCTATCATACAAAATATCTTTTCTAAGCTAATATCTATGCTCACCTTTCCTATTAAATATATTTTCTAAGTAAATATCCATTTGTTCATCGTTCCTACTAAATACATTTTCTAAGTAAATATCTATTTGTTCATCGTTCCTACTAAATGCCTTTTCTAAGTAAAATATCTATTTGTTCATCGTTGCTACTAAATATCTTTTTTCTTCTCTTGATAATGTAGAGAACCTCGTTTTGTGCTAGGATGAATAGGCACAGCCTATTGCGTACAGGTCTTTTGCTTTATAACGGTATGTCGACAACCTCTTTCCATTATATTATTAGCATAGTCCTGAATTATTTAAAAGCTATCACAAAAAGTTTAGACATGAATCTATCTTGTTGATTGAGGTCTTTAGTCCAACAAGTGGTGAGAATTTTCTTAAAGCACTTTGATAGTGTTTTGAAATATTATCTCCCGAAGCTACCATTGTCCTTTAGTGCTTCTGTAATTACATTCTGCTATACTTTTAGCGCTGTTAATTATATATAGTTAATTCTCCCCCACCGAGAAACATTACAAATAATTGCAATTAGTATTTATTTATGTTTTTTAACAGTAGCGGAAAATTGAACACCTTTAATGTTTCATTATAGTTATTTAGTAATTGTATTGATGTCTTACGGCTGTTACACTTTAGTATATTCAAGGAAATTTCTAGACAGCCTCAATTGTTGAGAGAAGAAATTTAGAAAATTAGCTGTTGTAGTAATTAAAGGTATTTACTTAAGCAACTTCCGCAGTTTGTCATTGAGAAATTGTACTTAAAAACACTTTGTTGTTGTTTTATACACACTCAATGTCATATGATATCATCGGTGTGATCTGATAATGATATCCCTTAGATGTGTAATGGACATATGCTACCTGTAAACCACAGTCTTCTGCTATTAACCAATAACTTATTAAGCCACAATTACTACTAGTCTCTCACCATTTAGGCGGAACTTTTCAATACTTTATGTACATCCAATCCAATTAGGAACACCTAGGATCTTAAGTCTTATTTGTTTATGACATGTTTCTCCAATTTAAACTGCAGATTCTCTTAAATCAATCTGTGGTCCTTAACTAAACTAGTTATTAGTAGGTTTTTTAAAAGAATAATTTGTGGATTCCAGCTTGTTTTTGAATCACTCAGTTATCCGATTTCGAGTTTGATAATTGGAGAATCTTTGAAAACGACTAAGATATTTAGTGGTATATCAAGTTGATCACTCCATGTGGTCTCTCTTGTATTTGAACGATTTTTAATCTAATTTTATCACAGTGATCAGAGTAGGCCAAGTTTCTAGTTTTTCTTTTGTCGACATATTATGAGATAACACTGAGTAGATCTGAATCGTTAGGCTTTACCTTCTCTCGGTTCAGGTATCATGATAATATCTTACACTAGCTAGTGTACATACCCAAAATATGTTCCTGTTGTGGAGACAATAAGCATAATAGAGTGAGTATATTAAATCTAGACAGAACATTTACACAATCTGGTACAAACTTGAGTACCAATTAAATAAGTGGAGTGAGTAACTTTTGAGGCATTGACATGGTAACTGATATCAACCGTCCGAATAGAGTATAGTAGGAGACGTGTATGATGAAAATAATTGGAACAGTGTTTAGATTGGAGGAAAAGGTTTTTTTTTTTTTTTTACTTAGCTTGCTCATACTCTCATTTTTGGGTTTTGGTGTGTGACGTTTGGGAATGGTAAACTCTATTTTTTTTTTTTTTTTTTGTAGTGTATTAAGGCATATGTATAGTTTTATCACTTGACTGGCGGCTCAGGATCTTTGAACTTGAAGCTTCTTTTATGGATCTCAGACCAAGTTTGGCATAGCTTGATAGCTTTTAGGTCTGACTTTTCCCAATAAATTTAGACCGGGTTGTTTACCAAATTATTGGTTGGGTCCATACTCGCCTGGAAGAGTTGATTTCGTTATCACTGGGACGAAGAATCATGTGGTATGTTTGATATCCTGATGACTCATGTGTGTGGATTGGTTTTGAAGCATATAGGTAGTGTGTTAAGTGGGTCGGGTCAAGTGATAGATGCATTTTATTCATGCATTTGTCACTATCAAGCATATACGCGATCAGGTCTGGACTGTAAATGCATCGTGTAGACTAAACACCGCTTCTTCCCGCAACACATAAATTTGTTCTGTTTAGTGATTGTGACACATAAGTTTGTACGACTAGCACTTATCAATCTTTTGTTATGGATGAATTTTAATGTCTTTGGACAAGAATGCATAATTTACATTCCACCGTAAAGAAATAAATTTGCAAAGAGAAGTTTGATGAATTCAGTGAGATGCTACTGAAAAGTGAAATATATTCTCTCTGTATACACTTTGTGCTACAAGCAAAAAAAGAAAGACATGAAAAATGAAAGTGTATCCTGATTTTTCTTCTTCTCTTGGAATCCTATATAAACATGAATTGTGCTCAGTCTAAAATCTCCTATCTAATTTTACACAGATTCTGAATTTATGATGGTTTCTGGGAGTTTAGCTGCTTTCTCTAAGAGTGTTTACTCTTCCTTCAGGTTCTAGAGGAGCTATACTGACGATTACGCTCTCTGTTGGTGCTGATGCTAGTGCTGCCGTCACTTGACTGGAGTCACCTAAGATCTTTTGACATGTCTCAACCAGACAGTGTCTGCAGTTTGGACAAGTGAGATGTTGTTGAAGCCACTTGTCAATGCAACGAACATGGAACCCGTGGTTGCACTTAGGGAGCAGCCTGAGCTTTTCACCGGAAACAAACTCCGACAAACAGATGACGCACTCTTCACCAATCCCAGACAGGTTCATCTCAGGTGAGTAACTCACGACTGGGAACATCCGAAGAACTTTCTTCTTGATTCCTTTGTTTGACGAACCGTGTTGTGTTGGAAGACTAGAGATAGGCTCGGAGATCATGAAACCTGAATAGCGTCTGAATGCGAAACGAATGATGTAGTGTAACCCGAGGCAGCAGATGATTCCACATACGAGCACTGAGAGAAGCATCAGCACATTTCCACCGAGGTTGTTCTCATGGGTGATAGGAGGAGATGGTGCGACCACAAGGGCTCGTTGAGTGTTGTGGTCAAATGGGTTGTGCAGAAGCAGCTTCCTAGAGACAAAACTGTTTAGGAATTGTTCTTGGAAGGCTTGTGCTGTAGAAGGTAAATCATTTGCCGACATTTTTTGTTTACTCTCTGAAAAGCTTTGAATCAAAGTCTCTTCTCTCTGCTTTGCTTGGCTTTGTTTGTTTATTGCTTCTTAATTTTTTGGGGAATGCAAAGTGGTCTTATATATAAGCTTGAGATGATTATTGATTAGTATTACTGAGTGGGGACTGAGAATTGTTTATAATTGTAGACTAATAAGATTTGTTTAAGAAAGTGGCATTTTCTTCCTATTTTCAAGTGAGATTTGAGAGGGTTTGGGACCCAGAAAGAGCTTATCCAATTAAATGAATCCTTAAGTGCTGTTGTGCCTTTGGCCCACAACCACAAAGACTTGTGTAGGAACTAACACTTGTCCACAATTGAATATTAAAATAATTTCTTTTCCTTTTTTGTCTCACCTGAAATAGGGATGAATTAAAACATTATAATCTAAAGCTACCATTTTCCTTTGGTGCATTTGTCTTCACATACTGTTTGTTAATAACAGATACTTTCCCCCAAGAAAAGAACATTATAATAGTTGCAACAGGAATTAGCATTTCTTAGTCCCTTTCAATTAAATGGTAGCAGATATTTGCTATCATTTTATTCTTTAGAAATTCAAGGAAATTTTCTTGACATCCTCAATTGTTGAGAGAGTTGAACAATTGTGTACCACTCGCTGTTGCATATTAAGGGTATTACTTAAGCTAGATCCGTACTATATCTCAGAAATACTTACTACTAAATTAGACTTCTTAAATTCTATGAAGTTTATATATAGACGCTCTTGTTTTATTTTTATTTTGGGATTTTTATAACGTATGTTGTTGCAGTTTTCACACACTCAATGGCATATTACCGCATATGTTCTGATACCATCTGATATCCTTCAGATGTGTAATGGATATATGCTACCTGTAAACCACAGTCTTCTATGATTAACCAATAATGCTTCTTCTATGTGCACAGCCTCAATTACTATTAAACTCCCACTTTTTAGTGAGGGTCTTGGTTATTTATTGAACTTAGCAATACTTTATTTACATCTTATCCAATCAGAAATGCCTAGGATCTTAAGCGTTATTTGAACCATAATTTCTTTGTGACTGTCTTTTCTTTTGATAACCTTGTTTATGACATGTTGATCCCTTTTTAAACTCCAGGATCTCCAAATCTCGTACTTAGAAATTGTGGTTCTTAACTAAATCACCTATTAGAATTTTATTTTATTTTTATTTATTTATAATGGGTTGTGAATTCCAGCCTGTATAGTTGGTTTTGAATCACTCAGTTATGAGGAAAACCTGACTTCGATATCTGGAGAATCTATGAAAAAGTCTTTTAATATATCATGTTGATCACTCCATGTATCTTTTTCTAAAACAATTTGCACGATTTTATTTGGTTGTCATAGAGATAGAAACAAAGTAGGGCAAGTTTGTCGTTTCGTCTCTGTTATTGTACTACGAGATAGCTCTGAGTAAATTTACATACTTAGGCGTAACCTTTTCTCGGTTCATCATGATAATACCTTGCACTAGCTAGTGTACATCCATCCCTAAGATGTGCTCCTGTCCTGTAGAAAAGTAATAGCTTAAGTATAGGAAATCTAGACAGAACATTCACCACGATCTAATACACACGTTGTATAAGATGTAGGGTCAGTAAATTCTGAGGCATAATTCTGATGTAGGTTATACACTGGTATCAACCATCAGAGTAGAGTAGGAGATGCTTATGATGACAATAACTAGAATTTTAACTGTGTTTGGTTAGAATGGAGTTGAAAGATTTCTTACTTGTCTTGCTTCATACCCTCACTTTTAAGTTTTGTTGTGTGTGACCCATGAGGATAGATTCTCTCGACTGTGATGAAAATACGGATCACCTTCACATTTCCGATAGTGTATTATGACATAGGTATGTCTGGTGTCAAGTCTCTATCCCAAAGGATAGGTTTAGGACTGTCGGTTCAGATTCTTACAAAGACTAAGTCTGATATCTTACAAGACTGTGCATCCCCCAAGGTAGCTTTTAGGTTTGAATTTTACCCATAAAGTTGGTTTTCCCTATTATGGGTAATCACTCTGTTATGGCAGAGTTGATTTCTTTATCATTGGGACGAAGAATCCTGTGGTATCTGCTATCCTTATGATTCATGTGTGTGAGATTGGTTGTGTTTTAAGTGGGTCGAGTCAAGTGGATAGATGGACTTTTGTTCACGACGTTTATCACTATCAAGGATACTTGTTCTGTCTGGTGACTTTTTGATTCTGTCTAGTGATTGTGACACATAAGAATATATGACTAGCACTTATCAGTCTTTGGTTATAGAGATGTTTTTTGGATAAGCATGCATAATTCACATTTCACCGGGAAAAAATACTTCTTGGGAGAGAAGTTTGATGAACTCAGTGAGATGTACTCTCTCTGTATACACTTTGTGCTACAGGCAAAAAAAGAAAGACATCAAAAATTGAAACTATCCTGTTGTTTTGTTTATAGACATGAATTGTGCTCAGATCTAAACTCTCCTATCTAACTTGAGCACAGATTCTTAATTCATGATTCTGGGCATTAGCTGCTTTCTCTTAGAGAGTTTACTCTTCCTTCAGGTTCTAGAGGAGCTATACTGATGATTACACTCTCTGTTGGTGCTGATGCTGGTGTTGCCGTCACTTGACTGGAGTCACCTAAGATCTTTTGGCATGTCTCAACCAGACAGTGTCTGCAGTTTGGACAAGTCAGATGTTGTTGAAGCCACTTGTCAATGCAACGAACGTGGAACCCGTGGTTGCACTTAGGGAGCAGCCTGAGCTTTTCACCGCAAACAAAGTCCGACAAGCAGATGACACATTCGTCGCCGAGCCCTGGCAGGTTCATCTCAGGTGAGTAACTCACGACCGGGAACATCTTAAGAGCTTTCTTCTTGATTCCTTTGCTTACAGGCCCGTGTGGAGTTGAGAGACTAGAGATAGGCTCAGAGATCATGAAACTTGAAGTTCGTCTGAATGCGCAACGAATGATGTAATGTAAACCGAGGCAGCAAATGATTCCACAGATGAGGACTGAGAGAAGCATCAAGATATTCCCATTGAAGTTGTTCTCATGGGTTATGAGGGGAGATGGTGGGACCACAAAGGCTTGTTGATTGTTTTGGTCAAATGGGTTGTGCAGAAGCAGCTTTCTAGAGGCAAAACCGCCATGGAATTGTTCTTGGAAGGCCTGAGCCGAAGAAGGTAATTCATTTGCAGACATTTTCTTGCTCTTGTAAAAAAGCTTTCAATGAAAGTCTCTTCTCTCTGTTTTGTTTGGTTATTGCTTCTTACTGTTTTTGGGGAATTCAAAGTGGTGTTATATATAGCTTGAGATGATTACTGATTAACTGAGTGGTGACTTTTTTTTTTTTAATAATTGGAGACTGATAGAATTTGTTTAAGAAAGTGGCATTTTCTTCTTCTTTTCAGATGAGATTTGAAAGGATTTGGGACCCAGAAGAGCTTATCCAATCTCAGGAATCGTTTGAGTGCTGATTGTGCCACCGGGCCACAGCTCCTCCAACCACAAGATGCTTGTGTAGGGACTATCACTTTTCCAACATTGAATTCTAAAATCATTTCTTTTTGTCTCACTTTAATTAGAAAACTTTGTTTTATTCTCTTGGCCTGGTGTTGGTTCTTGATAAGCTCCATTTTGTTTCATTTTCCATTATATATATATATATTTATCAGGAGGAGGAAGATTTTGTTGTATCTTCTTCACAATTTTAATGCTTTGCCCACAATATGTAGTGTTGTAAAGCAGTCTTTGTGCTTTAGCAGTTATTTTTCTTTGTTCTTTCCATGTGTATGTGTTGTATTGCTTAATAATTCACCATACTATTACACCGAATTAATAGTATTAATATTTTACAGATACTTAAGTGCAAATCGATTTTAAAAGTTTTAATTTTCAGGTACTTTTTATATAAAAAATACTAAACCTTCTATTATTTGATTTACTACTAGGCCTATTTACTACTGCTTTAACGAATTATATTTGAATTTGCTGCTATTTGTATATACTTTTATGTTTGTTTTTCACCTAACTACGTGATATTTTGCTTTTAGTAGTACATTTTTATCTCTGGACTCAGATTTTTATGGGGTTCCTTGTACCGGACTGTCCTAAATTCATTGGAGTTATAAAAAATAGGGAAATATCTGATAATAAGACCCTTTGGCTTTATAGTAAACAAAACTATTTTCACTTTACCGGTTATATTTCCAAAACCTGTTTTGATATTCCTAAGCATCTAAATATCTGCATATAAATGCTTCTCTTGTTTGTTTATTTGCTTTCGTTCTCAAATGATATAATTAGAGATGGAGAAATATCAGATCATAAGAGCTTTTTGGATTTTTTTATGTAAACTATTTCCTCTCTACGGGTAATATTTTGCAAAATCTGTTTCGATATTCCCAAGCATCTTGTCTGCAACTAAATGGTTCTGTTGTTTGTTTATTTGTTTTCGGTCTCTTTCAAACTTCTGATATACTATTGGAGATGGAGAATTATTAGATCATAAGGCCTTTTTGGCTTCTTCTATGTAAATTATTTCCTCTTTATGGGTAATATTTTGCAAAATCTGTTTTGATATTCCCAAGCTTCTAATTGTCTGCAACTAAATGGTTCTGTTGTTTGTTTATTTGCTTCTTTTTCTTGGTCGGCGGTTGTTTATTTGCTTACCTTTCAAAAAGAGATCGAACGTTATTCATTTGGATTTGAATTTGTCGCTTTCTTCTCCTAAATTTCCCCAACTTTAGTACCAAGTCCCATGTGTCTTTTTTTTTTTTTTTTTTTTTTTTTTGTGGACAATCTCCCATGTGTCTTATTTATTTATATCATGGCCGTTTCATTTAATATGAACTTTTTATGACATATTACGATTAATAAATTCCAATCCAACATAGAGCTTAAATTTCCCAAAAATATATACTCACTTCCCCATTACATAAGATGTTTTAGAAGATTTTTTTTAATTTTTTTTAACTTTTTTTACAATATTTTATGTAAATTTAACATTATGACTATTAATATTCTGCAGTGTCTATTTCTATTAGTTAAAATTGTTGTAACTAAATATTAATCAATAATTTTATATAAAACTTTTAAAAGCACTTATAGTTTTTTTTTGTAATTCTAATGCTTTTAGTTAAAACATCTTATAAAATGAAACAGAAGGAGTATTTGGTAGTGAGTCTTTCTTTGCATGAAGATACTGAAGCTTTGACTAAATTTCCTATATCGGATTTGTCAAGTTAAATGAACTGTTTGAAAAATCATGGAACAATGGAACATAATAACGACATATGATTCTGTTTTTCTTAGGATTGTTTAAATTTTTACCATAAGAACAATCTACACCGTTTAAATTAAGAACAATCTACACCAGCATAAAATTTTATGTCACTTAGTGGAGTACGGAGTTATGCCCTACTCTTCACTTTTAACCAAGATTTGTATTTGTAAGAAACCAAAATTTGATTACTATACACAACTATGCATACCCTTATTCAATTAAAAAAGATTTTATAAACTTAATGATTATTGATTAAGAGGCTTGGAGGTAGTGTTTGTGAGTTTTGTGGACAAGAATTAGCCCACCAAAAGAGAACAAATGTGGGATCCTTCTTCCTTTACACCCTCCTTTGTACTTTTGTATTTGCACTTTTATTTATTTTAATTAGTGATAATGTATTAAAGCCATAACAATATATTTAATTTCTAAATTGATGCGCCGTGACAAGCTAAATCGTGGGACTTACTACCTCCGTAGTAGTAGAGGATCGTCACAAAGATTTTGCATCTCAGATAACCACATGCTTTAAGAACTATATTTGACACACTTACATGTTATTAAGTAACGATCAACTTGTTGAAATATATTTTCAAAAGAACATGACCACGCATTTATAATAATCGTTGATCCTGTTTTGTTTTTCCACAAAACTTGTACTTTTCGTCCTTCTGATTATCCATGTTTATCCGAAGAAGTTTCTTTTATTAATTTTTTTCGACATGTCCTCATTTCTTAAAACTTCTAATTGCTATATAATTTTAGATGAACAACAAAATTCTTTTCCACATAGAGTTTTTTTTTTTTTTTTTGGTCAACACATAGAGGTTTATCTCTATGTTTTTCTTCCAAATAAGAACAACTGAAAGGCCATGCCGACATTTTGGGGAGTCTAAAAGTTATAGGAAACATGGTCTCTTTATACAAGAAAATTGAAATTTACAAACAATCGAAATTGTAAATACAATCAACATGTTCATAACTCATAAGTCCCAGAAAGAAAAACGCCCCAAACCAAAAAATAGAAAAAACATCTATAGGAATTAATCAAAGTCCATATACAAAGTTGAATACAAACAGTCATAATTCGGCTTTTCTTGAGCTTTTACAGAAAATGGGTCATGTACACTGTCGTATATATAAATTAACCTCCACTTTTCTTTTAAACACTTTGGCAAAAGGACATGATCATGATATGATATAATAGAGATGTGGTGAGAAAGCTTTCAGAAAAAAAAGAACACAATAAACATTGTATATTTGTTAGAAATATGAGTTTTCATCTTTATCCAGCTTTGTGTTCTTGTTCTACACTTACTTAAGATATAATTTCATTTCATATATTACAAGTAGTAGAACCGTAATTTGCTTTTTTATTTTCGAATAGGATCAAAAGTATTTTGTCGAGACTAGTACACAATCACTTTCTCTTTCTTTCCGTACCAAAATCCTTCGTGCCATGTTTTTCTATACTATAGCTTATTATTACCATTAGCTCACGAGCTTATTTGTTTAAAGTTCTGAACCCTGGCCTTATACCTTTTCTCTACAAGCTAGTGTCTTGAAAGACTGTTCGAACTAGTGGCTAAACTTTTAACATGTTTACCAAAAACAAACTAAACTCCCTAAACACCTAATTAAAATCATCAGTCCGCCAACTGACTAAGACTCTAATTATGAACAAGAATGGGATGATTTGTGAAGATTAAAGACTTATATTTCCATGCATGTTAACTGATACTATTATAATGATACTGATTTACTGATATGAATATTATCAGTAACCAACTGTTGTAATGAGTTTCATAGAATAGCTAATATTCTTGTGACTCACACGACAAGTTACATGCTCGTTCTTCCCTTCGTCTTCTCCATATCTCTCATTGTTTCCTCACAATCTTGAATTTTCCTAGAAACCAAATAATCTCCTACACGTCTGAAATAAAGAGAAGGCCAAATCACTGACTGAAGTCGTAGCCGTTGATTAAAAACTCGTTTGGATCATCATACGGTGAACTTGGATAAAATGGGTCGAGATCAGTTACATCGACGCCGGAAGCTTGTTCAGGTTCATTCGTTCTCATCATGTAATTCAACTGATGAGGAAGCTGATACTGTTGTTGTTTAAGCTGCTGCAGGAGATGGCTATCATGGTCAAAGTAGGGCAAACAAGGCATAGTATTATTGGTCATGAACTGGTTGTTGTTCAGTAATGCCAAGTAACCGCTTTGATATTGATTCTCCTGGACCGGGTAAACGGCTCGACCATTCATAAGAGACGATGTTGCGGTGAGATCATTGTTCAGACCTAAGAGAGGTGAGAGACTGGGCCAATCAGTCTCTCGCGTCTGTTGTGGAATTTGGTTTTCCACAAGACTGAGACGATGTTTCTGCATAACAACACAACTGATGTTGAGTATATATTTTTTTGCTTAGGAACTGATGTAGAATTTGATTTATTGATATGTGCAAAATTCTAATTTAATTGTCACACCACAAGAAACAATAATAGTTTTGTACCTGAAGATGACTAGCCACGTTGCCTCTAGTGAGTCCTTCTATTTTCATGTCTTGCAAACATTTGAGAAGTGCCTTTGGATTAGCTTCTGTGTTTGCATTCAAAACACGATTAGAAAACAAAACAAGAATGATAATCAAGAAACTGAAAGAATAGTTAGATTACTTGTAGGACCACCAACTATCTCGATGGCTTTGAGAAATTTCTGTTGAAGATCTCCAGTCCACGACATCCGCGGTTTCCTCGACATTTTCTCGTTTTCTTTTTTAAAGCTTTGTTCACCGTCGTTGTGTTGGCTTACAGTCATGGAACCCTCGTTGTCTTGGGCTGAACCGTTACTCTGAACCGAGTCTGATTGGATTGGCTGGATTTCTCCCATCCTTGTCAGTCGCGGTTTCTTTGCTGCTTTCTCTCCTATCATATCCATGTTTTTACGTAGGTTTACGGTCATGGAATCATATTTCCCTTGCTCTAAACCGTCATTTTGAACCATCTCCAATTGAACCGGTTGAATTAAACCGGGTTTAGACATCATCCTCTTGCGTACAATGTGTTGCCATATGTTGGCTATGACTTCTTCTCTAACCGGTTTCATAATGTAGTCGCATGCACCATGTATCGTTGCATTCATCACCGATTCTGTTTGATTATCATCAGACAAAACTGCACAAAAGATGGAACCTATTATTATGTTTCATCTAATTAAAAGAAAATTGGTTGAAAAACAAAAATTTGTAAGTAAGAGAAAAGAATCTGCGGTTTACATACTTACTACGGGCAGATCCATCTCTGAACCAATGATTTTGAGAGCTTGGAGTCCACTAATCACAGGCATATGAAAATCCCAAATCACGATATTAATCTCATGTTTACAGGTTGTCAGAAACGCCATAGCTTCTTCAGCATCCGCATAAACCGTCACTGGGTAACAAAAAAAACATGTACATAAGTATAAAGCCTAACCTTAACCCTAACAGCTCTTCAAAACCCCTAAACTTAGAGAAAGCTAGAGAGGGATAGAGATAATATAAAAAAAATAGTCACCTTGATAGGCATATTGTTTCATGATTTTTTTCATATCAAGTAAAGTAATGAAATCGTTGTCGACAACAAGAATATTTGTATTCGCCGTAAATTGGTTGAGAAGAGAGCTGGTTTCAGAAGCTTCTGGCTGCAAAAAGAGAGCTTTATCTCCATCTTCGGTTGTATTTACTAGCGACATTTAAAAGATTATATCTTATTACAAGGAACTTGGATGCTTTTTATATTACAATTTTTTTTTTATCATGATAAAGTTTTGACATGTGTCAAAATATTCTGTTTTTTAAATTGGATTTTAGTTTAAAAGGTGTACATATTATGTATTAAAATGAAAATAAAATTTATGGTAAAATCCAATAAAAGGAATAGAGTTACCACATAGGAAGAGTACAATTAGTTGTCGTTCCAACTTTTTTATTTTATTTAAAAATTTATGAGTAAGAAAGAAAATATTAATTTTTTCCCTTTTTCACACATATAATTTTGTTGACTATACTTCTTTTCATATATAATTGTATTTTATATAGAAATGTTAGAAATTTTTAAGAATAGGAGTTAATTTAAGAGGATTTTTATATTGAATACTTGACAGGAGACAGTTTTGATTACCTTATTAGAGTTTCATTCCAAAACAAAGACTTCCAAGACACGTCTTTGAAATTACATTTTTCGTAAGTTACCAAAATCGTTCTTCCCATAATTTGTTTGTTTTTCCTTGTTATTTCTTTTCTTTTGGTTTGTGGGTTATGAAGTGATGTGAGTCATGTGATGACCCAAATCAATTGCAAAAGTAATTGATTAAGGGACCGTAAGTCCGTAACTAAACTAGACTAGATCTATAGAAATTTTGTTTTTTCATGGATCTTTCAGAATATACATTTGAGCATGTAAAAGTAAATTCTTGTTAGTTCACATATATATATCTAGTATTCTTACAACCAAGTCGATTAAGGCATAACTAATTTAATAATACAAAATTTGTAAGAAAGTTATTGTTCAAGTGATAGTTTTTGCATGGGGGATTTGAATGATAAAGAAGGAGTCCAAAAGCTGTTTCCATCGTTGGAATTCTTCTGAAAGGGTAGACACTATCTTGATTAAAACTCTTAGTTACGTTAAAAAAACTAAAACTGTTAAACAACAGAAAATCTAAGATTTTTAAGTCATAATTAATGGTGAATTTAGAAAATTTTAGGATGTCTAAAAGATTATAACTTTGGCAAAGATAATGGCTACATCTAGTGATTCTCTCCGACTTCATAACGTTAGAAAAATACGCCAATAATGTACAGTCACTACAAGAAAACAAGCATATACCGAGGAAAAAATTCCTCGGTAATCCGTCGGAATAACGGTATTCCGACGAAATACCGAGGATTTCTTCCCTCGGAAAAAACTCCTCGGAATATAGTATGACGAAATTCCGAGGAACACAAATTCCGAGGAAATAGCGAGGAAGACCATTCGTCGGAGAGGTCGTGGGAAAATACCGACGGGGAGTTTCCTCGGTATAAACCGAGGAACATTCCGACGGAACAAATCGTCGGAATGCGGAGGAAAATTCTGAGGACGAGTTTCCTCGGAAATTTCCGAGGAACGTTAATCGTCGGCATATTCCGACGACGGGATTCCTCGGAAATTTCGGAGGAAACCATTCCTCGGAATTTCCGAGGAAGCTAGCCGTCGGAATATTCCGATGGAGGCTTTCCTCGGAAATTTTTTTTTAATTTTTTTTTAAAAATAAAATATTAGAAATTTAAAATCGAAAATATAAAATTAAAATTCAGAAATTTAATTTCGAAAATATAAATTTAAAATTCAAAGTCGTGCAAATAAAAAAAAACATTCCAAGTTTTTGAAAAAAAAAGCTACAGGTTTTGGGTGTTCGGGTCTTGTAGGGTCGGGAAATCGACGTTCGGATGCAACGTCCTCATCATGTCCATCATCTGCTGGTTCAGCTTCCTCTGTGCCTCGAAGCTCGCCTGTTGAGTCGCCATCTGAGTCTCGAACGCAGATATGCGTAAGTCCTTGTCCTGCAACTGACCCATAAGTGCTTCGGGATCAACAAAGGGCAGGGCTGCAGCAGAAGACGTAACCGACCGGGACCGACGGGCCAAACCCAACATTCGGCCCTTCTTCTTTCGAACCGACTGAAATAGAAAATAGGGAAATGTAAATAATAATTAAGATGAAATGAAATTTAAAAAAAAAACTTACCTTTTCAACGATTTCGTTGATCCGATCCCGAGGCAATTGGGAACCCGTCGAATCTTCGTCCTCGGTTTGAAGCTGAGACGCTGCTTCTTCCACCTGACTGTGGATGAGGTCGACGACACCCTTCACAACACCATCATCAATCTGGCCGATCTTCTTGTTCGTATACGCCTTCTTCATTAGGGTGAAATCATCAACCGGCTCACCATCATTTTCTTCCACCTTGATATCAATATAAATATAAGTAATTAGAAGAAATAATGAGAGTTTAGAATTTCAAAAATTTTAAATTAGAAAAAAAGCCACTGAAATTACCATGCGATCCCTCAAAGTGGCTTGGGGCTGAGCACCCAAGTTGTGCTTGTAGACGCCCTTCCCTTTACGATCGCTCTTGCGGTTGGTGGAGTTGGTGGAAGAAGTCGATTTCGTCTCTTCCTTACTCCAATGCACAATCAACTGCTCCCACACCTCGAGGTTTATCGACTTTGGGATCTTTTAAAAAAAAATTTGTTAGATGAATTAAAAAATAATTTAATAATTTAATAAATTTAGATGAATTAAACCTTGCCCATTTGCCACTTCTTCTTCCACTCGTAAATTTGATACGCATAGTTGGTCATAACTTTGTGCACGAAGTGGTAATAGATAAACACCGTATAATTGGGATTCCAGTTGAATTCTTGATGAAAAAAAAAACACAATTAGTAGAAAATTTATATTGAAAAAATAAATTTTTTTAAAAATAAGAATATTTACCGCAAACTGCTCAAACCATAGAACTTGTTTGGCTCTTGGGAAGTCGGTGAAAGTCGGATGTCCCACGTCCAAACACAGATACATCATATGATTGATCCATGAGCTGATCCCGTTCGAGGAACGATCTAACCATGTTTGACCCGGTCCAGATGGATACAGAGTGAGAAACGGAAGATGGTGACGACCCGGCTGTCGAACAAACTCCGCAACCCTCATCAGTTCCGGAGGACCCTGAAAGTTCGGAGGAATAGTGGGTGCAGCACCGCAGCCAGAAGGAGCTTCGGGAAATGGAGAGGGAGATGTCTGGTGGGAGCTGCGGGGCGATGGGGAATCCTGAAAGGAGTAGTTCCCGAGCCACGACCACGACGCTGTCGAGGAGGCCGGGTCTGATCATCATAAGACCTGTAGTTTAAATATATAAAAATTCAAAAAAAAAATTATAATTTGTTAGTACACATGATTTTTAATATAGAAAAAGGTTTATAAATATTTTAAATTTTTTTTAAATATGTTTTATTGTTCCTGGAAACTTGAAAAACAATTTTTAAAATAGTAAAAACATTTTAAAAATCATTGAAAAACGTTTTTAAAAATCAAAAAACGTTTTAATATCAGAAAAACGATTTTAAAAATAGTAAAAACTTTGATTAAAATCATATACACATTTTTAAAAATCAAAAAATGTTTTAATACCTATCAAAATAGTTTTAATATCAGAAAAATAGTTTTAATATCAGAAAAACGACTTTAAAAATAGTAAAAACGTTTTTAAAAATCATTGAAAAACGTTTTTAAAAATCAAAAAACGTTTTTAGAAATAGTAAAAACGGTTTTAAAAATAGTAAAAACGTTTTTAAAAATTGAAAAACGATTTTAAAAATAGCAAAAACGTTTTTAAAAATCAAAACAAGTTTTTAAAGCTACAAATAATTCCAAAGAAAACTAAAAATAGAACCTAAAATCCGAAATTCAATCCTAAACTATCCATCTAACAACCTAAAATCCGAAACTATCAATCTAACAACCTAAAATCCGAAATTCCAAAGAAAAATATGAAGTTTTTGAAGATTCTTACATGATTCTTGAAGTGGAGAAGAGATGTGGGCTTCCGTCTCAGATTCCGACGGCGAGAAGTGTCGATTCCGACGGCGAGAATTGAGAGAGAGGCGGCGGCGAGATGAGAGAGAGGATCGAGATGAGAGAGAGGATCAAGAGGAGAGAGGCTGCGGCGGAGAAGAAGAAGAAGAAGGGTTAGGTATTATATTTAATGATTCCGACGGAATAAGTTCGTCGGAATTCCGTCGGAATTATTAAATATAATACCTAACCCGCGGTTCTTGAAATAATTCAAGGAGTTTGGTTTTCCCGGGTAAGTACTTTCCGACGGAAATGACTTTCCTCGGTATTTCCTCAGAATTTTCCGAGGAAATTCCGAGGACCAACAGTTATTCCTCGGTATTTCCTCGGAAATTTCCGACGAAATGCCGAGGAAACATGGTTTGGGGTTTCAAATTCCGATTTTCTTTTTTTCGGTATTTCATTTTTAATACAAATGCAATTCATACCATTGATGATACTTTGTATAGATGATCATAAACCATTAAATAACAAAATTTCAAAAATAATTGTAAGTATTTCCTTTAACGTTTGTTAACGTGTATAAGTGTTTATCTTATGTTGTGTGATTTTTGTTCGAGCAATCGTAAAAGTGTTTGTTATTCTGTAAAACACTAAGGTTTGACTTCATAATCTGGTTAAGACACTCAATGAAGGTTATATATGTGTTATTCGATCCAGAAAACGTTGTTCTCGGTTAAAAAACCCCATCTCCTCGGAATTTCCTCGGAATTTTCCGAGCATATTCCGACGAAATTGCAGAAACCAGTCGATTCCTCGGAATTTCCTCGGAAATGTCTGAGGAAATTCCGAGGAAATATGTTTTTAGCTATTTTCCTCGAAATCTCCTCGGAATATTTTGAGGAAATTCCGAGGAATAGCACTATTAATCAAATCCCTAAATCGAGTAATGGAATTCCGAGGAAATTCCGAGGAAACCCTAAATTCCCACGGAATTTCGTCGGAATTTCTTGCTTTAAAAAAAAAAAAAACTATACTCTGATTCTGAGTCATCGTCACCAGATGAATCGGAATCTGGATCTTGGTGAAACTCTCCAATAAGTGGTTCATCTTCTGCGTAAACGACGGCGTCCTTCCGCTACAAGGCCACCTTCCGCTACATCTTCTGCTGCACTTAAGTTGCCGGATGTGATTGGTTGCAGTGGGTCTTCCAGCACTGAAGTTCCCTGAACTCGGCCTCTCGGGTTGACTCTTGTAACTGTAACCCATGGATCATCTCTGTTCCTTACCCGTGGGTACTTGATATAAGAAACCTGTAACATTTAAAAAAATATTAGTAAAATTATGAATTATGATCAATCATTCTGAATTCGTACAACATTAACTTACCTGATCGGCCTGAGAAGCAAGAATGAAAGGATCATAATATTACAGCTTTCGCCTCGAATGTACTGATGTAACACCAAATGCATCTGTTCTCACACCTCGATCTCGAGTGTTGTCGTGCCAATCACAATAGAAAACAGTACAGTGCAATCCAAGCAAGCCCAAATACTTGATTTCCAAAATCTCATGTATGTGTCTGAAGTATACATCATCTCCTGATGCATAACAAACGCCAGCATCATAGGTCGTACGCAAATGTCTCCTCTTTTCAGTTGCGAATGCATATCCTCGAGTAAAAAATCTCGGATATGACTTTACAACACAGTTTGGGCCAGCCACCATCTCGTGTATCCAATCGTCAAATGTTTCACCTCTGGCCAAACCAGCAGACACCTATTAATAGCACATATGTAGGTTATATCAATAAATATGAATTAGTATAAATATATGGTAAATATAATTTTAATTTGTTTAAGGCACTCACATAGGTAAACATCCATCCAGCAAATTCCCTCTGCTTCATTTCTTCTAGTTCCGCATCCGTGGCGTATCTATATTCGAACCGCTTTACTGCCATGAAAATCCTGTACATATGATGACAATAATATAATTAATTATATTTAAATGTCAATTTGTTAAAATAGAATTTTATAAGATAATAAACTTACCTCTCATATGGAAGAACATCTTCGCAGTTGGTGAGCAAATATGTCTGCAAATGACTTCGCTCGTGCTCAGTAAGCCGACGGTCCTTTGGTTTTCCGCTAAATCGTCCAACATCTGTGAAAATGTCTGGAACCTGAACATGATATGTTGCCCGTTCACCTCTATCATCATGCCGAGTAGATCTTCTGTTTTTGGTCTGAACTTCTGCTGGAAAGTAGTGCTCCGCAAAGTTTGAAATTTCTTCATTGATCATCTGTGCGACTATAGAACCTTCCACCTTACTTAAATTTTTCACCTTCTTCTTCAAATGGAACATATACCGCTCATACAGATACATCCATCTATACTGCACAGGACCACCAAGTTCCAATTCTCTTGCAAGGTGAATAGCAAGATGCTCCATAACATCAAAAAATGAGGGAGGAAATATCTTCTCAAGGTTGCACTGAATCACGGCTATGTTAGTCTTCAAATTTGTAATACCTTCAAGAGTCACTGATCTGCTGCATAAATCGCGGAAGAAAGCACTTATCCTTGCAACAGCTTCATGAACTTTTCGTGGTAATAATTCCTTGAAGGCAAACGGAAGGAGGCGCTGCATCATCACATGGCAATCGTGACTTTTCAAGCCAATAAACTTTCCTTCCTTTCTGTCGATACAGTTTCGCAAATTAGATGCGTAACCATCTGGAAACTCCACATCGTTCGAAATCCAATCAAAGAACGCATTTTTCCCCTCTGTATCAAGTCGGTATATGGGAAAAGGAGCCCTACCATTCTCATCAACATGAGGTTCTGGACGAGCACATATATCAACTAAATCCAGTCTTGACTTCAAATTATCCTTTGTTTTACCTTTAACGTTAAGAATCGTGTTCATGAGATTGTCAAAAAAGTTCTTCTCAATATGCATGACATCTAAATTATGCCTTAGCAGATGATCCTCCCAGTATGGCAAATCAAAGAAAATACTTTTCTTGTGCCAGTTATGTAGTTCTCCAACATCATCTACAGGAAAATGCTCATGTCCACCGACGTCTGGCGTCCTTTCTGCACCAAAATCTCTTTGTTATATCTTCAAAACTTTCCCACTAACTTCCTCAGGTGGACCATCAAACACCTGTTTGTTCTTCCTAAAGAAATTCTTACTCCGACGGTATGAATGATCATGTGGTAGGAATCGTCTGTGACAGTCAAACCACACGTTTTCTTCCGTTCTTTAGTTGGAAAGCTTCTGTGTCATCTTGACAATATGGACATGATAGCCTCCCATGCGTTGTCCATCCAGATAACATACCATATACTGGAAAATCACTTATTGTCCACATTAGTACTGCCCGCATTTGAAAGTTTTCTTTACACGAAATGTCGTATGTTTCAGCACCTTCAGCCCATAGTTATTGCAACTCATATATTAGTGGCTGAAGAAACACATCAAGTGATCTCTTAGGATGCTCTAGTCCGGGAACGAGAATGGAGAGAAACAAAAAACTCTCGTCGCAAGCACAAGTTTGGGGGTAAGTTATATGGTGTAACAATGACTGGCCATAGAGAATATTGTCATCCACTCTTCCCATCGGTACATAATCTAAGGTAGACATTTCTTCTCTCATATGCAAAGTCGGGATACTTTGATTGGAAATGCTTCCACGCTTTTGCATCTGAAGGATGTCTAATCTCACCATCTGTTGAGTGCTCAGCATTCCATCTCATTCGTTGCGCTGGGCGTTCCGAAAGATACAACCTCTGCAACCTTTCCTTCAAAGGCAAATACCACATCCTTTTATATGGCACTCGAACTCTTCCACTCGTATCTTTGTAACAAGGCTTCCCACAAAATTTGCAAGTAATCCGCTGGTCATCGGCCCTCCAATAAATCATGCAGTTATCGCTGCATACATCTATTACCTCATACGGTAAACTAACACCAGATACGAGTTTCTGAACCTCGTAGTATGAACCTGGAGCTACATTATCCTCAGGTAGAATACCTTTTAAAAAATCAGCTATCGCATCCACTCAGTCTTCAGCCAAGTTATAATCTGTTTTAATGCCCATTAGTCTTGTAGCATATGATAAAGCTGAATGACCATCTCTGCAACCTTTATACAAAGGTTGCTTTCCAGCATCCAACATATCATAAAATCTCCTAGCTTCTGCATTGGGTAAATCTTCCCCTCTAAAATGATCATTTACCATCTGCTCAATACCTACACCATAATCTAAATCCGTTCTAATTGGTTCTTCTAATCTAACCGCCGGCCGAGGTTCGCTAGTACTACCAGGTTCATATCCTGTTTCCCCGTGATGATACCAAATTTTGTAACTTCGTGTAAACCCATTTAAAAAAATATGTGTCCAAACATCCAACTCTTTAATAACCTTTCTATTTTTACAATTAGAGCAAGGACATCTTAACTTACATGTTTCGGCTTCTGGTTGTCGTTGAACTAACCCCATGAATTCCTTTAGACCTCGTTCGTATTTTTTCGTAAGCAATTTCGTGTTCGGATCCAAATGAGGTCAATCCATCCAAGAACGATAATAATTTGAAGAAGACATGTTTTATTGAAAGCAAAATCGTGTGTAAAGATAGTGGGAGGAAAGAAGAAGAAATGGAGTGAATGAAAAGGAAGAGGGGTGGTTGTATTTATAGATGAAATCCAGCCGACTTACTGAGAAAATTCCGAGGAAATTCCGAGGAAAAACCACCATTCCTCGATATTTCCTCGGAATTCTTGAAATCGCCAACGGCTCCCCCAACGGGTCTCTAACGGCTACAAACTTTCCTCGGTATTTTAGAAATATCCGTCTGTTTTTTCCGACGAACCCTGTTTCCTCGGAAAATTCCGAGGATAACATGTTTCCTCGGAATTTTCTGAGGAAATTCCGAGGAACTCCCTTTTCTCGGAGTGTCCTCGGTTTTTCGTCAGAAAGTTCCGATGAAATTATTTTACCTCGGAATGTCACTCAGAATATCAACGTTTTCTTGTAGTGAGTATATGATTGAATGATAGGTGGTCTAATCTCAGTGGTGGAAGCGTTTCTAGCAACTTTCTGAGAATCAAGAAAATCATAATTACAACAAAATATAGATAAACAGTGAACAATGTTCTTACTATGTTTTCTCAAAGAGAAATGTGTAAAGAGATATGACAATATCGGTTTTGTGTTAGCAAACTTTGGTAACCATCAATCATATGTCGGAAACTCAGGGTACAGCTAAACGGAAACTTTCATGCCGCAGTAACGAAAGTTTCATCTCCGCGTTCGGATACACAAAACTTTGGTCGCTGGTTTTAACTACACATAATCTTTAATTTTGGGTTTTAACCCCACAATTGTTAAATCATCTCATTAACCGTGTTTAAATCGGAATTAAACCACCTGCCCTATTCAAATCAGATTGAGAACCAATAATTTAAGTTATTAACCGTAATAAAACCAATAAACCAAAATCATCTCCTTAACCCAATTTTTATCCAATAAACCCAAAAAAAAAAAAATTTAACCGAAAAAAAAACAAACCCAAAAGCTCTCCTCTCTCCTCTCTCCCGAAATCAAAAAAGGATCGTGAAAGAAAAAAACCAAGACTACTATGGTAGGCCCTTAAAATACAGTCAATTGCATACTTTGAGACTCGATTGATTTGTAGTAGGGAAAGAAACAAAGGCAATTGATCGTTTCACTTGCCGCGAAAGGATCCTTGTTCTCAGGCTCCGGTTCTTCCTTCAACTGCTCTGACTCTTGCACCACTGGAGCCAAGCTCGCTGCTAATTCGTCACCGGCGGCGATAGTCTCCGGCGGCAATTCGAATCTTGCATTGGAGAATGCGTGCACAGCAGCTTGATGCTCCGCGGCGTGAGATTCCACTGCCGTCCAGCTATCTGCTCCTCGGATCTTATTCTCCGTGTCCAAAGCCGAGTGGACCATCTTCGCAATTCCATCTCTGTGCATAGCGCCAAGCATCGCGGCGAGACGAATGTTGCTGACACCATGTAAACGCCATGGTAACATGGCAAGACGATGTCAAGCGCCATGTAAACCTCCGCATACTTCCGTCCGAGCTTCTTCGGAGTCACATCGACTCCACGGCAATGAAGAAGATCATGAAAATCCAAACACAGTTTTCTTTTTGGATACAATAATGAGTATTCAAATACGATGATTTCAATAACAAATCCGTGTTCTAAGCAACGAAAATCAGAATTTCGGGATACAATTTCATCTAACACAACGCATCAACGAATATGAATCATTTAACACAAACGAAAAAATGAAACTATGTATCGCTTCTTCAATCGAACACAATCGGAATACCTCATTGTTGCTTCTTCAATTTCGCTTCTCAATTACGCTTTTAAAAAACCAGAATCGAAAAGCTGATAGATTAGGGTTCTAGAGATAGTTGAGAGTACAAATTGGGTTTTTTTTCTTTCACGATCCTTTTTTGATTTCGGGAGAGAGGAGAGAGGAGAGCTTTTGGGTTTGTTTTTTTCGGTTTGATTTTTTTTTTTTTGGGTTTATTAGTTAAAAAGTGGGTTAAAGAGATGATTTTGGTTTATTAGTTTTATTACGGTTAATAAATTAAATTATTGGTTCTCAATCTGATTTGAATAGGGCAGGTGGTTCAATTCCGATTTAAACACTGTTAAGGAGATGATTTAACAATTGTGGGGTTAAACCCAGAATTAAAGATTATGTGTAGTTAAAACCAGCGACCAAAGTTTTGTGTATCTGAACGCGGAGATGAAACTTTCGTGTATGCAGCCGCGGCATGAAAGTTTCCGTGTAGCTGTACCCCGAGTTTCCGATCCTTTCTCTCTAAAAGTTTAAATTTTGGGTTTTTTCTCTAACAATAACTATTCCATCACTAGAAAGTTCAAACACAAAGATAAAATTGATATTTGGCCTCGTTAAAGATACATCATCAGGTTCTCTCTGTAGTAGGGGATCCTTAAAATACTTCATAAGAAGCGCATCATCATGTGTTGCAATTTCTCATAATAATTTGTCTTATGTTTTGTACTTCTTCTCTCCTTTACCGAATGCAAACGACGTCGTAAAACACTAACGTTATCCATTAACGAGAAGCTAAACGCCGAAGGATCTGGCAACTTCGTTTGACCAAATTTCGTTTGAAGCGATGGAAAACGTATCTTTGCTCGAAGAAGAAGAAGAAGACAATCATCAATGGAAGAAGCGTATGGTGATGATGGAGGAATACAAAGCGAAATCGAAGCTGAGTGAGAGTTTAACCTCCACGGTTTGGCTAGCGAAGCACAGGTTAACCGGAGAAGAAGCGGTGATGAAGTGTTTCGATCTCTCCAAGCTCAATCGCAATCTCCGAAGCTGTTTGAACAGCGAGCTCGACTTCTTATCTTCCGTCGATCATCCCAACATCATCCGTCTCCTCCAAGTTTTCAAAGTGCGTTTCTTTTTTTTTTTCTCCGAATAATGTAAAATCGTTTTCTTGAATTTCAGATTTTTATACTGTATTCAGGATGGTGATTTACTCGTCATGGTTCTTGAATATTGTGACGGAGGGAGTTTATCATCGTATATTAAGCGTCATGGGAGAGTTGAAGAAAGTATCGCTAGGAGATTTATGAAGCAAATTGGTATCTAATTGTGTTGGAAGATTCGAAGCTAATGAATTGCTTTGTTATGGAGTAAAACAGAGTATCATTGTTTTAATGCAGGAGCTGGTTTGGAGATCATTCATGATAACCACATCATCCATAGGGACCTTAAACCCGAGGTACTGTTAGATTCTTGAGTACGTTGATGTGAATTGTGATGACATGAGTATATTTGGTTGGAACAGAACATTTTACTTGCTGGTTCAGGTGATGAATCGGTGTTGAAGATTGCTGATTTTAGTCTTTCAAGGTAAAGTTACGAGAACAGTGCTTATATTATAGCTTTTTGTGAGGTATATATAAAGATGTTTTTTTATATGTTCATGTTGAAATCAGAAAAATACTACCGGGGAAGTATCTCGAGACAGTATGTGGTTCTCCGTTTTACATGGCTCCTGAAGTTCTTCAGTTTCAGAGATACAATGAAAAGGTGATAATGAGATTGTGCTCTCTTCAAAATGGTTAAGGTTTTTGCAAGTGGAGGCTCACGGGAAACATTGTAGGCTGATATGTGGAGCGTGGGAGCAATCCTTTTTGAGCTTCTTCACGGTTATCCACCTTTCCGTGGTGGGAACAATGTTCAGGTGAGATCTTGATTTGGTTTTTAGTATTCTTTGATCGAAAAATCTCCCAGTGCCATAAACCTTTTTACCACTAAAACCATAGGTTCTAAGGAACATCAAATCTAGTTCATCTCTTCCCTTCTCACGGTTGATTCTTCATCAGTTGGATCCAGATTGTATCGACGTTTGTTCAAGGCTGCTTTCTATCAACCCAGGTACAGAAAAATCTCATCCATTTGCAGTTTCACCGTGTCTATATGCTGTATATTCAGTTTTTGGATACCATATTTTGCAGTTACACGTCTCTCTTTTGATGATTTCTACAAACACAAGTTCTTAAGGCTATGTCCATGAGGTGAAAGAACGAACTCTTTGTGAAAGTGTCTCTCAGCTTTTTATGAATCCTTTTGTATAGAGATAGAACTAAAATCCCGTGTGAGTTTATGATCTCTCCTGAGTCCTGACTCCTGTTCATGTATGATGCAATCATAGTGTGTTTTTCTGTAGATAGTTTTTTTTTTTGGGGGTCAAATCTGTAAATAGTTTATAGATTAGTCCTTATAGTCAAATCCGAAACCCATATAATTACCCAATGGGCCTTTTTAAAAAGCCTATGAAATAAAAACCCAAGATTCTACCGATTTGAGAAAAGAGGCTTCCTTTGCCGGTAAAAAAAAAAAAGAAATGGCTCCGACGAAGAAAGGAAAGAAGGCCAATTCGGCCGCATCAACGACGGCGAAACCCACCGCCGGTGATAGTTCTTGCTATCCGTCGTGTTTGCGCCTCGTTCCACCTTCATCTGTCGCCATCACCATCCATGCGAAGCCTGGTTCCAAATCTGCCTCCATCACCGGTATTTTTTGCTTTACTAAATTTTCTTGTGTACATGGCGGTTTGAGTTTTGTTTTACTGATTTGGTTTTTCTCTGTTTTGATCTGGAGATGTAAGCGATGAAGCGGTGGGTGTTCAGATCGATGCTCCGGCCAGGGATGGTGAGGCTAACGCGGCACTTCTCGAGTACATGAGCTCTGTAAATTTCTCTCTTTTAAGCTTAATCTCTCTCTCTCTCTCTCTTTCTCATTTCTTCTCCTCGCAGAAAAAGCTTTCAGCTTTTGCCATATAGCTGAATCATGGATTAGTCACTACTGTGATCACATATTTTGCTTGGAATTTTCAAGTTATTTGAAGCTGTTTAATGCTCTGGTTGCTCTCATCTTTTGATTTTGGCTCTCATATTGTCCTACAGTAGGACTGTGTCTACGGATACATGTCTTATGAAACTATGATTAGGGCTTCTCCATGTGGTTATTAATATCGCCTTAATGAGTGAAAATTTCTTTGATGATATGAGCAATGTATATCTCCACCTTCTCATTGAGCCATTAGTCATAAAACTGCGCTTGTGAGCTTTCATCGACAAAAGAAAAATTAACCTTTTACTTGAAAGATATCTCTCAAGATACATGTACTTTAATTGTTTCCCCAATGGCTATGCGCCGCATAGGTCGTGAGAATTGTTTGTCATGTCTACTGATCTTGAGAGTTAGGAGTTGAATCCTTCTCAATCACATCCTCACTCTCACATGTTATCTGAAACAGGTATTGGGGGTGAAAAGAAGACAAGTTTCATTAGGTTCAGGATCTAAGTCTCGAGATAAAGTTGTGATTGTCGAGGATATGACCCAACAGAGCGTTTTCCAAGCGTTGTCTGAAGCATCAAAACCTATCTAAAAAACATCCCCAGGACTGTAGTTTTACGGAGGAACCGAATCACCAGAAGCCAAGTGGTTGATCTTCACTTAAGGTACGAGTGGGATTAAGATTTTTCAGACTTGTAATAGAGAGATCATTGGTCAGATACACTATGATTGTATGCGCCATGTAAATCTTTCGACTATTGCTTGTTATAACCAAGTTGTGTTTAGTGTCGTCCCAATTGATGTGAAGTCATAGAGTGAACTTTTTAACTTTGGATTTAGGATTTTGCTTATTTATGTTTTTGCTGATCTTTTTTTTTTTAATCTTTGCTTCGTTGAAGTTGAAGTTGTGTACACTACTTAGCTATCAACTATTGTATAATTTGTGTTCAACAAAAAGAAAGCTATTAGCTATTTTATTGTGTATGCTTTTTTCACGATTTTATCAAAACTCATGATGAACTTGAATTTGTTATTTGTGTTAAATTCAGAGTTATAGAGAACATAGAGGATTTGTAGCTGGAATGTATAATGATCTAGAAGGAGATTTTGTTGCGGTGGTTCTACTTTGGACCTCGTAGTTAGGAAACGGTTAGGTCTTTGCAAAACCACCATATAAATGACCTTTTGTATTTCTTAATGTAGAACTAACCCCTTTATCTAGATAAACTAGGACTCTACACATCATTATCTCAATATAATCTGGTATTAACCCCATTTTATAAATAAATAGTCAAAGAGTGTTGAAGACCAAAGTCTCACTCGTAATGACGATTGAGAGTTTGAATGAGAACATAAAAGGCTCTGCCTGCCCTAAGAAGAAAGATTCAAACAAGGGGATATGCATCAACCTATCATGGGATCAGGAAACTTAATAGCTCCAAGTTTTTTTCGATGAGATCTTGCAAAACATTTTCTCCAATACTGTTATTGTTATTGTTGTTCTTTTTTTTTTTTGTCCCGAAAGTTAATATCGCTTTGATTGTAGATTACATCTTTTCTGAGCAAAATCGATGTATGATCACAATTTGAAATTAAACGAGTTTATGGTGATAAAGTAGAGACAATTCTGAAACTGATATCTAATTAGGCATACTAACTAATTATAAATTTAACACAAAAAGTATTTAGGTTTTGATTGGTTCGTCCGTGAATTATAGCCCTAAAAATAAACTAGATAAAACGATAAAGAAAAAGCCATTGGCAATGTACACAAAAGCATGATTATACTTGATCACAATGCATTCAGTTGGCTACGCAAGAAAACGTATGAACTGGGAACCGTAAGTACAACACTAGCCCATTCAATGTTTCCCCAAACTTCATCATCGTCATTACACACCAAATTTTCTTGTGTTGATAACGACCTTGATGCACAAACTTGTCCCACAAGATTAAGAGTTTCCCACGGTAGTTGGCTACTTCAATAGAATCACCACTACGATTCTTATTCAACATAGACAAACCTCTGACCACTCTCCATTCTTGACTCTTTGTATCAAACCACAAGCAATGTTTTTGGTCACAACTATACCAAACATGAAACATTCTTTATCAAACACATTACGAATGTTTTTTCCAGAAACGTTCCATTTACCTTGTTCCGGATCATAGACATGGTACTTCTCGTCGCTTCTAACGTAAAGCTTTCCTTGGCTCGCCTCTATTCTTCTAATTTTAGAGAGGCGGATCTCGGGGCCAGGGTCAGGTAAAGGTTCCCAAGTTTGAGTCTTTGGGTCAAAAACCTCAACCCAATTTGCGGATTGGCTTTTCCCATAACCTCCCATTACATATATTTTCCCATTGAGAACACCCATAAGCGGTCTCTCTCGAGGGACAATCATCTTAACGGCTTTGTGCCAAACGTAACGGTCCTTCTTACGGACCCAGAAGACAGGGGACGGCTCGTTGTCTTGTGAGAGTGCGTAGAGTTCTGAACCAACCCCAACCATGATCATTGGTACACCAGGAAAATAGGAAGATCGTACCGGTACTAACAAAGTATTTCCGGTTGACTTTTTCTTCCTCCCCATGTCGTTGGTTAGGGTTTGATCAGGTTTTATCCATAGACTAAACCAGGAGGGAGCAAGACTATTGGACAACTGTAAGCAGACATGAAAGACGCTTTCATAGGTAGCCAGGTGAAATCGCTCCATAAAGAGGTCCCTGGATAATATGAGAGAGCGAAAGGTCTTGCAGACCAAAGAGAGTATTGGGTAGTACGATCTTAATACTCGGGCTAAGCAGTTCACGATGATTTGATTCGGAAGCGAAGAAAACGAGGGAGGTGGATTCCTTTTCCTCTTTTCTGCTGTGGTTCGACTTCGGGATTCATAGCTGCAGCCTGCAGAGCACGTTTTCAAAAGTAGGGTAAAATACGATCAGCCCTTAATACTTAGCATTCTTAATAGCAAACGTTCCAGAGATTTTTGTTTCGACTTTGGACTTAATACGTAGGTTTTGTAGAAACAAGCATATATTTAGAGCATCCTCAATGGGGGAAACCAAATAAGAGATCTTAGGTAATTTTAAATTACTAAACTTTTGTTAAGAACTCTTGTTAAGATATTTTTGTTTTCTTTCCTCCAATGGTAGAATCATTTTAGGGGTTCTTATTTTCTTAAAAAAAAATTGTATATAACTGTAATTAAAGTTTATTTTTGAATAAAACATAAAATATATTACAATGAAAGAAATTTGAAACATACTTAAACATAAAACATTTGAAACATAGATTTTGAAATAAAAAACGAAAAATAATGTTTAGTTATTTTCTTGATCACTTCCAAATTTTTGCCATACATGCTCAACCAAATCATCTTTCAATTGTTGATGCATTTGTCTATCACAAATTCGAGTTCGAACGCCCAACATATTGGCGAGATTTGTAGGCATATCTGTAGAATATGTGAGATCCACATGTGAACTTCCGTTTCCTTCTCCTTGTTGGAATTCTGATACATCATATTGCGTGTATCCATCTCGTTCGTCTTCTACTATCATATTGTGGAGTATGATACATGCTCTCATAATCTTTCCTATTTTGGTTTTATCCCAAAAACGAGATGGGTTTTTAACTATGGCAAATCGAGCTTGCAAGACTCCAAAAGCACGCTCGACATCTTTTCGGGTAGCTTCTTGATGTTTAGCAAATAAAGATGCTTTCGGGCCTTGTGGAATTGGAATAGATTGGATAAAAGTTGCCCATTTCGGATAAATACCATCTGTGAGATAGTAAGCCAAATGATACTCCCTTCCGTTGACAAAGAAATTCACTTGTGGAGCTTGACCTTTTATTATATCATCAAAAACAGGTGAGCGATCAAGAACATTGATATCGTTTAAGGTACCTGGAGGTCCAAAAAACGCGTGCCATATCCAGAGATCATATGAAGCTACCGCCTCTAGAATGATTGTGGGTTTTCCAGAACCACGTGAATATTGCCCTTTCCAAGCGGTAGGACAATTCTTCCACTCCCAGTGCATACAATCGATGCTTCCTACCATCCCGGGAAATCCGCGTTGCTCTCCAATATGAAGTAGTCGTTGAAGATCCTCCGGTGTGGGTCTTCTTAGGTACTCATCGCCGAACAAAGATATTATTCCTTCGACAAAATTTTCCAAACATGAACGAGCAGTAGTTTCAGCCAGCCGGAGGTATTCGTCAACCGCATCAGCCGCATTACCACTTGCTAAGAGACGAATTGCTGCTGTACACTTTTGAAGTCCAGAGTGACCACGCCTTCCGAGGGCATCTCTTTTTTGTTGAAAGAATGGAACTTCATTGGACAATCGATCAACAATCCGCAAGAATAATGGCTTGTTCATTCTAAAACGTCGTCGGAAAAAATTAGGAGGATAAGTTGGAAGCTCACTAAAATAATCGTTCCATAAACGTATGTGGCCTTCTTCGCGATTTCTTTCGATAAAAACTCGCTTTTTTCTTGAGTGGCTTGCCTCCTGATTATCACCATAATCAATTAACAGATTTTCGAACGCTTGATCCAATATTTGATCAAATTGTTGATCAAAATTTTCATCAAGTGATCTGTCAAAAGTATTATGGGAAGAAGATGCCATATTTGTGTAATTTGTTTGTATATTTTGATGTAAGAAATCGATGTGATCAAGAATAGAAGAAGCAGAGTGAGAGAACGACATAATGAAATAGAATACGTAGGTTTTTTTTTTAACACTGATTTATATATTGCAAATTATGAGAACTATTACAGCGACGACTCTTACAACTGACAATTCTACCGTCATATGAAGATCTCCGTTTGCCGGTTCCACCTGAACTTGCCTTATGAAGATGCATGTCTGACGGATTTTCTTGCACCACGCTGAAGATCTCCTGTAATCTTGTCTCCTTTTTTAATCTGCATAAATCCTGTATTCTCTGGGAATCGAAACCCAGACCTCCTGGTGTAGAAGCATTAATGAACCTTTAGTCAAACCACTGGACCAAAGGGGCTTCCACAGAATACGTAGGTTTATACCTCTTCTTTCAGTTGAAACCAACCCTTTGATTTATTTAAAATATCAAAATACTGCGTTTCGATTAAATATTATAAAATAACTATAAAAAAATTTCAAGACCAAAGTCCGTCTACGATTAGGAATTTAGGATTTCGAATCCGAGTAGTTCTAATCTAGGAAATATGATTTTTGCAACAAAAAAATTATGCTATTTTGTCTAACTTAAAACTTGTTGTGCTAGCTTTAGAACAAAAAGCTAAAGTTGTTGACAAAAACTGAATTTTCTGAACATTTATCTTTGATTAATACATTAAAGTATTAAACATTTCGACAATAAGACAATATTGTGCTACTTCACAAATTAACTCATAAACTTCAGTTCAAATTGTTTCCCAAAGTTGTTGTGACAAGATTCATATGGGCCTGGTCGGCAAAAAAGATTCATATGGGCCTTGATTAAAAGCCCAATATAACCCACAAAACACAAATCCAATCTATAACTCAAAAAAAAAAAAAAAATCGTCGCAGATAGGAAACAACAAAACAATGGGGAGGAAGAAGGGATTGCCGGAGTTCGAAGAGACGGCGCCGGATGGCTTCGATCCGGAGAATCCGTACAAGGATCCGGTGGCGATGGTGGAGATGAGGGAGCATATCGTTCGCGAGAAGTGGATTCATATCGAGAAGGCTAAGATCTTGCGCGAGAAGGTCAAATGGTGTTACCGCGTCGAAGGCGTTAACCACTACCAGAAGTGTCGCCATCTTGTTCAGAACTATCTCGACTCTACTCGCGGCGTCGGATGGGGCAAAGACCACCGTCCTATCTCTCTCCACGGTCAGTTTTCCGACCTTCTCTGTCAGTTCGTAAATGCTTAATTTGAAAATCATTAGGGTTTATTGATTCCCTTCCTTTTTTTTTTTTTTGTTCACCTGTTTATTGATTCCCTTCAATATCTGATTTTGAGTTCGACGCAGATTGGTCTCATATTATGAATGTTTGAATTTTTTCTGTAATTTTATCGGTTTTGTTGAACCAGGTCCTAAACCGGAGGCGGTTGAAGCTGAATAATGTTGTGCGCCTGATTGAAGCTAAGGTAAGTAGCTCATGTCACTTAATCAATAAGTTTACTTGTTAGAAGAACAAAACTTAGACCTTTTAGTATTTTGAGTGTTTTATATAAATATAAGATTTTAGCTAGAGTGGCTCAGTTTTGAGGCAATTGTGAGTGATTACCTGTTATTAATCTGCTTGCAATTACAGAGATTAAACGTATAGTCATGTGAGTTTTTATTGGTGATTCTGAGAGATGGGACATGTTTTTGGACTGTCATATGTGAAGTGATAGATGTTGGTGTGACTCAGTTTTGGAACATTTTGGGGACGTGTACTGTTGGTTTATGGATACCAATCTGCTTTGCAGTCTTGTCCATCTTTTAGACTTTGCATCAAGATTTAAACGTAGTCACGGATTTTCGTTGATGAATTCTAAGAGATGGGACATGTTTTGGACTGGATTGGGTTCAAGCATTTAGATAGAGAAAAAAAGTTTCACTATCATTATGGCCTATACTTAGCTTCTCTTAGTTAAGTTTTGGATTTGATTATGTTTATTTGGTTTAAAAGGTTTCTTCTTGATATAATGGAACAGGTGACTGAGAACTATGATTACCGGACATAAATGGAGTCTCTGTCTAAAAGGTTAATGGTTCCGTGAAGGTTATTAGTTGAACTGTTCTTTTTTTTGTTTTTTTCAATAAAACATCTCTACTAATCGGACTTATTGCTTCAAACAACTTAAGCTCAGCCTCATTATCAAATAATTTCCGGTTTTTTTTTATAGATTTTTGTTGTACATTAGAGTCCCTGTGTCTCTACAATAATGTAATTCTCACAAGTTCCTTTTAGTAAGCGACTGTGTTAGCTTCTTTGCTCTTATTTTGATTTATATGACATGATAGTTACATGTGTGTTATGCTTGCAGTTTGTATCTTATTGAGACCTGATCTTATCTAAAGCAAAAAGAGTAATTGTAAGAAGTCCTCCATGCTTCCCTTCATTTCAAAATCGTAGAATTAGATTTCCACAAAGCATCTTTAGTATTGTCATCTTTAGTATTGTCTTTAGTATTCATTAGAATCTTCTTAATATCTTTATAGTTCAAAAACTTTAATGAATTCTGTTGTCATCATATGTTTAAATGAGGGATAAAGACTGGTAAAGAAGGACCACAGACAAAATGAGTCAGAAAACAAAAGACAAACAAACAAAAAGATAAAACTTAGAGAATGGGTAAGAAAAAGAACCCAGATGAGACCCAAAAACATAATCCAAGTCTGACCAATAAGATCGCAAAGATTTGGATCAACTTCGGTATGTGATGCCAAATCATCAGTACAGACAGCGTCTTTTCCCTTCGTACAAACCAACAAAAATGGGTATGGCCACACACTTCAATAATACACCATGTCTTTTACCTCGATTTCACTAGCTTTTACATTAACCCTCCATCATTAACCACTTCCAAGAATAACCTACTCTGTGTTAGTAAGTTTGTTCGTTAAGATTCAAAAATATCAAGATGAATAGAACAAGACCTAAAGAAAGTCATATCTCCTTTCTGACATAAGAATGAACAAGATGTACTTCAACTAAAAGTCATATCTTGTTACTGACATTAGAAAGAACTGTCAGTAAAAAAAATCTTGAAGATTCTAAAGGAAATGTCTTTGTCTAATCCCAGCAGAAAATATTATTATATAACCTAAGAACACTCCTTTGTCAGTGCCCATTATTCTCCATCCTTCTTAGCCCTTGTCTTCTTCATTGTCCCCCTTTTTCTCACTTTTAAATTCCTTTTTGTTCTAGCTCATGACAAGTCACCAAAATATCAAGTTTCAGAGAAGTATAAAACCGTTACTGTTTTGTTTACCTGATAAAGTGCATCGCCTTTTTTTTTTTCTTGTAAAGTATCTACTTCTGATTTGATTTCTTCTTTTAACTCTTTTTCACGTTTTGCGCAGAAATTATGTTTTCAGAGCACCAAGAAGATGTCAAGCGGCCACGAGACTGTGAACTGTGTTTGAACAAACACGCCGTTTTGTATTGTGCATCGGACGATGCTTTCTTGTGCCATGCTTGTGATGAATCAGTGCATTGTGCGAACCAAGTGGCGACAAAGCACGAGAGAGTTTGTCTCAAAACAAATGAGATATCGAATGATGTGCTTCAAGGAACAGCATCAAAGCCGGTTTGGCACAGCGGGTTCAGAAGAAAATCTAGAACTCCTAGAATCCGCGAGAAGAAGCCACAACAAAAGATAGACGATGAAAGAAGAAGAGAAGACCCTTGTGTTCCCGAGATTGGAGGCGACGGAATGTTTTTCATACCAGAGACCAATGAAGATGATGAGGATCTGACTTCTCTTGTGCCAGAGTTTCAGGGATTCATAGAGATGGAATTCTTCTTGAGCAACCATGATGGTCCTGAAGAAACAATGAGACAATTCAACTTTGAAGATGGAACTGATGCAATGGAAGATCTATTTTACAATGAAGAAGAAGGTAAAACAGATGGAGATGAAGCATGTCCTGAACAATCTTTGATGAGCTGCAAGAAAGACTACGACAATATCATCGCGGTGACAGCAAAGACAGAGGCAGATGAGGACTATGAGAGTAATACAAGGCAGAGGAACATGTTACTTAGACTTAATTACGAAAATGTTATCGCAGCTTGGGATAAACAAGAATCTCCAAGAGGAGCAACAATAAACCAAACTGATTCTTACAACACAAGTAACTTCCGGCTAGTTCCTCCAGTAAGCTTCTTTCTAATCTCAATTTGTTTTGTTATGAGTTCTTAAGAAAATGTTTCCATAGTTTCAAATTAAACCCCAAAACTATAATAGAAACTTATAAATACATTTGCAGGGGATAGAAGAGAAGAAAGTAAGCAGCAGAAGTGAGAGAGAAGCAAGAGTATGGAGATACAGAGATAAACGGAAGAATCGTCTGTTTGAGAAGAAGATAAGGTACGAAGTTAGAAAGGTCAACGCAGACAAAAGGCCGAGAATGAAAGGTCGATTTGTCCGGAGATCTTTAACCAACGACGACTCCTAGGAATGGATTTCTCAGATTCTGCTTTGTGCTGAGTTCTTGTCACATAATATAAAACAAAGTCGAGTTAACAAGAATTCAGACACTAATATTTTCAAGAACTGTTTGACAAGAGTTAGCAAATTATTTGATAAGAATTAACCAATCCTAGTCACATAATATCAAAAAGAGTAAAATAAACAAGTAGTCAACAAACATGTAAAATGATTGTATTAATTATAAGGAACAATCTGGTCTTTGTTGGACACACGACAAGAGATGAAATTAGAAATCTATTATACAAATGAAAACATGTAAAATGATTTATTATTTACTCAACAAACACGAGTTCGCATGTGCTTGAAGCTCGGGAAGAGAGTGTCAACTCCTTGATCATCTTAAGGATTGGAACATCATGTTCGTTTTCATCAGCCCAGAATGTTGCTGTCCTCAAGTGGCGAGCGTTTTTCAAGATATAAACCGCAATCTCTCTATCTTGTGGCCTCCCAAAGTATCGTGACCAGTTGAGAATTTGCAGACTCGAGAGCAAGCACTCAGGAACACAACTCGGTTGATTCCAGCTAACCATCTCATTAGTCCTTAAATCTCCATGTAACTTAGACCACCAAGCACAAGAAGAAGACGAAGAAGAAGAATTGGATTAAATACGACACTGGTTCATCCATCAGATAAAACAAAACAAAACAAAACAAAAATAGTTTATCAAAGAGACTTACATCTAGTGTAGAGATGTCTAACACTCGTAAGTTGGGTGAATCTTTGAGGAACTTGGCTAGGAGATTCGAAGAATCATCTGTGCACACACATAGCTCCAGATGTTCGAGCTTATCGAAAACAATACCATCACCATACAAATCCTGCCCCACAAGGTTTTAAAAAACTCTATTGATAAAAATATATAAGATGGACGACTTGCAAATTGATGAACGAAAACTAATTAATTACCATTGAACATACTGTAAGATGCTTGGCAGATGTGACTGATCCAATAACAGTTTTGAGAGCAAAGGATACAACATCGACATGTGCTTCCCTCAGCTTAGGCATACTCTCAAACGAACAAGGACTCTCATTCCAATCTGCAAGTTTCAGATATTCCAAAGAAGGAGTATCTATCACATACCGTTCTAATGAGTCCCAACGATCAGATATGCGCAGTGATAGCTTCTGCAAAGACGGGACGGCAACAGTGAACTCTTTCATATTTTCATCCTCACCAAAAACCACCTCTAGATCTTCAAGAACAGGACATATAGATAGAAGCGCTTGAAAGGATTCTTCATCTGCGTATGTCACAAGTTCAAGTTCCAAAGTTTTCAGAGAGGGAAGACAAACCATAGAGGGAACATCCATGAGAGTCACGAATCTGAGTTTCAAGATCACGAGCGATTTGCAGGCAAAGAAACTGCCCGGAAACATGTTTTCATTCCTATCTGAAGAATAAGAAATATCCACCTCGCGAACATGGCGAGAAACTGCAGTTTCAACCCACAGTTTGATATGTTGAGGTTTAATATGTTTCGGATCACCTGACTCGCATAACGAAAGACGCAAGCTTTCTATGACAGGAGCTCTATGTAATGGCAGATTCTTGCTGATGAAATCCCCAAGTACAAGCAGTGAGCGATCTCTATCAGTGTACTCAAGTTTAGGCAACCACATCCAAAGAAACCTCCATCGATTAGACAAAATGCTAGTGGAAACAGCAACCTTTGTTGGAACGAAGGACAGTATCCTCACCAACAGTTCATCAGGCAATCCACTTATATTGTCCATTTCTTACAATTTCAGCATACTTTTACTTGGGTTCTGTCTTAAGCGACCAAAAGAACACAAGGAAACAAGACAATACAAAGGATTTGTCTTAAGCCAAGCAAATGAAATAATAACAAGAGAAAACTGGTATGTAACGGAACTCTAGAAGAAGAAGAAAAACCTGTGAAAGTTCCGCTCGGAATTAGAAGATAAATCGGAAACGCCAAAGAACAGCGAAAGCATTTGGTTACACAAATTCAATTCTCCATCGAACTCATCGTAGTGAAAAATATTCCTTCTCGGGGAAGTCAGATGGCGTCTGTGCTTAACCGTTCTACTTTTCGATTGATTGGGTTTTAAACGTTTTTATATGGGCCTGTGCTTCGTATGAAGCTCTGTCATCGGTTCTCAGCATTTCGACTCAGTTGGCCCATGATCTGATGGTGACACTGACAACAGAGTTCTCATTAAGATTTTTTTTTTTTTTATAACATCTAATTTTATTTAAATCTTATGAAATACATAACAGTACATATAATAATAACAACATAAAATAACAACATGATTAAAATGATGGAAGAACAACCAAACAAATGAAGTAAAATATGAAAATGCTTCATCTTGAGAGGTCTTCTTCATCAACAGAGTATCCACTCTGTTAATTTCTCTACGGACATCTAATATTTGTCGCGTTACAAAATACCAGTTTCCTTTGTTGTATTACCTTGACCAACTTCCAATTTAGATCTAAATATTTTCTTTGGTTTAGAATCTCATTAAGGTTTCTTTTCACCCCTTCACCCTTTTTCATTAATATAAAAAATCCAAAAATACATAATTTCAAACGGAAAACCGCACTTTAAATGATTTAAGGGGATAAAAGTTAGCATTTTAAACTTGAGAGTTATTTCACTTACACTTCAAATCTATAATCTAATTTTTATTATACATATAAAACAGAAGTCGGTTGACAATTTTATGAACGAAAAGTATCTTTTACCATTATTTTTCTGTTAATTACAATTTATTAGAAAAATAATAATAATAAACCGATGGGTAGTTATACTTTAATTATCTTTAGTGTTAGAAAGCATAAATTTGTCTAAAACAACAGAAATTTCAAAATATACTGTATATGTATGAGACTCTCAAAATCTATGTAATCAAAACAAACCCCAAGGGAAAAAATAAATATTTTGACAAAGATCCATTGCAACTTCACAAAATCCAAATTATGTGTGCAATTCCAATTTTTCATATTTTTTATTTACTTATTTACTTCAATTTCAACATAAATTTTTTTTTATTGGTGCTTTCTTTGATAAAATATCTTTAAAACATTACTGGAAGATATTAACTTTTGGAAATTAATCAAATTATCGTATATTTACTTTACAAGAGTAATTCTAAGAAAATTAACTATAAATTCATGAAAACCTATATCAATCCATAAAATACTTTGATAAATTTTTATAATAATGAATATACATATTTGTAGAATACAAAAAAAAAAAATTCTATAAAGTCTACACAAATCAATCTTCCAATAACCCTCTCTGTTTACAACTTTATTCTTAATCGGTTTTAGTTATTTCAATTCTAAACTAGTAAAATAATTTTTTTTATTTGTCTTCAAAGGTAAACACAACTACATATTTTTTGTTTGTAAGTTGAAGTTGAAGTGTGAAAACATTTTCGGTTGATATATGATAGCCTCGTTATATAATACTTGGTTTAAAAAAATAGAGAGAATTTACTCAATATACATCAATAATAATTTAATTTACTCTTTAGCATAGTATAATCTTTGTTTGTGTAAATAGCAGTGAGAAAAAAAATTTAAGTCAAAACTATATTTTTTTTTTGCTTAACTACAAAAATGCTACTGATCCTATACACTGTTTACCAACTAAAAAAGTTGACCAGAAAGACTGCTCATTGAGCTAACATACGTTGATAATTTATCTAACCTGTGAATATGTAGTGATTCATACTATTATCGCAGCTGTGACAGAAAAGAAAAGAAAAAAAAAAAAAAAAAAGCCTCCCAAAGGAATCCTCATAAACAATACATATTGATCCAATCCATTGTAGTACCGTTAAACCAACTATCAACATCTCCTAATAAACATTCAAAATCGTCCATCGGAAAATCATCCAATAGAACATCGTCCATTGGAAAATCATCCAATAGAACATCGTCCAACTGGAAATCATCCATCACCAGATCAACCTCAAGTTCCAACTGCAAATCAGTTGATATGTCGACAATATTTGCCATCGTTGATTTGGTTTCAGAGTTTTTGACAACTTTCATGTCATTCTCATGCTTACATCTAAAAACATTATTCTTACATGTTTTAATATTACTCTCAGTTTGGCCATTCTTGTTACCCTTCTCCACAAAATTGAAGGTCATAAAATCCTCTAAAGTGGAATTGCAATCCGCTGTTTTATAATCCAAGCATAAGTCGTTTTGTTCAACATCCATATCAAATATATCCGAAACCGACGGTGGCATCAACGGATCTTCCAACATTCTACCTATTGTTCCTTCTTCTTCTCCATCATCATCACAACCAAAACCGAATGTTGTCTCCACAACAGTTCCCGTATTTACCGTTTTGCCAGGGAGAAGTACAACCGAGGATGGCGAGAGAAGCAAATCGTTCGAATGTTTGGTTGACTCTATTTCTTTCCCTTCAAGTTTACGTGAAACACACGGCTTGGTTAGGTCTACTTCCTTCTCTCTCGGTTTACTTGAGCCACATGGTACCTCTATTGGTTCCTGTTTAATTAAAACTGTTTGGTTAATCAGACCCAACTGTTCTTCAAACTCAATTTTGCATCTCTGGTAAGCCTCTGCTGCTGCTTCAACGGTAGGAAAGGTTCCAAGCCACTTTCTCTTTTTCTGAAACGGATCTCTTATCTCCGCAGCGAACTTTCCCCATGGTCGCCGCCGTACACCTTTGACTCCTGACGAAGATTTCTGGTTTCCGATTACTTGTTCTGGATTCGAATTTGACCGCTCGATTAGCGTCGGGACACAGATCTTTGAGACATAACGCTTCAAGTACTGTTTCGGTTGTTTTGGTTGGCGAGGATTATTGCTGGACGTAGCTTCATCTTCGCTGGAGGATTCGGTGGCGTAAGGATCATTACAAACTACTCGGACTGATTTGATCGAGCTGAGATCGATTTCCTTTGTGTGGTTCTCTTCTGTGTTACTGATCATAGCTCTCTCCCGGTTAAACTCCGTGTAGGCAAAATCTTACAAAAGACATATAAACAAGAAACATGAAAACCAAACTGATAGAGTTTTGATTTCGTGACACACACAGCAACATATAAACAAAACTCCTGTTTCGAGAAGCATAGTAGAAAATTTTGAACAGTTATGATTGATCATTATCGTACCTTTGAATTGCTCTGTCTTAATTTCGTAAAACTAATGGAGTTGATGATCGGATCGAATTGTTCTTGTTGTGGAGAGTGTATAATTAAGCTTATATATAAGATAGATAGAAAAGGTAAAAGAAGGAACAGAGCAAGAAATCGATTTTTGTATTTTTTTTTTTTTTTATAGATATAGTCTGGAAAGTAAACGTTCCAATGAATAGCACAGAAATCAGGAAAATCGTTTGTTCCCTTAACGAGATAAACTTTCGACTCCAATATCTGGAAATATTCCCTTTGTGAGAAAATAAAATGTATTGAAAGATTTATGAGGAAGTTCTCTAAATATTTTCTCCGTATGTAGATATCGGATACTATTTTATGATAATATATTTATTCTTCCTATTTTTTCCTTTTCTACAAAACTGTAGATAGAGACGATTAAGTAATTAAGTCATTATCTTTTCGGAAAAATATAAGACTAATTTTTGTTTTATTTTTCTGAGGGTAACTCGTTGACTAAAAGTAAAAGTAAACATTATTAATCAAATAAACAATTATAAAAATGGAAGTTGGGACCCATTTCCATGTTTAGAGCAATTTTAATCATAAAAACCAAACCACAACGGTTCGACTAGATACTGGTAAATAACCATAATGTTTCAGTACACTCTCGCTCTCTTCTCTCTTTCTAATCTCTGAGAGAGAGAGAGAGAGTATTTCATCTTTAGTGTGAGGATCAGAGCAGCCAAAGGTAAGTTTTAACGCCTTTACTCAACTTGCTGCACTCACAAACCAAGAACGACACGAAGTCCAGAAGTAAACGAACCTAAACAAAGATACAGAACAGAGATTGCAAAGAACTTGAAACAGAGTAACTAGGGTGGGAACTTCCTCCCAGAATCCAATAGATCAGGAATGAGTTACAAGAGATCGAAAAACAAAGACACTATTACAATGTTACTTATAAAAACTCTTCAACAACATGTTACCAACGCATTGGATCATATTTAGGTGATGATTCATATATATACCATTCAAGTCACTACTTTCACCCTAAATCAATTATAAAAACTCATATTTTATTTTTTTATGTTATTTTAAGTAACTTACAGCAGCCACCTAACTACACAAACTGTACTATTAAACACTCGCGTGTATATGTCTGGAATACAACACACGTGTAAGAATTATACATCTTCTTCAGCCTAGAATGAAAGGTACATTGCGATCAGACTCACGAGGCCGGATACAATTTGATCTCATCCATCCAATTCTACGTTTTACATTGTCGTACACGATCAGGTGTCCACGCATCGATACATCTAGAAAAAAAAAAAAAAAAAAAACATAACGATGATTCTCGAAAGTTAGAGTTTTCGATTACTGTGAGATTCAGACAAGAAATATGGGTTTACAGATAAAATGTCTTTTTTGCTTTACCTCCAAGAATAATGGTGGATCCATCATGAACGCTGCTTCCATCTAATATCCCAAGACATACATTTCCTTTGTTCTGCATCAGAAGTGTGTACAAAACTCGAAATAAAGCCAAATCATAATCAAACAAATCATAATGGTGAGAGCTTTAATTGAAGCGCTTACGCTTATGATCAAGTAATCCTTCGGTTGAATAAACAGTTTTCTTGATATGATCCACCACTTGCTCCCTATTTGGAGAGTTATTGGTCTAAAGAACCCCTTAACATCCGACAAGGAACTGCATTGACAAACAATTTAAACCTTTAAAAATTTGATTATTTGAAATTGGATCTTTTATTAAATTGGTTCTAAAAAAATACCTGATCAGGAAGTTAGCTTGCCAACAGATAGGCAGTGTTTTGTCTGATTCGTCGAGTGTTAATCCCAGGCCGGAAACTTCTTGAAGCTTTTCACCAACAAAGATCATAAAAAAGTAACTTACCAGAAGAAGATTTTAATCTAAAAACAGGGCTTATTAGTTTCATAATGTGATTGCTTACTGATGTGACCAACTGGGAATAAGCCTTGTTAGGGAAGTATGTATAAGAGCTTCCTGTGTCAAATAAGACTTTCCCTACTCTACCATCTAAGCTTAGCGTACCACTCCCATAGCTCATCTTTGAAACTTGCATCTGGTAAAGTTCCCTGAAAGAACCCAAAAATGTAAAATGTTATTTGATTATGTGGATGACAAAGACTGAAACTAGAAGAATTCAAACAAGCATCTAAATTAGGCGATTCTAAGCTTACTTAGATACACCAAGAATTACCGTGTGTACATACAAGTGAGAATGGTGAAGCATAGGAACCCATGTCATTCCGTGTGAAGGAACCAAATCACTTCCCATGAAGATATACCCTTCACCGTTTAGATCAGAGGCAAGGCAATGGCCAACCACATTGCTGATGATACCTCGGCTTGCAAGCTGAGAAGGTAAGCTAATTTTAGCTCTGCTTAGTCCGAGAATCCCGTCTGTCTTTAGCAGAGTGTTCAACAGTAGCCCTTGTTGATCATATCCGCACCTGAAAGTTCCAATCACAGAAACCAAAGTCACACAAGATGAAACACTCTGATATTCCGTGAGAAAGTCACAGATCGTTAAAGGGTGTAATAGTTACCCGAAAACTATATCCAACTCGGCAAGTGATCCGTTGTGGAGTTTGATATGAAACTCATCTTTGGTGAGAACTCCAATGGAAGAGCTATGATCAGCATACTCAATCTCGTAGTCGCATTGTCCACAATTCTCACATTGTCCTGTCACTTGATTCCTCTGGACTTCTACACACAAGTGTTCAGCAGATCCCACTAACTTACCTTTTCGTGGCTTGTATAGTTGATTTGCTCCCTAAACACCACCAAAACCGAGAGTGTTCATCAGCAAAGTTCCCACATAGAAAATTCTCTTAAAAACTGGATCTTTTACCTTGGCGCAACTCATACAAGGAGCGTCACACTGGACCCAAGTCAAGTCACTTCCGGTATCGATATCAAGATGGAAGTAGTGTCCGTCTTCAGGGTTTCCAACAAGAATCCGTGTGAAATAGAGCCTGCAGCAACAAAAGAAAAAAAAAAAAACAAAAGACAAAGCTTTGTTTTCTTGTCCTTCAAGGAACCAAAACACATTCAAACTTTCAAGAGTGGAAAAATGCAACGCCATACCCATCTGGATACACATTTCCAGCGACGGGGAAAATCGTAGTGGAGGAGTCAAAAGAAGCAGCGCTTGCAGAGAAAACATGGTTGACTTTCACAGGGTTGACCAGCTCTAGATCAATTGGTTCCACAAGGATTCCACTCACTTCCGCTAAGTTCCGGTCAGGGATCGCTCGAGCACCCAATTTGTGGTACACTGGGAAAACAAACGACGTCGTTTCGCGGCGATGATCCTCATCACGGTCCCTCTCTTCGGAAACTCTAAACATCTGAACAGCGTTGGGGAAAACAGAGCCGTAGAAAGCAATCGCGAGAAGCGAGATACCGAGAAGACCCAGCACTAATCTCGGCGAACTCATGGAAAGATCCGAGAACCAGAGTCCGGAATCCGGGTTTTGGTGAAGCGGGTCGGGTTGAAAACTCGGGTTTCGGTCGTCCTCGGGGTGGATTTCAGGTGGGTAATCGTGGTCAGTGAGGGTGAAAGCAGAGATTGTTTTGCCTTTTGAAGGATCATCGGAAGGTGGGAGAGTGATTATGACTACGCTGTGGACTCGCTGTTGATGTTGAAGATCTGGCTCCATTCTGGGATTCTCCGATCGAAACCACGCGAATTGAGTTTTGGCAGATTTCGATCGAGAATGGAATTAGCATAGTAGGAGGAGTGGTCAAGAGTCAAGAGGCGTTCTGCACAAGACAACGTGAAGTTGCCAGGAAGGAGAGAGGTTTATTATTTTGTCTGATATTTGAAAACGAGAAAAACTTAAAGAGTCACATTGGTGAATAACCTGGTTGAAAAGATTAATTGTATCCGGTAGCTTTCATTATACGTAGGATTAGTAACTAAAATTTTGTAACCATTTTGTCCTTATCACGAATAAGACTAGCCCCACATAATCAATAAAACTTCAACGAGAATATCCCCTATATATTAATTGAGAAGACGGAGAGAGAAATTTCAGACACGTGTCTCACTGAGAGTAATTTGAGGAGAAACTAACCAATGAAATATTTAAATTCAGACATGTCAACAAAAAATTAATACACTTTTTAATATATGGAAATATAGATATTCCATCAGATTTTTTCTCTATTTTATGGTATTATTAAATTCAAACATTTATAAGCATATAATTAAAAGATTTAATGGCTTCTATGACATTTAAATTTAGAAATTATATAAATACAAATTTTATCCCACATGGACTACAAAATGAAAAAGATGATATACATATTTCTTATAAATAATTAAATATACTCAGAATTTTGAATTACATATATGAAGTATTTAATAAACGCCAAAATTTTAAAAAAAAATTGTTTTATTTAATCAAGTTTTATTTGAACTATGTTATTAAATTGAATATAAAAATATTTATATACTTTTATTCGGTAGAAAAATTAAATATTAGTAACTTGATAAATTGTGAAGATATTATAATTATTTTATATTTATCAAAATTATAATATTATAATTATTTTATTTTAATAAAGTTATATTATATTTGATAATATATTATTATTGTTTATTAGATTAGATATTCTATTGAATATTAGATTTATTGATAATATATTAGCCATTAAAAACTTTGAATACTATAATATTATGATAACAGTTTATATAATTAGCAGGTATATATTAAATATTATATCCGCACAAGGTGAGGGGTATCATCTAGTTCTCCTATAAATTAAAAACTGCGTACGGATGATTCACACTAACGAGCCACTACTTAAAAACTGTAATAGGCCGTTATATGTTTATATCAAATCTAAACTTTACACCATAAACACTGAAACCAAAACTTATCCCTAACATTGGATTAGTGAACCATACAACAAAAACTAAACCTTATAGGGTATTAGTGAATCCAAGGATATCAATAAAAAACATACATTAACATAAATACATTGAATTGTGAACACAATTCTCATATGTACATTAATCTATTGCCGGCAATCAAAAAACAAAAAACTAAACCCTAAGGGTGAACCTAAACCCTATACCCTAATCCCTACACCATAAACACCGAAACCAAAACTTATCCCTAACCTTGGATTAGTGAACCCTACATCAAAAACTAAACCCTATAGGGTATTAGTTAACCCAAGGGTATCAATGAAAAACATACATTAACATAAATACATTGAATTGTGAACTCAACTCTCATATTTACATTAATCTATTGCCGGCAATCAAAAAACATATATCACATAAACAAAAAATTATAATGTTAAAAAATATAGCATGCACACTAATATAAAATGTAAACCACACAACAAAAACTAAACCCTATAAGGTATTAGTGAACCCAAGGGTATCCTAAACCCTATACCCTAAACTCTATACCCTAAACCCTAAACCCTAAACCATAAATCCTAAACCCTAAACTCTAAACCCTATACCCTAAACCCTATACTCTAAACCCTATACAACAAAAACTAAACCCTATAGGGTACTAGTGAACCCAAGGGTATCAACAAAAAATATACATTAACATAAATACATTGAATTGTAAACCTAACTCTCATATGTACATTAATCTATTGCCGGCAATCAAAAAACAAAAAACTAAACCCTAAGGGTGAACCTAAACCCTATACCCTAAAACCTATACCCTAAACCCTACACCATAGACACTGAAACCAAAACTTATCCCTAACCTTGGATTAGTGAACCCTACAACAAAAACTAAACCCTGTAGGGTATTAGTGAACCCAAGGGTATCAATGAAAAACATACATTAACATAAATACATTGAATTGTGAACCCAACTCTCCTATGTACATTAATCTATTGCCGACAATCAAAAAACATAAATCACATAAACAAAAAATTATAATGTTTAAAAATATAGCATGCACTCTAATATAAAACGTAAATCATACAACAAAAACTAAACCCTATAGGGTATTAGTGAACCCAATGGTATCCTAAACCCTATACCCTAAACTCTATACCCTATACCCTAAACCCTAAACCCTAAACTCTAAACCCTATACCCTAAACCCTATACAACAAAAACTAAACCTTATAGGGTACTAGTGAACCCAAGGGTATCAATAAAAAATATACATGAACATAAATACATTGAATTGTGAACTCAACTCTCATATGTACATTAATCTATTGCCGGCAATCAAAAAACAAAAAACTAAACCCTGAGGGTGAATCTAAACCCTATACTCTAAAACTTATACCCTAAACCCTACAACATAAACACTGAAACCAAAACTTATCCCTAACCTTGGATTATTGAACCCTACAACAAGAACTAAACCCTATAGGGTATTAGTGAACCCAGGGGTATCAATGAAAAACATACATTAACATAAATACATTGAATTGTGAACCCAACTCTCATACGTACATTAATCTATTGCCGGCAATCAAAAAACATAAATCACTTAAACAAAAAATTATAATGTTTAAAAATATAACATGCACTCTAATATAAAATGTAAACCGTACAACAAAAACTAAACCCTATAGGGTATTAGTGAACCCAAGGGTCTCAATAAAAAACATACATTAACATAAATACATTGAATTGTGAACCAAACTCTCATATGTACATTAATCCATTGCCGGCAATCACAAAGCATAAAACATATATAACAAAAAATTTATAATGTTTTAAAATAGCCGATGAGAGAGAACGTGATGAGATAATTATATCTCCGGCGAGTAATAAATAATCAAGCCCGATTCACTCAAGAGACAGTGAAAGCAGCATCACCGAGAATGAATTAGTGGTTACGGAACGGAATTGAAAAAAATCGGTGGTAGGTTCTGAAAAAGATGAACAGTAATGAAGAGAGAAGTGACTTTTGGAGAAGAGGATTTGAGAAGAAAGAGACGATGGTCGACTAAAGTTTTGATCGGACTAGCCTCCAGAAAAAAAGAAAAAGTTATTAGAAAGTAATTGCCATTGACGGATATTTTGAGGGTGAAAGAGTACTTACACACATCAAAAAAGTTAAAAATTATGTAAAACAAAAAGAGACTTTTGAGCACATTGACCGAAAGTCCAAGATCATCTGTTATAGTTATTCAAACTTTAAACCCTGGTTGATTATTTAAAATAAAAATTGATATAATTGAGTTAAAAAAGACAAATATAATTTAGGGAGAAATGAATTGGTGAAATAACCAAAAGAAAAAAAACAAAGATTCTAGATAGAAGCTGGCTTAGAAGGTAGAGAGAGATATGAAGAGAAAAGAAGAGAGAGAAGGAGGATTTGGTTACTTTTTAAAATTTGAGTTTTTTTTTGAGTGATTTGCATGAATATACCAAACAATAAATTTATTTGTGATTTGGTAGAACCAATAAATTAAACTAAATCGACTGTAGCAAACTTGTGTAAGAGAAGTCGTTTATACCTTTTTTAAACACGTCGAACATTGTTTTGATATCTAATAAAAATATCTCTGTGACATGCAATCATTTCGTAGGATATTAATGTCGTTGTGTTAATGTGTAACGAAGTGGGTAAGATGTTTCGTAGCGGGTAAGTAAAGGGTTATACAATTACGAAAAATGTTGTACCTCAGCTTGGTCAGACCTTTGGTCACGTAAGCAGGCGGAGGCAGGTACGTGGTCATGTGGAACCTGTGCAGCAGGTTGTGGGTTCACGTCCTTTTAGGGGGTTGCTGCACCCGCCGGCGATGGTGAACCAGAGGTTGCATCAGCTGATTTTGGGGCAGTAGTCGAAAGCACGGGGTCGGGAGTCATTCTGATGGAAAACGTTGGGGGTTGACAGCCTTTAGAGCTTGATACAGCCTATAAAATTTTGGACAGTGTTAATGTGTAACGAAGTGGGTAAGGCGTCGTGTAGCAGGTAAGTAAAGCGTTATATAATTACGAAATATGTTGTACCTCAGCGTGGTCGTGTGGAACCTGTGCAGCAGGTTGTGGGTTCACGTCGTTCTAGGAAACATGAGAAAGAGCGAGAGGGACATGAAAACGAATGTGTGTACGGAATTCACTCACTCTGTTAGATTTTATAGCCAAAAACAGTTAGACGCGATTAAAGAAATTACCTTTGGAGCGGTCAAAAAGAGTTGAAGTTTTTACAGAGAGAAGCTTCGACGAGTTTAACTTCCGATTTGATTTCGACGAATTTAATTTTCGATTTGTTCTGCAACTTTCATTTTGAGGAGTTGATTGTGGTGATAGAGGAAGGTGATGGAGGAGAGAGGGATTGAGAAATTGATTTATTTAGTTATTACATCTATAGCGCTTAATAGGGAGTAGGGGTACAGTCGGATTATGAAAAAGTGAACATGACATAAGACCAATCTGCAAATTATGATTATAGAGTGGTATATAGGTTGCAAATACTCTTTTTTTTTTGGTTATATGGTGCAAATTCTTCTAACCATTATTTTATTTTTTAAAAGAATTTATTTGAAAGTTTGTAAATTAACACAAACAGAAAAAAAAACAAATTTACTCCATAAAAGAGTTAACACTAACATGTTTTCTAGTATGGTAGAAAAGATATCCACGTTACAATTTTCGTAATTATAGAGACAGAATTGTAGAGAGAGAGACATAGTTTTCTTAATTGCAGAGAGAAAAGAGAAATTTTTGTACTTTACTGCAAGAATTTTTACTTTAATTCTAAATATCCCTTAATATTTTGAAAATTATTTTTAATTAATAAAGAATATCATCATCCATTGGACCATCACGAAAATTTTAATTTTAATACATTCTGTTCAACAATAAAATAAATTGTCTATAGTTATGTTCTTGATTCTTGAACATGTTTTTGATTATATTTGTAAACATTCTTATTATTATAATCTTAAGATTAGTAATATTCTTCTACATAGTAGCTTTTACAAAATCATATTTGGAATTAATGTCATTGATTTTTTTTTAAATTTATTTAGGATATTTTATTAATTTTAGATTTAAAAAATTAGTTTGCAAGCTTCTTGAAACATGGTGTAGTTTTAAAAATATTTCAAAACAAAAAATCAAAAATATTAAATCAAATTTCAGCTTTATATAATTTTGAAAACATATTTTCCAATAGAGTGTTAATTTTAGAGTAAATTATAGATGCAATTTGTGTAAAAAATGGGAACCAAATTGCGAACGGCCATTTTATAATTTCGAGCCCCATAGGAAGCAACTACTTTTCCATCACCAATTGCCATTTCTGTGCTCGACGAAATCCGCGAAAAATTGAAAAGTGGGATGATGCAGTGTTAGAACCCAGTTTAGATCTCGAGGAAGGCGATGGGTCGGATCTTCGAGTACTTCGTGGTGTGCGGACTAGGTCCGGAGATGCGAACCCTTGACGGAGATCTCGGATTCCATGGATTGGAGAACAATTACTTGCCTTCGCTTCTAGACCAGTTCCCTCCTTCCGATCATTCTCTCTACCCTCCGCCTCCTCCTCAGCTTCCCACTGTAAGTTCAGAGAACAATCCTTTTGATTGGGTTTAGGTTGATGCTGCTGATCAGCTTCTTTGATTTCTTCTTCCGTGTTGCTAAATGAACCATTTCCACCGTCAGATGCTTTGAACTTGACCTAATTGAATCATCTGTTTAAGAGTCTTATGTGCTTGATTAGTTGAAGAAGACTACGAGATTTTGTTAAATTCAGGCAGATTCTTAACGGTTTTTAGCTTCTTTTCGTTACTTGCATAGTGTGTTCTTCCTGCTGGTGTGGCGTTCCATTCTTCTGGGTTTGTTTCCAGCGACTCTGCGAGTTTCCCACGGAGCTATCCCATTGTCTTGACGGGTATGTGATTATCTTTCGAATCCTTTTATTTGCTTTACCAATGTGCGGATGTGGCATTCTTTTTAGCGGAGAAGTCGTCTTGCATTCATTTGTTTGATTAAAGCTGGTTTGCTTTGTATAAGCTTGCTTCAACTGTTTGTGGTTGATTTCGTGCTGGTTATCTTAATCCTTTATTTTTTCCACAGAGGGTGATGGAGCAAAAATATTTGTCAGTTGCATTGCATTTCGGGATCGAGTCTGCGACGATATTACTGAAGCTTATCGCTTACCACCGAATACATACGCAGACAAGTGTATCTGTATTGTGTCTCACGCCCCCAATTTCCGTGCTCTTCGGGATTCTCTCGAAGAGATTTTTGTTCTTTGCTTCTCCTCAGAAGGAAGCTGGTAGCCACTTTACTGAAAAACATATTTTTTCTTATGCGTCACTGCTTTTTTATGTTATTTTGTTTGATATGCATATGTGGGTGTTTCTTGCATTGGCTGTTTATTTACTCGTGTTGATCTTCTCCGCTTAAAAGACTTTCTCTACAATAAACCCCATTCTTCTGTTTTGAACTTGATGTTATTGCCTTTCAACCTTTTCAGTAAACCATTGTGGGAAATTATCGCCTATATGGTATCTAATGTGCCATTGCCGACTCCCGGAAAAGACAGAGTCTTGTTTGCTGTCGAGAATTGCCTGCTCTCGGTGGAAGCACCTCCAGAGGACAGCCTTCCTCAGGCAGATGTATGACTTGTGCTTATGTCTCCATAATCTGTTTTCAATACCTGATTTCTTTCATGTTTTTCCAATTAAGTAATGTAATGTTTGGCATGGTTTTACTGAATGCAGATATCTCTCCAACCTCTTGTACAGTGCTTGGATGTCGACAACTTGATTAAGCTGTTTACTTCTGTATTAGTTGAAAGGAGGATTTTGCTTCGATCTAACAAGTAACTTTCTCATAATGAGTCTAAGTTACCATTTCTAAACGTATTTTACCCTTCATATTTTGCAATAACGTTTTTTACTTTTGTTTTGAAACGGTTACTATTTGCATATCATCTTTGTTTAAGCATCACACTTATTTTGCTTCTTTTTGAATCTCAATAGGTATTCCCTTCTGACTCTGGTGTCAGAAGCCATATGTCATTTGATTTATCCTTTCAGATGGCAGGTATGTCTTATAACACTGCTGAGAGCTCAATAAGTCCATTAAAACAAATATGAACTCATTTGTAAGCTTGTGAACCCAATGATTACATTGTGAATGAAAATTGGATATCTTGATTATAGCTATAAGATGAGAACAAACAAAGCTATTTTCATATCTGTGACTAAAACATTTCTTCTAATCTTTATTCTCTATTGTGCTGTATGTTTCTGAAGCAAGTCTACATTCCATTACTATTTTTTAGTGGAGTAGACTACATTGATGCACCAACACCGTATATGATGGGTCTCCACTCTGATGTCGATACATCCAATCTTGCTATGGATGGCGTGAGTCTAATTCTAAGTCATACTTATCCTCTTCAAAATTTAGGCTATCTGATATTGGTCTCACAACATTCCCATTTTTAGGTTGTAGTGGTGGATCTTGAATTTAACCAAATCACTACTTCTGAGGAGATACCCCCGATACCAGAGCCTGAGTTCAGCGCTCTGCGAAATGATATCCTGAAACTACTGCACCCTAATGTTGTTGGGATCGATCACTTGAGGGGCTTTGGTAATTCTGTTGAGCAGAGCCCTAAAAGCCTTAGCAAACCTTGGGGAGAGGATCATGACCTTCAACTCAGGTGACTTTAGGAAACTGTCATATGTTTGCCTAAAATTTGTTATCTTTTTTTCATGGAAACTTTCTGCTAATCATGTGATCCATTTCTTTTCGCAGGGTTATCTTCTTAAAGTTTTTTGCATCTATCTTGGGTGGCTACCGCAATTTCATAGTATGTGATTTTCGCTCTTTACTTATATATGTTTACCCCTTCTATTTACCCCGTCTGCACACTTTTCTTACTTATACGAATACTATGTCAGGAAAACAAAGTTTTTAGCACTGATGCGTTTCTGAAGAGACGGTCTCGATCCACCAATCAGCCACCGGAGACTATGGTAAGCTAACTGTTTCATGTATGGTCAAGGCATGTATATACAATTACTGCGTTTGATAACTAAATCAGTTTACTCTATTTTGCTCCAAGTTATTTGGTAATCGGTCTTTCCACATTTTACTTTTGGGTTTTGACTATTTACTATGTTTTTATCCAAAAGTGTTAAATAATCTAAGTCACGCTTATCTATTGAATAATTGTTGTTTATTGGTTGTCTTCCATTGTTTTCAGTTGGTTCAATTCTTGGGCTCTTTTGCATTCCTCGATTACCTTGAAAGGCGTCTAGGTTCTGATGAGAACAGTACTAATCTCCTCGAGAAGCTACAAGATGCTGTTGGAAGGGGTCAAGATGCGATGTCAATTCTGCCTAAGTCTTCTATGGAGCCTGAGATTATCACAATATCCGAACCAGAAATTGAAGAACCAGGTATATTTTCATCGTTTGTTTTGTAATATTCGTTAGATTGCTGAAGCTGACTGATGTCAAATCGAGATGGTTCATTTATAAGGATCTAAATCATATTACTGGTTTACCATTGTCCATAATCTCATGGTTTTTTTTGGCTTGCCACTAGTAGTTGGATGAGACAAAAATTCGCAAGTTGGTGTAGTATATGTTGAAAAATTATTCAGAATCTTTCAGTCTGTTCTATATCTTGTGGGGAATAGTTATCCGCCTACCGAGTTTGGGATCATGTTCTGATCCATCTCTGTTCTTTTTGTCAGCCACCAGGTATACCTATGACAGGTTTCCTGCGAATGTTAGGTCAGAGGAACAAGAGGAAAAGCGAAAGCAGATCCTGGCAGCAGCAAGCGGGGCTCTTGAATCCAATGGAAAGCATTCTCCAAGGTACATCCTGATTTGCTTGGAACAACAATCTGATTCCCTTGCTTAATTTCTATATCTTCCAATTGCAGCTCACCGCCAGGGAAGAACACCAAGGAAGACAGTTTAAGTTCAAGGGAGAGGGCTGTAAGTGTCTCATGTAATCTTGTTGCTCATGCATGTGTTGAAACAAATTAATGTGACATGAAGAGGTGTCATGGTCTGTCATGCATGGATAGTAAATAAAAAAAAAAAACTCATCAATGCACATAATCTAATTAGGATTACAAATGAAAAGTTAATTTCTCTAATTGTTGTAGGAGTATTATAGGATGCTATGTCAAGTCCTGCATAATCGTTTTGGCCTCCATTTCTTTCTTGTGTTGAATAAGATTGATAACTCAACCAAAAATGAAAAGAAGTCCACAAGACTTCCATCCTAGATGTCCTGCCGTTACTTCTCTTTATAATGATATTGTAACTACTGTTTACAGGCCGAGAGAGATCGAATGGTCTTGGATATTAAAGTCAAGTTGCAGGTATACTTTCTTCTTTTTTGTATTTTAAAAGATTCCAACTTGTAAGTTTCTGAACTGAACGAAAGCAGTTACTACCTCCTTCAGAAGAGTTTTTTCTATTGAGAACTTTGTGAGGGCCCAACTTGAGAAAAAGTCTATCTTGTGGTGAAATTTACTTATCCCCTGGTAATACTAAAATTTCTGTCTTAATTGACAAGTCAAACACACAATTTAAGAATATTAACGGAATCCAAACTATTGGAGATTTAAGCTACACAAAAACTCAGCCTGTTATAAAAATTCCCCCAGAAGAACTTTTTTTTTTTCTATATGTAGCGATCTAAAGCATGTGCAATAAAATTTTCGCTTTAAATAAGGTGGGTAATTTTCTTTAAATAAACCCGGATTGGTCATGATTCCAGTCCTAGTAAATAAATTTATTTTTAAAAGGTTACAGTGAAGGTCATGTCTAATGTCACTCTCTGATTACGTTGGTTTGTTGTGGTTTCTAGGGATTATGGCTCCGTCTTCTGAAACTTGGTTCAAATGAAGATCCTCTTTCTTCGTTCGAATACGGCACGATATTGGGTATGTTTCATATCAATGGGAATGTGAATAAATGTACATAAAATCTCCACTGCAAGAAATGGTTACCAAGGAATGAATCAAAATTTTATGCTTAATCAGCGAGATACTACCTAAATAGTGGACACTATAATATGTTATTTCTGTCTCTGCTGTAAAAGCCAAAGAGCTGGTGTTATCTCTATTGAAAAATGAACACACATTTTGCTCATGTAGCGCTCATCGAATCTGATGCTGAGGGGATTGGTGGGAGTGGCTTTATCGAGTGTATAAGAGAGCATCTGAAAAATTCGGTAGGCGTAGCAACTGTATGGCATATATAATGAACCAGTTTGGCTGAGTTGAACCTTACTGTATAGTTGATTTATTTCTTGCAGGACTGGGACGGTGGATTGACTGAGGAGCAGTTCATTGCGGTCAAAGAATTGGTAGGTAATTTTGTCTGTATACCGTCTTAGTAGACCTAGTTTCTAAATTGCTTGCACTTTAGTTGTGCATATTTAGCTTTGGTTTCATGTCTTGGCTGTTACTTAAGGGTTTTTTATCTTCGGATAACAACATGTATGATTATTTTATTTTTGGATTTAAATATTTTTAACATTATTTAAACTTTGATTATATTCTTCAACAATTATTGTTCATTGTTAAAATCAGCTCAAAATGGCTGTCAGCCGTGCTGCTTCAAGAAACGATTTATCGACAGTTCAGTACGCACTTGAAGTTTCTGCAGAAATGTTCAAGAAGGACGCCAATAATGTCTCAGATTATGTTCAGCGTCATCTCATCTCCATACCCATCTGGGAGGAATTGAGGTATGTAATCCAACAAGCTGCTAGCTCTATGATTTTTTATTTATTTATTTATAAGCTGCTCGGAAATTTGGTTACTGAGATATTGTGAGTTCTTCTGACAGATTCTGGGAAGGTTACTTCGAGTATCTCATGGAGCAGCCTGCAAATGAGTGAGTCTTCTTAAGATCTTGTATTCATTTGATAATAAATCGTTTGTTCGTAAACTTGCTCCTTATCAATACCACACGGAGAACTATATTATACAAATGAGCCGGTGAAGCCAGCTATAAATTTAAAAAATAAGGTGGTGCTTTTGCCATGGAAGTAGAACGTTCTGTAGCATACATGATCATGTGGTTTTTCGCCCAGACCTCTCATTCTTTCTATTAATAGTTTGGCTCTAGCAAGGAGCATTAAACGAAAATTTTGGAGGAAAAAAGAAATTTGACTTTAGGAACTTACTTTGTATTTGTTGTAGATCTTTGGGCCATAAAATGCCTGTAATGTTTATAGATTGTAAATAATTTCCGTGTCATATGTGTCTTTTTCCAATTTTCCCTTTAAGGATGCTTCATCAACTTATCAATTGTAGTCCACATACTTGAAATCTAATCCCTGTTGAGCATATATCATCTCACTGCGTCTTACATTATACTGCCAATTTATTGCATCATCATTGGCATTACTAATTCGCGTAACCCTTTATTTTACTGTCTCAGATCAGTGAACTACGCTACTTTGGTCACAGCAAGACTAATCATAGTGGCATCACATATGGTGAATTTCTTATTTAGAGTTGACTTATACCTTCTTTTCCTAAAGTGTGATGGTTACAGTTCTCTTGCTTACTCTGTCTTGACATTATTTAATGCTCTTCTGCAGGCTGGTTTGGGACTTCCTGATACAGAAGCTTGGAACATGATAGAGACAATAGCAGAGAAGCAAAAACTTGGATATAAATTACTGGTAAATTAGGTTTTCTGTTTAATTTATCCTGCAGTTATTGAAATGTGTCTCGTATTCCCCGTATTAAGTTTTTTAAGTGGCTTTTGAAAACACAAACCAACTGAGGCTTAATAGTTTTTGTTGCATCTTGAACTTTGTTTCAGATTAAACTCAGAGGATTCTTGTCGCATGTTCAGCAACTTCGTGTAGGCTATTGGGGCGCTTCTTCATTTAAACAGCAGTCCATATCTTCTGGGTTGCCATCCCCACGTCCAAAAGCAGATGCCTCTGATGAAACCCAGCAACCTTCAGAAGCTTCTGGAAGGAGTTGGGTTCAGAGTATGTTTAGCAGGGATACAGCATCAAGAGCGAACTCATTCAGTCGTGTTCGTAAGTGGGTTTCGGATAATGCTTCTTCAGGTATATCCATGATTAGCTCCTCTCTTTGTGGCTTCTATTCTGGCTTGTTGCTGAAGTCAGTATACTAAACTTGGTAAAACAGACATAACTGCTGCTGCACAGAAGAAAATTCAGACCAATGTACGTGTTCTGAAGGGTCACAGCGGTGCTGTCACTGCCTTGCACTCTGTGACAAGAAGGGAAGTGTATGATCTTGTTGGCGATCGCGAGGATGCTGGGTTCTTTATCAGTGGCAGTACAGATTGTCTGGTCGGTATAAAATGCTTGGTTAAACGAATATTTATATTGTTCTTTTTCATTCTTTTTAGTTAAATTTTCGTTGCACCTATACATGTTCTTCATATCGTCGTTGAGAACACACACATAGACTTAAAGAGTGTTATGTTCTATTAGATTCAAAGGATGGCTGCATCCTTTATCTGTTTAGGCCTAGAGATCATTGCGTAGAGGCTCAAAGGGTAGTTCATTCTTTTGCTACTAATAGTTATCTAGGTTAGTGTGTTATTTTACTATTAATGTTGCCATAGTTGTGGATATAGTAAATTGGAACATTTGGAAGAATAACTATGCCAAAGTAGAATTGGAACAATAATCCGTTTGATGCCTCTTTTCCAAGGCAATGTGTCAACATGTTATACGGGACAGACATTGATTGACAAAAGTTTTCACACAAGAAACGATGATCGTTAACCGTAGTTTTCACACAAGAAACGATGATCGTTAACCGTAGTTTTCACACAACATGTCTCAAATAGGATATAGTCTTTGATTGTTTCATTTCTTGGAACTCAGATAGACGTTGACCGTAGTTTTCTGCTAATTCAGAATGGGTGACAACAACCTAGTGTCCTGTTTTGATTGCTTCCTGAATTTGAGCAGGTTAAAATCTGGGATCCAAGTCTGCGTGGTTCTGAACTTCGAGCGACTCTTAAAGGACATACTGGGTACACATTTCTTATTCGCCTTTATGCCTATCAGGAGTTTTGGGTTTTAGTTAATTTGTCGTATGTTGCGGTTTCTTTAACAGTGCCTCCTTTCTTTTCTTTTCTTTTTTCCAACTTTTATTGTAGAACCGTTCGTGCTATAAGCTCTGACAGAGCAAAGATAGTTTCAGGATCAGATGATCAGTCTGTTATCGTATGGGACAAACAGACACTTCAGCTTCTTGAAGAACTGAAAGGCCACGATGCTCAGGTTTCCACTACACTCTTAGTGTTTTGCAGATATTTGGACATAATTCATGAGGGTAAAGTATTAATGGCCAACACAGCATAACATATAGACATGGAGATAATAATCTAAACAGAACTATCAATCATTAGAATCCCATTTGGAAAATGTTGTAAATTGACAAATTGATATCATTGACCAACTAATACCTATCAATTAGTCATAAGTCACCCAAGAGGAAGCTTTTATTAATGATACATCCAAAAACATTGTGCAGGTAAGTTGTGTCAAGATGATTTCAGGTGAACGTGTCCTCACTGCTGCACATGACGGAACAGTTAAGATGTGGGATGTTCGAACCGATATGTGTGTCTCAACTGTTGGCCGATGCTCTAGTGCCATTCTTTCGATTGAATATGACGACTCCACAGGAATCTTGGCTGCTGCGGGCAGAGATACGTATGTATGCTATATTACACATGAGTTACATATGGGTTTGCTGTTTTAAATGTCACTTACGTATTCAGCTATAATGATTCGATAATAATCAGGATCGCGAATATATGGGATCTTCGTTCAGGAAGGCAGATGCATAAACTGAAAGGGCATACAAAATGGATACGGTGAGCCTCACAGTAATCTTTTCAACATGTTTCATTTGTTGTGGTCTTATATAGGTCCAATTAATAAAACCTATGGCGTTTTTCCTTTCTTGCAAGTTTCATATATAATGTTCTGTTTGCGGGTTGTAGGGTTTGACTGATATTAAACCCTTTGCTATTACTTTTGTAAACTGCTGTAGGATATGATGATATTTCAGATGTGTGACTTGTTTGATCAAATCGTGTCATTTCTGCAGATCAATTCGAATGGTCGAAGATACCTTGATAACTGGGAGCGATGACTGGACAGCAAGAGTGTGGTCTATCTCGAGAGGATCATGCGACGCTGTTTTGGCGTGCCATGCTGGGCCAGTACAATCTGTTGAATACTCCACATTCGACAAAGGAATAATCACAGGTCCAAACTAATACCAATTCTGATATTAGATACTGAGAAGCAGTGATTTCGCAAATAAAAACATCAAGGCTTAAGGTAGTGCTCTGTATCTTTTTCTTGCAGGTTCCGCTGATGGATTGCTCCGTTTTTGGGAAAATGACGACGGTGAGGATCTCATTATTAACTCTGACCTAACCCCACTTGGATTAAATTCATGTAGCTATCATATAGTGTACTATGACAAACTTGCGACTGTAAACACTTTGCTCGGTGACAATCTCATAATACTTTGGTTTTCTTGGTTTACAGACGGCATTAAATGCGTGAAGAACATAACGCTCCATAATTCCTCTATACTATCAATCAACGCTGGTGAACATTGGTTAGGCATCGGAGCAGCAGATAACTCAATGTCTCTTTTCCATCGTCCTTCTACCGCCGGAACCAAAGTCTCAGGCTGGCAACTTTACAGAGTACCACAAAGAACAGCCGCCGTGGTATGATATAACGATCCTCTTTTTCACATTTATTGAAAAAGTTTACATTTTTTTTTTGCTGTATGAATCTTTGTGTGTGTTTAAGTGAGACTGAATCGGATTTGTGATTCAGGTGAGATGTGTGGCGTCAGATCTCGAGAGGAAACGGATATGTAGCGGTGGCCGGAATGGAGTTCTCCGGCTGTGGGATGCGACCATCAACATCTGATTTGCCTTCAACAGCTTCTGTGTATGTTTTTAACTTTGTATTTACTATTTCTTATTTCCTTGTCTATTTGCGTTTTTATGCCCTTTGAGATTTTGAGGTTGAAGGAAAGTTTTGATTTTTTAAAAAAATCTTTCTGATTGCTTTTCTTTTATTACTTTTTATTATATAGTTTGTTTCAGTGATTCTTTGTTTCGATCGGTCTATCAATAAACTCTAGCGTTTTCGAATTGTGATTCGATTAAAAGTACGGACATGTGAAGTTTTGATATCCAGATAATTGAGCTGACCACTAATTAAGAAATATGTAAATCTTCCGTATACATTTTACCTTTTACTTTTAATTTTTGCAACTGCGGATGGTTTACTGCTCGTTGTTCCAAAACCGTCATGGTTAACTTATTGTAAAGTGTAAGCTCATATTTCTTGTGGAAAGGACTTTTGATGTGTTTATTTACAGTAAAAATATAATTATAAGTAAAAAAAAGCTTATATTATTTTTGAACTTCAAACGAATATCAAGTGGATTCACATCACATTGATATGATAATTGTAGCAAATATGTTCACATCACAGCTAGATTAGTTCATGGCTACCCACGAAAATTCGAAAACGAAGCCTAGTTGATTTATTTATTGTTCGTGAAATAAACAAATACAAATAATATTACAAAAAAAATTCATGTTGTGTGATAAAAATTCATCTCTAAGTCAACCCATCATTCGTTGACCCATGGGAGGAGCCATCATCTCTTGTTGCTGACCCATTCGCTGCCTTTGCACATTCCCACTCCATCCTAAATACACCCAGATAATTATATACTAAGTCAGTTAAACATTTAAAAAAAAAAAATTACTATCATTAATTAATTAGTATTATAATGAAATTCTTTAAGAGATTAGGCATGCCAGAGAGAGGAGCTAGTTAATTACCAATGGCAGGATCGAGGCCACGGTTCTTGAGCTCACGATATTCTTGGCAAAGTGCACAATATTCACAGAAGCAATGAGTGATCCAGTCTGGAGCTGGAGCATCCGGAAGCCCGTATTTGCTTCGGATCTTGGCTCGGAATGTGCATGAGTAAACACATGGTATCCCAAATAGACAACATATCAATCCATACAACATTCCACCCGTTCCACAACCTGCACACTCATATACACATAAATTAACAGAAAGGCAAAAAAAAATATGTTGTTTTGATTGGTAGCATTATACAATTACGGAATCGTGATAAGATCGTTAATATAAACAGCGTCGCAACTTTATGTGATTGGTAAAAACTTGATCCCTTAATCTCCAATATAAGTAATCATAATCTATATATATATATATGCATGCTCTTGATCTCGAATATAATCATAAGCTACATAGAGATACATGTGTATATGGGTACACTTACTTGTCGCGCCTTCATCGGTAACTTCTGCGATCTGTCCGAACGTGACGAATGGAAAGCAACATGTGATGATTGCTAATACGAAAACACACAACAAAGAAATCAAAATCATTATGTAACAATAAACAAACAGATCATTTTTCTTTGTCTTGTAGCTAACCATTTTCGCCATCGTTCATGCAATCAAAAAGCCCTGAAGTCCAGTTTGATGGTTGGTTAATAATCACGGGTCGGGCCATTTGTCCTACATAAGGTTGACCAACCATTCCACCGGGATTGATATACGTAGGTTGAGCCGGTCTGCCCATATTCGGTACACCGCCTAGTTGGTTAACCATTCCACCATTGTTGAGATATTTCTGCTCGGTTTCGACCATTTTCTTCTCGTAAACCGGTGGCTGAGGTGCAGGTTGTGCATGAAACATCGGATTGAAGTTATTGTTCATTCTCGGACTCGGACTCGGACTTTGATCTGTTGGTACTCGACCCATTTCTAAACCAAACAGAATAGTTTAGGGTTTGGGAATGAAAAGGTTTTTTTTAATTTCTTCCTTTTTTTGTATTGTGAAAGAAACTTAGAATGGAAGTTTGGTTTATATAAAGAGTGAGCATATGCAACTTGAATTAGTTTGAACTTTTCGTCACATCTTGCACTTTTTATTTATAAATACAACATGATCAGTGCTGTAAATATAAATAAGGTGCTTCTCATTATTATTTTGATTCGTTCATTCCTATTAATGAAACTAAGCTCTACTGTCACGATTCTTTGCACATGGATCTATAGATGTGGGGATATAAACAGATTTTCTAGACCACCTATTAATGATAAATTAGATAATTTGCGTTATCTTAAAGACGATATAAGAAGGGTGACTAATGAAAAAATGGAAGAGGAGAAAAGGCTGAACTGAGAAATCGAGTTGCTGACAACGGAAAAGGCTGCAGAGAAGGAGAGATGCACAGAGACAGTAAGAAAAAAGGTGAGGGAGCTAGAGGAAGTAGCAGAAGAGAAGAGGGAAGTGATAAGACAACTCTGTTTTTCCATGGACTACTGCAAAGACGAGTGCAAGAGACTCTGCGATGCTTTGTCAGTGCATGGACCAGAGAAGAGAGAATCTGAGACTAAAAAAACGTGAGCTTGAAGAAACAAAAGTAAAAAGGTGTTGGAAAGAGCCGTCAGTTTTCTCAAAGGAGGTGAGAAAAACTGTCAAGTGGTAACAGTTTTAACAATATATGATCCCGACGGAGGAGAGAGCACAACGGGATGGTATTCAAGAAACCAGAGCTTTGTGATATTATCTACTTGTGAGAGAGAGTTCATGGCGGTTAGTACTAGGATTAACAACGTTGCGTTTAAAGACATACAAACTCAAGACTATTTCATAAAAGAGTGTATTGAGATTGGAAAATTCGGGACAGAGCATGAGGAGCATGAGCAAACGATGGACAGTTTAGCAAAGATACTTGGAGGCAATAAGTATAAAGAGATGAGAGTAACAAAGGAATTTGGAGAGATCAAGTTCAGAGAAATTAGAGAAATCATGCGAGCTCGAGATTTGGAGAAGATGGAGTTCAAGCTTAAGGGGGAAAATGTTGGAATAATCTTGAAGCACAAGCAATCTTAAAGAGATTAGGATTAGGAAATATGTTTAGGAGCTATCTAAACATATTGAGAATAGGAAATTTGAGAGAAAAAGAAACTATCCTTTTGTGAGAAAAGGAAATTTGTGAGAGATAATCTCTATATAAGGAGATATTAGAGTATATATGGTTTAGTATATGGTTTACACATTATTGTATTTTCAATATGACCGTTGTACCGGTTTAGCTCAAGCATATAAGAGCTGTGTAAACTCATTTTGGAGAATCAATCAGAAAATCATTCTGTTGGATCTTCTTCTTCTCCGATGAACTCACGTTCACTAACATGGTATCAGAGCGTTTGAGGCTCAAACCTCAAACCGATTCTTTTGTTTTCCGTTTCGTTGACCTCCGATTGATCGGGTCTTTCTCCGATTGATCGGGTCTTTCTCCGATTGATCAGATCTTTCTCCAATTGATTTTTCTCTTTGATTCTGTGATCGATTCTTCGGCTATTCCACCGAGAATCAGCGAAATCACAAGTCCACCTCACCAAGCTCTTTCAATGGTGATCGGACGAAGAGTCACCCGTCGCGGCGCTAGATCGGGCATGACTTCAGGTCGCCGAGCTTCCACTCCTGAAGTCTCGTCTCCAGCGTCTCCGACCTCAGCGAAACCTATGGATTTACCTCTCGATAGCATCCATTCACCATTCTTTCTGACAAATAGTGACAATCCAGGTCTCTCTATCATCTCTGAAGTTTTAGATGGAACAAATTATGAGAACTGGAGCATTACCATTAAGATTGCGTTAGATGCTAAGAACAAAATTGGTTTCATTGATGGATCTTTCGTAAGGCCTAGTGAATCGAATGCTAGATTCAGGATTTGGTCTAGATGTAATTTTATGGTGAAGTCTTGGCTCTTGAATGCGGTTTCTAAACAGTTCTACAAGAGTATCCTTCGTTTTAACGATGCCTCAGAGATTTGGAATGATCTGTTAACTCGCTTTCCTATCACCAACCTTCCGAGATCACATCAGTTATCTCAACAGATATGGTCTCTTCAGCAAGGTCCAATGGATTTAGCAACCTATTACACCGTTCTTAAAACACTCTGGGATGAGTTAGATGGTGTTAATTGCGTTGAAACATGTCACCATTGTACATGCTGCAAAGCTATAGCGACCAAGGCAGAACATGCTAAGGTCATCAAATTTCTAGCTGGGTTGAATGAGTCATACACAATGATCATGAGTCAGACCATCATGAAGAAGAACTTACCTGATCTCTCTGAAGTGTACAACCTGCTGGATCAAGATCACAGTCAAGAAACTTGATTCCGGTTCAAAACGCTACTGCTTTTCAGGTCTCTGCACCTATTCAGTCGACTGAGTCTGCTCCCTCGATCAATGCGGCTCAGGCTACAAAGACTAACCGTTCAGTTTGTTCTCACTGTAGTTATAATGGTCACACAGTCGACACTTGTTACAAGATTCATGGCTATCCTGTTGGCTTTAAACACAAAGGGAAGTCAACCGAGAAGCAGATGATTCCTTCTAAAGGTTCCAAACCAGTTGTTGCTCAACTTGCTATGCCGGATACCTCTGTTGATCTGGTTCACAATCTCACCAAAGATCAGATAGCTGGTGTCATTGCGTATTTCAATTCTCAACTCTCTGCACCAGGTGCCCAAATGAATTGTGTTGCATCTACATCGGGTGGAACCATTACAGCTCTTCCGGGTATGGCTTTCTCTGTTTCTACATTGTGTTTTGTTGGAATGTTGAGAGCTATGCAAAACCGTTTGTGCTCAAATTCTTGGATTGTAGACAGTGGTGCTACTCATCATGTAGCTCATGATAAGTCGCTGTTTGAGGATCTTTCCGATGCCAACAATACTTCTGTTACACTTCCTACAGGATTTGGAGTGAAAATAGTAGGATTAGGCAGAATTCGGTTAAATGATTCTCTGGTTTTGAAAAATGTCCTTTTCATACCAGATTTTCATTTAAACCTGATCAGTGTGAGTCAGTTGACAAAGGATCTGGGCTGCAGAATTGTTTTTGATCCTGATTCTTGTATCATACAGGATCGTGCCAGGGGATTGATGATTGGGAAGGGTGACAGATCTCAAACCTTTATGTTCTGGACACGGCGAACATCTCCAGCTCTTCTCCTCAGTAGAATTTTCAGTTTTCTACACATGTTGTTGTTGATTCAGGATTGTGGCACAATAGACTAGGTCATCCGTCTATGTCTAAAACTGATACAATCATTAATGTACTTGGGTTTCAACAAAGGAATAAAGAAGCTTTTACTTGCACTATTTTTCCTCTTGCAAAACAAAAGCGTCTCCCATTTACATCTTCTAACAACATGTGTGACAATGCGTTTGATCTTATACATATCGATATCTGGGGACCCTTTTCTGTTCCTACAACTGAAGGCTATCGATATTTTCTTACCATTGTCGATGACCCACTCGGGTAACCTGGTTATACCTATTAAGGACAAAAGATGAGGTGCTTTATGTCTTCCCAGACTTCCTCAAAATGGTGGAAACACAATATAAGACACTGGTCAAAGCAGTGCGGTCAGATAATGCTCCAGAATTGAAGTTTGTGAAACTCTTCAAAGAAAAAGGCATTATATCTTACCATTCCTGCCCTGAAACCCAAGAACAAAACTCTGTAGTGGAGAGGAAACATCAGCACATTCTTAATGTGGCTCGCTCTCTTATGTTTCAATCTCAAGTTCCACTAGAGTTTTGGGGAGACTGTGTCTTGACAGCAGTGTTTATCATCAATAGGCTTCCCACGCCTTTTCTTAAAGATAAATCTCCCTTTGAAATTCTCACTGCTAAGAAGGTGGAATACAAAGGTCTCCGAGTGTTTGGTTGCTTAGCTTATTGTTCTACATCTTCTAAGGGCAGACATAAGTTTCAGCCTCGCTCCAAGCCTTGTATATTTCTGGGATATCCTGCAGGATACAAGGGATATAAACTTCTCGACATGGAAACAAATGTGATTTATATCTCACGAAATGTCACATTCCATGAAGATATATTTCCCTATAAAAAGGATGAGACATCTTCGCTTCATGACATCTTTTCTGCACCAAAAGCTAGCTCTGACTTGTCTCCTTCTGATACAGTTGTGGTTGATCCTCCTCCGGCTGCTGGTTTGGATGTTGTTGAGAAGCCTTCTGAGTCTGCAGATGTTTCATCTGAGAATAAACGCCTATCAAAACTCCCTGCCTATCTTCAAGATTATTACTGCAACATCAGTGAATCTGAAACCGAGATACCCTATCCTTTGTCTGCTTATATGTCATATGACAGCTTATCTGAGGACTACAAAGCCTATATTTGTTCAGTTGCTCTTCATCCGGAACCTACATCTTTCACTCAGGCAAAGAAATTTGATGATTGGTTAAAAGTGATGAATGAGGAACTTCTCGCTCTTGAGAGCACTAAGACTTGGACAATTTATTCCCTTCCTCCTGGTAAGCATGCTATTGGATGCAAGTGGGTTTTCAAGGTTAAAGTAAATGTTGATGGAAGTCTTGAGCGTTATAAAGCTCGATTAGTGGCGAAGGGTTACACAAAACAAGAAGGCATAGATTTTGTTGAAACCTTCTCCCCTGTAGCGAAAATGACGACAGTAAAAACACTTCTTGTTGTCTCAGCTGCAAAGAAATGGTGTCTCACTCAACTTGACGTCTCCAATGCGTTTTTGAATGGTGATTTAAACGAAGAAATCTACATGACGTTGCCTCCGGGGTATACACCAAAACAGGGGGAAATTCTTCCTCTCAATGCTGTCTGCAAACTCCAAAAGTCCTTGTATGGCTTAAAGCAAGCGTCGAGGCAATGGTTTCTTAAATTCAGTGCAACCTTACGTTCTTTGGGTTTTAAGAAATCCAAAACAGATCATACTCTCTTCATCCGTAACACTGATGGCATCTATCTCGCCGTTCTTGTTTACATTGATGATATTATTATAGCGAGTAATGATGATGATGTTGTTGCCCAGCTCAAGGAGGATCTGAAGCGAGCATTTAAACTTCGTGATCTTGGCCCCTTGAAATACTTTCTTGGTCTTGAAATTGCTCGTTCCAGCAAAGGCATTTCTATTTGTCAAAGGAAGTACACTTTGAATCTTTTGGATGACACAGGTCTGTTAGCTTGCAAGCCGGCTTCATCAGTACCTATGGATCCGAGTATAAAGTTGGTACAAGATTCAGCCGAACCCCTTCTTGAAGATGGAGCTGTTTACCGCAGACTTGTGGGCGCTTGATGTATCTGATTATCACTCGACCAGATATCACTTATGCTGTTAACAAGCTCTGTCAATTTGCTTTTGCTCCAAAATGTTCTCATCTTCAAGCAGCTTATAAGGTTCTTCATTACTTAAAGGGCACAATTGGGTTTGGTCTGTTCTATTCCTCTGATTCAGACTTAGTTCTCAAAGCCTATACCGATGCTGATTGGGCATCTTGCCCTGATACAAGACGATCAACCTCAGGTTTTTGCATGTTCCTTGGCACTGCAATGATCTCGTGGAAGTCTAAAAAGCAACAAACTGTTTCTCATTCCTCTGCAGAATCATAGTACAGAGCAATGGAATTTGCTTCTAGGGACGTTGTTTGGTTGCGTAATCTTTTGGCTGAGTTCCATTCTCCGCAATTGGCTCATGTGGCATTCTATTGTGACTCACCTGCAGCTATACACATCGCCAACAATCCGGTGTTTCATGAGCGCACTAAGCACATAGAATTGGATTGCCATCAGGTCCGTGAGCGAATTGAAGTTGGCTACATCAAAACACTTCATGTGCGCACAGCTGATCAGGTTGCAGACATTTTTACTAAACCTTTGTTTCCTACTCAATTATATTCTCTTGTGGGTAAGATGGCTTTGAAATCTATAACATTGCCATCTTGAGGGGAATATTAGAGTATATGGTTTAATATATGGTTTACACATTATTGTATTTTCAATATGACCATTGTACCGGTTTAGCTCAAGCATATAAGAGCTGTGTAAACTCATTTTGGAGAATCAATCAGAAAATCATTCTGTTGGATCTTCTTCTTCTCCGATGAACTCACGTTCACTAACAGGAGATGCCAAGATGTAGCATAACTTATGAGTTTAGAGAGAATTGATAAAGATTTTGTGAGAGTTTGAGAGAGATTGAGAGATTGTTGTTGAGAGCTTTAGTTTTTGAGTGAGTTTTCTAAAGCTTAATAAAGAGAGCAATTCTTTATTATATCTTGTGTTTATCAATCTCTTGAATTCTAGACTCACTGGCTCCCTCAAGTTTGGAACATTTATGTTATCACATCACATGCATGTGAAGATATATGTAGCATAGTTATATTTTGATTATGAAACGTAACCTTCTTTTCTCTAGGCGAGATCTTTCTCTCGCTCTTTTTTAACGCTTTAAATTAATCACCAAAAGGTATAGGCGTATAGAAATATGAGGTAAAGACCTCACAAGGAAAGAAAAAAAAAGATATCAGTAGGCATATTACAAGAAACATAACAAAAAGAGAACAGATCCTCAAACAACGATCGAAGTATTGGGGATTAGGTAATACAGACATTCGAACCCAAGACCCCGCGAAATGTGGTGCTAGTAGATACTAAACACCATCGGATATGGAGTTAGTCAAAGACAGTGTGTGGACCCTCTCGAGCTAGGTGTGGGATTGTCATTTATAGTCATGTGTAACACTCACTTCAATGGCCGGCTTCAAAAGCTCTATTCTTTTCAAGAAAGCATATTCAAAACTCTATAAGTCATCATAGGGGAAGAGATTGAATATATCCGAAATAAGTGGTTGGAGCACTGGAAACTTATGCTGGAACATCATTGCCTCTTTTGCAAAAGCTAGGTTAGCTTCAAAGATGACCCGCTCTTGCTGCAGATATTTTAGAACTCTATAGCCCAAAGAAATAAACTTAAACTCTTTTTTTCTGCCTCTAAAAGTAGCAAATGGAATTTTACCAATCCGTGAGAGTCTCTTAAAATTCATGAGACCCCACAATCTCGATGTGGGATCCATGATACACATTCCATTTCAAAATATCCTGTGGAGATCACAATGTCTCTTTCTTAGTGATGGATTGTTGTGTTTCTAAGTGCATGATCCTTATATTAAAATTTGTAGCCAAGGAGGAATATATATATTTTTAGTCATGTCCACCCACTAACACGAAGCCCGGTTGACATTTACTTTTTGGTCGTAAACTTAATAAATGAGTACACACAAAACAAAACACACAAATAAATAGCAACATCCAAGTCAACCCATCATTCGCTGACCCATGGGAGGAGCCATCATCTCTTGTTGCTGATTCATCCTCTGCACATTCCCAGTCCACCCTAATTACACCAACATATATATATATATAAACTAAGAGCATTATTATCGGTTAGAAATCATTTAAAATATCTGAACTAATATAATAACAATATCTTAATTATGATTTAATATTTTAATTAAATTTTAAATAACAAAAATTTTGAATCAATAATGAAGTGACATGTGTAGAAAAGTATCTTCTATTTTTTTTTTTTTTGAATATCTCAAACCAGAACTGTTTGTAACAAAACTCTTTTTCTTTCTTTTTTTATTATTTTTTTTTAATGGGCAGATAATTTGTGAGAAACTACGGATGAGGTTTCCCTAAGTCAGTTGCACACTAATAAAAATACTGCCATTACTTAGAATTATTATGAAAATGTTTAAATGGTAGACTATTTCAGAGGGAAGAGCTAGTAGATTACCAATGGCAGGATCAAGGCCACGATTCTTGAGCTCACGATATTCTTGGCAAAGTGCACAATATTCACAAAAGCAATGAGTGATCCAATCTGGAGCCGGAGCATCTGGTAGCCCGTATTTGTTTCGGAGTTTGGCCCGGAATGTGCATGAATAAATACATGGTATCGCTAATAGACAACATATCAATCCATACAACATTCCACTCGACCCACAACCTGCACATATGTATATATATAGTATTGATTGGCAATGTTACAATGTCACAGAATCGTGAGAATGAATATATGCAAACTAAATTACGGCATGATAATTCTTCATTAATTGTAGTTGTGTCTTGTGTGACATAATGAGTTGAACATGAATCGCGATTTTGCAAGAATTTGTGATTAGTAAAAAGTTGCTTCTGTGGTTCCGCAATCTCATTATATTACCAATCATATACTAATGCATGCTACATAAATATAAATATACGTTGTTATATCTATATATGGATGTATACTTACTTGTCGCTCCTTCATCGATAACCTCTGCGATCTGTCCGAATGTGATGAACGGAAAGCAACATGTGATGAGAGCTGTTTCGAAAAGACAAGAAAGGCGTCAAAAATATTACGTAACGGATCGAGGCGACCAATAAATCACATGGCTCACCAAAATAAAATAAAAAATTTCCAAACTATACCGAACCGAACGTAAAAAGAAAGTTAAAAAAAAAATGTCAAACTATTAGCTAGATAAAATGATTGAAAAGAATTTAGTTACCATTTTCACCATCGTTCATGCAATCAAAAAGTCCAGAAGTCCAGTTCGATGGTGGTTGGCTGTTGAGAACCGTTCCGGTCATCTGTACTCCATTATGTTGGTTACCCATTCCACCGATATTGTTATATGTAGGTTGACTTGGTCTGCCCATTGGTACACCATTTGGTTGTTCACGCGCAGGTTGTGCATGAAACACCGGACGTTCGTCTGGTCGACCCATTTTATTGAACCAAGATAAATGATTAGGTTTGAAAATAAAGGTTAAGTTTTTGTTTTTCTTATTTTCTTGTGTTGTGAGAAAAGCATTAGAATGTTAGCTTGGTTTATATAAAGCTCGATTCTATGCAACTTGGACTAGTTTGAAAATTTCGTCACATCTAGCCCTTTCAATTCTATTTATAATTATACAAATGACAATGTTGCATTTAAAGTAACTCGTTATAATCAATACTTTAATATTTTTTATTCTATTAATTACATAATGAAACTAGCTCCACTGTCACGATTATGTCAACATGTACTTATGAGTGTACAATTATTATTCTAAGACCCATTTGCAAGAGTTAGAGATTCACCACCATTAACGAAGAGAATGTGCCTATATATAGCCAAATCCCTTTTCGAGTAAATTTGTCGCTTTTTTCTAAGAAATTAAAATTTCCATTGTATTAAAAATTCTATATAACGCAATTTGCAGCAGAACTACGAAAGAATAGCTCGTACATTGCATGCGAGCAATATATATCATCTATTATTGTCATTGCATATTTTGAATAAAAATACAAACCAACCTTTGGAATTTATCTACTTGTATAACAAAAAAAAAAAACGAAGCTTCAATTAAACAAAAGCTATTGACTTTGCAAATGTGTTTACTTCTTCTGTTGGTGGGAGCTTTTTAAAAACTTATAATCTAAAAGGATAAAACAAAACATATTGCCAATTGACTAGGGACATTTGTTGTTGATAATGGTAAACATGATTGTGCATGCACATGGTTAACACTTAAGCGAGTTTGATAAATAAATGATTGACGCCCAAGAGGCAAGACAGTGGACTAAAATTTAGCTAATACAAAGCAAAATAATCTAGATTGATATATAATATTACTGAAGCTTAGAACACCAAGTCGTTGTAGTATAGTGGTAAGTATTCCCGCCTGTCACGCGGGTGACCCGGGTTCGATCCCCGGCAACGGCGCTCTGTTTTTTGTAAATTTTCTGAAAAAAAAAAAAAAAAAAAACGCTATGGTCTCAGACTCTCAATTGGGCGAGTAAGCCGAGCAGGCCCACATGCTTTGTTCAAGTTTTAAACGTTGAAATTTACTTTCTCTCTCCTTTTTTCTTCTTCTATACCGTTCAACATTTGGTTCTTCTGACATTCCGGTCGTCGGTGTCTGCTCGTCGATCAAATTATTTAGTTAATTTATGCTTCATATCAATCAGACATAAGTTACTTTAACATCTGATCTTACTCTGTTTGGTGATATTTTTTTACTTGTTAGTATGTTTTAGTTGTTCTCTATTTCTACTCTTAACGTTTCCTTTTCACAATAAGTCTAAGGTCCAGGGAAAGAAAGAAAGAAAGAAAGATACTTATTTACCACTTTCTCTCTAGCCTATCTGAATCTAAAACACCATAGACAGAAACCCCCTAGTGACATATATATATATATGGTACTTTAACATTTGATCTTACTCTGCTTAGTGGAGTTTTTCTAGTCATCAGTTACTTATTAGTTATTAGTATGTTTTGGTTGTTGTTGTATATCTGAGGTCCAAGTAAAGAAAGATACTTGTGTACAGCTCTCTCTCTCTCTAACCCTATAGACAGAAGAAATTTGCTGACAAATCGATTTTGTTGAATGGAAAAAAAAACAGACTCCTCTCTGCTGTACATTTTATTGCTCATCTCAGTCGCTATTCAATTTGAGAGATGTACACAAGTTTACAGTACAATCTGGTGTCAGTTTTCACCAAATGTTGTTGTCAATTCATAGTCGATGGAGCTGGATGTTGCTGCGGTATTGGTGGAACCGGATAAGCCGGTACAGCGTAAGGAGCAACTCCAAGATGATGATGATGGTGATGGTGATGGTGATGAGCTCCCATTGGAGGTGGAAGCATCACAGGTGTTCCAACAGCTGAACCCATATGATCAGGCGGTGCGATGATCGGTTGTCCCACGGGGGCACCACCATAGATCCCTAGTCCAGCCATTGTCGCACCCGGATGATGCGGTTGCGTCTGCGGCTGTGGCTGTGTCTGTGGCTGAGCTGGTCTATGTTTAACCACTTGCTGTTGTTGTTGGTGTTGTCCTGTAACCGCAGGAGCTTGATTGTTCACAGTAGTGATGTCGTGAATGCTAGACCGTCTTCGATCTCGGTTCATTGAGTTAAGCCGGATGAAGTACTTTTGAGCATGACTTGCTACTTGAGTTGGTGTTCTTGTGATCACGAAGTTCCTTGAGATGCTTCTCCAATCTCCTTTCCCAAATTTTTCCAAACCCAAAAGAAACAACCTTCAAGAACACCAAACAGAGAAAAAACAGAGGATTTGTTTGAATAAAGGTAAGATCTTTTTCACTTTTTGTAAAGATTCTCGTTGACTATAGTCTCCAATGGATAGATAAAAAAAGAATTGAGGAAGAAGAAGAAGAAGAAACCGATGCTCTTCTTCTGTCCATGGAATCCCTTTTCTTCTCTCTTGCTCAGGTCTGGAACCACTTCTTCCGCCGCCATTGGAGCTGTTTATCCCGGAACTCCATGGTTTGGTTTCTTCTCCGATGATCCGCTTCCGCCGGAGGAATGACAGTCTCTGTTCGCCGGAGAAGTTGCTGCTGCTTCGTCCCCGGCGATGCCTTTTCTTTGGTAGCGAGGTAATGGGACGTGTCCGTTCTCGATTGCCTTCACGTCCTCTACAAGGATTTGGTAATGTTCCTTCACTTGTTCAAGTGATTTGGTTGGAACCATTGACGCCATTTTCCTCCATTGATCCTCTGTTATCTCTTCTTCTACACAATGCATCGCAATGGCGTTCTCGAATGATTTCTCTTCTTCTTTGCTCCATGTCACCGCCACACTCTCCATTCGATTCTGCTTCAATCTCCCTCTCTCTCTCTTTCTTTTTCTCTTTACTCTCTCTCTCTCTCTCTTTCTCGTCTTTGGGTTAATCGTGTGGTGGGCATGATGGTGTTTGCGAAACGTATGTAAATGGGTCAGATTCTCTGCCTTTTTGGAGTTTTGTGAATTAAAACTTCTTTTGTGTTTGAGGTGCGCACGATAAGAGTGGAGAGTGTATATGCGCAGACATGTGCGCAGGATAAGGGGTTTGATGGGGACTTTATCTTATTCTCAAGCATCAATCAGTTGGGTTCGTTTTCTACTGTGTCACTCATTAGGAAAGACTAGGCACAAGATAAGATTCTTGTAGTTGACGATCACTCTCACTTTTCTTTTAAATTGATCCTCCTTCTTCACAAATTTGGTAGTTTTGGGTTATATGTTTAAACAAAGGGTTTTGATTTTACCCTAAACAATCTTGTTCAATTAAGGTTTGGATTGCTCGTTTGCGTATGCATTTTTCAAAAAATAAATAAAAAAGAAAAAATAAATCCAAAATTGAAGTCGGTAGATCAGAATCAACATGAATCATACATGTCAGACAAGATCTAGCATTTCGTGCCAATTTATCCGTTATTGTATTATTGATCTCGGGATTAGGACGATCTAACCAATCAAAAATTTTGTCGTATGCATTTAATACATATTTTCTATTTTTTTCCAAACATCATTTAATAATTAATTATAAGATTTTAAAATGAATATCAGGTTTCTTCTTTTCAACACTTGATATTAACCAAGAATGATACAACAACCAAGAGTAGCATAATAAGGATAATAAGTTTAAGGATAATCCTTGAACTTGCCAAATTAACTGTGAATACTTATGCATCTTCTACTTCCATCCTCAGCAAATAAGATTTTGTACTTGTCTTGGAACAACTACATATGTTTTGACCCTTGCTATATAGAACTTGATTGATTATTAGTTACATATAAGTCCATTATCATTTTTATTAATTAAAAGCTCTCTCGAAAATAACTTCTACTACTCCAAAGTTGTTCCACACAATCAGTTTCTAAATAGAGTCCATATGTAAGTTTTTTTTTTTTTTTTTTGCATTTTAGTTCATCTTTATATGTTGCACAAGTATTTATGGAAATTTAGTAAACATAAATTTATTTACTTTTTTAACATATATTTATATAAGACGTGAATTTTTATGCTAACACAAACTCAGTTTAAAAACAACCTAACCTAAAATGTTGCTTTACATTGTAAATACTCCCTCTAGTTTTGAATAGTTGTCATTTTAGAATGATGCACATACATTAAGGAAATTTTAATTTGTTAGTTTTTCAAAACAAAAACACAATTAACTATATACTTTAAACACAATTCGACCAATAGTATAATATTCTGCAGAATAAAAATAATTATAAATCATTAACAATCATTAAATTTTGCATTGAAATTTGAAAACGTCAACTAATTTATAACAAAAAAAATCTCCAAAACGACAACTTTTCAAAACCGGAAGGAGTATAGAAGAGAGCACGAAGGCATATATAATCATTTTGATCACAAAAGGATACGAAACACACCAAAATATAAAAGATAGATTTACACTCATCGGTGGTAAACGAAAAACATAAGTTTAAACTTAAGGGATAGTTTTCATTATAGATTCTTTTCTTTTTAATATTTTCAGTTGGTAATAAGTGTTTGGGCCTTTATTAGATAGCTAGTGAAATATTTTAGTTTGAGCCCATTATAGGCCCTTATATAAATAATATTAGTATACATTAAATTTCAAGCAATATAGTTGATAGATTTTTTTTTTTTTTTTTTTTTGGTAAGTACGGTTATATAGCCAAATGTATCATTGGTTTACAGCTGGGATATGAATCACGTTTAACGTAATGTACGGAAGAAGAACTATAGACGCTTTGTTTCTTGTGGGTTTCAAATTTCAATATGTTAATTATGAAAATAATTAAGTAGACAGATACATAATCTAATTGTAAGAGAAGAAGCCTAAAGTTTGGGATATGAGAATATTAGAGTAAAATTTAAGAAAATGTCTGCTGCAATGCAACATTTGCGTGTTTTCACATTTATGCGCATGTGTACTATATTATATTTTATGCCATCAAAATATTATTTTAAAATATTATGTAAACATTGGAAAAATATCAACTATTCATAAGAGGTTTCGGGTATTTTGATTCATTTGCTTTGTGTATTTGTATATGAATAGTAGTTACATTATGTAACTTACATATAGTAAATTGTTGATAGTGTCCTACTCTTTTTTATCAGCTATCATAGTGTCCTACTTATTTAAAAAATGAATAATCTAAAGAAATGTAATAATTCATACCTTACAAATAATTTAATATAGTTAAAAACTTAAAATCAAATCAAAGAAACTTCGTAGCTACTAAGTTATAGATATAAAAAAGTTCTGTAGATGCAATCAAACAACTCAAAACCATATATAGTTCTCAACTTTTTCAATTAATCTATAGCTAATTACCTTAGAGGCTTAGAATATTATTTTTTGGTGAGGAAACGGGAGTAAGCCTCCCAATTTATTTAAAACTTCTCGAACTACAAACGTACGAGCCTTCTGCTCGACAAACCCAACACATCATCCAGTAAAAACTGTTCAACATCAACCGGAACCAAATCAAAAATATGAATACCTAAGAGTAAACAAAATGCATAGTTAGCTAAGCCGTCGACGAGACGATTTGCTTCCCTATACACATGTGTGATACGGACTAACCAGTCCTTTGCGATAAAGCCATGACACAATTGTACCAGGAAGGACAGGGGATGCGAATCCGCAATCCCTGTGCGTAAAAAACCCACCACTATCTCCGAGTCAACTTCCAGTTCCACCCGAGTGAACCTCCTGTCCCACGCAAGACATAGGCCATAATATACACCCCACAATTCTGCAAGAGGAGCGGAACAGCGACCTATGTTCAGCGCAAAACCACCACACCATTTACCTTCTTCATCTCGCAGAGCTCCCCCTGCAGCTGCCAAGCCCGGATTTCCCCACGAGGCACCATCGGTATTGATCTTGATCCATCCCGCTAATGGAGCCTCCCAGCCAATCTCCCGCTCAACACGTACGACCATTGGTCTGGACTCCTTCTCCTGCAAATTTGCCCGCATAATCTCTTCAAACTGTTTCCGAATAAACTGGGTCATGTCTCTGTACATTCGGTCTACTCCAAAGACATTCCCACATCTCCATTTCCATCCCCACCAGACTGCAATAGCAAACATTACAGGCCATGTTCCATTTCCGATCATTACAGATTTACTGGATAGATTATCATTAAGCCACTCAAGTATTGTCTTATCAAAGAAATCACGTCTCTTCTCCAAAGGTAATATTCGGAGCCATATTCCCTCCATCGCCGGACAGTCTCTCAAGATGTGTGTTATAGATACAATTCCTCCTTTGCACACCCGACAAATCTCTGTGTCCCCAATATGTCTCTTGTACCTCTCCTGGTTTGTCATGATCGATTGTTGACTCACCAACCAAAGGAAAACACGGATTCACTCTGGTACTTTCAGTTTCCAAATACAATCATAGAACTTTTCCATCCCCTGTTTCAGAGTTTGATCACATGTTAGCATCTCATAAGCCAAACAAACCGTAAACTGACCATTTTGAATACCTCCCCACGATAGTCGGTCCTTAGCACCCGTTACGGTCTCAATCACAAAAGCTCCCAACTCCAGTCGCTTATCATCATCAATATAATTCCCAATAACCTCAAAATTCCATCCTCGACCAGGAATCCAAACCTCGTTCGCCTTGACATGTTCGTAACCATCGGGTAATAACACTATTCCATTCTCAGCAAGCGATTCCTTTCCCATCCACCTATCAGTCCAGAAGTTAACACTACGCCCATCACCCAATACCCAGGTGAAGCCTTTCGAAATTACCTTCGATATACCAATACCCACACTGCGCATAGTCGAAGACCATCTCTTTGTATCATCAAGCCACGATAATTCTTGTACCCCTCCAACTTTGTATTAACTTCGTAGCACTCTTGCCCAGAAGCTTGAGTTATCAGCCAACAAGCGCCAACCTATTTTTGCTAATAAAGCCATGTTCATCTCCCTCGAGTAACGAATTCCCAGCCCTCCCTCTCGTTTAGGCCGACAGACTCAATCCCAGGTTACCAAATGCTGTTTTCTTTGCTCAACAGTACTCCTCCAAATGAAGGTTCTAGACATCTGATCAAGTCTATTCAGCGTTGAACATGGCAGATGAATAGTACTCATTGTATGCACCGGGATAGAGGATAAGACTGCTCTCGTCAGTGTGATCCTCCCAGCCAGACTTAACAGCCGTCCTTTCCAACTAGCAAGACGTGAACTTACTCTTTCCAACACTTCCCCGAAAGTATTCTTGTTTATCCTCTTATGCAGCACCGGCATTCCTAAATATTTTCCAAGATTCTGAGTAGCCTGAACCCACTTTCAGCTGTTATACGCTCCCTACGTGTACGGAAGACATTCTTTGAGAAAAATATTTTGGACTTCTCAAAACTGACTTTTTGTCCAGATGCAGAACAAAACCTCTCTAACACTCGCCGCATCACACGTATCTGGGAGACAGATGCCTCGGCAAACAAGATAAGGTCGTCTGCGAGCAAATATGTGACAGCTCCGGACCTCCACGGGCTATGCGTATTGGTTTCCACTTATTATTCCCCACTTCGCTTTCAATAAGGTGGCACAACCTCTCCATACATAACACAAACAAATAAGGAGATAAGAGGTCTCCTTGGCGCAACCCCCGGACTGGTTTAAGACCTTCTGTTTTCTCCCCATTCCAGAGCAACCGCATCAAAGGTCCAGACACACACTGCATAATCTAGCGAACCCATCTATCTGATAACCCTGCAGCTTGCAATGTATCCTCCAGAAAATCCCATTTTATTCTGTCATAAGCTTTTTCTAAATCCAACTTAAGCATCATCCATCCCCTCTTACCTTGTTTCATGTGCATAGAATGAATTGTTTCTTGCACGACAACAATATTATCATTGCTCAGACGACCAGGAATAAAGTTGGATTGAGCAGGTCCAACTAACTTCCTCATTACCCTCTTTAGACGCCCGACCATAGCTTTTGTAATGGTTTAAAACAAAACATTACATAAACTAATTGGTCTGAACTAAGTTATTTTCTCCGGATTGGTAACTTTTGGAATGAGTACAATTAATGCATCATTAGTATCCTCCGCAAGATCCCCAGATTCAAAGAATTGAAGCACAAATCTATTTACTGATGCTCCCACGACATCCTAACATTTCTGATAAAAAATCGGTTGAAACCCATCCGGACCTAGCGCTTTGAATCCTCCCATGCTTCATACAGCTGTTTCAATTTCTAACTCTGAAAAGGGTCGACTTAACTCAACCTTATCCTCACTCGACATAACTGCAAACCAACCCCACGGTAGCTTTTCAACAACAGATTCGACATCTTCCAAGGAGTAAAGACGAGGAAAATACTGAATTGCAAGTGTCTCCAATTGTTGCGTATCTGTTACCTATTTCCCATCATCATCCTTAAGTGTATCAATTGTGTTTCTTCTACGCCGAATGATTGTGGACATATGGAAGAACTTCGTACTTCTATCTCCAAAGGTAACCCATTTGTCACGTGATTTTTGAAACCATAACACCTCTTCTTGTTTTAAGGTCACGTCCAATGCTTTTGCCAATTCCTCCTCTTTTTGTAGCAACTCATCTGTCTGATTGACGTCAATCTCCTCCTGCACCTTCTGTATTTCCTTCATGATCTTATCCTTACGGACTTGTATCTCACCAAATACCTCCTTATTCCACTTTTTTAGTACCACTTGCAGATTCTGGAGCGCCATCTTCGTATCAATATCGCACGTCCATGAATTCGACAACATCTCCTTGAAGCTTGGATGTTGCAGCCATGAATCTGAACGGCCTTCGCCACGCATTTACCTTGACTACAGGAGCAAGTCGTAGCAATAAAGGAGCATGGTCCGAAGTAAGGAACGGTAAATGCAATACCGACGCGTTCTGCCATTGGAGTCGAGTTTGCGCACAGCATAAAACCCTATCCAATCTCTTGGCAATAAACGAACTCTCTTCCTTCCCTCTCCTCCATGTATATTGGTTCCCAGAAAACCCTATGTCGATGAGTGACAACTCATTTATCCAATCACCAAAGGCTAAGGAATCCGCGGACAACCTTCCATTCCCACCCGTACGCTCATCAACCCGAACGATTGTGTTGAGATCTCCCCCAATCACAATTGGTCCAGAAATACCAGATATAACAGTCTTCAGCTGACCCATAGTTCACTCCTCCTACTCACTATTGGGGCTGCATAAACGACGATAAGATTCAGCGTTTCCAAGCCATTCACCACCTTAGCCTGAATATACTGCTCTGAGGAGCTTACAATCTCCACATTCCCAAACGCTTCTCTCCATAATAACCAAATTCCTCCACTCTGCCCAACTGCATCAACGCGGAAAGAATTCTCAAAACCAAGACCTCTACAAATCCGACTCGCTCTCTCACCACCCGCATGAGTTTCAAAAACAGCTAATACATCAGTTTTAAAATTCTTCAACATTTATCTGATTGACCTTCTAAATTTGGGTTTATTTGCCCCCCGGCAATTCCAAAAGATGCAATCCATTAAAAATTGTAGACAATTTGCTGGAAATACTGGGGAAACCCGTCATTGTTCGTCCCCTTGCTCCTCCATCTCTGTTTCGGTATGCCCCTCCTCTGTCACGCATAACGAGACCTCCATCTCCGTTTCGTTATGCCCCTTCTCTGTCAAGCATAACGAGACCTCATTCACAATTGCCTGATTCTCTGACACCACCATACTCTGCACCTCATCCGTAGCGACCGGGATAACCGAAGCCTCCGTGCTCTGCACCTGCGCATTTGAGCCCCCATTACTCGGCCCTGTTTTCTCCACCACCGCATAATCCCCCGACCTCATTATTTCTTCAGTTTCCACTCTCATTCTCTTCCCGTGTTTCGATCCATCACCTCCTACAGATCCGAAGACCAATCCCCGCGTCGGTCTCGAGCTCGGAACATTGGGTTTGGATTTGCCAGATCCCTTAATGGGCCCCCCACCCTTCTGAGCCCTATTGGCCAGTTGATTTTCAACAATGGGCTTATTTGGGCCTGCACCAACAACCATTCTCTTATCTTGGCCCACACTCCTTATGCTCATGTTTGAAATTATAGATTTCTGATTCTCATTATCTCCATCATGCACATCCATATCTTCCGGGATATACTGAGAATCTAAGCCTTCCCTTAATCTCGCAAAACTATTGGAAATCGCAATATTCTCCAATCTTGTTCCCCTTCGATCGCGGTATCCCAGATTCGCGTTTCCTTTCCTTACGCGATTCACACCAACCTCGGAAGTACGGCTAGACTCCCCACACCGACCTGGTTTAGCCACCGGAATAAAACCTTCCTCCGATACCCCTTCGTTCCCATGAGCTTCCGGGACTGATTCCTCCCGTGGCACCCTGGACTTTGTGCGTTCTGCAGTAACCAAAGGGCATGCATGTACCATATGTCCATATAGACCACATCTGGCACATATGTTAGGCAATCCCTCATACGACACAAAGTATTGATCACCATTAATAGATATCGTACCCTTTAACGGTTTCTTCAGATTGACCTCCACACACACACGAGCAAATCTGGCACGCTCTAAGTTGGATGTTGTTAAATCCACTTTAACTGGTTTACCAATACCCTTCGCAATCCCCCATAAAATGGCTGGGTGATAAAAGTTCAAAGGTAAGCTAGCAATACGAATCCAAACAGGTGTAGTTACGATCTCGTCACGACTCGGATCAAAATCCGGAGACCATGCTTGGACCGTAAGGTAGCTCCCAAAAATCCTCCATGGTCCCCCGACCAGTGCACTCACGTACTCCTCTTCGTTCTCAAAACGGATCATAAAATATTGTCTAGGGAGATTCAAAACCACCATCGCCCCCCTTCGACTTCCACATCTCCCGCAATCTCCGACTTAGAGCCATCAACGATACATTCCTTCCCAGCACCTTCACAATCATACACTGCTTCCATAGACCATTCATAGCTTCAAGAACCTCTATCTCAATTGTTACCTCTGCCTCTCCATTCTTCCCCTCTCGAAAATTTACCCTCATCCGATCTGCCACAAAGCTTCCATCCAATACATCCTCCGGCCTCAACATCCCTCCATAACTGCTCCCAACCAACCTCTGTGCCCAAGTACCCGAGCCGTCTGGAGGGTCGCTGGGCGGTCTCCTTTTCGCTCCAGCATCAGACATAGTCGCATCCTGATCGCCGTTCGCCAAACCTTAGAATCGCTCTCGATAGTCATTTAGGATGTCAAACTTTTCCCCTTCAAATCAACCTACTTAGAGGCTTAGAATATTAATGCTAATTCTTCCCTTTTTAAACATTATTTATCAACTAAATAAACACAATTCAACCAATAACAAAACAATCTACAAAATAAAAATAATCAGAATAGATAAAAAAATGGAACTAAATTAGTATAGAAAATTAATAACACCATATAATTTGATACAAAAGTTTTCCTCTAAAATATCACTTAATTAGTATTAAACGGATGTATTATATTTAAACACATGTGAACATATTTGGTAAATGGAGTATTTGATAAAGTCATAAAACCATCGAAAGAAAAGCAAAAGTAATATCATGAAAGTCATCATCAAGTCAACTACCACCGTGCATTATGGACGAATGTGCCAGATTCAAAACGTCGGACTGCTCAAACTTATTTATACAGATCAATTAATTCGAATCTAATTTATCCTATTTTTTTTTTAAGTAGCACAAAAGTTAATTTGAGTATCTCTCGGCTTAAGTCGACCCGTAGACGGTATATCGGAACTATAACGAATAATATAACTGTATTTATACGTCGAAGATGTAAAGTTAAAGAATGTGCTCACCCTCCAATAAAATTAGGTCATACCAAATACAATGTAATAAATTCAATACTTTGACTATTTGGCCTCTTTTAACGGCACCAGTCCATACCCATTCTTCCTTGAACGTAAAGTAACCCTTTTTACTCTTTTTCTTTTCCTCATTTTCATACATTTTTCTTTTCACAAATCCCATACACAAACCTCACACGCATATGCCAAATATTACTCCATATTAATTAATTGAATAATTATGTACTTTATTCTCTTAAAAACTTGACACAAGCTGTAATTTCTTGGAGATTCACGAAATAAAACACCCTTCAAGTTAAATCATAAATCTCATCTCTTTTTTCTCTAACTATTTCTCTTAATTATCTCTCTCTCTCCTTCTGTCTCTGTCTCCATGAGCTCTCTCGCTTCTTCTTCTTCATCAATATTTTCTCTGCAAGGCCATGAAGAAACCCCCTAAACCGTGTAGTTTCCTCTTCCACGTCTCTTTACTCTCTGTGCTGTTCGTCTTTCTTCTTGTTTCTTTTGCATATACGACCTCGTACAAGCGTAAAGCCGGCAATGGTCTCGGTCATAAGAGAATTCTAGCAAGTAATTTTGATTTTACTCCGTTTCTCAAGAACAAAGATCGTACTCATCAACGTCGAAGCTCAACCGAAAAAGAAACTGATTCTTGGTATAATGATGAGGAACGGGTCGTACCTAGCGGTCCAAACCCTTTGCATCACTAGCTAAAAGGTTTTTTTTTTTTTTTTTGATTTGATTCAATAGATTTTTGTTGCTTTTTTGGACTTATATATTTAATGACTACTACATACATGACCGTGGATCATGATTATATATATTGTGAAGTACTGAAGTGTATTAAATTGATGTAACCATTATATTTGTGTATGGTTTCTTAGTCTGAGAAATGGGGTTCGTTGTAATCTATCAATAGCTTCGTATTTTTTTTTAGTAGTTCAAGATATCTCTTCGTTATATCCTACGTACACTGCTTCTTAATCATTGAACATTTGTGAATCGATTGTGATAAGGTACATTGCGTTAATCTTTTGTTTCAGTATATTTTTTTCTTTTTGTTAAAATGTTAAATTTATTGGTTGATAAAACAGTTATATATTTTTCATACTTATATTATTTTGTCGTGAAATTGAAAACTAATTTCTTTGCGAAAGATATTACTTCTTTTCTGATTGTAAACTTTATGATTTTATATAAAAAAAAATCTATCATACTATATAAACGAACTATCATATCATCTACGTTATCTTCTGTAATATATTTCAATATAAGTTATTTAGAAATTTTCGTTGAAAATGGCATATAGAGTTGGTATTGACATTTCATCTGCAGCAAAAAAAAATGTCACATTTGTAAAATATGGACCCAATCTCGAAATGTCAACAAAAAAGGTTGTGTTTGTTCACTAGCCATTTTATTAAAATATAGCGCCACGAATAAATTAAAGTCGAGTGCGTGTTTGTGTGAAAATATTTATATATATGTATATGTATATATATATATATATACTCTGTCATATGGTATATATGTGGTCGATTGGTATTTTTTTTTTTTTGGTCTAAAATGGTTCGATTGGTATATATATTTCAAATCCGAGTAGTAAAATCACGGATTCGTCGAAAGGAACGGGATCCTTGTATCTATTAACGTTAATGAATATTACTATAAAATTCAATGAATAGCGATGGAATCCGAATACATTGTTAAGTATACTAATGTTTTAGTTTGATCGAGATCTGTAATCTTAACTCTGTAATTGTTTTTGAGTTGTTGATGAAATTCAAGCGTTGAAGGTTAGTTAAAAGATGTAAATCAATAAACCCAATGAATGTTTGTGGAAAAACGAAAACCACACATCTTCAATGTAACTTTAAGCGTAGGCTTTTCTTAGGAGAGGAGCATGGGATCGATTGATTTAGAAGATTGACTGACCGGCCCTCAATGACTTTTGCGATATAGTTCATGTACGTTTATGTAAGATAAAAATAATTGTATGCAATGCCATACTTATGATTATTAAATTCTTATTTAATTAAGTTCTCAAGCTTAAATCCATATTTTGATATTTTTGCTGTTCCGTTATTCGTAGCAAATATTTTGACAAAAAGAAAACTTATTCATTGTATGCATTTTTTTTTTTTTTGGTGTGCTTCATTGTATGCATTATACAATGCCATATATCAATGTATGATATAATGGAAAAACAAATTTGTCTCCTTTACCCAAACGGAAAAGTTCGTCTAGTGTCCTACAATTGCTCAACATTATTTTGCTTAAAAGGACTTCGAAATAAAAGGTTTCCGAACGTAATGAATCTAGAGATGTTATGATGGGTTAAATAACCCAACCCAATCCAACCTACAGAAAATTCATCTAAAAAAACCCAAGTCAATCAATATGCGGTTTTGGCCGGAAAACGAGATTTTGACGGAAAACTAGGTCTTGCGTTTTTGGCGGAAAATTTAGATTTTACGGTTTTGGCGGAAAAACGAGATTTTATTATTTTGGCGGGAAAACGAAATTTTGTGGTTTTGACGAAAAAACCAAAAATTGCATATGGCAGGTGACTTATTATAGTTGAGGTATTAAAATGCATGATTTAAATTGTTAAAGTTAAAATAGACATTTTTTCAAAATTTTAATATGTTGATTTGCAAAATAAATACTCACAGGTTACCCAGTACCCATTGGACAAGACCCAAATAAAATATATAATAATTAAACCCAAACCATTCTCAACCTATATTTTATTTTCTGGGTAAGAGTCCAATCCATACATTAGCCCTGGGCGTTCGGTTCGGTTTTTCGGTTATAAATATTTAGTAACCGTTCGGTTGATCATAAAATTCGGTTTGGTTTCGGTTCGGTTTTTTAGATTTTTGGTTTTTTCGCTTATAGAGATTTAGTAACTGTTCGGTTAATCATAAAATTTGGTTCGGTTTCGGTTCGCTTATTTCGGTTTCGGTTCCGGTTTTTCTTATATTTTTTGGATAATTTGGATAAAAAACCGGATAACTTCGGATAATATCGGATAATTTCGGATATTCGTTTTTTTTACTAATATTTGGTTAAATTTTAATTATTTAGTTATTTTAAATATAAATATAAATAATATTTTTAAGTATATGAATCGTATTTCGGATATTCGGTTATCCGTTCGGTTATCCATTCGGTTTCGGTTCGGTTCAGTTTCGGTTATTTCGGTTCGGTTATAGAGATTTAGTAACCGTTCGGTTAATCATAAAATTCGGTTCGGTTTCGGTTTCGGTTATTTCGGTTCGGTTTTGGTTCGGTTTTCGGTTTTCGATTAAAATGCCCAGCGCTACCATACATCTTGGACTTCAGTACTCAAGTGGGTTTAAACCGAGCTTAACATCCCTTAGTGAATCCAAGATGTCTTCTCTTCTCCTAGTTGTTCCAAGTTTTGTATAATGACAATGAACCAGGGTGGGAAAATAGGTTACAATAGCTTTTGAGGATCGCATAAGGCCACTATGGGAACAAAAAGAACAAAAAAATCTAGCTTAGAGCACACTAATGAGGGTGACTTGATACGAGTAGGACCAGTCAGTCCGATTTATCCCCAAAATCCCAATGACCTTCCATGTATTAATAATATTTTTGTTCGTAATCTACGACTCGCACTCTAATTACATAGTAACGCTATCATATTTGAATCGGACTATTGGAGTAATAACATTAAAATGGCACTAATAAACTACAAATCATTCTTTATCAGAAAAAAGAAAAAAAAAATCAAACAGCAAACGATTATGTATATTACATCATTTTAGTTGTAATAATTAAAACCTTTTTATTTAAAAAGATGTTGGGTTTCATCCACATCAATAAAAAGATTATGATAAAATTAACATTAATAACTCGATTAACTAACATAACTTTATATTATTATTTTATTAAAATTTAATAAATTCATACAAAAAATTAGTATTACAGAAAATGAAAAATTAAAGAAATATAATAAATATAAAACAAAAACAAAATATTTTAAATTTAATTTATATTTAAAATATTTAAAACAAAATTTAAATTTAAAATATTTTAAAATATATATTAATTAAACAAACATTTTAAATATGTATTAATTGAGTAGATTGATACATATCCTTATATAATACTGAATATTCATTTCAACTTCCAATGTGAAATTTTAGTCTCAAATAACTTCATCCATCATGTTTGCCTTCACACCCATCGATTGACTGTTCACTTGAGAGGAGTAGTACCCCTCTTGTGAATTCTCTATATGGATATCTGTAAAACAAGTAAGAGTTATTCCTAAAAATTATTAAAGTTTATGTTTTGTGAATAATTTTGTGTCCACATGCATGTAGCTAATTTTTTCCTCTTTTCTCTTGAGAATTAGATTTTCCTCTTTAAAACTTTGATTGCTTCAACCATTGGTGGTCAATGGTGTTTTCATGGTGTCTCACGAGTTGACTGAGTGTTGGTGATTTTTTTAAGAGTTGATTCACCATATTCTGTCACTCAGTAGTTTGTCTAGATTCTCCAGCCTTGCTTCTTGTGGACTTATATCAAAGTTAGAAGAAGTTGGGGCTTTTTTCTATTACTTTTCTTGTATAATCAATCACCATTATTAACTGTGTCAAGAAAAAGTTGGTATTTATTATCCACACTTCCGTAAAAGCTACTCAAAAAGAAAAAAAATTGAATGAAACCATTATAATAAGGATAATTTCACAAATATTCTTTAAATTTTTCCCAGATATCATATAAACTTTTAAGCTGAGCTTGTTTAAAACTCTCGAATTTTTTTTGTTAGCAAGTTATATTGCCATCTAGTGCAGAAACGATTGAAAAAAAATGGACTTATAACCATTTAAAGTAGTTATCGAACCTAGCTACAATGTCTTAAGCCAACAATCGGCTTTAACTAAAAAAAAACGGAAAAAGAACTTACACTTGAGATAAGTACTGGCGTTTATGTGTCTGGAATACAACAACACACGTGTTAGAATTATACATCCTCTTCAGCCTAGAATGAAAGGTACATTGCGATCAGACTCACGAGGCCAAACGCAATCTGATCTCATCCATCCAATTCTACGCTTTACATTGTCGTACACGATCAGGTGTCCACGCATCGATACATCTAGAAAAGAAAAAAAACGAAACATAACGATGATTCTTAGAAGCTCTAATTACCCTCTCACATATTCCCGACAGAGCTGTTCTTAGCTTAGCTCTTCTATGATATATAATATTGTATTCTAATACTTTTATTTTATGTCAAGATCGTTTATGCATGTCCGTCGGATGCTCTTTGAACTTTCAAACATTTAAGAATAAAAATCATAAACTTCTTAGCAGTTTCTTATTTTGCTTCACGGCGTATACATTTACAAGATACTATTGGTCTGGTGTGACTTACCATTTCAACCAATCACTTCTTCTGTAATGAAATTGAAAAATGTTTATAGGTGGACTCAGTCTATGGCTAACTTCTTAATTAGCTTATCTTTGCTATGACATCTTGATCTAATACTTTTGTTTTATGCCAAGATCGTTTATGCATGTCCGTCGCATGCTCTTTAAACATTCAAACATTTAATATATACTTCTAAAAGAAAACGAATGTTTCAAATTTTCAAAAGCTCATTGTCCACATATGACAAGATATTAAATATAATAAACAAAATTAACGCAAAGGCGACCGGTTCCACCGGTGACCTAACACCCTTTTTCTTCAGTCTCATGGGGACGCGTCTGTATATATTTATATATTCCACGTTCATTTCAGACACTAGAGATAAATTCGCCTCATTATCGAGTTTTTGACTTTGACCCGTTAAAACAAAACAAAAACAAAAAAAATAACGAAGGGTTTTTTTTTATTTCTGATCTTTTTTTTCCCGGCGAAGAAGATATGGACCAATCTACGCCGGCGCACAACTCCTCTTCTTCCCACAAGCGTCTAAGCGTGAGCTATCTCGTCTCGCTAATGGTTCTCTGCGCCAGGCACGCGAACCGCCTCTCCAAGAAGCTAACGTTAAAGCCGAAGAAGCGAGCTCATCACAAGGAGAACTCAGGCGGCCGATGGAATCTGACGAGCTCGCCGATGAGATCTCCCCGGCCGAAAGAGATGCTTATGGCTTTGAGCAACAAGGCGATGACGATGGTCGGCCGGAAAAACACAGGCTACGGCGGAGGTTTTAAGCCGGAGAAGAAGAAAACGGCGGCGATGGAGGAGGAGGAGCATGGCCTTTGGCAGAGAGAGATTTTGATGGGCGGCAAATGTGAGCCGTTGGATTTCTCGGGAGTTATTTATTACGACTGCAAAGGACGGCAGTTAAGAGAGATGCCTCCGAGGTCTCCACGTGGCACTCCGTTACCCACTTACCCGACCCGTTCTTAAGTCGGTTTCGCCGTTAAATCTGATGGGAACGGAACAAGTCTTTTGAAGCCAGCAGACAAACTATGTATGTGTATATTAACTATAAAGTATGCTATTGCTATGCCTTTTTATTCGAAGTTGTTTTGCTACAACATTTTAATTTGGAAAGGCCATTAAAATTTCAGGGTCCAAAGTCCAAACTCCAAACCATTATGCCAGGAATACTCTTTCTGATAAATCCCTTTAGGTTTACAGTCGAAGTGGTAGCTTTTTTATGTTTTCAAATCGCGCTCATGTGTTCAGATTTTTACGGTATATCCGAAAATTCTTATATCATATATGGTGATATCTTCTTATTGCAAGACTATATCTACAAGAAAATATCAGCATTGCGACGGCCAGATCTGTCGCAAACCCATTGCAACATGGGTATTGCGACAGAATTGCGACATAGTTCAATCCATCGCTATTCACGCGTTGCAAAGGCCTATCCGTCGCAACTACGTCACACGAATTGCGACGGAAACGAAAAAGTCGCAAATATGCGACGGAAACGAGATCCCAACATGGGTATTGCGAGAGAATTGCGACATAATTCAATCTGTCACTATACGCGCGTTGCAAAGACCTATCCGTCGCAACCACGTCACACGAACTGCGATGAAGTTGCAACGAGATTTGTAGTCGCTAATTACACTGTCGCAAAGCAGTGGCAATGTAGCGACGGTAGCGCAACGACATTTTTTTTTTGTGGGGCGTAAAATTGTTGATACGTTGCGACAACTTTGCGACAGTATATCAAGTTATTTGTCGCAGATCCGTCGCAAAAATAAAAAATAAAAAATAAAAAATATAATATTAAAAAATAAATGCTAACTGGAAAAAATTATTTAAAAAAATATAAATTGTCGCAGATCCGTCGCAAAAAAAAAATATATATAATATTAAAAAATAAAAAATAAATGCTAACTGGAAAAAATATAAACTAAATAATATTTTATAAATTTAAAATATATTTATAAATTTAAAATTTAATACAAAAGAGTGATGTTCAAAAAAAAAAAGACAAGAGTATTTATTATATAACTAAGGAGAAAGAGTAATGTTCGTTCCATCGTCGTTGGTTTCATTTCCGTCGACTTCGTTCCCGGTTTCATTTTCGTCGACTTCGTTCCCGCTCCCGGTGGATGTAGAAGACTGGGGCATCATATTCCCAAATATAGAAGCCGCACCTGAATCTTTCCCCACTATATACTGCAAAAGCTTCTGAATAACCTTAGCCTGGTTATCGATGCTTTGCTGCTGGCTTTGGATGATATCTTGGAGATGAGGATCTGTCCCTCTTTCGGGGAAAGAAAAAGAAGGAGAGCACTCTATATCTACCTGTAAAGAACCAACTCCAAAAATCCTTCTTTTTTTCCGAGGAGCGCACTGAAAAAAAAAGAAATAATAAATAAAATATATTAAAATAGAATTGAAATAAATATAAAAAATTAAAATACCTTCACGAAAATTTCATTCTTCTCGACCGGAGGAAGAACAGGAACAGAACCGACACTCCTGGGATCTTCGGAAGTCTGGGTGAGGTCATCCATCATCGAGGTGACATCGTTGTAGAGCTGCTCCGAAGTTTTGTCCACAAACGTACCGTCCGGATTGCGTTTGACTTCCTCGAGAATTTTAAGCAAATCCGGGACAGAATCACTGGTCCGCTCACACTGGAAAATTATAATCAACTATAATGATCTATATAATAAGAAAATTAAACCTTAAAAATTAAAAACTTACTTGCTTCCGTGCCCGAGCTTTGAAAGATGTCCGTCCGGAACGATGCGTAGAAGCCTTTTTACCGGTGGAACACCGGATAAACATGAAGATGAGGCTTTCACACTCTTTGATACAGATGAAGGCAACTCCCAATAAGCGACCAAACCATTCCAGACACCAGGATCAAGCCACTCGGGGATATTTTTCTTAGTCTTCCATTTTCCCTTCCACTGACATATCTGATTTCTCATTTGGGAGCCAAGCTTTTTCCTAAACTCCGCTTTCACCAATGTGCCAACAACATTATCCCAATGATAATGTTGCTGTAAGAAAACAATAAAACTGTGAATGAGACATTAAAAAATTAAATTAACAAAATAATACAGAAATAGTAAAATCTTACAGAGAAAGTCTTAAACCACCGGTCAATGGTAGTAATATTTAAAATTTTACAATAACTTTTATTTGTTCAAAAATTATAAGAAAATTTATAAATCTATCATAAAATTTAAAAATTTAACATACAACTAAAAAAAATTATATATTTCAAAAAATTCATGATAATTAGAAAATTTTCAAAAAGCATAAAATTTAAAGTTCCAATTTTTTTTTAAAAATCATAGAATTTTAAAAAACTTATAAATTTAATAAAAGTTCCAAATTTTTATAAAAAATCATAAAATTTCAAAAAAAAAGAATCATAGAATTTCAAAATTTATATAATTAACTTATATAAAGTTTCAAAATTTTTTACAAAATCATAGAATTTAAAAATATTTTAATAAATTTAATAAAGTTCAATTTTTTTAAAAAAAAATCCTACAATTTCAAAAAAAGAATCAAAGAATTTCAAAATTGCAATTTGCGACGGACCATTGCAAATCCGTTGCAACTTTGCAATAAGTTAGGTGCAACACACTTCCCACGTGTTCCACCTAAGTAGGGGTTGGTAAACTTGTCGCAGTCAGTCGCACATTCGTTGCAATGTTCCAACGGATTTGCGATGGATTAGCGAGGGAAGACAATTTGTCGCAAATTTATCGCAAAGTCGTCACAAAGGTTGCGATGGTTGACATTCGTCGAAATGTATTGCATATGTGCAACGGATTTGCGACGTATGACCGCCGCGTCGCATATTAGTCGAAAATGAGTCGCAAATTTGCGACGGCATTCCGTCGCAAATTTGCGACGTATTTGGGACGAAAACGAAATACGTCGCACACTCGTCACAAATCCGTCGCAAATTTGCGACGGCCTAATTCCATCGCAAATATCCGTCGCAAATGGCCTGTTTTCTTTAATAATACAGAAAATGATTCGGTAGACTTTGTGCTAGCCAACTTCCCATGATAGCATAGAGCCAGTAACGGAATAACAGCTTTACGTTTTATTTTGCTTATTTTAAAAATTGTAGGAAAAGAGCTCTATTTACTCGATTTAATGTTGCTTTTCATTTTAATATTGACTCGATCCGATTTATATTAATTTCATTTGACTTCGTTCAGTTTGACTCGGTTTTAGACTTTTAGTTGTTGAAAAGTTCCAAAACATAAAACATAGACTTATAGCTAGGCTGGTAGTTAAGTATTTAAATCCCAATATCAGCGTGACATGTTTACAAATGTTATATATAGTATGTCACTATATTATACATTCAATGTAAAACCTTATAGACTTAATCGATAACAAGTTATCTCCAATTAAAGCTATCGACCAAAAGAAAGAGGTTATTATAGCCATATCCAAAACCGAAAGAATAGTAGCGTTTTCATTTCTTTTTTTTTCACGAAAAAGTTATAGAAATTCTTCTTAAAACATGCATTCAAATTTACTATAGAAAAGATTGGAAGATAATGGAAGGGTTAAAAACCAATTAGATGATTGTTCATGAGAACTTTGAGTTAATCAAAATAATTCCGACCAAAACAATTCCCCCCCCAAAAAATTTTAAAGTAACATTTCAGACAAATACAAACTAAACAAATTTCAAAGCTTGAATTGATCTCATTATACATCATAGATTCATAGATGATCATACTAAAACAGAAAAAGTAAAATTAACACAACATAATAAGAAAACAGAAAATAGTAATTTCTACATAAAACCAAACCGTAGACCGGTAAAGCTTTTCATGCACCAGGTGCTGCATCTTTCAGCTTACCATGAAAGTACACACCAGCATAGTCTTTGACATGAGCCGCCGTGTCATAGATTCGACTCCGAGCATAATCCACTTGATCAGACCCGACTGGGTGCATGCCTTTATAATACTTGTACGTCCACCACACGATAGCCGCCGTGCCGAATAGGAATCCGGCGAGGGACAAGAATCCGGTAGCGAGGAGGAGCAGAGGGATCCAGATAGGGCTTGAGATGATGATGATTGGAAGGAAAGCTATGAATACGAGGACGGAAGCTGTGAAAGTGATTCCGGTGAGTAAGAGGAGGATTCCACCAGAGATGAAGAATGCGAGGAAGCCGAAGAGCTGGCCAGAGTAATTAGGAGATTGTGATTGTAGCTGACGGAGGAAAGATGCGATCGGATGGTTAATGTTGGTGCTGCGAGGGACGGTGGTTGAGCCGTAGTTTGGTCTAGGTTGGATGTGGCTAGGGTTTGTTCGGTCAGCCATATCGGAGAGGAGAGGAGAGAGAGGTGTAAGGTGCGAGATAGAAAGAGAGAGAGAGGGAGAGAGAGAGGGAGAGGGTGAAACAAATGGAGACATGTTCCGGATGTGAAGGCGCATGCATGCAAACACGTGGAGTTTTGGTCTTGTTTTTACTGACTTGTTCTGCGTCGACCATTTTCCATAGAAAGTTTTGTTGGTTAGTTTTTTTTTTCTTTTTCTTTCCTGGTCAATATTATTGGTTAAAGTAAATCTGATTTTTGTTGCTGAAAAAAAAATGTACTCTTTTTCTATCTATAAAAGTTAATATAAGTAAATAACTATTCGATATCCATGAATTGCGCTGCACATCATGATAGTATATATTTGATGGTCATAAAACAAAGACGAGTAATGCTATTTTGTATTTTTTTCTTTCCAACCAAGAACCATATTCTTTGGTCACATGAGTAAAGAAGAAAAAGCTAAAACCAAAACAAATGTTCACATTATATATATATATTATATAACCAACCACAAATCAAACTATAGTTTACATAAATTTACATATTTTCGGAAATTAATATACACGATCAGATGAACTAGGCGATTCCAGTTCGTACGGAAATGGCTGTATTCCCTGCAAATCAGGCTCTAATGTGAACCAGAGTGGACGTTTTGACTCGTCCATTTTTCTAAATGTGATTGATATTCTGTTGAAAACCCGAGTAAATTAACACACATAAATAAGAAGAAATGTTATCATTAATTACAAGAAACCAATAAAATTACCTTTTTGTGGGAACTTCAGGTACACAATGCTTAGCTACATTAGCTCCATTCCCGTTTAACACAAGCACTGATCTGAAACCAGTTAAAATAACTTTGTTTTAATACTGTTCCAAGTAAGTGACATAATAAAAAATATGCAAGCAAATACATATGCTTACCCAATTGGAAGCGGCAAGGAGAACGAACCACCCGAATAATCACCGTTTTCCTCAACTTTAAGGTTTGATCCGAAGAGGATACTGCATTCACTAAGGAACGAAACGGTGCAGAACGGACGGAGGAAGTCGTGATTATCGACATGAGGAGGTATGCAATCACCTTCATCATAAATGTTGACGACACAACAATCAGGTACACAAGTTGGAGGCAGAACACGCCATTTAACCAGCCTTCTAATGATCAACTTGAAAAGAGAAGGTAGTGGATCTACAGTTTCATGTCTAAGTATCCCTGCCGGGTTTCCAGCTTTGCTCTGTCGTCAAAATTAGAAGACAGCAAACTCTTTGGCAATTACTATAGAGTTGGTAAAAGACAGATCAAGAACGAGTTTTACTACTTACTGTTCGGTAGTTGAAACAACAGCCGAATTGAATAGCTGAACGTCCTTTGCCTCTAGGAGTAAATGCACGCTCTATACAAGATAAATCTTTGTTACGGTCTTTTGCATATCGAAGAAAAACAAGGAAAGCTTGAGTCTTAAGCTATACCTACTTACTTAGTTCTCCTTTTCGTGCCTTCTCTTGTAGTTCACACACCTTATCAACTATCTTTTGCTGTTCCGTTGCGTTGAAAACTCCAGTATGCAATTGGAGTCCCTCGAGTATGTTAACCATCTCACCGTTAACTCTCTCCATGCAAACAAAGTCTTTCTTTCTCTTCACATTCATCGCCTGGATAAGCTCTCTCTGCTCCCTAGAGAACTTATGCTTTGCATCAAAAGCGTCTTTATATGTATCATCATGATCCCCCTCCTCATTAAGCTCATCCTCTAATGTCATATCAGCAGCATCATCTAGTGAAACTTCTGTTATAATGTTAGCGCCATTGGAATTACGTAGGAAATGAACATGATAGACTGTGCCGTTTCAATCATAAACCATATTGTTAGTACTGGTTTCTTCTTATTCAATATTAACCACCTTTGAATCAATCTATCTATCCTCTATATTACGACGTAGTTATGTCATAAGCAACTCAAATCAAATGGTGAAGAATCTAAGTCTGGATACCAAACAAAACTACAAGCAGATGGCTTAATTCCACCAAAATTTTGTGGGTAAGAAGCAGATTCATTACAACATTTGACCTTCTATTGTTTCCATGCATCAAAATCCTATATACTCGAACATGGATCAGAAAACAATAGTGTCATTAGAGAATATTTATAAGAAAATCTCTGTCTGTTTACTCTAAAGAACCCCAAAATTACAAAGAAAAGTTTCCCGCCGAATTAACGGTTAAATACCTTTAGCTTGGTCTAGAGAGTGGATCCGATCGGAGGGAACGTAGATATTCTCGAATTTCGGCTGCCGGAGAAAAGAGTCTTTGGCCATTGATTTCGGTCGATCGGAATCGGACAATCAAAATATCGTGTAGACCAGATACAAATTTGAGTTTTGTTAAAAAGGGGTTTATGGTCAACGGATTGGAATCTTGACTTTTGATTTAGGTCGTCCAAGTCAGAATCATTCATTGTATGCGAATAAGCATACTCACAATTTCACTGGACGAATTGGGTTCTCTGACTTGTGAAAACTGGACCAAGTCATTCATCCAAATGAACAAGTTTCTAAAATTTAATTATTTTACATTATAATTTATTTATTATCACCCCAATGATAAAACAAAATTAATTATCACCACCGGACCCATAAACCTTTTCTTTTCTCTTTTGTCAACCACTTAATCTGAAGAAATTTTAACAAGTTAATACCTTGTCTTTTTGGTATTTACTATTTAATACCTGAATAATATAATTACAAAAAATTGATATTCGAAAACAATCGATAAACCAATTAATTGTTGAAAAATTGCAGTCTATATTTATATAATAATCAATATCGAAAAAATGTTGGTCAATGTTTTGATAAACAATAATCAAGTATGTATACTATATTTTACTAATATATTTAAAATCGTTGACTATTATAATATAAATTATATTTACTTTTCCAGATAGAACTATATATTTGTGGTTAAGAAAATAAGTAATTATATATTCTTTAGAAAAAAAAAAACTACTTGTAAATTTGTAATCCCAAAAAATTACATATAAAAATAAAGTCTAAACACTTTCTATTATTTTTATTAAATATATAAATTTATTTTCTATTTTTCATATTCTATTATTCTAACATATTATTCTAACATATTAATCTACTAATTCACCCTTAATTATTCTCTGCGCAGAAACCAGTTTGTGGCTAATCCATTGGTATCTAGTCGAATAAAACCCTAGCTAGATTGTCTTCTTCCAACGACCCTTTGGTATTCCAAAAACGCTCGACTCCATGGATGCACGTCGTGGCCCGCTCGCGGTTCCTAGAGTCCGCCGAGTAGGTTTCTTTACATCAATCGAGCCGTCGTCACCGGAGACGCAGCGACCGAATCGAACCCAATCCGGTCCTGCAGAGGCAATAGCGTCCTCGTCTCCTCTCTCCGATTCGCCCTCCGGGAATTTCATTTCTCCGGTCCAGATACCGCCGTCGCGTCACCATTCCGACAATCTGGCTTCTCGCGCCGCTCCCGTCCCCGTCCCTGGACCTGCCGCCTTCCGCCGCCAGTTGGCCCACGACCGGAGCCTCCACGTCGGAAGTTACAACCCTGTTGATTCTCTCCTCGGAACATCGCCGCCATCGAGTAACGGAGAGTTCTCTGAGGACTCGGCTTCTCTGTTTGGGTTCCAGAGGAGCGATTCGGCCAAGTTGTCGTCGAGCTTTCCTAATGGAGGCTTCGATTTGACTATGGCGGTTCGAGCTCCCCAGGTATCCGAATCCAAAACTGCTCAAGTGATGAAGAAGAAGACCGAAGTTTCTGGTATGTTTGCCTAACTAAATCAATTAAGTGGATAAATCCAGAGAATGAAAAGCCATGGACTTCACCAGTCTCCGTTTCCTTACTTACATGAAGACTATTGTGCAGGAACGAAAGAAGCTCTGACCACAAAACCTCACAAGGAAAAGGAAACGAAATCGCTGAAAGAGAAAACCAGTAAAGCAGAAAGGCGTGCCATTCAAGAGGCGCAACGGGCAGCAAAAGCTGCTGCAAAAGGTTCTTTCTTGTGTCAACACATATGCTTTGCTTCCCGTTTTCATTAAAACAGAAGTGTGAAACCACCTTCATGCTTTCTTTTCAGGTGAAGGAAGCAGACGTGCAGGTGATTCCGGTAGAGCCAAGGCTGCTAAACAGCCTCAGCCGAAGAAAGAGGGACTTCCCGTCACATCCTCTGTTTCTGAAAAGAAGGCTGTAGCAGTAGAGAAAGAGAGGAAGATGGATGTACCTCAGGCACAAATGCAGTATGACGATAAAAGCCGAGTCGAGAAAGCTAAGAGGCGTTCTGTGGTTGAACAGACCGAGAGCAAGAACAAAGTTGAATTATTTCTCCATCTTCCTCAGTACGAGCGCGGCAATCAGCTTCCCAATCTAAGTTCCAATATATTCACCCTCGATACCATACACCATGCGGTCTATAAGGTACGCCCACTTGTTTATATCTTTGACGTTAAGGCTTTTGAAATGTGATCTGAAAATGGTATTTTATTAATCTTAGGTGGGTTTGCAACATTTGGCTGGAGATATATCTGAGGACAATGCGCGATGTGTAGCCATGCTCCAAGCATTTCAAGAAGCTATAAAAGATTACACTACGCCTCCTATGAAAGACCTGACCATGGACTTGTCAGCCAAAATAAATGGTTATGTTTCATTCTTGATAGAGTGTCGTCCGCTCTCCATGAGCATGGGAAACGCAATCAGGTTTCTGAAGAACCTAATCAGAAAACTACCTGTAGACCTGTCAGAGTCGGAAGCAAAAGCTTCTCTCTGTTCTGACATTGGCCGGTTCATAGACGAGAAAATCTTCTATGCAGACAAGGTGATTGTGCAACACGCTGTGACAAAAATCAGAGATGGAGAAGTTCTTCTCACATATGGATACTCCTCTGTGGTTGAGATGATTCTCTTATACGCTCATGAGATTGGGAGAAAATTCCGTGTAGTGATTGTAGACTCACGCCCTAATCTTGAAGGGCAAAAGCTACTCCGTAGACTTGTGAGCCGTGGCCTCGACTGTACCTACACCCATATAAACGCCATTTCCTACATCATGCGTGATGCGACAAGGGTTTTCCTCGGGGCATCATCGATCTTCTCTAATGGAACCATGTACTCGAGAGTTGGTACCGCATGTGTTGCAATGGTTGCAAACGCGTTTAGCGTCCCTGTCATTGTGTGTTGTGAAGCTTACAAGTTCCATGAAAGAGTCCTACTTGATTCAATCTGCTCGAACGAACTTGGTAATGGTCCACTTGCCCTGCTTTATCTTCTTCTTCTTCTCAATTATTATTTTGCTCGAGTCAGTTCATTAACCAAGAATTTTTACAGGCGATCCTGATGCTATAGCCAATGTACCATTAAGAAGTAATAGAAAGCATTCAAAGACGATGGAAAGCAACAAAAACCTCCAGTTTCTGAATCTAATGTAAAGCCTTTCTAAGTGGTTTTGAAAATTCATCACAAATCTTTGTTTATCTCTTAATGTTTCTCATCTTTTTTTAATTCCAGGTACGATTCAACTCCTTCAGAATATATATCTATGATCGTAACGGATTATGGAATGGTATGTTTCACGATCTTAGTTTATGATATTCGAAAGCAACTTCAATTCATGTTCTGATACATTTCTGTGTTGGTATTATATAGATTCCTCCGACGAGCATACCAGTGATCGTTCGTGAATACAGGAGAGAACACTTGTTGCTGTAAAAGGTGGTGTGTCTAGAGATATTTAGCATACAGAAACAAATATAATTTATTGGGAGAGGAAAGCGAGTTTTTAACATAAATAAAAATATTCTTTATACCTCTAATTATGAGTTTTAAGTTTTGCATTGTCTCGTAGGAAATTTTTTACATATTCGTATCATCATCACTCGAACCAATTTTTGGGAAACTGCTCGTTTTTACGAAGAATGTGATTCGAAATGAGTTTTTTGTTTTTTTGGTATGGAGTAAAATTTGTTTGTTCCATTGACACGAGTAAAATTTTTGTATTTTTTCCATTTGTTTGGACTTTGGAACAAAATCGTAGACTATGAAACTACACCGTATCGGGCTTTAGATTTCCGTCGTCTTGTTCTCCATAGTATGGCATGAGGGCTTGGACATAATGTGTAGGGCACTTTAGGTGTCGGAGTCTCAGGAACCCTGTTTCAGACAAAGTTCCATGTTATCATTCAGTATTCTCTAAATATCAAACTTTCCAAAAACTGGTCTGTGTTTTGAAATTATTTACCAAATCACATAGTTTTAATTGATATTAAATACAATAATTGAATTGAGAACAAAAGAGGTTTGGAATCTTACTGTAATCCAGAAATTTCGATTTGGGAAAAGTCAAAATTAGTTAAACTATCTGACATTGTTGTCGTCGTCGTCGTCTGTGAGGTCCTGTGTCCCTTCACTTTTCCCGGCGGCGATTCTTCCGGCGAAGGTTGCTTTATAGCCATTACTTTGCAATCAAAATTTCTAGCTACATCAATCCCACTCACTGCCCATCTACACATGCGTTAAACAATAGCGACTGATTTACTAATTCATTAAACTTTGACCCGTAACTTTCGAATCGATCAAATAAGTACCTGTAAAGAAAGCTGTTCTGATGAAGACCCACGAGAAGCGTTGAAGCACCAGTCTCTTTCACGACTTCAGCGATCGTTCTTCCATCTTCGTCTCCTTCTCTCACGATTATCTCCGTATTTGTCTGTTAACCAACGAATGCGATGAAATCGAGTATTTGGAAGCAGGGGCGGAGGCACAATGGTGAGAGTGGGGTCAGCTGACCCCATCAATTTTTAATATCCAGCTATATGTTTTAAAGAATAATATATTGACCCCAATTTAGAACATTTTGACCCCAATTTAGAATACATTTTGACCCATACAAAATTAATTTAGATACATGGCACAAAAATCTAAGCTATAAACAAAATCTAAAATACTAGAGAATTGAAAATGTTTCACCTAGAATTGTATACATACATGTGGCTAATGTATGTAAAAATATAACCACCTAATATTAGTTAATATAACCACCTAGTATTAGACGATTAGTTATATTTTACAAAAAAACATAAATGAATTAATATTGATGTTATAAGTTAAAAAAAAAATCTGACCCCCCTAGGTAAAAGTTCTAGCTCCGCCACTGTTTGAAGAAAAAAACTCAAATTTCATCAAGAATCAAAAAGTTTGAGATCAAGACTGATATTGTTCACTCACGTTGAAGAAAGCCGCGTCGCAGATTTCGCGGAAAGAAAGGGCGAGATGGTATCCGTGGCGGCGGAGGAGACGCGCGGCCGTAGGTTTCTTCTTGCGAGGCGGAGGAGAGAATACGTGGAGGAGAACTATGACGTCACCGTGACGGAAGAGGTTGTGAAGTGCCCATTGCAGCGCCGTCCTCGCCGCTTCTTTATCCTCTACAACCACCACGATCCTCCGTACTTCTCCCATTACGTCTCTCTCTCTCTCTCTCTCTCTCTCTCCCTTCGTGTTTGGTCTGAAAGAAAGAGAATTGAATAGGGTGGGTTCGGTTTTGTGTCGCTATTCCTGTGACTCACTCTCTCTCCTCTGCGTCTCAATCTGTGTGTAGTGTATTGTATATATGATAAATTAATAATAAGCGTCTTTGTAATGAAAAATTGGAATTTATGTTTGTGGGAATAAATTAAAGTGGGTCAAATGTGTTTTTTTGAGTATGAAATCATGGACCGTGTTTTTGTTATTGGGGTAGAGTGAACGTGCTGCATTGTTACACTTTTGGGGGGAAGAACTTCATTCTACGAACTTCATTCTAGTCTTTTACCATTTGTATACACATTGACCATGGCTTACCAATCAAATAATCTTTAGAAACCAGTAATCATGCTCGGTCATTTCACAATTAAGAAAATACAAAATTTACCATTACATTTTTGTTAGGAATATATCATTTCTCTAACGTAGATTGCACGATCACATATTTTATATGATTGTTTTTTTTTTGCTGAAATGTTTCGTAGTAACACTGGATTTTGGGTTCAAAAATCTAAGTTGACAGAAAGAAAAAAACTACATACCAAAATGTCTATATTATGACAATGCGTTACGACCCGACAACGTGTCAAGTGAGAGATCTAAATACATGAAAAAGGGATCTATAAAGAGCCCACAAGTCCGAGTCAGCAGCTGATAAAAGCATAAGTTATATGACTTCCATCACATGTATTTGACACGACATGTAATAAATACAAATCTCACGCGCCCTTCCCACAGTCTTTACATTTTTCCCTTTAAGGTATGAGTACGTCTCTCTGCAAGCGCGTGTCTAACTATAGATGCTGTGAACTAATATAAAAAAGTAAGCAAACACCTTAAAAACTTTAAGAACCACAAATGTGTTTAACTCGAGCCATGAATCCGAAGCCGGTCCACCTGATTTTTCATGAATTATTAATGTTTTTAGATAGCTTTTTTCCTATAAAAAAGTATTTAAAGAAAAAAAATGAAGATAGTGGGACATGACGGAAGGCAATGGTTGTATCTCAGGGACATCCTTGTGCTTGTCTTTTTCCATCATAATTCAGGAAAAATCCGCACACTTGAGTTTCATACTTGTGTAACTTGAAAAACTAAAAGCTATATGTTATCTTCTGGAAAAACAAATAACAATATTCTTAGGCATATCTAATATTAAAAAGAAAGGAAAAGGATTTAATAACTTGTATCTATTGAAACTTGAAAGGATACCTCAGTCAACTATGTTAGTTAGATTAAAGAACCCTAGTCAGGTTCGGTTTTATGGAACCAAAACCATATCTATCAAACCGAACAAAAATGTGATCCAAAAATGTTTCCTTTTGATGTTATGTAACTGAGATTTCTAAGGGAGCTAGTTGAACCCAAAATTGATACTAGACCAACAGGACAAAGATACGAATGAAGTTTAGTTATGACTTATGAGTGCACCTACTTACTCGAACTTTGTCCTATGGTTATTGAAGCTCTTAATGTCTAGTTTAAGAAAAATTCCGATACAAACTCATGTGTATACATATGATTTAAGCTTTAGCAATATCAAATGGCTCAAACAACATAACCATTGAGGAATCAACAAATAACTCAGAACACATGAATGTTACAGTTTTTCAAATTTTAAATTTCCGGATACGAAGAGGGCTCAAGTTTTTTTCAGGAACAAAATCGTCTGTCTCAGCTTGAAGATCCTCTGTTCAGTTTTGTTCTTTTTGGGGATGGCGACTTAAATAGGTTCCGAACAGATGTTAACGGATCATCTACCTGACAACATCACATAAAGAAACATCAAAGACATATATCAGAGGTTGATCTTTTATGAACTGTGGTTCTTGTTCTTTACAATTTGATAATTTATCTCAAGCTCAGAACGAATCCAAAAAGAGATCAAATCAACGATAAGTCATGCATTATGAATTGTAACAAGGACAAGTACATAAGTTGCACTTTTAACCGATAAGAGTTTAAATAGCTTTAGACTTGTGTTGTGGGTTATTATTCGTTTGTTGCTACGAAAGGGGTTTATGTGATCTCATGTTGAGAAAACATGGGAATGGTCAGAGGTGAGTTATATCTACAGTCTGTGGTTAGCTTCCTATCCTAACACTAAGAATGTGTTACCTTGAAAACGGAAGTGGGTGATGGTGGAGTCTGACAAGATCCTTTATGGCGTTGTAATGCAGATAGAGTCTGTCTCCATCCAGGGCCTCTTCTACCCTTTGACCAGATCCAAGGACAAAAATGCCTATGTTGCTTGATTGGATCAAACTCCATCTGTTTGTTTGATTTACCTGTATCTTCACAGAGAAAGATGTGTCTAAGCACAGTGCTACATCATTCTACTAATGAGAGGTTTCAAACAATTAGCTATGCGCATAGTTTATTAGTTTCGATATCAATTAGCGATTGTAAAAATCTAAGAAATTTGTATCCGCAATTTACCTGGAGTTGAATCCTTAGGTTTGTTGTTTTCCGGAGGATTTGGTCTTACTACCATCAGTTGTTTGTCTTTGGTTTGTAGTGTACTATTAGTGTCTAAATCAGCCTTCTCCCCTGCATCATCCATGTCCTGATCGCTAATTTCTGTAACACCACCATTTTTCTCTGGTGTTTTACACAGTTGATCCTGAATAGAACTGTCAGCCCCATGATCACGATCTCTAGAGTAAGAAGCAAACCTCGACCTCAAGTTCCTGCCGATAATAGGCAGCGATATAGTTGCTTTGAAGTTTTGCTTTGTTGCTGGGGGTCCCCCTGCTATGGTAAACTTTAAGCTTGAAGTTTGTTTTTGAAGGGCACCAGCCCTGGAGTTTTCCTCAGTGGTAACCTCGGTATCACCAGTGACTCTACACAATTCTAATGGTCTCGGAACAGTTGAGAAAACCCAGAGTCCAACACAGGCTCCACAGAGCTTACAGTCCAGTACAACAGAACTGGGATCAGAGTTTACTGTGTCTGGCAGTGTTGGATTTTCACTATTCCCTGACATTCCATTTGGACTCGAAGTTGAATCGGAGGAACTTAGAAGCTCGCGGGTAGCAGTTTCTGGAAGTAAATCAATAGTATCTGTACCCTTAGCAGCGTCACCCGATTTATCTTTGCAGTCCACAATATAAGGAAGCGCCCGCGGTTCCCATCCACATAAACTGATAATTTTTTGTGCCTGCAAAGATCAATCATCAGTACTATTATTGGCTATGACTCAGAAATATACCAAATGCCTCGCAGAAAGGATGCAATAGTCAATAGGTGACCATTAATTAACTGTAAGTCTCTAAGCTAACTATATAATATGAACGAAATCAAAATGAACCGAAGGGAAACTATATCGATAGAGGCACAATAGACCGAGGACCATCCTATTCTACCAAAATCATAGAAGTACCCTTGTAAGCAAAACACGGACATGGATATGCTATGCCAAAGGCCGAAACAATTATAAGATTGCAAACGTGTTTTACGTTAGCTAAGTGTAATTGAGATTCCTTGAGCGCAACTCAAACCTGGTAGAAAAGTTGAGCTGGACTCGCTCCAACGTGATTGATAAGGGATTCTGTTTGAGAACATTCGGCTGTCGTGTCGCCACATGCAGGTGCAATAGGTCGTTTGAGAAATTCCTCTAGATCGGAGCTCCGCATGTAGTCAATGGCTGACGGTGAAATAACAGGCAGAGCTAAAAGCTGAAGTAAAGCTTCTGACCGTTCTTCATGTCGCTCGACTAAATCCTGCGGTATCATTGAAGGAAACTCAGAAAGCGTTTCTTCGCATGAATTCTCAATCCACGGACAAAGTAATTTGTGCCCATTATCCAACTTAAGCTGAAGACCGATGCCGCTTTCTCCACTGTAAGAAATCAACAGAGAAGATACTCTAATGTCAGTGAGGACAACGATACAAAACCGTTAAATAGAGATGATCTTACAAAAAAAACAAGTTAAACAATACCTTGTTGCTTTGACCAAGAAGACGGGGCTGCAAAGTAAAGATGAGCTCCACAAGATTCGCAAGATATAGTATCTGTGTCATCATTCACCCACCCTCTCCTCGCGCAATTTAAAGCACTAATAACCTACCACCACACACACACACACACAAAACAACAACAACAAGAACAGAAAAAACAATCAGCTACGAATTTCATAGCAACATGTGGATTAAAGGTCACAAGAAGCAGACCTGAGGTTTGGCAAACCAAGTCATGGACTTGAAAGTAGCAAGCCTCCTCATAAGGTCTCCCCTATCCCACGGCCTGCAAAGACCAGACGGTGATGTCCCGGCGGCCGGAACTTTCAAAAACCTATCAACGGCAGCTAATCCAGTCTTTGGCTCAACAAGTGCTAAAGCAGATGAAGGATTTTGACGCTTCTTGCCTCTTGATTGTTGCTCTACAGGTGAGCTACAGAAACAAACAAAAAAGATATTCTATTAAGTAAACCATTGTTCCTGGTGCTAATGCAATCTCATAAACCTAAAAGACATTTCACAGGCTCTGATGCAACAAATCAAACTGAAGTGCAATGTGACTTGAAAAGAAAAGATTTACAGCTTCCATTAAGCAATAGAAATAGAAAACAGATTTAACGACTGTAAAGAGTCTGGATCGATCCAAGGCTGACCTAGTGGAGGAAGAAGAAGGAAGCTGAGATTTCGATGGGGTAAAGAGCTTCTCCATGATCTGGTGGAATCTCTTCTCCGAGTCTTGTGCCATAATTTAGCTTCTTTCTTGCTCTTCGTCTAATTTCTTCCCCCTGTGCGATCCTATAAACCCTAATCCTCACAGCTTCGCCTCCATCTTCTTCGTCGCCGCGACTCAGGTGAAACGAGTGGACTTAGACTGGCGGTGAGACGGAACAACACCAAAACGACGGGACCTCGTGTCGTTTTTTATCCCTCTTCAGATTCGACAAAATCCAAAAAACTTGTGAGATATTTTTATCTAATTTTACGAACATGTCCCCTTGATTTTTACTTAGTCCAAGTATCACCAATAACTTTTACAATATTTTGAAAAATCCAAAAAATACAAAAGATCATCGACCAATAACGCAAAGTCCTCATATATTCCTCATTCGGTTGTGCCATACATGCATGCAATCACCAATAGGTACAGTGTGCTAAGAGCCTATTCAATCTTGTATCACATGACTTGTAAGGTCTTTTCTCTCTTCTTTGCTCTTTGTTTTCTCTTTTTGGTTTCTATTTCTGTAAGTATAATGGCAAAACTAAACCACCTATGGTTCTAAAACCCTCTCGCATAACCTCTTAGTTAATGGTTTCGTGGCTAATCTATGTTATAGAATAAAGATCGATTGTTTGCACTATATGACAATGATGTCAATGTAAATCAAGAAAATAGCAATAAGCACTACAACAAATGCTGGCAATGATAGCATATTAGCATACACGGTTTTCATAAGTGCTATTAGTAAGGATATGCCGCGCTAGTGTATCTTATTATAGCGTTTTATTAACGCTAATCCATTGAAAAGAAAAAAAAAGAGTTTTGGAGCCAAAATTATCTTTTCGGCGCCATACACTTAGGGAAAATTAGACAAGTCTTCTAGCTTCTTAGTTTTGTCCGTACAAGGAGAAAAGAGTAAAAAAAAAAAAAACCTAAGCGTGGCTGAGTATCACCCACTGCGAATCCCGTTGCCGCTCTCAATCTCTGCCTTCGTCGGCGTCGGATTCCGACCTAGGGCTAAATTTGTGGTACATATACTTCGTCTGCCTCAATTTCTGTCTGAGATTTGTCAATTTCGAACAAAGTTTTGTCTATTGCGAACTAAGTCTCACTATCTGTTCTTTTTGTCTTTGAGTTACATCTTTTTTAGTCTCAATCGACAAGAGGACGGACCACGACAAAGGTAACCCCAATTTCTCGATTTTGACATGCTTCGGTTTGTATCATTGACATGCTTCGGTTTGTATTAGAACATCGCTGATGGTCTATTGATTCGTAAGTATAAGTTTTTGTAATCTCAGATCATTGCTTGTACCGAGTTTTAGTAGCTTATTTTTACAGATATACTGTGATTGTTTAATTGATCAATTTTAGATACTCTTCGTCTAACTAGAAAGATATCTTGTAGTAGCTTCTACAAATCTGATCTGGTGTCTAATTTGTTTACTCTCTATGTAACTATCAATTTGCTATATAGCTTTGAAATACATATGAGTTTAAAATATCAATATGTACTTAGTAGCTGCTATAGAGGTTAATCTGATTAGAGACTTAAACTTACTCATGTTGCCTAACTGATCAATGTTAAATCTTCTTTGTTTTTGGCTGGAACAAATAGCTCGTGGGTATTTGTAAGTTACAGTTTTTGGTTAATTTGTCCCATTAGTTTCAATTTGTACGTATAGCTAAGTTTGGTTTGTTGTGATGATTAAGAGTGTGCTAGATAGACATATACATTATCAAATTCTTATTAGATAAAATTTGCTTCAGTCAACTCGTAATAGAATATTGGAGATCTTTGTTTGCAAGTTTAGCTGATAGGAATATTGGAGATCTTTCTGTTTGCAAAGGAAATTCAAATCACAATAACCAATCCGTACCTCCAACAGGTTTGTCCCATCTATCTTATTTTACTATATTATTTTCTCTAAGTCCTAAATGTGTTTGAAAAGAATTTGTGCGTTTATGTCTGTGTAAGTGTGATTTGTTTTGATGTTTATATTATCAATTTCGTGTAGCTTTGATATAGATTGTGTGTAGCTTTGTTGTTCAACACATTGAATTACATTATAATTGAGATTGCAATATCAAAACTGTGCTGGCTTTAATTTTCTGTCCATGTATTCATTTTTATTATTTTGATTTGTTTCTTTGATTTATATATCTGAGTTAGAAATTATCATGTTGGACAAAACATGGGTGCATATGTCCAGGTATGACATTAAAAATACATAAATACACTTTCAAGTAATGTGTATAGACTTTAAGTTGTTTTTCCCCCATTTTTTCTTCTTTTATTTGAATGCACCAAAGAGCTGATCCAGCGTACGCAAGAGGTGCGTGGAATTTTGTTAATGCGGTGGCTGCTACCATGAAAGGCAATGATATGATCATATGCCCATGCTGTGACTGTCGTAATATGGATTGACAGTTGGGTAGTGATGTATTTGAGCATTTGATAATAAGGGGAATGGATGAGGCTTACAAGATGAGTTTGGATTGGTATCATCACGAAGTGGTGAACTCAGGGGTTGAGTGTGCAAGCAAAACAGCTATGTGGAATGATGAGATTGTTGAGTTATATCAAGCTGCGGAATGTTTAGATGAAGAATTGGTTAGGGCAAATGATCTAAATGAGGCTGCTGAGGGTGAGGACAAGGAAGAAGATGAGTTCCTTGCAAAACTAGCAGATGCAGAACACCTTTGTATCTGAACTGTGCAAAACATAGCAAGCTATCTGCTATTATGACACTATTTCGGATCAAGACAGAAAGTGGCTGGTCCGACAGAAGCTTTGATCTACTGCTTGAGACATTGCCAGAGATGTTACCCGAAGATAATGTACTTCACACACCACTCTATGATGTGAAAAAATTTCTGAAGTCTTTTGATATGGGATATCAAAAGATTCATGTGTGTCCTAATGACTGCTGTTTATTCAGAAATAAGTACAAGAAGCTTGACAACTGTCCTAAATGCAAGGCTTCAAGATGGAAGATTAACATGCAAACCGGTGAAGTAAAGCAAGGTGTTTCGCAGAAAGTGTTAAGATATTTTCCGATTATCCCACGTCTGAAGAGAATGTTCAGGTCTGTGGAAATGGCAACTGACTTAAGGTGGCATTTTAGTAACAAGAGTACCAATGGGAAAAGTCGTCACCCTGTAGATTCTGTTACTTGGGATCAGATAAATTACAAATACCCGTCATTTGCTGCTGAACCTAGAAACATAAGGCTTGGTCTTTCCACAGAGGATTTTAATCCGTTCAACATGATAAGTACCAAGTACAGTTGTTGGCCGGTTCTGTTAGTTAACTACAACATGCCGCCACATCTATGTATGAAGAAGGAAAATATCATGCTTACCTTGCTGATTCCTGGCCCGCAGCAACCAGGTAATAGTATAGATGTCTACTTAGAACCTCTTATTGAAGATCTTAACCATTTGTGGAACCACGGAGAGTTAACCTATGACGCATTTAGTAAAACCACATTCACTCTTAAGGCAATGCTGATTTGGACTATAATTGATTTTCCGGCTTATGGAAGTCTTGCTGGCTGTAAAGTTAAGGGTAAAATGGGCTGCCCTTTGTGTGGAAAAAACACAGATAGTTTATGGTTGAGCAATAGTAGAAAGCATGTGTATATGTGTCATAGGAAGGGTTTATCACCAGCACATATTTATCGAGGGAAAAATGCTTGGTTTGATGGTAAAGTTGAGTATGGCAGGAACAAATGTATGCTAATAGATTGGGCTAGAAATGTAGAAGTTGTTGGTGAAGGCCGCATTCAGTCTTCGGATCCAAAAGCATTAGTTAATGGACTACTGCTTGGACCAAATGCAATTAAGGTGTATGTGGATGAGGTTGTCTTACCTGATGCATTTTTGTTTAGGCCAACAACAGAAATGAGAAGAATTGAGGATGCTTTGAGGCGTTTTATAGCATGGCCTGCGAATAGAGTTTCGTTTCATTCAACTTCAAATGAAAGTGGTGGTTCAAAATCTGTTACTGAGAGACCTCCACCTCCTACAATTTCAAAATCTCTTTCAAAGAAAGATAAACAACCGCCACAATCCCATGTAACTCAATCTCCTGCGAAGAAAGCTAAAGTACCTTCACAATCTCCTGTACGGAAATCTCCGGTAATTTCTTGTACTTTTTTTTACTTTGTCTTTTACATATCTTAAACAAATTTACAGTCTCTGGTAATCTTCTCTGATCTCCGTTTTTAATGTAGCGTACCAAGTGCAAGGATAATCCCACCTTCAAAGAAAATCAGAAGATTAAGTTAATTGACTGTACTGGTAAAAACTGTGTGGTTGTTGAAGGACGTTGGTGGTCAAACAATCCCGACCAGGTAGTTCACTTTGTACCTTTGGGACCCAACGCTGTTCGAGTTTGGGTAGATGCTGTTGAGATCAAGGATGCAGCATTGTGGAGGAAGTCTTCAGAAATGGAGTGTATGGAAGATGCACATGGTTCTAATATAGCATGGCCAGCTGACAAAATTGTCAGCTGTTGAGTAGTCAAACTTGGGTAAGAGTTTTCATTAGTCTAGTGTGATGCTTGTATTTTTGTTTCGTATGCATCAGTGAGTAATTTAGTCTTATGATTATTGCAGGAGATGAAGAAACAATGGTCCGGGGATGAAGAAGTGTTTGGTCCGAGTTAGCTAGTTTTATTTAGGGTAAGACTAGGCTGATCCAATATTGTTACGCTAGTTTAAGTTATGGAACAGTATAATATGCGGCTATTGTAGGAGTAATTTGTTTTAAATTACTCATGAAATGATGTTTTGTAAGGCTAAGAGCTCTTTTTTTTGTCAAACGGCAAAGAGCTCTAAACTTGGATGAATGATGGTTATGTATGACTATGGATGATTAATGACGATGGAAAACATTTTATCAGTTACCAGTTATGTTTGAATTATCTTTATTTGATTGTTGATAGCATAATGAAAACATAAATATAACAGATTCAAATTGGTGAAATCATGCACCATTTACAATTAAAGAAATAATAAACTAAAGCACGAATAAAATGCTGTAAAACAATACACCATTGCTTTAACAAAAAGCTGTAAATAAAATACATATAGCTGAGACACAAAGCTACGATATAATATAATATGGCAAAACAATTAAGCTATCATATAATATAATACAGCGAAATATCAGTGTTATTATTCAGGAATTTACGAGACATGGATAACGCTATTATATATCAAAATTTAATAGCATACAAAACAACGCTATCAAATAGGGGTGATCTATTATAGCACACACGTAACGCTATTATACCCTTACAATAGCGTTTTCTAGGTGCTGTGAATGACCATTTTTCTTGTAGTGAATGTGACATATATAAATATACTTTTTGGTGATGAATTTATTGTTCATTTTTGGATCGTAGAGACACAAGAGGCACAAAACTTGGCTCAATGCCGGCGGTAGAACTGCCACGGAACGTAGGCCAGCCAACAGAGAAGATTGGTTAAACACGATCAGAAGAGGAGAGATGAGAGAGCAAGGAGATCAATTTGGAATAAACCAACGGACTATATATTACGAAATAATTTATTAAAAATATACGAAAAATATGGTCTCAATATTAATATGTTACATCCTAGTTCAAACATTGTTAAAACGACAGCGGTGGAACATATAAATCAATTAAAAAAGACAAAATAAAAAGAATTGCAAGATGTGAATAGCACGAATGAAAGCTTGCCCGTTGACACCATAACAAAAATCAACCAAAATATTATTCTTAAAACAATGTTTTATTTATTTTTAATACAAGAGAACCGAGATACATTCATCTATTTCTACTCAGATAGATGGTCAATATCACGTTCATCCAACGGCTAATAACAGATACACGTGGTAAGTCAATATTGGTTCAGCTACTGCACAAAAGTCTCAAGGTACAACGTGAGAAGCTCTAACAAAAACGTGAAAGCCACAACTATTATCAAACAACACAAAACACACACGAACACAAATAAAGACAAAGATAATGATTGCTCAGACAAATTTGTACCTATTTGATTCTCTCTCGTTCCTCTCTCTCTCACCAAACTCAGAGACACAATCTCTCTCTCAATATATATACTAACTCACATCACAGTTCTGAACAAAAGAACATTTCTTGGGAGAGATCAGAGAAGGTAACTTATAACTGATATTGATCGAGAGAAATGAGTAAGTTTGGTGTGTCTTTGTTCGGCGTAAGCCTATTACTGACCGTTCTTCTCGCGGCAGCCACTGCCGCAGCCGAGTATTATAATTACGGAAGTGCCCTTGACAAGACATTCTTGTTCTTTGAGGCTCAACGGTCAGGGAAGTTGCCGGCTGCTCAACGCGTCAAATGGCGTAGCCATTCTGGCCTCAAAGATGGTCATGCTCAAGGCGTAAGTCCATATAACATACACATAATGCTCATATGATGTATTCGGATTTATACATATTAATAGGTATCCAAAATTGATAATCTCCATGAGATGTAGAACATTGATTGCACTTGTATTGTTGATGTGTTACTCATGCTAATACCAGTAGAAAAACCTCGGTTCATGTAATGATATTGAGGTTGGTGTATATATGAATGAACAGGTGAGCTTGGAAGGAGGATACTATGATGCAGGAGACCATGTGAAATTCGGTTTACCAATGGCTTTCGCAGTAACGATGCTATCGTGGGCCGCGGTTGATAACCGGAAAGAGCTATCCGGTTCGAACCAGATGCAACAGACATTGTGGTCAATCAGATGGGGTACTGATTACTTCATCAAGGCTCATCCTCAGCCTAATGTTCTTTGGGGTCAAGTTGGAGATGGAGAGTCGGACCATTACTGTTGGGAGCGAGCCGAGGACATGACCACTTCAAGAACAGCTTATAAGCTTGACCAGTACCATCCTGGCTCAGACTTAGCCGGTGAAACCGCTGCTGCTTTAGCAGCTGCTTCTTTGGCTTTCAAGCCATATAACTCCTCTTACTCTGCTATCCTCTTAACTCATGCCAAAGAGGTAAGACAATGATTTTTGGTTTAATTTGATTCGGTCACACAAATTTTGATTTTGGTCCAAGTTCCGGTTCGGTTTTGACTATGAATCCGGTTCATCTTATATATTCATCCCTGGTCTTGTGTTATGAATCAGTTTCGGTTTAGATTCTGAACATTAGAAACTTTGCTGTTGTGTTTTTCAGCTCTTCTCATTTGCTGACAAGTACAGAGGACTCTACACTGATTCAATCCCAAATGCAAAACCTTTCTACATGTCATCTGGTTACTCGGTATAACCTCTTTGATCTGAGCTCTCTCAAGAAATCTCTCCTTCCACTGAATGTTGTTTCAATGCAGTAAATGAATGTCTCTATTGTGTAAAAACTTTGAAGGATGAGCTTCTTTGGGCTGCGGCTTGGTTACACCGTGCTACGGGGGACCAGTATTACTTGAAATACGCTATAGACAATGCCGGTTACATGGGCGGAACTGGTTGGGGAATGAAAGAGTTCTCTTGGGATAACAAATACGCCGGTGTTCAAGTCCTTCTCACCAAGGTTATCAAATCAAACCGGTTTCTTAAAAAAAAAGAATGCTCTTTTTGCAGTTTCAAGAATACTAATCTTGATTCTTGTTTGATTTGTGTGTGTGTGTGTATAGATCTTGTTAGAAGGTAAAGGCGGTGCGTATACTTCGACACTGAAGCAGTACCAGATGAAAGCTGATTACTTCACTTGTGCTTGTCTCAAGAAGAATGGTGGCTACAACATTCAAACAACTCCTGGTATGTTAATTAGTGAAACTTAAATCTAACTACTAAAATGTCGGTGAGTAATGAAAGTTTCTGATTCTGTTTGATGGTGAAAAATTTCAGGTGGTTTGATGTATGTTCGAGAGTGGAACAATCTGCAATATGCATCTGCGGCTGCGTTTCTTCTTGCGGTTTATTCTGATTATCTCTCTGCAGCAAACACTAAACTCAACTGTCCTGATGGTTGGGTTCCACCTCAAGCACTTCTAGACTTTGCTAAATCTCAGGTAAACTAAATCTTTCAGGAACACAAGACCATTGTTCTTGTTGTCTTAAAATGCAGTACTGAGATTTTACCTCTTGCAGGCTGATTACATTCTTGGAAAGAATCGTCAAGGAATGAGTTACTTAGTTGGATATGGACCAAAATATCCAATCCGAGTTCACCATAGAGGCGCTTCAATCCCTTCAATCTATGTTCAACGCTCTTCCGTGAGCTGTGTTCAAGGATTTGATTCTTGGTATAGAAGGGCTCAAGCTGATCCGAATGTTATCTATGGTGCTCTTGTTGGTGGACCAGACCAGAATGATAACTATTCCGATGACCGGACAAACTACGAGCAATCAGAACCAACTTTGTCTGGAACAGCTCCACTTGTTGGTCTATTCGCTAAACTGTCAGGAAAATTAGGTAACTGGACGATAAAAAACAGTGTGCTCAAGTGACTCTTGTTCCATGAATCATCAAGTAATGTAACGGAGTTTTGTAGGGTCTTATGGAGGAGGAGGATCTTCTAAACCCTACCAAACAACAAAACCACCAGGTTGATCTTTGTACTTGCTCTACTTACAACTTCTCCCCTCTTCGGACAGTGTCTGACTCTCATTCTCTTTGAAACTCTCACAGCTTCGTCTTACAAAGCAACACCAACAACATACACTCCAAAGCAAGCAGGTGCACCAATCGAGTTTCTTCATTCTATAACTGCCAATTGGATGGCTGGGAACACGAGGTACTACAGACACAAAGTGATCATCAAGAACAATTCTCAGAAACAGATATCAGGTCTCAAACTTAAGATTGAAGATCTCTCAGGACCTATATGGGGTCTAGACCCGACAGGGCAAAAGAATACTTACCAGCTTCCTCAGTGGCAAAAGACTTTGAGAGCAGGACAAGCTTATGATTTTGTCTATGTACAAGGTGGTCCTCAAGCTAAAGTCTCGGTCTTAAGTTACTACTAATCCTCTTGATTAGCGAATCCATTTTATTTTTGTTTACGCATGAGTGGCAAGATTTGAAAGTAGCCAACCAAGTTGAGACTAAGTCTGAGAAATGTAAATTGTGTCCATTGGGAATATTGCTTTTTTGCCTAACAAATTTAACCGATTCGTATAGGGCTTGTAGGTAATAAAAACGAAGGAAGACAATGATATAACAACAAAAAGTACTCAAAATTGAGCTTGATTTAACATTCAGACAAAAATTTAAGAGTTCAGACGAAAGCGCAACTAGAACAAAAAAAAAACTGAAAATAATAAAATGCGAAGTATCATAAGTTAACACTTTAGAACATAAGAAGAGCAGCTTCTTCTACATAAGCTTCTACTCGTCGTCGTTAAAGGTTTTCTTCGTACCTGCCAAAATAAACAAAAACATTAGTGAGAAAGCTCGGTAATTTCGTAAGTCAGAACCAAGAGATCAATAACGAATTTATGTAAGTACCTGTGTGAGTGAAACTAGGTCTTCCACGACCACCGTCTCTTCCTCCTCTGCCACTGCCACCGAAACGACCGCGGCCACCACCGTCTCTTCCTCCTCTGCCACTGCCACCGAAACGACCGCGGCCACCGTCTCTTCCTCTCCTTCCACCGCTGAATCCTCCGTTCCTTCCACCGCTGAATCCTCCGCTGTTGTCCCTCGGTCTAGCCTCGTCAACAACAATATTCCATCCTCCCATGTCACTACCATTAAGTGCAAACGCCTTCTCTGTGCCGTCTTTAAAATCAAGGTAAGCAATTCTGTAAAAGAGAAAACAATTAGTTAGCATCTGAGAAAATTCACAAACGGGTAGTAGAGTAAGTCACACACCCTTTGGAAGCTCCGGTTTCACGGTCAATGGGAACAGAAACCCTCGTGATCTCTCCACATGAAGCAAAGTGTTCACTCAATGCGTGCTTGATATCATCCTCAGGAAGAGAGGAGTCAAATCCCTTCACGAATACTGATTGGCCTCCGCCACCTCCGCTTTTGAAGTTACCACCAGCACTGCAATAATTTGCCAAAGAGAAGACTATCAACACAAGAACATCATACACAAACAAGTCTCCACGAAATGAAAAAACAAAAATCAATTTACCCGCTTTGGGGAGTGTATGCGGGTCTCTCTCCCCTCTCTTGAGCAATATCAAGACGAATATCACGACCGAGCAAAGGTGTACCGTGAAGTTCCAGTGCCTAAGTTCAAAAGATTTAATCAGCAATCGTACTTTCAAATGACTAGTACTATATCTTTCATCATAAGCAAAAACAACTGTTTCATCACCTTCTGTGCTTCTTCAGAAGATGCAAACTCAACATGGCCAAAACCTCTGAAACTGCCGTCGTCTTTTGACATAGCAAATCTAACATCAACAACTTCGCCAACTTCTTTGAAGAAATTCTCACTGTATATGGAAGAAAAAATATAGTAAGGTCATGAAAAATGAACAGCTTGCCCTCAGAAAGAGACAGAATAGAGCTACTTACACATCTGATCTTTCAACTTGGAATGGGAGATTGGCAACAAAGAGTGTCTTTGATCCTCCTGTAGCGGGAGTCGATGGTGTCTTAGGCTGAAAGACGAAACATTATACACAAATTAACTTCAAAGCATGATACAGAAAAGACAATAGAGCAACTACAATGTTACGAGAAGGGATTCTTACCTGTTTCTTCTCAGCATCCACCATTTCTACATCAGAGCTCTGTTTTTAAAATAGCAGAATGAAGTATACATCAGCAAATTGTAAGAACAATATACAATAAATTGGTTGAAGCTATTATAGAAATTGGTCAAAATAGCTGTGAAGGAACAATTGCTCGCACCTTTTTCTTTGGAGTTTCTTTCTCATCTTCACTCTCTGATTCATCAGAATCAGATTCATCGCTACTATCCTTTTTAGCAGTCTTGGTATCTGCTTTAGCCTTTTTTGTTGCAGGTTTTTCATCTTCACTTTCCTGAAAATCAACCAATCAAACACATGGTCAATCAATCAAACATTCCTAGCCATCAGAAGCCGCTTGATGATCTCGTTAAGAAATAATGCTAACCTCATCAGAATCTTCCTCAGATGAATCAGAACTGCTTGCAGCCTTCTTAGCAGCAGGAGCCGCCTTCTTAGCAGCAGGTTTCTATAATCATAAATAAACAATTCACTTCCCATTCAATATTTATATGCATATTAAACAAATGCAACAACTACACTGTATATGCAAATAGAAAACTTAATAGATGAGAACAAATTTTTCACCTTATCGTCCTCAGATTCATCTTCTGAATCCTCGTCGGAGGATGAAGAATCTTTGGCAGCTGGCTTAGCTGCTGCAGGTTTCTTTGCAGCAGTTTCCTAATTTACACATCATCAAACACGTTAATAAGTGAAATTATTCAAAAACATACAGGAAAACAATAAAACAGAATACGCGTAGCTTACTTCATCAGAAGAGTCTTCCTCAGACGAGGAGCTCTCTGCCTTGGCCTTTACAGGGGCAGTTTTAGCTGCGGCAGCAGGTTTCTTGGTAGCAGCAACTTCTTCCTGCAAAAGATTGTAACAGACAAGCGTGTTAGCAACAAGCCAAGAAGAGCAGGCTAAACTTGCATAGCAACCAAATATTAACCTCATCGGAAGATTCCTCCTCAGAAGATGAGTCATCTTTTGCTTTCTTTGCAATGGTTCCGTTAGTAGAAGCAACGGCCTTCTTAGGTGCGGGTTCCTTCAGAAACAGAAATGAAGGTTTTAACAACATGCCTCACAAGATTCACAATTGACAACACAGTAATAAACAGCGACAAAGCTCTTACATCATCTGAAGAAGAGTCTTCAGATGAGTCATCACTGCTTGAAGCATTCTTGGCAGGAACTTTCTTAGCCTAACATAATTTGAAGACGGGGAATAAGCACAGGGTACATTGAAAACATCTCACTAAACATAAACAATACATAACCTACTATGAGATATACAGTAAACACATGTAAACTAAATTTACGTTTTCAAACGATTGAATCAGCCACGAGAACATACCTTCTCCTCTTCCTCAGAATCAGAGGCATCAGATGAGTCGTCAGAGCTATCCACCTTCTTCGGCACCTTCTTCACTGCTTTTTCCTTCTGGACAGCAGCCATCACGTCTTTCTTCTGCTTCTTAAGGTTCACTTTGGTATCCAAATCATCCTCAGGCTCTCTCTTACCTGAATAGTAAGAACATTCAAAGTTAAAATCAAGCAAAATTAAACAAAGGGGCTGGTATAGAAAACAACCGGTTTTGTATTCTACGACCAATATATTCGAAATGAATAAGATATCTTATAAGGCGATGGGTAAACAAAATTAAAGAACTTAATCTATCAGAAATCCAGTATGAGCAATATAGAACCGAAAAAACGAGAACTTTTAAAGGAACAGCAGAGAGAGAGACAAACACACAATAAAGAAACCTAAAGTTCCTACCTTTCTTCAAAGGTTTCGTGGCCTTAATCGCAGCAGGTGCTGCTGCAACCTGAAAACACAAAACAGAAACAGCGTTTCATTAAACTCAAAGACAAAACAGCAACAGAAGTTCGAGACAGAGTACGAAGAAGTACAAATTAGAAAACCCAGAAGGAGAAGATGATTACTTTGGTGTCGGATTTTTTGCCCATGACGAATTTGAGAAGAAAAGCGAAGAAGCGACTGCTAGGTTTAGAGTGGAGAGAGGCAAAAACCCTAGACAGCTGCGGTAGATATTTTTCTGCTTAGGGTTTTAGGACACTCGTATTTATAATCACTTTGATTTTTGTTTGGGGTAAAAGCGTCTTTTCCTATTTTCCATCTAACGGCTGTCTCCTCGCGCGTGTTATTTGATCGCTCCCGTCCACGTAATATAAGTCAGATTTCTTTTTTTATTTATGGAAGTGGATTTTTTTTAATAAATTGGCAACGGTTGGAAAACAGGTAGGTCAAAGCGGAGTACCGCATCCCTCTTTAAGGTGGGCTGAGTTTTACTGGGCTTTTAGTAGGCTGGGCTTTTAGTAGGCTGGGCTTTTGTGGATTTTTGTGACTTATTCTGCCCGGCCTTGTGACAGTTCTGAACCATTTTTATTTTTTGAAATCTACTACTCCCTCTGTTTCTATATATAAGATTTTTTGACAGATTTTTTTTGTTTCACAATATAAGATTTTGCACAGTCCAATGCAAAAAGTTAAATTAAAAAAGTAGTTAAAAGATAAAAAGCGTGTGATCTTTCACATTTCCATCCATTTGCTTTTTTTTTTTAAACCATTAATATTCGTTTCTTTTGATTAAACCATTAAATGTAAAAACAAGATAATGATTCTTTTTTAGAAAACATAAAAAGCAAAACTTGTCTTAATCTCCGTGCTTTTAGACAAAAGATCTTACATATAGAAACAGAGGGAGTATACATTAAAACTTAAAAGGGATTGAATCCCAGTTAGTTTTCCGAAGGCATCCACGTGAGCATAAATGCCACGTCATAATTCCCAGCCAATCAGGTTTGATCATCTGAGTCTGGTCACACAAAAAAAAACACGAGATCCACATTTTGTGGGCCTTCAAAAATCCATCCCAGCGTTCATTCCCTGCGAGCCCAGTAGCGGCCCATCACGACGTATTTGAAGACCGAGTTTTCTGTTGCTGTCCCTTCGGTGACGGTCTCTGTTCTTCTTCTTCGATTAGCCTAGCGGAGACTTCAATCGACACGCATGCGTTACAGAGACGAACGCCCCACCTTGTTGGGTACGGGTTTAGCACCCTCTCCAAGGCCCACCAATATTTCACCTCGGTCCGGCAGATATTAATTAATATCCTAAAAACTAAAACTATTGTTTTAGCAAAGTGTGCTATGTAGAGCCCATTGTCATCATTGACAAGAATAATTGCCATGTGGAGTCCGCTGTAATCATTCACATGACAATTATTCTCCTCTTCATTTCCTATATAAACCAACGATTTGTTTGTATGAGTAGGGAAATTTTTGGGGGAGAAAGAACTCTAGAGCTTTTTGTTGTAATCATACTCAACAATCAATAAAAGTCACGTCGGCACTCTATTTTAATTCTCAATTCACCCACAACTTTGACCTCGGCGAGGTCGTGATTCAACATTCACGGCGATTAATCGCGTCCATTACTCCTTCAGTAAAGCCAGACGATTCATATGTTGCCACCTTCAGTGTTATATATGGTAGAGGCAACCATTTCTTCCCATCTCAAGCTTCTGCGATACAGACCACCATAGAAATGGCCAAAAAAACGCAAAATATGCTCCCTCTGGCACTGTATCAGCCATTTCAGGTCCGACGGAAATTCGTTTCACCGACATTAGCGCTGGATTGAGCGAAGAACGAGTGGTCTTCCGTCTCATCCATTTTTGGCAGGCACGCAATCCAAAAAAGGTGGCATTTTTAATGGGCCTGGAACTGCTACCGATTGATGAAGGTAACGAGCAGTCCCAAACTCTTTCTCCCGTAATTGTCCATTAAATCGTTACTCTGGCGGTTTTTCCAGTGTGGTCGTTTGATTATCGTCTTATATTACAGTCTCAGTATTATCTTCCATGTCGGCTTATCAGTGTTTTATACCACGTCCTCTTCGTCTTCTCTGCTAGCCCTACCAAATCATTCCTATAATTGGATTCAGTTAAGCATAATTGGATTCAGTTAAGCATAATCATTCCACCCTTGTGATCCTTTATAGGAATAAATCCGCAAAATAGTTGTAGAGTGAGTAATTGAAAAATTGTTACACTAATATGTAATGTGATGCCAAACTCATAAACAGACAAACAGTTGTATCAGATCGTGCTTTACTCTTTACTCTTTAGTCTTTACAAGTTACAAGTTCCTTGCCACGTTACAAGTTGGGGGTTTTCTTTACTCTTTTGGGATCCATTTCGTAACCTCTTCGATGAGGAGGTTCACCCACTGGCTGTTCTCTCATATATATATACGTGGTTTAATTTTTGTCTGTTTATTATTTTTTTTCCAGTGGTGTTTTGTACGGTAAAAGGTGTAAAGAATTGTGTTTTGTAATCTTGCAGTGTCTCTGCAATGTTTGGAAAAGAAAAGGGTATACGAGCATCAAGTTGAACAGCTTGGAATTTTCTAGCTCTATATTCACGATCAAGAAAGCCTTTCTCTTTTTCTTCTTTTAACTTATGAAATTTGGTACTATTATAAACGATGATTTTAACATGTCTTTCTTTTTGGTAAATGATGATTAATGTATAAGCTTAATTTTATTGGTGTTTGTCATCCAGGATTCGTGAATCGTCCGAACAAGTGGATAGGGATCAAAGTGATGTAGGGTTCTGGTGATGTAAATTGTAAAGTAAGTTCCAAGTTTGGTTGCGCTAGAAAAAGGTATGACTCTGAATATAATCCATTCTGTTTTTGGACAGCATTGCAGCTTTTCTTTATGATGGACGTTTAGAGAAAAGAAAAGCAATAAGGGAAAAAATTGCAGGAGAAGGAAAGTTGAACGTGTTGATAACCCACTATGATCTTATCATGAGAGATAAAGCATTTTTGAAGAAAATTGATTGGTACTACATGATTGTTGATGAAGGACATCGGCTGAAGAACCATGAATCTGCTCTCGCAAAGACTCTACTAACAGGGTACATCTCTTTATTAGTTTTTCTGAAGTGAATGATGTTAGCCGACTGTTATGTTTATGGCTACTCTGATTTATCTTCTCAAGAAAGCTCTGAGGAGTTCGAGTATATTTTCTAACAAAAATTTGTCCTCGATGCAGCTACCGGATACAACGCAGAATTCTGCTAATCGGGACACCCATACAGAATAGCCTTCAAGAGCTATGGTCATTGCTTAATTTTCTCCTCCCTCACATCTTTAACTCGGTCCAGAACTTCGAGGAATGGTTTAATGCTCCTTTGGCTGATTGTGCTAATGTCAGTCTTACGGATGAAGAGGAGCTGTTAATTATCCACCGTCTGCATCATGCGATTTCTACGCCCTATTTTGCCTTCAATTTCTTTGAAAACTTTGTATGCAATGTTTCAATGTGATTCACTTTGTCATTTTCTGGTTATAAGGCCGTTTATACTGAGAAGGAAAAAGGACGAGGTAGAGAAATTCCTTCCTGGAAAGACACAGGTGATATTGAAGTGTGATATGTCAGCGTGGTAGAAAGTGTATTACAAACAAGTTACAGACATGGGCAGGTTTGGCCTTCAAACAGGTTTGTAGCTTAACTCACGTATAGTCTCTCCAAATGTTTGCACTCATCTTTTAATGTAAAAAAAATGAATCAGAAAGTAAAGGTGTTTACAGTTCAAAAAAAAAGAAAAAAAAAAAAAGTAAAGGTGATCCAATGCAAACGTAATTGTCATGTGCAGGATCTGGGAAATAGAAGAGTCTGCAAAATCTAACGATTCAATTGAGAAAGTGCTGTAACCATCCATATCTATTTGTTGGAGGGGACTACAACATGTGAAAAAAAACCTGAGATTGGAGAGCTTCAGGAAAATTTGAGCTCCTTGATGGTCTCCTTCTAAAACTGCGCAAGGCCGTACATAGAATTCTGCTCTTCTCCCAAATGACCCGTCTCGTTGATGTTCTTGAGATATATTTGACACTTAATGATTTCAAGTACCGAAGTACCTCAGACTCAATGGTACCACAAAGGCACAAAGGCACAAACCAATTACAAACACAAACACCACTTACAATCTATAAACAAATGAAAGAAACAAATTCACCACATATTATAACATCTTTCTTATAGACAGAAAAAAAAAACCAACAAAAAGAACCTACGAAGGTTTTCTAAAAACAAAACTGAGAAAAAAACATTTCAATTAACACTTTCAGATTTAATTAATAATTAAAAAAAGAAATTTATAATCCCAAAACAAAGAAAAATCATTCATTAATTCAATTAATCGCATGTAATGATAAAAATAATAAAAAAATTCTCCAAAACTTATCTCAATCTGGAAAAAACACAACCATATAACCGGTATAGGAAGAAAAGAAAAGAAAAACTGTATAGACTCGGACACCAAAATTTATTCAACGTTGTTCACTCATCAGAAATTGCTGTATAAGCACAAGATAAAATCATAAATATATAAACCAGAAAACAAAATCAAATACATGTATTTCTCATATAAATAAGATAAAAGTGAAAAAAATAACGTTATTTCATTAGTCGACGCGAAAGACAAATGCCACTATTTAATATTGATAAAAAACAACAAAAAAAAACTGAATACAACTAACATCTACAATTTACATTACATTTACTATTATTTACCACCTTAATATATCTCTTTAATATAATATAATCATATACCATTCAATACAGAACCGTCAGATATATTCTGTAAAACCGATTTAAAACAATTGCAGGATGGAGAAGAAGCAAAAACGAAAAATAACATTTTATTTACAGGAATTATGTTAGACCTCTCTAAACTGACAATCGTAATTCGAATAATTCAAAACCAAAAACAAATAAAATATAATAATCCAAAAAAATAATACAATAAAAACGAAACCCGCGCGTAGCGGGAAAATCCCTAGTATTTTTTTTAAAAAAAGACCTACTTCTTTTCTATTTCCATTTTTTCTTCTTCCAACAAATAGAAGACTTACAAAAGTTAATGGTTATGATTTTCACGATAACAAAATCATATATAGATTTAAGTTTCAAAGAAAATAAAAATATTATTTAAACATAATCTCTATGATATTGTTTGAGAAATTAATTTAGTGTTTTATATGTTGGATTCACGTTAATTTTCATAAATATCAATTATATAGGTATTTTAGTGAATTAAGCTTTTATTTATACTAATTACTTTTTTTACCTATAACTTGACGAAAATTTTTATTTCTTGATTAACATATAAACTGCAATGATACAAAATACTATTGAATCATCCCCACACAAAACATATAGTGACATGGATACTGAAAGGTGAAACACTAGGCTTTAGACCAAAACCAATACAATGCTGAAACACTATAAAAGCGACAAAGTACTTGCTACTTGTTCTAACTAAATTCTTCAATACTTGGTAGTTGCCAAGATAGATCTAATGTCATCGGCAACAGACATAGCATCTTGGGCGGCTCCAGCAATTCCCTTCCTCGAAAATCCAGCACAATAAAGATTCTTCTCTCCTTTCCAATGCTTAGGTATTGGATTTTTGGGAAAACCATCATCCATCATCACGTATTCATAGTTCTGTGTTTATAGTTTCACAAAATATATGATCAATATTAGTATATTTATTTAATCAATTAATAGCGTGAACCGGTTTATATTTGTTTTGAGAATTTTTAAGTATTTATATTATAATATGTACCTTTAACCAATTGCAGACGGAGCTTTTGTAACCAGTAGCAAACACAATGGCATCAAAATCTTGTTTCAGTCCGTTTTCAAACATCAAGGTTTTGCCTTTGATGCTTACTATGCCACCATTAATAACCTAAAGTGCATCAATAGTTAGTTGAAAATGTTTAATTGGATACGATTGATATAGCTGATTATAAAGTAGTAGCAGTAAGCAGTATGTTAAGTGATTGGTAGAACTTTGAGTAATTTATAAAAATATTTAACATATATATGCATTATATATATGCATTATATAATAAAACTAATTCAATGATAAATATTAGTTTTAAAAGTATAAAATTTACACATAAATATAAACATAATTTTGATTTAACAAAATAAATTAACCATATATAAGTATTTTAGAATTTCATAACATCTAAATGGTGAATACTTTACAAAAGCTTCTTCATTGTAGAGGGGATGCACATTTAAAGAGCATTAGCAATTTCAAAATGCTTATCTGAATACTTTATTTATAAAAGTTGATTGACTAATAAACAATATAATGCTCTCCCAGATGTTTTACCAGTCAAGCTCATTGTTTTCCACTTTATTATACTACCACTTTTAAAACAAAATAAAAAATAACTTACGAAAAATGAAGAAAAATATTTTGATGATTATTTCATCGTCAAATTTTCAAAAGTAAAGTTTTTCACTTATGCAATATGAGGGAAAAAGTGTACAGAAATAAAAACAAAATCATGTTTTGGAAGTCAAAGTTTCTTTTTTTTTCTTTCTGTGTGATGAATTTATACATAATCTTTTTTTTTTTCCTTTTTCAAATATTTTTTCTTCCTTTTTCACTCTTTGTATATTTATAATTCCTTTTCCATATATATATATATATATATTTTTTGCTGAATATATCTAACATTAAATGTTTCATAAGCAATCGAATTAACAAACATGATGAAAATGAATCTTGGTGGACAGCGGAAGGTACCTGAATCTTGCCGTCGCGGATCTTTTGAACAGTTCCGACATCGATGACAGGAGTTTTTCCATTAAAGAGTTTGTTGGCGAAAGGACCTAGTTTTGGTCGCAAGAGCCCGTGCTTGGAGGGATCTCCGAACATGAATAATCTTGCCGTAGCCATCATCATGACCAATGTGTCAACCATTGTCACCGGAAAATACTTCAGCAATGACATCCCCACGTATACCTCTTCTTTGGTCAATACATGTCTCTGCACAGATTTAGAGAATGAATTGAATAAAATGCATATGGTAACCCAAAAAAAAAACTTAAAATACTAAAAAGTAAATATTAAGCTTATATTAGTATTTTGAGAAAATTAAAAATTTGTTTTCCTTGTTAAAGTTGAAGAAACCAAAGATATTGGTAAGACTGCATATTGTACTATAAGCTAACCAAATGTCATAGCCATTAGCACTATCATCATATGATATCCAAACGAGTTTATAACCATGACTGGACAAAATATCAATTATCGTTGAGAGGCATATTAGTAATTACTTCACATTGAAAACAAAAATTAATAATACGAGACTTACGTACATGCAAGACAAGTGTGCATCTTTAACGTTCATGCACAGAAAAAATAATTAAAAGACAAAATCAACATTTAATTATATTACTTACCGGAGTTCTAATGAGAACGGCCGTATTAGCATCAAAGTTATAGAGATCAAAGCTAATCTCCATACCAGAATTTCCACCTCCGACCACAAGAACATTTTTACCTTTGAAATCACGACCGGACTTATAATGACTCGAATGCACAATCTCTCCGGGGAAACTATCAATCCCTTTCACCGCTGGAATAAACCCATCTCCGTTCTCTCCGGTCGCAACCACCAGAAATTCCGACCAGAACACCTCGGTTTCTCCGGTTACGGTGTTTTCCGCCTCGACCCTCCACTTGTTACTGGACACATCGAACGTTGAGAGCTTCACGGTGCGGTTGTATCTAGGGTTTATATCGAAACGGGTAACGTAAGCGTCAAGGTAGTCGATGAAAAAATCTTTGGGCATAAAGGTGGGAACATCGGGACCGTGTGGCATGAAAGGTAGTTGGCAAAAGTTTTTGGCTAAGTGAAGTTTGAGACGATCGTAGGCTCGTTTCTTCCAAAGTGATGCATATATGTCTTCTTTCTCTAGGATCACGTTTGGGATTGAGTGTTGGTTTAGACAAACCGATGTTGCTAAACCCGCCGGTCCAGCTCCCACAATCACCACTACCGTCTCCATTTATAGTGTTTATTGTTTAACTTTGATAGATTCTCTTTTGTTTGTTTAACTATGAATACTGTTCATAGTGATGGCGTTGTTATATAGAGGATGAGGAACTGGGGATTACGTATGTGCCAAAATGCTTGAAAGACTATGAATTATGGAATCTTAATATAATTTTGCCATGTGTCAGCCAACAAAAAAATGGTATTTACGAGTGGTAGATTTTGTTGACTATTTTGGAACTATTGAAGTAATACCATCATTATCAGATGAGTATTCTAAATAATAACGTATAGTAATATTTTAATTGAGTTAAATTATATAATTAAAATTTAACTATTTTTTTCGAAGTGAACCACTTAAATTAAAACAAATGTCGTAATATAATAGGTTCTCAGTGATATTTCATCAGCTCTCAGATAAAAACCGATTCTCTTCCTTCTCTTTTACTTTTGAATTTTTTTTTTAATACTGAAATATCCAAATAGAACTTTCTGATAGCTAAAATGCTAAATGCTGTACAAAAAGGAGAGCTCATCAATTAAAACAAAAACTAGCATGAGCCTTAAGTCCTTAAAGCATCTTTATCACTAAGAAACACTTACAGTTTCTCAAAAGTTAAATATTTTATTCGCATAATTTTTTTAAAAATTTTAAAGAAACAACAAAACTAATAAATAAGTGAAACTTTATTATTTGAGTATCTCAAAACTACATGAGAGTTTCTCAAACAATGACCTTTGAAATTTTTTTTATCCATCTTTATTTTATTTTTTATAATTTTTTTATTTTAATCATGACATATCATGTAAGAATCTATTGTTCGAGGTGCTCTTAGGAACATTAAAGGTAAAAGAAATAACCATATAATAATGATCCACATGGCTTCTAATCAGAATAGTGAAATGACAGAGAGGATGTACGGTCATATATTTCGGTTTTGAGTCTAGATTTTCTATGACTCGACTCAATTTGAATATTTGACTGTGATGTTTTTTCCATTTTTTACATATTTGACTATGCTATATATTAAGTATTAACTACTATACTTGGTTAGAAATTCATACTTGTTTGTATAATTGATAAGATTAACATATGTGCGAATCCCAAAACATTTCTTAGTTTAAGAACTTTATTTTCCAATGTACACATCAAGTATGTTACAACAAAATAAATAACAATTTTTAAAATTGTATTTACACCCGTGGTTTTATTTTTACAGTGATTTACTTAAAAATATGGACATCTGTTCCAAATAGTTCATTATTACTTGACTGTCTAACTACGGAGTATAAGACAAGGTAATGTCAAATTTGTTATAAGCTACTCCAATCATATTTTAAAATTTCAAAATTAGTTTATAGAAATAAACTGATATTCTTTGTAACTGGCCATTCTAACAATAATTTTATTTTGACTTTTAAGAATATTTCCTCTATCTATAAGTTAAATTGAAATGGTCAGTATAGTACAGTGACACATGTTATTTAACCTTATCAGTTCTCGTAATAGTTTTGGAAATTTATAAAGTATATATTTTCAAATGTAGTGGACAATCATTTTCTGAAGTAATTACACATATCGTTTAACCGAAAAATGACACATATTGATTTACTATATACGTTACATGAACGTGTCCATATCATTACTGGAATATATATTTTGCATGTATCCAAAAAGATGGTTTCTTCGTATCATCGTATGTCTAAGCAAATTAAGGTTGAACATATATCGGTTTACTATTTTACTATAATTGTATTTGATAGATTAGTAGTGATCAGAAATATTTTATAACTTTTTTCTTCTTTTTGTATATAGGAAATAGATTTCTTGTTTTACAATTTCTCCGTCTGTGGGGAAATTGAAACCATATAAACAAGTTGGATGCATTAATACTGTGACAATACGGGAACAACATATTTAAATTTAAGTATTAATCTAATATTTTGTCAGAAGAAGGAAGGAAGGGTTTTCTGATATCTTATTCCCAAGCCAAAGGCAGAGTATTTATACAGAGTGTTTAACCTACTTACAATAGAGAGAATGTTTAAAGTATCATGAATATCATCCTAACACCCCCCCCCCTCCTCAAGATGGAGCATGTAGATCACAAATGCCCATCTTGGAAATGAAAGCTTCAAACTCAGCTCGTCCTAAGGCCTTAGTCATCAAATCGGCGAGCTGGTTCTTCGTGGAAACATGATGAGTAGTCAAAATGCCACGCTTAATTGCCTGTCGAACAAAATGACAGTTTATCTCTATGTGTTTAGTCCGTTCATGAAATACCGGATTACCCGCACGATGGAGTGCAGCTTTGTTATCACAGTACAAAGGAATAGGTGCAGAGTGATCAACACCAAGAGACAAGAGCAACGCTTTGATCCAAATAAGTTCACGTGTAGTTTATTGCATAGCCCGATACTCGGCCTCTGTAAAGAAAATGGACACAGTCTTTTGTTTATGTGTCTTCCACGAGATAGGATAGTGGCCAAGTTGGATAAAATAGCCGGTGAGAGAACGACGCGTCTTGCGACAATCAGCCCAGTCGGAGTCGCACCAAGCTGTCAATGTCAAAGGAGAATCTGCACGAAGAAGAATGCCCTGTCCAGGGTTGTTCTTGAGGAAACGAATAACTCGCAAAGCAGCCTGCCAGTGATCATCTTTCGAATGTTTCATAAATCGAGTGAGGAGATGAATGGCATATGAGAGGTCTGGTCGTGTTGTAGCAAGATAAATCAACCGACCAACAAGTCTACGATATCGTGCAGGATCTGACATTTCTTCACCTTGAACCAGCGTCAAGTTATGATTCTGATCAATAGGAAATGCAACCGGCTTTGCTCCCAAAAGACCAGCTTCAGAAATAATGTCTAATGTGTATTTTCGTTGGCAAAGATAGATCCCCGCATCACTACGTGCAACCTCTATACCCAGAAAATACTTCAGATCACCTAGATCTTTCATTCAAAAACAAGAGCTTAAATACTCTTTGAAGATGGTAATAAGAGCAAGAGAGCTACCTGAGATAACCAAGTCGTCAACGTAGACGAGAACGTGGAGTTGCTCACCAGACTTTGCGTAGTTGAACAGAGATTAGTCAGAGACATTCTGTGTAAAACCATAATCAATCAAAGTGAGTTTATCGAACCAACATCGCGGAGCCTGTCGTAGGCCATAAAGTGATTTATGTAAACGACATACTTGATTCGGCTCAGTAGTACGAAAACCCGGAGGAGGTTTCATATACACTTCCTCATCGAGATCACCGTGGAGAAAGGCATTGTGAACATCCATCTGATGAACTTTCCAGTTCTTACAAGCTGCGACTTCAAGAAAAATCCGCACAGTAGTCATTTTAATGACAGGTGCAAACGTTTCCACAAAGTCTTCTCCTTCGACTTGGTTATTTCCTAAAACCACCAACCTCGCCTTATACCTCTCAAGCCTCCCTTCAGAACGATATTTAATTGTATAAACCCATTTGCATCCGATTGCTTTCTTACCCGGAGGAAGTGTGCCTGTACTCCAAGTACCTTGATCTTCCAAAGCATCTATCTCGGAAGTGTTCATCGAGGACAGCTTGAGCGTAGTGCTTACTGCTTAGGAATAATCATCTTTGTAATGACATTGAGATACGCACAATGTGAATCAGAGAATCGGCCACAAGTAACATACTCATCAATCGGATACATGCAAGAGGATGGTAACGAAACCGAAAATGAGGTCGGCAAAGAAACCGTTATGGCTAAGACATAGTAGTGGAGATGAGATGGAAGTTGTTTCTGTCGTTTTCAACGACCAAGTTCCTGCACGGGTGACGGCACTGTGACTTCAACAACAGATGATGGCGAAGGCTCAGCTGGTGAAGATGGAACAGAGACCACCGGAGACGCAGGCGGTAAAATAGAGGATGGAGAAGATGGAGCCAATGGAGATGAAGGTTCCATAACCGGAGACTCAACAGGTGCAAAGACCAAATCAGATGAATCATACTCATCCATATCAAACCCTGAAGGACCAAAACTCGAACGAAGCTCAGGTACGACGATTGACGGCGACGATGGTATCATGGGTTTTGAGAAAGGGAATTGATCTTCAAGAAAAATCACATCTCTTGAAACATAGATTTTCTTGGTCTCTAAATCCAATACTCTCCATCCCTTTTTACCAAAAGGATATCCAAGGAAAACTGATGGCTGGCTATGAGTGGCAATTTATCTCCTTTCGTGTTTTGATTGTGAACGCAGCACAAACAACCAAAAACACGAAGGTGAGTAAGCGGAGGTGCTCAACCGTACACCATTTCAAACGGTGTTTTACCAGACAATGTGGTTGCCGGGGTACGGTTGATCAGATATCCAGCAGCGAGAATACATTGACCCAAAACTCTAATGGAAGTGATGCTTGAAAGCCAAGAACGTGACCAACGTTGAGAATATGACGGTGTTTACGCTCTGCGCGACCGTTCTGTTGAGGCGTACCAACACAAGACGTCTCATGGATGATACCTGACTCGCGAAAGAAATCACTGAGACAGATGAACTCTGAGCCGTTATCACTACGGATCATTTTGACGTGTTTACCGAATTGTCTCTCAACCATTTTTATGAAATTCTTGAGATTAGTAGGTGCATGACATTTGTCGGGAAGAAGGAAACTCCACAGTGCATGAGAATAATCATCAAGAATTGTCAAAAAATAACTTGAACCACATAATGCCGAAGTCCGGTAAGGACCCCAAAGATCACAGTGAACTAGTTCAAAAACATCCATCGTTTTATTCAAACTCTGAGGAAAAGAAACACGAGACTGTTTGGCACAGATACAGATGTCAATGCCTTAGAATCAAAACCACTACTAGTACTAAATCCGGAAATGATAATAACTCCATAGCTTTCGAAGCCGGATGTCCTAAACGCTTATGCCACACATCCAAAGAAGGCTTCTCTGAAATATGCATAGTCGATGCAACATCAACGTTCTGAAAGAAATACAGACCCCTCTCTTCTTCACCCGCTCCAATCAAAGTCCTGGTAATGCGGTCCTGGATCACACACAACTTGTCAGTGATTTGGAAAACACAGGCTCGATCTTTGTTCAACTGAGAAACTGATATCAAATGGCAATGCAAGCCATCCACATATAGAACATTCTGAAGCTGCAAATCGGTTCCCAATTGTACTGTTCCACTCTGATTTGCAGACGTGAAACGATTATCTGGAAGCTAAATTGAAACCGGTAGCATGTCACGGATCTCAGTAAGAGCATTCAGAGAACCTGTCATATGATTAGACGCTCCAGTGTCTATAATCCAAAGACGAGAAGAAATCTTACCAGAAAGTTTGGAAGCAGATGATTCTCGTTCCTAAAGTATAGAGACAAGGTTTTTCCACTGAGAGTCGCTCAGTCCACTTAAACCAACACGATCTGTATTAGTGAGAACAGAGTTTCCGGACGCCACCGGAGGTGTAGATCCATTACCGCATCCCTGAGACTGTGAGCCACGACCCTTGCCAGAGTTCCTCTTCTCATTCCGTTCAGTCCACCATTCTGGGTAGCCCAACTTCTTGAAACAATTGTTAGCAACATGACTTGTTTTCCCGCAGTGAGTACAAACGGGTCGTGATGAGGACGAAGGGAAAGATGAGGAACGAGATGAGGTTTGAACAGCAAAACTCATATCCTCAGTACATTCTGCTAATTGTCGGCTCACAAGTTTAGATTCTTCATCTTGAGTAAGAATCTGGTAAGCTTCATCAAGAGAGGAAGTGGATCCCTAAAGAGAACTGATGATTTTGCAGCACCAAACATCGTTTCATCTAGCCCCATCAAGAATTGATGAAGCTTGTCTTCTTCCTTCTCCTTACGTATTTCTTCCATTGTTTTAGCTCTTTGATAATCAGCTAAGTTTCTCCATAGTTTCGTCAATTTGCCAAAATAATCTTGAAGTACAAGTCCCTTCTAATGACAATTGGCTAGTTCGGCTTTGATCCGTTGAACATGTTGGCCGTTGCGAACCGCAAACCGCTTCTGTATATCTGTCCATAGATCACTAGCAACTTCGTAATCAGAGAGAAGTGCGAAGATTCTCTTCCACTGTCAACTTCAACCAAGAGATAACCATCGCATTATTTGCCCACCAATCCTCGATGTCAGGTGAATCATCTTCCGGGAGAGGGATTGTGCCATCCACAAAACCGAACTTCTTACGTGCTTCGCCAGCCGTAAGTTCGTGGACCATTCGTCGTAATTCGGACCACAAAGTAACAGCTGAGAGATAACACTGCCAGGGTTGTCACTGGAGGAGAGATCGTAAGGGTCAATGGTGCGACGGCCTTTGACATGAGGATTCACAAGAGTAGTTGCAGGATCCATCGTGTAGTGAGAAGTTCGTAACGAGAAGAAAGGATCTCGTTAGCGAGAGGTCAAAGATAGAAGAAACGAAAGGAGATAAAGACGTATAGGTGAAAACGCCTAGGATCGAGAGATGCCGAATGTTTTTGTATAAAGACGGCGCCGCTCTGATACCATGTCAGAAGAAGGAAGGAAGAGTTTTCTGATATCTTATTCACAAGCCAAAGACAGTATTTATACAGAGTGCTTAACCTACTTACAATAGAGAGAATGTCTAAAGTACCCTGAATACATTAACATATATACAATATCATCCTAACATATTTCACTCTTGCATGAAACATGAAACAGCCAACATTATCATTTTATTCCTAAATTATTTTAAGCCAAACAAATATGAATTTATCATATCAGTTACATGGATCCATTCACTTATACTACAAGAAAAACCGTCCACAGCCAACACATTTGTTGTAGACTTGTAGCTATATGAATTTATCATATCAGTTATATGATGTCTTCACTAATCTTCTTTCTCGATCTCATTGTAGGAATTAATGATTATTATTGATCGTATGAAGGTGTACATGACACAATATCTTTAGATAAGATCGTATACTAAAGATAACATTAATTCCATAAAATGATTAATTATAACTATGAAAGGATTATCAATAATTGTATATGTATATCCAACATGTAGCACCACAAAAGAAAATGAAATCGAGCTAGACACTTACACTTTGAAGCGCCAAAAATTATACCATCCGATGATAACTAAATTGTATTTCTTTTCTCTAAATATGTATCTTTTTTAGTCTATGTAACTGATCCATAGTCATGGGTTTCGCCCTAAAGTAAAATGTAGCCTTTACAAAAGTATAAAGCAATGCTAAAACTTATATTACTTAAAGTTCATTTAAAAATGTAAAAAAACATATATTATATATGAATATTCTTTTAAATGTAAATAATGATATATTATTTATGATTTTTTTGCTTTCTCAAAACAGTTATTCTTAATTTTGCATAGTAAAAACATCAATATTCAATTTTTTATACAAAATATAATAATAAAAATGCAAATTTGGTAAAAATGAATCTCAAACCTTTTGTACGATAACAAATGAAAATTAATCCGATTTGTCATTAGTGGTTAATTACAAATGATTCAATGAATACTTTTGATCCGAAATCGGATGACAAACAATTATGCTTACTATTGTGAAGGATTAATTTTGGATGACATCGATATAAGATTCTAGATTAAGAGTTTATTTTCTAATTTTGTTGAAAAACTGTTTTTATCAGATTCGGTCATTGGTTTTGCCATTTGATATTTTCTATATTTTAAAATTTTATTAAAAAGTTTATGAGTAAAAATAATAAAAATTTGATTTTTGATTTTTTATTAATGATTAGATTATTGAAGTAACGAGTTTTAATCTAAATATTTATAACAATAAATTGTGTCTGTAGAATGTTATTATTTCAGATGATATGGATATATTATATATATAGTAAGGGTTTCTCTTCTATTATGTTAAGAACTATTGTGTTTAGATACTTTCTTTTTTGGTTTTTTGGTTAATTATTCTTATATGACTTTTATAATTAAAAGATAAAAATGAAAATTACAAATACGAAGATGGATGAAGATTTTACTTTTTGTTTGTTTGTTTTAAATGGTTAAACAATGATTTTTTGACCTAAAATCTGATAACACATAATTGTGTCGGTTTTTGCGGAAAGTTTGATATTTAAATTTTACCTTTTAATGTTGTTTACAAATGTTTTTGTTTTTTATTTCTTTATTGAATTTGTCGGTACTATTACAAGCTTCTAATTATTAGAAAACTAACACAATTTTTTTTACTGGAACAAATAAATTTTAATTTGTCGCTAGTCACTAACGGAAAAAATATTCAATAATAAGATTTTCAGAATTAAATATTGCTTTTGGTGTGAGATTTTGTGACAAAACAGAAAGTTATATTTTGGATGATGACAGTTAAAGTCTTTGGTTGAGAGTTTATTTCTTAATTTTATAGAAATTTTTAATTTCTAAGATTCATTTATTATTATTTATTTTTGTTTATTCTTGCAACTCTAGGACGTCGTTAATATCTTCAAAAGTTGAACCTAAAAATAACACATAAATTTGGATTAATTTTTTTTGTGATTAATTATTCTTATATATCTTTGGTTAAATTCTGATCAGCTTATCTTGGCCTCACTTCTTCTCCTCTAGAAGCTGAAGCTTTGGGTTTACTTATGACAATTTATTTGATATTTTTCAAGGGTTTCAAAACGTAATATTTGAAGGTGACTGCAAATTACCGATTTAATGTGTAAATTCATCCTCAACCCATCTCTTTCAATCATAACCTCCAATCCTCTAATGAAGCTGAGCAAAACAGGGTCCGCCTTCGTGGTTTACTGCTATTCTAACTAATGATTCTGTAATTATTGACAATTAATCTCAATATATTTGTTGAAAAAAAAAATTTAAAAAGAAAAATTCCAAATACGATGATCGATGAAGATTTGAATTTGTTTGTTTTAGGGAAAACGAGCTATTTCCCCACAGGAAGTATCATATAGCACCAGATGCGGCCCGAACTTTAACCTCATTCTATATGTCCCTGAAAATAAACTTCTCAATCTAATTGCACATGAAACGAAAGTTCGAAACCAATTTACCCATAATGCTTGGTTTAAAGTTTCGTGATCAAACCATGGCCAACCGGAAAGTAGATTAGACCAAGTAATGACCCAATTACGCACAGTAAACCAGATTAAACCATAAACCCGACCCAGAAAAACATCTCTCTACCCTAACCATAGAAACCCCAATCTATCGACCCCTTTCACGAACCCTAAAAAAAAATTGAACTTCAAATTCGACAGAGAGAGTACAGAGGAAGGCTTTTGGGCAATGGATATAGTCGAATTTGATGAAGAAGCACACGAAAGAGACGAATTCGAGATAGAGAAACTTGTACAAGAGTTCGAGGATGAAGAACCAATTGCGCACGACGTTTACCCAGATACTGAAACTGATAGTGAGGGAGAAGGCGACGGTGACGACGAAGGCGACGGTGAGGGTGGAGGAAGCCATCGTAGGAGAGAGAGACAGAGACAGCGTGAGAAGAGCACTTGGCGGCGTGGTGATGGGAGATTATACAAAGGCCAAAGCTTCTTCAATGGAGTTGCCTTCAAGGAGTGTGTGCTCGATTATGTGTTAAGGACAGGCAGAAACTTGAAGCAATACAGGTACGATCATGACAAAATTGGATTTAAATGCGATGGTGTTGATAACGAAGGTGAAGGTTGTGCGTGGCATGTATATGCTTCGATGCAAGCAAAAAATTCATTGTGGAAGGTTACGGTGTTGTACGACGAGCATAGTTGTACTCCGAATGGAAGATGTGTGATGTTTAAGGTTCCTGTCATAGCTAGATTGTTTGTTGATAAGATTAGAGAAGAACCCGACTATTATATGCCTGCCAAGATTGAGGAACTTATCTTTGTTTAGTGGAGGATAGTAGTCTCTAGGCCTCAATGTCAAGCAGCTAGGAATAATTCTTTGAGGTGGATTGAAACTGAAAATGATGAACAATTTTCTCGTCTCCAAGACTATGCTGCTGAGATAATGAAATCAAATCCTAATTCGACTGTGGATATTGAGACAACCAAGAATGCTGAAGGTGAAGATGTGTTTCAGAGTATTTACATTTCCTTTGCTGCCATCAAAAAGACATGGAAAGAAACTTGTAGGCCATTGATTGGGGTTGATGGAACATTCGTGAAAGGCAAGATCAAGGGACAGATACTGGTTGCTCTAGGAAGGGATGCAGATAATGCAATTTATCCGATTGCATGGGCTGTGGTGCAAGTGGAAAACACTGTAAACTGGTTATGGTTTGTGCAGAAATTGAAGGAAGATTTAGAGCTTAATGATGGAGAAGGATACATCATGGTTTCGGATCGACAAAAGGTAAGTAATGGTGTTGATATGAGATATAATTATTCGGTTGTTTATAAGGTTGTACTTAATCTTCTCTTGTTTTTTTTGTAGGGATTGATTTCTGCGGTTAAGCAAGAGTTACCTAAGATAGAGCACAGAAACTGTGTTAGACATATATATGCTAACCTCAAGAAGAATCATGGGGGAAAGAAAATGCTTAAGCCGTTGATCTGGACCTTGGCTTGGAGCTACAATGAGGCACAATACAAACAGAACTTGGACAAGATTTTTGTTTACGACAGTGCTCTTCACCGAGATGTACTGAAGTCGGAACCAAAGAGTTGGTGTAGGGCTTTCTACAAGATGGGAGCGTATTGTGAAGATGTGGAAAACAACTCCACAGAGTCATTTAATAACACCATAAGCAAGGCGCGGGAAAAGGCTTTTGTTCCAATGCTTGAGTGTATTGCAAGGTTGGCGATGGCTCGTATTGAGAGGAGATCCCTGAAAGCTGCAGGGCATAGAGGTATGAGTGTTTTTTTTTATTTTTGCTTATCAGTCTTTTATGAGTGTTTATGAATGTTTTGTTTGATTTTTTAAGGGATATGTACGCCCTATGTGACCAAGTTTTTTGAAGCTGAGGAGAAGTATGCTCGTAAGTGCATTATTACAAGAAGCACAAACGGAGACTATGACGCAAGGCTTAGTGGGTGTACTTACCGCGTGAACTTGGAGAAGAGAACTTGCACCTGTTTGAAATTCGAAATATGTGGCATCCCTTGCGAGCATGCTTATGGAGTGATTCTTGTGAAGAAATTAGTGCCTGAAGACTATGTTTGTCACTGGTTTCGGACTGCAATGTGGAGGAGAAACTATACAGATGGCATTGTTCCAGTGAGAGGTGCTCCGTTCTGGCCAGCCACAGGTGCTCCCAATGTCCAGATTCCTCCTCAACCTGATCAACCTGGCCGCAAAAAGCAGACCAAGGCAGATAAAAAAAGGAAGAAAGGTGTTAATGAGTCTCCAACAAAGAAGGCACCAAAACAGAAGAAACGAATAATGCATTGTGGAGTATGTGGGGTTGCTGACCACAACTCGAGGTTTCACAAAAAAACACAGGTTTGGTTTTCAAACTTCGAGTCTTTGCGATGATGTGTTTACTTTGTGTTGATGATGTCTCATGTTTTCTGGGTTTCGTTTGTAGGCTTCTCAAGTGGAACCATCTCAAGGTGAACCATCTCAAGGCGTTCTCACTGAATCACAATCTTCTCAAGCCATGGAGCTGAACTGATGTATGAAGCAAAGGATCTTCTCATGGTTGTGTTTCTAGGAAGAGAGTGATATGGTAGGTTTTTCATGGTTTTGGAGGATCTTCTCTTTTATATTAAGGCTTGTACTTGTGACTTATATTAAGACCATTTCTTTATGTCAAATTGTGTTTCTCAACATTTCTTTATGTAAATTGTGCTTCTCAATGTCTTGAACACTAAAACCAATTCAGAAAGACAAACACAATGTCATTAAACTTTTCAAAACACAAACCCATGTTTGAATAGAAAACACAAACGCAAAGTCATAAACACAAAGTCACAAAGACAAACCCATCGTCACAAACACATATAATACTTCACACAACACACAAAGTCTTCATCCTAACACTTTGATGCATCCAATAAGTATCATGCATCCAATGACCACAAGAATCATTGTCTTCTTCATACTCCATTTCGCTTCAACCAACAAATCCTCAACCTTCTCCAATATCTCGGTTTCAACCTTCATTTGGACCTTCTCAAACCACTTCTTCTCAAACTCCTCACGCTCTTCTCTCATCTCATGCAACCCTTGCTCAAGCCTTGCAGTTCGGATTTTCAATGTCTCTATCTCATTTAACATTGCCTCGTCAAGCCATTTGAAAACATGCGTATCATTCTTAAGCTACAAATCGATAAACACCATAAGCAACAACTCCAAATCATATCACAAGCAATTCACAACAATTCATAAGCCATTTCCTCTATTTTACCTTATTCGATGTTGCATATCCACACCGGAAGTACCTACGGTAAGGATTGTTCTCTGATTTTGACATCAAGGTCAAAATTTGCTCACCACACCAACATTCTTTAGGCACACCGACAACACTTCTTCGTTGTGAACTAGATGACCCTCTTGAATCTCCTGAGACATTGTCTGAAGCTCCAGACATCGATAACCACTACCTAAACATCACACCATGAAAACTCCAAAATCATCTTCAACTATAAAAACGAAAGCATCTGACTGAGAATGGAAGAGAATCGATTAGGTTAGAGAACGTAACTCATACCATGATTACCTTCTCCAACCTCTGTCGTGGATTATAGATTTACGGATTTCTTGAAAAAAAATTCAGAATCAATCAATTTAGGGATTTCTGGGAAAATATGTTTCAATCCTCAATCGGGTGAAGGAGTATAATGGGTTACGACCAATCCGGTTTAATTTGGGTTTCTTTTTACGGTTCGAACGTCTCCTATCGGGTTTGCTTTGTAAACCATTGAAACCAAGCATTATGGGTAAATTGGTTTCGAACTTTCGTTTCATGTGCAATTAGATTGAGAAGTTTATTTTCGGGGACATATAGAATGGGGTTAAAGTTCGGGCCGCATCTGGTGCTATATGATACTTCCCGTGGGGAAATAGCTCGTTTTCCCTTTGTTTTAATGGTTAAACTGTGATTTTTGACCTCAAAACTAATGACACATAATTGTGTCGGTTTTTAGGAAAATTTTGATTTTGAATGACGACAATTTAGTCTGTGATTGAAAATCTACCTTCTAATATTGTTTACAAATGTTTTTATTTATAATTTTTTATTGAATTTGTCAGTACTATAGCATGCTTTTAGTAATTAGAAACTGACACAACTTGATTAATAATTATAGACTTTGTACCACACGCGCCAAATATTTTCTCTCCCAACAAAGCGCTTTCGTCTTCCTTCTTCTTCGATCGGGTTTGGCCTCTCCGGTGGTCGGTTTCGACCGTCGCCGTGAGGGGCCTTCCCCCTTTTTTTTTTTTTTTTTTTTTCACTTCTCTATTGCTTTGATCTGATTCCGGTAGTGGACCCTTTCTTTGCTGGTGAAAAGTTCCTAGATCTACTCTTGACGGCTTGGGCGGAGTTGTCCTTCGCCTCTTTCGCGAAGGCTTCTCTCCTCCGGTCACTTGCGGTGGCTCTGTGTTAAGTCTGAGCTTTGGGTTTGGCGGATCGTGGCATTATGGCAATGGCTACGGTGCTTCGTCTTTCCGTCCACACCTGGTTCTAGCTTCTCTTCTCCGGCTTTTTGTGTTTCACCTCCTTGGAAAAGGTTCTCCGGTGGTTGTTGGACAGACACGGCCTTTCTCTTCTCCATAGCACTGAGGCGTGGTCTTCCAATGAAAGCAAATGACGACAGATCTCCAAGGCTTCGAAACGGTGGGGTCTGTAGTTGGTAGATCGGCGGTGTTCGAGGACGACTCGTTCGACTCTTGGCTTACTCACCTCTTCATTTTTTCTTTGTTTAGAGATGTCATTCGCTTTTGTTTGGTTTGGTGGGATGTGCTTTTGTTGGTTGTAGATCGGGGATAAACAGTTGGATCTCTCGTGGATGGCGGTTCACCACGGTGGTAAAGGCTTTGTCTTGAACCGTTGATACTCTAGCCGGATTGAAGAACATCGTTCGCGTGGTAAATTGAAGCGGTGTGTCGGCGTTTTTTAGTGACGAGATTTGAAGATCTATGGTCAGTTACAGCTTTGACGGTACTGATTTGTTGGCCGTGGGTTTTGGTGTAAATGGCGGCGCCTATTCTGGAAGCGTGAAATTTCCGTTATGCTTTTCGACTCTTTCGGTTTGCCGGATCTGGACAACCTGGTACCGGTTTTGTCTTAAGCAGTTTTGGTCTTTCCATCGTTCATGTCCACCAGAATTAATTAACAGAGTTTTTCTGTTTGCTTCCTAGTCTCATAAACTTTTTCCCAATCATAGATTTTTTTATTTCCGACGTGTTCTAGTAGGGTGAGCCTAGTCTAAGTTCATATTTACCACTTTTCTATCCAATCCATCGTCGGAGGATTATGTTCCGACGTCTTTTTTGTGTTGAAAGACAATAAAATTTCATAAAAAAAAAAAAGAAACTGACACAACTTTTTCACTGGAACGAACAAAGGTTTAATTTGTCGTTAGTCATTAACGAATAAACTATTAAATAATAAAAGTTTTAGAATTAAATAATGTTTTCGGTCTGAAATCTTGTGATAAAAGTTTTATGACTGCTGTTACATAGAGAGTTTATTTTCTAATTTTATTGAGATTTTTAATGTTTTTCCTAAGATTATTTGTTTTTTTCTAAGATATAATGTAATAAAGATTATTTTAAAATTAACATAATAATAGATCTGATATGTGTGAAAACAACATTATTTGTTTCAAAATCATTCAATATAAAATCAGTTATTTTTACATACTAATTAAAATATGATGTTATTTAATTTTACAGATCTCTAAAATATAAAAACATAAATCTTTCAATAAGAACTTACGGATTTACAAAAGCTAGTTAAAATTCTCTGGTTCAAATTTAGAAATTAGTAAACTTCATAAAAATGTCTAAATCTTTTGATTAATTTACAAACGAATAAAATCCTCTTAATCTCATTACCCCGATAATGGATATTAAAAAAGAAAAAAAAAAAGCCATCATCCACAATTCCACATGCTTGGTGTCTAGTCCTAAAACAAATACTTTTTTAAGGTGGCTCATTGGGTCTGTTGAGTTTCTATAGGCCCATTAAATTTGATATTCATCGCCCTCTAGTAGTCCTAATTCCAAAACCGGTTTACGGATTAAGAATCCTCAGATCAGAAACAACAACTGTCCTCCCGTCACAATCGTCTAATCTCTCCGACGAAAGATCTCTGAATCAAAACCCTAATCCCCCAAATCGGATTCTTTGCTCTCGGCAAATCTATTCCATTTCGTGATCTTAGCTAAATCTCACAGCAGCGAAGATGGTGTTAGCGGAGCTCGGCGGGCAGATTGCCAGCGCCTTACAGAAGATGAGCAATGTGACAATCATCGACGAGAAAGCTCTGAATGAATGCTTGAAAGAGATCACTCGCGCTCTTCTCCACGCAGATGTTTCTTTCCCTCTCGTTAGGGAGATGCAGAACAATATCAAGAAGATCGTCAACCTCGAGGAGCTAGCAGCAGGCCACAACAAGCGACGGATCATTGAGCAGGTTTGAAACTTCGTCCTCGATTTTTATTTTTTTTGGTTTTGTTTAGAGTTTGATGAAATCGGATTCATTCGTTATTGAATTGTTAGTATTTGTTTCTTTTCAGGCTATCTTCAGTGAGCTCTGTAAGATGTTAGATCCAGGGAAGCCTGCCTTTGCACCCAAGAAGGCTAAACCTAGTGTAGTTATGTTCGTCGGGTTACAAGGTGAGGTCTTTGTAAGATGTTGATTGAGTTTGTTCGTAGATTGAAGTTTGAATGCGTGATTGTTGACTATTAATGTTTAGGTGCTGGTAAAACCACGACTTGTACCAAGTATGCTTATTATCACCAGAAGAAAGGGTACAAACCAGCTCTAGTGTGTGCGGATACGTTCAGGGCTGGTGCTTTTGATCAGCTGAAACAGAATGCCACCAAGGCTAGGATCCCCTTTTATGGAAGGTATGAAGATTTGTAACTTAGTAGCAGCTTGCGTGCTCGTAAGACCTTTTGGTGCTTGTGTTTCCATTAGAATTGTAGCTCACATACAATATTGTCTGAATGATGGAATTTCCTTTGTGAGTCAAGGTGCAAAGTTTATGAAATTGTTTGATTTAGGCTCTCGAGGTTTGGTTTAGAACTGTGGCTGCAAAAATCTGCACTGGAAAGAACTAAGGTTTACATAATATCTTTCTATTTCCATTATCCAGTAGGTTTCGTCATACTTCTCTGCGTTGCCACTTGTGTTTAGGAGTTTCTTTAAGCCCTTTTCGCCTTTTTCTTTTCCTGCGCTCTTTTGAGGTCTTCTGCTGCGACTCACGTATTTGTAGCTTTGGATTTACCTCAAAACAGTAACAGAGGGAAATGTAAAAAAAGAAGAAGATATTTTGGATGAAAACATAGGGCATACAGGGATTACAGAATGTGCTAATGCTAGGTTGTAATTCTTTGCAGCTACACGGAATCCGATCCTGTGAAAATTGCTGTTGAGGGAGTTGATACGTTTAAGAAAGAAAACTGTGACCTTATTATTGTTGACACCAGTGGTCGCCATAAACAAGAAGCTACCCTCTTTGAAGAAATGCGTCAAGTTGCTGAAGCAACGGTACGTTCTGTTATCTTGAAGTCTTGTGTTTGTTCCTTGGTTGATGTTGCAGGCTCTGATCATGGTCGATTATTCATTTTGCAGAAACCAGATCTTGTTATATTTGTCATGGACAGCAGTATTGGTCAAGCTGCATTTGACCAAGCTCAAGCATTCAAGCAAAGTGTTGCTGTGGGAGCTGTAATTATCACTAAGATGGACGGCCATGCCAAGGGTGGTGGTGCTCTTAGCGCGTAAGTATCCTACAACTGCTGAGTCTCGTTCTATGTAGTCGAGATAGTCAGTATGAAAATCTTGCGGGCTTTTCCAATCGGACCATTGAATGTGATCTGCTTTCATCTTGTTAGTGTTGCAGCTACAAAGAGTCCTGTGATATTTATCGGAACAGGAGAGCATATGGATGAGTTTGAAGTGTTTGACGTCAAACCATTTGTGAGCCGTCTCTTAGGTAAGTTTCATGGCACTATGAGGAGTAATCAAAGTCTCCCAATGGGTTGTTTGTTGACTCGGAATCTTTTTTATGCACAACAGGAATGGGTGATTGGTCTGGATTCGTGGATAAACTACAAGAGGTGGTACCTAAAGATCAACAGCCTGAACTTCTGGAAAAGCTCTCTCAGGGTAACTTCACGTTGAGAATTATGTACGACCAGTTCCAGAACATACTGAACATGGGCCCACTTAAGGAGGTTAGAATCTCTTTGTCAAAATGTTACCAAGATATTAAGAGCACGAGGTGCTTGAATCTTGATGATAAAAACATGCTGAGGTGTTGTTGTGTGTGTAGGTTTTCTCAATGCTGCCTGGAGCTGCTGCTGAAATGATGCCGAAAGGACATGAGAAAGAAAGCCATGCGAAGATAAAGCGATACATGACAATGATGGATTCGATGACAAACGATGGTGAGGACAATAATATATATGTTATAACGTTGGAGGAAGTTTCTGAGTAGAAGTAATAATAAGTAACAACTGATGCAGAACTTGATAGCTCGAACCCGAAGGTGTTTAACGAGTCAAGGATGATGCGGATAGCGAGAGGGTCAGGGAGGCTCGTAAGAGAAGTGATGGAGATGTTGGAGGAGTACAAGAGGCTAGCAAAGATATGGAGCAAGATGAAAGGTCTCAAGATCCCAAAGAACGGAGACATGAGCGCACTCTCCAGAAACATGAACGCTCAGCACATGAGCAAAGTCCTCCCGCCTCAGATGCTCAAGCAGATTGGCGGCATGGGCGGTCTGCAGAGTCTCATGAAACAGATGGGTTCGGGCAAGGACATGATGGGAATGTTCGGCGGCGGCAAAGACAAGTAGTTTCGTTCTTTTCTTTCTTGCACACTCATAAACTACACCTTGCTCGTTTGTCATTATTAGCTTTTTCTCTTTTTTTTTTGTTTAATTTGTAAAATATATATATTTTGATTTCCCTTTTTTACCTAAGAACTCTAATTTCCGATAATTTTCATTCGTGCTTTCGGTTTAACTATCTTTTTGTGCATTTCTTTTTCATCTTTTTTTACAAATTGAATATATTACATATGAAAAAGATCTCAACTATAAAATTATTTTTCATTTTCTTGCTTGCAATTTTCCCACAGTTTTACGGAAAGTAATGTGTTTCGAAGAGTGATTAGATCGGCAAAAAAAAATTTGTTTTGGATTCAGTCGCAGATAATTCACATGTTAGATAGTAATCAGATCATTTTATACCAAAAAGAGGTGGGGGGGAGGGGGGGACAAAGCTGTTTCAGCTTTGAACAAATCCTCTTCGAATCCATAATACAATAAAGAAGAACGTGGAAAAAACAATAAAAGAATGAATTAAGAATCACTTTTTGTAACTTTTGCCACAATTTGTGACCCCTTTCTCTATCTTTAGGTCCCAGAAGAAACAGGAGCAATTGGCTCCAAAAGATGTGATCTTCAAGGGTCGTTAATTTTCTATTGTTATGTTGCAAATACCTGCAATTGTCCAAATTACTAAACCTGCAAAAAAAAAAAAATTGAGACGTAAGAGGAGGCTTGGTACTGTTGTGTAAGAGAAAAAGACAAGAAGGGAAGTTAATTTTTTACTTGTTGTCTAAAGAGGAAGAAGAGCAAGATTTCATTCCAGATATCAGGAACTCCAGGTAGACACCAATGACTACAATCAGGTACCAACGGGTTATCGCTCCATAAACCGACATGACCATCGCTTCTAAACGCTGACATGGACGTTACATCCAATATCGATACCGGCACTGACATGTTCTTGACTACTTCTTTGATCATTTCAGAGAATATGCTTCTGTCTCTTCCTGAAGTGTCTGGGGCTGGATACTTTGTCACATTGCATGATCTATGTTCACTAAGAAACAAGAACAACAACAACAACAACACGAAGCTTAGATTAGCGTCGGTCCTGTAGAAAAAGCAAAACAAGAACGAGTTAAAAGCTAAGGAATCTCGGTTTGTACCCCCAATGCGATGGCTCAAATGTACGAAACAAAACACGGGTTTTGTTCGGATCAATCGTATTATCTATCCATGATGCCCACGTCTCTAACGCTACTCTATACGCTGCAGGAATCGACATTCCGAGCCTCAACGAGTTTCCAACCTGAAAGTAACAACCACTGACGTACCAAAACACACATTCAGAAACAGGAGAAAGACGATACAAAACATTACACAATCTATAAAAGTTGTCAAGAGAAGCTTACGTTTCGAAAAGCTTCCCAGGCACCCACCATTGACCAGTATTGAATATGAGAAAATCCGCCGAGCTCCACTCCTGGTTAATGACATCTAAAACGTCTAACTTCAACGTCGACTTGACACGTTTCGGCGCGTGCCAACGTAACCTCCCAGGCTGAACCAAGAAAACCGATCTGTAGAACTCGACTGTAAAATTAAACGAACTAAACCTCACACCCAAAAAACGTATCCGTTTCGTTATATTGTTCCCATTGACTTCATAAACAGTCTTCTTATCATCCACCCCTGTCATCAACATACATATCAAAGACTCCCACTGCGTTCTGCTCATGGAATCTCCAACAAAAACTATCCTTTTATCTCTTAGCCTCTCCAAGACATCACTCACTTGGAATCTCGGAACATTACAATGCCTAGGCTTCCACCTCCACTTCAAGTACTCCTCGTGTCCACGCCCATTCCCTAAACAGTTAAAACCTTTCTCCACAAATGGACACTCCGAAGCGTTATACAACGGGTAGTTACCATCAACGACCCAGTTCCCATCAAATATGTCACATTCCTGATGATCCGTAACAGAGCTGTTAAACTGCAATGCGCCACTATAACCGAGGCTTGGAACAACATACAGATAGCCACCAGCGACGATAACAAGAAACGAGACGATTGTTCCGGCGATGATAAGCACCTGAAACAAGTAGGAGATCTCTTTTAACCGGTTTGCAGACGGCCGTGGACTTCCACCAAAGTTCTGTGTCCTCGGGCTTGTGAAAGCTGAGCCAATAGGACTATTGAAGGCGCTTGAAGCGGAGCTCCTAGGGCTTTCTATAGCTAAAGAACTCAACGCCCTTCTGTTGAATGATGAGCTCTTAGTGAAAATACTCATTGTTTCTTAATGATCCAACCGCATTTTGACCATATAAAGATCTGATCTATCTATCTCTTAGCTCCTTCGTTTCCACTTTCTATTTAAACCCATCATGCAAAAGAAGAACAACGGCACAATGCTACTCGAATTGGGAATCTTTAAAAAGAAACTGCAAGATCAATGATGATCCAATCTCTAGAGTTGCTGTAATTTTCCAGGGAAAGACAACATTTTGCCGCGAACCCAGAGATAAGAAGATCGAATCACCAAATGGGTACCGTTCAAATCCGTGGGGAAACCAACCGAATCGGAAGAGATGCAACAAAATCTTAAAGCAATAAACGTGAAAGAAAAAAGATGGCGGAAGATTACAAGTTTGAGCACAGAGACTTGAATGTTCTGTTCTTCGAATGTGTAGGAATCAAAGACGCGTTTTGGTTGAGATCGGAGACGAGGAAGAGAGATCGGCGAGGAAAGAGGACACTGTGTCCGATTCCGATGTCTGCTCAGAAATTTATTTATATATATTTGTAAGATGCGTCAAGATTTGGAAATAGCGTAAAGGCCAATTTGGTAAATTTGTATTGAAGAAAAGAAATGGAAATTTGTCTTTTAAGAATGTTCTGGTCTTTGATCATTGTCTGATTGTCTCTGTTGTTGCAATGAAGCATTGTTTATGGTTAAGCGCTATTAAATTAAATCCAAATGAAATAAAATTTCAATCTCATTCGGAATATGTACTCTTTTTCTGTTACTAAACAGAGACAAAAAAGTTAGGTGATATAGTTTAAATGTAATTACTTAAACTGTTCAACTAATGTATTTAATGATGAGACGCAGATTCATAAATTTTGTCAATTTATAAAAAGATTGCAATAAGGTCGAGTAAATAGTTCCGATTAAGACTATGGAATCTGGTAAAGAACAAAAGCGTTACAAGACAAAAAAAAAAACCAACATGTCAAGAACAGAGATTTGGTAAAATCATGAAACTTGATCTAGCTTTCTATAATCTGACAACACAGTACGATAAACGCAACTTTTGGCCTGGTCTCCTAATTTCCAGTAAATTATTAAATCAAAAAGAAAAGAAAAAATCTCATTTTCCTGACAAAATCTCTCTGGTATATCTACACACAACAGGAAGCAAACATTAGCTTGCCTGACTGATCCTTACCTAACCTCTGAAGAGAAGCAGAAGTTTTTTTATAACATTTCTCAGCAGCTCCATCTGTTATGGCGGTTTTGTATCAAGAAACAATGTTTCCATTTAAATTAGCTTTTCTTGACTTTGCTAATATATGCCTGAAAGTTAAAAGAGGAAGACATTGGTTGATGAAATCTCTAAGTGACTTAGGCTAGAAATGTATGCATGTGTATGAACATACAAACCTGAACAAGCTTGGTAAGCTTTGGTTTTGAAGCTGATAGATAATGGTCGATCTTGTCTTGCGTCTGAGGAATGCTTCCGGTTTGAATTGCGCCGGTAACTTTGTCAACTACCTTCTTGACTATGTTTTTGTAAGCATCTTTGTTCATCCCACCTTCTTTCCAAGCAGGTTTTAGAAGCTCCTTAACAATCTCCACAAGAGCGAACTTAAAAGCTCTCATTCCCTTTGGATCCTTTTCTTTCTTGTTGTTTTCATCGCCTGCACCATCATCTTCTTCTTCTTCTTCCTCTACTACGTTCTCAGCATCTTCGGCAGCCTCTTCTACTTCTTCCTGTCCAGGCTTTCTCCCACCTGGCTCTTTACTAGCTTCTTCGTCAGCTTTTTTATCCCGGTTTTCCTCAGAAGAAGCCTTTGGATTTCCAGCTAACGAGACCGAATTGTCGAGAATCCGCACTTGTTGTGCGTCGCTGTTGTTTATCTGTAATGCAGTAACCGCTGGAATGGAGTTATTACTTAGGAGGTCACTTTGAGTATGTGAAGATTGTTCCTTTTTTCCATATAACTCAGGAACCTGCATTGCCTGTTTGGGATTCAAAGTAGGATGCAGATGCGGAATCGGCTGCCCGTTTCCAAAAAACTGTGCTAGAGATGCTGAGATGTTACTAATATGATTCAGCTCTTCCCTACTCACAGTGTTTTGAGCATTTCCGTTCTCGTGATTGCTCGAGTTTAAGACACCATGAAGATGTGTAGCAGCTGCAGGTAGCAGCACTTGACTTCCTCCAACAGCAGCTAGTGGTGTGCTTTGGTAAGGCACTGCATTATGATTCTCAATGTTCTGATTGAATGCTTGGAGTGGAGGAGCCGAGTTAGCGAGGTTATTACCGAAACCATGTTGCGAAGAAGCTACAATCTTCTCTCCCACGGTTGGAAACATCCCAATGCTTCTTCGATTTCCATCTTGCTGAGATATAGCTGCAGAACCATGCTCATAAGCAGCTGCTATGTTATCTTTAAGGACACCGTGCTCTTCGTTCAGGGGTTTCTTTAAAGTTTTAACTCCATAATTCCAATCTGGAGACATCTCCATATCATCAATCCAGCTGCCATTATTATTACCCTTAGCTCCCTCACTGGACTTTCCTGTATCTGATTTTTCCACATCGTTCCATCTATGACTGTTCCGCATCCTCTCTGTTGCGCCACTATGATTATTATCGTCATGTCTACTAAACATCTCGTCTTGCGGCTTTCTCTCAGGAGTTCTCCTCGCAGGAGGGGGAAGATGGTGAGAAAATCTGCAACTTGTGCCATTACGACAGCTCCTTGACGCAAAGTACCTGCACGGAACATTGGAAACCCTGTTGTATTCTCTCTCAGGAACATCCCTTCTCTGCGTCTCTCTGTCTCTCGCTGATTCATTTCTGTGGCTTCTCAAGATTGGATCTGAAGTTTCTCTCCTTGAATAACCATCCTCTGGAAAATCAGAGCCATAGTCAAACCTCCCACCAACCCTCACGGGATGTTGTTGTTCTCTTGTCTTTCTATTCTTAGCATCCCAATCACAGTCACCAGCTCTATTGTATCTACCATCAACTTCTCTCCCTGACCGTGGCGAAACTCGTGCTCTCGCCTTGTGTCTGTCATAGGATCCTCCTGCATCTCGCCTTACTCTCTGCAATGGGCTTCGGCTACGGCTACGGCTTATGCTCCTGCTGTTACTTCTACTTCCACTCCTATGACAGTAGGGCGCAAATCAACCAAACACAAGTACTATGTCAGAAAATTCATACACAAAAGAAATTAAAACAAATCTTAAACAGACACTGACCTACGGGTTCTAAGCCTGTCCCTGGAAGGTGACTGGCGGAAATACGGCTGCCTACTTTCATCTTGTTCAGAAGACTTTCTAGAATCATAGTAACCTTGACCACCCATCATGACGGCATCACCGTCGTCATGTGAAACTCTGCTTCTGGGAGGCCAAGCTTCTCCTGGATGCTGTCTAGGTTTCGGATGCTCGTCGTCGTCATCATCCGGAGCAGACCTCCTGCTTCCGTTTCTCCCATTACCCTCCGGATAGAAGCGTGCATGCTCCGGATCTTTGTCCCGGAAATAAGAACCTGATTTTCCAACGTAATCGTTTCCACTAAGATGCTGAGTTTCATCTTCCTTGGAGTCCCATTTAGAAACACGTTTTCTCCCAGAACCACTCATTCTCACTCACCCGTGTAGTTGGGCCACAAAACTAGAGCTATTAAGGTAACCTGCAGAGAGATATGCAGCGAAAAGATGATTAAAACACTTTTCAAGAAAAGCTCTCATCCACGAAAGCTTAGTTTTAAAGTGTGTAAACATTCATAAAGTTTCAATTTTTCAAACACTCAAGCAGAAGCATATCGCAATTCTCAAAAGGACAAAGTCCGGATTTTTCCGGAAAGAAAAAGAGATCAAAGGACTGAATTCAGAATCCGAGAGAACAAGAGTGATGCCGAAGATCCTGTCTGAATCAATAAAGAAACAACTACTTTGTAGCTAACAGGTGTTTCCTTGACACTTACTCACGACTATATTAAGCTAGAATAAGCAGCCTCGAACTAAATTCGAATCTCTAGTCTCATGCCCTTCCTAAATTGGAGCTTTCTTCAAAATATCTCGAAACCCTAAATTCAAGAGGGGTAATTAAGACAGAGAGAGAGAAAGAGACTTACGTGAATTCAGAGAAAGAACGGCATTACCAAGAGAGAAATCAAGAGGGAGAGAGAGAGAGAAACCCTAGCAGCGTGCTTCTCCTGCAATTAAAGTATCCATCGACGCGCGTATCTATCTAACGAGGCTTCATCGCTTCTAGGGTTTCCAGAGGAGGGTACGACTTGTATAGAATGAGGAAGGAGAAGACCAACGAAGACTTTAACTCCTGCTTTTCTAATTAGTTTGAGATTTCTGCTTCTTCTACTTCTTCTTCTGAGTCCCAAAGCTCTTAGGTTGAGTTTTTGCTCTGCGCGTGGAGGGACCCGCTCATAGGTTTTTGCCTTCGCGATGCAAAAGTGGGTGGGTAATCCCAGCCGTTGATTTAGTTTAATGCTTAGCGAACCGAACACCATCACTTATGTTCCGAAGAGCGCCCCGGTCTGAACCAATTGAACCTTTCCACTTTCTAGTGAGTGGTTTATTTTAGAATCCTAGTTTCACTTATGTGGATACTACTATCTGGGAAATTTGTACAAGAAGAAAAAGAATGAAAAAGTTTGGGAAAAAATATTATACTATAATTTTTTGATGGGACTAAACGTAAGGAGATATCTTAGAGCATTATTATAGGTGTTTCTTAAACAATTCTTATGATTATTTAACTAATAAAATAAGTAAACAGTTAACCAAAATAAGAAGAAACACATCTTATTTTATAATCAGTAGAGTCGTTTCTTCTTGAACACTTGTCAAGTGGAGAATTATCTGGGAAAAAAGAGAAAAAAAAATCGACCAACCGTTTCTTTCTCTCTAACTCTCTCAAAAATTAGGTGAATAGCAGCGAAGAGAAATTTTTCTGTAGAGTTAAATTTGATCTTGTGCGATGGCGGTTGCACCGGCAAGAGTTCGTTCCGACTATAATTACATGGTCCTTCTCATCGGCGATAGCGGTAGCGGTAGGCTTCTTTTCCACTTCTATACTCTCTTTACGGGATGAATTAAGCAATTGTAAAGCTCAAAAGTGCTCGACTGATTTCTCCACAACATTTCATGCGATCTTAGTTAGGGTTTTATGATTTTGATTTGTTTATGGTAGTAACTACTAGAAGAAGTACCTTTTTAGCTGGATAAAAAGAGAGAAATTGTTGAATCCGTTGACAAAATTAGTTGCAGAGTTAAGTTAATTCATGCGTGTATGTGTATACCTTTTTCCAATTTCTCGAAGTACTAATCTTGCAGTTATTTGGTCTCTGTTTCTACCTTGGATTCTTGCAGTTGGTGTTGTCATATATACATAAACTCTCGAATTTAGATTTGCAGAAGCAAACATTATATCTGGAAATGGCTTTGAACTTTTGAAGCTCCGGGAGATACTTAAGCCCAGGTAATATGCATGTAGCATACAAAGATGTGAATTAAGATTAATAGTATTGTAAGCGTGATTTTAAGCCTCTAATAAATATTTTTCTGCACAGTAGATAGATCCATTGTTCATCTTTGATATAATTGCTACATGTTATGTAGATTGTTTTTCGAAGAACCATGGAGTTCATAGTTTCTTTTTAGCTGAAGTTTCATTACATTGTGACTGTTACTACAGAGTGGTGAACAACTAAGGAATCCGGGAACTCTTATCTTGATATGTTCAAGTAGAGCTATCTGAGTCATCGATCTTTGATCTTCTCCCTAGGGTCCTGTCCAGGATGAAGTAATTTTTTGTAGAATTGCTGCAGGTTGTGGAAGCTGGTGGACTCAAAGAGATCGTGTTTACACAGAGAGAAGGTGTGCTCTTGTGTTAGACAGCCTCGAGCCTCTAATTATCGAGTATGCTGAATTGACAATGGATGACATTCTAGAGGTAAGCCGTTTGACATTGATGTCAGTAAAAACAATTTCTAGATTCCTTGAGACTTGAGTCTATCGTACACCAAGTGTTTAAACTCTGTCTTACCATCAATAGGAAATTATATATCTCTAAGAGAGTAGAAAACACTTCACATTGATAACCACAGTTTCCATTTGTTTAAGCTCTTAAAACTTCCAAACTCCAATCTCTTAGGTACTGTTATCTGTTGAACGATCTCACTCCGGATTTGCTGAAAAGCCAAGTTTCAAGTTATGAAGGATTGCAAGATTATCTCCGTGCCCGTGGCCGCGATGCATACTTGCAGAAAAGAGTAAGTTAGATGGTTCTAAGCCTTTTTCACCAGAAGCTGCGTTGTTGTTGGTTGATTAAGCTTGCTTTTTTATTTATAATCAGGAGGAAATCGTGGAGAAACAAGCACCAGGGCTAATGAAAGATGCTGAACGATTCTTAATCTTGAGCAATATTGACCGGTTATGGAAAGAACACCCTCAAGCACTCAAGTTCAAGCACTCATGTATGTGTAATTAAGAAAATAAATTTTTAAATTTTTGTTTTAAGAACTCAATTAGGTTCTTCCTATAAATGATAGAAAACAAACAATTCTTAGCTAAATTTCTTAAATTAACTTAATGTATAAAATAATACTTAAGAAACTTATTTATGTTTCTCCTATAATGATGCTCTTAGGATCTTCAAACTTGTCTCCATTATTGTTTCTGAAAACTAAGCTCTCAAAAAAAAAAAAAATCAGAGTATTCTCAGATTTCTTTTTAATCTTCTTCTCCATTAAACTTTTTAGACAATAAAATTCGAACATTTCGAAATGAGTTAGGCACATTTTTGGCTTCTTAATGATTCTTTTTTTTTTGTGTGTGTGCACGGCTTCTTAATGATTACTCCCTCTGGTTTCCTATAGTTGTCGTTTTTGAAGTAATTTTTTGTTCTAAATTATTTGTCGTTTCAGAAAACCAATGCAATTTACACAAGAAAATTCTCAAAATACCCTTTATTAATTAAACACAAATATTCATAATAAATGAAATTGTGAATCGTTTACTACTTCTACACAAAACATATGAAGAGTCAAATTGTTACTGTCTATAGTTCATGGCAAATCTGAAAGTAGAAAAAGATGAAATCTTCACTGATGTGCAAACCAAAAAATCCAGCATCAAAGTAGTGCATGATTTCGACCTCAACAAACTCCCCAACGAAGATGATCTTCAAGTAAGCAAGAAAGATGAAATTCAACCTGAAGCCAATCCCAAATTTGTTCATGATTTCGATCTCAACAAACCAAGCAATGAAGAAGAAGAAGCAGATCAATGTAACGAGTTTAAGGATCCTATAAAGGAGCTTATTAAAATTTATTGTCCTTTTGCTTTTAAGAGAAGGAAACTTTAGTCGTTTCTAAGTCTGCTGCTTTTTTTCCTATTTGGAGCATCAATAAAATTTGTATTCATGGATTTTTCTGCTCTTAATAAAATCTAAAGTTCTACTAGAATTACGTTTACTACTAGTTCTCCTGTATCTAAGTTCAATCTACTGAATTACATTCCAATTTACACTATCTACAGAAAACAAAGACAGAGAAAATAAAGTAAAACAATCTGACCTTTCTTAGTGTTCTCAAATAGTCTACTCTTGCTTTAAAGTGTTGTCCACATAAACCTGCAATACTTCAATAAGATAGCAATGGATTAATCAAAAATGGAAAAAACCTTATCAACACAATTGACAACCTTATAAAACCGATATCTAACCTTAATCTGTTAATTGATTTAACACATTGTTTACAATGGAAGGATCACATTTGATTTGTCTTGGAAGCAGACCCTCTCGTTCCAAAGCTTCTTTCTTTATGTGTGGAATCTTGTAATTATTAGATCCTCCAATCCTCATTGTCTCTTGCATGCAGAGTTGCAGAGTTAAGAAGATGTGGTTTATCTTCCTAGCTGGATACTCTTCAAAAGCTGTATTGACTGCATTTATAAGCTGTTCAATGTTCTTAGGACAAATCTTATGTTGAAGTGCTTGTATTGCACTAAAGAATCCAAGGTCCAGAACATTCATATCCGGTGAATTAGGCGGTTGACACATCAGTCTGATATCAAATCCATTCTGTGAAGCCTCTTGTTGAAAATCTGTATCGGTTGTAGCCACATGGGTTCTAGCATTATCCTGTTGAATAAAGATTATTTTTCCTTCATCTTCAGGAGGCCACTTTTCACGAATCTTAGGTATAACATCTTCCAGCAACATTTTTCTGACATCCTCTCTCTTGACTGAAGTAACTGGTTTGATCTCCATTGTCCCAGCTTCTCTATTTCTACTCCTCCTTTGAGCAGGCTGAAGATTTACAAAAGGAAACACTCCTATCTTTCCAGAGAAAGTTTCTACTCCTTCAGCATTGAACCTTGGCCTAGCCATTGCAACTAGCATCATGACTTTCCCAATAAAATTTTTGCTTTGACACGTCCTTAAAGGATATCTTCTTCAGGTAGAAGGTAGTAGTTCTGGGTTCTTTTGGTCATGTAGAACCACTTTTCATCAATATGTACAATGTTGTACATATCAATAAATTGTGGTTCATGACTCAAGCTTAGAGGGTCCAACATCTTCATGCAAAATCTTAGCCTTGCCACCTTGTTCTCTTCTTTCAGATGTGGTTTGAGAGCATTAGAATGCCGCCTCATCAAGCCTTCTTTCACATTCTTATATAGGGTTGAGTGACTAACTCCTAGAGCTTCAGCTAACGTCCTCAGAGTTGTCCGTCGATGTAAAGGAGTGTCCAGAACACGTTGGACGTCTATCTGAATCTTCTTACGACCACATCTGTTCTTCCTTCTTTGAGAAACATCAACCAATGCACCAGCTGGAGTCTCCTTTGCTTGTTTCCAAATTCGCTGAACTGTTCTAATATGCATGGAATGCAAATTCGCTACTTCTTTAACAGCCGTTCTACCTAATTTCCCTCTAACACTCCTTTCAAGCAAAGCATTATATACTGTCCATCTATGATGATTAGTGTAGTCCTTCTTACTTGTAGAGCTACCAATTGCATTAGGTCCTATTCCAAATCATTACAGTTTTATAAGTAGGCTTATGCATCATCAGAACACAATGTTATTGATATTGCTAAGTTTATAAGATACTAAGTATGTGTTCCATGTTAAAGATACATACCTTGATCCCCACTGGATTGATTTTGACTACCTCCATTATCGTTTTGACCTGCTATACATTGACATTGAGAAACCAATGATTAAAATCGCTTGTGAAACCACAGAAAAGATTAACGACATAATAACGTGTGTTTATTTAACTAAACAACACATCCAGGATAAGAGCACAATTACCTTGTTCTCCAACAATGGGGTCTTCGATATCATGGTCTTCATTTGTTCATGTCCCAAAATGAAATGATCACAAAGTATGAAAATAGAATGTGACATCATGATTCCTAAAACAAAGAATAATACAAGAACGACAGAATTACCTGTGTCTCCAACGAAGGGATATTGTGTCTCTTCATACAGCTGATGAACATCTAACTCTAATATTTCAGAGTTAGTATCTTCTCCTGGATTCACGTTTAGATCAAGTAGAATTGTATGTTGAGAAGACGCTACAACTGATACATCTACATCTTCACCGACTCCTGGAGTGATATTCAAATCAAAAGAATGGCTTTCATTGTTAGTAGGTGAAAGGTTCAAATCAAATGTAGCCATGGAAGATGATCCGAAAATGCTCCTGTTAATGGTGTATAAGTATATTGGAGTAAAAGTTTTGAATTTTTTTTATTTGCCTCCATCTGAATTGGAGTATTTTGTTTCCCTCCCAAGTTTTTTTAGTCAAAAATGTGATTAATCCATTGACTAGGAGGAATACTAAGAGGTCAGTAGTGAAACGTGATTAAGAGTTGTTTTAAAGGAAAATTTTAAATGAAAACCTGTTTTCTAAAGGGATAACGACCTTCGAAAATCTGTTTTGACAAATCGGTTTTGAAAATTTGGTTAAGAAATCTCTTTTGAAATAACGAGAAGGAGCATTTAGCGGAGATCTAACCTGTCACAATATAATTACAAGGATTCACAGCTGAAGAAGGTTTCGCCTCCACCACATTGATTTCTTGTGTTGTAAACTTGTAAGGAACCATTATTGTATCTCCCGTTGTTAAGCAAGAGTAGCTCCTTAGGGTCGTCTCCAAGCTGCACAAAAAAAGAATGTAAGAAAGAGAAGATTCTCCGAAAAAACAAAACAATAATCAGGTTCCAAAGGTGCAAACATGGTTTTGGGGTTGGATACATCCAAGAAATCTTGACTGTGGGGCTGCAGTTTGATGAAAGTCCCTTTCACCAAGCTCAGATTTTTGATTCTCACAATGTCTCCTTCTTGGAGAGACATGTTTTGCATCATCTGAATTGTAATACACACAGAACAAAGAAGATTCAGATTATGAAAACAGTGAAAAGAGAAAAACAGAGACAAAAGAATGGTGAACCAGATTATACTCCATAAAAACGGCTATACTAATAGACGGGACACATAGCAAACAAGCAGTTAAAGTACAAAACAAACATAAGAAAGACATCAACCAGAATATGTAAAAGAGAAATGCAGACGAAACCATAAAACCGTACAAACCACTCTCACCTTCATTTCATTAACTTAGCGCTTCTTCTTGCTGTCCGCATTTGCTGCACGCTTTTGCTGCATTGGACTTCGAAGGTGTTGCTATCAAGTATACGAACAAAACCACCATGGATAGCATTGAAACAAGTGATCCATATTTAGACAGCACCCTTTGCAATAATAAAAAACAAACACAGTGCCATGAGAAGTGTTATATTTGATGATTTTCACTAGGAGGGGAGAATTATATATCGAGTTACCTTTGCCTGAGATTATTATAGCGAGTTACAAAGTAATTCTGATTAGAAAGATTAGCTGGATTTATGAACTTATAAATGGCAAACCTGTAGAGCTGTCTTTGTGGGGATGCGGAAAGTAACCACAGCAGGAGCACCATAGAAGAGCTTATGACGGAGACTCATTTCCATTCATCTCCATTGCCACCACAAATCTACGAAGTCAATAATTACACAAACACTTCTACAAATTAAAAGAATTCTCAGACGTCAACTGAATTATAGGCATAGATAATTATGTCTAGAGAAAATTTTAAGCAAATAGAGGTTGACTTTAACTAGAGTTTGTTGAAGCTCAAGATTGTCGAAGCTCTTCATATCCTTTCTAGCTAACTGAAGCTTCTGTCTAAGCTCAGATATCTCCATCTCATGACCTTGTGTTTTCTGCACCAACAATCTTTGTTCATACTCATCATCCTTACACGCTTCATCAGGTAACAAACTAGATTGCGAAAATTACACAAGACGTGTCAATCTCCTAATAAGCGTTATACAAAGTTGAACTTCCAAACAAAAAAAAGAGTCAATCGAGGAGGCTCAAGAAAACTCACGACGATGCCATTATCCGGCGGCTGAGGAGAAGCAATATCGATGGAGGAAGAAGAAGAAGACATCGTAGTCCTGAAACTGAACCATACATGAAGAGAGAAGAATCAATTAGAAATCGGTAAAAGCATGAGCAAGTAATGGAGATTGCAAATCGAAGCTCAGAAAAGTGAAATCTGAGAAATCGACCTCGTTAATTAACGGGAAGAGGGTCGCCGGAAAGACGGGAAGACAGGAAGAGGTGACATGCATCTGTGGAGACCGAAGACGGAAGACGGAAGAGAGGAAGAGGTGATGACGGAGAAGACTGAATACGGAAGATGGAAGAGAGAAAGAGGTGATGACGGAGAAGACGGAAGACGGAAGAGAGTTGCCGGAGAAGACAGGAGGAGGTGATGACATGCATCTGCGGAGTTTTTGAAGTTGAGCTTTTCTTCTTTGTCGGCGAAGGAGGAGGAGAGATCATTGAATTATTTGGGTTTTTTTTAAATAAGGTAAATGCTTTTTCTAAAATACAATTGTAAATTGTTGTTTTTTATGAGGTTAATAGAGTCATTGTACACATTTTCTTAAAAATCGTGAATATAGGTAAAACGACAACTATAGGAAACCAGAGGGAGTATATCTTTTTCTTCAGTACCAAAAAGATGATTCTATCTTTTTCTTTTATAGGATAAACCGAGTAAATATTTTTATAGATACTCTTATGACTTATCTTTCTCATTTGCTTCATCTCCAAAAAAGGTTAGTGGATTTCTTTTTTTTAAAGATTTTTCAAGAATTTTTTTAAGAGGACTAAGACATTATCAGAGACATGGGGGTTTTCAAGGTCGTAGCTTAGGCCATCATTATTGGTTAGATCTTAAAAGGATCTTAGTATTTTTTTTATCATTAAAATAATAAAAGAAAAGAAAGAGAAACAAGAAACGTACCTTATTTAGGAGGTAGAAGAATCGTTTCTTCTCAACTTCAACGACCAAATACAACAAACTTAACAATTTTGATTTCTCTCTCCTATCTTAAATAATAAAATAATATTTTAAGATATATATTAGAGTTTCTTGCGTTGATGATGCTCTTAGTAACCATGGGTGTATAGTCATGCTTCAAGAGAGGCCATTGTCCTTGAATTTTGTGAAGTACATCCTTTTTCATGAGTAGCAAATCAAAGCTCTCCAATTATTGTTAAGAATAGAAAACCAAGTATAACTTGATTTCTCTTTAAGTCATTCCATACCATGAGTTGAAAGTCAATAGATATGTGGCTTCCTCCAATTGATAGTTTGATGTTCCCAATGAATGCAGAAGGGTCTAGACAGGATGCATGATGCATCTACAAGTTCTATGCATACTCTTGGACTCTTCATATCATTTTTCAGGTCAAACTCTCTTGTTTGGTATGTACATGAGATTGATATTTTCTCATGTATGACATAGGCAATCCTTCACTTCACAGCCATCGATATATATGTTTACCAAAAATCTCTCGAGATCATTTTTTTTCTATAATATATTCGCTTCAGCTTCAATTTCATTTCCTTTTATTGATATCCCAATGAATAAATTTCTGGTACTAAAGATGTCTTTGGGGCGCCATCTCCATGAGCGTTGATAGAGATAGGAGCGTCCTTCTTTTCATTAGAAAAGATAACATAGCAGATTTTTTTTTTTTTGGTTTTATCTCATTCTACTTCTTAATAGCTTTTACGGAATTTTTAAGGTACCCAATCTAATTCGAAATAGACGATGGTTCTATATAGATGACTCTTGATAGGAAGGTGATTTGTTTTAAAGAAAAGGATGGTATTGTGGTCAAGAAAGAGTCGATAGAATGATGGATGCAGGAAGCATTAGAAGTAGTCTCTTACCACTACATATTAAGTTCGAAAACTATAATTTGGACTATGAATTGTATGAAGCATTTAATCAAATGATCGATGTAGCTTCACAATGGTTCTTTTTCATCTTCCACACATGACCAAAGGCCAACGATGGATGCTCTTTGGACGATCAACATTGAGTAATATTTTAAGAGGGCTGGTGAGAGTTTTTTAGATGTTGTACGTCAATGGAGTTAGTCTTAAGGTGAAAGAACCAGTTAAGCCTTAAGAGAAGCTCCTCCAAAAGACTCAACAAGGTATTAGCAGTAGCTTGCGACTCGTCTTCGTTGGAAAAACGTGCTCGTCTGTGCCATGGACCATGGTGATGCCAAACAAGGTAAAGTCACTTTAGCCTGACGATTTTGCACCGTTAGCTTCAACTTTCTTCCCAAATTGAGTTTTAATTAAACTTTTTTTTCAGTAAAATTTTTTGTAATCAATGCAATCACATGACACGGCATTATTTTAATTCTTAACATATGCTGTTTATAAATCAATTTTGTTTAGATATCGTAGTTTGTTTGGATGAAAAGCAAAGGGAACATGATCTTTACTTTTTGCTAAAAAAAATATATTATTTAGTAATTATTTGATATTTGTTTTTCTCAACATTACGAAACAAGAAATAAGAGAAAGAAAATGTATAATGAAAAACAATATTGGATAAATACGAATAATGCAGCCTCCTTCATCATTTTCAATGTCTTTCAGCGTTTTTTTGTTCTCACAGAGTAACGCTTGGAAACTTGCAGCGATCATTTCCTTTAAAAAAAAAAAAAAAAGAGATTTGTCAGTTACAACAAAAGTCTTCATATTTGACTGAGAAAAGATGAAAAGAAAGGGAATAAAAAAAACCTAATTGGGAAACTCGTTGGATCAAAATTTAAAATGCTTATAATTCGAATCAGATGCAGAGGAAGGAAAAGAAATAAAAAAAAAAACAGAAAAAGAGAGAGAGGTTACTGTGAATTTACAGAGAAACTTTGGGGAAGAAGAAGAAGAAGTTTCGGATTCCCAAATTCTCAAATGGGTCAATGGATTGGATAAGGCGGGTGGGGAGAGTTTTTAATTCGGTTCGGTTTACCGTTTAAGTTGCTCGGTTTATATTGTAAACCATTAAAACCAGTAATTGTGGAACAATAGGTTTCGAACTATGTACATGTGGAGAAAAAAGTTTCGAATTATGGAACTATAGAGATCCGAGACGAGGCTGAAACTTGGTGTGGATCTGTTACTATATGATAGTTCCGAGGTAGAAATATGTCTTTTTCCCTTAATTCAAGCTTAAAACTTCAAAAATTACAAAGAATTGAGTCTCTTTTTTAAAAAAAATTCATTATATAATGTTGACCTTATTTTAGATATAATCATTTCGATAATTATAAATGGACCGATGTAAATTCAGATAGAGTTTTAAGGAGAAATATATGTATGTACATTTTTTTTTTTACATAAACTTTATAACCTTTATCTGCAGAATAATTATAACCAAACCATGTCAAACAAAAAGTAAATAATTAGGTAGGAAATACAGATACTATGACAAAGATACAACCCTGACCACGCAAAATATATATGAATTATTTGGCAAAGCCCGGGGATTAGTCACATGCACAATCTTATCATAAACTCTACTTAATTACCCAAATCTTAATATCTTATCAATTAATCATTCAACTAACAATATATCGATACCCATATCTCCATCTTTAATCACGTACTAATCATTAACCACAACTAAATCCACAAGTAAATAACTTGGCCAGTAAGGATGTCACGAGAAAAAAAAATTTGGTAGAGAATCTATACTATTAAAATATAAGCACACTTATCTATAAACTTGCCACTACGTGTAATTTACGAAAAATGTCATTGTCTTTTAATAGTTTTTCAAGCCTTCATTTATAGTATTTAAGTCAAATGATATAGGTAATTATGTACTTTATATATCCAGACTTGATTTATTTAGTATTTATATTGAATCTAATTTTATTTATGGTTTAATTTTAGATTATTGTTTGGTAATAACACTTTGTATTATTTGTAATCTAATGTTGCAATATCTAGAATTTATATGATTAGAAATTTTATATAGTGAAAGGATTATAATTTTGCTATTATTTTTATTTTAAAGTTTATATGATTAAAGTTTTTATTTAATATATATGAAAATAAAATAAAATTAAATTAAAAATTTAATAAATGTATATAAAAGCTTGTATAGCTAACTGATAATATTATTATTTTTAACTGACTTTGCATATGTATAACCTCTCAAAACCGTATATGTGACATCATTATATAGATTTATTCTTTTTATTATTATTTTTTAATTTAGTCTATACGAATACAAACTTTTTTACTTATGTAGATGGGTGGTATATATCTACTCAAATTGACCGGTCCAAGGAATAAGTCAACAGAACCCAACAATTGCATGGGACTCGAGACCGTAGCTAAAGAGTAGTTTTTTCCTTAATTAACTTAGTAATTAATATTTTATTTTAGCTTATATGGTACAATTAGTCGTAGCACCTTTTTTGGACGTCAAGATAGTATTAATTAGCATATTAGGCTTCCTGGAAAGAACAGCTCGCATTGCTATTTCAATTAAACAATTTATTCCAAGTTTTGGTTATCAATGAATATAAAATACTAATTTCCATAACAAAATTCGAACTCAACTACCTATCATTAAATAGAAAGTTTTTCCCATTTCATATTCAAAATTCGAACTCAACCGCATAAAGAGATGAACCAATACAGAACATAATCATTTAAAATTTTATAAAAGTTCCGCTCGTAATTGAAGTTAAATAAAATTCAGATAAATAATATATCAAATATTAGAAATTTGAGAATATTAAAAAAAAAACAAAGTTCTTTCAAACTGGAGACCAATGTGTGTACTGTATAGCGTAGTTCCCTTGGCCTTACCGAATGAAATGTAATAACTTTCCCAACACACTCCCCTTATCGCAATTAATTTAAAATAAAACTCTAAGAAGATTACTAGAAAAAAAGTTCAGCAATTCGAAACATTCAACGGTCAAGGTGTACCCACCACTAGTCTGTAATAAACTAATAATTAATCACCTTTTATTTTATTTTATTTTAAGATTGGATATACGTATTTGCTTCATCGTTCATTGGTGATTGAAGTGAATATACATAGCTAACCATTTAGGTAAGTTGATGATATTATAATATTACAATTAAGAAAATAACAAAAAGAAAAATATGCCATAAATATCCTTTTCATTTGAAATAATTATAATACTAGGTAGTAGTCCGCGCCATGCGCGAAGTAAAATATTTATATAAATATTAATTAAATATAATTTTATAGTCATTTATATAGATATATAATGTGATTTCAACATTTTCAAAATCTTTTAAAATTATATATTAATAAATGCAAAACAATTAAATCATATATATGATAACATTGCTAAAAAATCAGTTATTTTTCTATCATTATTGATCGAGTAAAAAATTATGACATATTATTTATATCTGAATTTATTTCTAAATTGATATGAATATGCATAAATTCAACTATTATATGTTTATTTAATTAAATGTGTGGTTACTTATTTTAATCTATATTATTAATTAAGTTTAGAAACAGAATAATTTTTCATTACCATAATTTTATTACTGATTGATATCAATACAAATCAAATATTTTATGTTGATTTATTTTAGGAAATTTGAATTATGTTTAAATACAATGAAATTTATTAAAGTTGTAGTTATATACTATAATAAATATATCTGATAATCATGGTAAGTTGATATAAATTAGTGATTTTTATTTATATATTAAAATTGCTTGTAAGTTGCTTTTTAAGAAAAAAATATATACTTTTTATTATATTATAATCTTTAAGAAAAATAATATAATTTTATTATATTATAAGATTATAATAATATTAATAAAGTAAAAGTATTTATAAGTTTTATATTAAATAAATATTAAAGAATTATAAATATATATAATATAAGATTATGTAAATAAATTATTATGAAGTGATATAGTTATTATTGTAATTCATAAATATAAGTTAAAATGAATAACTATACTGAAATATAATATATTTTTTCAAGTAAAAGTTATTTAATAAACATGATATATATATATTAATATAAAATTATTTGATTATATTGGTCAAATACATAATTAAAGTTATATATTTTATGAATGAATAAATAACATGTATTTTAATTAGAGTCTATGAGATATATCATAGTTTTGATTATGTAATAGTGATAATTAATATAAGTGATCAAATCATATAATATCATTACTAGATTATAACCCGAGCCCGGCTCGGGTATTATATATACATAAAATCATTCTAACTAAATTATTATTTATAAAACTAATAGTTAATTTATGATATAATGTTTTTAAAATATTTATATGCAATAAGGCAACTTTAATTTAAAGAAAAACGACATCGTATTGGGGTATGACGGCTACATCAGACGGAAATTAACGTTTAGTCAGTGGAGATAACGGTGTGTCCAAAATTACGTAGTCAACGAAAAGTTCTGTTTTTTTACAAAGTTAACAAAAGTTGGTGATTGTTTTCTAGAAAGAGGAAGTTTGGGATTGTAATTACGAAATTCGAAAAGTTGAGAATATATATATCAGTTTCCCCAAATAAATTTAATAACTATGTGATATAATATATTTTATAAATGTTAAGAAGGAAATCATGGGTAAATTTCGAAACTTGTTATAAAAGCATATCATGTTTCGTGAAGATCTCAATTTTTTTCCTGCAAGTATATTTAAAACTTTGAAGAGAAGCAGGAATATATTTTGTAATAAGCTAGAATCATTTTTGGTCTGCAAAAAGAGATGAGAGGAAACGGGCTACGAATTTCGAATGGGCTTCTAGTATATTATATCTCTTAATGGGCTACTAAATTTTTAATGAGTTAATAATTTTTAATGACATGGCTGAATATAATTGTTTCATTGGTTACTTTCCCCTTAAATTGCTCTCAGTGAGACATGTGGCAGAAATCTCTTTTGGTGTCTTCTCAATTAATATATAGGGGATATGTAACTAATATAAGTAAGGATGACACTCTTGTAATAAACACATGAAGTAAAAGTTAATCTTTTAAAAAGGATCCTCAAATAATATATAAGGGATATCATTGAATTTAAGCTTTTTCCATGTTAGAATCACAACAATATTGTTCATCAATGCCAACAAATAATATTATTCGAATTGCTATATTAGTATATAATTATTTTATTAGTGTATTAATTAATATGGTATCACAATAAATGTACATTTATCCCGTTAACTCAATTATTCATATCATATAAAATATAAAAATTCAAACTAAAATCATGAATTCTTTTATGAAACTAATATGATAACATTGTAATAACATAATATATCCAATATTATCATGACAATAATAATATATGGTATTTATAGCATGATAACAATAATATATGATATGCTGTCAAAAAAAAACATGATAATATATGATATTGGATATAATATATAAAAGATAATATATGATATTTTATGACGTATTAATAATAACATATAATTTATAACATGATAATATAAAAGTATCTAAATAATATGTAATACTGTTCATCCTAAATTATAAAATATTATTCATCGTCTTTACTGATCTAATATCATTATTTTGTATGCACATGATTCGTAGACATTTTGTTAGAAACATTTATTATAGCTGTGTTATGTTAATTTTATCGTGAAAAATATTTTGTGGATGGCATGATGGAAAAAGAGAAAGAGAATTGATGAGAGAAAAAAAAAAGAGATAGTAAAGTAATTTCTTTGGTCATTGTACCATAGAAAAAGTTGCCAATTTTCAAATCATCTACTGATTTTGCAATTTCTCTTCAATTATTTGCATGAATCATTAGCATGAAGAAGATACGAGTTAGGTTTATAGAAAACAAGGTGCAGATTTATGGCTAATTAACTAATTGGTCACCAGATTACGTGCGTAGTCTGACCAATAGAATCTCTGAGATTTGAACAGTATCATCCAATGGTTCCCAAATCACAAAATAAAGGTAGCTAGTGACCGCATTATGTTACTCGTACGTAGATTTTCATTTTTCATTAATTTATAGTTTGCATCCAAAATTCCAATGAATCATTAGTCAAATGTAGATTTGTATTGTACGTATAAAAAATTTGCATGTACATAAAATAGAGAAGAATGTGCGTTCCTACTTCCTACTAGCTGGGGAAGAAATAATTGTCATAATAAAGTTTTAATTGTTTTTAAGTTTTTTTCCTGATCTTAAATTAAAAAATCAATGATTTAAAAAAAATAAAAAAATCAATGATTTAAAAATCTAATCAAATTTGTCTATACATTAACGATATCCAGCATGTGCTATATATATTGCTCAGACATATACTATAATTATATAAGCACACATCGTCGACGACTAATGGTTTATAACATGAATTGAACCATCTCTCTCTCTCTCTCTTAAAGTTAGAAACTCCGTCATTGTTGCCGAACAAGTTCAGTTTGAGTCCAAACTGCTGTCGAGATTGCTGGTTCGTGTTCTATGATTCTATCTATATATCTCATTATGATTTCAATATACATATATTCCTTTAGACCTACGCAATTAAGTAGTCTTATACTCTTATATATTGTCGTTTTTCATGTCGATATACATTAGATATGGTTGGAAACAAAAGAAGAGCTCTACAAATCCTACTCGAACACTTGTTTTCACTATAGGTTAACAAAAGTGTCACATGTTTCGTCAGGAGTCAAGTCACATATATTTTTATTTTTATTTTGCTAAACTTTGAATCGCTCAGATGCCTTATCGCACCATGGTAATGAACTAATGATTCCCAATAATATTCATTGTTTTTTTTTTTGACGACCAATAATATTCATTGTTAGAGCTAGCTTACATGATCATATTCTAATATCATCTTAGATTAATTTCGTTCAAAAACGTGACTATGTAAATAAGTCGGACTACAAACTTCTTATTATATACTCATTGAGAATGGCAACTACATTCATATATAGAACGTAAGAAAAATGTACAAATTAAATCACATTATATATATTCATCAAATAGATAAAACGAAATGAAAATGAATGTAATGCTAAACTATTTGCCTGTTGAAAGAATTATAATACACCTACCTATGATTGTTATCTATCGACTCCCAAGTCCCAATGCGACCCAGCTTTCAGAATCAATATATCTTAATTATACTATATATAATAATATCATTTCTTATTTAGTATTTTTTCATTATGATCGTTAATGTCATTTGACAACTTTTGAAAAGCAAATAAATCTTTCTAGCTATTCAATCGGTTTGCACCACAAATCCGATTCTTCCAGAATTTAAAATTCAAAACTTTCCAGTTCTTGTTACATCACTGGATCAAATTATGCCCCAAATGTAGCGATTTGAGTGGTCTCCGAATATATATACAAGGATTCAGTCTAAATATCTCCGTGACTAATTTTCTCCTACTCATTTTTTTCCGATTAAACATACATTTTTATTATATAGTTAAAATATCAAAATCATACAAAACTACAAAACAAAAATTATCATTTAAAAAAAAAAAATCAAGATGCATTCTAGTCGAAAACATCTTACTTGTTATAATCTGTATTCATTTTCTATAGTTCATTTTACTGTTTAAAACTAAAAATTCTCTGCCGGAAAAATAAAAGTAGATAAAATCAACTTACATAGATCATGAACATATTATTATCACTTTCATAATAATATATGTATATATATGTATGTTAGTTATAATTTATTTTCTTTGTAATTCAGAACTTAAAAAGAAAGTAGATAATATGTATATATTACATGAGGAAAAAATTAAAGAAAACATATTTATATCTTTGTTTGCAAGAGGACGAAGCCATGTCAGGAGAAATAATGGTACAAATCTTCCCAGAAAATGAAATGACTTCAAGATAGTGTCATAAATATTACGCAAACAGAGCCAATGCATTGTCTTTTAGTTTTCGTATAGGGTCGTAAATGTTAAAAATCTAGGATAACATAATTTAACTCATATGAAAATTATATTTCTGTATATGAAAATTTTCTATTCACATCTTTTATCTCTGGATAACCATTTCTGTCTTTCGATACTAAAATTAGTCAAGAAAAATCGTCTACAGTTTTACCTAAAAAAATTAAGGTTAAAATGAAAAAATTCGAGATTACACGCGTTTCCATAATTTCGAGTTACTTAATCTGGGTTTTGTCGACAACTGTTCTGCACACTAAACACGATTCTGATCCAAAAGGTTAACACTTTATTTCTTTTATTTATAATCGCCGCTGTTGCAGGGACATAACTCGAATAAAGCACGAAAACAAGAAAAAAAAAAGGCACAGTAAGAGTCTGAGAAATTGGTCGGGCGGGAGGGAAAGAGGTTTTAATTGTCTCCTGTCTCCTAAATCGCGGCCACTTCGCCGCCAAAAGATCTCAGAGACTCTGATTGGGCCGCCATTGATGAACCTAGACCCAGTCACAGACATAACGTGAATGTTCTGTCTATTTCATTCTCCCTTTCTTTTATTATCTTCTTTGTCACACGGAGAGACTTAAAAATAACAACTTTTTTTGCTGGATCTTGAAGAAATCAAAATCAAAACCCGACCCAATTCCTCGTCGGCCGAAGATAATTTGACTTCTTGTTGCGTCATTGCTTCTTACGGAGTCAAAGGTACACACTTTTTTGAAATTTTCTTCCCCTTTCACCCAGATTTTGAATATTATATCCACTTCCTGAGTTTCAGGAACCGTCTTTCTGTTTACTCGATTAGTTTAAGAAATTTAGGGGTTTTTTTCATTTTTCTTTGTGAAACCTCGTACTTGTGTAAGTTCAGAGAATGGAGTCGGGTTAGTTTTTTGTTGTTGTTGTTGTTGTTTCTAATGTAAGAATCGATTTCACACTTTGGCTTAGGTCTGAACATTGAGAGATTTACGGTCCGTGAACCGCGTGGAGGCTACAAGAAGAGGTTATATAAAAAAAGGAGCGAGCTTTTCAGTTTTTTTTTTTGAAGTTGTGATTGAAATGAAGAGTGTAGAACGAAGTGAAGTCGATGATGAGTTCTTTGATTCATCTGATGTTTTGTCCGTCGATGGACAAGTAGAAGAAGCAGAGTTCCAAGTTTGGTCAGGTGAGCCAGTTAGTGTTGAGGAACGTCGTGAACGGTTTCTCAAGAAAATGGGTCTTCTCGAGGAGGAATCGATAGATCTAATTTGTTCAGAGAGGATAATTGATTATAGCGATGATGTTACAAGCTCCTCAGAGTCATCTTTTGGTGAAACCGAGTTGCAGAGTTGTGTTAGAGAGGAGAACTATGGATCAACCAACTTAATGTCTGATGAGGAACTTGAAGAAGAGAATGATTCAGAACGAAACTCGAGTAATGCTTCTTCAAGCCCATCGCTGAGTTTCAGCAAGAAGATGAGTGCGAAGAAATGGTTTTTCGAGTGCTTCGTAGGAGAAAATGATGACCGTTTCGAACACAAGTCAACGGAAGAAGTGATGATGAGCAAAGTGAAAGTGAAGACTAACAAGAAGAGTCGTGTGGAGTTATCTGCAGCTTACAAGGTACAAGAGATTAATGGACACAAAGGGAAAATTTGGGCGTTGAAGTTTAGCCCTGATGGTAAATTCTTAGCAACCGGAGGCGAAGATGGAGTTGTCAAGATATGGCGAATCACGTTGTCGGCTTCTTTTGTCGGGCAAGAGTCAATGAGCCAACAAGAAGCATTGGTTTTGTTCCCTGAGAAAGCTTTCTATCTCGAAGAAACACCGTTTCAAGAGCTTTATGGTCACACGGGAGATGTCTTGGACTTGGCATGGTCAGACTCAAATGTGAGTTGTAGTTAATTTCATCGTTTTCTTGTTTGTTTTTGAGATTTCTTGATCCAAATTTCTTATGAATCTGTCTTTGCGTTTTGAATTTGCAGTTGCTTCTCTCAGCTTCTAAGGACAAGACAGTCCGGTTATGGAGAATTGGTTGTGATGAATGTCTTCATGTCTTCCACCATAACAACTACGGTAACTTTGTTTACTCAGTTAAAAACAAAACAGATTTGGTATATTGGTAAAAAGTTACTCACAGTTCTTGCTTTTTGCCTTCTTGTTGTTGTGATACAGTGACTTGTGTTCAGTTCAATCCAGTGAACAAGAACAACTTCGTAAGTGGATCCATAGATGGAAAAGCTCGAATCTGGGGTTTATCAGAAGAGAGAGTCGTCGCTTGGACCGACGCTCGTGACTCCATTTCTGCCATCTGTTACCAACCAAACGGAAATGTAATTTTTTTAATTCACGTTCTCCTCACACGAAAGATCTTCAAAGCTTCTGAGATTCTAACTTTGCTCTGCTTTTTCAGGGGTTCATCATTGGTTGCATCACCGGAAATTGCAGGTTCTATCAAGTCTCAGGTGAGTCAAGAACTCAAACGAATTGCATTTGATTTCTCAATTGCTCTGTTTTAAATTTGGGTTTTTTTTTTATGTGTTTTTATAGGAAACGATGTGTTGATGGAGGAGCAGATTCGTATCCGGGGACGAAACAGAGTCACTGCCGTGGAGTTTTGTCCTGGAAGCTCCGAGAAAGTTATGGTATCTTCCGACGACTCGAAGCTACGGATCTTTGATAGATCCCAAATCCTTCACAAATTCAAAGGTAACTTAAAAATCGAATCTTTTGAATTTCTTACTGTTTCGATTTTATGTTTTGATCTTTAAAGTTTCTTCTCTCCAGCTTCACCGAAATATGGAAGACAATCGTCGGCGTCGTTCACTTCTTCCGCCGGGAAACATATTATATCAGTCCGACGAGGTCTCGGTGTCTACCTCTGGGACAACGATGGCTTTCCGGCGAAGAAACAAGCGAAATCGTCGCGTTCTTTCGAGTTTTTTCACTCGCCGGCTGTTTCCGTCGCGGCGGCTTGGTCTCTGACGGGAAAGGAAGTATCGGCAGTGGCCGGAGAAGACGACGAATCACGGCGAGTGTTGAGACAGCTACAGAGCTCCGGGAGACTGTCTCGCTCCTCTCGTGTGACCGCCACGTGGCCTGAGGAGAAGCTTACCTCCTCCGCTGGTGGCAGTTTCGGTAATACCTTCTCCGTCGGCGGGGAGTGCGATTTTGCCGGCGCGTGGAGACTCGTGATCGTTACGGCGAGTTTGGATGGGATGATTAGGACCTTCCATAATTATGGACTGCCACGTAAATTATAGGAATATAGAGGGTTCGATTGTAACTTTTTTAAACAGAAAATGATTGTAGAAATTTAGAAAAGCTGTTTTGTCGCGTAATTTTCTGAAAACGTACAGAATATTGACGTGTGTGGATAATTCAATGTGAAAAAAATTTTGTTGAAAAGAAGATTTACTTAAATTATAAAAAACTTTTTTAAAAAAAAAAGTTTTCCTTTCTCAATTTTGATATTTTTCAAGTAATAAGTTCAGTCTATATGTATATAAAAATCTTTAAAACACACAAATTTCTTTCCTTTCTGTTGGGTTAACATAAAATAGATTTCCTAAACATGTTGTTATATGACTTGAAGAAAAAAATCCTATAAATAGAGATACTTTGTATTATTTACCACATATCAAGGATTCTAAATTATTGATCTCCACAAAGAACCAACGATGTCAACGTCCAAGATGATTGTGTTGAAGACCTCAGATGACGAGATCTTTGAGGTTGAAGAAGCGGTGGCCCTCCAGTCGCAGATGTTAGCCCTCATGGTTGAAGATGACTGCGTCGGTGGCGAAATCCCTCTTGCCAACATCACCGGTGTGATCCTCGCCAAAGTGATTGAGTACTGCAAGAAGCATGCCGTCGTCCTCCCCGTTGGTGGTGATTCGTCTACTTCCTCGGAAGCGGAGCTCAAGAATTGGGACGCAGAGTTTATAAGTAATATCGATCAATCGACGCTCTTTGAACTCATTATGGCTGCTAATTTTCTAAACGTCAAAAGCCTTCTTGATCTCACTTGCCAAGCAGTCGCTGATATGATCAAAGGTAAAACTGCAGAAGAGATCCGTACTCAGTTCGACATCGAAAACGACTTTACACCCGAAGAAGAAGCGCAGATTCGCGCTGAAAACCAATGGGCTTTTGAATGATCATGTAGTTCATTTTTGATGACATGCATATGGTTCACTCGTGCAGTCGTGTTTCTTTGGGTTGCATAAATAAGCAATAAAACAATGTCTTATTTTTCATTTTTTAAACATCTTGCATATCTTCATTTATTTATTTATTTAGTTAACAAGGAGTTCTGGACCTAAACCATAAACTATTTATTTATTTATTTATTTATGTAAAAGTACTCTATAACATTTTTTATTTTTTTTATGTAAGAGTATTGTGTCCATGTGGAATGTGTAACCATGATATTACATATATGGAATGTTATTAGAGATTTTATAAAGTGATAAAGAAACAGGGTATGTTTAAGTATATGAGTTTAAAATGAATCAATTTTTTCCAGTTTAATTTTTTTATTTATTATATAAAAATTAAATAGTTAAATGAATATTGATGCTAAAAACTGACGCAAATATATCGATGTAACAAAACGTCGGTTAATCACGTAACAAAACGTCGGTTGAATAAGCGAAGCTAATGATTTTAGCGTCGAAGGATAAGAAGACGGTTTTTAAACCGAGGCCAATATATTAAAGTCATTTCATAACCGACGTTAAGCATACTTTTAAGTGACGTTAACCACCGGACTTTTTGTAGTGCCAATAGAAAAAAATATCCATAAACTATTTTTCATAAAATAAAAGAGCTACAGACACTTTTTGCTAGGGCTGGGCAAAATATCCGAACCCGAAAATCCGAACCGAACCCGATCCGAAAAAATAGAACCGAACCGAACCCGGAACCGATAAAATACCCGAACGGGACTTAAATTTTGGTATTTTAAAACCCGAACCCGAACCCGGACCGAACCGAAAACCGAACAGGTACCCAAAATATCCGATATATAATTATATTTCTAAAAATATTAATTATATATACACGTAAAATATCTCAAAATACTCAAAGTACAATTCATATTTCAGCTTATAATTTGATTTTAGCATTTTTCTTAGAATTATTGTTCACAATATAAGTTTTTAAGTTTAATTTTAACCATGTAAGTTCGATAAAATAGGTACTTTTTAGTATGAAACAAGTACTTTGGGTCCCAAAACCCGAAATAGAACCGAAACAGAAATTATTTCGGGTGTTACTGGGATTTATATGTGTTACTAAACCCGAACCGAACCCGAAAAAACCCGAACCGAGTCCGAACCGATAATTCATAATATCCGAATGGGGCTAAAATTTTGGTATTTCAAAACCCGAACCCGAATTGCCCCCGAACCGAACCCGAACGGGTACCCGAACGCCCAGGCCTACTTTTTGCCAAAAACAACAAAACCAGATTTGTATCCATCTATAAAATAATACCTATTTTAATATTTAAGGCGCAAAATTAAAATTTACAGAATAATTAAAAAATTATTAATAAAATAAATTATTATTATTAAAAAACAAATTCTACTTAAAAATAAATAGAAGAAAATATTCATAAACTATTTTTCTTAAAATAAAAGAGCTACATAAACTTTTTACCAAAAACAACAAAACCAGATTTGTATCCATCTATAAAATAATACATACTTTAATATTTAAAACACAAAATTAAAATTTACAGAATAATGAAAAATGATTAGTAAAATAAATTTTGTTTCAAACAATAGAAGCACTTGCAATGAAGATTAATCTAAAGCATCAGCAAGTTATTTTTTAAAAATCGATATTATAATGGAACAGTTATTTCTCCTATATAAATCACGTCAGCATTTTATTTTTCTCATTTATTGGGCCACAAACCCACAAATAAACTCAGTTATAGATTTCTTCATCCCTTCAAATTATCACCTCATCTTGACGAACATAATCATTCCACGCTGCGATTTCAGTTAGATGCAACAACATTTATTTTCTCTATGAAATTAACTCGGTTGCATTTTTGTATTTGAGACAAAAAAAATCAACAGTATGTTGAATTGTAACAAAAACAAACATATAAATACGTTATAAACATGTGATACAATCATTTGATAATTGTTAAGCCATGTCAGCTGTTTTTTTAGAAAAATTACCAAATATTTTCAAAATTTTATCAATAAAAACAATTACGTTTGTAGTTGTAAAAAAAAACTGGACACAACTTCAAAATGAACACCATTGTGCTACGATATGTGAAATTTCTATAAAACATATAAACATAAAGAATTACTTGAAATTCTCACAAATTATCATAGCAATAAAGAGAAGTTTTCCTGACATCCACTGTAATTGTAGGAAAAAGACAAGAAGAAAAAGTTCTTCATCACACACAAAGAAATAAAATGTTAATGGAATGTTTAATGTTCATTTTATCATGGGTACAAAAGAAAATGAGAATCAAATGACATATAATTGAAACATTCATGTTGTTTGCTCAAAGTATCCAAAAAAGCTAGAGACATATATGAAGATAGATTGTTTAGAATTTAACATCACGTTGATTGGACAAATTATAACTATTTCATTATACAAAATTTCCAATCGCATTAAATCTAGATATTACAACATTGGATTACAAATAATGCAGAAGTGTTATTAACAAATAATAATCCAAAATTAAACCATAAATAAGACAAGATTCAAAATAAATACTAAATAAAAAATGTGAATAGATAAAGTACAAACCATGATAAACCTCAAAACATATAAATAAAAACAATAACACAAACCAGAAAAATGCTTTTAGTGAAAATTACAATATATGTACATCAATTGTTCAATTTTAAATAGACTAATACAATAGATGATGAGACATAACAACACAAATTTCCTCTTTATCTCGAATCTTCCTTATGCCACCAACCACTGATAACATAATTTCGAGACAGACAACTATGTATCCATCATTGGACGTATAATCTCCATTGCTCAATTTACATATTCCGACTTTTGTCCCACAAACGTTCCTGTATTCAATCAAAATAGCGGCATGTTCAACATAATACTTCTTTCTATTTTGCGGGCCAAAATATATCTTCATATCATCATGGCTTTGGGCTTCATGATACAGCTGTCAACCATCAAAACACATCAATCCACAAGCAACCACATATATCGTTTGGAGTCGCTCCATCGCTAATTCCAATGTTGGATAACTAAATACATTAATTATCTTGCACAAGTTCTCCTCTCCCACTACAAACTATTCTGCCTTGCAATAAAAATGCTTGTCTTTTGGATATTCTCTGACTACTCCATGTACCATAGCATATATTAATGCGTCTTCCAGAGGAAAACCAAAACAACCATGTCCATCTTCATGACTTGACGTTGACAGCTATCTTCATACATCTTTTTACAAACCCTCAGGCACAAATACAGGGGAGAGAGCGACACAAAATTTTCATCCAACCCATGTAAATACCTAACAGAACTGATCAAGTCGCAGACAACATAAGCCCAACAAAGTTCATTCCCAAACTGATCTCAAATAGGACCTACAACAACTTTCAATAATGATATTATTTCTGCTACTCGTAGGTACTTATCTTCTTGACCTACCATTAACCAGAACAGATAGGTGTGCCCCCCGAAGTCACTAAGGTAATATGATCTTCGATTGGATTTGCTTGAAGCATGAAATTGAACCTTTGATCATCATCCACACATTTTCTCGCTTCTTCCTCAGTGATCTGCATAATCACATTCACTTTCAAACGTGAACGAAACTCCTCTGAAAACTTAGCCAATACTTTAGACCTTTTGGGGAATATGATACCGCATTACCCTGAATGTACTTGATGCTGTCTTGTTCAAGTTCGACAGAGGGGTCAGAGTCGACATCTTCAATCTCCCCAGTGGAGCTTTCACAATTTTCAGACAACATCAGACCAACATCTCTTAATTTCCCTACGTGATGAGTGACATTACCACACCTTAGAGTTGAGTTGAAACCTGGATACATACTGATACATAGGTTTTAAACCCCAATTTCCTACTGCAAGTGCACAGCAAAGAAGTAGTATTTAAGGGTCAAATCCCACAAGGACCAAGCTTACACTATGATTTAATAAGCTAAATCAAAAGCTAAGACAAATCGAATATGGATTGGTTTCGTGGTTAGCAAGCAACAAATTTAAAATTGGCTGTAAAACAATAATAAACAGGCGTTAGGTCAAGACAATCCGCATGCAATTCAGAGCAAGAATCAAACAACTATTCAAACAAAGATTAAACACAAGTCCAGAACTCAAACACAAGGATAATATTAATCCACTTTCATGGCATTAATAACTTTGTCTAGCAACCTAAAATCCTAACTCTCGTTGGTTTTAGAAATTGCAGACAAGCATTAAAGAATATGTTTGATTTGTTCAATATTCTCCTACACATCTACTCTCGCAGGCATAGAATAAATTGCTCAACAATGTTTCTTCTATTAACCTAGCAACTCTCGCTGTCTAGATTTAACCTAATATCATGAATAAACTGGCCAAATCGATTCAAGCAATAAGATCAACAGAGATGAAGACAATCAATTGAAAACCTATTTGTGTTTAATCCTTAACTCATGAATTCCTTTGAAAACCTTAACCTAACTAAGAGATCTACTCAGACATAAATAAAAAGAAAGAAGCAAAACGATTGAATAAAAAGAATGCATCGATATTAAAAACAGAAATACTAGGGTTCAGAAATCTTCTCAGATTGTAGCAGAAATCTTCTCCCTTACAAGTAGAAAACTCTAAGATGTTCAAAAGATAAAAGCAAAAGTAAAAGATGATTTAAAACCTAAGACTAAGAGGAGTATATATAATCGGGTCTTCATAGGCGGCTGCTCCCTCTTTTTTCGCCACTAGGATTAGGTCATATCGACATTCCTTATTTTTCTCTGGAGGTGCGAGTAGGTGCTCGCTGGTGGGTAAAAGTCGGGGGCATGTGCTCGCTGGCTGGAGTTGGTGATACTTCGCAGGATTCGTCTTCTTTTCTCCAATTCTGGTTCTTTTCTGATCAAAAGCTCCAACTGCTCCAAACTCCATAACAGCTTCACAACCTTCTAAAAACACCTGAAACATACTTGACAAACTCTAGAAAATGGTTAGATACTAAAGTTAGTATGGGTCAAAATCATAACATATCACATACATGAATCAATTATAAGTAAATTCACAAGTCACACCAGTGTATAACTATATTCTACTTAAAGATGTAAGGCCGAGAATCCAACCAGCAAAAATATCCTCGCTAAGATTTATGCCGCGTGATTGCTTGCCAAATGACTAGAAAGAAAATAAGATCAATCAGAGACTAAAACGAAGTACATGACAAGAAAAAGCGCAGAAAATGAGAGAAACACTAAAGATTATTACAGAAAGAAAAAGTGAACTGCAGGAGAAAACATATCAATTTAAGGGGAAAGCAAGGTAAAAGTCACTCAGGTCGAGTCTGAGGTGTGAAACGCCCAGGCTAATGGGTTTAAAAGAATTGCTTCAGGTAACTACTTGTCTATTTAAATCATGGAGTTTGGAAGCAGACATTTGAGTGCAGAGAAAACAGTGTAATACCTCAGTAACCACACACATCTCATTACGATCACTCTCGTCGCGTATGTCAGTTATTCCTATAGTAAAGAGAACTGGGAAGATAACGGAACAATGGCTCTATTGCCCCCTTCGGTAATAAAATGAGCCGCTTTATCCCTCTTAAATTAATGTTTTAATTTTAAGTGGTGAAAGGTGGTTGATTTCTATTTTAACCCTGGGTATTTTAAGAAATTTCAAAAAAACCAGCCCTTCTCCCCCTATTTGAAACCAAAATCCCTAATCCAAAATCCCCAAAATCCAAACCGATCTCCGAATTGAAAACCTAAAAATCAAACCGAAATCGAGTTTCCCCTCTGTTCCCACACTTCGTTGTCATCCCTCTTCTGTTACTTTCGTTCCCACGTTTCCCTTTCGAAATATTTGGAAAACTAAGGAATTAGAGCAAGTCGCTCCACCTCGGAACGATTTATTCAAGTAAATTTTTTTTTTCCTGTATCATTTCATATGCAATATCGGCCCAATATCAATTTCATCTTAATTTCATAATCGATTGTAACCCATTTCGTCGATTTGGATGTAGGAGGAACTGGGTTTCAGCAGACAATGATGATGAAGTTTATTTTAAGAACTTCAAATTTGGGTTTTGGGAATCGATGTTGAGCTTGATTCAATTAGTATGTGTTTGTTTTAATAATATTGGGTCTTTGGGTATCGATATTGAGTTTGATTCAATTAGTTGGTGTTTGTTTAAATTTCAAATTTAGGTTTTGAAAGATCTAATGATGTTAGTGAAATCAACAAAAGCTATGCAATCCTTTGTAATTCCTCCAATATTCAACGACTCAAAGCATTTCATCTAATAAATAGTGACTAAAAACCCAGAATATTCAATTTCTCCTAAATTGATAGAACTCCAATAATTTTCTCAACAAACCCATAACAAATATGTGGAAAATTAAAGGACCAAAATTGTTTAACCCAAGAAATTTGCCTTTGCGCTGTCAATTGGAGAGTGTAACCACACATACGCCGCCAATTACACCATGAGATCTAATTGGAAGATCTAAGGATGTTAGTGATACCGAGTATTACCAAGTATTACCCCGAAATTCAACAATCTTAAAAAATTCTTTGAAAATCAACAAAAGCTATGCAATCCTTTGTAATTCCTCCAATATTCAACGACCCAAAGCAATTCATCTAATAAATAGTGACTAAAAACCCAGAATATGCAATTTCTCCTAAATTGATAGAACTCCAATAATTTTCTCAAGAAACTCAGAACAAATATGTGGAAAATTAAAGGACCAAAATTGTTAAACCCAATAAATTTGCCTTTGCGCTGTCAATTGGAGAGTGTAATCACACATGCGCCGCCAATTACACCATGAGATCTAATTGGAAGATCTAAGGATGTTAGTGATACCGAGTATTATCAAGTATTACCCCGAAATTCAACAATCTCAATAAATTCTTTGAAAATCAACAAAAGCTATGCAATCCTTTGTAATTCCTCCAATTTTCAACGACCCAAAGCAATTCATCTAATAAATTGTGACTAAAAACCAGAATATGCAATTTCTCCTAAATCGATAGAACTCCAATAATTTTTTCAACAAACCCAGAACAAATATGTGGAAAATTAACAAAAGCTATGCAATCCAGTAAAATCCATGGGTTCTAATTGGAAGATCTAATGTTGTTAAACCCAAAAAATTTGAAAAGTGAAAAGAGGGAGAGGGAAAAGCGAAAAGAGAGAGAGGGTAGGAAAAAAAAAAGAGGGTCCGAATATGTAGAAAATTGAGGGACCAAAATTGTAAAGAACAAAAAATTTGCACTACCGCCGCCAAAATTGCACATAGTAATACCCAGTTTTCTAGTGTTACCATTTTTCAAATAGTTATACTTTTTGGTATTTTTAAGTTTTCGTAGTATTACCGTACCACAAATATTAAATTTGTAGTTATACCGATGATTTTAGGCACTAAGTTTTCAATTCGGAGGTTTCTATGCATTAACATGTTTTAAAACTCATTTTATATGCGTTTTGACTCCTAAAGTGATTAGTGTTAACAAAGTGTTCATAAAAGTGTAAGGTGTTATTTGGGTGATTGTGGTAATAATGAATCATAATCTCCAATTTTTTTTCCAACCAAGTTGATAATCATATTTGAACTTATTTAACTAAAATGGCTTTGGAAATGGTGTTTGTTTTCACTTTCTCTAAAATTGTTTTATAACCATTTTGATTATAATTTCTCTATAATTATTTTGATTTTGTTTTTGTTTCTCCTAGACTATTTTATAACCATTTCAGCTTTTACAGAGAAATCAAAATCCAGATTTTTTAATTCTCCTAAATCAATAAGGACTATTTTTAATTTTTTTTATAATAAAACATCATTCAATTAAGAAAATAAACCAAAAATCATCTCCCATCTTATCTTCTCATCTTCATTTTCATAACATTCCCCATAATAAAAATAAATAACAGTGTATCTACCATTATTCATCATCCCCTGAACAAGAAAGACAAACACCATTAGCATATGCCTCAAAAATATGAGAAATAATTGAACTCAGTGATACTCGTTCTCTTAGTGTCACTAAGTAATACCAAGTTCTGCGCGAACCCAGAATTTTTTTTTTAAATCCACGAAAGTACTCTGCTTTACGACGATTCTGTATTATTCGAAGCGCATTTGACCCTCTTCTTTAACATTTACCTTCCTTTCCACTCATCCTACCAAAGAATCTACATTAAAAAACCCAGAGATTGAAAAAAAAAAATACTCACAAAAAATACAAGAAACAAAAAAAAAACACAAGAAATATTCATCTGCTGTCGGAATAAAGGAGAGGATACAGAATTCGGAGAGGAGAGAGAGGCCGCCAGCTGCTGTCGGAACTTGGAGAGGAGAGAGCTGTCGGAATTGAGGTAACAATGAACAAAGAGGATGGAATGAAGGAGTTGGTTGAGGATGAAGAGGTGTGGGGCCCATTGTTAGTTGAAAAAATTGAATCCAAAATTAATTGGGTGTGGGTGGGGATGGGTTGTCTCGTTGGGTGGGTGAGTAATATGGGTGGGTCGATTGATTTGGGAAGGGTTTGGTTTAGGATTGGTTTGATTTAAGTGAAGGGTAAAAGGGTGAAGGACAAATAGAGAGGGGTAATAGATTATAAGAGGGATAGGTAGACATTTTTTAAACCCATAAGGGCAAAGTAGCTCTTCACCCGAAGATAACCGTGAAATGCGATTTTATAATGAAAAGGAAATGTGAGATTCTATTGCAATTTATTTATTTATATTGTTATTGTATGTTATTAATTACAATTTAACCTCATTAGCTTGTAACTTTATAAGAATATATTGAATTCTAATTACTGTTTTTTATTTATTTTTTGAATGAAACTTATTGCTGAGGTTTTGTTTATATTGCAAAACCGAAGATAACCGAAAGTTATCATGGTTTGATTCAGTTCCGGTTAGCTTTTCGGGATTGATTCAATTTTGAGTTTTTTTTAACAAAAACAAGCATTTGCTTTCCGGGTTTGGTTCTTGTCGTCTGGGTTAGTGTTGGTAGGTGGAGGATTTGATTTGTGCCTCCAGTCGCAGAGGGAAGAAGACCACAAAGCCATTACAATTTAGCCACCAACCCCGAATATTTTCCACCAACTCCTAAATTTCCCACCTTTTAAACCTTTTCTCTCTCAATCATCTTTCTTTTGCTTCGCTCCTTGATCATGGCGTCTTCTCTCACTTCCAAATCCATTCTCGGATCCACCAAACCCGGTTCCTCTTCTCTGCCTCCGGAGCTTCGTCGTCTCTCGTCTCCCGCCGTTCAGATCTCAATCCGAACCCAAACCAAGAAGAACCTCCGTGAGTTTTGTCTGACTCTTTTCGAGCTCCATCGTGGGCAAATTCATCCGGCCATGTTATCTTTTAAAAATCATAGATTTAAGCCTTTGCCTTATGGCTAGTAAAAGAGCGATTGTTCAAGTTTGAATCTTTAGGGAAACCCACGCTGCTCTAGTTAGTTATTTATACTACATTTTTGTCGAAAGTTTTCAAATTTATAATGAGTTATGTGTTGGTGATTCTTTGTTCAATGCTTTGTTTAGTGACTGAATTGATTTATATTACCATAGAACGAAAGGGAGAGAGGCAAAAGTGAAAAGCTTTAAGAGTTTTGGGTGTCTAATTTTGCAGAGATACAAGCTACTGGAAGCTCATATGGGACTCACTTTCGAGTTTCCACCTTTGGAGAATCACATGGAGGTGGAGTTGGTTGTATTATCGATGGATGTCCTCCTCGGATTCCACTCTCTGAGTCTGATTTGCAGTTCGATCTTGATCGGAGGTAATTTGTTTGAGGAACACAGCTCTTTTAACCTTTTCCTTCTTACGCATTTATATTTCTGAAAATGATCCTTTTGATGTTGATTTTGCTATCTCAGGAGACCCGGTCAGAGCCGGATCACAACTCCTAGAAAAGAGACTGATACTTGCCGGATATCTTCTGGAGTCTCCGAAGGTCTACTTTTAATTATTTTCAACAGATTTGAGCTTGTTTTTGTTTCACATGCTTGTTCTAACTGCTGTATGTCCATAAAAATGTAGGAATGACGACAGGAACACCTATCCATGTGTTTGTGCCAAACACAGATCAGAGAGGACTTGTAAGCTTTTGACATCTCCATGTGTTTGTGCCAAACTCGATATTGTGAAATAGATGTTTGCTACAATAAAGCAGAGTAGAATAGAAAGCTTCGAGGTTTTCAGTAGATTGTAACTTTTGAGAGCTCACTGGATTTTCAGGATTACAGTGAAATGTCGGTTGCTTATAGGCCATCACATGCTGATGCAACTTATGACATGAAGTATGGTGTCAGATCAGTACAGGTGACACCTTACTTTTCTTTTGTTTAAATTACTCATATGTTGAAAGTTTTGGTGTAGTTCGAAGGCATTGTTCAGCTTACTTTTAAGGTTTTTTTTTTGGTCTTTTCTAAAGGGTGGTGGGAGATCTTCAGCTAGAGAAACCATTGGAAGAGTTGCTCCTGGAGCTTTGGCCAAGAAAATTTTGAAGCAATTTGCAGGGACCGAGGTGTGTTTACTTTCTGATTTTGCAAATAGCATTGCTCTCGAATCAATTTAACATCGAATCCCTTCTTTTTTTCTTGTCTACAGATTCTTGCCTATGTCTCTCAAGTCCACCAGGTTGTACTTCCAGAGGAGTTGGTAGACCACGAGAATTTGACACTTGAACAGGTGCGAGCCTATTTTGTTTTGTGAGTAAATTTCATACTTGGGCGGGGGGAAACCCATATTGGTCACCTCATTCTTACTGTGAATTTGCTGCGAGTTTCATCCACCATTAGAATCTTTTTTCTAGTTACTTAAGTGTTGTTGCCACTTCTTATTAAGGTTCTTCCAGTAATATTCGTACCTCATTTTGTTTGTCTTCCAGATAGAAAATAACATTGTCAGGTGCCCCAATCCGGAGTATGCAGAGAAGATGATAGCTGCGATTGATGCTGTGAGGACAAAAGGGAACTCTGTTGGTGGTGTTGTGACCTGCATTGTTCGGAATGCTCCACGTGTATGACCATCAAAATACTTTGATCCGTGTCTTTCTTTGAATTTTGATTGCATGAACTTCAGAGAATAATTATTGAAACTATTATGCGCAGGGGCTTGGTACGCCGGTTTTCGATAAACTTGAAGCGGAGCTGGCGAAAGCTTGCATGTCGTTACCTGCAACAAAAGGCTTTGAGTTTGGAAGTGGCTTCTCAGGTATCTAAAGTTAAACTTTGCTCTTATTTACCTAATAAAAACCCCCTACTGAGCAGTAAAAAGCATAGGTACCTTTCTGACTGGTCTTGAGCACAATGATGAGTTCTATACCGATGAAAATGGAAGAATACGGACAAAAACCAACCGGTCCGGTGGAATTCAGGTTGGTTATGTCTTGTGTTTAATATGTCAGTAAACTAGTTTCCTCCTGAGAGATTGCTGATATTGGTCAATTTGCGTAGGGAGGGATATCGAATGGTGAGATAATAAACATGAGAGTAGCCTTCAAGCCAACATCTACAATTGGAGTAAGTTTGTGAATTGAAAACCCTGCAGTTTCCATATGAGCATAATAAAATGGTTGATTGCTTGATAATCATCAATTAAACACATTGGCGTTCTCTTACCAATGTGCAGAGGAAGCAAAATACTGTAACCAGAGATAAGAAAGAAACTGAGATGATTGCGCGTGGACGTCATGATCCTTGTGTTGTTCCAAGAGGTTATTATATAAACTTGAAACCATTTGAACAGATTTTAATTTTACCAATCATTGTTTTGAGTTTTGGATTCTCTTGGTTTTTCATTGTAGCTGTGCCAATGGTGGAAGCAATGGTTGCTTTAGTTCTTGTGGATCAGTTAATGGCGCAATACGCACAGTGCCATTTGTTCCCAATAAATCCAGAGTTGCAGGAACCTCTTCGGACAGCTTCCCCTGTCGAGGTCGAGCAGCCGCAAAATGCTGCTGCTTTGTAAGCAAAACTCTAGAAGACAGAGTGAGACAGAGAGGCTTCGCTTTTGTTGTGTGATTATTATGCATGAATAAAAAATGTTTAATTATGTTCCTCAAAAGGAAAAAAAAAAAAGAGCATTATTTTTTGTAAGATGGTTTACTTCTGTATCCAGAGCGTTTAATTCAGCTATTAAATGTGATTTTACAACGGAACGTTAACTATTTTTAGTAACAATCTTCAATATCTCTGTTTTAGACTCATTTGATATGAGTATCCGTTTCGGTTAATAAGTTCTTCACTATATGTAGAGAAATTCTGTTTTAGGTTAATAAATTTTACACTATAAAATCTAAACACTTTTCTACTACACATACACACATGTATATAAACGTACGTAGTTACTATACATTACACAGTTTATTCATTTACTTGGTTTTCTTGTTATCGTCTTTGTTCTGTTGCTCGAGAACCACCGGAGCAGCCGGGATACTGAACCACCACTCTTTAAGCCGCCGCATCAGTCGCTCTGTGCTTGCTCTACGCGGCGGCGAATATCTCGTGAAAATCTCTAGAAACACCACCAGGATCAAGTTGTTCCAAGACAGCAACACCATGATAGTCGTAGCGACCACAATCGCAACGGCAAACTTCTCACTCGCCTGTTTTTATTCAATGAACATTAATTAAGCAGTTGCAAAACGCTAAAAGGAGAAAAGAGGTTGAGGGAAGAGACCTGTGGGAAAAGCGAGAGTAATAAAGCTCGGAACTTGAGGAGAACAATGTTTGCATCTTGGACTAACTGTTCGAGCTGCGAAATAGCGTTTTGAACTGCTAAAAGCTGCTCCATTGTGTTCATTGGAGGAGGCGCGTTAACTCTCAGCTCGATCATTACTTTCTCTCTATTGCTGAAACATCTTGTGAGAACTATGAAACCCGCTAAAAAAAGAGAGACAAACGCGAAAACATAGCCAATCCATCCCCTAAACAAAGCCAATTAAAAAGAGTTTAGAGAATGTAACTATTAAAAAAAACCAACGGATTAAAATTCTAAGTATGTTGTTACCTGTAAATTATGAAAGTTGAGAAGAGACAGAAAACAAAAGACTTCAACGGATCGTCCCAATACGCTAACGACAGAAGCCAGTTCCCGATTTCTATTACCGGAAGTAGCAACTCCTGCAAAGAAAAAAAAACAGTCTCAAAAGTTTGTTGGGGAAATGCAAAATGTAAGTATCGCTATGTGTATGTGTTTTTCTTAACCTTCATCACTGCTAAGTTGGTGTCAATACCATCAACTTTAACTCCATTAACCGTCTCTTGCGCGAGAACCACTTTCTCATAGTTCTTTCTTGATTGCTTAACAGCTTTCTCCAATGGATTCACATCTCCAACAACTACTTCACCTACCACAAGACTACTACTGCTACTACTCCTTGGACTTGTTCCAAACACCAAACCCAATTGCGAAACCATATCTGAGGCCGAGATCGAGTACAATGTCCCTATTAAAAGAAAAATTATCAAAATACAGTTCTGTTAGATCAGGAATAAACATTTTGTATAATATGTAACTAATGTTACCTTCTTTGGCTTTGTTTGTCCGGTCAAGCACTCTGGAGCTCGACATCTCTGCAAGCGTCTCAAGAATATGATCCCCACCAGGAAGCTGATCACAGAGATTGAAGGGGAGGATATTCTCGTAACGCACTGGGTTTGTTAAACCGAGTTCTTGAATGGCTTGCACACGCAAAATGCCCAGCACAGCTTTTGAGATAGCTTCATCTTTTGCCACACCGGTGATGATCTTGAATTTGTTTATGTATCTGTGAACATACAACACTTCTCGGATTATCGCGAGCCAGTAATCTCGTCGAGTGTGGCCCTTGAGCTCGGGGAACTCCATTACTACTGGTTCTGGTCTACAAAACGAGAGCCATTAACCCTAGTCAGTCAGGTAAGAAACTGAAACAGGACATAGCTTTTCAGTTGACGTAAACTTACAGGGAAATAGACTTGTAAGAGACAGCCTTGTCGAAAAGCCGAGTACCCCAAGGACCGGTTAACTCGGGTTTAATGACTTGTTTCAGATCTTCAGATAGGCTATAACGCTTTGGTGTGTCGAAAGACACAACCTTTATAGCCTCAAAGTAGAGAGAATGATCAGTCAGAATCAAGCGACCTGCATTTAACAATGTCCAATTCAATCAACCGAACACAGAGAAAGTTACCAAATTACCACGCCTTGTCCTGCGCAAGAGAAAAACATACCTGGCCATGTAGACATTCCGATATGTTCAAGAACAGGTTGCGTAGTAACTGTCCCGTCGATCTCAAGTATCTTTTCTCCTTTTGATCGAACACCAGAAAGCAGAGATGACTCTGTTTGGCTCTTCATCTTCTTTATTGCTCTAGACAGTAATCCCGGATTAGAAAATTTGATTTCGCCAAGTTGTTACTCAAAGAATGTTTCTAAAGATGGAAGCTTTTATATACCTTTCAAGTCCATACAAATACTTGTCATAAACAGAGAACTGAAGCCGAGCACCATTTGATGAAGAAGAAGCAAGAACCCCAAACAAATTTTCGCATATAATCACATCAGCTATTATTGGAACTGCTGGAGCAATCCGAGAAAAGGCTTCTAAACCGACGGTTGGATCTCCATCAACCTGCTTCCATGTTTAAAATAACACGATCAGGTCTTGACTCACCGGATCCTGAACGCAGATATCAAAAGTGGCTTACACTGAGTAATGCCTGGCTAGCAGCAGAAGGGACCTCCCAAGCAACCATCATGTCGAAAGTTAAACGCCGAAACGTTTTATCGCTTAGATGACCTGTTACTCCCACAGAGAGTGCAAGTGCCCTGAAACAGCAGTACTCTAGAAAGTTTCTTGCAAACACTGAAGGCTGCTTTACAGATTCAGACGCCTCTTGTCTGAAACTATCCTGTAGCTCGCTTACTGAAACACCAAGTATTCTGCATCAAATTTTTCCCATCACTATATGTAACCAAACCAAAAGCAGAATCTTTTCCAGAATGAACATTCAAATCCATTTTACAACTTAAGGAGTCCATTACCACATCAAAGACTTGGACTTTTTTCACAAGGACAAAACCTTTTACAGCTAAATCATTGTATTGATTGAAAAAACGTAACTAAGAGATGAGTGGTTCTTACTTTGAACACCTGCGGATAACAACATTTGCCACCGGAGAAAGCTCAGGTATCCAATTGGCTCCAGCAGAAGGAGAATTCTCTATCTCCTCGATTTCTTCAGAACTTTGCTTCCCAAGCAACCATTTTAATGAACTATCTTTAACCAGACCTTCTAGCACATCCCGTGTTTTGCTCGACATGCTTGAAGATATGCTCACCTGGTTTGTCCAAGCAGCTACATTCGGCAAAATCATTTCAAAACAATTAGGTAAATCCCTAAATACGTTCGAAAGATGGAAGTTAATCAAACAATATTCGACTCTCCAAACTAAAACTATAGATTCGACTATGTTGTTTTCTGATCCTTCTTCATTGATAAAAAATCTAAGCTTTGTTTGGAAGTTTCTAAGACCGAGATAAGTCGGCTAAAATCAAGAGAAGAACAAAGAGAAGAAGAAGCAGTGAATCGCACGAAGAGTCTGACTAATTCGCGAACATTCTTAGCTTTACGAAACTTTTCTGAGTCAAATTCCCAAATTACTGAGGACTCAATGTTTTCTCAACGAACCCACCTAGAAATGAGCTAACTTCAAACTTCAGATTGTTGTCCTACAATCTATAAACGCTTCGTTTCTCCGTCTATTAATCAAACTTCAGGGTTTATGTGCTCCAATTCCTCGAGATTCTGCCTTGATTTGGGGTTTATCGGAAAGTGACACAACAGGAGAAGCAGAAAAAGTGAGACGGTAAGGATCTTCGTTTCCGTTGTTGTCTTTGTTTTTGTCTATTCGAGGAAATGATAAGATACGACCAGTACCACGTCAGCGACACGTGACCTTTTATTAATAAGACACGTCAGCTACCTTCTAGGGCTCAGATCTGATCAAATAGGCTTAAACTTAATTGAAATCTTATCCGTACACGTGTCATACTAGCACTCGTGACCGTTAGATCTTCGTTTATATAGTCTCTTTACCTCTCATCCTCGGGATTTAGGGTTTTCTTTTAGCAGATTAGCTTCAGTGTATCCTTTCGGCTTCTGCCGCAGGTGCGTCTCGTTTCATCTCGAATCTCCTCTTCTATTGCTTACCATCGGATCTCTACGGGTTCCGTCGGGAAAATCTAGTATTGTATACTCAACGGGTTTATTTATTTTCGATTTGGTGTATTTTTATACTTAATTGTTGCATTGATCGGTGATACATGCGATGAAATTAGTGTTGTTTTTGTTGAGAATCAAAGTATTTGTGATAGACTGAGAGATTTGCAATCGAAGCTCTGCTTTACAGTGTCTAAACTTGTTCGTGATCAAAATTCTACGTCAAAGTGTTTTCTCTTTGTTGAGACTCAATAGGGAGATTTTGCTGAATGTTGAAATGTTTTTTGGTTTGATTGTTTGTTTGTCAGAGATCTCGTTAAGGACTTGGGAGGTTTCATTTGAGAGGAAAGATGTTTTCGGCACAGAATAAAATTCACAAGGAGAATGGAGTGGAACTTTCTGAGTTGGATGAGCAAGTTGCTCAGGTTTGATCTTTATACTTTTAATTCTGCTTTTGGTCATTTCCTTTGAAAGTTTTAGAGTTTTCTGATGTTTTTTCTTTTTATATGTCTGTTTACTTTCTTTTTAGGCTCTCTTTGATTTGGAGAACACCAACCAAGAGTTGAAAAGCGAGTTGAAGGATTTATACGTCAACTCTGCCCTGTGAGTGAATTTTTTTTTTCTCTTTCTCTTTCTCTTTCTCCGTTTGTGTTACCGTGGGAATTTAAAGAAAAACAACTGAAATCGAATCTTTTTTTTTTGTTTTTTTTTGGTGTTGTAGTCAAGTTGATATCTCTGGAGGACGCAAGGCAATTGTTGTCAGTGTTCCTTACAGATTGAGAAAAGCTTACAGGAAAATCCATGTTAGGCTTGTCCGTGAGCTTGAGAAGAAGTTCAGTGGAAAGGTGATTCTTTTACCCTTTTTCTTGTGCTGTTTTGTGTAACTGCTTGATTTTTTAATGGTTTGATTGAATGATTGATGCAATTTCTAGATTTTCTTTGGTTTGATGTTATGATCTCGTGGGTTATATCGAGAAAAGAATGTTTCAGTTACCGTTTTTAGTGGATTGAACAATGTAGTTTTGATTCAATGCGCAACCGATAAGTTTCTAGTTATTTTATCTTTTCTTTGGGTCTATCCTTAGGATGTGATCATCATTGCTACAAGGAGGATTGTGAGGCCACCAAAGAAGGGCTCAGCTGCAAAGAGACCACGTAACCGCACTCTGACATCAGTCCATGAAGCCATACTTGATGATGTGGTCTTACCAGCAGAGATTGTTGGGAAGCGAACTAGGTACAGAGTCGACGGCACCAAGATCATGAAGGTAAGTAAAATCCAAAGATCAAATTGATCCTTCCTTCATATTTGACAAATATGTTGTTTACTTTGTGGTAATCTATTAACCGGAATGTAATTTGTGTTGAAGGTCTTCTTGGAGACAAAGGAAAGGAACAACACAGAGTACAAGCTTGAGGCTTTCTCTGCGGTTTACAAGAAGCTGACCGGCAAAGATGTCGTCTTTGAGTATCCCGTTGAGGCGTAAGAGAAAATGAAAACTTAGTGGATCTGTTTGTGATCTCAGATATTTTAAGTTCTGCTTTTCTATTTTAAAACTTTTTTATTGTGTCAAGACAATGATTTTACTTCTGAAAATGTGTACAATCGTCAAATTTTGTCAGTAGTTTTGGAGTTTGCTGTCTCTGGTCTAAGGACTAAAATCAGGTGTTTTACTTCATTAAGTCATAACTAATTTCGTCTTAGTATGTGAATCTTTTTGGGAAATTTTACCCGAGACTTCAATAGACGAGACAGATTTTGTTGAGCAACATTAGACTGATGAATCTTTATAATTTTCCTGCATCGCAAGGAATCTGGGACATAAGATTCTTTCTTTCGAGACTTGATCTTAGGTGAATTGGAAGCATGTTGTGATTTCTAAACTGCATCTTATTAAATAGAGTTTCAATATGGTTTTGGATGTCTTTAAACTTGATTTTAAGTTGTTGGATTCTCGTTTCTCTGAAATTGATCTAGTTTAGGCTTAAATCATCTTGTTTAAGTTTATAATCATATGGTAGAAGGTAAAGTTCAAACATAAGCACCATTTCCACTTTAAAGCACAATATTACATTATGAATGTAAGTTACCTTACATTTTTCAGACTGTTATGGTTGATTCTACTTCTTGCTCATTAAGGGGAGTGAGGAAGAGAGGCGAGAAAGAGAGAGAAAAAAGAGAGGAGAAAAGTAAGACGAGGTAGAAAAGAATGTGCTGGACCACACTAAGATAGGAACTATTGGTTCTTACTAGCCATGGGCAAAAAATCCGGAACCGAAAACCCGAACCAGAACCGAACCGAAAAAGTGGATCCGAAACCGATCCTGATAGGATAATGGAGAGCACAAGAAAAGGCATGACTCAACTCTAATGGATCAAAAGCAAAATGGCATCTTCAACATTCAAAGATGGTGATTATGGGATAATCTATGAAGTTTTGGACATGGTGAGCACTCCAAAATCCAACCATGATGTTATGTATCAAGTTCAGCCCATTTTGAAGCTATTACAAGTCCAAGAAGTGCCCAAATAAATCACTTAATTTTCTGCATAAGAAAAGTGACGAAAATTAGAGTTCAAGAGTCATTGGAGGCCAAGAGTTGTTCAACTCAATTTATTAAGTTTAGTCTTGGTCATTGCCTTGTTAATTGTATTTTCCAATGTTCAAGAAATCGCTAGGCGACCACTAGACGCCCGATAGGAGCCTAGCGCCTAGAACGACTAATCGGGGCCTAGTCGGGGCCTAGGCGTTAAAAAATGTTACATTGATTTACTATATATTTAGATTTTATATGTTCCATGTTGCATATATTTATCTATTTTTTAAAAAAATCAACTTAGAAGTGTAAAAATTCAAAAAAAAAAAAATATTTTCCCATAAACATATTTACATTCATTGTATAACTCCGTGATTTTCCGTTATTAAATATTTAAATGTATAATAAACCAAAAAATGAACGATTTTGGTTAAATTTGGCTGAAACGAACCGTTATATCGGGCTTTTAGTTTAACTCGGGGATTTTAATAAATCGTTTCGGATGTGTATGTTTAAGGGCCTAGGCGGACGCCTAGGCGGGGACTAGACCGATTTTTAGAACACTGGTATTTTCTAGTTTCAAGACAATTAATTTGTCTAGTTTTTACCACAAGTATTTTGTATAAATACTGATGTAATCTTAATTGAATAATAAGCTTGTTTGTTATTTTTGGAACCCTTTTGAGTGGTTAACTCAGTTTCTCTGATCATGGTGTGTAATATCCATTGATCAAAACCTCTTTGTCGTCTAGGTGCGTCATATCCTAGGGCATTGAGTCGGGTATACCAAAGGTCTTCCGCAGCCTTTGAAGCTCCCTACGATCCATCGGGAATATCAAGAGCCTTTCGCAACTCTTGTGCGACCCTTCGATCCATTTCGATCCGTCTTGGTGCGTCATATCCAAGGGATCAACCGGAATATCAGAAGTCTTCCGCAGCTTCTGTGCGACCATTCAATCCACCGCCTTGTTTTACAAGGATTATCCAATGGTTCCTATTTGTTGATAGCGAATAGTGTAAGGAACGGTGCCGAATCCTTGGGAGGATTTTTATCAGATCCGAAAAAACTCTAAAATATCTGATGGTTCCTATTTGTTGATACACGTGGATATCGGGTAATACCCGGAACCGAACTGATATCCAATCGGGTACCCGAATACCCGAAAATATTGAAGGTATTAATTATTTTTTTTAGTATTATATGTATATCTTAAGTATTTCTGTTATTTACTGTTTTTAGTTCTTCAAGTTTTAGTCTATAATTTAGTATTTTGAGATATTTTTTTTGTTTTTATTAGATTTTGGTGAATAACTTCGGATTTTTTGGTATATTTTTGGGTTTTTGGATATATTTTAAGTATTTTGGATAATAATATCCAAACCGAACCGGAACCGAATAGGAACCGAAAAGTTTTGGGTACTTAACGGTTCTCAAAATTAAGAACCAAACCGATCCGGAACCGGAAGGAACCGAACCGGAACCGAACCGAAATATTATAAGTACCCATTGGATCCAAAACTCCTCTACCCGAAAGACCCGAAACCGAATGGTTCTTATCCGGAACCGAACCGAATACCCGAATGCCCAGGCCTAGTTCTTACAATCTTATAAAACAAAACACAAAGCGATAAATCCATTAAAAGAGCTGTGTTCCTATATTCTCGATCAGAAACAGTTTAGAGCTCTCTCTTATTTTGCAAAATTAGAAAAAAAGGACTTGGCCATAGTAGTTTGATAAACGAAAGTCCTTAAAGATTAACGTACAAAGACGTGACATAGCTCTTGAGTTTTTCGCTGGGTCGGGTAAATTCATCATCTGTCACGTAGGCAACATTTTGAAGGAATTTGTACAGGTTTTTAATCTTATTAAAACAACTCTAACAAAAATTCCTAAGCCACAGATCAGTGTCAATTGAATCTACATCAGATCTCGAGTATACCTGGAGGTTAAGCAGCAGAAGATGTCAGGTAATCGAGATTGGGAAGCGCCTCAAGTGCTGCGCCTCTACAGAAGTCCACACGCACACAAACTGGACGACAGGGATGCTAGTGCCTTTGCGAACGATTCACCTTTGGGTTGCTCTGCGTTTCTCTGACGGCTCAGAAACTTCTTATATTCTAAAAGTCGTGCTATATCACATATATAACGACCTAAGAGAATGACCTAATCAACCGATGGACCGAATCCACGTTAATTGAGTCTTGGGCTAAAAACACGTTTTTGGCCCGATGTCGTGTCGATCGACACCCAATATTGGTGTCGATCGATACCATTACAGAAACGCGATACTAACGTATATCTTATATACGCTGATCATGATCATTACTCTAATGATCAAACCTAATTTATATTACCCAGTTTGCTTAGGTGTGTGACCCTATAGGATCATATGATAATGGTAATGAGTTCATAACTCATAAGTTATAAGCGGCTTCTAGCAAAACATTATAACCGTCCAATATCATATGATTGTCTTATCTCGACATCACGACTCTACTAGAGTAAATACAAGTATGATTTCAGGACATTCCCTTCAGTCTCCCACTTGTACTGGAATTAACTATTCCCATAATCCATTTGTCTCTATATCTCGATCTGGCATAAGGCAAGAACTCGTGTCATCCTTAATCAACCAAATCATGTTTATCGAACTCCGATTTATACTGATAAAAGACAAACGATTGACATTCAATCCGTTTGAGCGCGGCCACGCATTTTCAGTATCAAATCTTCGATAGGCCCAGAGATATTTATCTCCCGTTATATGGAAGGGACAAATTCCATCTTGTTCCATCCCTGTTCCCTACACACTTCATAATATGCCCAATCAATGCCTTTATAGCCACCAGTTACGGCTGACGTTTGACAGAGTCAAAGCATACCAATTCATATGTAAGAAAACATGATGAACTCAGGTCTAAGGATTATACTCTATAGTCGTAATGAGAAACTCTTATGACACTCATATAACAATCTTGTAGAGCTCTCATTAGCGGGTCATGTCCGGTCATGTGTTCTCTAACACATATATATGTGATTGACTTTAATACTCCTATTAATGACTCCATGAAACTTAGTCATCAGTCACCTCACATACTAGTCTCATGCGGTTATTAATGTCCAACTTTAATAACCTCGACTATGGACACAAATAATTTATGTCATCTATCACTTATAGAGTTTCATCATCAAATCACTTATTTGATGATCTATAAGAATGCCATAAATTACTTTTGGATTATTATTTAATAACACCATTAAATAATACTGAAACAATTTCATTAAATAAAACATAACCAAATGTATGTTTACATGAACATCAAAACATAAATATGATAACTCCCACTAAAAACAAGATTACTGCTTAAGGAATCTAATGCCTATAGCAGCTGCATGACTCTCATGCTTCGGTCGTGGGAGTGGCTTGGTCAACGGGTCAGCGACGTTCTCGTCTGTTGGAACTCTGCTGATCTTGACATCACCTCTCTCAATGATATCACGAATCAGATGATATCTCCTCTCAATGTGTTTGGATTTCTGGTGTGATCTGGGCTCCTTAGCCTGAGCTATGGCTCCATTGTTGTCATAAAACAGTGCCACAGGCTCAGAAATGCTAGGAATTACACCAAGCTTAGTAATGAACTTCCTAATCCAAACAGCCTCCTTCGCCGCTTCCGAAGCAGCGATGTATTCAGCCTCGGTCGTTGAATCCGCCATGGTGCGCTGCTTGGTACTCTTCCAACTAACTGCACCTCCATTTAGACAGAAGACGTAACCAGACTGAGATCGGAAATCACCTTTATCTGTCTGAAAGCTGGCGTCCGTATAACCACTCACTACAAGCTCATCACTTCCTCCGTACACTAAGAACTTATCCTTGGTATTTCTCAAATACTTCAGGATTGTCTTGACGGCAGTCCAGTGACTCTCACCGGGATCTGATTGGTATCGACTCGTCATGCTCAAAGCACAAGCAACATCTGGATGAGTACAAAGCATGGCATACATAATAGATCCTACCGCAGAAGCAAAAGGAATCCTACTCATGCGCTCTCGCTCAGCAGGTGTCGAAGGACACTGCTTCTTGCTGAGAGTGATGCCATGAGACATCGGAAGCAAGCCCTTCTTGGAATCATGCATGTTGAACCTGTGTAGAACCTTATCGATATAAGTGTCCTGGCACAGTCCAATCAGCCTCTTTGATCTATCTCTATAGATCCTTATTCCAAGAATATAGGCGGCTTCGCCCATGTCTTTCATCGAGAAACAACTTCCGAGCCAGTCCTTTACTGGCTGAAGTAACGGAATATCATCTCCTATGAGAAGTATGTCGTCTACATACAGTACGAGAAATACAACTGCGCTCCCACTAGTCTTCTTGTAAACGCAAGGTTCCTCTTCATTTCTGATGAAGTTAAACTTTTTAACTGCTTCATCAAAACGAAGGTTCCAACTCCGAGATGCTTGCTTCAATCCATAAATGGATTTATGAAGCTTGCATACTTTCCCAACAGCATTAGGATCAATGAAACCCGGAGGTTGTGTCATGTACACATCCTCCTCCAGAATCCCGTTAAGGAAAGCTGTTTTCACTTCCATTTGCCAAATCTCATAATCATGATGAGCGGCTGTTGCTAGGAGAATCCGAATAGATTTAAGCATAGCGACTGGGGAATAGGTTTCATCATAGTCAACACCTTGAACTTGTTTGAAACCTTTTGCCACCAACCTAGCTTTGTAAATCTGAACGTTTCCATCCACATCGTTCTTCTTCTTGAAGACACATTTACACTCAATGGCTTTTACACCATCAGGTAAATCACCCAAAGTCCATACTTGGTTTTGTGACATGGAACCCATTTCGGATTCAGCGGCCTTAAACCACTTTTCGGAGTCAGGGCCCATCATTGCTTCTTCGAAAGTCGTAGGTTCGTAACTGTCAATGATCAAGAGGTCATGACAATTAGTCACAAGAAATCCATATCTCTCGGGCTCATGACGAATCCTTTCGGATCTGCGAACTTCTGGCATCACAGGCTCGGGCTCTACAACTCTTTGTAGATCCAGCCGCTGTTCTTCCTCGACATGTTGAACAGGCTCCTGTGATTCTCGAATTTCTTCGAGTTGTACTTTACTCCCACTGTTTTTCTTGGAAAGAAATTCTCTCTCAAGAAAAACACAGTTCTTGGCAACAAACACTTTGTTCTCAGAACGGTTGTAAAAGTAGTAAGCCTTGGTTTCCTTAGGATAACCAACGAAGTAGCACTTATCAGATTTGGGTGCAAGCTTATCAGATATCAACCGCTTGACATAAGCTTCACAACCCCAAATTTTAAGAAAAGATAAACTTGGAACCTTTCCAGTCCACATCTCATATGGCGTCTTTTCAACTGACTTTGATGGAACTCTGTTCAGCGTAAACGCAGACGTTTCTAGAGCGTATCCCCAAAAGGATATTGGAAGATCTACTTGACTCATCATCGATCGGACCATATCCAATAAAGTCCGATTCCTCCTCTCAGACACACCGTTCCACTGAGGTGTTCCAGGAGGAGTGAGCTGTGAAACAATTCCACAACTACTCAGATGATCACTGAACTCTTGGCTTAAGTACTCACCTCCACGATCTGATCGAAGAGCCTTGATACTTTTGCCAAGTTGGTTCTGCACTTCATTCTGGAACTCTTTGAACTTTTCAAAAGATTCCGATTTATGTCTCATTAAATAGACATAACCAAATCTACTGAAGTCATCAGTAAACGTGATGAAGTACTGAAAGTTTCCTCTAGCACTAACACTCATTGGACCACATACATCGGTATGTATAAGGCCTAATAGGTCACCGGCCCTTTCATTAAATTTGTTGAAAGGGGCCTTTGTCATTTTGCCCAATAAGCAGGATTCACACTTCTCAAATGATTCAAAATCAAATGAGTCTAAAAGCCCATCATTATGAAGCTTTTGAATCCTTTTCTCATTGATGTGGCCCAAACGACAATGCCAGAGAAAAGTGGGGTTCGAGTCATTGGTTCTTAACCGTTTTGTACTTATGTTATAGACATGCAAAGATTGGTTAAGAATATAAAGCCCATTCTCTAATGGAGCGCTACCATAAAATATTTCATTACGATCAAAAGAACAACACTTGTTTTTAATCGAAAAATGAAAATCTTCTAAATCCAAAACAGAAATAGAAATGATGTTTCTGCTTATGGCAGGTACATAGTAGCAATTATTTAATTCTAAAACCAAGCCTGACGGCAGAGACAAATGATAAGTTCATACGGCTAATGCAGTAACTCTCGCTTCATTTCCAACGCGCAGGTCCACTTGCCCTTTTTCCAGCGTTCTACTGTTGCTTAGACCCTGCATATTCGTACAAATATGAGCGCCACAACCGGTATCCATTACCCAAGAGTTAGAACCTGAAGTAGTAACATTTACTTCTATAACATAAATACCTGGAGAAGTCGTTTCAAACGTCTTCTTAGAGTTCTTTAGATCTCCCAGATACTCTTTGCAATTTCTCTTCCAATGCCCATACTTATTGCAGTAATGGCATTTATCAGCATCAGTAGGGCCGTGTTTGGGCTTGGAAGAAGCCTCAGGCTTATCCTGATTCTCAATCTGGACCGCCTTAGCCTTTCCTTTGCCCTTAGCGGGTTTCTTAAACCTTTTACCCCCTTGCACCAAAAGTACATTAGGGGTGCCCTTCTTGATGTTTGGCTCAGCTGTCTTGAGCATGCCATGTAGTTCAGTCAAAGTCTTTGTCATGCTGTTCATGTTAAAGTTCATGATAAACTGATCAAAGCTCGACGGCAAGGACTGCAAAATGATGTCTGTAGCCAACTCTTGGCTAAGGGGACAATCCAGTTTTGCTAGGTTATCAATATAACCCATCATCTTGATGACATGTGGGCTAACTGGACCATCCTTTGGCAGCTTACACTCAATGAGAGATTTAACCATCTGGTATCTCTCAGTTCGTGCTTGCTCCTGAAACATGCCTTTCAGGCTAGTGATAATCTCAATTGTCGACGCCACGTTCTCGTATTGCTTCTGCAAGTCCGAGTTCATGGTAGCCAGCATGAGACAACTCACATCGACCACATCATTAGAATGCTTCTCCCAAGCATTCTTCTCAGCGTGTCCGGCATTGGGTTTTGGTTTCTCAAGGAGAGCCTTCTCAATGACATATTCCTTTTTCTCCTGCTTGAGAACAATTCTCAAGTTCCGATACCATTCAAGGAAGTTCGATCCATTAAGCTTGTCCTTATCAAGGACGGATCGAAGCGAGAATGTGTTGGAGTGAGTGGAGGCAGACATAGCTGAAAATACACAAAAACGAGAGTTTTAGTTTCGATGTTCAATAAATGAGAAATCTTAACAATTAAGAAACTCACATTATATTCAAAACAATTTTCCTCAATTGAATATAATGATCCAAGATCCATATTTCACAAAAATTTGAGTGAGCTTTGTCCCATCGCCCAAACTTTAGCTATTTAGGTAAACAACTCTTTGCTAATTATATCATATATAATTCTTGGTCTCGGATTGATATCTTATATCAAATCCAATCCTATATCTCTAGGCCTAAAACTATTTTGATAGCCCAGTTAAGCAAACCAATCTTTTAAGTCACGCAATAACGATTACAACCTGCCTCACTCGTGTAATTGCGAACACCCTGCTTTGGCAGACCCATCACACAATGAAACGAGCCTTGACAGTTGACAAGATCGGGAAGATATAAATGCTTAATATTAGGTTTGAGGAACGGAACCTTAAATCTAGTTTATATCACTTATATATTCTAGATATTTCAACTTGTTATATACTTATGAATTTTCTTAAGTTAAACAAGCTAGGAACGTGGATTCTGAACTAGTGTCGATCGACACCAGCTCAGTGTCGATCGGCACAACTGGTTTGTGTTGACCGACAGATTCCGATCCGGTTCAATCGCGATAAACAATTTAACTGATTAAACCGATCGAACCAATCACAAAATTCAACCGGTGTCGATCGACACTACATTAGTGTCGGTCGACACCAACTGTACCGGGTCAAACACGATAACCGATTTATCGCTTGAACCGATCGCGATAACCTGGTCCAATCCAATTGAACCAATCACGATAAACCAAGCGGTGTCGATCGACACTACATTAGTGTCGGTCGACACCAGTGGTTTGAGGAAACACGATCGAAGATCGTGACCTAAACGTTCACGCGAAAACCCGATCGGTGTCGATCGACACTCACATGGTGTCGATCGACACCCGTTTCACATGAACCCTAGAAAAACGATTTCAAGAGCAAAAAACGATTTTAAACTCTAGCATGCAATCCTATATATCAGATATATCGATTTGAATTCAACTAATTCATTAACATGCTTCAGATTCAATAAAAACACTAGGCTCTGATACCACTTAAGGATTTTGTACAGGTTTTTAATCTTATTAAAACAGCCCTAACAATAATTCCTAAGCCACGGATCAGTGTCAATTGAATCTACATCAGATCTCGAGTATACCTGGAGATTAAGCAGCGGAAGATGTCAGGTAATCGAGATCGGGAAGCGCCTCAAGTGCTGCGCCTCTACAGAAGTCCACACGCACACAAACTGGACGACAGGGATGCTAGTGCCTTTGCGAACGATTCGCCTTTGGGTTGCTCTGCGTTTCTCTGACGGCTCAGAAACTTCTTATATTCTAAAAGTCGTGCTATATCACATATATAATGACCTAAGATAATGACCTAATCAACCGATGGACCGAATCCACGTTAATTGAGTCTTGGGCCAAAAACACGTTTTTGGCCCGATGTCGTGTCGATCGACACCCAATATTGGTGTCGATCGATACCATTACAGAAACGCGATACTAACGTATATCTTATATACGTTGATCATGATCATTATTCTAATGATCAAACCCAATTTATATTACCTAGTTTGCTTAGGTGTGTGACCCTATAAGATCATATGATAATGGTAATGAGTTCATAACTCATAAGTTATAAGCGGCTTCTAGCAAAACATTATAACCGTCCAATATCATATGATTGTCTTATCTCGACATCACGACTCTACTAGAGTAAATACAAGTATGATTTCAGGACATTCCCTTCACATTTATCATACGTAAACAGTCGATGACAAATTCACCAAAAAAAAACCAGTCGATAACAACACTCATAAGCTTGTATGGCACATTGATTGTCTTCGGGAACTCCTCGTTCATCATCTTATCAACGTCTGCAACCATTTAATGTAGCTGGCTAAAGGCTTCTTCTTCGGTAACTGCATATTGCTTCTTGTAACATATCCTCTGCTCATGTCATCCTAATCATGTCACGTGTTAAGTTCGATTATCACACAACAACCATATTTTATCGAAATATTAAATAAAACTGAGAAAATTTTCCCTACCTCATACATCCCCGGGCCAAACATTTCACAAACCCTAGGGCGAGATATAAAAAAAAAGTTCCCTAACACTGGCTCAAAACGTACTTTGTTCATCTGTCTTTCCCAATATCTTTACAATTTTATCATATAACCTGAAACAAAATAAAACCCAATAATTATTCTAACTAAAACTAACCTCCATGTGTTCTACACTTTTCTCATGTTGCTTAAGTCTCTCACTAATCATTTTTTCTGTCGTTTTACACAACCAGATGTCATGGTATTTAAAAAAAAGGAGAGAAATAGAACCTGGATGTATTATGTCAACCACAGAAACTAACGTACGTGAATGTATAGCTTTTCAAGATTGGAAAAAAAAATCACAAATCCTGAAACAAAAAGTATAAAACCATTAGAAACAAAATGACTAACAAGTAACAACAAATAGCAGCTGACAAAGAGAATAGAATATAGAGCCAAATTATAAAACCAGAATTAAAATCTCGAAATTAGAACCAAAACAATTAAACAAAGCATCTATTTACAGATTACATATGCTTTTGTAAAAAGAAATGAATCATTGGACCTATTGATATTAATATTCATTACTAGTTCAATAGTTCACAATTAAAAAATTCAGGGTTAGATATGATTATTGGGATTCACAAATCACATTTCCTCAATTATGTCAAGAAGAGTTAAGAAAATAAATCAAAATGGCTTATAGTGGTGATTGATGAATATGATGATGTGAAGATGAAAAACGAAATCAAAGCAAAAAGATGAAGAATTTTTGCAGAATATTTGTCGTGAGGGAGAAGTGAGATGAGAGATGATGGAGAAGAAAGATGAGAGAGAAGAGAGATGATGTAGAAGAAAGATGAGGTAGAAAGATGAGGGAGACAGAACCGTTTTTTTTTGTAAGCTCTCATAATTAGTGACATATAAACACAATTAAAAAAAAAATTGGTTTAAAATTTTGGGCCCGTGGGGGTGGCACCTTTGCCCCACCTATTTCTGCCGGGTCTGACCTCATAGCCAAACATATCACTTAATAGCCGTGTTTTTGTACATAATAATCGCACGAGTTTGTCTCTAGATTCCAACCACTCATATGCTTCTTCTTTGCACTGCAAATATTTTGATCCATAGTCATAAAAGTACCTGCCAAGGTAAAATACACAGCGATCTCGATTCCAGCAACATCTAGGTACTCCTCAAAAGTAGGCACGTGACCGGCTCCTGCCCATCTGGCGAGTTGAAGGTTGGCTCTCACCAGTGTCTTGCACTGCAATGGCCCAAGAGTGTAAACATGTACTATTAATGTGTCCTCCAAAAAAGTCATTTAGAATTGGTTATTCTATTTCTTCAATTAGTGTAGTGTGAAGTGTAAACACATAATCTTGATTACTTACGCTTTCAATTGTAGCTTTCACACTGTAAGATCCTCCAACTTCTGACACTAGTTCTCTTTCAAACTCTTGGAAGGTATCAAATATAAATTTGACCACAAATTTCAAATAATCTTGTTGTTCATCCATGTCATGATGATCATCAGGATCCCACCTACATCATCAACAATATGTATTGTCATGATCCATTTTTATTTTTGTTTAAATGCTGACTCAAGGTGTTTTTAAAATAGGTCTGTGGTGTACGTACCTTTCGAGGGTATTGGCGAGGCTTTCAACCTCACGAAGAGAAGCATATCTGTCACATGTATCATCTATAATTATTTGAACAGTGAACAACTTAGTCAGCATAATCCTCACACGTGAGTATTTTGGCTCGAAGTATGTTAGCGCCACCAGGTGCATTTCCACGAATCTGTCTCTGTAGTAAGGTGGCAACTTAGATTCAAAGTCTTGTTCCTTGTACCATCTGCATCCAAACATTAGAACTATGCCAAGCTCAAAACGGCAGATATAAACCCTTTCTCAAAAAAGAAAGAAAGGAGGCAGATATATTAGAATACTAGTAACTATTGACGATACTTGGAAAGGATTTTGAGTTCTTCAAGATAATGTAGCTGCAGGAATTTGAAATTAAGCTTGGCAAACTTGAGTAGCATCTTGTCGCACTTTTCTTCTTGTTCGTACAACCGGATGTACTGCATTGCCACTATTATCTTCATATATATATATATTCTTATGTTGTGGTAGGTCCAAAGCATTTCTTATACGTCTTAAGAGATTGAGTTTGCATGTCCCACTTGCAGCTAACGACTCCAAGTAACTTGATGTGAAGCTTAAGGCTTCATCCAATATATAATCTGTGGTCGTCCCCATGTGGGCAGCTTCATACAAGCTCAGGATACCCTTAGCATCTCTTGTAAGACATTCCTTGAATTTTCCATTGTCCCCTTGGAATCTGCCAAAAACATCTGGTGACCAAAATGAAGCACTTTTTGTTATACATATACATGAAACAAAAAATAACAAATTTCGTTAAAAAAACAAAAAAAAAAACAAAAAAAAAAACAAAACAAAACAAATTAAAACTTGTACATACGAACGCCGGTCACGACCACAAGCAGGACTGTCTCAAGTTATCTAGATCTTAATCCAAATCTGTATTAACCATATTTTTGATTGTGGATGATTGGTTAGACTGTATAAATACTTGCAGCTGTATCTTTTGTAGGTTTAAATCATAAATGAAAACAATAATAAAAAATAAAGATATTCATACAGTCATATATTTTTTTCTATAAACTCAAAAATAAGGCTTTAGTAATTAAGGATCCTACATCCATTTTATTTATTTATTTAGGTTGTAGCTTTAAAAATCAAGATAAAACATGATTGATAAGTTTAAGGACTGTAAATAAAAATTAAGGCTGTAGATAGTTGCTATAGCTTAATATTTTTCAAAAGGAACTATAAGACCTTAAATTAACTGAAGCATGTTTTGGTCCAAGTTTAAAAGGATATGGGAATCGAGCTTAGATCTAAGTTTTGGTCCAAAAACTCTTATGGCTTCCATGTTCAATGACATGGCAATCGAGATTCTACAACCAAATTTATAGACACAAATTTTTTTTTTTTTTGTCACATGAAAGCAATACTAATAAACAGTAAATCATCTGTTATTTTCGTTGGTAGATATGCAAATCTTAACATTGTTCTCTCCATCTGATTTTTTGCAACAGTTATTAGGCATTTGCATGGCCTCTTAGATGGAGACGCTTTCAACTGTATTTATACTCTGAAATTTAATGTCTGTAAAAGATCACACATCGAATATAAATTTATTCGGTTTGGTTTTCATCTATGAAGACTGATAACTGACATTGGATTGAAGGTAATTCAGTCTTGTCTAATCCTCTGGTTCATCTTCGATTTGTTAGCTGCTCATCTCTTTAAGTATGTTTTCATTATCTTTAGGTGTTCCTGATTTTTATCATACGTGGCGATAATTATTCTCGTCAAATTAATACTCTGATTAATTAGAGAACTGCATTTATAAAAATGTAAATTTTTTAAATATATCCATTTGGAAATTTTTCGTAAAAACATATACCAGTAATTAACATACTAAATATGATATAAAACCTAAAATTATAAAATCAGACACTTAATTATATGTAATAGAAAACTATTTAATAAAGTAGTTTTCTACGTATAAAATAAGAGAAAACCATTTATATACATAAATGACATGAATAAACAACTGTACAAAAATGATATGAAATCCATTGTAAAATCCTATTTGATAATTTAGACATTCACGTAAAAAATAAAATATTACATGGAAAAATAATATCTCAATAAATACCGTGATATTGTCAAAGAAAAAGAAAAATAATTGTTTGCAATATCGCAATAAAAAATGTTGTATAAAAATGACACTGTATTTTTTTGTGAAATGAATTTTTGTTTTTTTGTTTTTATAAAAGTTATTTATATGAGTTCAAAATAATTAAATAAATCAATGCTAGTGACACTGGAATCGGGATTTCTTCCGGCCGACAGGGGACCGGTCCGAGTCGGTTTAGCTACATTATCAATCAATAGATTCAATACCCACCCACCCACCGAAAAACCTGGATTTACAAATTTGCCCCCCGAAAGAAAGTCAAATTACTCTCATGAGCCTCGATGCCTTTGTTCCTCGCTAATCGCCATTATCGTCCTCTGACCTCTCGCCGTCTGTTTGGAACGGAGGTTTCCACCCTGAGACGATTCCGTCACCAATTGACGCAGAGCTCCGAGATCTGATTCTCAACTCTTTCTCTAGTCCAAAAAATTCACACGCAAATCGGGAAGGGAGATTGCTTTTATCTCTCTGTGGTCGGAGCAACTATGGGGTCGTCTTCCGAGATCATCGATATCTCTACTAGTGCTCGGCGGATAGGCGTAGACAATCGTATTTCTCTTAGATTTTACTTCAGGATCGCAGATAACATCCTCAAACAGGTCTCGACTTTGATTTTGATTTACGGTTACTCTATCGAGCTGTCTTTGATTTCGAGGTTTCATTTATCACCTGACTATTCATTCTTTCTTCGATGAGATTATTGTTGGCTCAGCAGAGTTGCTTTCTAGGAGAAGAGATGGAATTTTGAAATTTGTCATTACCTTTTTAAGTATTTACAAATCCTTTTGCATCATTCTTTTACACACTTAACGTTTGGTTGTTGTTGATGTGCTCTTGATTCTTGTGTCTGTGTATTTGGCATATGTTTTTCCCTTTTAGTTTGTACTCTCGTCAGTTCTGTGATAATAGTTGCCTCTTCGAGTTCGGTCTGAGCTGTCAGCTTTAATTGAATGTTTGCATGTGATCACTGTGGTCACATAAACTAGGTTTGAGGAAAATCAGGTTATCTCATTCCTTGACATTCATGTTTGTATAGTCTCAATGAAATTTTGGACTGTTTCTAGACTTGTTCTTAGGTGATTCCCCATATTGTTTTTTCTTAATTGCAGCTTCGTTAAACAAAATTTCGTTTTGATTTTGGGTGTCTTCATCTTGATATTAAGTTGTTAGCTTGTTGTTTCTCTGAAGGTGATTCCTTTTAGGGTAAAATCAACTTGCTTAAGATTTTTTTGTTCTCTCTTAAGTTCCTAATCATATGCACGAACTTTTTGTAGGCGAACATATTTCGGGCTGAGAAGAATATACTTGATTTATATGTCATGCTTCTGCGTTTTTCGAGGTGAGGATCTTGCATCGGAATGAAAAGAAGCTGAAATTTAACACTCTTTATAGACAGAACAAGATCCTAATACCTTTTTTCTTCTTCCGAAATTAATTATGTTTCTGTTTATCTCTAGTTTGGCTCTTGAGACTATACCCTCTCATCGAGATTACAGAACATCTCTTAAAAGCAACAAAGAGTATTTAAGAATGGTAATGGAAATATATCCTTATGATCCCCTGTCAACGTTTTGTAATGGAAATATATCCTTATGATTTATCAATCGGTAGTCTGATGTGAGCTTCTATCTCTTCTAGAGACTATTGGATGTCTTGACTGAGCTCGAGAAGTTGAAACCAGTTGTACGGCAAAGGATCGATGAACTAAATCCCAAACCTATACCTGGATATAATGCGCAAGCTCATCCAGCAAATGGTTCCCCACGCTGGTCGTCGTCTGTGAAACCATCTTTAAGTAGCTATGATCATGCAAAGGTTTGCTTAATGCTTTACTCATGTTTGTCTCATATGCAATGCGTACATATTTCTACACTTTATGCACTTTTTTCCACTCTTGTTTGTTTCTGTTAACTTTTTGTTTTAATTAGTAAAAGATGACGTTATGATGCTAAATTTTGAGCTGCAGTAGATAAGCATTCCCTGCTCCTCTTTTATGTTTCTCTTGTTCGGCATAGGTAATAAATCCTTCTGGGCATAATTTTGGCTACATGGGTTCCAGGGGTCAGCAATTATTGAGCGCTGCACCACTTGAAGAGCGTTTCCGAAAGATGTATGTCTTCTGTTTTATTTCTTGAAGCTGTTCTCAAAGGAAGATCTAAGTTGTATTTCTTACACTGTTTTCCTGGTCTCACGGTTTTTATTAACTGCACGATTTTCTAGGTCAGTGAACTATACCCAACCAACAGAAGAAAGCCTTTCCAAGCATTCTATCTTAGGTCCAAATGGACTTCGTGCACAGTGGCAGCCTCCGAAGAATGACATAAAGGTATTATATAGCTTGCTACTTTTTGTCCACTTCTTCACACTTTGCTGATGTTCATTTTGTTGTATTATTAGGTTCAATATCCAAGCAATATAGATTTTTCGCCAGTTGAAATCCCAAGGTAAGACCATCTAACAGGTTTTAAACGCAAATTGTACGTTTCCAAGTTATCCGAGAGATTTTGTTTAATTGTTTACCTTTTCCTCCCACTTTCTCTCGCTCTCATTGCTTGATAATCTCATGACTAAGTGTTCACGTTCTCTGCTGATGCTCTCTATGGGAAAAAGCTTCCAAAAACAATTCGTGGATAGCAAACCAATGATAACAAACGGCAGTAACAACGAACCTGAGAGGCCAGTTGTGGAATCAAGTTCTACTTCAAGTGAAAATATCCAAAAAAAAAATTACACCGAAGAGCTTTCTTCCATGATTTCTTTCGAAGAACCAGAAAGCGTTAATGATAACAATATCATTAGACAACCTTCACCACCTCCAGTACTTGCAGAAGTTCAAGACTTGGCTCCTAATTCATGTCATGAAGCTAGAGAACCGGAATGTAAGATAGAGAACCCCTTACCAGATGAGTCTCTGCGGTCGGAGTCTCCTCTCGAACTCCACATTGTAAGTTTGCTATTTTTCTCCCATCGTTGTTATTATTCTGATGTCAAAGTTCATACAAGTATCAGAAGAAAAAAGAATTTGGGGTGCATCGATTGGTGATTTGCTGTGAAGGCTTTATATTCTTCTATAGTTTGTCATATATTGACACCTAGATTTGTGTTGATGGGTCCAAACTTACATATCATTGTTACTGTTACATCATCTACAGAAAGATAAAATAGACTGAGAATAAGTTCGTTAACAATCTCTGGTTGCTCGATTACCCAATTGTCTCCACATTTTTGATAATAACCTTTATTCGCAGGCAACAACAATGATGGATACCTTTATGAGGCTTGCCAAGTCAAACACCAAGAAGAATTTAGAGACGTGTGGTATTCTTGCTGGTACACTAGTGAGTCGTTATATGCCTATAGCATTCTATATCTCAAATCTGAAGAATGCAATATGAAAATGAATGAGCAATAATGATTTTGTGAATCGCTTGTGGCAGAAAAACAGAAAGTTTTATATTACATCTCTCATCATACCAAAACAGGAATCAACATCTGACTCGGTAAGCTCAGTCTTGTTTGGTACTCCTACTTAGTATATTTTGTTCATCTTAAACACTTATCTCTCTCTTTCTACAGTGTCAAGCTACAAACGAAGAGGAGATATTTGAAGTACAGGACAAGCAATCCCTTTTCCCACTTGGATGGATTCATGTGAGTAACATATATATGAGATTTTATATCTTTAACTTTAACTGCTTTATATACTTGAAGATCAGTCTTATTCCTTAATATCATTTTTATTGGTTAAGTGGTGTCATATATTTGTTTACTGACTCGTTAATCACTGTCTCTGTTTCTTCAGACCCATCCGACGCAGTCTTGTTTCATGTCATCCATTGATGTTCACACACACTTTTCATACCAGGTACGGAAAGAATCGTTCTAAATAACTCAAAAAAAGAAAATTACATACATATTTGCATGAAACGAAATCAACAATGTATATAATGTGTCTCAGATTATGTTACCGGAAGCTGTGGCAATAGTTATGGCGCCCCAAGACCCTTCAAGGTAATAAAGACCAAAAACTTTCTCTGTTCCAAATTGAAATGATTCGAGAAACCATAAAATGATTATTTATTTTTTTGTAGGAAACATGGAATATTCCGGCTGACAACGCCGGGAGGAATGACGGTGATAAGGAACTGTGACCAGCGTGGGTTTCACGCGCACAGTTCGCCGGCAGACGGAGGACCAATTTACAATACGTGTACGGATGTTTACATGAACCCTAATCTCAGGTTCGATGTCATCGATCTCCGATAACAATTTCGTAAAAACCATCCTTTGCGATTGTAACAATTTCGTATCTGTTTATATCGGATTTTAATATGATCTACGTAAGTTTGTGTACAATTTACATGTAAAATTGCGAAAACTAAAATTCGAAAACGAGAAAATTGAAATAATTATTCTTTAATCAAGCTCGAAATATGTATGTATGGCCTTGAAAGCCAAAATTCTCTGTATAATAATGTGCAAAAAAGTATTGTGAATCACAAGTATTTGTGATTTTTTTGTCGTCTTCTGATAAAAATGGGGAACATGTCATGTCCAATTTATCAAACGCAAAAATGTAATTTTAAATAACTTAAAAAGTCTTAATTTAGTAAATGGGCCAGCTTAGACTTGTCATTTCGAAACAGATGTTTAATGTTGATCACTTACACATGATTACATATATTAAATCAGTTTAACCTTTTGATATGTGCACCTATCATCTCCAGTTTGTATATAGAGATTTTGTATGACATTGGTGCTACCCACATCTTACTTATCTCTTTATTGACATTTGAAAGTGAAGAGTCTTTTGTATCAACAAAAACTTGATATTGTTTGCATTACATTTGGTCATTTTATATGTTAAAGATAGCTTATATTAGATATGACCACTTTAGTCTGATTGCCTGATATGTCATTGAGGTTGTGTCCAATTCAAAATATTGCAGCAACCTAAAACATTTTGGTAGTAACACTAAAAATTAATGTGTACAAAAAAACAACCAACAATTTGTAGACAACAATCAAACGAGAAAAAAATAAGTTATCCAAACTCTGAATCTCACTTGGTCCTGTGACCATCTACTTCTTGTTCTTCTTCTTCTTGGTCTTATCTTTCGAATGGCGTAGGATCGACCCTAAACCGAACGTAGATGGACCATTGAGAACTGGAATGATCGAAAAGCTTCCTCCTCCTTCACCTTTCTTACCTGCGTGCTTTTGTGGCCTGAACTGATAATTGCAACAGATATTGGAAGACGACGTAGACGACGGCCTATGGTTGTTGACATCTCTCAGCATTGCTCTCTTTGAATTAGTAACCGAACCTGTAGAGTTGCTTCTCGTGAGACGAGGAAACGAACAGATGAGGCTCTTCTTTATGTCGCAGTTGAGGCTGGAGCTTCTCTTGAAACTCCAAAACGACTTCGACGACTTCTCCGCTTCTGAGTCAGAGTTTGCTCCACTCGCTCTCCCGTTGGTTTCCTTGTCGCTCTGTTTTGCCGGTAACGGTTGTGGCGGGAGAGGAGATGGAGAAAGAGAGGAGGTAATGGGAGGGAGCTCGTACTTGTAGAGACGTCTTGGCGCAGTGGAAGCTGCGGTTACATGGAAAGGGAGGATCATGCCATCGGCAAAGATCTCATCGGCTGGTGAGGAGTCTCCGGGGTCAAAGTTGTTTGAGATATGGAACTCGAAAGAGTTTGATGAATCAAGAAGAGTTTCGTCTCTTCGGATAAGGCCTGGTGGTTCTATGACAGGTGGTGGTGTTGGTTTGTCGGATTGGCCAAGATCACTCGAGAACGATATCCGCTGGTGATTTGACTCCGTGCAGATCATACTTTTGGACCAGAAAAAAAAAAAAGTCAAGTGAGTGAGAATGATCTCCTTTCGATGTCAAAGTTTGCTTTTAGAGCAATGGAAGTTGTACGTTTTGAATAAAACTCATAAGTTGAAGTTTGGAATATTATAATGGAAGGCGTAATCTGTGCAAAGATTGTGGATAGGCACTCATGACTCGAGAAAGCAATTGCTTATAATATTGATTTGTATCTTCACAGGTGGTTGAAATGGTAAGTATGTGACCGTTATCGATGGACCTGTTAAGGATCAAAAAGAGGATTAACGCAAATTTAGCCCAATCTCATAAAGTTGTCTACAACAGAAAATGAAACTTTGTGCTGGACTTGTTAGAGGAGGAAGAAAAGTGTGTGAAAATCAGGTTTTGTGAGGATCTACTACATTGATTGCGCAGATTTAGATATTTGTTTCAAACTTATGAAAGCATGAGGAATCTGCAAAGATGCAAGTCCATGAATAAGAAGCTTCTAGAGATTGTAAGAAGAGAAACAAACTCGCAAGAAGTTTGTCATTTTTCAAAATGATGGGACCTAAAAGTTGAGTGATCTTATATAATCTGGATATTAACAAATTACGACGTGAAATCTGTAAATTGACTGACCAGATAAAGAAACCATCTTAACCTTGAGATATGTGAAATGTTGTACAAAGACGACGCTTCTTGTCTAGCCATGAAACATACTCGAGAACAAGAAGGTTCTATGTTAAGAAATCTTGCATAATCTTAGCCATTGACATACCGGCAATGGCAACAAGAAGACAAGAGGGATTATATGGACAAGAGTCAAGAAAAGTTTCAGAGAGACGACATTGAAGCAACTGCATTACTAAGAAAACAAACAGCTGGAGAGATTACAATTAGTCTGGTGAATGGTGATGAAACCATTACTACAATCTTCTAAAACTAAAAACTTATAGATGAATGATGATGATAATCCCGGTTATAATCCGCGTTGACGACAAGGAAGTAATCGAAACCAGAAATTGGGTTTCTTCACGGATCCGAGACATTGCTACATTTACTTTTGGTTACAAGGAAATAAACTTGAGAAAATTATCTCAAAGTAGAACAAGGAAGAACAGAGAGAAACAAAGTTTGATACACCAAAGAAGTTAACACATTTTTCACGTTTCCACAGCTTCAGGGACATTATATGCATCCATCGTTACTTCTTCTGACAACCACAATCCAGGAAACATCGTCTGCCAAACAAAACAAATATTTCCAAAAAAATCAAATTTGTAAAAAGCATCGATTTTTGAGTTTTCTCAGACAAAACCATAATAGAACTAAATTCCGACAGAACTTACATTGAGTTTCTTCTGAACGATTCTTGGTCTCTTCTTAGGTCTCCTCGGAGGTCTTTTCCCAATCATGTTGGAGAAATCTTCTTCGATTTCTGTCTTCAACAAGGAAACCGAGAATTTCAGTTTCTCATCTTTATCCATTTCTTCTTCATCGATACCTCTCTTGACGCCGATTTCAATCCCGACGACCTTCGAGTCGTCACCGGGTTCACTACACGCAGCTCTTCTCGTCCTCAGATTCCACGGCCGAGCCGCCGCCGCCGCCGCGACTCCAGAGACGGAGACGGATCTTTGGGCAGCGTGATCTGGAGAGGAAGAAGAAGAAGGAAGATGAGGGGATCGGTGATGTGAATGTGACGACGGTAGATTGACGCATCTGAGGAATCTCTGTTGACCCCAACGGAGATGAGGTAAGGTGAAGTTGTGGAGCCGTTTCGATCTTTCAGGAGGACGCTCCATTGATTACACTTTGCCCTCCTCTTCTTCTTCTTCTTCTTCTTTCTTTCTTTCTTTTTGAAAGATTCGATTTTTCTTCTTCTTCTTCTTCTCTCTCGTCTCGTATTTTGTTATGCTTCGAGCAGTTCAAAGTTTTTTCGTATTTATTCTCTCAATTTTTTTGGTTTTCTTTTTATATTGTTGAATTATTGTAACGTTGTGAGATCCCTCTGGTAAGCTTTCTGTCTATAATGAAACTAAACAATATCTAAATCTTTTTTTTTTTGCTATCTAATTATATATCTAATTAACTAATTTTTAAAATAGATGCTTAGCAAACATGTCAAGTAGTGTAGATTTAATCTATGAGATAATGGTGAATGTATAACGAAATGTTTGTTTCATCAATACTCACACTCTTATTTTGCTATTTTCTTAATTATTCAAAATTAATTTGGTAATTTGTGTTATTACTCTCTAGATAATGTAATTTAATTAAAATATAGTAAATTATTTTGGAAAAATGATCTTTTTTTTTCTTTAGCATTTGATTGGTTTTAAACACAAATTTTAAGAAATACTAGAAAATTTGTCTTATACATGAAAATTATTAAGGCCCATTAGTTTATATTTAAGTATCAGCTTGTTGCGGCATCAATGGGCAAGCAACTGGGAGTTTTGAGCTCGATGCATGTTAAGAAAAACATCATTCCCTTTCCTTTCTCCACACCTTTGAGGTGCCTAAACAGAACAACAACAAATCTTTAAATAAATATTTATTGTCATGGCTTCTTGGTTCTTGTGATTACAATGCTTTACCCTAGCTAGAGTTGAATTGAATCAACACCATATCCGATCAAAGAAAAACCCAAACAGCAATACATATCTTCTCATTTATGAGGTTCCAATACAAGATAATTTAGAACCAACTCCAACAAAAATAAAAAGAGAAAAATTTTAAGTCACAAACCAAAAGCCCTCAAAATAGTATCAAGAAATACAAATCAATCAAATCAATAAATATGGAGCCTGAAACAGGAGAAACAGAAAACACAAACACACAAAAATCGGGAAAAAGGAGAAAACTCGGTACAAAAAATGATTAGCGGCTTCTTCTTGCCCTTTTTAAGCAGAGCACACAGTCTGATGAAAAAAACAAAACCCAGAAGTGCCTACCATTACCGCGTAACAAACATATATTTACTTGAGTTGAGATGTATTACCCTTCGATCTTTCAATCTGAGTCACTCGAGCTAGAGCTTGAGCTTGAGCTTGAAGAATTGGACTTACCATTCTCCTTTTTCTTCTTCTTCTTCTTCTTCTCTGTCATTCCTTTTTGCTCTGAACTGCTCTCCTCTGAATCTCCCGGAGTTTCTTTGGACTCAAGACTCTGTACAATAGCATCAGCGTTGCCTGAGGTCTCAGCTTTTGCTTCCTCAGACACAACATCACCGCTTAGTGTTACATTACTAGACTCGATGGCTTCTGTGGGAATCACCACTCTTTCAGAGATTACTTCCACTGCCATCCCTTCTTTTGGTTCTGAAGGTTTTGGAATTTCCTCCAGTGATCGAGTTTCGATAGACGATACATCGGATGTTGTTATCTCTTTCGGTCTACTTTCCTCTTCTTCTTCTTTCTCTGGTGTGTTGTTCAGAATAACATTTGTCTCACCAAGAGATCTTTCTTCAACTGAAGACCCTGATGGTTCGGTTTCAACTGCACACTTGATTTCCCCAGACCCACCATCTGATTCTGGTGACTTTGGTTGCTTGCCCATGCTCTCTACAACACCCTGATTCATAGCAGTGTCAAGATCATCCTTTGATGTAACTTCCACAACTGTTAACTCTGACTCTGTCTCTGCTGAGTTTCCATAATTTTCTTGAGCCAACTGGTCTTGAACGGTGCTTGGAAGAATAACATCCTCAACCTCAGATCCTTCATGGATTTGCTGGAAAGCAGATTCTATGTCTTCCACCGATCTCGCTTCCAGAACAGGCAGAGCTTCCGTCAGTTCGTTGGCAGTGTCTGATCCTATTGAAGATGGCCCAGGTTCAGAATCTGCCACAACTTCCTTAACACTGAAGTCTCCAATAGTGTCAAGTTCAGACAACAATCCTTCATCAATCTCTTTTATCTCGTCTGCCTCTTCAGTGATAACTTCAGGAGGACTTTGAGATACTGCATGTAAATCTGTAAGCTGATCTAATCGCTCGACCACATGGTCAATCCCCTCATAAACAGTCTCATGGAAGAACTCCGTCCTTGAGCCTTCACCAACCATAGGTGTTGTGTACTCAGGAGACTCAGCTGGAGATGAGGATGTGTCAGATGTCAAACAAGATAACTCAGCTGTATCCTCAGGAGCATCATGATACTCGTGGAAAGTGATGTTGCGGGAAAAGACCACACTCACAGGAGCTGCACGTGCTGGTCCCTACAATAACGCAGCAAAGCGGTAAGACTCCTACTTAAAAACTGCAGAAAGAAGAAAGAAGTCCGAACATTTTTGAAGGAATTAGCCTGCTGTTATATCTAGTTCCAGGTAATAAACCACAAATCTAGATGACGTACCATTGTCAAACAAGACATGAGAATAAAAAACATGTTTTAGTATGAGACTGCGTCGAAAATAAGTTGTTGCACATGTATCAATGCACCATCAAGTAATTGATTTCGTATATTCCCTCTATTATTTTGTAGGTTATGATGTTAAGTATATCACTTACACTATCTTAAGCTTAGAGGAGAGCAGTAGAGATCGTATACTAAACATTTCAGATAAATGTTGTAATGATGACCATCTACGAGATAAATAAGTTTCATGACTTACTTGATCTTCACCAGGTTCAATGGATGATTGTTCTACCACCGATTTATCTGACCAGGTCGGCTCTCTATCTGATTCAGATAGAGTCGTTTCTTCGGATCCCACATTCTGGGCACTAGCACTCACAGAGTCTACTTCGATATCCATAGTTGGGTTGGGGAGTGTTTCTTCCTTGGCATCAGAAGCTGATGACTGGACTGGATCTTGTTCCGACTGCGGAACATCTTCGTCATTAAATGAATGCGTCTCAACATACTCAACTGCTCCAGAAGACAAAGTGGAGTAACCATCTATTGGGATGTCTGCATTAAATATTTGAGGACTGGCTTCATCTTTTTGTTTATCCTCTTCCTCCTGCATTATACCTTCAGCTACTGATCTGTTTTCTGAAGTTTCAGCCATGTCATGTACCACATCAGGTGATTCTTCCAGTGTTGTCACAGGCTGCATTATACCTTCAGCTACTGATCTGTTTACTGAAGTTTCAGCTATGTCATGTACCACAACAGGTGATTCTTCTAGTGTTGTCCCATGCACCCTCGTGTCACTATATCCCAAAGGTGAGCTTGTATGCTCAATTGGGAGATGTTGTTCAACCGTCCCTGTAGATGCTACTTCCACTTTTGCAGGAGAAACCAAGTCTACCAAAGAGTCACTAACATCTAGCGCTCTGGTATCAACAGCCTCTGTCACTTCTTTGTGCAGCTCTTCCAGATCTTCTTGACTAGAAGAAGGCAAAGGATCATCCTCCTGGTGATCAGCATTCTCGTTCTTATCCAACGGTAGAGATGATGGATCAAGTAAGGCATCCTCATATTCAGACCCTGTAACATGCGTGCTACTCTCTCCTACTTCCCTGGTACTTGTTTCAGTCTCATCAGGACCTATGCTTTCAGAATAAATTTCACGTTCATTATCTGCACTTTCTTGTACGTCTTCCCCATTCTTTCCCGGTAGATCTGGTTTGTAATCAGACGATACGGAAGAAAATGATGGGAACCTACTGGCTGAGGGAGGACTCGAATCGTAAACAGGTTCTTCGTGGTGGTCGTCCACCAAACCACAAAGATCATGAATTGCTGACTCCTCCAGCGAGGGGTATGCAGTAATGAAAGCAGGTGCTTCATCATGGTGATAAATATCCTCCACCCCTCTTGCAGCATGGGTATCTAATCCTCCAAAAGAAGGCTGGGAAGAAGTACCTGATTCTTCATGAAGATCAACTTTTCGCTCCGACATCATCATTGCTTCATTCTCACTAATATTCGCTATCTCTTCTTCTATCTCTGATAGAGATGAATCGCTATCAGTGGAATCCTCGTCATCATGTTTTGTCTTATCAGAAGTTTCTCCATCCATCATGTTTGATTGCTCATGGTGTGTTTCTGCACTTCCCAGTATTATCTCAGCCACATCATGATGAAGATTTTTGCTATCAGCTTGTTCATCAAAATCGGAATCTTCTAACGAATGGTTTTTTTCTTCATCATGGTCAGAAGCTGAATGGCTTTTTTCTTCATCATTGTCAGAAGCTGAATGGAGTTTTTCTTCATCATTATCAAAAGCCATATCAGCTTTCGCGACATCGGTTTCTCGATCAGCATCATGTTCATCCACCTTCTTTTCGTCATCCTCCAGGATTGTGCAGACAGATTCAGTATCAGGTACAGAACTGACTTTTGATTCACTAACTTCACTGAGCTGCCTTTCAAATGGATAGTAGCTCGTGCCCTCATTTGCTAATTTTTCCAGCACGAAGAAAGGTCGTAGCCTATCATGTCTGGGACCTCCAAGCATAGATGGACCTACACTAAAACTCTCATGTCTTCTGAACACTGGCTCTTTCGGTTGTTGAGAAGAGAACTCTTCCTCGAAACCATCACCCTTGAGGTCTGGCTTTTCTTCATTTGGCTCATATGGAAGATCAAATGGGTTTCTCCTCGCTAACATTATAGACGGGGCAGAGCCAGGGATAGGTGGTAATCCCATATCATCATACGGATCATATGGAAGATCAAATGGATTCTGCCTTGCAGTTGAGATTGGGGGCATATTAAAGGGAATATCAGCACTGTCAAAATCAATCAGATTTCTCTCTGCCATCATTCTCATATTGTGGCGGGCCCTTCTCCTGGCGATAAGATTCTCCAACCGTTGGTTTCTTTCAAGCTCAAGACTTCCTAGATCCATAACATTTTTTTGGTCAGCCTCTGTCCATTTGATTGCTGATTTACTTTCATCTCCCTTCTCTTCCTTCTTTTCCTCTTCCTCTTCTTCATCCTCGTCTTCCTCTTCGTTCTCATTGTCGCTCTCTTCTCCATGACTTTCGCTGTCAACATCAGACTCCATACCTTCATCACTACTACTCCTATGTGGCCCCTCCGAAGCTGCATCTGATCCTTCAACATCTGCGATGCCACGACCTGGATTTTCGGAGAGTAAAAGCGGGTGAAGCTCATCAAGCATCGGGATGATGTCTGTCATAGAGGGATCAGGTGAGGAACTTTCCGCACCATCAGACCCAGAATCAAGTGAGTCATCACGGTCTGCATCATCATCCTCGTCCTCCTCATGCCTCATCGGTCTCCAAGGTGAAACTGGAGATACATCCACCTGATCTTCCTTTGAATCGTCCATCATATCATCCAAAGATCCACCATTTTTCTCCGATTGTTCTGCATGTGAAACTTGCTTCCCAATTAACTTCTCATCTTCGCCATCTCCCCTTTTCTCCAAGTCGAAAACAAATGCTCTCTCCTCAAACCTTACGTGAGTATCCCGTTTGACCTCATCAAGAGTCTCATCAACCAAAGGCCTATAATCAAATGGTCGACCATCATCCTCAACCTCACTCAGCAGGTTTTCCACTAATTTATCAGCATCATCATGTCCATCCAAAAGCACGTCTTTCTCCGCGCTCACGAATCTATCTACCGTAAAACTCTCGTCGCCTCTCTCGACAACAGTAGGATCCCTCGATACCTCAGTTCTAAAAAGAGCAGCCTCGTGGACAGTTTCCGGCTCTTTCTCGATTTCAGGTATGTTTGGCTCTCCGAAACTCAGAATTGTTCCAAGCAAAACGAAAGTGCATACCAAAACAGGAGATGCAGCCACCAAGGGAGAAAACAAAAGAGGACAAGTTCTATGCAGAAAGTACAAAACTCCAGCAAAGCCCACGAGAAAAGGATGACTGCAGATCCATTTGTATAACGTTCTGATCATAATGACAGATAATCTCCGTATATGAACTCTGAACTCCGACCGATCACTGATCATCTTTTTTCCTTCTTCTCCAGGTTGTTTTCTGTATAAGGAGAATTAAAAGCAACAATCACGAAATTAGATGTTGAAGTTTTCATACTAGAGGAAAATTCGAAACAAATTTGACAGCTTTACAGTTCACATATTCAAATAAATAAAAAAGTTCGCAGCTTTCATCGTATTTAATGATCCGAGATAAACAACAAGATGAGTTTCTAATTCAAAGCAGAAGCTTTTAAGATCAAATCACATGCAACATTACGATATCAGCCTCCGAGATAATAAAAATCGGATCTAACGCAGACGAACCCAGAAAAGGCAAAGATTTCAAAGAAATCGAGATCAGATCCACAAATCGAATATCACCCCAAATCTGTGAACTCACTGGACCAGGTACGAGCAAACAGATCGCGGAGAAAAAGAAATCAAATTTCAAAAATATCGTCACTTCGTAAGCCCTAAACAAGTCATATCGTAGACAAGGAAAATAAAAACGAAATGAAGAAAAGAACAAAAAAAAAAGAGAAAGAGAGGGTGTGGAGAGACGTGAGGAAGCCATGGAAACTCGGAGACGTACCTTACGGTTACAGAGGTGGGATTGGAGAGAGAAGAAAATGTTTGACTATACAACAAAGAGAGAGAGAGCGAAAAGGAAGAAGAAGAAGAAGAAGAGTGGGCTTGTGTTGTTTCTTGTTTGCTTCATTTATGAGTAAATTGTTCGCTGGGCTCTTTTGTATCATTTGATTAAGGTGGTGCTGGCTACTTTCGGCACAATTATTTTGTTTCCAGTTCTAATTCGCCAATTCTTTCTTATATATATTAACATATAAATACGCTTTTTTTTGTTCTTCTTGTTTCATAAGCAAAATCACGCTGTATTTCAATATATTAGAATAATTAATAAATATATTTTTTTAAAAAAAGTGGTAAAGGTAAGTATATAATAGTATCTTCTTTCACATGACCGACTATGACTATGTGAAGAGTTTTTTGTCGAGTAGATGAGTGAGTGACTCCATTTTAAAGTACTTTGAGATTTAAAGTGATAATGCTTTTCTATTGAGGTAAATTTCGTCTCTTAATCATTTCTTCTATATACCACCGTTTGAATACAATAATGGAAGAGTTAAATTTAATCTAAACACTTGCAGGCATGTCACTTTCTTGATCTGGATAATGCTTCAGCTAATCCAAAGGTTGGTTTATAAGTAACTCACTCATGTTTGATCGTACATAGAATTTGCTGATTTGATATTTATGTTCTTTCTTAAATAGTTTAAATTAACTTTGGTAGTTTGTGTAATTACTCTATATATTATGTATTTTAATTAAAATATGATAATTATTTGTTAAAATCTTCTTTTTTTTTTCTTTGGCAGTTGATTTTAAGTTTCGGCTTCGAAATAGTAAATTGTTTTTTTTTTCTTCCGAAATGTTTACATATGAAATTGTTAAGGCCCATTATATTCTGTTCAACAAAAAGCCCATAAAGCCCATCTCCTTCCTCAATCCCTCTTCCATTTTCTCGCCGAGATCGGGACTTTCGCGACGTCGTCAGCCTGAGAAGCCCCTGGAATCTGATCTCTTCCAACTCCAATCCATGGCTCCTTTCGAGTTCTGATCAACAGCTTTAACACTAAGGCGTTAAACAGTATCTCCTCAAAACGAGCAGAATCAATGTCGTCTTCCACTTCTCTTATGGACAACCTGTTCCAGCGAAGCCTCGAGGATCTGATCAAAGGCTTCCGTCTCCAGCTCCTCGGAGAATCATCTTTCATTTCCAGAGCATTAGAAGAAATCCGCCGCGAGATCAAAGTGACGGATCTCTCCACTAAATCAACCGCCCTTCACAAGCTCTCCTACCTCGCCGCGCTCCACGGCGTCGACATGTCGTGGGCGGCTTTCCACGCCGTCGAGGTAGTCTCCTCTTCACGGTTCCAACACAAGAGGGTCGGTTACCAGGCGATTACTCAATCGTTTCACGACCAGACATCGGTTCTGCTTCTGATCACCAACCAGGTTCGGAAGGATTTGAACAGTGTCAACGAGTACGAGGTAAGTCTCGCTATGGAATGTTTGTCTAGGATTGGAACTCACGACTTAGCTAGGGATTTGACTCCTGAGGTGTTTACTCTCTTGGGTACTAGTAAGCCCTTCGTCAGGAAGAAAGCTATTGGTGTGGTTTTAAGGGTGTTCGAGAAGTATCCTGATGCTGTTAAGGTTTGTTTCAAGCGTCTTGCGGAGAATCTTGAAAGCACTGATCCGCAGATTCTCTCTGCCGTCGTTGGTGTCTTCTGTGAGCTCGCCGCTAAAGATCCTAGCTCTTGTCTTCCTTTAGCTCCAGAGTTCTATAAGATTCTGGTCGATTCGAGGAACAATTGGGTTCTGATTAAAGTTCTTAAAATATTTGCTAAGTTGGCTTTGGTGGAGCCAAGGTTGGGTAAGAAAGTCGCTGAGCCCATCTGTGAACATATGAGGAGGACTGTGGCAAAGTCTCTGTTGTTCGAGTGTGTTAGAACCGTGGTGAGTAGCTTGAGCGATCACGAAGCGGCTGTGAAACTAGCGGTTGCAAAGATCCGGGAGTTTCTGGTGGAAGATGATCCAAATCTTAAGTATCTCGGTCTACACGCCTTGTCGATTGTTGCTCCAAAGCATTTGTGGGCGGTTTTGGAGAACAAAGAGGCTGTTGTCAAGGCTATGAGCGATGAGGATCCAAATGTTAAACTCGAGGCGTTGCATCTCTTAATGTCAATGGTGAATGAAGATAACGTGTCCGAGATCTCACGGATTCTTATGAACTATGCACTCAAATCAGACCCTTTGTTCTGCAACGAGATTATTTTTTCTGTCTTGACGGTATGCTCAAGGAATGCATATGAGATCATAGTTGACTTTGATTGGTATTTGTCTCTTCTTGGTGAAATGGCTAGAATCCCACATTGTCAAAGAGGGGAAGAGATTGAGCATCAGTTTATTGATATCGGTATGAGGGTCAGAGATGCTAGACCGCAGCTAGTTCGTGTGTCTTGGGCCCTTCTAATTGATCCTGCATTGCTCGGTAACTTGTTCTTGCACCCGATATTATCTGCAGCTGCGTGGGTTTCAGGGGAATATGTTGAGTTCTCTAAGAATCCATATGAAGTGGTGGAGGCGCTTCTACAACCACGTACTAGTCTCTTGCCGCCTTCCATAAGAGCCATCTACGTACAAGCAGCTTTCAAAGTTCTTGTCTTCTGTCTCGGGTCTTACTTCTCGGCCCAGGAAACCACTTCGTCATCTTTGGCTCAGGAGTCTACTTCTGGCTCCTCATCAATGATTGCTTTCACATATGAATCTATATTGAATCTGGTTAATGCGATTGAGCTTGGTTTGGGGCCGTTATCTGGAACCTATGATGTTGAAGTGCAGGAGAGAGCAAAGAACGTCGTAGGATTCATCGGTATGATTAAGGAAGAAATAGCTGAGAAAGTAAACATCCAAGACAATGAAGCAGAAGCTTGTAAAGTCACAGCATTCATGGAAGATGTGTTCTCAGATGAGCTTGACCTCATTTCTGTACGTGCGCAGGAAAAAGTTTGTGTGCCAGATGGGTTAGAGCTGAAAGAGAATCTCGGTGATCTGGACGAGATCTGTGGGGAGTTTCTGAAACCTGTGGAATCGGATTCGGTTTCATACACGGACAAGATCAGCTTCTCTGTCTCCAAGCTCAGAATCAGAGATCAACAAGAAGCCTCGTCATCTTCATCTCTTCCACCTGAAGCTGCTTCATCTGTCCTAGCTGAACACCGCAAACGCCATGGCATGTATTATCTTGCCTCTGAGAAGAACGATCCTGATAGCAACGGCACACCAAGCAGTTATCCTCCGGCTAATGATTTAGCAAGCGAGGTATCGATGGATTCGTTTTACCCCAAGAGCAAGGCGAAACATCATAAACCGAGGCCTGTAGTGGTGAAACTGGACGAGGGAGATGAATCAAGAATCACTCTCCAAGCAAAAACAAAACCACCGAGTGTAAATGACGATGAATCTTTGTCCCGAGCGATCCAGAGCGCTCTTCTGGCGAAGAACAAGGGAAAAGAGAAAGACAAATGCGAGAGAATTTCAAATGTAGTGGTGCAGGAGGAAGAGAGCTCGAGAGTAGAAAATTGGCAGAACTCAGAGAAGAAGAAAAAGAAAAAGAAGAATGGGGAGAGAAGTAGTAGAAAGCATAGATCACGACGGCGAAGTGAAGTAGAAGCTTCTTCCGAACAAGTTGAAATCCCAGATTTGCTCTTGTGAATGAGATAGCTAATTTGTGTGTTTGAGTTTTAAAAGTGTTCTTTCGAAATCTGTCTCTGTTCATAACACAGGACCAAGCAAAGAAGTTGTTGTGTAATTCTTATGTGTATAGCAATTTTATGTTTTGGTTTGTTCTTGGTTTGTGCTTTTATTTGTATGAACATTTTTTCTCATAGGTTGTTTTAGAGAAAACGGGATTTTCTTTTTGTTCTTTTTATAAACATTGTTGTACTCTCCTCCCTCATTTTTACACACTGTTTTCAACATTTCTTAATTGGTAGAGAACTGTGTTATTAGAAGATGAAATTCATATAAAAAGCAAGTAAATATCACTAGAAGAGAAATCACAAAAGCTCAGTGAAATGAAGAATCTCTCAACCTCTTTTCTCGAGATTCTCAATCTAAACGAGAGCAAGAACTAAATATAATAAGTCTGAGAATTCGTAAAGCATAAGTTTCGAAACAAATTTAGTCTGTTATCAGTGAAGCAATACGCAAATATAGTCTCGAAGATAACAAGAGAAGTTGACAAAAAGAAAAAAATAACAAGAGAAAGAAGAAAACAAGATAATACAAATAAAACACAGTCTCAAAGATAACAAGAGAAGTTGACAAAAAGAAAAAGATAACAAGAGAGAAGAAAACAAGATAATACGGATAAAACACAGTCTCAAAGATAACAAGAGAAGTTGACAAAAAGAAAAAGATAACAAGAGAAAGAAGAAAACAAGATAATACAAATAAAACACACATTTATCTCCAATTTATTGGACCATATCATGAGTTAAGCAAACTCAGATGCACTTAGAGGGCTGAAGAATCGAGCAACCACATTTGTCTCCAATAATTGTAAGCCCTTTTCAGACGTGATGTATGTGGGAGTCTTGTATCGATTAATCGAAGTACCGTTTGACACGGCTAAGTCCATAAGAGAATTGAACGTCCCATCATTCACTACTCTTATCTCGAGAGGCCCGACAAACTCGTTAGACCGACAGTACTTGTATTCATCGTCAAGCGCCTCCTCCATCACTGAACAGCATTCCAAGAGTGTCTTTTCATTGATCATCTTGAGGTCCTTAACGTCATCGTTTTTAGCCTTTACTTCCCAATAAATCACATAGTGGCCCGGCTTACTTGAGATATCAGTACTGCTGGTGAAATCTACAAGCCTTAGATCTGATGAGTCAAGAACCAGCTTGGCTCGATTCAGCGCCTTGAACAAGTATTCTTCATTTGTCCGGTCCGTATCAACGCTTAACAACGTGCGCTCTCTTCCCACAAACCTAAACTGAGGTGCCTTGTTGTGGAAGCCAGTCACCCGCAAAGTGTCCCCGATTCTCATTCTGTACAAACCCCATAAATTTGTGACCAGTAGTTGGTAAGAACAGCCAAGCTTGACATCTGCGAGGCCACAACATCACTATTGTCTCCCTCCACTGGTATGAACTCAAAGTAAGACATGTTCGGCATGAGCGTGTAAGAGACGTCTTCAGGCTCACAGAGAGGATCGATATTAATACCGAACGTCGACTCGGAAGAAGCGTAAATTGTTGAGACAAGAGGCAGGTCATTGCAGTAATATTTCAATGTAGGAACATATTTGGCCATTGAACCTGTAACAACAGCTTCAATGTATTTGGTTTGTGGCCATAGTGCGGTAATTATACCTTTCCAAGACTTTTGGCTGCAGATGTTTTCGATCTTGTCTGATAATTCGGGACGGGGCTGGCCTCCAAGAACCATAGCCACCGAGTTTCGACAGCCAGAATCGGTGATCCACTCGCTGAGGTGGCCTGATCGGATATTCGAACACAGCTCCTTCCAAGAATCTTCAAGAACCTTGATTACTCGGACCATACCTGAAGCGAATACGGTACCGATTCTCACGACCTCGTCTCTTTGGACAAGACCACATAGCAAATGGCAATAAAGACTTTGCTTGATGTCACCGCCTAACACAACTTCATAAGGGCTCGTATAAATGTAAAACCAATTAGATGGTCGATTCTTGAAATAGTCGCTCTTTAAGAACCAGCTTATCCCATCTTCACTGGGCAATCCACCGGAAGTTTTGGACTCGTGGCTTGTGAAAAGAAAAATCATCCCCTTTCCTTTCTCCACACCTTTTACATGCCTAATTAAACAGAAGAACAACAACAAATTAGTTCTGTAAATAAAAGTTTACCATCATGGGTTCTTGATTTTTGATTAGCATCAAAATATCCGGTTCGCACCAAACTAATGTTCAGATTAATAATTTCGGCATTGATTGAACCAATACTTACAGTAATTATTCCTCTAACTTTATAAAAGAAGTTAACTTTATTATCATGATTTTTTTAGTCAGACATCTTTGCTCCAACTAATTATAGGCTAGACATTAGAGAATCATTTGTTACTGTATTTTAGTATCAACATATAGACTAATAATTCCATGCACTTACTTGCTTATAACGTGCATAAGAAGATCAGTGGTGAATGCATTGCGTTCCAAGAACTTGTTATTCGACGGTATGAGTTTATTTACTCCTCCAGTAGTTCCCGAACTACAACAACAGTTTAAAAACACTTATTAGTTTTATATACATCATAACCAATCGGAAAAATGCAAGAAACTTTAGGGCAAGCTAGCTCTTGTATTATCTGTTGAAGAAATTTGTAATGGGTAAGGCCGATATAATATTAGATGGCTCTCCATTCAGGACACGGTCAATATAAGGTTTAACATCTTCATAGGTAACTATTGGTAAGTTCTTCTTGAAAAGCTCTTTAAGAGAGCTTCCATGAAGGAAGTTTTGGATACTCTGTTCCTGCATTAAGTGTGAGTATCTCTTTTAATAAATCTTCTTGTATTTGCTTCACATTCCAGGTTAGGTCCTCAAGAACCTTTTCTTTTTCTTCGTCGTTGAAATCAGAGATTATAGACATCTTTGGATATCTCTAATTCACATGGAATGGTTTGGCTATATATCAGCAAACTACTACCCAGAAGAGGCAGCCAGGTTGGGGCCAAAAAAGATGAAAAATGGAAGGAGCCTGGCTTAGATAATGACACCACATTTTTCTACTACATCATATCTAACATGCTATATTTAATATTATCCTTTGTTCATTACCTAAAAAACCATCTAAAATATCATAATATAATAATGATAAAAAAATATTACAAATTATTTTCTTATAAATTGTGGCAATCATATGTTTAAAAGTTTGTGATAATAGAATGAGATAGATATTAGTATTATTTAAATCATAATATTTCATATATTATGTTGTATATATCCAATATATTGTTTTATTCTGTAAATGCCTAAACCACCTAAGTAACAATTTAGACATTCGATTAGGTGTTGTTCGCTTAGAGTCTAACAACATTTTAACACTGGAAAGCGCGGGAATATATTTTGGATAAAATTTTAATTTAATAAAAAAGAATATTTATATTTTTTATTTTTAATTTGCTTAATATTTTTTTGGTATTTATTGATAATATGTTTATAGATTTGAAAATTTTAGATGTGTTAACAGTTTTATTTTTAATATAGATATAACATATAATTTACTATACCCGTTAGCGAACAACATTTTTAGTTTGTTACATTTTTTTAACCCGTTTTATAATGGATTAAATATTTTGCATTTTTAATATTTAACACCGCAATAGACATCATTTCGTAAAAAAACATTAATCCCGCATGTCCATCATATTATCAAATAACTTACATATTGAGTAAACTATAATATTTAAATTTTGTTAAATTAAAATTATTATATCTAATTCTAAATTAAAAATAATTTGTATACTAAATTATTTTATTTACATTTACCATTTGATTTAATAATTTAATGCTTATGAATATATGTTATATATAACCCGTTAGCGAACAACATTATTAGTTTGTTTTCGTTCTTGTAACATATTTCACAGTTGTCTAAATATTTTGCATGTTCGATAGTTAACTCCGCAACATACATCATTTTGTAAGAAAATATAAATTTCAACCCGTCCATCATATTATAAAATATAATAAATATTGAGTAATCTATATTTAGCTGATATATTTTCTAGATGGCTCTCCATTCACAACACGATCGACATAAAGTTTAGCATCTTTATAGGTGAGGTGACTATTGGTACGTTTTCTTGAAATGCTCGTTAGCTGAGCTTCCATGAAGTAAGTTTTGGAGATACTCTGTTCCTGCGTACACTATAGGAAAAAGTTAATATTGTGACTAAAAATTGTTACTAATTGTTTTGTCTCAAAATTATGACAATTTAAATACGAAATTATGACGAAATAATTTAGTCAGAAAAGAGTTACTATTTCGTCATAATATTGTGACCAAATTGAAAATAACAAACTTTTGTCACTTATCTTGACATACGTGTTACAGAATATTTAGTAACAAATTTTGTTATTGATTTGCGACTGTATTTAGTAACTAAGTTATACGATTTTTGTGACTAAACAAATAAAAGTCATAACAAAATTTGTTTTCCTAAACTTATCAATTAAATTAATTTTATTGTTCAACACTTAACTGTTAAAAAATAAATCTCTGCGCATTTTTTATTGATAATTCTTTGTATATTTTATGAAGTTTTGTGAGTTATTATTTTACTAATTATAAACATTAAAAAGCTAACATATAAATCATATTTTAAAAAAAATATTAAAAAACGAAAGCTAAATAATTGAAATAAATCTAAATAAAATAAAATTAAGAAACAATAACTACTCCTAATTATTAAGGATCAATAAAAAGAAAGTTTTAAACATCTAAAATGTAATATTTATATTACAAAAATTATTTATATTACTAAAAACTTTTTTGAAAACTCCACTTATCAATACAATTAACTTAATTGTTTTTATTTACGAAAAAATCCATGTACATCTTATTATTGATTTTTTTATTTAAAATATTATATTTTGTAAATTATCATTTTAGGACTTTATTTTATTAAAAACTCAATCTATAAGTCAAAATTAAAGAAAATAAACATATAGATAAAACCAAAAATTAAATTTATTTACTTATCAAGTTTTTAGAAAAACCAAAATCTACCGAAAAATCAAAGACTGAAAATTTTAAAACTAAAATCTAAAAAAACTATGTAAATAACCAGAGCTTAGTGGTGTGAGTTATCTCTTTCAAGTTTCAACAGATCTTCCTGTATTTGCTTCGCTTTCCAGGTTAGGTCCTCAAGAACCTTTCCTTTTTTCTTCCTCGTTGAAATAAGAGATTATACTCATCATTGGTTATATCTAATTCATATGGAAAATTGTTTGGCTTTCTATGTAAGGCTAATGTTTGTCAAGCAGAGTAAAATATCATTTAGTGGACCCAACCTCCTTTATATGTATGGCTAGATAGCTCTCCAAGTCACATCCAAAAGTATTCTCATCATAATTTTATCATTCATTTTTCATAAAACAATTTATTGCTTGTAAATATGTCTACAACGTGTGTCAGATAGGGACGTGGTTCTCGTGAAACATGTTATATTTTTGGTAAACATGCTCTCGTGAAACATGTTACATTTTCAACTACTATATGTATCCAAGACTGTAATATGATTAGTCTGATTGATATGACTTCGAAAAAATAAATCACAAAAGTGGTTGATGGTGGTTTGAAAGCTGGTCGTGAAACACGTTCTTTCTAATCGATCGGATGGTGGATGAAATAAAATGATTAAATGAAACTGTGGACTAGCAGTGAATCACTTTTTGATCGCCTGGTCATTTTTATTTTTCGTATGATTATATAATATATTTAGTGATTTATATATGTATATATATACAGTTTTTGTTATGCTAATATATTAATATTATAATTTGCAAAATTTTGTAGACCCATTTACATATTTGAAAGTAATTTCACATTTAAAAAAAAAGGCTAATCCATTAATTTATTAGTTATTTTAAATATTTTTATAATCAAGACATGTTAATTGATTATCTTAATATATCTTCTAGTTATTTAAAAATTTAGAGATTTTAATGACAGAAACATTCAAAATTTATAATTATTAAAACAATAATCTTAACATGTCTCACTATATGATTGAATAATATATATATATATATATATATGATTGAATAATATATATATACTTATTTTTAATATTTTTATTTTATGGAGTTAATATATTGATCTAACTTTTAAAATTTAATTTTTCCAAGTTAAAATTTTATATGTTCTAAATTCTAAATTTATTAATATTATAATTTAGTTTCCATGTAAGTTTTTTTTTAGTATTGAAATATGTTCAAAACTATATATAATTTTGTTGTTTTATAAGTACGTTTACTAAAAATGGATTTTATAATCTATTAAAGTAACTGATGTGTTATATTATTTACTTATATTTGTCATTTGATTTAATAATTTAATATGTATGATTGTATTTTTTTCGTTTTAAATTAATTAGGAATGTGTGACCCATTATTTTTAAGTTGGTTGAATACATGTTTGATAGTTGTCTTGTTTGGAAACATGTTTAGTAGAGATAATAATATTTTCCATAATTACTGTTATGAATTGTAAGAAAAATTATTAATATTCAATAGCATAACATGTAATATAACACATAGATAAATATTTTTTTGTATAAATGTTTCCTGTATTAATGGAATAGAAGTATTAATTTTCTAAAATAGTAACTAAGAATAAAAATAGAAAAACAATTATAAATTTACATTTTGTTAATTATTTAGTTTACAAAGAAAATAAAAAAATCTTGAGTTTCTAACAAAGAACTATAAAACTGGAAGAATAAATTAATTAATTGAAAAATTGAAGTCTATATATAACTAAAATTATAATATACAAAAAGAAAATTAAAGTAAGGGAAAACAAGAAATTATAAAATAAAAACTATAAGATAGTAGAAAATAAAGGAGTAGATTAAAGAAAAAACTGTAAAAAGCTATATCAAACTAATAATGTAAAATAGAAAATAAAATAACACTATGGAATATGAAATATGAAATTTTACAGTGTTATATATTATGTAGTGTTATATATAACACTGTAAACTATAAAATATGAAAAGTATAAAATCTATATCATGTCTTTTTTATATCTAGATATTTTAATTTATAAACTTCTAACATAGTTATATTAATTATAACAAAAGAAGATGAAAGAAAATGTGTTTAAAAAGTAATAAAATTTTTAAATATTTTATAATGATATATCTTATTACCTAATTTTTAATATTTCGAAGGAATATATTATTCCTATTAAATAATTATTTTGTAATTGATATTTGTTCATCAATTTGATTTAGTTTTGAGTAATATAGAATTTGAAATCAGTTTTTTTTTGGGGATAATTTTTCATTTATTTAGTGGAATCATTTTTTAGAAGTCTCTATAATCTCTCAATTTTTTTTTTAACAAATAAATATATCTATACTATTAAAAAGTTACATTATAGAAAAAGCCAGTTCAAACGTATTATATTACATAAAATGCCATTGTGTTTAATCAGATTTTGCAAATATTCATTAAATGTATTTTAGTCAAACTATATATACTAAATATGACTAAAATTTAAATCAAAAATAAATCGCAGGATATCTTTTCAAAATCAAACATAATGGAAACTACCTTTTAAATATATTTAAAAATATTAGATTTCTGATATTGTGCAAAAAACATTATGTAAGAAGATTTGATAAGATATATATATATATATATATATATATATATATATATATGATTCGAAAATTTTAATATATAGTTTTAGTTTAAAAAATGAAAATTTGATACATAACATACTAAACTAACGGGTTAACCTATTTTACTTTCATAAATGTGAAATTGGATTCATTGAAACTAAAATATTTTTTATATAAGATAAAGAGAAATACCCTGAAAAACATTATTATAGACTATAAATAGAGAAACATTATTGTAGACTATTATATACAAAAAAAATATTTAGAGTATATGTACAAAAATATATTTAATAAAAATATAATTAAAAAAGTATTTGTAGTATATATACAAAAATCGTCATAGATATAGTTTTATATAGCACTTTCGTTAGCCTACTTTATATTTATAAATATAAATTACATGTTTCAAACTAAAATAATTATTCTAGTTTAAATAAAATATTATACAAAATAAATGGTATAATATATAATATGTAAAATTATAAATATGAATATATATATATAATCGATAAATATATTATATAATCATAATTACATATATAATTAATAGAAATTATATAGTATTAGCATCTATTTTAAAATAAAATTGTTAACCTATCTTAAATTATGACCTCCACAAATATATTTTTCATACAAAATAGAAAATAAATAAAAACTAAAAATATCATCTGATCTTATAACATATTAAATTATATATTACATTTATGTAAGAGATAAAAAATGATACCATACCTTAAACTTCTAAATTTGAAAATATATATTACTCAAAAGAATTAAGTATATATAAACAAAATCCCGTGCTATTGACGGAACCGGAATCTAGTTTAATCTTAAATATAATTGCAATGTCATAATACGATTATGCATAAATCTGTAACACCCGTCTCCCGACACTCGAGAACGGCGTGCCACTAACCACGTCACAAATGTCAAATACCCCACTCTACAATGTCTCATAACCCAACTACCTCAATACTATATGTACATGATAAAATACGGAGAAAACATAAAAATCCCAAAGAAGCACCGTATCGTCAAAGCGTAAAATACTTGTCCGTCTCACCTGAAAACTGGAAGGGAAGAATGAGGGGTGAGTAACAGGGGAGTCACTCAGTGAGGTATGGGATGCTAATCACAGAAAACGTAAATCTGACCATAGCACGCCATACATAGAAAATAGACTAAACATGCACAATCACGGTACCTAAAGTACCCAAAGAACCACAATGTCCTAGGCCCCTGGCCAAACTGATGGGATAGTGCCCAACACACCGCCCGTAGACGATTATCGACCTACGAAGGTACTGGACAACAGGTCGACTAATCTGCCCAGCACCATCTCCTCAAACAACACGCGACGCAAGTACAGAAGTCACGTCTCTGTACCCCCGCAACCCTACCGACCCACATGGTCAACTAATCCTAGTTCTAGCATGTATAAAAGAATCAGTTAACAATTTAATACACAATCAATGGGTTGAATCATCTATTATTCCTAAGTCCGATTTACAAACAATCCTAAGAAGACTCTAGCATGGAAACGGAACACATTTAGTACTAAATCCTATCTACGGCGCTTTTCGATGAAAAGTACGATATTCTGCGGAAAGCCCTCACCTTAGCAAAAATGGAGTATAACTGCTGCTTCTGAACTCCGGATGCTAAAACGGACACTGAATCTGAAATCAGAACGAAATTTCGAGTGAGAACGGCTTTCGAACGGCGAAAAACGGTTAACGGGTCAAAACGGTCAAAGTCAACGGTCAACGGTCAGAAAGTCAACGGTCAACGGTCAACCCGGTCAAAGTCAACGGTCTGACCAGTCAAAATCAAACCGCGATTAAACCGGATTAAACCGAACCAAACCAGACTAAACCAGACTCAATTGATTTAAACCAGAAATTGAACCAAACCGAATTGAAATTGAAATTGAACCGGAAATTGGAATTAAACCGATCAAACCGAAATTGAACCGGCCGGTTTACCTAAACCGGACCCAAACCGACCGACCGAGTTGACTCAGTGAGTCGCCGGCGAGTCACCGAGTCACCGGCGAGTCACGGCGGCCGCGGCGGCGAGTCACGGCGGCGACCGGCGGCGGCGGTCGGCGGTCGACGGCGGAGGGCGGCGGCGGAACTCACCGGAAAGTTCACCGGCGGCGACGGCACGGCGGCGCGTGGGAGCCACGCGCAGCGCTGTCGACGGCGCGTGACGCGCGTGGGCTTCACGCGCCAATCTTTCGGCCGCGCGTGAGGGAGCGTCCGGTGATGGTGGAGGTCGAGCTTCCTGGCGTGGCTTCGTCTCGTCGTTCTGAATCCGGTGGTGGCCTTGGATTGTCGAGATTCCAAACGGTTAGAAAGATATGATCGATCAAAGATTCGGCCAAAGAAAAACCATATCGGAAAACGATTTCCGGTGTACCTGCGACGCGGATGACGGTGGAGGACGGAGCAACAAGTGTTTTCTCTTCATCTTCTTCTTCATCTTCCTCTTCTTCTTCTTCTTCTTTCTCTCTCTCTCCTCTCTCTCTCTCTCTCTCTCCTCTCTCTCTCTCTCTCTTGCTCACGGTGGAAGGATCAAATGGGGGAAAAAAAAGGAATCATTTAGTATATTAAGAAGGAGAAAGTGGGAGGTGGGTTGAGTGATTAAAGGAGGGAAGCACAAATATAAACAACAAAAAGAAAAGAGGGGTGGCCAAATGAAGTAATTGAAAATCGAGGTCGTTACAATTCTTCCCCACTAACGAGGAATTCGTCCTCGAATTCTAGTCCTGAACCGGCTGCTCGACATCCTCAAACAGGTCTGGATAAACATATCTCATTTGAGACTCAAGCTCCTAAGTCTCCTCCTGAATGCCGTCTGTCTCTCAACTAACCCTGACCACGGTAGCACTTTCCCCTGAACCACTCTATCTCGGCGCTCTAGGACTGACACTGGCTGACTAACTGCAGTCAAGTCTCTCCTGATGTCACTAGGTGGCTGCTGAAGAATCTCCTTTGTCAACTGAGTCTCGGTCTTCACATACGTCCTCCTGAATTTCGTCTTCCCTCAACAGACTCTTACCATCGAGTCGCTTCTCCTAAACTTCTGTTTCTTAACGTCCGGGAACTGCCACTGGTTGGCTAATTGTAGATTCTTTTTACTTTACGACTGTTGGTGAAAACGGCGCTGACCTTATAACGATCTTCCTGAATGCAACACAAATTTAACGAAGACTCCTCCTGTTGTTTTGAATATCCTGAGAAATAATAACCCTTTCGGCTCCTGGGATATGCACTCTCGTTCCCAAACTATACTCAATGCCATGGTAACCGACCCATCCTTAAAGTCACATCATAGTGGTTTTAGTTTCATCACTACTAAGTCTCTGATAATATTAACTCCCCTGAGTACAACAAATACCACTCGATGAATGCTTCAAGCTCCCTGTTAAAATCGACTGCCTAACTCTGTCTACTCTCCGGCTCGAACACATCCTGGGTGACCAATAATCGACTAGGCCCACCATACGAAACTATAAATAGCTCTAATAACCAATCGGGTATAAGCTGCCCACCCCAAGCGACAATCGACCAACACAAGTATTAAATCAATAGTTTCCACATAAACGACATACTCGAACACAAACTCAAATCCACAATCTCAAATCCAGAACGTCGAAAAGAACCGTCTCAACTATCCCGTGGTCACCAACAATAAATACTCGCGACAATAGCTTGGCGCTTGGGTGGTGGCAGAAACAACCCTGAACTCACTGCGAAAAATCCCTGAAAATGAGAACATGCTAACCACAACTGAACAACTCGGTCTAACCGCTGATGCTGCAATATAACTGACAAACGACGCATCCACGTACATAGACTGGTAGTAACTTATGACATATCCAACCATCTGCATGAAAACACTGAACACACTCCCCCAACATGCTGAAAGTAATAACGAAAACAACACGGTGGATATCCCGACAGCTGCGACACATTGTTATATCTTAAATAAGTCTTATCAAGCTTGACTGAACCACCCTGAAGAAGTATTGCTTCTGCTCTATCTCTGCCTCGTGAACAAAAAGTCTTCTCAACCAATTGATTGGACCGGTGTAAACCCGTACGACATCACGGTTACAATTATCCACTTGTTGCCATTCAAGAACCTGCTGATTAAATCTTCATTCGCTATGATTCCCCAGAAAATCTGCAAAGCCGGCCAACTCTTGCTCGTACTCCTTGATATTCCTAGTGCCTCGAGGAGAGGGTTTAAAAGCTTTGGCATTCCTGTGCCTGGCTTCACGAGGAAGGAACGTCCTGTTGAACTCCCTCTAGAGCGATTGTAGTTAACTCATAGCAGTCACGACCACTCTCAACAAGTCCTTCTTCCCAGAGAAGGGTGTCATCCATCATAATTAAGTAGTCAAAACCAATTAAAACTCTGTGGTACACTTATTATGCTCCAAGTTACGATTTAGCTTCTTCCTTTAATTGTCTGCGGTGACAGTATCCACTGTCTTTCCAATCTGATCCAAACTGTTGTCCTGCATCTTTCTCATTAGCTTCCTTTACGTGGGTCCCTCTCTGTCTCTGCCGGATACTGGCGGCGGCTCTGCTCCCTGAGCCTTAACCGATGGTGCGTACGGTGGTGACGGCGGAAAGTGCGGATGCTTACTCTGCTTGAAGGGTGAACTGGTGATCAATCAGTGGTACAATTATCAGATCAGCTTCCTGCGTTGCTATCCGAGCGGCCTTTTATGCAACTGCTGCATGAACTCCTGAGAAACTTATCTAACGGTCTCTTGAGCGGTCTGACTGATGACATCCTGATTAATCTGTTGAACACTGATCTCTTCGGCATAACCTGTTGAACAACGAGCTGACAATCCGGCGCGAAACAATGACCTTCCTTGATGGCAACTCAAACCTGTTTTACACTGAGGTTGAAATGAGACAAACTTAGAATAGATTAACACTTGACAGAATGGGTGCTCCTTTGTCTTTTTTTTTTTTTTTTTTAAATACACAAGTCCCGGGAATTTTTTTTATTTTTTTATTTTTTTATTTTTATTTTTTTAAATCGTTTAAAACCGAATATGCAATCATGCTTCCTACTACCCGTCTCCCGGGTCAGAACCGAGACGACATAACCTACGCTCTGATACCAAAATTGTAACACCCGTCTCCCGACACTCGAGAACGGCGTGCCACTAACCACGTCACAAATGTCAAATACCCCACTCTACAATGTCTCATAACCCAACTACCTCAATACTATATGTACATGATAAAATACGGAGAAAACATAAAAATCCCAAAGAAGCACCGTATCGTCAAAGCGTAAAATACTTGTCCGTCTCACCTGAAAACTGGAAGGGAAGAATGAGGGGTGAGTAACAGGGGAGTCACTCAGTGAGGTATGGGATGCTAATCACAGAAAACGTAAATCTGACCATAGCACGCCATACATAGAAAATAGACTAAACATGCACAATCACGGTACCTAAAGTACCCAAAGAACCACAATGTCCTAGGCCCCTGGCCAAACTGATGGGATAGTGCCCAACACACCGCCCGTAGACGATTATCGACCTACGAAGGTACTGGACAACAGGTCGACTAATCTGCCCAGCACCATCTCCTCAAACAACACGCGACGCAAGTACAGAAGTCACGTCTCTGTACCCCCGCAACCCTACCGACCCACATGGTCAACTAATCCTAGTTCTAGCATGTATAAAAGAATCAGTTAACAATTTAATACACAATCAATGGGTTGAATCATCTATTATTCCTAAGTCCGATTTACAAACAATCCTAAGAAGACTCTAGCATGGAAACGGAACACATTTAGTACTAAATCCTATCTACGGCGCTTTTCGATGAAAAGTACGATATTCTGCGGAAAGCCCTCACCTTAGCAAAAATGGAGTATAACTGCTGCTTCTGAACTCCGGATGCTAAAACGGACACTGAATCTGAAATCAGAACGAAATTTCGAGTGAGAACGGCTTTCGAACGGCGAAAAACGGTTAACGGGTCAAAACGGTCAAAGTCAACGGTCAACGGTCAGAAAGTCAACGGTCAACGGTCAACCCGGTCAAAGTCAACGGTCTGACCAGTCAAAATCAAACCGCGATTAAACCGGATTAAACCGAACCAAACCAGACTAAACCAGACTCAATTGATTTAAACCAGAAATTGAACCAAACCGAATTGAAATTGAAATTGAACCGGAAATTGGAATTAAACCGATCAAACCGAAATTGAACCGGCCGGTTTACCTAAACCGGACCCAAACCGACCGACCGAGTTGACTCAGTGAGTCGCCGGCGAGTCACCGAGTCACCGGCGAGTCACGGCGGCCGGCGGCGGCGAGTCACGGCGGCGACCGGCGGCGGCGGTCGGCGGTCGACGGCGGAGGGCGGCGGCGGAACTCACCGGAAAGTTCACCGGCGGCGACGGCACGGCGGCGCGTGGGAGCCACGCGCAGCGCTGTCGACGGCGCGTGACGCGCGTGGGCTTCACGCGCCAATCTTTCGGCCGCGCGTGAGGGAGCGTCCGGTGATGGTGGAGGTCGAGCTTCCTGGCGTGGCTTCGTCTCGTCGTTCTGAATCCGGTGGTGGCCTTGGATTGTCGAGATTCCAAACGGTTAGAAAGATATGATCGATCAAAGATTCGGCCAAAGAAAAACCATATCGGAAAACGATTTCCGGTGTACCTGCGACGCGGATGACGGTGGAGGACGGAGCAACAAGTGTTTTCTCTTCATCTTCTTCTTCATCTTCCTCTTCTTCTTCTTCTTCTTTCTCTCTCTCTCCTCTCTCTCTCTCTCTCTCTCTCCTCTCTCTCTCTCTCTTGCTCACGGTGGAAGGATCAAATGGGGAAAAAAAAGGAATCATTTAGTATATTAAGAAGGAGAAAGTGGGAGGTGGGTTGAGTGATTAAAGGAGGGAAGCACAAATATAAACAACAAAAAGAAAAGAGGGGTGGCCAAATGAAGTAATTGAAAATCGAGGTCGTTACAAAATCTAAATATTTTCTGGTTCTAATCTAGTATATCAATAAATATCAAAGAACTACGACCCAGACCAGATAGCCAGGTTGGCGCCAAAAAAAAAAAAGAAGAAGAAGAAGGCAGGCAGCCAGGCTTAGATATTAAGATAAGTGCAATTCTCAAAAATACCATATTTTTATGTTTTTGTGACAAAAATACCACAATAAGGTGAAAATGATAAAAATGATATTTTTTTAAGAGAAAAAGACTATTATACATTTATTTTTATATGTTTCTTCTCAATTCCTTAAACCTAAACCCTAAAACCCAAAATCTAAATCCTAATTAATGACTTTTGAATCCAAATTTGTTAATTTAATTATCTTTAAAACATTAGATAAATGTTATTTTTGTCATTTTTACCTTAGTATGATATTTTTGTCACAAAAACATGAAAATATGGTATTTGAGGGTATTTCTCTGAAGGGGATAATTGCATGGCTTGTCTTTTTAAGCTTTCAACGAATTATTTAAAACTAAAACATGATCCGCACGATTCGGGATCTGTTTTTCCATTTTCTTTTTTTTTTGTGCAAAATTTTCATTTTCTTTTAATATTTGAATTTACTCACAGAAACTTAAATTTATCCAGTAGTTTATTATTATTTCTCTTTAAAAATTACTTGCAGTTTTCCAGTATATTACTTTATTTGAAGAAATTTGTAATGGATAGGGCTGATATAATTTCTAGATGGCTCTCCATTCACAACATGATCATGATCGATATAAAGTTTAACATCTTAACTATTGGTACGTTTTCTTGAAGAGCTCGATCGTTAGCTGAGCTTCCATGAAGTAAGTTTTGGAGATACTCTGTTCCTGCGTAAAGTGTGAGTTATCTCTTTCAAGTTTCAACAGATCTTCCTGTATTTGCTTCGCTTTCCAGGTTAGGTCCTCAAGAACCTTTACTTTTTCTTCCTCGTTGAAATAAGAGATTATAATCATCATTGGTTATATCTAATTCATATGGAAAATTGTTTGGCTTTCTATGTAAGGCTAATGTTTGTCAAGCAGAGTTAAATATCATTTAGTGGACCCAACCTCCTTTATATGTATGGCTAGATTGCTCTCCAAGTCACGTCATTAATGTATGAGGCATCTAGATAGCTCTCCAAGTCACATCCTAAAGTATTCTCATCATAATTTTATCATTCATTTTTCATAAAACAATTTATCGCTTGTAAATATGTCTACGACGTGTGTCAGATAGGGACGTGGTTCTCGTGAAACATGTTATATTTTTGGTAAACATGTTCTCGTGAAACATGTTATATTTTCAACTACTATATGTATCCAAGACTATAATATGATTAGTCTGATTGATATGACTTCCAAAAAGGAAATCACAAAAGTGGTTGATGGTGGTTTGAAAGCTGGTCGTGAGACACGTTCTTTCTAATCGATCGGATGGTGGATGAAATAAAATGATTAAATGAAACTGTGAACTAGCAGTGAATCACTTTTTGATCGCCTGGTCAAATGGTTTGATGAAGTGTTGGGTGGATTGATGCTCGCCACAAACCTGATGAAGAAGAAAGCAATCATAAGATAAAACAAAGGTTTCTAGGCATAATCCGATTATCCTTAGAAAGGATAGAAGAGATAATTCATAATTCTCTAAGAGTAATTTTATTTGTTTATTGATTGGTTCAAGAATTCAAATCAATCAAGAAGAAAATAAATAACAGAATTTAAACAAAACAGAACAACAAAGATTTATATGGTTTTTGATTTTAGATAAATAAAACAACAAAACATAAAAAAATCACTACAATAAAATGCACATTTTACGAGTACGTATTTCGACGCAAATTCATCGTAAAGGAGGTTCAACGAGGAAATTACGAGAAAAAGTAAAAGGTCGTGAAACGTTTGTCGTAAACAATATTTCATCGCTAAATCGTCGCAAAAGTTTCCTCGTAAGTTACTCGTACGACATTTCCTCGTAAAACACTCGGAAAAGGTTTTCTCGTTAAATACACGCTAAAGCTTCACTCGTAAACTCCACGCGCTATGTTCCTCGTAAAAAACACGCAAAAGTTTCCTCGTAAAATACAGGTAAGACATACCTCGTAAATTCGAGGCGATCTTTTCCTAGTAATAAGACGCGAGTATTTCGTCGTAAATTCCATGACAAGTTTACGAGGAATTAACATTGCTAGAAATATTCCACGTTTAATCGTCGTAAATTTTTAGCAACGAAAACACAATTTATTTTATTAAAAATATAATTAATAATATTTATTTATTAAAACCAAAATTTCAAAAAATATAAAAAAGAATTTCCGAAAATATTTTATAAATACTTAAGTTTTCAGCTTTTAAAATTTTTACAACAAAAAGCAAATTAAAAAAAAATAGTAGCTACTGGTTTTCCATGTGCGTGAAGAAATCCTAACTCTTTCTGTCCGCTTCCGCCTCCTCCACTGTGGTGGGTCTCGGTGGTTGCGGAATCCCATGCTGGACCCGTCTCGCCTCCAACATACGCTCCAAAATGGGGTTTTCAGCCGCTACAATGTCGAGAATTTCCTCGAGTGAACTCATTTGAGCTTGCGTCGCTTGCAATTCAGTACGCAGCTGAGTAGTCTCATCCACCTGTTTCTGAGCATAAGCCGACGTCGCCTGTGGGACAATGTTGACAGACCCGATTCCCAGTAACCGTCCTTTTTTCTAGGGACGACCTTGAAATAAAAAAAAATAGTAACTAATAAAATATAAATGTTAGCAAGATTAGAGAAAAAGAAAAACAACAAAATATAATTTATACCTCCTCGTAAATCCGATCCATATCAAATGTCGATAATGTGATGGGAACTCCGTCGGGGGCCTCCTGAGTCAGCTGGGTCTGGCGCTCGTCCACCCGAGCAACCACATCGTTGTAGATTTTCTCTGACCGAATATCTACCAAAATTCCAGGCTTGTTCTTGTGAGTCTTCTCGTAAAGGTCCTGAAGAGATGGGAGGACCCCGCCATTCTCTTTGGCCTAAAATATATATATATATATATATATATAATTTGAAAGTTAGATATATATATATAGTACTTTTTAATTAAAAATGTAAAAAATACAGAAAATGTAAATTAAATAATTACCATTTGAAGACGGATCCCAGCATGACATTTTTTACCCGTTGTGTGGAGCATCGACAAGTTGCCATGCTCATCTCTCGTCATACGGGAAGCGGAGCACTTGTTGGACTTTCTGATGGAGTTTGGATCTTTCCAAAACTTGATGAGACCATCCCAAACAACCCCTGTGAGCTCCACGGTCTTCCCTTTCTCAGCCCCCTTAACCCACCAGTCATCATTCCAGTTGGACACCGTATCAAGCAATCGATCATTCACCTTTGCCACAAACTCTTTCTTCACCCTCTCAGTGCTCCCTACCGATCAATCGATCATTCACCTTTGCCACGAACTCTTTTTTGCTGTAAAAAAATGAACAATTAATTAATATTTATCAATAAACTAAAATAATTTAAAAAAATAAAAGCTTACAATGTAAAAGTAACTTACAACAAAACATTTGAACCACGTCCTCTTGACGTGGTCTGGGGTCATCTTCCAGTTTGGATATGGCCTGGGGAAGTAGCCCTTCATTGTATCGGTAACGATCCGAGCGACACATGGATCAATATTAAACCTGATAATATTAAAATTATAAGTATACAAATTTTAGAATTTAATAATGTTATTAGAAAAAATTATTTATTGAAAATAGTACTTACCAGAAAATATTTGGTCCAGAATCATAATTTTTTCCGAGGTATAAGACCGGTAACCCTCCTCTTCCTGGCTGAGCGAGAAGGTCCTCGACGGTGTATCGAGCATAAGGAGCAGATGCCGGGACTTGTAAATCAAGATGAGGCACGACCTCAACATCAGGAGCTGGATCCTCGACAGGAACATGGCCCTCTTGCTGAGGCAGCAAAGCCACAGGTGGGGGAGCAGCAAAATGAGACACTGATTGAGAACCCTGAGAGTCGGGGACTGCTCCCATACTCGAACCAGGAGCTGAAGAAGATGAAGCAATACGACTGCCAAACTCACCAAAAAGATCTATGTAATGCGGTGTAAGCTGGTTTTTCCTAACCATCTAGAAAACAAGCTTAATGAGATTCATAATATATATATATATATATAAATTCCATAATCTATAATTATCTAAAGTAATTCCATAAACCTAGTTACAATTCTCTAAACTAACCACCTAAACTAATCACTTAAACTAAAAAAAAAAGTCCGAAAATTTACCTTTGCTTGGAGAGGAAGTAGAGAGGAAATGAGGAGATCTTGCTGTTTTATTTATATAGAGATTTATGTTTTCTAATAAATTCGAGGTTATTTTACGAGGAATTTGTCAGTCCCGCATTTATTTCCTCGTAAAACTCACGTTTATTTCCTCGTAAAACTCACGTAAATTTACGGGGAAATACCCAGGCCCAAAAGGTAACGAGGAAGTTACGAGGAAAATATTACGAGAAATTAACCAGACCCGCTTTTCTATGTTACGAGTTTTTTACGAGGAACTAACCAGCCCCGTGTTTTTACTGAACGACGATTTTACGACGAAACTAAATTAACTTAAAAAAAAATAATCCATTTACATTGAGTCCGATTAGCGGATTTAGTTACTCGTAAATGTATCTTCGGTCTATAATTTCTGGAAAAAAAAGAGAAGAAAGATAGTGGAATCACAAGTGGAATGAGACAAAACGAGAATTATGTACGTTTAAACGTACTTAGGTTTCACCGTGTCCCTTTCCACTTGTGATTCCAGATCTTTCTTTTCTTTATTTCTTACTTAAGATCTTCTACAATTTGAGAGTGTAGGGGTTAGTATTTATAGGAAAACTTTTCAAGGTTTTTACGAGGGAAACATTTACGACGAATTAACCAGGCCTGTTTTTTCTTTTGTACATCTCCTTTACGAGGAAATGTTTTACGACGAATTAACCAGCCCCGTGTTTTTATAAAACAACGATTTTACGAGGAAATGGAAATCTGACGAGGAATTAACGTGGAAACATTATGAATCCCTATACCACAAAACCCCAATCCGTAAGTCCTTACTTCTAAACCCGTAACTTCATAACCCCTTACCTCCTACAACCAATCTTCTAACCCCTAAACTCCATCTTTAACCCCTAAACCCCATCTTTAACCCATAAACCCCATCTTTAACCCCTAGACCCAATATAAATTGTGAAACTAAAAGATTACATGTTTAAAACTTTTCATATATATGTGAAAACATCATCATTCAGATACATCATTCGAATCATCACTACTAACATCATCGCTTTCATTAAACTCGTCCTCTTCAGCTTCGTCTGTTGTATCTTCGGGTAGATCTTCATATTCTCTATTATGCGGATCAATGAGAAGGATGTCATCAGTTTGTTTTTCGGGTTCATCAACTTCATTGATGTGTTCTTCCTGCAAAGGTGGAGCTTCTTCGCCGATTATTCGTCCACGAGGTGTAACTTTGATAACAGCTAGCCAATTTATTCCAGACTCTCTCACCCGAGGATATGGAATGAAGCTAACTTGGTCTGCTTGCGAAGCTATTATGAAAGGCTCGAATTAGTTGTACATACGTCCATAATTGACAGAAACAACACCAAATTTGTTAAACCGGACACCTCGGTTGACAACGGGGTCGAACCATTTGCATTTGAAGAGGACGCATTTTAGCTTCAATAACCCTGGAAATTCCACTTCAATAATCTTGTGCAAGATCCCAAAGAAATCTGTTTCGCCTTTCACACAAATTCCATAATTCCTTGTCGCCCGCTTGCTACCATAATCATACGTATGAAATATATAGCCTCATATAAAATACATTGGTGATGTGGTGTCTTTTGCAGTTGGACCTTGCAGGAGTTCATGAAACCATGTGGTGACAGATTGGTACAATATTTTCAATTTGTCTGTAATTGGTAGGTACCACATCCTTTGGTACGGTACCCTATTATGGCCTCGTCCTTGCGGATTGAATCGTGGCTTTTTGCAGAATCGACATTCTTCTAACTTCTCATCATCTCCCCAGTAGATCATGCAATTGTCAATGCAAACATCTATCATCTCTGAAGGCAGCCCAAGACTATAAACCAATTTCTGAATCTCATAATAAGATTCAGCTGTCACATTGTCTTCTGGCAAAATCTCATTAATTAACTCTGCCCATGCATCCATGCAATTTTCAGCTAGATTGAAATCGGTTTTAATATTCATCATCCTAGCTGCTACCGACAATTTAGAGACACCTTCTCTACAACCATTGTATAATGGTTGATTCACAGCAACTAGCATTTCATAAAACTTCTTAACATCTACGTTAGGTTCTTCAACTTCAGCAGCTATTAATGCATCAGTTACCATATCATGAACCCTATCATGATCCACCATCTTCTCCTCCTGATAGTAACTATTTTCATTATGCAAATCCTGATCTACGACCGGTTCGTCCCGAAAATTGCTATTACTACTACTACCAACTTCATTCCCATAAACTTCTCCATGTTGAAACCATATATAGTAATTTGGGGTGAAACCTCTATTTAGTAAATGCTTCCATACATTTTCCCGATTGCCTAATTTTGTATTGTTGCATTTCCGACAAGGACATAACATCTTACCGCTTTCTTGCATGAGCGGTGTGGAATCTGCTTAATGGATAAACGTCTCTAGCCCGTCCAGAAATTCTTTCGTTACTCTCCCCGTATCAGTATCTCTATGGCTATACATCCAACTCCATAACTCGAAAATACCATTGGACATTTTTTTTCATGTTTTTTTTTTTGTGTGTTACATTTGAAAGACAAGTGCCATATATATAAAACAATTTTTCTAAGAATTAACTAGGAAATATAATTAGGTTTAACTACCAAAAACACGTTTTTCACCAACGAAAGTGAAAGTACTCGTAAAGAACTCGGTAACACATTTCATCGTAAATTCGAAGCAAAGTTTAAAAGGAATTTATGAGGAAAATTACTAGGTACACGTAAAAACCTCGCTAAACTATTTCCTCGTAATATCGAAGCAACTTTTACGCGGAAATTACGAGGAAAATTTTTTTCGTCGTAAAATCCTCGTTTACTAACTACGGTTTTACGAGGAAACGGTTTCCACGTTACTTTACGACGAATTTATGTAGACTATTCCTCTCCACGTGAAGTCCTCGTAAAGTCCACATCAATTAACGAGGAAAGATTTTCCTCGTTTAATTTTCTCACTATGCCTGTGTTTTCTTATAATGAATGAAAGATAAGGATTGAATTGATACAACATGATGAATAGGAGTTTTGAAGTTTTGATACCAAATGATGTGATCTTGGGAATCACTCCACAGTTTCAGTTCATATGTTGATAAAGAACTGATCAATAAGCTTGCTACGGAAGAAAAATGGTAGAGATGAATATGATGGTGATATTATGACTGACTTTTTCATTCAGTGGGCTTGATTGATTCGATCAGTCTTTAAGTACTAGACTTGTCTGAATCACACAAGCAATTCTAAGCATATAATCTAAAAACAATTTGAATCACTCAAATAAATCTAAAGACAAATTGTATAAACAAATATTCTTTTTGAAAATAAACTAAACACAAAATTTATATTTCACATGATTGATTGAAAGGTGTGGATGAATGTGGCCTGGATTGTGGTAGTGGGATGAACCTGGTTTAAGTTGGTACAATGCTGAATATGGTAAGCCTTTGACCATCTTTAACTAATGGTATTTCATATGCATGATTTTTTGGACCGTCCCATACGATTTGATGTGCCTGTTTGGTTTGAGTTTGCAATCGCCTTTGATCCTTGATTGGCTCGGTCTGATCTTGGTTGTTGACTTTGGTTAGCTGGTCGGTTATGTCTTCAACCTCTTGTTCGGCAATAAGAGTCTTTATAGCTTGGTTAAAACCTTTTTTGTAGTTCTTGTGCTTGATCTTGTCATTAGTCGTTGGTTGGGATGGTTTTGGGCTGGTCGATCGGTCTTTGACTAGTTATTGGGATCACGTCACTGATGTACGCAGTTCCATTTTTTTTTTTTTTACTCAGGAAAACTTAAAACAATTTATTATTCCCTTTTACTTTTTTAAAAATTATTGTAAATATATAACCTAATATTTTATTTGAAATTTAAGTAAATGTATCTCTTATGTTTACCAGCCTTAAAATGTGAGGTGATAGTCAACCATTTCAAAATCTATAGCTATTATTTAAATATAAACAGTTTTGTTTGAAAACCAAATATATCATCTTATCCAAATAATCAACTGGGATTTTTTTTTAGTTTATTTTTTAAAAGACAGATGTTTCTCCTTTTATAAACTCTGATTATTAACCATTTTATTTTTATTTTTGTATATTTTGTATTTGAAATATTCTTAAACATCGACCATCCACCGACTAATGATTTAGAAATTGTTGAATCTGATTAAATCCAAAATCAAGGTAAAACATCCTGAACCAAGGCTTATAGTGGTGAAATTGGACGAGGAAGATGAACTAAGAATCAATTCCTAAACAAACAGAAAACCATAGTGTAAATGACAACGAATCTGTTCCAATTGATCCAGAGCGGTCTTAGACAAAGAACAAACGCGAGAGGAGGTATCTAATGCAGGAGGAAGAGAATTCAAGAATAGAAAATCAGACGAACTCAAATCAGAAGTAAAACAGAAGAAGATGGAGAGAAGTAGTAGTGAGTATAGATCGCGATGGCGAAGTGAAATTGATGCCTCTTCAAAACAAGATGAAATCTCATATTATTTTTAATTTATAACTTTCTAAATGCTTCTTTCATATGATTTATATTAAGGAATTTAATGAAATACTATTAAAAATAATAAACACAAACTTAAAGTTATGATAAATAATTTTGGTTTTTGTATTCGAATTAATATTATTAGAGTACTTACCCCATTATATGTTCATAATTTCAAAATTTAGAAAAAAATGATGGCTACTATTTTAATGTTGGTTGTGAAATTAAATATGATATTATATATTATTTGAAAAAATTAAAATAAAAAATAAACATTACTTCTAAAATTTTCACAAATTTTGGATGTAGATGCTAAAGACCAACTAAATATAATAATTCTTAGCATTCGTAAAGCACAAATTTCAATACAAATTTATACTCTGTTATCAATGAAGCAATACGCAAATATAGTCTTAAAGATAACAAGAGAAGTTGACAGAGAAAAGAAAAAAGATAACAATAGAAAGAAAAAAAGGGTGAAATGGGGGAAGCCCCGTTGAAAAAGTCAATGGACCCCCTTAGCTTTCATAAAACTTAGGTTTAGCAACTAATTTTCTGTGACCATTGTTAGTTTCTTGTAAACAATGAAACATCAACGAGACTAGCCACCGATACAAAATCCGCACTAACGAGCCACTACTTAAAAACTTTAATGGACCGTTATATGTTTATTTCAAATCTATCGATGTTCATAGTTTATGTATACACTACATATTATATGTTGCCATTCATGTTACTTGATGTAGACGATTAGCGATATATATTACCAAAAATTGGGAAACATCACTTAAAATTATTTAAAAGCTGTAATGGACCATTATACGTTTATATCAAATCTATTAAGCTGTAAATCTCAAACACTAAACCAAAAACTAAACACTAAACCCAAGGATTACTGAACCCAACTATAATATAAAACCCAAGCCCCAAACCTTAAACCAAAAACTAAACCCTAAACCCAAGGATTAATGAACCAAAACACCAAAATCTAAACCCTAAACCCTAAACGAAAAACTAAACCCTAAACCCAATGATTAGTGAACCCAAACCCCAAAATCTAAACCCTAAACCCTAAACCAAAAACTAAACCCTAAACCCAAGGACTAGTGAACCCAAACCCCAAAATCTAAACCCTAAACTCTAAACCAAAAACTAAACCCTAAACCCAAGGATTAGTGAATCCAAACCTCAAAATCTAAACCCTAAACCCTAAACCAAAAACTAAACCCTAAACCCAAGGATTAGTGAACCCAAACCCCAAAATCTAAACCCTAAACCCTAAACCAAAAACTAAACCCTAAACCCAAGGATTACTGAACCCAAACTCCAAAATCTAAACCCTAAACCCTAAACCAAAAACTAAACCCTAAACCCAAGGATTACTGAACCCTAACCCCAAAATCTAAACCCTAAACCAAAAACTAAACCCTAAACCCAATGATTAGTGAACCCAAACCCCAAAATCTAAACCCTAAACCCTAAACCAAAAACTAAACCCTAAACCCAAGGATTAGAGAACTCAAACCCAAAAATCTAAACCTTAAACCCTAAACCAAAAACTAAACCCTAAATCCAAGGATTAGTGAACCCAAACCCCAAAATTTAAACCCTAAACCAAAAACTAAACCCTAAACCCAAGGATTAGAGAACCCAAACCCCAAAATCTAAACCCTAAACCCTAAACCAAAAACTAAACCCTAAATCCAAGGATTAGTGAACCCAAACCCCAAAATCTAAACCCTAAACCTTAAATCAAAAACTAAACCCTAAACCCAATGATTAGTGAACCCAAACCCCAATATCTAAATCCTAAACCAAAAATAAACCTTAAACACAAGGATTAGTGAATCCAAACCCCAAAATCTTAACCCTAAATCCTAAACCAAAAACTAAACCCTAAACCCAAAGATTACTGAACCCAAACCCCAAAATCTAAACCTTAAACCCTAAACCAAAAACTAAATCCTAAACCCAAGAATTACTAAACCCAACTATAATATAAAATCTAAACCCCAAACCCTGAACCTTAAACCCTAAACCAAAAATTAAACCCTCCTAAATTTTCATATTTGCATATTAATATTATTTTATGTTGATGTAAACTTTTATATGTTGATAAATTTTTTTCATATGTTGATGTAAATGTTTGAATATAAACCAAAAATTAAACCCTAAACCCAAGGATTAGTGAACCCTAAATTTTCATATTTGAATATTAATATTATTTTATGTTGATATAAATGTTTGAATATAAACGATGATAAAGTTTGATAACATTCATTATAATTAGAATAATTAAAAGATAAAGCCACTATTTACAAAAACATATAAATCCTAACCCACGTTTATATGTTTATATCAATTTTCATATGTTGATATAAATGTTTAAATATAAATCATGTAGAAATAATGTTCATCTTCTACATATTGAATTTATTTTTTTCATACCGTCATGTCGAAAACGGCGATGAGAGACAATGCAAGGACATAACTAAAGCACCGGCGAATAATAATGATAAATCCGATTCACCGAAGAGACAGTGAAAGGAGCATGACGGTGAGTGATTTTGTGATTATGAAAGATAATGGAGATGAAAAAATCGGTGGTGTTTATGAAAAATATGAACAATTACGAAGAGAGAAGTGGGTTTACAACTTATGGAGCGGACGGGTTTTGTGATTTTTTTCCAGAGATTGACAAGAAATGATCGGACTAACCGCGTAAAAAAAGAAATAAAATTGTCAGACTGGAAATCTTTGAAAATGCCATTGATCGACTTTTTGAGGGTGAAAGCGTACTTACATACGGCGAAAAATTTAAATTTTATTCAAAAAAAAATGGAGACTCCTCACCAAATCGACCGAAAGTCCAAGGTCATCCATCAGTATTATTCAAAAAACTAAACCCTAAACCCAATGATTAGTGAACCAAACCCCAAAATCTAAACCCTAAACCCTAAACCAAAACTAAACCCTAAACCCAAGGACTAGTGAACCCAAACCCCAAAATCTAAACCCTAAACTCTAAACCAAAAACTAAACCCTAAACCCAAGGATTAGTGAATCCAAACCTCAAAATCTAAACCCTAATCCCTAAACCAAAAACTAAACCCTAAACCCAATGATTAGTGAACCCAAACCCCAAAATCTAAACCCTAAACCCTAAACCAAAAACTAAACCCTAAACCCAAGGATTAGTGAACCCAAACCCCAAAATCTAAACCCTAAACCCTAAATCAAAAACTAAACCCTAAACCCAAGGATTAGTGAACCCAAACCCCAAAATCTAAATCCTAAACCAAAAATAAACCTTAAACACAAGGATTAGTGAATCCAAACCCCAAAATCTTAACCCTAAATCCTAAACCAAAAACTAAACCCTAAACCCAAAGATTAGTGAACCCAAACCCCAAAATCTAAACCCTAAACCCTAAAACAAAAACTAAACCCTAAACCCAAGGATTACTGAACCCAACTATAATATAAAATCTAAACCCCAAACCCTAAACCTTAAACCCTAAACCAAAAATTAAACCCTCCTAAATTTTCATATTTGCATATTAATATTATTTTATGTTGATGTAAACTTTTATATGTTGATAAAAAATTTCATATGTTGATGTAAATGTTTGAATATAAACCAAAAATAAACCCTAAACCCAAGGATTAGTGAACCCTAAATTTTCATATTTGAATATTAATATTATTTTATGTTGATATAAATGTTTGAATATAAACGATGATAAAGTTTGATAACATTCATTATAATTAGAATAATTAAAAGATAAAGCCACTATTTACAAAAACATATAAATCCTAACCCACGTTTATATGTTTATATCAATTTTCATATGTTGATATAAATGTTTAAATATAAATCATGTAGAAATAATGTTCATCTTCTACATATTGAATTTTTTTTTCATACCGTCATGTCGAAAACGGCGATGAGAGACAATGCAAGGACAGAACTAGAGCACCGGCGAATAATAATGATAAATCTGATTCACCGAAGAGACAGTGAGAGGAGCATGACGGTGAGTGATTTTATGATTATGAAAGATAATGGAGATGAAAAAATCGGTGGTGTTTATGAAAAAGATGAACAATTACGAAGAGAGAAGTGGGTTTACAACTTATGGAGCGGACGGGTTTTGTGATTTTTTTCCAGAGATTGACAAGAAATGATCGGACTAACCGCGTAAAAAAAGAAATAAAATTGTCAGACTGGAAATCTTTGAAAATGCCATTGATCGACTTTTTGAGGGTGAAAGCGTACTTACATACGGCGAAAAATTTAAATTTTATTCAAAAAAAAATGGAGACTCCTCACCAAATCGACCGAAAGTCCAAGGTCATCCATCAGTATTATTCAAAAAACTAAACCCTAAACCAAATGATTAGTGAACCAAACCCCAAAATCTAAACCCTAAACCCTAAACCAAAAACTAAACCCTAAACCCAAGGACTAGTGAACCCAAACCCCAAAATCTAAACCCTAAACTCTAAACCAAAAACTAAACCCTAAACCCAAGGATTAGTGAATCCAAACCTCAAAATCTAAACCCTAATCCCTAAACCAAAAACTAAACCCTAAACCCAATGATTAGTGAACCCAAACCCCAAAATCTAAACCCTAAACCCTAAACCAAAAACTAAACCCTAAACCCAAGGATTAGTGAAACCAAACCCCAAAATCTAAACCCTAAACCCTAAACCAAAAACTAAACCCTAAACCCAAGGATTACTGAACCCTAACCCCAAAATCTAAACCCTAAACCAAAAACTAAACCCTAAACCCAAGGATTAGTGAACCCAAACCCCAAAATCTAAACCCTAAACCCTAAACCAAAAACTAAACCCTAAACCCAAGGATTAGAGAACTCAAACCTCAAAATCCAAACCTTAAACCCTAAACCAAAAACTTAACCCTAAACCCAAGGATTAGTGAACCCAAACCCCAAAATTTAAACCCTAAACCAAAAACTAAACCCTAAACCCAAGGATTAGTGAACCCAAACCCCAAAATCTAAACCCTAAACCCTAAACCAAAAAACAAACCCTAAACCCAAGGATAAGTGAACCCAAACCCCAAAATCTAAACCCTAAACCTTAAATCAAAAACTAAACCCTAAACCCAATGATTAGTGAACCCAAACCCCAATATCTAAACCCTAAACCAAAAACTAAACCTTAAACCCAAGGATTAGTGAATCCAAACCCCAAAATCTTAACCCTAAATCCTAAACCAAAAACTAAACCCTAAACCCAAAGATTACTGAACCCAGAACCCAAAACCCAAAATCTAAACCTTAAACCCTAAACCAAAAACTAAATCCTAAACCCAAGGATTACTAAACCCAACTATAATATAAAATCTAAACCCCAAACCCTGAACCTTAAACTCTAAACCAAAAATTAAACCCTAAACCCAATGATTAGTGAGTCCTAAATTTTCATATTTGCATATTAATATTATTTTATGTTGATGTAAACTTTTATATGTTGATAAATTTTTTTCATATGTTGATGTAAATATTTGAATATAAATAAAAAATTAAACCCTAAACCCAAGGATTAGTGAACCCTAAATTTTCATATTTGAATATTAATATTATTTTATGTTGATGTAAATGTTTGAATATAAACGATGATAAAGTTTGATAACATTCATTATAATTAGAATAATTAAAAGATAAAGCCACTATTTACAAAAACATATAAATCCTAACCCACGTTTATATGTTTATATCAATTTTCATATGTTGATATAAATGTTTAAATATAAATCATGTAGAAATAATGTTCATCTTCTACATATTGAATTTATTTTTTTCATACCGTCATGTCGAAAACGGCGATGAGAGACAATGCAAGGACATAACTAAAGCACCGGCGAATAATAATGATAAATCCGATTCACCGGAGAGACAGTGAAAGGAGCATGACGGTGAGTGATTTTGTGATTATGAAAGATAATGGAGATGAAAAAATCGGTGGTTTTTATGAAAAATATGAACAATTACGAAGAGAGAAGTGGGTTTACAACTTATGGAGCGGACGAGTTTTGTGATTTTTTTTCCAGAGATTGACAAGAAATGATCGGACTAGCCGCGTAAAAAAAGAAATAAAATTGTCAGACTGGAAATCTTTGAAAATGCCATTGATCGACTTTTTGAGGGTGAAAGCGTACTTACATACTGCGAAAAATTTAAATTTTATGTAAAAAAAAAAGGAGACTCCTCACCAAATCGACCGAAAGTCCAAGGTCATCCATCGGTATTATTCAAAAAAAAAAACAAGATAATACAAATAAAACACACATTTATTTCCAATTTCTTGGACCATGTCATGAGTTAAGCAAACTCAGATGCACCTAGAGTGCTGAAGTATCGAGCAACCACATTTGTCTCCAATACTTGTAAGCCCTTTTCAGATGTGATGCATGTGGGGGTCTTGTATTGATTAATCGAAGTACCGTTTGAGACGGCTAAGTCCATAAGAGAATTGAACGTCCCATCATTCACTACTCTTATCTCCAGAGGCCCGACAAACTCGTTAGACCGACAGTACTTGTATTCATCGTCAAGCGCATCCTCCATCACTGAACAGCATTCCAAGAATGCCTTTTCATTGGTCTCGACCTCCTTAATGTCTTCGTTTTTAGCCTTTACTTCCCAATAAATTACATAGTGACCTGGCTTTGTGGAGATATCAGCATAGCTGGTGAAATCTACAAGCCTTAGATCTGATGAGTCAAGAACCAGCTTTGCTCGATTCAGTGCCTTAAACAAGTATTCTTCAGTTGTCCGGTCCGTATCAACGCATAACATCGCATTCTCTCTTCCCACAAACCTAAACTGCGGTGCCTTGTTGTAGAATCCAGTGATCCGTACAATGTCTCCGATTCTCATTCTGTACAGACCCCATAAATTTGTGACCAATAATTGGTAAGAACACCCGAGTTTGACATCTGCGAGGTCCACAACATCACCATTGTCTCCCTCCATTGGTAGGAACTCAAAGTAAGATATGTTCGGCATGAGCGTGTAAGAGACGTCTTCAGGTTGACAGAGAGGATTAATATTAATACCGAAGATTGACTCAGAAGAAGCGTAATTTTTTGAAACAAGAGGCAGGTCATTGCAGTAATATTTCAATGTAGGAGCATATTGCGCCATTGAACCTGTAACAACAGCTTCAATGTATTTGGTTTGTGGCCATAGTATTGGTATGATACCTTTCCACGACTTTTCGCTGCAAATCTTTTCGATCTTGTCTGATAATTCGGGACTGGGCTGGCCTCCAAGAACCATAGCCACCGAGTTTCGACAGCCAGAATCGGTGATCCAGTCGCTGAGATGGCCTGATCGGATATTGGAACACAACTCCTTCCAAAAATCTTCAAGAACTTTGATTACTCGGACCATACCTGAAGCGAATGGGGTACCAATTCTCACGACCTCGTCTCTTTGGACAAGACCACATATCAGATGGCAATAAAGATTTTGCTTGATGTCACTGCCTAACATAACTTCATAAGGGCTCGTATAAGTGTAATACCAATTAGATGGTCGATTCTTGAAATATTCACTCTTTAAGAACCAGTTTATTGCGGCATCAATGGGAAAGCCACCGGGAGTTTTGGACTCGAGGCCTGTTAAGAAAAATACCATCCCCTTTCCTTTCTCGACACCTTTCACATGCCTAATCACACAGAAGAACAACAAATCTTTTCTTAAAATAAAAGTTTACCATCATGGGTTCTTGATTTTTTTATTAGCATCAAAATATCCGGTTCGCACCAAACTAATCTTAAGATTAATAATTTCGACATTGATACAGTGATTATCCCATATTCCTTTTAACTTTAATAAAGAGTTTTATTATCATGATTTTTTTTTAGTATGACATCTTTGCTCCAACTAATTATCAGCTAGACATTAAAAAAAAAAATCATTTGGCAAAGAAATTTGCGCAAACCAACTATGGGATAAATGATTTGGCCAAAACCCACTGTTGATTATCCTCTATTTCTCGATTTTAATAGTTTTACCCAAGATTCGGAAACTCGCTAGGCGCTAGTCGGGCGGTTGGTCTGGGCCTAGCGAATTACCGAAAATCGGGGATTACTTGGGGATTAATCGGGGCCTAGGTTTAGGATTTTTTTAATTATAAATACTATTATATATTAACATTATTGCAAAATACAACAAATGATACTTCGGTCTAGTGGTTGTGCACTTATCTTAAGTGTTTCAGGTCGTGGGTTCGAGCCTATACTGAGAAATTTTGTGTATTTTTTCGTTTGCCTTAAATGAAGGGCAAAACCGTCTTTGTCTTTTCATCTTCTACCTCTGGTCTCTGTAACCCTAACTACGGCTGCGTTTTTTGTTCTATACTATTCTTCATTTTTTGACTATTAAAACCACTTTCACTTGTTTTTCTAGCAGTTTTTTGCTCAAATGTTACAGATCTACATCCCAAATCTCGATTTATAACTCGAATCGAAGAAAAACTTAAGATTTTATATACATCCCGATTTTTTTACCGATTTGCACAAACTCCCGGCGGTGGGCTGCCGCCGAGCGCCTCGCCGGCGATTAAGCGGGCTTCGGCGGCGCGTTTTCGAACACGGTTACCACGTTAAGCAGGTCTAATTCACCGTAATGGCCACCTTTCCCTATTCCCAGGGTTAGCAATTTTTTTTTGCAAAATGTTTTTAACAAACTCAAATTCGGATCAATAAGTGGCTGAAATCCGCAATCAAATATCCAAATAATCTTTGGTTTTGTAGAAAAGAACCTTATCATCATTCATGAAATTCATTTTATCAGTGTTTAAAAAAACCCCTAAACGGACGGTGACCCAATGCATAGTTTCCAAACATCTTATTGGAAGTCTAGATTGTTAATTACACAGTAAACGTTTAGAAAATACAACAATACATTGAATATAGATAACAAAATATATGAAAGATCATGATTTACAAATATTAAAATTCATGATAGCTTAGTGAATTCGTTACAAATAATAAAATGCATAATAGCTTAGTTAATAAAATTCACTTCATGAAAGATCATTGAATATATGCTACACATTTTTAGTATTATAAAATTTTGTAACATAATATATAAATTCTCATAATTTATAAATAACAATTATCATATTAATTCATTATAAATCTTATTATGAGTTTTAGACGCTTTAGAAGGTAATCGCCAGTATTCATGATAGCTTAGTGAATAGATACCGTCTAAACGACCGTTTTAAAGTTTTTTAGAACCCTGTATTTTAATATTAACATATAGAGCAGGGGCGGACGCACGTTATGAAACCTGGGGCAAGTGCCCCATACTGAATCTGTAAATAAAGCATGCATGTAAGTATAATATGATTCCAGTCATTAGCTCAATCGGTTTTGAAGGCATTAATATATTCTTAACTACGGGTGTTCAAATCCCATCTTTGCATATTTTGCTTAAAAAATTATTCGCTTCCATAAATAGTTTTTTTTTTCCTATTTGTTTCCTCCTCCAAAATATAAAATTATATTCTGCTCAAGGTAGATTTTTTTATTGATTATATCAAGTTTCTTTTTTTTTTTCTGTTTCTCCTGATTTAAATTAAGTTTTGATTTATTCTTTCAATTTTATATAAAAGTAACAATTGACAAAAAAATACAGATAATAAATTATTATATGTAATACACATTTTGTTAATACCACCAAAAAAGGTATTTAGTATTTAAAAAATGCTGAAAAAAATATTTAAAAACTAATTTAATCCTTTTATAGTTTAACTAAAAATAAAATAAAATTTTAATAATAACTTATTTAATATAAAATTATCGGATTGTTTTTGTGCCCCATATAAATTTCTTTTCTGGATCCGCCCCTGATATAGAGTAATACTCTATGCACTTACTTGCTTATAACGTGCACAAGAAGATCATTGATGATTGCATAGCTTTCCAAAAACTTGTTATTCGATGGTATTAGTTTATTTACTCCTCCAGAAGTGCCCGAACTACAACAACAGTTTCAAAGCACTTATTAGTTTTATACACCTCATAACCTATAGCAAAAAAGAAAGAAACTTAGGGCAAGCTAACTCGTCTATTACCTTATGAAGAAATTTGTAATGGGTAGGGCTGATATTATATTCGATGGCTCTCCATTTAGGACACGGTCGATATACGGTTTAACATCTTTATAGGTAACTATTGGTAAGTTCTTCTTGAAGAGCTCTTTAAGAGAGCTTCCATGAAGGAAGTTTTGGAGATACTCTGTTCCTGCATTAAGTGTGAGTATCTCTTTCAACAAATCTTCTTGTATTTGCTTCGCATTCCTGGTTAGGTCCTCAAGAACCTTTTCTTTTTCTTCCTCGTTGAAATCAGAGATTATAGACATTTTTGGATATCTCTAATTCACATGGAATGGTTTGGCTATATATCAATAAGTATCAGGAAACTACTACCCAGAAAAGGCAGCCAGGTTGGGGCAAAAAAAAAGATGAAAAATGAGGCAGCCTGGCTTAGACATGACATGACGCGATTTCTACTACATCATATCTAACTTGATTTATTTAATATTATCCTTTGGTCATTACCTAAAAAATCGTCTAAAATATCATAATATAATAATGATAAAATATGACAAAAAATTGTTTATATATTGTGGAAATCATATGTTAAAAAGTTTATGATAATAAAATGATATAAATTTTATTATTTAAATCATAATATTTTTTTTTTTGTTGAAATGTGATTTTTATATATCAACAAAAAAAGAATAAGCCCCGATAAAACACACGGTTGGCTCTCAAGTTTGGTCAATCATGAATAGGCAGATTAAATTTTATGCAAAAATTTGTAATGAAAGCTACAGATTCGTCAAAGAATTCCAACGTTGCAGAATGGCACTGTCTATCTCATCATCTCCGAAGGCACCAAGTCGTAACTGCAGTTCCTTGTGAATGGTGGCGGTCATGAAATCCACCGAGTGATTCACATTTGTATGAATTCTACCATTTCTTTCTCTCCAAATCTAATAGATTGTGGAGTGGAAGATCATGTAGACTAAAGTCTTATCAATTGATGAAAGTCTATTCTTGAGCAGAGATTGAATTGTTCTTGTCCAGTCCGGCGAGACTCTGTTGCCAAGTAGAGAAGAAGTGAGTGTTGTCCATACAGTAAAGGAGTAAGGACAGGCGAGAAACAAATGATCGCGTGTCTCATCTGTTTCACCACAGAGAGGGCAGTGTTGGGTGAACCCCCATTGACGCATGCGGCTACCCGTCGGCAAACGATCTCTTAGAGAGAGCCAGATGATGAAGCTCTGTCGTGGCGTGGCCTGCTTGAACCATATGATCCTGTGCCAGTGCATCACAGGGCGTGATTGACAAATCAAATGCCATGTATGCTTGAAGGAGAAAGTAGCAGCGTAAGAGTTTGGCTTCTTTTTCCATAGGAAAATATCTGGTCCAGCGACATTTGGCACTTGCTTGTTATGGATTCGACTAACAATGTCATTGAGTAGAGTCCCTCTTACCCGCCAATGTTTCCAGTTATTTCCTGTGACTGCTGCCCTCACCTTGTCATTTCGTTGGATCCCAAGAAGTCGTGGACCTGCCGATCCCAGAACAGAAAAAAGAGGCCCCATATCCAACCAATTATCGAACCAAAAGTGTGCTAATAGTCCATTGCGAAGTTCTGTTTTGATGTATTGAATGGCTATAGGTCGAAGACGCAGAAGCTTGTGCCACATCCACGAACCACGAGTGGTATTACTCGGTATATCCCAGAAAGATTCCCTGCGAATAAGATAATGTCTGGACCACGATGCCCATAGAGATTCTTTGTTATCAAATAGCCGCCAAATGAGCTTTAACATAAATAGCTTAGATGAATCCTCTAGTTTCCGAACACCCAACCCACCTTCCTTCTTTGGGACAGTTAGATCTGACCATGCTACTTTCGCTTTGGATGTAACGTTAGGATTACCTGACCAAAGAAAAGCAGCGCACATCCCTTCAATTTTCTTTAAACAACTCGTTGGAAGTCTGAAAGCTGAGCACCAGAAGTTTGTAGTACTTGAGATGACGGATTGGATTAGCTGCAAACGACCAGCAAATGACAAAGTTTTATTTGACCATGAAGTGAACCGAGATCTGACACGATCTATGAGTGGCTCATAGTCGGCTTTGGTCATGTTCTTGGTGGTTAGAGGCAATCCGAGATATCGAATTGGTAGCTGGTCAATGGGGAGTTCCATATCCAGCGCTGTGTCCAGGAGGTCTTGGTTAGTGTGGCCGGCCATATAAAGAGCTGACTTAGTCAGATTGATCGCTAGTCCTGACTCAGTCTCAAACTCCCGCATGACATTAGCAATACCCCGTAGTGATCTCGCTGTGCCATCTGTAAAGACCATTAGATCGTCAGCAAAGCTTAAGTGGGAGAGTTTGAGGTCTTTGCATTTCGGGTGATAACCAAAAATTCCCTCAGCAGCAGCCTTGTTCAGACGATGTGAGAGTACGTTTATTGCAAGCGCAAATAGGATTGGAGAGAGAGAACAGCCCTGTCGAAGACCTCTTGAACTAGTAAAGAATCCTGACATGTTGGGATTTTTACCCTTTCTAACCCCTTTTATCTAATTGTTTTCTAGAGTTTTTGAGTGTGTATTAGGAGTTTTAGGTAGCTTTGGAGCTGAAATTGGAGTTTGGAGCATTTGGAACCCGTGGAACAGAAAAGAATCAAATTTAAAGAAAAGAAGGAAAATCTTATGAAGAATCACCAACTCCAATCGATGAGCACATGCTCGCGGATTTCGGCCACCAAGTGAGCACCTGCTCGCCGCGGAAGTAAACAAAAAGAAGGGTTTTACCCTAATGATTACCGCCGACTTTTAAGAAGCCCAGCCGCCTATCTCCCCTAATATAAATACTCTCCTTAGTCTTAGGTTTCATGATCTTATCTTTTATCTACTTTTAGCTTTTGGAGTTATTTTGTAAGGGAGAAGATCTCAAGCTACAATTTGGAGAAGATTTCTGAACCCTAGTACTCCTTATTTTTAATATCGATTTGATGCTTTCTTTCAATTCTTCTGTTTTGTTTCTTCTATCTATGACTATGTCTGAGTAGATCTATTAGTTAGGTTAAGGTTTTCAAAGGAATTCAAGAGCTAGGGTTGAACACAAATAGGAAATCAAAATCGGTAGTCTTCATCTAGGTTGTTCATATTGCTTGAATCGATTTGGCCAATCTATTCCTGATCTTAGGTTTATCTAGACAGCGAGAGTTGCTAGGTTGCTAGAAGAGACCTAGATGAGCGATTTATTCATTACCTGCGAGAGTAGATGTATTGGAGAATTGTGAACAAATCAAACCTGATCAATAATGCTTATCTGCGATTTTTAATGCCAACGAGAGTTAGGATTTTTAGGTTGCTAGATAAAGTTGTTAGTATCACGAGAGTGAATTAATATTATCTTCGAGTTTTGAGTTCTGGACTTGTTCTTAATATTAATCCTGAATAGTTGTTTGACCTTGCTCTGAATCTTCTGCGAATTGCCTTGACCTAGCGCTTGCTTTATATTTGTTAGAACCGATTTATTTGCATAACTTGTTAGTCACGATTTCAACAACCCCATTATTGAATCTCTTAGCTCTCGAATTTAGCTTATTAATCCATAGTGTGAACTTGGTCTTCGTGGGATCGATCCCTAAATACTACTCCGATTTGCTGTGCACTTGCAGTAGGAATTAGGGTTTAAAACTCGTACATCAAGTTTTTGGCGCCGTTGCCGGGGACCAAAATTATCACCTTTGGTTTACGGCTAATTCATTAGACTAAGAATTTTTCTGATCTCGTTTTCTTTTCTCTGCGTTTGCGTTTCAGGTGCATGTCCACAAGGAACACAAGGAGCAAAAACAACGAGGACCTTATTAACTTGACAAACGCCGAGTTAGCAAGGAGAGAGCGAGAAAACAGAAGACGCAACACACCCGTTCGAGAAGCAGAAACGTCTGACACCGCCAACTCAGAGATGGGCGAACAAGCAGACATCGCAGCTCAGCTGCAACAACTTCAGACAGCATGGAACAACTTCGCTTGCAACAGGAGCAGCAACTCGTGCAACAACCAGCCTTCGGAGATAAGGACGCGGCACATGCCTACTACCAGGATCGATCCGTGATCGTGACTCCGACCATTCAGAGGCAAGACTATGAGATCAAACCTCAGATGATTGCACTCGTGAAGCAGCATCTCTTCCATGGTTTGCGTACCGAAATTCCGATGGATCACATCGAGAACTTCGAGGAGATTTGTAGCACAACCGGCTCTAATGGTGTGACTCCAGATTTCCTGAAGTGCAAGCTTTTTTCCATTCTCTCTTGCGGGAAAAGCTTCACGGTGGTTGAAGTCTCTACCACCAGGCTCTCTAGCGACATGATGCAACAACTCCTAGCCGGACAACAGAAAGCCGCAGCTGAGATTAATGCTAAGGTTGACACCATGTACGTGGATCTCAATGGGAAGTACGAAGCTGTGTGGACGCATATGAAGCAACTGGATGTTCAGATTGCTCAGACTGCATAATCCATAAAAAGGACACCAGGAACTCTACCTGGAAAAGTTGAGGCGCCTAGGAAGGAGTTTGTCAATGCCATTGAGCTGAGAAGCGGAAAGACACTCCAGGATAGATCACCCTCACGATCGGAAAAAGGCAAAGTAGGAGAAGCCAACTACGAGCACCTGCTCGGATCGGGTCAAGGCACCTACGAAACCGGAGAAACAAGTAACCGCTCGACGCAAGCTGAATCTACACCTTCTTCATTCGACATTTTAGAGGATGATTCAACTGAGCACCCTGGCAGCTCATCCGAGCAGGTGCTCGGTCGGACCACACCGCTTTCCTCAAAAACCGCGGCGATTCCAGAGAGGGTGTACAAGCCTAAGGTTCCTTACCCTGTGCTACCCAAGAAGTCTCGCAAAGACTTGGAAGATTGTAAGTGTAGAGAGATGTTTAAGGATCTCACTGTCAAGCTACCTCTCACTGATGCAGTTCAGATGATACCGGCTCTCAAACGGTGTGGGAGCCGAAACTCACACTGTCAAAACTTATATTTAATGGGGGCTCGAAAATTCTATTTATAAAGAACTAAAGGACCGAAAATGCAAAAAGATGAAAAGGGAGATTTTATTGATATTTTCCGAAAGTACAAGGGAAATTAGCAAAAGCTGAATAGTCTTAAATTGCTAAAACTCCTAATACTCGGATCTGGGATGGATTTAACCTTTACATGAGCGTACATATATATACTGATAATCCTAGGAGGCTAAGACTTCAGATTTCCGATGTGGGACCTTGTCCTTCGCTCCCAGCCGCCGACTTAAGCTTTTTGGGCCCGATTTCCGGCCCGAGAGTCTTCCGTGATCCATCTGCGCATTCTGACCCAAATCTGGCCCGCCGGTGAATAGTGATCCGTGAATAGTAAACCGTGAATAGTAATCCGAATCTCGGTTTATGCTTAATTCGATTTTTCGGTTAACTTTGTCTCGGGATGAATAGTGTTTTTAACGGTTTTTCCCGCGTGAATAGTGTTCCGAGCGTTTTATGACTTCCGAGATTTGAACCGCCCGTTTTTTATTTGAACTTCCAGCCGCCGGTTTCAGTATTGATGGCCAGCCGCCGGTTCCTTTGGCTTGTATGCTCGGCGACTGGTCCACGGCTGGCTGGACGTTCGTCTCGGTCTTTCGGGGAACGTTTATGGACGTCTTTGGGGTCAGAACATGCAAACGGATGATCTCCGGTCGGTCCGGGCATTGAGTTACGTTTGACGGTCGGTCGACTGGACGATGTTCGGATGAGGAGTCTCGACTCGAGAAATGATCGTGGACATGTGATGAAGACCCGGCGGCTGGGACAAGTGCCAGCCGCCGGCCACGGACGAGGGGAGATCCGGCGGCTGGCCTCATCCCAGCCGCCGGCCACGGACGAGGGGAGATCCGGCGGCTGGGACAAGTGCCAGCCGCCGCCACGGACGAGGGGAGATCCGGCGGCTGGCCTCATCCCAGCCGCCGGCCACGGACGAGGGGAGATCCGGCGGCTGGCCTCATCCCAGCCGCCGGCCACGGACGAAGGGAGATCCGGCGGCTGGCCTCATCCCAGCCGCCGGCCACGGACGAAGGGAGATCGGCGGCTGGCCTCATCCCAGCCGCCGGCCACGGACGAAGGAGATCCGGCGGCTGGCCTCATCCCAGCCGCCGGCCACGGACGAAGGGAGATCCGGCGGCTGGCACTTGTCCCAGCCGCCGGCCGTTGGTGAAAGAGGACCCGGCGCCGGCCATGTCCCAGCCGCCGGTTGGCTTCCTTGGACGGATCGTGGGCAGTTTGCCTTAGCTCGTTCGTTCCATGTTCGGGATAGGTTTCATTTGGTCTTGTCCGTCCCATGTTCGGATGAAGAAGACCCGGCGGCTGGCACTCATCCCAGCCGCCGGCCTTGGGTGGAGAAGACCCGGCGGCTGGCACTCATCCCAGCCGCCGGTTTGTGCCTTGGACGGGTCGTGGGCAGTTTGCCTTAGCTTGCCCGTTCCATGTTCGTGATTTGATCTCGACCTTGACTTCTCGTTCCGTCAATCTTCGAGGAGGGGATTTCGACCCCAACAGTTAGCCCCCCAGCTCTTCGTTCTCGTAGTCCAGGACGATGAGCTTTAAGCTGAGGTTTTATCGGGATTGATCGAAACGGGAAAATTTCCTTTTCGTATGAAAGACTCGTGGGCGGTCGGCTCGGAATTGGAAAGACTCAATTCCTTTTCGAACTAGGACTCGAACCGTCCGACTATATATATGGACCCTTCCTTCTTCTTTTTCCTCACGAGTTCTTTCTCTTGTCGAGTGCGCTTTCTGTTTTTTAAGATAATGGTTAGGCAATCTTTTCGCGAGAGGAGGCAGATGGAGAAGAAGAGTGAAGTGAATAAACTCGGGAAGGATTCTAAGGATAAGACGGCGGGCGGTCCATCAGGATCGGGATTGACGGACGGTAGTCGAGCCGTCCCTCCATCCGAGTGGCCTGCGGATAAGTTGGCGGTATCCACCGTTGTGGTCACTCCTCTGAAGAAGGAAGCTATTCTTGAACGAAGTATCGCGAGGCGTTTGCCCAAGGATAAAGCGGCGGCTGGCGGGATCACCTACGGTCTGAATGATGAAGACAACCGGTTGCGCCAAAAGCAGGCGGATTGCCTTGCTGACCCCGGAGTGAAAAACTCTCCTCCCGAGGCTCGGCGCACAGGTCCTTCGCCAGGGCTTGCTTTTCCTGAGGCTGTTTGTAAAAATCGTCGTCAGTCCGCTAGGAGTTTTTCGGTGATCACGGATGCTAGTTTCAGGTTTCCTTCTTGTGATAGTCTGGATGAGCCTGAGAAGTACGAGGATATGGCCTTGAGCGGGATGAAGGTTTATCCATTCTTGCCTTTTCTCTTTCTTCTCCCCTTTTTTTTTTTTTTTTTTTTTTTTTTTTTTATATACTGACACTTCCCTGTTATTATTTCAGTTCATGTCTTCCGTGAACAAGTGTATCAGCACGTATGATGCTTCTGTCCGTGGAATCCGCAAGCGTGCTGAGGAAGCTAGGGAGGATGCTCGGCTGGTGAGGAGGAAACTTAACGAACTTGAAGCGACGTCTTCGCATCGGGTCAAATCGCTCGAGAAAGAGCTTGCTTCGTTACGTGCGGAGAGATCAGTGGCGTTGCAGTTTAAGACCCGTCAAGAGGCCAAAGATGCGCGTCATGCTAAGGAAGTACAGGCTTTGAAGGATCAGATGGCCAGTGTAAAAGCGGCGCGCAATTCGAAGGTGCAACGGGCTTACGCGGATGGCCGCAAGGCTTCCGTTGCCAAATTCCGCGGCTTCTTGGATGCGCTGAAAGAAGACCTTGGATTTTTGTCTGAGGCAAGGAATCAGGACGTAGATTTGGCTCAGATAGAGAGTAATGTTGAACTTGTCGCTTTGCTACAAGGGACTGATCCTCCCACCTTGGACGAGGAGAAGGTGAAATTGTCCACATGGATGAACGAGTTCGATAAATCTGCAGTTCGGTTTGATGATGTGATTGCTCGAATCCGTGGGAAGATCGATTCTCAGTTATGTCCAGCCCACAAGGATGACAATGCTTCAATACCCGAGGGAAGATCCGTTGAAGAGGAGGCTGTTTCTCTCGGGGTGGTTGACCTATCGGGATCGAACGAGTCTGTTCCCGGAGTCCCTGATATTGCTATTGCCCAGGCGTTTGGTTCTGATTCTTAACCATGCGGTGGTTTTTCTTTCTTGTTATATTTTTTGAGTTTTTGGCTTAATAGCTTTATGCTATGTATGGCCTGATTTTTGGTTTGGATCGATTCTTTTTGTTTTGAGACTTCAATAAAACTAGCTTTCGAGATTTGTCACTTGCCATACGCTGTTTCTTTGTACAAGGATCCTGATTGAATGATCGTGGGCGGCTGGGTTTAGTCCGAGACGAACCCGGCCGCCGTGTATTGATTTGGAGAGGATGCTATATCGATATCGGGCGGCTGGCATGTCCCGGCCGCCGGATTACGTTGACTGATCCTGGGCGGCTGGCATGTCCCGGCCGCCGGATTATGCTAGTTGATCCTGGGCGGCTGGCATGTCTCGGCCGCCGGATTATGTTGATTGATCCCGGGCGGCTGGCATGTCCGAGCCGCCGGGCGGCTGGCGTGTCCGAGTCGCCGGGTTATGCTTTTTTGGAGCGGGCTGCTGGCCGTTTATTTGAAGAGATCGGGCGGCCCGTTTATCCGACTGGATTGGGCGCTCGACCTTCCTTGTATCGGTTTGGTTTTGCTTGCTTAGGTTAGTCGGGTTGATCGGGGCGCTGTTCCGGGCGCTCGGACCTGATTGTCAGGTTACGCCTTTCGGATGTTAGTCCGGAAATTTGTATAGCGCGCTACGTTTTATCCGCTTTGGGATGTAAGGGGAACCATGGTTAAAAAGATCGTCCCGTTGTGATCAGCAACGGACGGTGGCATGCTTGCTAAAAGACAGGTTTTATGTGTGCCAAGGGGCGATTTTTGAAGTGAGGCATATCCGGCGGCCGGTACTCATCCCAGCCGCCGGCTTTGGATGAAAAAGATCCGGCGGCTGGCACTTATCCCAGCCGCCGGCTTTGGATGAAGAAGATCCGGCGGCTGGCACTTATCCCAGCCGCCGGCTTCGGATGAAGAAGATCCGGTGGCTGGCCCTTATCCCAGCCGCCGGTTCATATTTCAGATGAGTCGTGTGCAGTTTTTCTGAGTCCATTCGTTTTCCGGACCAAGTTTCGGGATGCTAAGTTCCGATGTTTGCCTGGATGATATCCTCGGGGAACTTTTCAAGCTATGGATGTGTTATGAGATACTAAGTCCCAGCGTCCATCCTCTTGATTTGCTTCCGAAAATTTGGGAGTATGTATATACGGACCCACTCCCCCTTGAAAATTATAAAATATAAATAGCTGAACTCGTCGGAAGGCGAGCTGCCTACGTACCCTGAATGTAGGGATCAAGCCGGTTCGTAGTTCTATTTTACAACGTCTAGTGGTAATACTTCTTTAGGTGCATTGCGTTCCATGTCCTTGGGACTGGCTTCCCTTCTTTGTTTTCTAGCTCGTATGCTCCTGGACGGACCACCTTTGCTACTTTGTACGGTCCTTCCCATTTCGCGCCTAGTTTCCCTGCATTCGGCTCCGCGGTGTTCTGGAAAACTTTGCGGAGGACGAGGTCTCCTTCCTTGAATTTGCGGCGGCGCACGTTTGAGTTGTAGTATTTGGCCGCTGCTTGTTGATAGTTTTGGATGCGGATGAGGGCTTGATCCCGTCTTTCGTTTATTAGGTCCAGTTCGTCTAACATCATCAGATGATTAAGGCCTTCCTGTCCGGGCAAGAGCCTTCGTCTGACGCCGGGAAAGTCTACTTCTGACGGTATAACGCATTCGGCACCGTAGACCAGTGCGAATGGCGTTTCTCCGGTTGCGCGTCTTGGAGTTGTCCGATGGGACCAGAGCACCCCTTCGAGTTCGTCCGCCCATCGCCCTTTCTTCTCGTCAAGACGCTTTTTGAGTCCGTCAACGATAGTCTTGTTGGCTGCTTCGGCCTGGCCATTACCCTGCGGATAGCGTGGCGTTGACTTGTCTCAGGCGTATCTTCCACTTTTCGCAAAATCCTTCGAAGCGGGTGGAAATGAATTGAGAACCATTGTCCGTGACGATCTCGTAAGGGACTCCGTGCCGGCATATGATGTTTTTCCAGACGAAATGCTCCACTTGGGCGTCCTTGATACTGGCGTAAGAGTCCGCTTCGACCCATTTTGAGAAGTAATCTGTTAGGACAAGTAGGAACCTTTTCTGCTTTGAGTTATGCATTGGCCCCACGATATCCATCGACCACCTCATGAATGGGTACGGCGCAGAAATTGACGAGAGCAGTTCTGCGGGCTGATGGATCACCGGCGCGTGCCTCTGGCATTTCTCGCATTTGAGGGAGAACTTCTCGCAATCTTTTATCATGGTTGGCCAATAGTGTCCATGCCGCTTGATTTTGATTGCGAGAGCTCTTCCTCCGGAGTGATTTCCGCACGACCCACTATGGACTTCTTCCATAATTCGTCTTGCCTCTTCTTTTTCCACGCAGACCATTAATGGTCCGGAGATCCTCCATTTGTAGATGTTGCCGTCGAGGAGAACGAAGCGGGCCGCTTGGGCCTTTAGTTTTCGTGCAGCCCATTTGTCCGCGGGACTTCCCCGTCCATGATGTATGTTCGTATCGGAGCCATCCATCCGCGATCGCAGCCATATTCTTCCGTTGGACCAGTTGCTAACTCTTCTTCCGGAGGCTCTTCTTCGTCTTCTCCTTCCGGGAGTTGTATAAGGTTGATGACTTGTGGTGGATCGATGCTTGGTTGTTCTATGAATTCGACGGGAATGATTCGACTTTCTCCCGGGGCAGACGTTGATGCTAGGGCCGCCAATGCATCGGCCGGGGCGTTTTCTCCTCGCGGAATTCTTGTGAGTTCGAATTTTTTGAATTGTTTTGCGAGCCCGGACAATTTTGAGATATGCTTCCATCCGGTCGTCTTTTGCTTCATAGTCTCCGCTGAATTGATTTGCCACCAGCTGGGAATCGCAAAATGCTTGCAGATTTTGGATTTTGAGTCCGAGGGCGAGTTTCAGTCCAGCGATCAAGGACTCCGCGCGTGTTGTTGAAGCGTTGAAGAGCAACCTGAACGACTGTTCTAAGATTTCCCCAGTTGGTGACGTTAACCGCACCCCGACTCCCGAACTTGCTTTGACGAAGAACCCGTCTGCGTGGAGACCCACGTCGAGTTGACGTCGGCTCGGCCACTAACGCCTGTGGTCGGGAGCTCAATCAAAAAATCTGCAAGGACCTGTGATTTGGCGCATGTTCTACTTCGGTACTCGATATCGTACTCGCTTAATTCTACCGCCCATTTTGCCAGGTCCCGATTGACTGGGACTGTGCAGGATCGTTCTGAGAGGAAAAACCGTGAGTAAAATGATCGTGTGCGACTGGAAATAAGGCCGTAATTTCCGTGCGCACATCACCACTGCCAAGGCCGCCTTCTCCATTAGCGGGTATCGAGTTTCTGCGTCCGCCAAGGTCTGGCTTACATAGAAGACCGGTTTTTGCTCGTTGCGATCTTCTCTGACCAGCACCCCGCTTACCGCCGTTGATGATACCGCCGTATACAGAAAAAGGGGCTCTCCTTCGACCGGCTTTGAAAGTACGGGTGGGCTTGCTAGGTATTTCTTTAGTTCTTGGAACGCCTGTTCACACTTCTCTGTCCACTCAAACTTTTTGTTTCCCCTGAGTGTGTCGTAGAAGGGCAAACATTTGTCCGTCGACCTCGAGATGAACCGATTCAGCGCCGCGACCCGTCCGGTCAGCCTTTGGATTTCTCTCTTGGTTTTTGGCGAAGCCATCTCTATCAGGGCGTTGATTTGCTTCGGGTTGGCTTCTATCCCTCGATGAGTTACCAGATATCCGAGGAATTCGCCGGATGCTACTCCGAATCTGCACTTCGCCGGGTTTAGTTTCATGTTGTGCCGGTTGAGTTGTTCAAAGCATTCCCGCAGTGTGTGTGACGTGGTCTTTCTCCTCCAATGACTTGACCAACATATCGTCGATGTAGACTTCCATCGTTCTTCCGAGTTGTTCGGCGAACATCTTGTTGACAAGCCTTTGGTATGTAGCGCCGGCATTCTTTAACCCGAATGGCATCACCTTATAACAGTATGTTCCGCGATCTGTGATGAAGGCAGTCTTGTCTCGATCGTCGGGATTCATCATGATTTGGTTGTATCCGGAGAAAGCGTCCATGAAAGATAGCAGCTTGTTCCCTGCCGTCGCTTCGACTAATCGATCGATGTGCGGAAGGGGAAAGCTGTCTTTTGGACACGCTTTATTCAGATCAGTGAAATCGACGCAAACTCGCCATTTTCCATTCTTCTTTATACCACCACGGATTCGCTAACCAGTCGGGATATTTCACTTCCGTGATTGATCCGACTTTGAGCAATCTTTCTACTTCATCGTTTACCGCCTGGGCGCGTTCTGGTCCGAGTTTCCGTCTTTTCTGCTTCACCGGTTTGAATGTCGGGTCTACGTTGAGTTCGTGGCTTGTGATGCCGATGTCAACCCCGGGCATATCTTCTGCTGCCCATGCGAATGACCCGGCGTTCTCCTTTAACAAGGTGATTAACTCAGTCTTGATCGGCTCCTCCAAATTTGCTCCGATTTCCGTACACCGCTCTGGATTCTTTTCGTCTATGTTGACCGAAATCACTGGCTCACACGGGGGGTCCTTCTCCGCTTCCCGGGATTCTTCAATTTGTAACTTTTGCTCAAGTTTCGCCAGCTGCCGCTCTTCCTTTCCTTTGTCGGACTTCGGTTCACGGCTGAGATCGGTTACTGGCTTCCTCAATCTGTGCTCCGTCAGGAAACAAGCTCGAGAATCTTTCTGCCGTCCCCAAATCGTTTCCGCTCCGGTCGGGGTCGGGAATTTTAGGCACAGGTGGTAAGTTGACGGGATGGCTCTCATTGAGTTCAGCCACGGTGTTCCCACAATCGCGTCGCAGATTCGTGGGCAATCGATTACCGAGAACTCGTGTGTCTTTCTCCACTCCTTTTGCTTTCACGGGGAGTTGGATCGTCCCTATTGTCATTGTCGTCTTTCCGGAGAAAACAGTCAACGGTTTCGGATGGGTTATGAGATGCTGTGTCTCAATGTTCATTCTCCGAAGGGTTTCCAGGAATATGACGTTCACCGTTCCTCCAGTGTCCACTAAGACTCTTGGTATCTCGTATCCTCCGATTGAAAGACCGATCACGAGCAGATCGTTATGCGGATGGTTTATTTCGGCGGCTTCTTTCTCTCGAAAAGTCATCGTTAGGCCGCAGCTGCCATCCATCGAACTCCAATCCATTGTTTCTTCGGTCATCGTCTTCGTCTCGTATCCTTTTTGTTCTAAGGGTTAAGAATATTTCTCGTCCCCACAGACGGCGCCAAACTGTGGGAGCCGAAACTCACACTGTCAAAACTTATATTTAATGGGGGCTCGAAAATTCTATTTATAAAGAACTAAAGGACCGAAAATGCAAAAAGATGAAAAGGGAGATTTTATTGATATTTTCCGAAAGTACAAGGGAAATTAGCAAAAGCTGAATAGTCTTAAATTGCTAAAACTCCTAATACTCGGATCTGGGATGGATTTAACCTTTACATGAGCGTACATATATATACTGATAATCCTAGGAGGCTAAGACTTCAGATTTCCGATGTGGGACCTTGTCCTTCGCTCCCAGCCGCCGACTTAAGCTTTTTGGGCCCGATTTCCGGCCCGAGAGTCTTCCGTGATCCATCTGCGCATTCTGACCCAAATCTGGCCCGCCGGTGAATAGTGATCCGTGAATAGTAATCCGAATCTCGGTTTATGCTTAATTCGATTTTTCGGTTAACTTTGTCTCGGGATGAATAGTGTTTTTAACGGTTTTTCCCGCGTGAATAGTGTTCCGAGCGTTTTATGACTTCCGAGATTTGAACCGCCCGTTTTTTATTTGAACTTCCAGCCGCCGGTTTCAGTATTGATGGCCAGCCGCCGGTTCCTTTGGCTTGTATGCTCGGCGACTGGTCCACGGCTGGCTGGACGTTCGTCTCGGTCTTTCGGGGAACGTTTATGGACGTCTTTGGGGTCAGAACATGCAAACGGATGATCTCCGGGTCGGTCCGGGCATTGAGTTACGTTTGACGGTCGGTCGACTGGACGATGTTCGGATGAGGAGTCTCGACTCGAGAAATGATCGTGGACATGTGATGAAGACCGGCGGCTAGGACAAGTGCCAGCCGCCGGCCACGGACGAGGGGAGATCCGGCGGCTGGCCTCATCCCAGCCGCCGGCCACGGACGAGGGGAGATCCGGCGGCTGGCCTCATCCCAGCCGCCGGCCACGGACGAAGGGAGATCCGGCGGCTGGCCTCATCCCAGCCGCCGGCCACGGACGAAGGGAGATCCGGCGGCTGGCCTCATCCCAGCCGCCGGCCACGGACGAAGGGAGATCCGGCGGCTGGCCTCATCCCAGCCGCCGGCCACGGACGAAGGGAGATCCGGCGGCTGGCACTTGTCCCAGCCGCCGGCCGTTGGTGAAAGAGGACCGGCGGCCGGCCATGTCCCAGCCGCCGGTTGGCTTCCTTGGACGGATCGTGGGCAGTTTGCCTTAGCTTCGTTCGTTCCATGTTCGGGATAGGTTTCATTTGGTCTTGTCCGTCCCATGTTCGGATGAAGAAGACCCGGCGGCTGGCACTCATCCCAGCCGCCGGCCTTGGGTGGAGAAGACCCGGCGGCTGGCACTCATCCCAGCCGCCGGTTTGTGCCTTGGACGGGTCGTGGGCAGTTTGCCTTAGCTTGCCCGTTCCATGTTCGTGATTTGATCTCGACCTTGACTTCTCGTTCCGTCAATCTTCGAGGAGGGGATTTCGACCCCAACAAACGGTACATGAAGACTCTGGTTTCTCGAAAAATCGTGGAGGAAGAAAAGGTGATGACAGTTTCAAAGGAGTGCAGCGCCGTTCTTCAAAACAAGGTCGTCAAGAAGAGAGGCGATCCTGGGCGATTTGTCTTGTCAGTTACAATCGGCCCAATGACTTTCTCATGCTCTCTATGCGATCTTGGTTCCAGCGTGAATCTCATGCCTTACTCAGTTACCAAGCGTTTGGGTTTCACCAAATTCAAACCCACGCGCATCTCCTTGGTTTTTGCTGATCGGTCAGCCAAGCTCCCTAAAGGAGTTTTGGAAGATATATATGTGCGGATAGGAGATACTTTGATCCAGGCCGATTTTGTTGTTCTGGAACTTGACGAGGAGCCGAAGGATCCTCTGATTCTAGGACGTCCTTTCCTATGCACAGCTGGTGCGATTATAGACATCCAGCGTGGAGTGATCGATCTCCAACTGGGAGACATGGTTATGACGTTTGAGATGGACAAGCTGCTGAAGAAACCCATGCTGGACGGACAGACCTTCGTTGTGGAAGGAGTAGACGACGTCTATGAGGAGGCAGCTGAAGAAATTCTCTGCCCGGATCCTCTCGAAACCGCCCTCACCCTAGCTGAAAGTGAACACGGTTTCATGAATGAAGAAGCTGACAGCCATGCCAAGATGCTAGATTCGAGCCGCAGAATGGAACAGATGGTGGCCTACATGAGCCTGGACAATGAGGAGCAAACCGCAGAGCACCTGCTCCCCCCCTTGATCCGATCGACAGCCCCTGGAGCGAGTTGAAAGCTCTTAAATTGGAGCTTAAAACTCTTCCAGCCGGGCTCAGGTACGCATTTCTGGGAACAAACTCTACTTACCCTGTGATTATAAATGCTGACCTGAATAATGTGGAAGTAGCCTTGCTCTTATGTGAACTTAGGAAGTATAGAAAGGCTATAGGTTACTCGGTTGCTGACATCCCTGGTATCTCACCTGATCTTTGCATGCATAGGATACATCTAGAAGATGAATCGATGAGTTCTATAGAACATCAGAGGAGGTTAAACCCGAATCTAAAAGATGTTGTAAAGAAGGAGATAATGAAACTTCTAGAAGCTGGGGTGATTTATGCTATTTCTGATAGTACTTGGGTTAGTCTTGTTCATGTAGTCCCTAAGAAAGGAGGAATCACTGTCATTAAAAACGATAGGGATGAGCTAATTCCAACTAGGACAATAACCGGCCATAGGATGTGCATAGATTACCGCAAACTTAATGCTGCAACTCGCAAAGATCACTTCCCTCTCCCTTTTATTGATCGGATGCTTGAAAGACTCGCTAACCATCCATACTACTGCTTTTTAGATGGTTATTCAGGTTTCTTTCAGATACCCATTCACCCAGACGATCAAGAGAAGACGATGTTTACATGTCCCTACGGCACTTTCGCTTACCGGCGCATGCCGTTTGGTTTGCGTAACGCCCCAGCTACCTTCCAACGATGCATGGTGTCCATCTTCACGGACCTGATTGAAGACATTATGGAAGTGTTCATGGACGATTTCTCGGTATACGGGAATCTTTCTCTGACTGTTTGTCTAATCTGTGCAGGGTACTCAAACGATGCGAGGAGAAACATCTGGTTCTTAATTGGGAGAAGTGCCACTTTATGGTCAGGAATGGGATTGTGCTCGGACATCGGATTTCAGAGGATGGGATCGAAGTAGACAAGGCCAAGATCGAAGTCATGATGAACTTGCAACCGCCAACATCAGTTAAAGGGATCCGCAGTTTCCTAGGTCATGCCGGTTTCTACAGACGCTTCATCAAAGATTTCTCAAAAATCGCCAGGCCTCTTACACGCCTACTCTGCAAGGAAGTGAAGTTTGAGTTTGATGATGCATGCCTCGAAGCCTTCCATACGATCAAGGGAGCTCTCATCAGCGCACCCATTGTGCAACCGCCAGACTGGAGCCTTCCTTTTGAGATGATGACTGACGCTAGTGATTACGCCGTTGGAGCAGTTCTCGGACAGAGAAAGGACAAAAAGCTTCATGTTATCTACTATGCCAGCCGTACTCTAGATGACGCATAATGCAAGTATGCCACAACCGAGAAGGAACTTCTAGCGGTTGTCTTTGCTTTTGAGAAGTTCCGCTCCTATCTCGTTGGATCTAAAGTCATCGTGCACACTGACCACGCGGCTCTCAAGTATTTGCTGACAAAGAAGGATGCCAAGCCGAGCCTGCTCAGATGGATTCTTCTCTTGCAGGAATTTGATCTCGAAATCAAGGACAAGAAGGGGATAGACAATGGAGCTGCCGACCATTTGTCTAGGATGAGGATTGATGTAGAAACGCCTCCTGATGACAGTCTCCCGAAGGAACAGATTTATTCCATCGGCGTTTTCCATATCGAGGAAGCACGTGCTCCCACCCAGCGAGCACCTGCTCAAAGAGAGCTCTGCGCACAGGCTACATGCACCGAGCGCTCTTCTACGCCTTGGTTTGCAGAGATAGCCAACTACCTGGCTGCTGATCAGGAACCGCGGAACTTCGCAGGGTACAGGAGGAAGAAGTTCCTCAAGGACATCCGCCACTACTACTGGGATGAGCCTTACCTGTACAAGCACTGTCCAGACGGAGTTTTTCGAAGATGCGTGACTGAAGAAGAGATTCCGGACATATTATTTCACTGCCATGGTTCTTCGTACGCAGGTCATTTCGCCACTTTCAAGACGGTCTCCAAGGCACTACAAGCAGGATACTGGTGGCCGACTATGTTTAGGAACGCGCAGAGATTTGTCTCACGGTGCGATTCATGCCAGCGACAGGGGAACAGAACTTCATTCTCGAGGTTGAGGTATTCGATGTCTGGGGAATCGACTTTATGGGCCCATTTCCTTCCTCTTTTGGGAACGAGTACATGCTCGTCGCGGTGGACTATGTGTCCAAATGGGTTGAGGCTATTGCAAGCCCCACTAACGACGCACGGGTCGTGATTAAGATGTTCAAATCTATCATCTTCCCCAGGTTTGGATTTCCGCGAGTGGTCATCAGTGATGGAGGCTCTCACTTCATCAACAAGATCTTCGAGTCACTTCTGCGCAAGAATGGTGTTAAGCACAAAGTCGCCACTCCCTATCATCCGCAAACGAGTGGGCAGGTCAAGGTTTCCAATCGTGAAATCAAGAGCATCCTGCAGAAAACCGTGAGCACGACTCGTAAGGATTGGGCTTCTAAGTTGGACGATGCTTTATGGGCATACCGGATAGCTTACAAAACGCCACTAGGAACCACGCCTTTCAACCTCGTCTATGGAAAAGCTTGCCATCTTCCCGTTGAATTGGAATTCAAAGCCGCCTGGGCAGTCAAGTTTCTCAACTATGACATTAAGCCGGCTTCAGAGAGACGAATGATGCAACTGCATTAGCTTCAGGAAATTAGGCATCTCGCCTATGAGAACTCCAAAATATACAAGGAGCGGACTAAGGCCTATCACGACAAGCGCATCCTGGCTCGCAACTTCGCCCCAGCTGATCAAGTCCTGCTCTTCAATTCTCGGTTGAAGTTATTTTCTGGGAAGCTGCGCTCAAGGTGGTCTGGAACATTCACCATCAGAGAAGTCCGGCCGTATGGAGCAGTTGTTTTGATTAACAACAAAGGCGAAGAGTTCATGGTTAATGGGCAGCGATTGAAGCCCTATCTTGCCGACGCACAACTCGAGGAAGGGGAAGATTTTCCCCTAACCGAACCTCCACAAGCCTGATCAGCTCACCAAGTCAAGCTAACGACTTAAACCAAGCGCTGAGTGGGAGGCAACCCACTAGTAAGTGTAATTATTTCTTTTTATTTTTCCTTTGCTATTGATTTTTGGTTTTGTTTTTCTTTGTTTCAGAAAAAAAAAAAAATATTTTTTGGCGGACCCTCTCCGAGCACCGGCTCCGATATCGCGAGCACCCGCCCGACCAGGTAAGTTTTCGGTATTTTCGAAAGAAAAAAAAAACGGTTTTAACGGACGCTTGTCCTAACTGCCCACGATTTTAAAAATCCCGCTGCTTTCCCAAAACCCTGGCCGCCTTTATTTTCTTTTATTTATTTTCCTTTTTCTTCTTTTCCTTTTTCTCTTTCTTCTCCCTCTTTCTTCTTCTCTTCTTCCTCTTCTCCATCGCCGATTTGCCAACTCTCCACAAAACCCAGGGTTTTCAAATCTTCACCGATTTTCATGTTTTGGGGGTCGATTTTGGGTGCCTTCTCTTTCTCATCTCGAATCCACTATCAGTTTTCACTCCGACGCAAGGTAAGTGCCCCAATCTCCCTATTTTCAGTCCGCCATGGTTGAGAAGCTTCACGATTTAGGACGTCCCTTTTGCTTCTTTAGGGTAGCAACTATGTGTTGTTCCATTCTGCACCTGATTTAAGCTAGTTTCGCTTGTGATTGTTGAATTTGACATACATGCATAAACTTGGAACAAGCTTTGAGGTCCATTAATGGCGGATTCAGTTAGGAAACCAGATTCTGAGCTGTAGCAACTTGCAATTGGAAACCCATATGTTGTTCAATGGATAAAAAGTGAATTGTTAGGAACAATCGGTTGATGTGGTTTTGAGTTTCGGATTACCTTGTTTTGCTCTCATTAGCCTTCATTCTCCCCTTTCTCGCAGGTACCTATGGCTCCCAAACGCGGATATTCGCAACGCAAAGGCAAAGAACCGGTGAGAGCTCAACCACCGATCCCGACCAAGCTTCTCTATCCTTGGCCACGCCCTGAGAGCACACCTTTCGAGCTTCCGGATGACACTCTACCGCTCGAATCCGACGACCACTGGGATCAGCGAGATGTGGCGCACTATAACCGGATGCTCAAGATCAAATTCTTGCCTACTCGCCTCCTCTGTTTCGACACTCTCGAGCTACTCGGTCTCAAAGATCAGGTCATGATGCTGCTTAGCAAATCCGATACTTTCGGTCTCGCCCTTGAGGAGGCAGTTCTCTATCCTGACCTAGTCCGCCAATGCCTCGCCACCATCAAGATCACCCACAAGGATCCGGCGAACAAAACTCTGCAAGACGCCACTCTCTCTTTCAAAGCCGGTGGACGTCTTTTCAGTGTGCCCATGACTCGTTTCGTCTCCACCTACGGCTTCAGCAGTAACATTCAGGACCTCTCTCCCCCCAAGAGGTTCAAGGAGGCAGACCCTTTTTGGCAAACAATCGCCCATGGGAGATATGTCTCTAACTCAGCCAAGCAAACGAGCATTCGTCATCCCGCTCTTCGCATCTTTGCACGGTTCATCAGCAACATGTTCTTCAACAGGGGCGAGGGAAACAAGGTACACCTCGACGAGCTGCTCACCCTATACATTGCTTGCGAACCACTCCTTGTCGACTCCGACGGAGCACATACTCTATTCCTTGGAGCACCCGCTCCATCCACTTATCGGACCAACATGGGGATGCGATTTGCGGAGATGCTCTGCTCCCTCAAGGATAAAACCGGCATCAAGACATAGCGTATTGGTACTCTCCTCACCACTCTCTTTAAGATGGTGAAGCTCGAGATGGTCTTCGACGAGCATGTCGCAGAGGTTGAGAAGATGGACATCCGGCACCTCATACACTCTCGCATCATCACTGCCGTCGATGGTAACCGCTTTCTCTACCATTACCGCGGCGTAGACGGTCACCCTCAGCACATCTGTCTCCCGGATTCAGCGCTCACTCAGCTCATGCACGTGGACGATTTGACCTTCGCGCACACGACCCTTTTGCTGGAAGGCGGCTGCTCTCCTCAGCCAATCCACGCCAGCAACGTCGCCAGCTCCTCGCGCTCACCGCCAATTCACATGGAGGATACTCCGATGGCTGAACCACCACTCTCCGCCACTCCACCACTAGTCGCACATGGCGAGTTCGACCTTCCTCCCATCTCCGATGAGGCTGATACCGCTGAGTACCATCATTGGACGATTGCCTCCCAGCGCACGAACAACTCCCTCATGCAGCGGATTCTTCAGCGTCTTTCCACTAGTTGCTGTCACCATTCTGCAGCTGCTGCGACGAGCCCTTCAGAGCGACACCCGAGACGCCTTAGGCACACCGGCAGAGCTAGGAGCGAGAGCCCAGAGGACCCACCTGCCCCGTATCTATCTCTATCTCTTGGACTTATCCGTTTTTCCTTTTTGCTCCTTGAGTCTATTTTCACACCGTGCAAACGTCATAACCATGTCTCCCAGCTGGAGATCGATCACTCCATTCTGGACGTCTATAATCGCACCAGCTGTGCATAGGAAAGGACGTCCTAGAATCAGAGGATCCTTCGGCTCCTCGTCAAGTTCCAGAACAACAAAATCGGCCGATTGTAACTGACAAGACAAATCGCCCAGGATCGCCTTGACCTAGCGCTTGCTTTATATTTGTTAGAACCGATTTATTTGCATAACTTGTTAGTCACGATTTCAACAACCCCATTATTGAATCTCTTAGCTCTTGAATTTAGCTTATTAATCCATAGTGTGAACTTGGTCTTCGTGGGATCGATCCCTAAATACTACTGGTTCTTAATTGGGAGAAGTGCCACTTTATGGTCAGGAATGGGATTGTGCTCGGACATCGGATTTCAGAGGATGGGATCGAAGTAGACAAGGCCAAGATCGAAGTCATGATGAACTTGCAACCGCCAACATCAGTTAAAGGGATCTGCAGTTTCCTAGGTCATGCCGGTTTCTACAGACACTTCATCAAAGATCTCTCAAAAATCGCCAGGCCTCTTACACGCCTACTCTGCAAGGAAGTGAAGTTTGAGTTTGATGACGCATGCCTCGAAGCCTTCCATACGATCAAGGGAGCTCTCATCAGCGCACCCATTGTGCAACCGCCAGACTGGAGCCTTCCTTTTGAGGTGATGACTGACGCTAGTGATTACGCCGTTGGAGCAGTTCTCGGACAGAGAAAGGACAAAAAGCTTCATGTTATCTACTATGCCAGCCGTACTCAAGATGACGCACAATGCAAGTATGCCACAACCGAGAAGGAACTTCTAGTGGTTGTCTTTGCTTTTGAGAAGTTCCGCTCCTATCTCGTTGGATCTAAAGTCATCGTGCACACTGACCACGCGGCTCTCAAGTATTTGCTGACAAAGAAGGATGCCAAGCCGCGCCTGCTCAGATGGGGATAGACAATGGAGCTGCCGACCATTTGTCTAGGATGAGGATTGATGTAGAAATGCCTCTTGATGACAGTCTCCCGGAGGAACAGATTTATTCCATCGGCGTTTTCCATATCAAGGAAGCACGTGCTCCCACCCAGCGAGCACCTGCTCAAAGAGAGCTCTGTGCACAGGCTACACACACCGAATGCTCTTCTACGCCTTGGTTTGCAGAGATAGTGAACTACCTGGCTGCTGATCAGGAACCGCGGAACTTCGCAGGGTACAGGAGGAAGAAGTTCCTCAAGGACATCCGCCAGTACTTCTGGGATGAGCCTTACCTGTACAAGCACTGTCCAGATGGAGTTTTCCAAAGATGCGTGACTGAAGAAGAGATTTCGGACATATTATTTCACTGCCATGGTTCTTCGTACGCAGGTCATTTCGCCACTTTCAAGACGGTCTCCAAGGCACTACAAGCAGGATACTGGTGGCCGACTATGTTCAGGGACGCGCAGAGATTTGTCTCACGGTACGATTCATGCCAGTGACAGGGGAACATTAGTAGGCGCAATGAGATGCCACAGAACTTCATTCTCGAGGTTGAGGTATTCGATGTTTGGGGAATCGACTTTATGGGCCCGTTTCCTTCCTCTTTTGGGAACGAGTACATAGTCGTCGCGGTGGACTATGTGTCCAAATGGGTTGAGGCTATTGCAAGCCCCACTAACGACGCACAGGTCGTGATTAAGATGTTTAAATCTATCATCTTCCCCAGGTTTGGAGTTCCGCGAGTGCTCATCAGCGATGGAGGCTCTCACTTCATCAACAAGATCTTCGAGTCACTTCTGCGCAAGAATGGTGTTAAGCACAAAGTCGCCACTCCCTATCATCCGCAAACGAGTGGGCAGGTCGGGGTTTCCAATCGTGAAATCAAGAGCATCCTGCAGAAAACCGTGAGCACGACTCGTAAGGATTGGGCTTCTAAGTTGGACGATGCTTTAGGGCATACCGGATAGCTTACAAAACGCCACTAGGAACCACGCCTTTCAACCTCGTCTATGGAAAAGCTTGCATTCTTCCCGTTGAATTGGAATTCAAAGCCGCCTGGGCAGTCAAGTTTCTCAACTACGACATTAAGCCGGCTTCAGAGAGATGAATGATGCAGCTGCATGAGCTTCAGGAAATTAGGCATCTCGCCTATGAGAATTCCAAAATATACAAGGAGCGGACTAAGGCGTATCACGACAAGTGCATCCTGGCTCGCAACTTCGCCCCAGCTGATCAAGTCCTGCTCTTCAATTTTCGGTTGAAGTTATTTCCTGGGAAGCTGCGCTCAAGGTGGTCTGGACCATTCACCATCAGAGAAGTCCGGCCGTATGGAGCAGTTGTTTTGATTAACAACAAAGGCGAAGAGTTCATGGTTAATGGGCAGCGATTGAATCCCTATCTTGCCGACGCACAACTCGAGGAAGGAGAAGATTTTCCCCTAACCGAACCTCCACAAGCATGATCAGCTCAACCACCGATCCCGACCAAGCTTCTCTATCCTTGGCCACGCCCTGAGAGCACACCTTTCGAGCTTCCGGATGACACTCTACCGCTCGAATCTGACGACCACTGGGATCAGCGAGATGCGGCGCACTATAACCGGATGCTCAAGATCAAATTCTTGCCTACTTGCCTCCTCTGTTTCGACACTCTCGAGATACTCGGTCTCAAAGATCAGGTCATGATGCTGCTTAGCAAATCCGATACTTTCGGTCTCGCCCTTGAGGAGGCAGTTCTCTATCCTGACCTAGTCCGCCAATGCCTCGCCACCATCAAGATCACCCACAAGGATCCGGCGAACAAAACTCTGCAAGACGCCACTCTCTCTTTCAAAGCCGGTGGACGTCTTTTCAGTGTGCCCATGACTCGTTTCGTCTCCACCTACGGCTTCAGCAGTAACATTCAGGACCTCTCTCCCCCCAAGAGGTTCAAGGAGGCAGACCCTTTTTGGCAAACAATCGCCCATGGGAGATATGTCTCTAACTCAGCCAAGCAAACGAGCATTCGTCATCCCGCTCTTCGCATCTTTGCACGGTTCATCAGCAACATGTTCTTCAACAGGGGCGAGGGAAACAAGGTACACCTCGGAGCTGCTCACCCTATACATTGCTTGCGAACCACTCCTTGTCGACTCCGACGGAGCACATACTCTATTCCTTGGAGCACCCGCTCCATCCACTTATCGGACCAACATGGGGATGCGATTTGCGGAGATGCTCTGCTCCCTCAAGGATAAAACCGGCATCAAGACATAGCGTATTGGTACTCTCCTCACCACTCTCTTTAAGATGGTGAAGCTCGAGATGGTCTTCGACGAGCATGTCGCTGAGGTTGAGAAGATGGACATCCGGCACCTCATACACTCTCGCATCATCACAGCCGTCGATGGTAAGCGCTTTCTCTACCATTACCGCGGCGTAGACGGTCACCCTCAGCACATCTGTCTCCCGGATTCAGCGCTCACTCAGCTCATGCACGTGGACGATTTGACCTTCGCGCACACGACCCTTTTGCTGGAAGGCGGCCGCTCTCCTCAGCCAATCCACGCTAGCAACGTCGCCAGCTCCTCGCGCTCACCACCAATTCACATGGAGGATACTCCGATGGCTGAACCACCACTCTCCGCCACTCCACCACCAGTCGCACATGGCGAGTTCGACCTTCCTCCCATCTCCAATGAGGCTGATACCGCTGAGTACCGTCGTTGGACGATTGCCTCCCAGCGCACGAAAAACTCCCTCATGCAGCGGATTCTTCAGCTTCTTTCCACTAGTTGTTGTCACCATTCTGCAGCTGCTGCGACGAGCCCTTCAGAGCGACACCCGAGACGCTGTAGGAGCACTGGCAGAGCTAGGAGCGAGAGCCCAGAGGACCCACCTGCCGCTTGACCACCCGTATCTATCTCTATCTCTCGGACTTATCCGTTTTTCCTTTTTGCTCCCCGAGTCTATTTTCACACCGGGACGGTGTGAAGTAAGTCTGGGGGAGGTCATTATCGAGTCTGTTGTAAGGGTCAAATCACAACTTCTGGAGATTATGATCAAAATCTATGATGCGTTCTAACCATTTGTGAGTATGACCTGCTTTCTAGTGAACATTGCTGCAGAATTTAGAGTACAGAGACGAGCCGACGCCTTCTCACATTCGGATCCTCCCTCAAGCCAGAAAACTTCAATCCTTTTAAGGTTTATCGGATAGGCTTTAGACTCTATTTTATATGGACGTAATCTGGACTTTAATTCTTCTTGTTATTGGCACTAGGATTAGAAAATGTGTTACATCATATATTCAGGACTTCTTATCCTTTTTGCCACTCTTGCTGATCCTGAATAGCTAGCTTTTAGTTAGTGTCTCACCCTGACCCTAACCATCTATTTATACCACATGCACTCGTATTTTTATTTCTCATCTATGCAGATATGTGCAAAAAGGTCGGGGAGAAAAGGACTGACGCAGCTTCTGATTCACTCTCGCTGAAGAAGATGTCAGGAGAAAGCCGGAAAAAGTTCACGAGCACATGCTCGTTATACTCGCTGATTTAGAGCACCTGCTCAGCGATGTCCAGAAAAGAAACAAGCCTAAACGACCTGCTGGGGTATAAGGACGAAAAAGGATCACTTTTAGCCAAAGGACACACGCACAAGTAAAGCCCCCTATCCATAAGGTAACTCTTTCAAAAAAAAAAAAAAAAAAAAAAAGAAAGAGAAAGAAAAGAGAAAAACCGAGCTAGTAGCATAAGGATATGGGGTGGCGAGTTAGTAACTCAAAATGTGTGTCCCGAAGCATGAGTAAGCCGCAAGAAAGCAAGGAAAGGAAAAGAGGAATGAAGATGAAAATCGATTTAAGGAGGAGAGTGAATTAGAGGTTGTGGACATCAATGCGTTCATTCTCCCTTGCCGTTTTGTGCGATATCCTGCACTCTCTTGAAACAAGGTAACCCTAAACACGCTTAAGCTCCACCATTAAATATTAGCCTGATCTTTACCGAGCCTCGTTTTATTTAGCTAGTGTCTTTAGCAAGAAGCTCACGCCACCTCTAATTGAATATAGAGAGTCTATTGTCTTGAACTTAGATTTTTCTGGGATTGAAAGCCATATGGTTTGAGATTGGTGAACTTTGTTGTTGAGATTTTCGGTAAGGCAATGTATCTCTTGTTCTAAGGTATGTGGTCTGATGAAATTGATCTACTCTTGGTTTCTGAGATTTTGTGAGTCGCCACCGATTTCTCTATGTCCTGATTTTAGTTTTGTTTGAAGACAAACAAAGATCTAAGTCTGGGGGAATTGATATGTTGGGATTTTTACCCTTTCTAACCCCTTTTATCTAATTGTTTTATAGAGTTTTTGAGTGTGTATTAGGAGTTTTAGGTAGCTTTGGAGCTGAAATTGGAGTATGGAGCATTTGGAACCCTTGGAACAGAAAAGAATCAAATTTAAAGAAAAGAAGGAAAATCTTATGAAGAATCACCAACTCCAATCGATGAGCACATGCTCGCGGATTTCGGCCACCAAGTGAGCACCTGCTCGCCGCGGAAGTAAACAAAAAGAAGGGTTTTACCCTAATGATTGTCGCCGACTTTTAAGAAGCCCAGCCTCCTTCCAGCCGCCTATCACCCCTAATATAAATACTATCCTTAGTCTTAGGTTTTATGATCTTAGTAGTATTTAGGGTACAAAGTCGCCGGTGTCGAAATGCTATTCTGAAGCTCATCACTGCGGAAGGTCAGCTACTAACGGATTTAACAGATATCAAAAACGAAGCGGTTCAATACTACACTCTCTTTCTCAATGATACAACCGATCAACCTTCTCCGCCTGATGCTTTTACTAACCTACACAATCTGCTAGAATTTTGTTGCTCTGATGAGATGGTTTCAGGGTTCACCAAGGAAGTTACTAAGGAAGAGATTGTTGATACACTTCAAAGTCTACCCTCAAACAAAACTCCCGGACCTGATGGTTTCACTAAGGAGTTTTATATTAAAGCTTGGCCTATCATTGGACATGATATAGTAAAAGCAATTCAATCATTCTTTGTCAATGGCCACATTCCTAAAGGAGTCAATGCCACTGTTCTAGCCCTCATTCCCAAAAAGACGGATGCTGAGATTATGAAAGATTTTCGCCCTATCTCCTGCTGCAACACCATCTATAAGATTGTTTCAAAATTACTGGCAAGGAGACTCAAACAATTGCTACCGATAGCAGTCCTCCCAAATCAAAGCGCCTTTGTACAAGGCAGACTTCTGCTGGAAAATGTTCTTCTTGCAACAGAACTGGTAAAGGATTATCACAAGGACACTATCTCCCCTAGATGTGTGCTAAAGCTGGACATAACAAAAGCTTTCGATACAGTCAAATGGGATTTCCTTCTGAATATGCTGACTGCAATGGAGTTGCCTAACGTTTTTATCAACTGGTTGAAGGGATGTTTTACAACTGCCTCCTTCACTGTCTCTGTTAATGGTGAACTCGAGGGATTTGATGTACGAGTTTTAAACCCTAATTCCTACTGCAAGTGCACAACAAATCGGAGTAGTATTTAGGGATCGATCCCACGAAGACCAAATTCACACTATGGATTAATAAGCTAAATTCAAGAGCTAAGAGATTCAATAATGGGGTTGTTGAAATCGTGACTAACAAGTTATGCAAATAAATCGGTTCTAACAAATATAAAGCAAGCGCTAGGTCAAGGCAATTCGCAGGAGATTCAGAGAAAGGTCAAACAACTATTCAGGATTAATATTAAGAACAAGTCCAGAACTCAAAACTCGAAGATAATATTAATTCACTCTCGTGATACTAACAACTTTATCTAGCAACCTAAAAATCCTAACTCTCGTTGGCATTAGAAATCGCAGATAAGCATTATTGATCAGGTTTGATTTGTTCACAATTCTCCAATACATCTACTCTCGCAGGTAATGAATAAATCGCTCATCTAGGTCTCTCCTAGCAACCTAGCAACTCTCGCTGTCTAGATAAACCTAAGATCAGGAATAGTTTGGCCAAATCGATTCAAGCAATATGAACAACCTAGATGAAGACTACCGATTTTGATTTCCTATTTGTGTTCAACCCTAGCTCTTGAATTCCTTTGAAAACCTTAACCTAACTAATAGATATACTCAGACATAGTCATAGATAGAAGAAACAAAACAGAAGAATTGAAAGAAAGCATCAAATCGATATTAAAAATAAGGAGTACTAGGGTTCAGAAATCTTCTCCAAATTGTAGCTTGAGATCTTCTCCCTTACAAAATAACTCCAAAAGCTAAAAGTAGATAAAAATAACATCATAAAACCTAAGACTAAGGAGAGTATTTATATTGGGGGAGATAGGCGGCTGAAAGGAGGCTGGGCTTCTTAAAAGTCGGCGGCAATCATTAGGGTAAAACCCTTCTTTTTGTTTACTTCCGCGGCGAGCAGGTGCTCACTTGGTGGCCGAAATCCGCGAGCATGTGCTCATCGATTGGAGTTGGTGATTCTTCATAAGATTTTCCTTCTTTTCTTTAAATTTGATTCTTTTCTGTTCCAAGAGTTCCAAATGCTCCAAACTCCGATTTCAGCTCCAAAGCTACCTAAAACTCCTAATACACACTCAAAAACTCTAGAAAACAATTAGATAAAAGGGGTTAGAAAGGCTAAAAATCCCAACATATCAATTCCCCCAGACTTAGATCTTTGTTTGTCCTCAAACAAAACTAAAATCAGGACATAGAGAAATCGGTGGAGACTCACAAAATCTCAGAAACCAAGAGTAGATCAATTTCATCAGACCACATACCTTAGAACAAGAGATACATTGCCTTACCGAAAACCTCAACAACAAAGTTCACCAATCTCAAACCATATGGCTTCAATCCCAGAAAAATCTAAGTTCAAGACAATAGACTCTATATTCAATTAGAGGTGGCGTGAGCTTCTTGCTAAAGACACTAGCTAAGTAAAACGAGGCTCGGTAAAGATCAGGCTAATATTTAATGGTGGAGCTTAAGCGTGTTTAGGGTTACCTTGTTTCAAGAGAGTGCAGGATATCGCACAAAACGGCAAGGGAGAATGAACTCATTGATGTCCACAACCTCTAATTCACTCTCCTCCTTAAATCGATTTTCATCTTCATTCCTCTTTTCCTTTCCTTGCTTTCTTGCGGCTTACTCATGCTTCGGGACACACATTTTGAGTTACTAACTCGCCACCCCATATCCTTGTGCTACTAGCTCGGTTTTTCTCTTTTCTTTCTCTTTCTTTTCTTTTTTTTTTTTTTTTGAAAGAGTTACCTTATGGATAGGGGGGCTTTACTTGTGCGTGTGTCCTTTGGCTAAAAGTGATCCTTTTTCGTCCTTATACCCCAGCAGGTCGTTTAGGCTTGTTTCTTTTCTGGACATCGCTGAGCAGGTGCTCTAAATCAGCGAGTATAACGAGCATGTGCTCGTGAACTTTTTCCGGCTTTCTCCTGACATCTTCTTCAGCGAGAGTGAATCAGAAGCTGCGTCAGTCCTTTTCTCCCCGACCTTTTTGCACATATCTGCATAGATGAGAAATAAAAATACGAGTGCATGTGGTATAAATAGATGGTTAGGGTCAGGGTGAGACACTAACTAAAAGCTAGCTATTCAGGATCAGCAAGAGTGGCAAAAAGGATAAGAAGTCCTGAATATATGATGTAACACGTTTTCTAATCCTAGTGCCAATAACAAGAAGAATTAAAGTCCAGATTACGTCCATATAAAATAGAGTCTAAAGCTTATCCGATAAACCTTAAAGGGATTGAAGTTTTCTGGCTTGAGGGAGGATCCGAATGTGAGAAGGCGTCGGCTCGTCTCTGTACTCTAAATTCTGCAGCAATGTTCACTAGAAAGCAGGTCATACTCACAAATGGTTAGAACGCATCATAGATTTTGATCATAATCTCCAGAAGTTGTGATTTGACCCTTATAACAGACTCGATAATGACCTCCCCCAGACTTACTTCACACCGTCCCGGTGTGAAAATAGACTCGAGGAGCAAAAAGGAAAAACGGATAAGTCCAAGAGATAGAGATAGATACGGGTGGTCAAGCGGCAGGTGGGTCCTCTGGGCTCTCGCTCCTAGCTCTGCCAGTGCGCCTACAGCGTCTCGGGTGTCGCTCTGAAGGGCTCGTCGCAGCAGCTGCAGAATGGTGACAACAACTAGTGGAAAGAAGCTGAAGAATCCGCTGCATGAGGGAGTTGTTCGTGCGCTGGGAGGCAATCGTCCAACGACGGTACTCAGTGGTATCAGCCTCATCGGAGATGGGAGGAAGGTCGAACTCGCCATGTGCGACTGGTGGTGGAGTGGCGGAGATTGGTGGTTCAGCTATCGGAGTATCCTCCTTGTGAATTGGCGGTGAGCGCGAGGAGCTGGCGACGTTGCTAGCGTGGATTGGCTGAGGAGAGCGGCCGCCTTCCAGCAAAAGGGTCGTGTGCTCGAAGGTCAAATCGTCCACGTGCATGAGCTGAGTGAGCGCTGAATCCGGGAGACAGATGTGCTGAGGGTGACCGTCTACGCCGCGGTAATGGTAGAGAAAGCACTTACCATCGACGGCAGTGATGATGCGAGAGTGTATGAGGTGCCGGATGTCCATCTTCTCAACCTCCGCGACATGCTCGTCGAAGACCATCTCGAGCTTCACCATCTTAAAGAGAGTGGTGAGGAGAGTACCAATACGCTCTGTCTTGATGCCGGTTCTATCCTTGAGGGAACAGAGCATCTCCGCAAATCGCATCCCCATGTTGGTCCGATAAGTGGATGGAGCGGGTGCTCCAAGGAATAGAGTATGTGCTCCGTCGGAGTCGACAAGGAGTGGTTCGCAAGCAATGTATAGGGTGAGCAGCTCGTCGAGGTGTACCTTGTTTCCCTCGCCCCTGTTGAAGAACATGTTGCTGATGAACCGTGCAAAGATGCGAAGAGCGGGATGACGAATGCTCGTTTGCTTGGCTGAGTTAGAGACATATCTCCCATGGGCGATTTTTTGCTAAAAAAGGTCTGCCTCTTTGAACTTCTTGGGGAGAGAGGTCCTGAATGTTACTGCTGAAGCCGTAGGTGGAGACGAAACGAGTCATGGGCACACTGAAAAGACGTCCACCGGCTTTGAAAGAGAGAGTGGCGTCTTGCAGAGTTTTGTTCGCCGGATCCTTGTGGGTGATCTTGATGGTGGCGAGGCATTGGCGGACTAGGTCAGGATAGAGAACTGCCTCCTCATGGGCGAGACCGAAAGTATCGGATTTGCTAAGCAGCATCATGACCTGATCTTTGAGACCGAGTAGCTCGAGAGTGTCGAAACAGAGGAGGCGAGTAGGCAAGAATTTGATCTTGAGCATCCGGTTATAGTGCGCCGCATCTCGCTGATCCCAGTGGTCGTCGGATTCGAGCGGTAGAGTGTCATCCGGAAGCTCGAAAGGTGTGCTCTCAGGGCGTGGCCAAGGATAGAGAAGCTTGGTCGGGATCGGTGGTTGAGCTCTCGCCGGTTCTTTGCCTTTGCGTTGCGAATATCCTCGTTTGGGAGCCATAGGTACCTGCGAGAAAGGGGAGAATGAAGGCTAATGAGAGAAAAACAAGGTAATCCGAAACTCAAAACCACATCAACCGATTGTTCCTAACAATTCACTTTTTATCCATTGAACAACATATGGGTTTCCAATTGCAAGTTGCTACAGCTCAGAATCTGGTTTCCTAACTGAATCCGCCATTAATGGACCTCAAAGCTTGTTCCAAGTTTATGCATGTATGTCAAATTCAACAATCACAAGCGAAACTAGCTTAAATCGGGTGCAGAATGGAACAACACATAGTTGCTACCCTAAAGAAGCAAAAGGGACGTCATAAATCGTGAAGCTTCTCAACCATGGCGGACTGAAAATAGGGAGATTGGGGCACTTACCTTGCGTCGGAGTGAAAACCGATAGTGGATTCGAGATGAGAAAGAGAAGGCACCCAAAATCGACCCCAAAAACGTGAAAATCGGTGAAGATTTGAAAACCCTGGGTTTTGTGGAGAGTTGGCAAATCGGCGATGGAGAAGAGGGAAGAGAGAGAAGAAAGAGGGAGAAGAAGAAAAAAAAAAGAAAAGAAAAGAAAAGGAAAATAAATAAAAGAAAATAAAGGCGGCCAGGGTTTTGGGAAAGCAGCGGGATTTTTAAAATCGTGGGCAGTTAGGACAAGCGTCCGTTAAAACCGTTTTTTTTTTCTTTCGAAAATCCCGAAAACTTACCTGGTCGGGCGGGTGCTCGCGATATCACAATTAAGTCTGGGGGAGGTCATTATCGAGTCTGTTATAAGGGTCAAATCACAACTTCTGGAGATTATGACCAAAATCTATGATGCGTTCTAACCATTTGTGAGTATGACCTGCTTTCTAGTGAACATTGCTGCAGAATTTAGAGTACAGAGACGAGCCGACGCCTTCTCACATTCGGATCCTCCCTCAAGCCAGAAAACTTCAATCCCTTTAAGGTTTATCGGATAGGCTTTAGACCCTATTTTATATGGACGTAATCTGGACTTTAATTCTTCTTGTTATTGGCACTAGGATTAGAAAACGTGTTACATCATATATTCAGGACTTCTTATCCTTTTTGCCACTCTTGCTGATCCTGAATAGCTAGCTTTTAGTTAGTGTCTCACCCTGACCCTAACCATCTATTTATACCACATGCACTCGTATTTTTATTTCTCATCTATGCAGATATGTGCAAAAAGGTCGGGGAGAAAAGGACTGACGCAGCTTCTGATTCACTCTCGCTGAAGAAGATGTCAGGAGAAAGCCGAAAAAAGTTCACGAGCACATGCTCGTTATACTCGCTGATTTAGAGCACCTGCTCAGCGATGTCCAGAAAAGAAACAAGCCTAAACGACCTGCTGGGGTATAAGGACGAAAAAGGATCACTTTTAGCCAAATGACACACGCACAAGTAAAGCCCCCTATCCATAAGGTAACTCTTTCAAAAAAAAAAAAAAAAAAAAGAAAGAAAAGAGAAAAACCGAGCTAGTAGCTCAAGGATATGGGGTGGCGAGTTAGTAACTCAAAATGTGTGTCCCGAAGCATGAGTAAGCCGCAAGAAAGCAAGGAAAGGAAAAGAGGAATGAAGATGAAAATCGATTTAAGGAGGAGAGTGAATTAGAGGTTGTGGACATCAATGAGTCCATTCTCCCTTGCCGTTTTGTGCGATATCCTGCACTCTCTTGAAACAAGGTAACCCTAAACACGCTTAAGCTCCACCATTAAATATTAGCCTCATCTTTACCGAGCCTCGTTTTACTTAGCTAGTGTCTTTAGCAAGAAGCTCACGCCACCTCTAATTGAATATAGAGTGTCTATTGTCTTGAACTTAGATTTTTCTAGGATTGAAAGCCATATGGTTTGAGATTGGTGAACTTTGTTGTTGAGTTTTTCGGTAAGGCAATGTATCTCTTGTTCTAAGGTATGTGGTCTGATGAAATTGATCTACTCTTGGTTTCTGAGATTTTGTGAGTCTCCACCGATTTCTCTATGTCCTGATTTTAGTTTTGTTTGAGGACAAACAAAGATCTAAGTCTGGGGGAATTGATATGTTGGGATTTTTACCCTTTCTAACCCCTTTTATCTAATTGTTTTCTAGAGTTTTTGAGTGTGTATTAGGAGTTTTAAGTAGCTTTGGAGCTGAAATTGGAGTTTGGAGCATTTGGAACCCTTGGAACAGAAAAGAATCAAATTTAAAGAAAAGATGGAAAATCTTATGAAGAATCACCAACTCCAATCGATGAGCACATGCTCGCGGATTTCGGCAACCAAGTAAGCACCTGCTCGCCGCGGAAGTAAACAAAAAGAAGGGTTTTACCCTAATGATTGCCGCCGACTTTTAAGAAGCCCAGCCTCCTTCCAGCCGCCTATCTAACCCTAATATAAATACTCTCCTTAGTCTTAGGTTTCATGATCTTATCTTTTATCTACTTTTAGCTTTTGGAGTTATTTTGTAAGGGAGAAGATCTCAAGCTACAATTTGGAGAAGATTTCTGAACCCTAGTACTCCTTATTTTTAATATCGATTTGATGCTTTCTTTCAATTATTCTGTTTTGTTTCTTCTATCTATGACTATGTCTGAGTAGATCTATTAGTTAGGTTAAGGTTTTCAAAGGAATTCAAGAGCTAGGGTTGAACACAAATAGGAAATCAAAATCGGTGGTCTTCATCTAGGTTGTTCATATTGCTTGAATCGATTTGGCCAATCTATTCCTGATCTTAGGTTTATCTAGACAGCGAGAGTTGCTAGGTTGCTAGAAGAGACCTAGATGAGCGATTTATTCATTACCTGCGAGAGTAGATGTATTGGAGAATTGTGAACAAATCAAACCTGATCAATAATGCTTATCTGTGATTTCTAATGCCAACGAGAGTTAGGATTTTTAGGTTGCTAGATAAAGTTGTTAGTATCACGAGAGTGAATTAATATTATCTTCGAGTTTTGAGTTATGGACTTGTTCTTAATATTAGTCCTGAATAGTTGTTTGACCTTGCTCTGAATCTCCTGCGAATTGCCTTGACCTAGCGCTTGCTTTATATTTGTTAGAACCGATTTATTTGCATAACTTGTTAGTCACTATTTCAACAACCCCATTATTGAATCTCTTAGCTCTTGAATTTAGCTTATTAATCCATAGTGTGAATTTGGTCTTCGTGGGATCGATCCCTAAATACTACTCCGATTTGTTGTGCACTTGCAGTAGGAATTAGGGTTTAAAACTCGTACATCAAATCCCTCAAGTTCACCATTAACAGAGACAGTGAAGGAGGCAGTTGTAAAACATCCCTTCAACCAGTTGATAAAAACGTTAGGCAACTCCATTGCAGTCAGCATATTCAGAAGGAAATCCCATTTGACTGTATCGAAAGCTTTTATTATGTCCAGCTTTAGCACACATCTAGGGGAGATAGTGTCCTTGTGATAATCCTTTACCAGTTCTGTTGCAAGAAGAACATTTTCCAGCAGAAGTCTGCCTTGTACAAAGGCGCTTTGATTTGGGAGGACCGCTATCGGTAGCAATTGTTTGAGTCTCCTTGCCAGTAATTTTGAAACAATCTTATAGATGGTGTTGCAGCAGGAGATAGGGCGAAAATCTTTCATAATCTCAGCATCCGTCTTTTTGGGAATGAGGGCTAGAACAGTGGCATTGACTCCTTTAGGCATGTGGCCATTGACAAAGAATGATTGAATTGCTTTTACTGTATCATGTCCAATGATAGGCCAAGCTTTAATATAAAACTCCTTAGTGAAACCATCAGGGCCGGGAGTTTTGTTTGAGGGTAGACTTTGAGGTGTATCAACAATCTCTTCCTTAGTAACTTCCTTGGTGAGCCCTGAAACCATCTCATCAGAGCAACAAAATTCTAGCAGATTGTGTAGGTTAGTAAAAGCATCAGGCGGAGAAGGTTGATCGGTTGTATCATTGAGAAAGAGAGTGTAGTATTGAACCGCTTCGTTTTTGATATCTGTTAAATCCGTTAGTAGCTGGCCTTCCGCAGTGATGAGCTTCAGAATAGCATTTCGACACCAGCGACTTTGTACCGCACGATGAAAAACAGAAGTGTTTTGATCGCCATGCTTTAGCCACCGGATGTATGATTTTTTCTGCAAAATTTTCTCCTCTGTCTCCGCATAGTGATGCCATTCTTCGGATGCGCGTTGTTCCGCCTGAAATGTATTAGAACATGGATTTCTTAAGACCTCATCCTGACGTGCACACAAAACCTCAAAGGCTATTTTAGTGCGTTTGGTGATGTCCCCATAACGATCTCTATTCAGAGCCCTCAGGAGAGGTTTTAAGAGTTTAAGCTTCTGTTGTAGCCGGTGAAGAGTTGTTCTCGAGTGAAACAAAGGTTCTGTCTGATTCCAAACGTCAGAGATGATCTCCAGGAATTGGGGGTGGTCTACTAAGTAGTTGAAGAACTGAAAATGGGATCTTTTACGGTTTCTCTCCTCTGTCCCGAGCTTCACGATACAGCGAGCATGGTCCGAAATACCATTTGATTCAAAAGTTTCTTTAGATGTTGGAAAAATTTCCACCCAGAAGCCATTTACCAAAGCTCGATCAAGCTTTTTTCCAATAGGGTCGACGTCCCGGTGATTCCACCACGTAAAGTTCGGCCCTGTGAAGCTCAAGTCTGTAAAATCACATTCCATTACCATATCTTGAAATTCTCTCATGCCGCCTTGATCGCCAATTCTATCACTGCTGCGTGATATTTCGGTTGTTGCAAGAACAACATTAAAATCTCCCACAAGAATCCACGGGAAGGAGGATGTGTTGAACAGATCTCTGTGCAATTTAATCTCGTTCCAGAGTATCAGCCGATCAGCTCTAAAGTTAGAGGCATAGATGCAAGGGCAAATAAACTCCTCCCCTTTCAAAGTAGAGACACCCACATTGATGATTTGAGGACTCTTGTATAGTATTGTGAGTGAAACTTCTGTTGACCATACCACCCAAACTCTGCCCAGCCGGTGGTAATCATAGTTTGCAACTGAGTTCCATCCCGGGAACACGCGGTTAATAATTTTATTGCTTCTCTCTTCCTTAACTCTTGTTTCCAATAAGCATCCAAAAGAGGGATTTGTATGTAAAAGCCATGAACGAACCTGATCTTGTTTGCGCGTTTGATTGAAACCACGGGTATTCATCGCAAAGAAAGATGTCATCGTCATTAGTTCCTCCGTGAGGAGGATTTCTTAGGTTGGTTTTGTCGGGGAATTTGCTGATCATTCCGAGAGGGTGGCGGCTTTTTCTGATTCTTCTTTTTCTTTGAATTCATTGGCCCTGTTTTTTGCGGGATTTGGATAACTGGTTTAGTATCTTCCGAACTTGAGGATTCACATTCACTCTCTGCCTCATCTTTTTAGCATTACCTTCTGTGATCTCACCATCCTCGTGATCATCTTCACAACTGTCGGCTAGGACATTAAAACGTGATGGTGAGCTTGTTTCCCCATTACTCCCCATATTTAAGTTCTTTAACTCCTCCACAGGTTTAGTCGGTGAGCTTTTCTTTGACTGCGGAATGATTGTCCAGTTCTCATCCGTTCCTAGGGGGGTCTGATTGGAGACTCCTTGAATCGCTACTGTTGCCTCTTCAGCAATTGGTTTTTCACTGTTTTTTGTCTCTGGAATCCTGTCATCCTTTGTAGGTATGGAATGAGTTTTGTCGTTCTGTGTAGTCTCAACTGCTGCTCCCATTCTCATGTGAACACACTCAGTGTCTTTATGACCCCAAGCATTACAGGTACCACATCGGTTAGGCAACCAAGGGTAAGAGACATCAATCAAAGCCTCATCTTCACTTAAAGAGATGTGATTAGGCAATGGTTTTTCCAAGTTTACTACAACTAGTACACGAGCAACATCCAGTCGAATGCATCTCTCAGTATTTGGGTGAAGCTTCTGAGCAGATCCAATAATATCTCCAAGGAAGAAAATACCTTTTCAGAGTAAATGTAATCAGGTACCTTTCTAAAATCAACCCAGATTGGCATGGACGATTGGTCGGGCTTGAGATTTGCTGTTCGAGGGCTCCATTCTTGAACCATCAAAGGAACATCTCCTATATGCCAGAATTGTCTTTTCAGGACCCTAGATCTTGCCTGAGAATCCGCAATCTTAAATAGGACAGATTTAGGATTCAGAAACTGAACATCAATCTTAGAGGATTTGTCAGAAGTCCAGATCCGATTGACTGTGGCGTGGACCTTACCGATGTGAGGAGCATCCCCAATAAAGTGACCAACTATGAAGTTGTTCCAGAGTGGCTGGGAATACTGAAGAAGCGATTTCGGGAGAGATGTTTTGGTAACACCGTCAATCAACGTTACGTCCCCCACGGGGGTTGATGAGGTTTTTTTTTTCCGTAGAAGGAAGGATCTAAGGATTTTTCTGAGGTGAGGTAGGGGATTCTGATGTGTTACGGGAGGTGGAGGGGGAATTGGGAGGGTGGGAAGTCGTCTCTGCTGGAGACGCCATCTCCTTCAGAATTTCAAAAGTTTCTTAAATCATAATATTTCATATATTATGTTGTATGTATCCAATATATTGTATTATTTTGTAAATGCCTAAACCACCTAAATAACAATTTAGATTAGACATTCGATTAAGTGTTGGATCACTGTTCCGCTTAGAGTCTAACAACATTTTAACACTGAATCTATCCAATAATTTATTATTTTATGTGATATTTTAAGAGATATATTTTTAATGTATAACTGTGTTTTAGATAACTAGTAAAATGAAAATAATATATTTCAAAGTTACTACTTATATATTTTAGATAATTGGTGTTCAAGTTTATAATCCTCATTTTCTTTTAATGTGTTCTGTCTCATACAGTGTTTTATAGTTAATAAGTATTGATTTTCTAAATAGTAACTAAGAATAAAAATAGAAAATCAATTATAAATTTCCATTTTGTTAATTATTTAGTTTATAATGAAAAGAAAAAAATCTTGAGTTTTTTGTAAAATAAATAACTAAGAATAAAACAGAAAGAATAAATAAATTAATTGAAAAATACAAAGTCCATATAAAATTAAAATTATACTATAGAAAAATCAAAATTAAAGTAAGGGAAAACAGGAAATTATAAAATAAAAAACTATAAAAAGTAAAAAATAAAGGAGTAAGTTAAAGAAAAAATAAAAAATATAAAAGGTATAATAAGAAAATAAAAGAGCACTATGGAATATAAAAACATGAAAATTTCCAGTGTTATATAGTCCATAGTGTTATATACTTATATATAACACTGTAGATTAGAAAAATATGAAAAAGTTAAAAATTATAAAATCTATATCATGTGTTTTCTTTTATATGTAGATATTTTAATGATAAACTTCTAACATATTTATATTAATTATAAAAAAAAAAGATGAATCAAATGTGTTTAAAAAGTAATAAATTTTTAAATATTTTATAATGACATATATTATCACCTAATTTCTAATATTTCGAAGGAATAAATTACTCCAATAAAATAAATATTTGTAATTATATTTGTTCATCAATTGGACTTAGTTTTGAGTAATGTATAATTTGAAATTAGTTTCTTTTTTCGGAAAGTTTCATTTATTTAGCGGAATCATTTTTCAGAAATCTCTATAATCTCTCCATTTTATTTTTTAAAACAAATAAATCTATCTATACTATTAAAAGATGTTACATTATAGAAAAAAAAGTTCTACTGTGGTATTACATAAAATGTCATTGTGTTTTAATGGTTCTACAAATATTTATTAATGGTATTTTAGTCAAACGATATATACTAAATATGATTTAAATTTAAATAAAAACTAAATCGGATATCTTTTAAAATCAAACAGAATGAAAACTTCCTTTTAAAATATTTTAAAATATTAGATTTTTGATATTATGCAAAAACGTTATGTAAGAAGATTTGATTTAATATATATATATATATATATATATATATATATATATATATATTCGATTCATAAATTTTAATATATAGTTTTAGTTTAAAAATTAATATTTGATACATAACATATTTTATTTTTATAAATGTGAAGTTACATTCTACTAAAATAATTATTTTAGTTTAAATAAATATTATAAAAATAAATGGTGTAATATATAATATTTAAAATTATTAATATGAATGTGTATAGGGAAATTGTCACTAGTACCGCTTTCTAACTACAACTTTTCAAAAATACACTCACCTACAAGCTATGCAAAAATACACTTACTTTAAAAGTTGAATCTAACTCAGAAAAATCTAATTAATTAAAAAAAACGTAATCTTCTTCTTCGATCGATCAACGTCAAAGACTGTAGCCGTGCCACCATGTAGCCACCTCCGAGGACTACAGTAGCCACCGCCGAAGACTGACGCAGCCTTTCATCGCCGAAGGGACAGTTCGAGCGAGTAATTCCAAACGAAATAGGAGGACAATTTTAAAAACTCCGGGCTTTTGCACAGAGGTAGTCACGACCCATATGGAACCACTACAAAAAGATTCAGTCAAAGAAAAATTCTTCTGTGAGAAATAAAAATCGAAAAGATGGGATGACGAAGATTGGCAGTTTGGAGTAGAAAATTCATAAGTAGAGTATTACGCATCCAAAACTTCTGAAACTTTTTGTGGGCACAAAGGACATCATAGAGAGAACTCAGAACCAAACAGAGAAATTTTTGAGTAAGGGAAATGAAAGTTATGATTTTCGAAGTTAGAAGCTTGTTGGTTGAATGAGTTGGTTAATCCCAAAAGAAATCAGTCTAAGGCTCAATCAGAGTTATTTTGGAGCATCTGATATGTTGGGATTTTTACCCTTTCTAACCCCTTTTATCTAATTGTTTTCTAGAGTTTTTGAGTGTGTATTAGGAATTTTAGGTAGCTTTGGAGCTGAAATTGGAGTTTGGAGCATTTGGAACCTTTGGAACAGAAATGAATGAAATTTGAAGAAAAGAAGGAAAATCTTATGAAGAATTACCAACTCCAATCGATGAGCACATGCTTGCGGATTTCGGCCACCAAGTGAGCACCTGCTCGCCGCAGAAGTAAACAAAAAAGAAGGGTTTTACCCTAATGATTGCCGCCGACTTTTAAGAAGCCCAGCCTCCTTCCAGCCGCCTATTACACCTAATATAAATACTCTCCTTAGTCTTAGGTTTTATTATCTTATCTTTTATCTACCTTTAGCTTTTGGAATTATTTTGTAAGGGAGAAGATCTCAAGCTACAATTTGGAGAAGATTTCTGAACCCTAGTACTTCTTATTTTTAATATCGATTTGATGCATTCTTTTTATTCATCTGTTTTATTTCTTTCATCTTTGATTATGTCTGAGTAGATCTATTAGTTAGGTTAAGATTTTCAAAGGAATTCATGAGCTAGGGTTGAACACAAATAAGGATCAAATTCGGTAGTCTTCATCTAGGTTGTTCTTAGTGCTTAAATCGATTTGGCCAATCTATTTATGATCTTAGGTTTATCTAGACAGCGAGAGTTGCTAGGTTGATAGAAGAGATCTAGATGAGCGATTTATTCATTACCTGCAAGAGTAGATGTATTGGAGAATTGTGAACAAATCAAACTTGATCATTAATGCTTATCTGCGATTCTGATACCAACGAGAGTTAGGATTTTTAGGTTGCTAGATTAAGTTATTAGTACCACGAGAGTGGATTAATATTACCCTTGTGTTTTGAGTTCTAGACTTGTTCTTAATAAACACTTGAATAGTTGTTTGACCTTGCTCTGAATTTCCTGCGAATTGCCTTGACCTAACGCTTGCTTTAATATTGTTAGAACCGATTTATTTGCATAACTTGTTAGTCACGATTTCATCAACTCCATTATTGAATCTCTTAGCTCTTGATTTTAGCTCATTAAACCATAGTGTGAACTTGGTCTTCGTGGGATCGACCCCTAAGTACTACTCTGATTTGCTGTGCACTTGCAGTAGGAAATAGGATTTAAAACTCGTACATCAAGTTTTTGGCGCCGTTGCCGGGGACCAAAATTTTCACCTTTGGTTTACGGCTGAGTCATTAGACTAAGAACTGCACTAAACTCGTTTTTCTCTTTTTCTTTTCTTTGTGTTTCAGGTGCATGACCAGGATCACAAGGAGCAAGAATACCGAGAACCTTGTGAACTTGACAAACGACGAGCTAGCAAGGAGAGAACGAGAGAATAGGCAGAGACGAAACACACCTGTTCCGGATCCAGAAACAACTGATACCGCCTCTACAGAGATGGGCGATCAAATCGACATGGCAGCTCAGCTGCGAACTCTTCAGGCAACCATGGAGCAGCTGCGCTTGCAGCAAGAGCGGCAGCTCGTTCAACAACCGGCGTTCGGAGACAAAGACGCAGCACATGCTTATTACCAGGATCGATCTGCAATTGTCACTCCGACCATTCAGAGGCAAAATTATGAGATCAAACCCCAGATGATTGCGCTCGTCAAGCAGCATCTCTTCCATGGCCTACCTGCTGAAATCCCGATGGATCACATCGAGAACTTCGAAGAAATTTGTAGCACCACCGGCTCCAATGGTGTGACTCCAGATTTCTTGAAGTGCAAGCTTTTTCCCTTCTCTCTTGCGGGAAAAGCTTCACGGTGGTTGAAGTCTCTACCCCCAGGCTCTCTAGCGACATGGCCTGATGCAAGATCGGCCTTCCTGGACAAATTCTATACGAAGTCAAAGACCGCAGCCTTAAGGAGCAAGATATCCACGTTTGAGCAACTTCCCGGAGAGACTTTTAACGAAGCGTGGGAACGCTTTAAGGAGTATAAGCGTGAGTGTCCTCACCATGGCTTTAGCGATGAGCAGCTGCTCAGTACTTTCTATGATGGAGTGGAATGGGACTACAGAAATGCCCTCAATGCCGCCAGCAATGGAGATTTCTACACCAAATCAAAGGAAGGAGCTCTGGAGCTAATTGAGAACCTCGCAGCAAGCTCCAGCAACAAGTCTCCAGAGTATGACAGAAAAAAGGTCAATAGCGTGGAGTCAAAGAAGATAGATGAGCTCACAGCCAAGGTTAACCTTCTGCTTAAAGGAAACCAAAAATTGGTCCACTTCGTGGATGAGGATGGAGAAGAGCCCATCGCCCAGGTCTTTGGAGAGGAAACAAGTGATGATCAATTGAAAGTCAATTACGTGAGTGGACAAAGTTTTGGGCAAAACCGTGGCTTCAACAACCAGGGTTTCAACACTCACCCGAACTTATCGTAAAGGAGCAACAACGTGGAAAATCCTCAGGATCAAGTCTACCCTAAGCAAGGAACTCAGCCTCAGACGGGTTTTCAGAAAGGTTACTCCAACAACTACCAGAGCCAGAACCGCCCATTCATTCCTAACCAGAACCGATTTCAAGGAGGAAATCAACCTAGGCAGCCGTACAACAATCCGCAACCTCAGCAGTTTCAGAACCCACAACTTCCACAGTTTCAGAATCCGCGGCCTCCTTCTCCAGCTTCCGGGTCTCAAGATGAGTTGAAAAACATGATGGAACAACTTCTAGCTGGACAACAGAAAGCCGCAGCCGAGATTAATGCTAAGGTTGACACCATGTACGTGGATCTCAATGGGAAGTACGAAGCTGTGTGGACGCATATGAAGCAACTGGATGTTCAGATTGCTCAGACTGCTGAATCCATAAAAAGGGCACCAGGAACTCTGCCTGGAAAAGTTGAGGTGCCTAGGAAGGAGTTTGTCAACGCCATTGAGCTGAGAAGTGGGAAGACACTCCAGGATAGATCAACCTCGCGATCGGACAAAGGCAAAGTAGGAGAAACCAACTACGAGCACTGATACACGAGTTTTAACCCTTTTAATTCCTACTGCAAGTGCACAGCATACGAAGTAGTATTTAGGGGTCGATCCCACGAAGACCAGTTTTCACACTATGATATATTGAGCTAAATCAAAAGCTAAGACAATTCAAATATGTTTTTGGTTTTTTAATAACTAGTAATGAAAGTGAAATCGGTTGTAAGATAATTTTAACAAGCGTTAGGTCAAGGAATATCTCAGGAGATTCAGAGCGACGGATCAAACAACTATTCAGGCAGTGTTTAAGCACAAGTCTAGAACTCAAACATAAAGATAATATCAATCCACTGTCGTGGTATCAATAACTTTGTCTATCAACCTAGAATTCCTAACTGTCGTTGGCACTAGAAATCGTAGACAAGCATTAAGGATAGGTTTGATATGTTCACAATTCTCACTACATCTACTGTCGTAGGTAATGGTTAAATTGCTCACCAATGTTTATTCTAGCAACCTAGCAACTGTCGTTGTCTAAGTTAAACCTAATATCATAAAATCAAATGATCAATTCGATTTAAGCATTAAGAACAACAAAGGTGAAGACATCGATTATATTAGCCTATTTGTGTTTAATCCTAAAGCTCATGAATTCCTTTTGACAAACCTCAACCTAACTAAAAGATCTACTCAGACATGATTAAAGAAGATAACAACATAGTTATAGAGTTCATAATAAAAGCTTGAATAGATAATGGAAGCTGAAAATAACTTATAAGAACTTAAATTAAAGCGTAAATATAAATGTTAGGAACTGAATTTAAAGCATAAATGTAAATGTTAGGAACTGAATTTAAAGCATAAATATAAATGTTAGGAACTGAATTTAAAGCATAAATATAAGTGTTAGGAACTGAATTTAAAGCATAAATATAAAGCTTAAAAGAAAGAACAAGAACTTAATAAAAACATAAACATAAAAGCTTAAAAGAGAGAAAGATCAATGCTTTGAAGCTTGAGAGGAGAGGAGGAAGAAGAAGGTGTGTTTTGAGAGTGATGTTGTGAGTCTCTTATATAGGCCAAGGTGAGGGGAAGTAGGTGAGACGGGGAACGGTCGTTCTAGGTGGAGAACGATCGTTCCCCTTGTCGATCCGTTGTTGGTGAGATGTGGTGTTGGGGAACGATCGTTCCGGAGTATAGAACGGTCGTTCTCACGCGTTTTGTCGGCAAGGTTGGTGAAGTGTGGAACGGGCTGCATGGGATGGAACGGTCGATCCATAGATTTGTCGGCAAGGTTGGTAAGGTGGGGAACGACCGTTCCGTAGTGGGAACGGTCGTTCTAGTTGGTCGTTCTGACCCAAGAACGGTCGTTCTCTATGGTTGGTCATTTCCTCGTGTTTTCCATGTCAACTCGACTCGAACATGTCCGTAAACGCCAAACTTCTTCGGAACTCCATAAAATCTGTAAAAGACTCAAAACAAAAGAAAAGACTCGAAAAACCAACGAAAGATGCAAATCAAAACTCAAACCGAATACTAAAAACGAATCAAAATACGTTAAAAACCGATGATATCAACTCTCCCCAACTAAAACCTTTGCTTGTCCTCAAGCAAAACCAAATATCTTACAAAGAGGAGAGGTTAGAAAAACGTGTGAAATTTGTAAAACTTATAGGACCATACTCTAAGTCAATTGCCCGTAAACCGTATTCGCAAAGTTCGGATCAAACCGTACTTCATTGTACTTCTCCATAACCGTAGTAAATAAATGAAATCTCATAATCAAGCAGAACTCAATATTTAACATTCATTATCAAATGCGTGTACTCTCACAAAGGGAATATCTAACATGTTATGGTCTAGGTATTAAGGTTGGTATTTGGTGGCTCAAGTGTTTCGGTTTCTTTTAGTAGTATAAACAGATGCAAATCATTATGCAAAATCACCGTGAGACACAGACCAATTAGGAGGTACACAACTCTCCTTAACTCTAATCCTTCTACCCTTTTTTAACAAGTCACAAATCAAGAACATGATTAATTTCTTTTAACATTTTATGGAATTTAACGATATTACCTAGACTTTCCCGGTTCCTTCCGTTTTCTTTTCTGTAATGCAAATTTTTTTTTTCTTCTTTTCTTCTTTTTCTATTTTTTATTTTATTATTTTTTTTTTTTTTTTTTTTTATATTTTTTTTTTTTTTATATCGGAGAGTGGAACCGGTTAGTCTCTAAGATCTGCATCAAAAGAACATCAACAATGTAAGCTTATCTTGAATGTGAATAAAACCTTCTACCCTTTAAAAGTTCACCCTCTTTTGAAACGAAAATTTTCAATGAATATGTTCAAAGAGAGAGACCAAATTTCTAGACACATCCCATGAGTTTAATCAGAAGAGACCACCTATCTAGACACAATCCTAAAGAAAAGTTGTGTCGGTCCGTATACTCCATAGTTTTTGCACATGAATGCAATGACAGTAAACGAAGAAAAGTGGGTTTCAACATGGAAATGGTAAGGGTGTGGTACTAGACTAAGGATAAGTCTAGCCATTTGGAGTTAGCAAAGATTGGTAAAAATTGATGCAAAGAAAACTCCAAATGTAAAATCCAATACATGATTATCAACCCCCTAAGTGAGATAAATTAAGTCCATATTAAGTTCCGATAATTCGATTAAGTTCAGATGATTTGAGAAATTCACTAAATGATCAAGTTATGGATTTTTCTGCGTTTCCAAACTATCCTCAAACAATGCTAAACAGTCCTAAGGCAATGACATCGAACATGTTGCAATTCCAAAAAGTTTAACAAGTTCACACAAATTTTTTTTTTTTTTTTTTTTTTTAGAAAATATAAACACGCTTAAATAAAACTTAAAATCAAACATAAGAAATAAAATAAAAAAAAAAAAAACATGAAACACAACGTTAGTACACAATAAATCCCTCCCCCAGACTTGTTTTTAACCGTCCCGGTTGAAACAAAACTGAAAGAGAAACCCGTAAAATAAAATAAAAGTAGCATAAAAAATAAAAATGGATATGACAAGGGTGATAGAAATAACCACAGCTCAGTGGTCGCTGGTGGAGCTATCGGTGCTGCTCTCTATCCGCTCAACCGATCTTGTCTCGCTTTGGTCCTCCTCTCATGGCCATCGCTGGAGACGTCGCTGTCATCTCCTCGTGTCTGCGAACCTGAGGCACAAGAACAAGGTCTAATCTTCTGGATCGCTCCCCAGATCTTCCTCATCATCGAGTTGTTCTTCTTTGTGATTTGATGATCCACTGGAGTTGTTGCGCGGTGTCATCTGCTGGAGGGCTCGGCGGTAAGCGGTATCTGTCAGCGCTGTGTGGGAGAGTTGATGTGGCTGTGCTTCTTCTTCTTCTTCGATATCATCTCCACCCTCAGCCATCTCATCATCGCTCTCCTCGTCAGGCTGCGGTGCGCGCAGTGGTCTATGTATCTTGCGGGGTCGCGAGACTTGTGCGACTTGCCCCGCTGGATCTGCTATCAAAAATTCCTGACCAACATCAAACTCCAAACTGTCCTGATCGATGAGAGAAGTGATACCTCTGTTCGGGAGTCTACAAAAACGGGCCACTCCGTCGCGCCCATAGAACTGGTAGACGTCCTTCTTGTTGAGGACTGTGCAGCGGATGAGATGGTCGATGTCAATACTCTCCCATTTGTTCAAAACCTCCTCTCCGGACAGATCAACCTGCGTGTGTCGGAAGATAGGCGTGAGGATGTTGCTTACATATGCTATCTCCGGAAGTCTCGTCTTGATCTTCACCAACATGTCGCACAACACAGCAGCATAGTTCTCGGAAGGACCGTCCGAATCTGCGTACATCGGGATGAGATGCTTCACTCCATAGAACAGCATCCATAACTCATCATCTCGTACAGCTCCCGATTCCTTCTTGCAGAAGAAGGTGTTGCTGATGATCTTTACCACAACTCTCAAAACCGGATTCCTGATCGCGGTTATCTTAGCGTTTCGCGGAACGTACTCCCCACTAGCAATGATACCCCAGAACTCATCCGCGTCTTGTTTTCTGAACTTGGAGAACTTGACTTCTTCTCCTTTGTGGAAGCCATACACATCGCAAATCTGGAAGAGGCTGTACTCGTAGTGCTTCTTGTTGAGGAAGAAGGTGAGAGTACCCTCACTTGCCTTTGGGTTTTCTGGATCGGCGTAGGTGAGACGGCAAGTTGCGAGGAACTCCTTTACCAACTTCGGATAGATGGGCTCGTTGATCTTCCACAGCCGTCCGAACCCAATGTTCTCAAACACAGTTTCCACATCTTCTTTCAGACCCAAAGCCTCCAATGTAGCCTCACTGCCCAACCGGTTTGGCATAAGCTTCGTTTGTCGCAAGTCCGACAAATACTTGGTGTCATATGCATCCCACTTTCCGGTTATGGGTCTGTTGAGCGGGTTCTTGTCACGCGCTGTCTTACGCTTCCTGCTCGTTTTGCTAGAGCTTCCCACTTCTCGTTGAACTTCGCATCCTACAAAACCGACAAATTTCGATCCATTTTAGCAAATTTGCACAAAAAATTTTATGAGCTACTTTTCATGGGAAATTCATCAAGCATTTGGCAAACATGAGTTCATATCATTATAAACAAGAATCAATCTTCTTCCAAGCATTGAATTCGAATTCTGAACTCATTTTTTCAACATGGTCGGATTTTTTTCGGACAACCAAAACTCAAATTCGATTTTTCCTATGAAACCATCAATTCACCCTAAAATCAAGTTCCTATATCCTTCCTAGACAGTAATCTAGCAATATTCCACCATCAAACAACAATGAATACAAGAGACAAGCAATTTTTCTTCATAAATGGCGAATTGGTTCCAAGGAATTTCGAACTCATACCTCTGTTAATAGTGAAAACGGTTGCCAGAATCAGAAAGAGCTCGAAAATTGAGTGGATTAGCAACAAGAATTGATGAAAACCCCCAAGAATTGAGAGAGTTATGGTTGATTGAAAATTTTTCTAGGTTTTGTTCTAAGGAGAATGAAGATGAAGAACGACGAAGAAGGTGATGAAATGAGATGAAATCGATCGTTCTTCAATTTAAAATCGTGTTTTTCGGTTTAAAACAAGTTGAAAACCGGTTAAGTCGCGAAATTGGGGAAGAAAACTTACCGTGGAACGATCGTTCTTACCCAGGAACGATCGTTCCATCGTAAAAAATGCGAGATGACGGATGGATATTAGAACGATCGTTCTTCTTTCGGGATCGATCGTTCTGCCTTGTAGAACGACCGTTCTTGTTATAGAACGACCGTTCTCTTCACTCCCAGCAGAGCGGTTTCTCGAACACTTAGTAAAAACCTGAAATAAATCTCAAACAAAACAAGAAATGTAAATAAAACAAGAAACTTAAAAAATTCACGCTATTTACATGTTACCTGGTGGGTTGCCTCCCACGAAAGCGCTTGTTTTACGTCGCTAAGCTTGACGTTGGTGCCATGTATTAGTTAGGCTTGGGTTGAGAGCTTGCTCCAAAACAGGCTCCGAAATCAGACATCCTCATGTTCAGGACTTTACTCAGCACTCCATTCACAACACCAATACCCTTCTCTTTTATTTCTGATGGATGAATAGCTCTGACTCTAGAGAAAGGCTTAGGATGACCTTTGCACTTCACTTTGTAGTCAACCGAGTTTCCATCATATCCTTGAGGAATCAAAGTCATTTGAGGACCTCCGGAAATCTTTTTGCACGGCGCATTTTCTTGCGTTTTTGCCTTCTCCCTAAATTTCCGGGTGGTGGAGCAGGTGCTTGCGGAATTGGAGCTGGTGCTTCTTCTTTATCCACTGCTGAGATGCAAGAGGAGCGTGTGGTTGTTCCTATGGGAACGGCTTCGTAGAAGACATTTTGTCAATCTTGGAAAAGCAGACTTGCCTATTCGGCATATCGATGATTGCACCCACTGTAGCCATGAATGGTCTTCCAAGAAGTAAGGGCGTGCCATAACCTCCTCTCATCTCCAAAACCTGAAAATCAGTTGGAACTAGGCAATTCCCTATTCGGACAGGTAGATCGTGAATGCTGCCAGACGATGTTGTTGAGGAGGTGTTTGCAAATTGAAGAGTCATATGGCTAGGTTTTACCTCATAATTTTTCAGCTTCTCTGCAATCGCCTTTGACATGAGATTAACAGTAGACCCGGAATCACAAAGAGCGTCCTTGAATCCCATTCCAGCAATCGAGCACGGGACCAGGAATTTTCCCGGATCTTCAACCTTAGGCAATACCCTCAATGCTGGTGGTGTACTCCTTGCTTCTGCAAAGACTGCCTTAATCTCCTTCTGATCTCTAGGTAGAACTGGGTAGGGCACTTTAGGAATATAGACCCTTGCTGGAAGATTTTCTGCTGGTTTGGTGGGAGCATCTCGGGGGAGCATGTGCTCTGGGGTAACGAGCAGATGTTCTGTCGCCACTTCTTTTCCTTTTGCCGATTTTGAAGTTGAGGTCGCGGTATGGTGGAGCGTCTTTCCGCTTCTCAATTCAATGGCGTTGACGAAATCCCTCCTTGGTGTTTCAGCCTTTCCAGGTAGAGTTCCTGGTGTCCTCTTGATAGCCTCAGCTGTCTGTGCAATCTGAACGTCGAGCTGCTTCATATGAATCCATACAGCTTCATATTTTTCATTGAGGTCCACGTACATTGTATCAACCTTAGCATTGATCTCAGATGCTGCCTTTTGCTGACTCGCCAGTAGTTGTTGCATCATGTTCTTCAGCTCGTCTTGGTCGTTAGACGCATGAGTTTGAAAGCTCTGATTCTCCACATAGTCTTCATTCACATAGTTAACCTCTGCGTTAGTACCTTGTGTCCTCTTAACTGATTCAGCGGTTTGCGAAATCTGAGTGTCAAGCTGCTTCAAGTGAGTCCGTACAGCCTCATACTTCCCATTAAGATCAACATACATAGTGCCAACTTTGGAGTTGATCTCTGCTGCCGCCTTTTGTTGACTCGCCATCATCTGCTGCATCATGTTCTTCAGCTCGTCTTGGGAGCCGGTTGCTGAAGATGAAGGCTGCGAGTTTGTGAAAGAATGGGGCTGCGAGTTTGTGAAAGGTTGCCTTGGCTGATTCCCTCCTTGGAAACGGTTCTGATTAGGAACGAATGGACGGTTCTGGTAGTTGTTGGAGTAGTTGTTGGAGTAGTTCTTCTGAAAACCATCTGCGGTTGATTTCCTCCTTGCTTAGGATAGACTTGATCCTGCGGATTCTCCACATTGGTGCTCCTGTAGGACAGGTTCGGATGAGTGTTAAAGCCTTGGTTGTTGAAACTGCGGTTCTGCCCGAAGCTCTGTCCCGTCATATAGTTCACCTCCATCTGATCATCCCCGGTTTCTTCCTCATAGGTTCGAGCGATAGGTGCTTCCCCATTCTCGTCCACAAAGTGGACTGACTTCTGGTTCTTTTTTAGTAAAAGGTTAACCATGGCCGAGAGTTCATCAATCTTCCTGGAGTCCACACTGTTGACCTTCTTTCTGTCATACTCCGGGCTTTTGTTGCTGGAACTTGCGGCTAGGTTGTCGATCAGCTCCAGAGCTCCTTCTTTCGACTTAGTGTAGAAATCACCGTTACTAGCTGCATTCAGGGCGTTTCTGTAGTCCCAATCTACTCCGTCATAGAATGTGCTGAGCAGCTGCTCGTCACTAAACCCGTGGTGAGGGCACTCGCGCTTGTATTCCTTAAACCGCTCCCATGCTTCATTAAAGGACTCGCCGGACTGTTGCTCGAATGAGGAGATCTTGTTCCTCAAGGCTGCGGTCTTGGACTTCGTGTAGAATTTATCCAAGAAGGCTGCTCGTGCACTAGCCCAAGTCGGTAGAGAGCCTGGTGGTAAAGATTTTAACCACCGTGATGCTTTTCCCGTAAGAGAGAAAGGGAAAAGCTTGCATTTCAGGAAATCTGGATGCACACCATTGGAGCCGGTTGTGCTACAGATCTCTTCAAAGTTCTCGATGTGATCCATCGGAATCTCAGCAGGCAGACCGTGGAACAGGTGTTGCTTCACGAGGCCGATCATTTGAGGTTTGATCTCGTAATCTTGCCTCTGGATGATCGGGGTAACGATCGCAGATCGATCCTGGTAGTATGTGTGAGCCGCATCTTTGTCTCCGAAGGCAGGTTGTGCAATGAGTTGCCTCTCCGTTGCATGCGAAGCTGCTCCATGGCTGTCTGAAGTTGTAGCAGCTGAGCTGCTATGTCTGCTTGTCCGCCCATATCTGAGTTGGCGGTGTCAATTGTTTCTGGTTCTGGAACAGGTATGTTACGTCTCTGCCTGTTCCCTCGTTCTGCTCTTGCTAACTCCTCGTTTGATAAGCTAACAAGATCCTCGTTGTTTCTGCTCCTTGTGCTCCTTGGTGACATGCACCTGAAACACAAAAACAAAGAAGAAAAGAAAACGAGTTCAGTAAAGTTCTTAGTCTGATAATTTAACCGTAAACCAAAGGTGAAAAATTTGGTCCCCGCAACGGCGCCAAAAACTTGATACACGAGTTTTAACCCTTTTAATTCCTACTGCAAGTGCACAGCATACGAAGTAGTATTTAGGGGTCGATCCCACGAAGACCAGTTTTCACACTATGATATATTGAGCTAAATCAAAAGCTAAGACAATTCAAATATGTTTTTGGTTTTTTAATAACTAGTAATGAAAGTGAAATCGGTTGTAAGATAATTTTAACAAGCGTTAGGTCAAGGAATATCTCAGGAGATTCAGAGCGACGGATCAAACAACTATTCAGGCAGTGTTTAAGCACAAGTCTAGAACTCAAACATAAAGATAATATCAATCCACTGTCGTGGTATCAATAACTTTGTCTATCAACCTAGAATTCCTAACTGTCGTTGGCACTAGAAATCGTAGACAAGCATTAAGGATAGGTTTGATATGTTCACAATTCTCACTACATCTACTGTCGTAGGTAATGGTTAAATTGCTCACCAATGTTTATTCTAGCAACCTAGCAACTGTCGTTGTCTAAGTTAAACCTAATATCATAAAATCAAATGATCAATTCGATTTAAGCATTAAGAACAACAAAGGTGAAGACATCGATTATATTAGCCTATTTGTGTTTAATCCTAAAGCTCATGAATTCCTTTTGACAAACCTCAACCTAACTAAAAGATCTACTCAGACATGATTAAAGAAGATAACAACATAGTTATAGAGTTCATAATAAAAGCTTGAATAGATAATGGAAGCTGAAAATAACTTATAAGAACTTAAATTAAAGCGTAATATAAATGTTAGGAACTGAATTTAAAGCATAAATGTAAAGTTAGGAACTGAATTAAAGCATAAATATAAATGTTAGGAACTGAATTTAAAGCATAAATATAAGTGTTAGGAACTGAATTTAAAGCATAAATATAAAGCTTAAAAGAAAGAACAAGAACTTAATAAAAACATAAACATAAAAGCTTAAAAGAGAGAAAGATCAATGCTTTGAAGCTTGAGAGGAGAGGAGGAAGAAGAAGGTGTGTTTTGAGAGTGATGTTGTGAGTCTCTTATATAGGCCAAGGTGAGGGGAAGTAGGTGAGACGGGGAACGGTCGTTCTAGGTGGAGAACGATCGTTCCCCTTTGTCGATCCGTTGTTGGTGAGATGTGGTGTTGGGGAACGATCGTTCCGGAGTATAGAACGGTCGTTCTCACGCGTTTTGTCGGCAAGGTTGGTGAAGTGTGGAACGGGCTGCATGGGATGGAACGGTCGATCCATAGATTTGTCGGCAAGGTTGGTAAGGTGGGGAACGACCGTTCCGTAGTGGGAACGGTCGTTCTAGTTGGTCGTTCTGACCCAAGAACGGTCGTTCTCTATGGTTGGTCATTTCCTCGTGTTTTCCATGTCAACTCGACTCGAACATGTCCGTAAACGCCAAACTTCTTCGGAACTCCATAAAATCTGTAAAAGACTCAAAACAAAAGAAAAGACTCGAAAAACCAACGAAAGATGCAAATCAAAACTCAAACCGAATACTAAAAACGAATCAAAATACGTTAAAAACCGATGATATCAAGCACCTGCTCGGATCAAGTCAAGGTACATACGAAACCGGTGAAACAAGTAACCACTCGACGCAAGCTGAATCAACACCTTCACCATTCGACATTTTAGAGGATGATTCAACCGAGCACCCTAGCGGCTCAACCGAGCACGTACTCGGTCGGACCACACCACTTACCTCTAAAACCGCGACGATTCCAGAAAGGGTGTACAAGCCTAAGGTTCCTTACCCTGCGCCACACAAGAAGTCACGCAAGGACTTGGAAGATGCTAAGTGTAGAGAGATGCTTAAGGATCTCACTGTCAAGCTACCTCTCGCTGGTGCAGTTCACATGATACCGGCTCTCAAACGGTACATGAAGACTCTTGTCTCTGGAAAAATCGTGGAGGAAGAGAAGGTGATGACGGTTTCAAAGGAGTGCAGCGCCGTTCTTCAGAACAAAGTCGTAAAGAAGAGAGGCGATCCTGGGCGATTTGTCTTATCAGTCACAATCGGCCCAATGACTTTCTCATGCTCTCTATGCGATCTTGGTTCCAGCGTGAATCTCATGCCTTACTCGGTTGCCAAGCGTTTGGGATTCACCAAGTTCAAACCCACGCGCATCTCCTTGGTTTTTGCTGATAGATCAACCAAGCTTCCTAAAGGAGTTCTGGAGGATATATACGTGCGGATAGGAGACACACTGATTCCGGCCGATTTTGTAGTTCTGGAACTCGACGAGGAGCCGAAGGATCCTCTGATTTTAGGTCGTCCTTTCCTATGCACAGCTGGTGCGATTATAGACGTCCAGAATGGAGTTATCGATCTCCAGCTGGGAGACATGGTTATGACGTTTGAGATGGACAAGCTGCTGAAGAAACCCATGCTGGACGGACATACCTTCGTTGTGGAAGGAGTAGACGACGTCTATGAGGAGGCAGCTGAAGAAATTCTCTGCCCGGATCCTCTCGAAACCGCCCTCACCCTAGCTGAAAGTGAACACGGTTTCATGAATGAAGAAGCTGACAGCCATGCCAAGATGCTAGATTCGAGCCGCAGAATGGAACAGATGGTGGCCTACATGAGCCTGGACAACGAGGAGCAAACCGCAGAGCACCTGCTCCCCCCCTTGATCCGATCGACAGCCCCTGGAGCGTGTTGAAAGCTCCTAAACTGGAACTTAAAACTCTTCCAGCTGGGCTCAGGTACGCATTTCTGGGAACAAACTCTACCTATCCTGTGATTATAAATGCCGACCTGAACAATGTAGAAGTAGCCTTACTCTTATGTGAACTTAGGAAGTATAGAAAGGCTATAGGCTACTCGCTTGCTGACATTCCTCGTATCTCACCTGATCTTTGCATGCATAAGATACATCTAGAAGATGAATCGATGAGTTCTATAGAACATCAGAGGAGGTTAAACCCGAATCTAAAAGATGTTGTTAAGAAGGAGATAATGAAACTTCTAGAAGCAGGGGTAATTTATGCCATATCTGATAGTACTTGGGTTAGTCCTGTTCATGTAGTCCCTAAAAAGGGGGGAATCACTGTCATTAAAAATGATAGAGATGAGCTGATACCAACTAGGACTGTAACCGGACATAGGATGTGCATAGACTACCGTAAGCTGAATGCCGCAACTCGCAAAGACCACTTTCCTCTCCCTTTTATTGATCAGATGCTTGAGAGACTTGCTAACCATCCATACTACTGTTTTTTAGATGGTTACTCAGGTTTCTTTCAGATACTCGTTCACCCAGACGATCAGGAGAAGACGACGTTTACATGTCCCTACGACACGTTCGCTTACCGGCGCATGCTGTTTGGATTGTGTAACGCCCCAGCTACCTTCCAACGATGCATGATGTCCATCTTCACGGACCTGATTGAAGACATTATGGAGGCGTTCATAGACGATTTCTCGGTGTACGGGAACTCTTTCTCTGATTGTTTGTCTAATCTGTGCAGGGTACTCAAACGATGCGAGGAGAAACATCTGGTTCTTAATTGGGAAAAGTGCCACTTTATGGTCAGGAATGGGATCGTGCTCAGGCATCGGATTTCAGAGGACGGGATCGAAGTAGACAAGGCCAAGATCGAAGTCATGATGAACTTGCAACCGCCAACTTCTGTCAAAGGAATCCGCAGTTTCCTAGGTCATGCCGGCTTCTACAGACGCTTCATCAAAGATTTCTCCAAAATCGCAAGGCCTCTTACACGCCTACTCTGCAAGGAAGTGAAGTTTGAGTTCGATGATGCGTGCTTCGAAGCCTTCCATACGATCAAAGGAGCTCTCATCAGCGCACCCATTGTGCAGCCACCAGACTGGAGCCTTCCGTTTGAGGTGATGTGTGACGCTAGTGATTACGCCGTTGGAGCAGTTCTCGGACAAAGAAAGGACAAGAAGCTTCATGTTGTTTACTATGCCAGCCGTACTCTAGACGACGCACAATGCAAGTATGCCACAACCGAGAAGGAGCTTCTGGCAGTTGTCTTTGCTTTTGAGAAGTTCCGATCCTATCTTGTTGGATCTAAGGTCATCGTGCACACTGATCACGCGGCTCTCAAGTATTTACTGACCAAGAAGGATGCAAAGCCGTGCCTGCTCAGATGGATTCTTCTCTTACAGGAATTTGATCTCGAGATTAAGGACAAGAAGGGGATAGACAATGGGGCTGCCGACCATTTTTCTAGGATGCGGATTGATGTAGATACGCCCCTTGATGACAGTCTCCCAGAGGAACAAATTTTCTCTGTCGGTCTTTTCCAGAATGAGGAAACACGTGCTCCGATCCAGCTAGCACCTGCTCAAGAAGAGTTTTGCGCACGGGTCTCTCATACCGAGCAACCCTCCACACCTTGGTTTGCCGAGATAGCCAACTACCTAGCTGCTAATCAAGAACCGCGGAATTTTGCAGGGTACAGGAGGAAGAAATTTCTCAAGGACATCCGCCACTACTTCTGGGATGAGCCTTACCTGTACAAGCACTCTCCAGATGGAGTTTTCCAACGATGTGTGACTGAAGAAGAGATTCTGGATATATTGTTTCACTGTCATGGTTCTTCATACGCAGGTCACTTCGCCACTTTCAAAACGGTTTCCAAGGCACTGCAAGCAGGATACTGGTGGCCGACGATGTTCAGGGATGCGCAGCGGTTTGTCTCATGGTGCGATTCATGCCAGCGACAGGGGAACATTAGTAGGCGTAACGAGATGCCACAGAACTTCATTCTCGAAGTTGAGGTATTCGATGTCTGGGGAATCGACTTTATGGGCCCGTTTCCTTCCTCTTTTGGGAACGAGTACATACTCGTCGCGGTGGACTATGTGTCCAAATGGGTTGAGGCCATTGCAAGCCCCACTAACGACGCACGGGTCGTGATTAAGATGTTCAAATCCATCATCTTCCCCAGATTTGGTGTTCCAAGAGGGGTTATCAGCGATGGAGGCTCTCACTTCATCAACAAGATCTTTGAATCTTTGCTGCGCAAGAATGGTGTTAAGCACAAGGTCGCCACTCCCTATCATCCGCAAACGAGTGGACAGGTCGAGGTTTCCAATCGTGAAATCAAGAGCATCCTGCAGAAAACCGTGAGCACTACTCGTAAGGATTGGGCTTCTAAGTTGGACGATGCTTTATGGGCATACCGGATAGCTTACAAAACGCCATTAGGAACCACGCCTTTTAACCTCGTCTATGGAAAAGCTTGCCATCTCCCCGTTGAACTGGAATTCAAAGCCGCCTGGGCAGTCAAGTTTCTTAACTATGACATTAAGCCAGCTTCAGAGAGACGAATGATGCAGCTGCATGAGCTTCAGGAGATTAGGCATCTCGCCTATGAAAACTCCAAAATATACAAGGAGCGGACTAGGGCGTATCACGACAAGCGCATCCTGGCTCGCAACTTTGCCCCAAACGACCAAGTCCTGGTTTTCAACTCTCGGTTGAAGTTATTTCCTGTGAAGCTGCACTCAAGGTGGTCTGGACCATTCACCATCAAGGAAGTACGGCCGTATGGAGTAGTTGTTTTGATAAACGACAAAGGTGAAGAGTTCGTGGTTAATGGGCAGCGATTGAAGCCATACCTGGCCGACGCACAACTCGTGGAAGGGGAAGATTTACCCCTGACCGAACCTCCACAAGCCTGGCCAGCTCACCAAGTCAAGCTAACAACTTAAACCAAGCGCTGAGTGGGAGGCAACCCACTAGTACGTGTAACTATTCTCTTTTTCTTTTTCCTTTTGCTATTAATTTTTTGTTTTGTTTTTCTTTGTTTCAGATTTAAAAAAAAAAAAAAAAAAAAAAAAAAAAAAAAAAAACAATTTTTGGAAAACCGGCGATCCGATACGAGCACCTGCTCGATCTGAGGAGACTTCCGAGTACCTGCTCGTTTCAGTTCGCCATTCTCAAGGGAAGTTCCAAAATCTCTCTCTCTCTGGTGGAAAACGAGCACCAATGGCTCCGAAAAAAAGTCGCAAAGGCAAGGAATCAGTCCCCTCACCGTGGCTGTACCCGTGGCCTCGTCCAGAAAACACGCCGTTCGCCCTGCCGGATGACAATTTGCCTATTCAATCCAACGAAGTGTGGGATCAACGGGATGCATCATACTACAATCAGATGCTGAAGCTTACTATTGCGCCGACGCGTTTTGTTTGCCGCGAGACATTGGAGATGCTTGGACTGCACGACACCATGACTAGAATACTCTCCAACGCCCACTGCCTTGTTTTCTCTTTTGAAGAGTCGATCCTCTATCCGGAGCTAGTCCGTCAGTGTCTCGCTTCCGCGCGTATCATTCACCGGGATCCCGAGAATCGGACTCTAGCTGGCGCCACATTCATGTTCAAAGCCGGCGGACGAAGATTCGACATCCCCATGGTGAATTTCACCACTATGTACGGTTTCAGGCACGAAGTGGAGCGCCTCGACTTCCCCACGCGATTCAAGGAAGTAAAGACTTTCTGGGAGACAATCGGTCGTGGCACATACTGCTCCAACTCCGCCGCTCAGTCCAGCATCCGCCATCCAGCTCTCCGCATCTGCGCCCGGATCTTCAGCAACATGGTGCTCAACCGCCCATCCGGAAACAAGGTACACACGGAAGAGATGATCCTGCTGTACCTTGGTTGCAGTGACGTTATTGTTGGCCCTCATGGAGTCAACTCCCTTATGCTCGGCGCACCACCACCGGAGTTTTACCGCTCCAACCTTGACATGCACTTCACCGAGCTGATATGCAGCATCAAGGACCGCAGGACGAAGCAAACAGAGCGGATTGGCAGCCTTCTGACCGGACTCTTCGAGATCGCTCACGTCCAGCTCTGCTACTTCAGTTACGTGGAGCAGGGCGAGCGTATGGACAATAGGCATCTGCTCCACTGTCGCATTCTCTCCCCCTCCAGATCAGATCAGCATCTCTATCAGTACACAGGTTTCAACGGGCTACCGCAGCACATCTACCTCCCGGACCTAGCAAAGACACAGCTTTGCTCCATCTAGGATTTACGCTTCATACACAAAGTCCTTCTCTTGGACGATTTCACGCGACGCTCCCTCTCAGACCAGGACTTTGCCAGCTCTTCTCACGGCCCTATGCCTCACCTGGAGGACGATTTCATCCACAGCACCCCGCAGTCTCGTCGCCCCTCTCCTTCAGCTGCCACCGACGAGTACGATCTTCCTCCCATCTCCGACGAGGCAGATACCGCCGAGTACAGGCGCTGGATGGTTGCCTCGCAGAGGAAGAACAACAGCCTCATGCAGCGGATCCTAGAGCGCCTTTCCAGTGGCTGTTGCCACCATTCTGCAGCTGCTGCGACGAGCCCCTCCGAGCAACACCCACAACGCCGTAGACGCACTGGCAGAGCTAGGAGCGAGAGCCCAGAGGACCCACCTGTCGATTGACGACCCGTACCCATCTCTATCTCTTTGTCTTTTCCGTTTTCCTCTATGCTTTCTTTGTTTTCTTTGTTTTCTTTTGCTTGCTCCTCTAGCTTATTTTCACACCGGGACAATGTGAAGTAAGTCTGGGGGAGGTTATTATCGAGTCTGCACTTTGTTCCCTGTTATTTTCTTTATTTTGAGTCAGTCTGTTATAAGGGTCAAATCACAACTTGTGAAGATTATGACCAAAATCTATGATGAGTTTTAACCATTTGTGAGTATGACCTGTTTTTCTAGTGAACATTGCTGCAGAATTTAGAGTACAGAGACGAGCCGACGCATTCTCACTTTCGGATCCTCCCTCAGGCCAGAAAACTTCAATCCCTTTAAGGTTTATCGGATAGGCTTTAGACTCTATTTTATATGGACATAATCTGGACTTTAATTCTTCTTGTTATTGGCACTAGGATTAGAAAACGTGTTACATAATATATTCAGGACTTCTTATCCCTTTTGCCACTCTTGCTGATCATGAATAGCTATCTTTTAGTTAGTACCTCACCCTCACCCTAACCATCTTTCTATACCACATGCACTTGTATTTTTATTTCACATCTATGCAGATATGTGCAAAAAGGTCGGGGAGAAAAAGGACTGACGCAGCTTCTGATTCACTCTCGCTGAAGAAGATGTCAGGAGAAAGCTAGAAAAGTTCACGAGCACATGCTCGCTATACTCGCTGATTTAGAGCACCTGCTCAGCGATGTCCAGGAAAGAAACAAGTCTAAACGACCTGCTGGGGTATGGAGACGAAAAAGGATCATTTTAGCCAAAGGACACATGCACAAGTAAAGCCCCCTATCCATAAGGTAACTCTTCCAAAAAAAAAAAAAAAGAGAAAAGAGAAAAACCGAGCTAGTAGCTCAAGGATATGGGGTGGCGAGTTAGTAACTCAAAATGTGTGTCTCGAAGCATGAGTAAATCGCAAGAAAGCAAGGAAAGGAAAAGAGGAATGAAGATAAAATCGATTTAAGGAGGAGAGTGAATTAGAGGTTGAGGACATCAATGAGTCCATTCTCCCTTGTCATTTTGTGCGATATCCTGCACTCTCTTGAAACAAGGTAACCCTAAACACGCTTAAGCTCCACCACCAATTTTAAGCCTGATTTTTACCGAGCCTCGTTTTACTTAGCTAGTGTCTTTAGCAAGAAGCTCACGCCACCTCTAATTGAATGTAGAGAGTTTATTGTCTTGAACATAGATTTTTCTGGGATTGTAAGCCATATGGTTTGAGGTTGGTGAACTTTGTTGTTGAGGTTTTCGGTAAGGCAATGTATCTCTTGTTCTAAAGTATGTGGTCTGATGAAATTGGTTTACTCTTGGTTTCTGAGATTTTGTGAGTCTCCACCGATTTCTCTAAGTCTTGATTTTAGTTTTGTTTGAGGACAAACAAAGATCTAAGTCTGGGGGAATTGATATGTTGGGATTTTTACCCTTTCTAACCCCTTTTATCTAATTGTTTTCTAGAGTTTTTGAGTGTGTATTAGGAGTTTTAGGTAGCTTTGGAGCTGAAATTGGATTTTGGAGCATTTGGAACCTTTGGAACAGAAAAGAATCAAATTTGAAGAAAAGAAGGAAAATCTTATGAAGAATCACCAACTTCAATCGATGAGCACATGCTCGCGGATTTCGGCCACCAAGTGAGCACCTGCTCGCCGTGGAAGTAAACAAAAAAGAAGGGTTTTACCCTAATGATTGTCGCCGACTTTTAAGAAGCCCAGCCTCCTTCCAGCCGCCTATTACACCTAATATAAATACTCTCCTTAGTCTTAGGTTTTATTATCTTATCTTTTATCTACCTTTAGATTTTGGAATTATTTTGTAAGGGAGAATATCTCAAGCTACAATTTGGAGAAGATTTCTGAACCCTAGTACTTCTTATTTTTAATATCAATTTGATGCATTCTTTTTATTCATCTGTTTTATTTCTTTCATCTTTGATTATATCTGAGTAGATCTATTAGTTAGGTTAAGGTTTTCAAAGGAATTCATGAGCTAGGGTTGAACACAAATAGGGATCAAATTCGGTAGTCTTCATCTAGGTTGTTCTTAGTGCTTAAATCGATTTGGCCAATCTATTTATGATCTTAGGTTTATCTAGACAGCAAGAGTTGCTAGGTTGCTAGAAGAGATCTAGATGAGCGATTTATTCATTACCTGCGAGAGTAGATGTATTGGAGAATTGTGAACAAATCAAACTTGATCATTAATGCTTATCTGCGATTCTGATACCAACGAGAGTTAGGATTTTTAGGTTGCTAGATAAAGCTATTAGTACCACGAGAGTGGATTAATATTACCCTTGTGTTTTGAGTTCTAGACTTATTCTTAATAAACACCTGAATAGTTGTTTGACCTTGCTCTGAATTTCCTGCGAATTGCCTTGACCTAACGCTTGCTTTAATATTTTTAGAACCGATTTATTTGCATAACTTGTTAGTCACGATTTCATCAACTCCATTATTGAATCTCTTAGCTCTTGATTTTAGCTCATTAAACCATAGTGTGAACTTGGTCTTCGTGGGATCGACCCCTAAGTACTACTCTGATTTGCTGTGTACTTGCAGTAGGAAATAGGGTTTAAAACTCGTACATCAGCATCCAGGTGTCTTGCAGCCAAAGATTTTCGTGGGCAAGATGGAGAAGGCAAGTTCTAGAAGAAAGAGTGATAATTAATTAAATCAATTAGTTTAGTATTGTCTTATTGGAGTACATGTGTCATTAGCTTAAGCCAAGGATGTGTTTAGTGCTAGGTGGCAATTTTTAGGGATAAATTAGTGTTTCTTTAGCTGTCTCTCCCTAGTTATCTCCTCTTTCCTATATAATCTCTCTTCCTTCCTTCACTTGATCCCTTTAGCCAAAAATCAGAGAATTTCTTCCCCTTTTGTTTTAGTGTGTGCGTGAGAGAGAGTAGAGAGGAGGAGATTTTCGGTGGTAGTGAGGAAGAGCTAGGCGTGTGGAGTGAGTCTTTAACCCCCTTTGGAGCAGCTAAGGTGAGTTCAGTTTAGGAAAATCCCACGTAAACCCCATGCTTTACTCTTTATGTTGTGGTGAAAATGGTTGATTGTCTAGCTCGCTCATGATCTTGATATGCATGATGATTTAAGTTAATTCTTGATATTTGCATGCATGGTTGTTGAAATCGATTGTTGAGTGCTGTATGCAAAATTGATTAAACTGATAATTCGATCTCCTCATGCATGTTGCTTGATGAATTGTTAAATGTTGTTGCATGTTGTGTGTCACTTGAAAATGGTTTGGTGATAAAATCTCGGTTTTAAGCTTGAAACTCTTGGGTTGAAGTAAGAATAGAGAGATGGATGCATTGCAGGTAGATGAGAAAAAGGAAGTAAGATAGTAGTGATTGTAGTGTCATGCATGATTGGTTAGAAAGTTGAGTTGATAGATGCTTCTCTGCATGTTAAGAGATTAGCAAGATAGCAATTGTGTTGGTTTAGAAAGGTGATTAAGAAATTAGTAATTTAGAAAATGTTTGGGGTAATAACCAGTTAGCATATATAGTCAGAGAACTTTGTTTGAATATTTTAAGTGTTAAGGATTTGAGTAGATTTTAGGTCTTGCATGAGATTAGGGGGTGTATTCAATCTTGTATTTGAAGAGATTTGAGATGATTTGAGTTTTGAGATCATTTTGAGTGAATTAGAGAAGTTGAAATGATTTTAATCAAAAAACTCTACAATCCCATCTAAAACCATGGAATTTGGATTCTAATATTTTTAACTAAGCAATTGCACCAAAACACTTTCAAATCCCAGCAAATCTCCTGAAATTCATCACTTAAAATGTTTCCAATAACAGTGGATTTGAGGGTAAATTTTAAAATCACAGGTTCAATAACACTGAATTTTTAAATGGTTTTTAAAATTCATGTTTGAATAACAGTGGATTTGTTATTTTAAAACAAATCACCTCAAATCCTTAGTTGAATACACCCCCTAAATGAATGAATTTGATTAGTGATTAGGTGTATTTTAGTTTAGTATTAATAGGATAGTAAGCATGTTAGATAGGATTAAATTAATGGAGTAGAATTTAGATATAATTGGAATTATTAAGTGAATCTTTGATTATCATTAGATCTGCATGTTTAGAATTTGTTAGGATTGTTTAGTTATCTTATGAGTAAATAAGGTTGGGTAGTTCTTAAGGAATCACCATAGGTTGCGTGTTTAGTAATTTAGACATTGCTAAGAATTGTTAGATAGAGATTAAGAGTCAGCATGATAGGATTTAAGGGAAGGGACTTTGCAGGATTGGTTCTAAGAGAATTTTTAGGTTTGAGTTAGAATGTTTAGCTTTGCATTGGGGTAGTGAGTCTAAGAAAAGAGTTTCAAGTGGAATCGATTTACTAAGAAAGTTTTAAATCGGCTTTGATGAAGAGAAGTGTTTTCAAATGGATTTCAAGGACTTGATAAAGAAGTGTTAAATTTAAAAAGGAATTGTTATCGGATTTTGATTGCATGGTGCATGCGTGTGGCTTGGTTGCATGCTTGTGTGGTGTTTGTGGTGAAAGTAACCTCTATGGTGGAGACTAACGTTTTATGCAGGTAGCACCACAGAGGAATGTATTGAATCCGGCTAGTGAGAGCCATGAGACCGTGGAGTTTGTGTTGTGGAGGATTGGTTGTGAGTTATAGTGTGTTGTGGTGTGGAGTCAGTCCGTTGACGGGTAGTCTTCGGACGTGGGATGTGGTTTAGTGGCGGTATGTGTGTGATCCCACTTGTCCTCCACGGCATCGATGGACTGAGAGGTGGAGAAGACTCGGAGAGACCGGATGGCAGCCCCGACCGAGTTGGACCCGACGGGGTACTGCAAACGGCATTCCGAAAGAGACAGGGGAGCTAACCGTAACAGCTTCCGGAAGAGGAAGGACGGAGCTGGGCCGATTCACTTGGGCTCCGGCCGGTGATCAGTTTGTTTTGTGAAGTTTCGGCTTGACGGTCTTTGTGATAGTCAAGTGCGGGGTGTTTCACGGGGATCCACGCCATACTTTGAGATCTCAGTGCCCACGCGTGATATGCGTTGAAAGAACGCTGCTTCGGAAGAGTGCTGGTGTACTCGTCTTACTAACGTGTTTTCATGCTTCGGCTATTTACTTTATTGTTGCTTCGGCTATTTTTTGCTTGTGTGTTGTGTGTTGCATGATGGGGACTGGGAGGGGTTTTAATATCTGGACTCACTAAATAATCTCCCGATTACTTACCCCTTTTCATTTACCCCTTTCTCTTGCAGGTAACCTTTAGTAAGCTAATAGAGCGAGCGGCGGAACGTTAGGATCATTGGAAGTAGATTTTCTTGACTTTTGTAAAGGACTCGTTTGTAAGAATGTTTTCCTTTTGGATTTTTAGTGCGATCGCCAAACGGTTTGCTTTGTAAAACAATGTTTTGGATCATTTGATCATTAATAAAATGGAATGTTTTGGTAAACTTGATCTGGCTCAATGATATTAGTCCTTGTCCGGACTAACACAACTCGAGACCAAAGTACGGGTTGAAAAGCCTTAGGCCGCGGTCGAGAGGTAAACAATGTTAGGTAATGGGACGGCTCTGCTTTTGGACTTCGTCCTGGAATGAGCTGACTCGTTACTTAACCCCGTACTGTGGCATCTCCGGGTCGGCTGGTAAGTGCGGTCGTTCGTGTTCTTGTTTGATTGTCGTTCGATCGCATAAAGGGATTGGCCGTTCCATGTTCTTGTTTGACTGTTTGTCGGCCGGTCCTGTCTAGTCCGGTTCGGGGGTGTTACAGTCTTGGAGTTGTTTTTGTCAATTGGGTCATCTTAATATGAGATTAGTGATGGATGTTTCAATTTTCAGGCTCTTGATATGATAAGGGGGAGAAACACGTTGCTATTCATGGATTCATCACTTGAAGGGAAATATGAGACTGAAAACGCAACTAAACTTGTTTACATTGCTTCAAAATGTCTTCCAAACGAGGCAAAAGATCAACCTGATACTAAATTGCTTGTCTCTGCAGCAGCATCACTACAAAAGCACAAAGAGGTTAAAGAATCATTTAAGGGAAACCTCAATATTTTCTTACCAGATTATTAACTTTTGTTAGTGTTTAGGTTGCATCTCATGTCTTGATGGGTCTGCGTAAGAATACTGTGAGACTACCAACCCTGTTTTCTCCTTTGGGAAAAGCTTGTTCTCGGATGGACCACAATGCTGTGCATGAGATTTTGCTTAAAACTGATTACAAAGACGAGGAAGGAACAGAGAATGAGGTACTTAAAGAGACAAATCTTTAACCCGAGTTCTTCCATTGGTTTTTCAAGTCCTTATTTTGTCTCACTTTGTCTCCACAACTTTCATTTCAAGAATGGACACAAGAAGTGCAGGAAATGGTCAACACAAAGAAGTATGCAGACATTGGTTTCAGAGACAAGGACTTCTTGTTCGCGATTAAATTTTACTCAAAGGTAAATAATAAAACAAACAACAAATCTAATGATTGATTAGTACATTTTATCTAAAGACTGTTTCGTTGTTACCAGTTGGAGGGGATGATGTATGTTCGAAGTTAATTGGCTTTATGGAGACGCATGATTGAAGAAACAAAGAAATTATAACCTTTTATAAAGGCTTATAACGTTTTTATAAAGGCTAGTAGATCATTGAAAACTACTATAAATAATTTATAAGGATTTATAAAACTGTATTATTAATCAATAGTAGTATAGATTAAATATAAATTTGATGCTAAGAATTGGTGTCTATAACTAAGAGGAAAGGGGACACAATATAGTCTTCATATGTAGAAGAAAAATTTATAAACCTTTATAAAAAATTTATAAAACTCTTATAAAACATTTACAAAAGATTTATAAATAATTTTTACAAACACTTAAAAAGATTTATAAAGCTTTTATAAAAACTTATAAATCTTTTATAAAAATTTATAAATCCTTTATAAAAGATTTATAAACACATATAAGAGATTTATAAATCTTTATAAAAGATTTATAAGCTCTTTATAAATAATTTGTATAAACGCTACTCTCATCAATCTTACTCGATCAACTTTTAGACTAAATAGTTTTATAACCCTTTATAAATAATTTTATAAGGCTTTATAAATATTTTATAAGGCTTTATAAATATTTTATAAGGCTTTATCAACAGTTTTATAAGGTTTTTTAAGCCTTATAAGGTTTTATAAATGATTTTATAAACCTTTATAAATGATTTAAAACTTTATAAATAAAGGCTTTATAGATATTTTTATAAGGCTTGATATATAGTTCTAGGTTTTATGAGGTTATAGAAATAGTTTTATAAGGCTTTATAAATGATTTTGTAAACCTTTTTAAATGATTAATTTTTTTTATAAATAAGTCTTTTTTTACAACAAACAAAGAGGATGGGGATTTTGTTATTACAAAGAGGGAGAACCTGCAGTGAAGAAGGCTCCAAACTATTATGAAACTGTACAAAGTATATATATCTATTTACATGTTCTACTTGACTATTTATGCTAAAACTATTGTAGATTTTATATCAAATTCATTATAGGGTCCAGATTTATAAACTCTTATAAATTTTACATAAAATATGGAGTTATATATCAAGTTATATGTAATACGGTTTTACGAACTCTTATTATTTATAAAGCCTTGTAAATATTTATAAGGCTTTATAAATTATTTATAAAGCTTTATAAATTAACTATAAGGCTTTATAAGTTAATTACAAGGCTTTATAAGTTAATTACAAGGCTTTATCAATTATTTAAAAGCCTTTATAAAAATTTATAAAAGATTTATAAATCTTTATAAATAATTTTAAAAACATTTATAAAACAATTTATAAGCCTTTATAAAACTGTATTAATCAATAGGATATGGATTGAATTTACATTTGACGCCAAGAATTGGATTTTATAACACAGAGCAAAGAGGAAGGGGGATACAACATAGTCTTCATAATTAGAAGAAAAAGAAAAAAGAAATGTTAAGTATCTTCAAATATTCAAACTTTATAAAACATTTATAAAAGAATAAAAAAACACAGAATACTAACTCGTATCAAACTCTTTACATTGTTGACTTTTATGTGTATGTGCTTATGAAAAGGTATGTAATGTATCTAGAACATATGGCTGATCCAATGCGGCTCATGCCTGTAGTTTAGGGCATATCGGGAAGCTCGGATTGGACATAGAACCTGCAGGCAAGCAATATCATCGTGTGTTAGTAAAGTTATATACTAGCTAAATCTATGCAATCTAAGACCTTGTAACACGTACATATGTCTCATAGACAAGGTTGTTTGGTGCCTGAAGCTTCCTCAAAGGCAGGAGGCTCTTGCCCTGCAACTCATATCTTCAAAATCACAACAACAAAATGGATAGATTGAAAATTATGTAAAAAAAAACCCAATGTTAGAGGAGGAAGGGATTAGATGGTGAGAAAGAGATACTTAATTGGGTTCATGGTGAATGGAAGGCCGAACTCATTGGTGAAGAAATACTGTGTTGGGATCTTGCACATATTCACACACATTCCTACACACCCAGTGTTCTCCAGACCTTCAATAGCAAAGTCTGCGACAATTTTGAACATGACCAAAACAAGCAGTAGTCAAAACCTGTTCGAATTGAATAGTTACCTGCATTTCTTTATACGAACTCCACTTCTCTGTTTCACCCCATTCACTTCCATTTATATGACTAAGAATGACCGACCAACAAGTAAAAGAAAGGCCATGTAAGAGATGCACTGAACTCTGCAGCCCATTTCGTCGACAAGAACAGATTTCGAAACTGTTCAGGAGCGGCAGGAGGAAGCATGGAGAGAAAAACTCCCCTCACGACCTCTTGCTGTTGCGATCTAGATCATCCTTGCATCACTATCTTTGAAACCTCAACGAAGCTCTCGTAGTCGTATTCCCAAAACCCTTTCTCCTTGGTCTCATCCTTCTTCTTCATCTTCATCGACCCACCAAAATTGTCCATCTTCCTCGCGAACAGCCCCGCAAACTCACGCAAACACTTTGTTATATCCTATTCTTATTTAACTGCGAGAAACTTACCAGTGCTAACTTCTCCAATCTCGAAGAAGAATCTAGAAGCCACCTATGAATTACATCTCAACAAGATACCGATTTGGATTCGATTTCGTACGAATAGAGGAGTCAAATCAGAAGAGGCTTAGGATTTTTGTAGATTTTCGTGATGCTCCGACGAATTGGTGTTTCTGGGAATGAGAAAACGCCATTGCCGTCGTCGTCGATCTCGTTTCTTCGCTTATTTATTTTTTCCTTTTAGGAGGTTAAATTAACCCTGTTAATTTAGTCAATAAACATCAAAGTGTAAAACTGAAAATGTCATCTTCATTAGTGCAGTGCATTTGTGAAAAAGTGTATCAAACAAAGTGTATTAATGTAATTGTCTCATGTATATATATATTTATAATCGATAATCATACTATATAATCATAATGTAACTATATAATTAATAGAAATTATATAGTATTATCATCTATTTTCAAATAAAATTGTTAATGTATATTAGATTATGACTTGCATAAATATATTTTTCATACAAAATAGAAAAAAACAAAAACAAACTAAAAATAGCATCTGATCTTATTAAATATTTAAACCATATACAGAATTACATTTATGTAAAAAAAATGATATCACACCTTAAACTTCTAAATTTACAAATATATATTACTAAAAAAAATCAAATATATATAAACAAAATTCCGTCCTTAGGATGGACCGGAATCTAGTTTAATCTTAAATCTAATTACAATGTCATAATATAATTGTGCATAACTGTAAATATTTTCTGTTTTTAATATAGCGTATCAATAGATTTCAGTAAACTACGACCCAGACTAGATAGCTAGGTTGGCGCCAAAAAAAAAAAAAAAGAAGGAGGCAGGCAGCCAGGCTTAGATATAAAGATAATTGCATGGCCAGTCTTTTTAAGTTTTCAACAAATTATTTAAAACTAAAACATGATCTGCATGATTGGGGATCTGTTTTCCATTTTCTTTTAATAGTTGAATTTACTCACAGCCACTTAAATTTATCCAATAGTTTATTATTATTTCTCTTTAGAAATTTACTTGTAGAGTTCGAGTATATTATTTTATTTAAAGAAATTTGTAATGGGTAGGGCTGATATATTTTCTAGATGGCTCTCCATTCACAACATGATCGATATAAAGTTTAACATCTTTATAGGTGACTATTGGTACGTTTTCCTGAAGAGCTCGTTAGGTGAGCTTCCATGAAGTAAGTTTTGGAGATACTCTGTTCCTGCGTTAAGTGTGAGTTATCTCTTTCAAGTTTCAACTGATCTTCCTGAAGAACCTTTCTGTAACACCCGTCCCCTCGACACCCGAGAACGGCGTGCCACTAACCACGTCACATACGTCAAATACTCCACTATACAATGTCTAATATCCCAACTACCTCGATGCTATATGTACATGATAAAATACGGAGAAAACGTAAAAATCCCAAAGAAGCACCGTATCGTCAAAGTGTAAAATACTTGTCCGTCTCACCTGAAAAACTGGAAAGGGAATAAGGAGGGGTGAGTAACAGGGGAGTCACTCAGTGAGGTATGGGATGCTAATCACAGAATCGTAAATCTGACCATAGCACACCATATATAGGAAATAGACTAAACATGCACAATCACGGTACCTAAAGTACCCAACGAACAACCAACGTCCTATTACCAGATCCAGTGACCGGCGGCACCCTCCTACCCGGAGGACAACTTATGGGATAGTGCCCACTACACCGCCCGTAGACGATTATCGACCTCGAAGGTACTGGAACAGCAGGTCGACTAATTCTGCCCAGCACCATCTCCTCAAACAACACGCGACGCAAGTACAGAGATAACGTCTCTGTACCCCCGCAATCCCTAACGACCCACATGGTCAACTAATCCTAGCTCTAGCATGAATAAAAGAATCAGTTAACAATTTAATGCACAATCAATGGGTTGAATCATCTATTATTCCTAAGTCCGATTTACAAATAATTTTAAAAAGACTCTAGCATAGAAACGGAACACATTTAATACTAAATCCTATCTATGGCGCTTTTTGATGAAAAGTACGATATTCTGCAGAAAGCCCTCACCTTAGCAAAAATGGATGATTACTGCAGCTGCTGAACTCCGGATGCTAAAACGGACACTGAATCTGAAATCAGGACGAAATTTCGAGTGAGAACGGCTTTCGAACGGCGAAAAACGGTTAACAGGTCAAAACGGTCAACGGTCAACGGTCAACAGTCAACGGTCAAACCAGTCAACAGTCAACCGGACCCGACCCGACCCGGTCACCCAACCCGGATCCGATAACCCGACCCGATAACCCGGTTACCCAACCCGGATTCGATAACCCGACCCGATAACCCGACCCGATAACCCGACCCGATAACCCGACCCGTTAACCCAACCGAGTCAACCCAGTGAGTCACTGAGTCAACTCGAGCGAGTCACCGAGTCAATGGCGGCGGCGGCGGTCAACGGCGGCGGCGGTCAACGGCGGCGGCGGTCAACGGCGGCGCGTGGACAACACGCACAAAGCTTCCAACGGCGATTGCGGGCGCGTCCGGTGGCGGTTCGGCACGATCTTGGTGTCTACGGACTCGTCTCGTCGAGCTGAATCCGGTGGTGGCCTCAGATTTACGAGATTCGAAACGGTTAGAAAGTTATGGCGGTTTAAAGATCCGGCCAATAAGAAAACTGATCGGAAAACGGTTTTTCCGGTGTACCTGAGCCGCGGATGGGTGGAGGAGAGATCAACAAAGGTTTTCTGCTTCTTCTACTTCTTCTTCTTCTTCTTCTTCTTCTTCCAAGCTCTCTCTCTCTCTCTCTCTCTCCCCTAATCTCTCTCTCCTCTTTCTTTCTCTTTTTTTTTTTTTTCCTTGTTCTCTGTGGAATGGTGAAGGGGGAGGGATTAAATCAATGAAAAAGATGAAAGGGTGGGGTTTGGTAAAGATGATGGGTGGTGTGTGTGTGTGAGAGTGGGGAGGGGGTCGTTACAATTCTTCCCCACTAACGAGGAATTCGTCCTCGAATTCAAGTCTGAACCGGCTGCTCGACGTCCTTAAACAGGTTTGGATAATCGGATATCATCTGAGACTCTAGCTCCCAAGTCTCTTCCTGAATGCCGTCTCTCTCCCAACTAACTCTGACCATCGGTAGCGCTTTCCCCTGAACCACTCTATCTCGGCGCTCTAGGACTAACACTGGCTGACTAACTGCAGTCAAATCTCTCTTGATGTCACTAGGTGGCTGCTGTAGAATGAACTCTAGCTCCCAAACAACTTTCTTCATAACTGACACATGAAACACATTGTGAAACGCAACCAACTCTACTGATAGTGCTAAACGGTATGCTACTGCTCCAGTCCGCTCTAAGATAGCATATGGACCCATATGTCTCGGTTTAAGCTTCTTCAACTTCCCGGTCTGAAAACCCCCTTGAAATGTCCGCATCTTAATATAGACGAGGTCGCCCACTTTGAACTCCAACTCTCTCCGGCGCTTATCAGCAAAACTCTTCTGACGATCATAAGCTTCCTTAAGCCGTCTCCTTAGCATTTCCACTTGCTCAAATGAACCAATGTTGGTGTTATATCTCGGCGCTCTTCCACCTCTGTCCAACACAAAGGAGTACGACACGGTCTGCCATAAAGAGCCTCATACGGTGCCATTTCCATACTCGAATGATAACTATTATTGTAGGCAACTCCGCTAGTGGTAGATACTTATCCCAACTTCCTTCCCAGTCCAAAACAATAGCCCTGAGCATATCCTCGACTGTCTGAATATTCCTCTCAGACTGACCATCTGTTTGCGGATGATAGGTCGTACTCATATGGACCTTAGTCCCCAATGCCTTCTCAAAGGCTTGCCAAAACGTCGATGTGAATTTCAGGTCACGATCCGATACTATACTAACTGGTATCCCATGCGATCTCACAATCTTAGCAATGAATTTCTGCGCTAGCTGCTCTGCTCCGTCTGTTTTCTTAATCGCTAAGAAATGAGCTGACTTGGTGAGTCGATCAACAATAACTCAGATAACATTCTTCCCGCCAATTGTCTTCGGTAATCCGGTGATGAAGTCCATAGTCACCATGTTCCATTTCCACTCAGGTAGTGGAAGTCTCTGTAGTAATCCACTCGGTACCTGATGCTCTGCCTTAACCAACTGGCAAAACTATCAACACGACACAAAGGTAGCCACATCCTTCTTCACGCCTGTCTAGTGATAATATCGCTTAAGATCCCGATACATCTTATTATTTCCTCGATGAGTGGAAAACTGAGAATGATGCGCCTGCTGGAGAATCTCTTTCCTCAACTGAGTCTCGGTCTCACATACGTCCTCTTGAATTTCGTCTTCCCTCAACAGACTCTTACCATCGAGTCACTTCTCCTAAACTTTTATTTCTTGATGCCCTGGAACTGCCACTGGTTGGCTAATTGTAGATTCTTTTTTACTTTGCGACTGTTGGTGAAAACAGCGCTGACCTTATAACGATCTTCCTGAATGCAACACAAATTTAACGAAGACTCCTCCTGTTGTTTTGAATATCCTGAGAAATAATAACCCTTTCGGCTCCTGGGATATGCACTCTCGTTCCCAAACTATACTCAATGCCATGGTAACCGACCCATCCTTAAAGTCACATCATAGTGGTTTAGCTCCATCACTGCTAAGTCTCTGATAAGATCAACTTCCCTGAGTACAACGATACAACTCGATGAATGCTTCAAACTCTCTGTTTAAATCGGCTGCCTAACTCTGTCCACTCTTCGGTTCGAACACACTGGATGACCAATACTCGACTAGGCCCGACATACAAACTATAAGTAGCTCCAATATCCAATAGGGTATAAAGTGCCCACCCCAAGCGACAATCGACCAACACAAGTACTAAATCGATGGTTTCCACATAAACGACATACACGAACCACAAACTCAAATCCACAATCTCAAATCCACAATCTCTAAAGAACAGTCTCAACTATCTCGTGGTCCCCAATAACAATACTCGCGACAATAGCTTGGCGCTTGGGTGGTGGCAGAAACAACCCTAAACTCCCTGCGAACAATCCCTAAAAATGAGATCATGCTAACCACAACTGAACAACTCGGTCTAACTGCTGGTGCTGCAATATAACTGACAAACGAAGCATCTACTAACATAGACTGGTAGTAACTATGACATAATCCAACCATCTGCACGAAAACACTGAACACGCTCTCCCAACATGGTCATGGTGACGACGAAAACAACACGGTGGAGATCCTGACAGCTTTGACACATTGCTATATCCTGAATAAGACTTATCAAGCTTGACTGAGCCACCTTGAAGAAATATTGCTTCTCCTCTATCTTTACCTCATGAACGAAAAGTCTTCTCAACCAATTGATTGGATTGGTGTAAACTCGTACGACATCACGCTTACAAATATCCACTTGTTACCATTCAAAAACCTCCTGAATAAATCCTTATTGGCTATGAAAACTCCCAGAAATCTTCAACGGCGACAAAACACTTACTCGTACTCCTTGATATTCCTAACGCCTTGAGAAAGGTGCTTAAAAGCATTGGTATTCATGTGCCTGTCTTCACGATGAAAGAACGTCCTGTCGAACTCCCTCTAGAGAGATTGTAGGTTAACTTATAACAGCTGCGACTACTCTGAACAACTCCCTTTAACATGATAAAGGCATCATCCCTTAGAAATTGAGTAGTCAAATCCTACTGGAACTCTGTTGTACACTTCTTATGCTCCAAGTTACGGTCCAACTCCTTCCTTCAACTGTCTGCGGTGGCGGTATCCATTGTCCTTCCAACTGACCCAAACCCATGTCCCACATCTTTCACATTAGCTTACAATATGTGGGTCCCTCTCTGTCTCTGCCAGATATTGGCGGTGGCGGTGGTGGCGGCGGAAGATCAACAACTGAAGGAGCATGTTGCTGTGAGAACCTCTCGTGGTACCTCTGAAGCTCCATCCACATTTTTGAATTACTAATGGTCGGCTCTGCTCCTTGAGCCTTAACCGATGGTGCATATGGTGGTGACGGTGGAACGGTGGCGGATGCTTATTCTGCTTGCAGGGTGAAGTGGCGAACAATCTAACTGTGAGCGCTCTGACTGATGACATCCTGATTAATCTGTTGAACACTGATCTCTTCGGCATAACCTGTTGAACAACGAGCTGACAATCTGGCGCGAAACAATGACCTTCCTTGATGGCAACTCAAACCTGTTTTACACTGAGGTTGAAATGAGACAAACTTAGAATAGATTAATACTTGACAGAATGGGTGCTCCTTTGTCTCTTTTTTTTTTTTTTTTTAAATACACAAGTCCCGGGAATTTTTTTTTTTTTTTAAACCGTTTAAAACCGAATATGCAATCATGCTTCTTACTACCCGTCTCCCGGGTCAGAACCGGGACGACGCTAACCTAGGCTCTGATACCAAAATGTAACACCCGTCCCCTCGACACCCGAGAACGGCGTGCCACTAACCACGTCACATACGTCAAATACTCCACTATACAATGTCTAATATCCCAACTACCTCGATGCTATATGTACATGATAAAATACGGAGAAAACGTAAAAATCCCAAAGAAGCACCGTATCGTCAAAGTGTAAAATACTTGTCCGTCTCACCTGAAAAACTGGAAAGGGAATAAGGAGGGGTGAGTAACAGGGGAGTCACTCAGTGAGGTATGGGATGCTAATCACAGAATCGTAAATCTGACCATAGCACACCATATATAGGAAATAGACTAAACATGCACAATCACGGTACCTAAAGTACCCAACGAACAACCAACGTCCTATTACCAGATCCAGTGACCGGCGGCACCCTCCTACCCGGAGGACAACTTATGGGATAGTGCCCACTACACCGCCCGTAGACGATTATCGACCTCGAAGGTACTGGAACAGCAGGTCGACTAATTCTGCCCAGCACCATCTCCTCAAACAACACGCGACGCAAGTACAGAGATAACGTCTCTGTACCCCCGCAATCCCTAACGACCCACATGGTCAACTAATCCTAGCTCTAGCATGAATAAAAGAATCAGTTAACAATTTAATGCACAATCAATGGGTTGAATCATCTATTATTCCTAAGTCCGATTTACAAATAATTTTAAAAAGACTCTAGCATAGAAACGGAACACATTTAATACTAAATCCTATCTATGGCGCTTTTTGATGAAAAGTACGATATTCTGCAGAAAGCCCTTATAGATGATATCACAATATCATCGTAATATATTATCGTGTCCCAGTTATGTCAAGATACGATACTCATTTACTCTGCAAATATTCTGTATAGATCTCCTCTCTAGTATATAAAGCATGTACTCTGTAAACCCTATTTATCAAGGAAATACATTACGTCTTCCTCTATATGGTATCAGAGCCTCCTTTCTAAGGACCTCAACCAAACACTCTGTTTTTCTCTTCTCTCTCGCACATCATGCCGAACTCTCGCTCCGATGTCACCGAAGTTAATTCCGGCACATCCAAAACACCGCTTCTCTCGATCAACATGGTGAATGTCACCAAGCTTTCCTCCACAAACTACATAACGTGGAATGTTCAAGTTCGATCACTCCTCCGTGGATATGATCTAACCCACCACATCGATGAGTCAGCCTCACCTCCGCCGAAGCACCTTCCGGATTCCGGCGACGATATCACAAACCCTGAGTTTGTCTTGTGGCAACGACAAGACAGTCTTGTCTTCAGTGCCATCATGGGTTCTATTGAACTCGCCCTCCAACCACTCATTGCAACTGCTGCAACATCACTTGAAGCGTGGACCATCTTAGCAACAACATATGCTAAACCTACTAGGGGCCACATCAAACAACTGAAGTACCAATTGAAGCAGTGTGCCAAAGGAACCTCCACTGTTGATGCGTTCATGCAAAAAGTCAAGGCCATTGCAGATGCTCTTGCTCTTCTCGGTAATCCACTCGACCCAGAAGATGTTACAGATGCTATTCTCGATGGTCTTCCTGATGATTACAAACCAATCATCGACGCCGTTCATGCTCGAGATACTTCGATCTCTTTCTCTGAGTTGCATGAGAAACTAATCACCAGAGAACTAGCCCTCGCCTCCCTCTCCACCATCACTCCATCGCTTCCGGCAACAGCAAATCATGCTCAGAATCGCACCAAGAATTGGCGCCCAAACAACAACAATAACACCAACTATGGAAATCCGTCCCATACCCGCAACAACCACGATCAACGGTCTCCTCGACCCTACCTTGGTCGCTGTCAGGCATGCGGTACACAAGGGCACAGCGTCAAACGGTGTCCTCACTTTCGGATTGTCTCGTCCTCTCCCCAACAGGACAACAATCAATTCCGGCCAATGATGCAAACGGCTCCCAATGCCTATGCAGCCACGACCTCACCATCAGGAACTCCGCCATGGCTCATGGACTCCGGTGCTTCGCACCATATCACTTCAGACCTCGCCAATCTCTCTTTCCACACACCTTACAGCGGTGGAGAAGAGGTGCAAGTCGGCAATGGCATGGGGTTAAATATCAACAACACTGGTTCATCTCTTCTCCCAACCCCAACTCGTGATTTAAAGTTGAATAATGTGCTTCATGTTCCTGATATTGCCAAGAATCTCTTATCAGTTCAGAAGCTATGTACTGACAACAGTGTATCGGTGGAATTTTTCCCCACTTTGTTTCAGGTAAAGGACCTGCACACGAGGGCACCAGTGGCAACGGGAATGACTGAAGATGGAGGATACGTTTGGCCCAGTCGCACATCTTCCTCCTCCTTTGCGTTCTCAGCTTCCACAAAAAGCCCTCTAGATATCTGGCATTCAAGATTAGGACACCCCTCTCTATCTATTCTCCAAAAAGTTGTTTCTTCTGCTATGCTTTCCAATTCGAACTCATTATCTACTTTTCACTGTTCTGATTGTTCAATTAATAAGAGTCACAAGCTCCCTTTTGCAACTTCTTCTTCGCTTATGACCTCTAAACCTCTTGAACTGATTTACTCAGACGTCTGGACATCTCCAATCCTCTCGGTTGATGGATATAAATACTATGTTGTCTTTGTTGACCACTTCACACATTATGTGTGGTTTTATCCAATTCAACGCAAGTCTGACGTCAAGGAAGTCTTTATTCGTTGGAAAGCATTAGTCGAAAGGCGTTTTCAACACAAAGTGATCACACTCTATTCTGACAATGGAGGAGAATACATAGCTCTGTCCGATTATCTTGCCACCAATGGCATCTCCCATCTCAAGACTCCCCCACATACACCGGAGCATAATGGATTTTCTGAACGCCGTCACAGGCATATCGTTGAGACAGGGCTCGCGCTCCTCACTCACGCCAACATACCTGTGACATACTGGACTTATGCTCTATCAGCAGCAGTTTATCTCATCAATCGCCAACCTACACCCACACTCTCCTATTCATCAGCTTATGCGATGTTATTTGGTACGCAACCTAATTATCTTAAACTCAAAGTCTTTGGTTGCCTCTGTTTTCCCTGGCTTAAACCCTACACGCATCACAAACTTGACCCAAAGTCACAACCATGTATCTTCCTTGGCTATTCCTTAACTCAAAGTGCTTACCTGTGTCTAGAACCGATGTCAAATCGAATCTACATCACTCGTCATGTCCGCTTTGTCGAAACAGTTTTTCCATTTCCTCGAACATCTTCTCAAACCACTCCAACCTCTGCACTCTCCTCTTCCTGGTGCCCGCCAGTCACCATTATCCCGACTGTACCAGCGGCTCCTCCATCTCTGTCGTCTCCGCCTCAGGTGTCCTCAGGTATGGCTCCTTTACTCACGGTTTCTTCACAGCCTGTGTTGCCTTGCGATTCTAACACTGTGCAGGATCACCTCACTGAGGACACTACAGCTGCGTTGACAGAAACCAATGAAGATACTGCGTTGCCTTCTGAAAACGCGGTTCCTGTTATCACCAATCAACACCCGATGGTAACTCGCAGCAAGAATCAGATAGTCAAACCAGTTCAAAAACTCACTCTGGTGGCTCAGAAAACCAATCTCTCTGATAAGCTTCTTGCTCTTGCTGCCGATGATCCACCGACGTGTATTACACAGGCCTTAAAGGATGATCGATGGCGCGCCTCTGCCACTGACGAGTTCAACTCTCAAGTTCGTAATCTCACATGGCGCCTTGTCCCTCCCAATCCAGCCTACAACCTAGTTGGCTGCAAGTGGGTCTTTCGCACGAAGCGACGTCCAGATGGTTCGGTCGACAGATTCAAATCGCGACTAGTGGCTAAAGGGTTCCATCAAAGACCCGGCATCGATTTTCAGGACACCTATAGTCCAGTCATCAAGCAACCTACTATATTGCTTGTTCTCGGACAAGCCGTATCCAATGATTGGGACTTACGTCAGTTGGACGTAAACAATGCGTTTTTGCAAGGTGACCTCGATGAAGATGTCTACATGATTCAACCGCCGGGATTCATTGACAAAGACAAACCTCATCATGTCTGCAAACTGCAGAAAGCTATTTACGGTCTTAAGCAAGCTCCACGCATGTGGTACATGGCCTTGAAAAATTTCCTTCTGCAACTGGGTTTTCGTAATTCACTCGCAGATGCATCTCTGTTCGTCCTCATGGTGGGGTCTGTAACATTGTATGTCATCGTTTACGTTGATGATATTATCGTCACTGGTAATGACTCACAACGGGTATCTCAGTTCATTCAGCTTCTCAGCAAACGTTTCTCCTTAAAAGATTTGGGTGAGCTGTCTTACTTCCTCGGCATTGAGGTTCAACGTACCCCGTCTGGTCTCCTACTTACGCAACGCAAATACATCACTGATTTGCTTGCCCGAGCAAACATGACTCATGCCAAGCCCGTTAGTTCTCCAATGGTCTCCACTGATCAACTACAGCTAACTTCAGGCACCTCTCTATCCGATGGAACAGAGTATCGTATGATCGTGGGTAGTCTCCAATACTTACACTTCACTCGCCCCGACATTGCCTTCTCAGTTAATAAGCTATCTCAATTCATGCACAGACCAACAGACCTTCATCTTCAAGCGGCAAAACGAGTTCTACGCTATCTTGCCGGCACTCGTGACCTTGGCATTGCATTGCGCCGCGACAATGTCTCTTCTCTTCATGCATATTCCGACGCTGATTGGGCAGGCAATCGAGATGACTACACCTCCACAAGCGCTAACATTATCTACTTAGGCTCCAATCCGATTGTCTGGTCCTCCAAAAAGCAGAAGACTGTTGCTCGATCATCGACTGAGGCAGAATACCGATGTGTTGCCGATACCGCAGCTGACCTGAAATGGATTGTCTCGCTTATGACAGAACTTGGAATCAAGTCCGAAACTCAACCGGTTATCTTCTGCGACAATGTCGGAGCTACATATTTATCAGCCAATCCCGTCTTTCATTCAAGAATGAAACATGTGGCTTTGGATTATCATTTCATCAGAGAACTTGTCCAGACCGGTTTTCTTCGGGTTGCTCACATTTCGTCAAAGGATCAACTAGCGGATGCCTTAACAAAACCAGTCTCACGGTCTCTACTGGCAAATCACTCTTCCAAGATGGGACTCTCTGCCGGTCGTTCATCTTGCGGGGGCGTATAGATGATATCACAATATCATCGTAATATATTATCGTGTCCCAGTTATGTCAAGATACGATACTCATTTACTCTGCAAATATTCTGTATAGATCTCCTCTCTAGTATATAAAGCATGTACTCTGTAAACCCTATTTATCAAGGAAATACATTACGTCTTCCTCTATAGCCCTCACCTTAGCAAAAATGGATGATTACTGCAGCTGCTGAACTCCGGATGCTAAAACGGACACTGAATCTGAAATCAGGACGAAATTTCGAGTGAGAACGGGGGAGGGGGTCGTTACACTTTCTTTTTTCTTCCTCGTTGAAATAAGAGATTATACTCATCATTGGTTATATATAATTCACATGGAAAATTGTTTGGCTTTTTATGTAAGGCTAAATGTTTGTCAAGCAGAGTTAAATTTCATTTAGTGGACCCAGCCTCCTTTATTATATGTATGGCTAGATTGCTCTCCAAGTCACATGTCAATAATGTATGAGGTAACTAGATAGCGCTCCAAGTCACATCCTAAAGTATTCTCATCATAATTGTATCATTCATTTTTTATAAAACAGTTAATTGCTTGCAAATATATCTACGGCGTGTGTCAGATAGGGACGTGGTTCTCGTGAAACATGTTATATTGTTATATTTTCAACTGCTATATATATCCAAGACTATAATATGATTAGCCTGATTGATATGACTTTGAAAAAGGAAATCAAAAAAGTGGTGGTTGATGGTAGTTTGAAAGCTGGTCGTGAGACACTTTCTATATAATCGATCGGATGGTGGATGGAATAAAATGATTAAATGAAACTGTGAGCAAGCAGTGGATCACTTTTTGATCGCCTGGTCAAATGGTTTGATGAAGTGTTGGGTCGATTGATGCTAGATACAAAACCTGATGAAGAAAGCAATGATAAGATAAAACAAAGGTTTCTTGGCATAATACGATTATCCCTAGAAAAGATAGAAGATATAATTCATAATTCTCTAAGAGGAAGTTTATTTTTTTATTGATTGGTTCAAGAATTCAAATCAATCAAGAAGAAAATAAATAACAGAATTTAAGCAAAATAGAACAACAACAAAATTATATGGTTTTTGATTTTAGATAAATAAAACAATAAAACATAAAAATGAAAGATAAGGGTTAAATTGATACAACATGGATATGAACTTTTGAAGTTTTGACACCAGATGATACAATCTTGGGAATCACTCCACAGTTACTGTTCATAAGGTAATAAAGAACTAATCAATAAGCTTGCTATATACAGAAAAAAAGATGGTAGAGACGATGGTGGAATTATGACTGACTCTTTCGATCAGTGGGCTTGATTGATTCACTCAATTCTTAAAGAATTAGACTTGTCTGAATCACACAAGCAATTCTAATCATATGATTTGAATCACTCAAATGAATCTAAAGACAAATTGTTTAAAGAAAAGACTCTCTTTGAAAATAAAATGAACACTAACTTTATATTTTACTTGATTGATTGAAAGGTGTGGATGAATGTGGCCTGGAATGTAGTAGCCGGATGAACCTTGATTTAAGTTGGTACGATGTTGAATATGGTAAGCTTTTGACAATTTTTAACTAATGGACCGTCCCATACAGTTTGATGTGCCTGTTTGATTTAAGTTTGCAATCGCCCTTGATCCTTGATTGGCTCGGTCTGATCTTGGTTGTTGAGTTTGGTTTGCTGGTAGGTTATGTCTTCAACCTCTTGTTCGGCAATAAGAGTCTTTATAGCTTGGTTAAAACCTTTTTTTGTAGTTCTTGTCCTTGACCTTGTCATTAGTCGTTGGCTGGGATGGTTTTTAGCTGGTCGACCGCTCTTTGGCTAGTTATTGAGATCACATCACTGATGTACAGATTTCCATTTTCCTTTTTAATTTTTACTCACGAAAACTTGAAACAATTTATTATTCACTTTTTATTTAAAAAAAAATTGCTCGTAAATATAGAACCTAATATTTTATTTGAAATTTAAGTAAATGTTTCTCTTACGTTAACCAGCATTAAAATGTGAGGTGATAGTCAACCATTTCAATATCTATATATAGTTATTATTTAAATATAAACAGTTTTGTTTGAAAACCAAATATATCATGTTATCCAAATAATCGACTGGGATATTTTTATTAAAAAAAGACAGATGTTTCTCCTTTTATAAAGCCTGATTATTAACCATTTTATTTTTATTTATGTATATTTCGTATTTGAAATTTTCTTAAACATCGACCATCGACCGACTAATGACTTAGATATCGCTGAATCTTGATTAACTCCAAAATCAAGGCAAGAGATCATAAACCGAGGCTTATAGTGGTGAAATTGGAAGAGGAAGATGAACCAAGAATCAGTTCCTAAACAAACGGAAAACTATAGTATATAAATGACAACGAATCTGTTCCAATTGATCCAGAGCGGTCTTAGACAAACAACAAGGGAAAAAAAGAAAGACAAACGCTGGAGGAGGTATCTAATGCAGGAGGAAGAGAGCTCAAGAATAGAATATCAATAGAATTCAAAGAAGAAGTAAAACAGAAGAAGATGGAGAGAGAAGTAGTAGTGAGTATAGATCGCGATGGCGAAGTGAAATTGATGCTTCTTCCAAACAAGATGAAATCTCATATTATTTGTAATTTATAACTTTATAAATGTTTCTTTCATATGATTTGTATAGAGGAATTTAAATGAAATACTAGTAAAAATAATAAACACAAACTTAAAGTTATGATAAATAAATTTTGGTTTTTGTATTCGAATGAATATTATTAGAGTACTTACCCCATTATATGTTCATAATTTCAAAATTTAGAAAAATGATGGCTACTATTTTTAATGTAATAGTGAAATTAAATATGATAACATATAGTATTTGAAACAATTAAACATAAGAAAATAAACATTACTTCTAAAGTTTTCACAAATTTTGAATGTAGATGCTAAAGACCAACTCAAACTATTTTTGATATAATAAATCAAATTAAGATTGGAATATACCGAAAACTCAGTTTTTGTTATGAATGATATATACACTACAAGAAAAACTGCATATAGCTACGGATTAGCTACAACATTTTCCGTGGCTGCAATTTATAGCCACGACTGGCCACAACCAAGCTACGGTTTAAAAAAACTAAAATTTGTGGCTTTTGCGTTGCTTTTTTGTGGCTACATAGCAACGAACTGCACTTCGTAGCTATTCGAAGAAAAATAAGCCACGATTAACCACAACTAATTCGTGGAAACTGAAATCCACTATTAGCAACAAAAAAATCGTGGAAATATGTAGACATAATATAATCCGTAGCTATTCGAAGACAATGGAGCCATGAATAGCCACAAAAAAATTGTGGAAGTGTATAGACACAATTTTTTTTGTAGCTATTCCTAGACAATTTAACCCCTAAACATACCCTAAACCTTGAATATTAATCATTTGACTCTAAATCTTAAATTATAAACACTTAAAGATAAACATCATATATTTTACCAAAAAAAAGATTCAAAACTTTTCACAAACTTTTCAAAAATTATAATATAATTATTTTTTTATCTCAAAGTTTAAACCCTAAACATAACATATATATGGAATATATATCCAAGATCCAACACTTATGGTTTTTCAAAAAAAAATTTATAAATCATAAATCATAAATCCTAAATATAAATTTCTTTAATTAAACTAAATCCCAAACACAAAATAATGAATTATAGCTCTTAATTAAATTTTACACTTAAATATAAAATTTAAATCAAAAACTCTAAACCAAACAACATATAATGGTTATATATACCAAAAAAAACAATATAACACTCATACAAACTTTCAAGAAAACTAAAATCTAACCATACTCTAAAAAAGTTTGATCAAATGATAAATTCCCAATCCCAAATCTAAAAACTTATTACTAAATCCTAATATAACACTAACCCTTTAATTTTATATTCAAATATATAAATTAAATAAAAACTACAATATTAAAATAGAATCAATATAATTATAGTTGCAATATTATATATGTGAAATGGTTTTGCAAGTAATATTTCAGATTATAAATATTTTACAATTAAAATAAAATTCTTATAGTCATGAATAGTAACAATGTATTCTGTTGCTATACATAAATCAAAATTTTCACATGAAATTTTGAATTCGCGGCATAATATTCGCGCACACTTTGGCCAATTTACTTTGGCAAATTTTAGTTCGCGTTTCTAATTTAGTTTACTCATTAAATCCAGACCACAGCTTTGTTTACTCCGAAACCCTCCATCTCCTGTGTACCCTTTGTCTCTCTTCTTCTTCTTCTCTGTGTCACTCTATTCTCTTTTCTGCTTCTCTGTCGATTCTCTCTTCTCTTTTATCTGTCTTTGTAGATTCTCGTTTCATCTCTCTCACTCGACTCCTTCGTCGTCTCTCTTAGTCGATTCTCTTCTCTGTCTCACTCATCTCTCTTTACTCACTCGATTTTCTCAGTCAGTTCTCTCTTGCGAATCCGCCGTCGTTGATAGTAAGTTTGTCTCTCTCTCTCTCTCTCATCTTAATTGTAGATCTGTAGATCCAGTTTTCTTAAAACTTTTTCTCTGTATGTGTCTGACACTCTCTTCTCTACTGCAGATGAATCTCTGTACGTCTTCATCAGCGAGATCTACCTGGATGCGTCAAACTCATCTTCCTCCTAGATCTACGGGACCAGCTACTTACACCGCTTCTCGTCATCCATTTCCGAGCTTAGCGGCTGTAATGAGTACACCGGAGAGACATAACATGTCCCTTCTCCATCCACAAAGGCTTAACGGAGGTTTACGGTAAGTGTTTCTCAAACCTATTTGTTCTTATCTTTTCATATTGTGAATGAGTGTTCATGAATAAGATATGGAAATTATATACACGATTAGTATTAGTACAAAGAAATTGTGAATGCCATCTCTGCAGTTGTTGTTTTGGGCTTGTATGTCTAATTTACTTCAAGCTATGGTTTTGCAAATTAAGTTACTTGCAACAGAAAAGCACTTGTATTTGTTCTCTGTGAACGCAGTAGTTATAATCTTTTAAATTCGTACCAAAATGCCATGAGAAGTACTTCTGTTTCATTTGATTTGAGTAGTGTAACTCTACATAGATTGCAGTGCTTTCTTAAGTTTAAGATTTTGTTTTAAAACATATGCCAGTCAATGGAAAAAGATGTCGGCAGCTTCTTGTCTCGCATCGTGCTGTGCTGCTTGTGCATGCGATGCTTGTCGTACAGTGGTTTCTAGTATCAGCAGGCGTTCTGCAAGAATTGATTAATGTGGTCTCTTTGCACTTTCCTTGATTGTTTCATGGATTCTCCGTGAGGTTGGTGCTCCTCTCATTGAGAAGCTCCCTTGTAATTTTCGTTTTTTATTCTCTCTCTCTATCTAACGTCCTTCTATCATTTTCAACTACTTTTAGTTTAGGGAGCTAGTGCTTGACGTTGTGCAGGGATTAACCATTTTCACAAACCACCTGATTGGGAGCGGTTTGAGACTGATGTTGCGTTGCTTCGTTCCCAATGAAATCATCAGCTTTTATGGTAAACGCCATTTATAGTTGCTCGTATTAATGCTTATATGCTCATGAAGAAGTGATTAACTTAGAACTTACGAGGATAAATTTAACATCTTGCAGAGTCAATGTCAAAGTTTGGTGCTGGAGTTTTTCTCCTTGTTTAAGTTGTGCTTCTTTTGGATTTCGTTCATGGATGGAATGACATGTGGGTTGGCTACGACGAGCAGTTCTGGTTAGTATATATCTGCAATCATATGTGATTTCATTCTCCTATTGCTAATCTAAGCACGATGCGAGACAAGAAGCTGCCCACATCTTTTTCCACCTTTTTTTCTTTCTAACTAGTAAAGTTATGCTTTCTACCTAATAGATTTGCTTTGATAACATAATCAATTCACTTTCTAACTTCCAAAGTTTTGCTTCCTTTTGTTGCAGTAAAAGTATTATTGGGAGCTTATCCAACGTGAGAGTGATGCTTCTGTTCCAAGTCCACAATCAGAGGCAAGCCAGCAACTTCATTAGAACTCTCACAACTCAGACCACCAACAAGTGTAACTCTCCCTTACCGATTAGACTGGTTGTTTAGGTTGCTAGTGTCTGCTTTAGATGGTAGTGTCCGTTGTAACTATAGAAAACACTAACATCTTCAGATGTTTTTTTGTAACTCTATATGATTAGATGTTTTGTAAATGAAGAACATCATCATGATGCTTCTTCATCTTAAAACTCATGTATTCACCTTTTCTAATTTATTTTATGATCTCATTTGGTTTGTGGTTTCATTTGCTTTCAGTTTTGCTTTCAGTTTTGCAATGCAAAAATCAATTTGTAAATTGGTGGTAAAACAAAATCACCAATATGTGTCTTTATAGCTATTCATTTGTTGCAAATTGCGTCGTCAATAGCTACAAAAAATCTGTGGCTATAGCACAGCGAGCTACAAACAGTTTTGTGTGTAGTTATGGAAATAATTGCCACAAAAACTTTTGTGGCAAATCGTGTCTCTAAAGGCCACGACTATGACCGTGGCTATCCATTGACTAAGACACAAACAAACTTGTGGCTAATTGTGGTACCATTAGCCACAACATTGGTTTCTTGATATCCGTGGATGTGAGCCAGAAATGACGTTGTGGCTTGGTCGTGGATGATATAGTCACGAATAGCTACAAATAGCCACTATTGACGGATATCCACAAGCTCATAGCTACATATTTTTTTTGTGGCTAATATCGAAATAGCCACGAAAATTGGACGATAGCCACAAGAAATGCCGTGGCTATGAGCGGTTTTTCTTGTAGTAGATATATGTGATGTCCATTAGGAGCCCATAAGGCCCATTAGTTTTTACCTAATTACCTATCTACTTGTACTCCTATATATATAAAGGTTTCTACCTATTAGAATAACACAACACCAATTCCCCTTTTTCTCTTCTCGGTTCACAACACGTTATCAGCACAAAACCCTAACCACTGAGCAATACACAAAACCCTAACAAACTCTCGCTGTCCAAAGAAAAAATGAAAAAAATAAAAAGGGTTTTATAGTAGACGCCTAGACTGCATCGTAATGTTGAGATAAGTGTTTTCCCTTTAATTCTCATAGATCTCGTGTTACTGTGATTTATCGTAAAACAAGTAATGATGATTTTTTATTGTTTTGTTGATCGATCCCTTTAAATCGTGTTTATAGTTTAATATAGTTATTCGATCGTATTCCGTATTATCGTCTCTTTTGTATAACTTTAAAAGCATACCTTTTTTTTGTATAATTTATTGGTTTGGTATTTTTGATTAATTACTAAAGAGACTATGAACCTGGTTTGATCATGAGATTTTATGGATCTTGTTCATGTGTCTATATTTTGTTTTGTGTCAGATTCTAATTACGATCGTAAAAACCTTACGATCGTCTTGTTCGTTAAGATATAACCTCTCTTCCAAAATCTCAAACCGATGGTGTCTCCCATCTCTGGTTTTTCCATCATCATTTTGATCCTATTTATAATTATCTTCGCATGCTCCATGCATATATTTCATGGGTTGAGAATCATTAACTAAAAACTGTTAAGTTTCATCTTCTTTGGTCAAATTTTACGGCTGTATATTGATACATACAGCTTTGCTTTAATTGAAAATATGTTAGAAAAATATATTGTTAAGTGTTAACCTATTCATATGACATGAATTAATTGAATCATGCTTTATATTATGCGCAGATCATAATATATTAGTTCTATTTACCAAAAGTGGAAATATAAATTTGATCTGATATAAATCTTATCACATGCTTTTATCGATTCATGGTAATAAAGTTTTAAAGTGGATTTTTCCTAATCTGATTTGCATTCTATTATTTTGGTATTGATTTGGTAAATTATGGTATAAATCGATTTAGTACATCGAGATCTAAATTGAATATAAAAAGTAAGTATACTATGCAGTTTATACCATATTTTATTATTCCAATGTTATTTTGAACTATCTGCCAAAGTCTACAATAAAATGTTAATAGTGATATTTGTATGGTAGATCCTCCGATTAAGTTACCATTGATATTACTTGATTAAAATATATGTGGATTTGCTCGGGATCTAGTAAATCTTAATTTCATTTCTTTTAAAAGCGGGTATTGATAGAGAATCAATGGTTGGTTTTAAGCTCTTTATATTTATTGATTTTATCTTTATCAAAAAAAAATTATTATCTAATTTTTCATATTGAGATTGAAAAAAAAAAAGGCTTTTGTTGGTATATTATTAATGGTTAGTAATAATATTGATCTAATGTTTTAGACTTATTTTGAAAGTAAAGATTGATGTTTACTAACATAATGGCCATGTTCCTATGAGCAAAACTTTTGAACAATTCAGGTTTATATTTATTCATTATGAACTGCGAAATCTTGCAATCAGCCATCTCTGTTGCAATTCTCCTTATTCAGATAAGTATTTTTATCAGTTATATTTTATATCAATACATGGTCAATTAAAGTTTGATAAGAGAAAATAATTTGCATGAAATTGCTACATGTGATCTGATTTTATTTGGATAATTGATTGAGAAACTAGTGAATGTAAAGATGTTTAATGGCATGATGCTAGGTACCTAGTGAATAAAATAGTATTTATAGGGATATTAATTTTTAAAATTTAATTAAGAGAATAATCATGAAACATCTTAATTTAATATTATATGATATATATATATATATATATATATACTCATGATTATCCCTATTTCTATGAGAGTTTCAAATTCATTTACTTGACAGTAAATTATCCACAAGTTTTCCTTTAGAAAACTCTAAAGAAAGGTATGACCACCATCATGTGATTACCTGAAGCTCATTATGATTCTTTGAATCTAAAGATTAGAAGACTTTAAGTCTCTAATGAGTACTGATATAGACATGTTAGAGAAAACATGTTCTATCTTTGAATATTATTGTTGTCATGGAGACACAATACTATGAAAAGTGAATTAAGAAGTACTTTGAGCTATATTTTGTCTCATTTGGCTGAACAAAAGAGAAAGGCAATGGGTAAAATAAGGATCACGTTTACTTGATTATGCTCCATTCCCAGAAGTGAATGTGACATTTTATATTGAGAAAGAAAGAGACCACACCAATAACATTGGTCGGTGAAAGTTATAAAGTGGTTCCAGATGTGAATGTGGATATGGATACGGTTAATGTCAAGTTTTAGACCAATGAGTTTCTTTTAAGAACTCAGATTCTTGCCATAAGCGAGAAAATATAGATGGTAATGAACAAAAGATATTTCTATCATGATAGAAAATTGTGTAAACACAATCTGAGGTCATGAAAGCCTTATTGAATGCCCAAGAAGAGCATATATATGAATTCTTGTGGAAATACAACTCACTAATGCCATGTATTCTCCCAAGTCTCAAAGAAATTAAGTGAGATTCAATTCGAGATTGATGGACATTTAGTCTCACCATCTCAAAGGGGAGAATTAAGAAATCCCACATCCACATTAAGTGGAAAATCTTAATGAGTTTCTTTCAAGAACAATATCACAAGAAGTGAGGACATAAGAGATATTTCTCTTATATGAGGAGGAAAGAAACTAGTGTGAGTACAATGTCTTGTAGTATCAAGATAATTGGAAGCTCTAGAAGAGCAGATACATGTTTGCCTATGGGAATGCAATTCAAAATCATGTATGCGTTATACTTTCCCAAGTCTTAAAGGTTGAAAATAATCTAAGATATAACACATGACCTAAGTTGGGTATGTTGATTCTTAAGTGTGGTTCAAGTCGAGATAGATGAACATAGAGTGTCATTATCTCGAGGGAGAAAATTAGAAAATCCCACACCCTTTGTAAGTGGAACAACCGGAAGGTATGTTCACACTGAAAATGGACTCGATGAATCATTTCTAGAGATAATCTAAGGGATTTCAAGATATTGAGACAATAACTACAGGGAAATTTGGAATATCTTCAATTAAGAGTATTTCCCAAGGCTCTAAATGTATGTTATAGATCTATTTGATTGTACTACACATATTAAAATGGAGATAAATGTTACAGTAAACCAGAAGTTTACTGAAAGTTCAATGTTTGGCCAACCGGTTATGCCATCCCGGTTTAGTAATGATGCGAAAGATAATTGCATATTCGTTGAAGAACCAGAAGATTCTTACTAATGATTTTATATATGCTGCTTGCTCACAAGGCAACTACGAATACGATTTTCACCAGTTTAATAGATTTGAAATCTATGTATACAAGGAGATGTTTGTGGGCTTGATCACCCACTGGTGGACTGATCATCCACCATATGCATCGACAAGATGGTCGTATGTATCCTTGTCATAGATCCGCAACCTGGTGTTTGCGAGACTAACTGATAATACTGGTGAACTTACAAGCCTTTGATGATTATTGTAAATCTATTGAGGTTTTCGTTGAACATCATGTGGATAATGTTCATACGTAAAATGCAGCAGCATTAATTCGCATAATGCCAAAGAGTAATTAATAACTCTCCCCATGTAATTGGTTTTGGGTCAGGAACCAAAAGATCCCCATCTAGAAAATTTGGATAAGTGCTTGCTCCACCACACCGCTAAAAGATGGGAACCTCAGAGGAGGTTGTGAACAAATGTTGGATGTAAATCTCCATTAAATGACAACCTTCAAGTTATTAAATAGGTTGAGTCAGTTTATCCAATATCAGGGGGAGAAAATAAACAGTTGGAAAAGAAAATGACTTTGAAATGAATTATCATTGATCCTCGGACTAAAGAGCGTGAATAAAAGTCCAAAATGAAAGAGAATGTATGGAGATAATTCTATAATAGAGAATAGTATATGAGTTACCAGACTCATTTACTGACCCTAAGAAAGTGATTAAGTCACATGTTCCAGCTGTAAATGCTCCAGTTATATTGAATGTCCCAGAAGGACAGTATCAAACTGCTAATGAGTCTATAGAGCGCATGAAGCGTGATAGACCGGTTCCAAAGATAAAGAATCCTCGGAAAACAAAAGGAGCATGAATGAGAATGGTAGGAATGAGGAATGAAATATTAAGGATCTCGAGAAGAGATGGTAAACATGACATGAATGAAATTCAGGTACCTGAGAATAAAGAAATCTCAAATAGCTATGTCATGTCTGGAATAATATGGAACCGATATCAAATCGACGTCGTAAATAATTATGCATGCAATGTAGCAGTTGATGTGAATGAGGATCATAAGTCATCTATTGCAAAGTGTACACAAAGTGTGATTGGCCAAAAAGAAAAAAAGAAAAAAAACAATAGATGCGAGATAAAATCTCTTTGAAAGAAAAGAGTATTCGGACCAGTAGTCCGTACACTAAAGGTGTAAAATCAGTGGCGTCTAAATAGGTCTTTATGTTAAAGAATATGAAATTGTGAGGTGCAAAGCAGTAGTTGCACAAGGATTCTCACAAAGACCTAGACTAGATTATAAAGAAACACATCATCATGTGGTGGAAGCATCAACTTTAAAGTTTCTTTAGTCTGGCAACAAGAAAAAGAATTAAGTACCACTGGAAAATATTATTTGTATGAAAGTCTCAAAAAGATTTGGACGGCAAGATGCAGGTCTAGTTCTCGAGAACATCATTGAGCATATACATGGAATAATTTTTGGTCTTGGAGTACCATATGAAATGATATACGAGAAATTTACTGATCTATTTCATGATTGAAAGATGTGATTTCGTATGACAAGAAGGTTAGTCATACTAGTAACTTCTATGAGAAGAGGAAGAATAACTCGTATGTACAAGTATGTACAACATGAAAGATATGACCTTTTATGTGAAAAGGATGTTAAGGACTAGAAGTCCAGTGATCTACGTGATTATATATGATAATCAATAGTTTATTCACATTCCCAAAATATGATTGGAATGCATCTCTTAAAGATGATGCTTCCAGGGGAGAAATATGATGATGGCGTGGTTGTACTCTTTTTACTTACATGGTTTTTATCCCATTAGGTTTTCCATGTTAAGGTTTTAACGAGGCAACAAAGAACACGCAAATGATTGATACATAAAGAGACATATCATCAATCTTCCAAAGTATTTTTGAGATTGATATGTGTAGAAGAGAATGATCAAGATCAATCATACTTGAAAAAGAATCAAGGCATGAACACATTCCATTCACGAGACAGAATAGAAGGTCGAAAGTTTTTAAACTAAAGGAGACCTTCCTGATGGAATTAAAATATGATCTTGGTATCTGGAGAAAGACCTTTAAGTCTAATTTCATCATCAATTCGAATCAAGTCATTCCAGATGACATAACTCAAGATATGGCCATTTTCGTGGGATATGTACAAGCTATCTCAGAATACCTAATTTCGACTGGTGTCCCAAATATCGCTCGATATTTCCATCTTACCAGAGAAAGACCGGTGCCTAAAGATAGATATGGATGTTAGCTTCAATTTCCAAGTGGTTTGAAGTCATTCCGTGATACGGTCATCAAGATGTTCAAGTTTCAGTGAAGAGTGTCAAATATGCCAAAAGAAGTGGACCGATCCAAGCCAATAACTAAGCAAGTCAAGTGAAGATTGATTACTTTATTCATCATGGCGCTTCAACCTTCCACTTTCAAGAGATCGGTTCATCACATGATATTATATCGTCTCCGAGATTTCTAGTTATGTTTTCATGAGGGGGAGTAGATGCGCGCTGCACTCTTTTTCCATTAACTATGGTTTTTCCTATTGGGTTTTCCTGGTAAGGTTTTTAATGAGGCAGCATTATAAGCGCTTTAGGAGATATTTTGTTTAATGGACATCAAGGGGGAGTGTTATGAATGATATATGTGATGTCCATTAGCAGCCCATAAAGCCCATTTAGGAGATATTTTGTTTAATGGACATCAAGGGGGAGTGTTATGAATGATATATGTGATGTCCATTAGCAGCCCATAAGGCCCATTAGGTTTTACCTAATTACCTATCTACTTGTACTCCTATATAAAGGTTTCTATCTATTAGAATAACACAACACCAATTCCCCTCTTTCTCTTCTCGGTTCACAACAGTTTTAAATATATAATAAAAAATGACTAGACCCGACATTTAAAATTGGACGTCGACGTTTTTTTTAAATAATAATTATCTTATAAAACAGGTTTTTATTAATAGTTATTCAAAATATGCTTAACTACTATATAGAAAAAATGTTTCATGACATTTGGGAAAACTATCATTTGAATCACCAACTTTCAAACTTAGATTTAATAAAGCATCTATTTCCTCATGAACCAAATAAATATCTAAGTTATATTGACCAGCCATTTAAATCTTTAATTTATATTAACCAAACCGTTTTAATTCCAACGTTAGTCAACAGTTAAAAAGATAACTACACCGTAATTGACCAACGTTTTATTCTCATGAAACATATTTTTTCAAAAAATAGATGGAGTATATCTTTATATATAACTAGTATTATGACCCGTGCCATGCACGGGCATCGGCTATTGTAAAGTAAAAAATATAATTACACCATATATGTATATCGGCTATTTAAAATCTAAAAATTTGTATATTATAATTGGATAAATAGATGTAAATTTAAACAATTGTTAATAAATATATATATATTTTTTTATTACAATTGGTATGCACTTAAATAAAATAAGACGAAAATAAAATATAGTTTAAAGATAAAGAGCATAATAAGCATCTCCAAATAATAACAGTTCTTATTTTAATCGAAATAATATAAATCTAATCATGTTCATAGACATGCATTTACCCACAATTATTATTGTTATAGCAAATATATCTTGGCTGGTATAAATTTTACAAAAATAGTATTAACAAAAATAGTGTTAACAAAAAAAATTGGATATATATAAATGGGTTCTAATTTTTTTTTAATATAATGTTTTATAAACTTTTAATAAAAATTGGATATAAATGCTCTTTTAATAAAAAAAATTCAAAATCTTTAGCGTCCTAAAATTTAAATAATTTGTACAAATGATAGTTAATCTAATATATAATCACTTGTAACAATTCACATTTTATATAATTAACCAAATTATAAAAAACATTTGATATATATGACCACTTTTAGGTCAAGTTAATTTGCAAAAATTATCCAATATATATAAGTTTTTTAAAAATTAGAAAATGACATAAAAGATAATTCTCTTACCCAAACATGTAACTATATATAAAAGAACATGGACCAAGTTTGGGTATTATAATACTAAGCCCAATCTTATTGCCAATTAAACATATTTTTAGTGTTTAAAAGTTTTGGTAAAAATGTGTTCAAAAAAATAAAAAAAACAAAAAAAATCTTTTGGTAAAAACAAAGATTTTTATAATGCTGCCTTGTTTTCTCCGACATTATCTTGGTCCACTATCTCTTCTTCTTCGCCTGTCTCTTTCTTATCTGATATCAAAGCAGACGAAATCTTTCGACACTGTCATGTTCTGCATATTACGGTAAACGCAATATGTATTTTCTCGAAGTGTTTCAGAATTGGTGTCACATATTTGCGTTTGGACCTGGTGTCACATATTTAGTTGCCTTTTTTGCCCTTTTCATTGGGCATTTTTTAGATGAAAGATTTGTATTTAACTATATTCGGAAGACGGAATATGCATTCATAAATTTTGTTGAAAACATATTTGTTGGTAAAACCGATGTTTTTTTTTTCCATTGCTCCGTCCGGAAATGCGTATTCGTTCCATATAGAGTTGCGGTTAAACATTTTTTCTTCTTCGTTAATTGAAATTTTTGATAGCATCGATGAATTCATCAAAGTAGAACCGCGTTCCATAGTGTTTACCTTTATATGATTTGGATTTTATGCCTGTAACAATGATGACTATTTTTTAATATCTTTTATGGTTAGCAAGTGTCGGAATTTAACTGCTTGGTCATCCCATATCGATAGTCGAACTATTATCTTCCTGTGGGGAAAACATATGTATGAGCCAGATTCTAAAACATTGTTTGAAAAAATTTCTCTTATGTACCTGTTTAAATGTAAGCCAATAAAAATCCCTGTTTTTTACTTTTCGGTTGGTCAAATTGGTTCCAAGAATTGGACTGATTCTAGATCTCTAAGGAATCACAAATATCTCTTCTTAATTACTCTTAAAGCGAATTGCTTGAGGCGGCTAAATTTCACAAACTGACGCATGTTGTTTAGAACCAATATGTCAATGGGAATCTCAGTTGCATCTCCTCCTTCTCTAACCCATGGATGTGCTGTAACAACGGAAAAAAGTAAAAAAACAATTCTCAAACAAAGACCAGAAGATTAAAACATAATAATGGAAAACAAAAAAGGTGCTCACATAGAGCCTGCGCAGCTGTTAATCGAGCTCTCGGGTCTTTTATTAACAACTTCTTGACAAAATCTTTGGCATTGTTGCTAATGGTTGGCCATGGTTTTCTTCTGAAATCAGGTTTGTTCTTGAAAACCTATACGTACCAAGTTACCAACACATTAAGATTAAAAGACGAAAAGATTTTCAACTTTTTTTCCTTGAGAGAAGCTACACAAACCTCCTTGAAGATACCATCTTCTGTCTTGTCCCAGAAAGGTCGTCTCCCACAGAGAAGAATGTAACTGATAACACCGATACTCCACACATCTGATTCAGGTACTGATCTGCGTTTCAACACTTCAGGTGCTACGCACTCCCTACGATATCATGAAACATCTTCCCTGCATTTACATAACAGTCAGATCCAAGAAATGGAGAAAGGAGATTATATATGTGAAGACAAACCTTGTAACCAAACTAACCTGGTTTTATGAAGTCTGATAAACCAAAATCTGTAGCTTTTAGAGCCGACTCTTCTTCAGTCGATTTGAACAGAAAATTCTGTTTGGTTAAAAAACCAAAGAAGTTGTGAATAAAACGAACAACACATTTTGGAAACTTGATGATGAAGAAATTAATATATTACCTCTGGTTTCATATCCCTGTGTATCAAATCACGCAAATGACACTCAGTTGCAACTTTTAGCATCTGTCTCACTACCACGGCCGCGTCTCTTTCGCTATAACGACTATCTTTCCTGAAACATGGCAACAAAGAAAGCGGCTTTGAGATTAAAAAGTATTAAAACGAAAATGTATCACTCAGATGATATGCGATCCTTACTTTGCTAAGATGCAATCCAGCAATTCACCACCTTCGCATAACCTGATGAAGAACAATATCATCAGAAGACAAACTAATTTAACAACAGAGGAGACAACAACATTTTCTCTTAAGTCTTTCTTGCGTCACAAGAAAGAAGATGATATAGAAGCATTCACTTACTCCATGACTATATAAACAGACTTCTTGTCCTCGAAGGCATTGTAAAACCGAACTACGTTTTCATGACCAGTTAAAGCTTGTAGTATCTTCACCTCTCTCTTCATATCTTCCACAGCTATAGGAATTGTCATCTGCTCACCAAATCAAACCCAATATGTTTAATCCGGTTTATACAAAAAATCTTGGTGAAATTTCGGTTTCCAAAATCCAAACTTTAATCCGATTTTTTCAGGCTAATTAAGGATCTCATGCATAAACAAAAAGTTTGATCAGAAAAAGAGAATCTCCGCAATCAGATTGATTAAATGTTTTACCTTGGCTTTATCGATCTTCTTGACAGCGACACGATCTCCGTTTTTTTGGTCGGTAGCGACATAAGTATAACCGAACTGGCCATGTCCGAGCAAATCCCCGATGGTGTAACGGTTATCGAAATCTTTGGCGTACCCAAAATCGACGCGCTTGCCGTAAGGGATCGTTTCTCCATGCCTCCTCCCGTTATTGTTGCCGGCCTTCTCTCTGGCACTCACGTTAAGATGTGTTTTATGAAAGATCATAAAATTTAGTACGAATTTTTAAATCTAATCAACTTTTCTAATCAACCTCCATGATTCTCAAAAAACCGAAACATGTTCAGTTAAGATGTGTTTATATGTTGATGAGTGCAGTTGATTAGAGAGAAGTGGAGGAGGAAGTTGAGAATCATGGAGGTTGAGAGAGAGATGGTGGAGGTGAAAGTTTTTTTTTTTGGTAAAGTTTTTTTTTTTGGAACATAACCTCATTCATGGAGGTTGAGAAGATAGTGGAGGTAAGCGTGGTTTTTTTTTTGTCGATAAAAAAATCAGTTTTTTTTAAGCAAAGCTTTAATTTTTTAATAAAATTTTAAACCAAAAAAGAAAATAAATTTTCTGAGGGACAGGTGTCGAGCAAAGAATCATGGGACTGACTTCCGTTTTATAGGTATTAGATTAGAAACCTATTTTCCTTCTTATGCCTTCGTTACATGCCAGGTGTCCAATTTTGGTTTCCCTTCTCCGGTCTAAAACATAATTAAAAATATGTCTTTTATTTGGAAGGAAGAGATTTCGAACCTCTCACCTCCTAAACATTAAGGAAAAGTTCTAACCACTATACTAAAGGATTTAACTGAAATTGTTACCCCTATAATAGTTATTATATTTGGCACATAAAGCTTTGATTTATGGGCTTTAGCCCAGGGCCGGAATTGCTTTTCTGTTATAATGATATTTATATCTCAAACCAATAATTTACGAAAACCATTTCACAATTCTGTTTTTCTTTTGCTTTTTTTTTCTTTTGGTATGAGAATGAAATGTATATTTCAAAACAAAATATTTAAAGAAGCCCATTAGTATAAAAAAGATTTCACATTCCGTTTTTAATTTTTATAACGAAGAAGAGAAGAAACTATCAACATGGATGAATGAAGCGTAATTTGGGATGTTCAATTCAGTAAAACCAAACCGAACCGGTCCATACCGAACCGAAATAAAACATATGGTTTGGTTTTGGTAATACCATATAAAACGTATGGGTGTTATTTTTTCAAAACCGAAGTATATGGATATGGTTAGGTTTATAACCGAACTAACCGAATAAACCGAATAAAACCGATCGAACGTAAGATATTTTCTAATTTATATATATTTATATAGATACATTATAATACATTTATGGTATGGATAAATAACTTATATGTGTATTCCTTTTTTGGATTTTATGATGTATTTCAAAACCAAAATTCCAACATTTAGGTTTTCGATATTGTTAAAAATATATTAATCATAATGCAGAGAATGCCAATGTTTTATAATATATTTTTTAAATCAATAAAATGACAGAGGTTTGTGTTCAATCCGATGCGGTGTGACTTTGGTGGAAGAAAAATATAGAAGAGTCTAATAACTCTTTTTCTTATTATTATATTCTTTTCGTTGATTTTTTTTCAAAGTTTTAGTTATACTTTGATTCTTTTATAGTTTATAACTTTATACGATGTTAAATAGGTTCTTTACTACTTTTTTGTTATTATTATTTCTTTCTCTTTTTTTGTATTTTAATAACTTTCGGTTTAAAACCGAATAAACCGAAAAGTATATAACCGAACCAAACCAAAATAAATATGGATTTAGTATGGTGGTTAAATTTCAGTAACCAAAAAACCGAATAAACCGAATCGATATCCACATTGAACACCCCTAAGCGTAACCAATAGGTATAAAAAAGACAAAAGAAGGTAAAGAGTTATTAAATTACAATTAAAAAAAGTTTAAACGTAAGGAACATAAAACATATATGGGTTTTACTGATAAATTACACGCTCCTCATATGAACTTCAATAGAACAAAAGATAATCGTCCAACAGAAGACAAAAACAACAGAAGACAAAAGATAATCAAACATTTACAATCCTATCCCATCTAAAAAACCATAAACAAACTGTTTTCATTTATTCATTAAACATTTTACTTTGTTGTTCACCACTATTATGTTTAATTAGAGGGGTAGAGGAATATATATATATATAATAATAATAATTGTATCTCAATTTTTAAAATATAATACAACAAACAAAAAATATATAAATATTATGAATTTTCTTTAATGTTATTAAAAATAAATATATAACCAATGAAACACCACTACGCGCGTGCGCGGGGTTAGCAGCTCTTGTAGTATTATAGAATTAACCTAATCACACATTTATCTTAAAAGAGAGGAGGAACTAAATATAATAATTCTTAGTATTCGTAAAACGCTATTTTTAATACATATTTACTCTGTTGTCAACAGTGTCGGTGTGATGTTTTGTAAACCTTAAGCAGATTTTAAATTATATCCGTCTCATATATTTTATCTAATTTCATAGATAATTTATATACTTAATAATACAGCAATAAAAATGATAAAAAATAAGATTAAAGTAAGAGAAGTCTAGTTTTATACCAAAAATATTATGAGGAAAAACGGTTCAGTAGACTCTTTTAAAAAAAATTAATTATCTTATAAACCAGATTTTTATTAATAATTATCTAAAAATATACTAATTTAACTATATCTGTTAAAAGAAATCATAAACATTATTAAAAACCGAAAACTTTTTTAACAAATGCCCACTTAAATTGGATGTCCTAATCGATGGTTTGAGGGGATTATGCTGAACGCCGGGTCTAGTTATCAATGAAGCAATACGCAAATATAGTCTGAAAGATAACAAGAGAAGTTGACAGATGAAAAACAAAAGATAACAAAAAAAAAAAGCAAGATAATACAAATAAAACACATATTTTTCCCCAATTTCTTGGACCATATCATGAGTTAAGCAAACTCAGATGCACTTAGAGTGCTGAAGAATCGAGCAACTACATTTTTCTCCAATACTTGTATGCCCTTTTCAGATGTGATGCATGTGGGAGTCTTGTATTGATTCATCGAAGTACCGTTTGAGACGGCTAAGTCCATAAGAGAATGGAATGTCCCATCATTCACTACTCTTATCTCAAGAGGCCCGACAAACTCGTTAGACCGACAGTACTTGTATTCATCGTCAAGTGCATCCTCCATCATTGAACAGCATTCCAAGAATACCTTTTCGTTGATCTCAAGGTCCTTAATGTCTTCGTTTTTAGCCTTCACCTCCCAATAAATCACATAGCGACCCGGCTTACTTGAGATATCCGTACAGCTGGTGAAATTTACAAGCCTTAGATCTGATGAGTCAAGAACCAGCTTTGCTCGATTCAACGCCTTAAACAAGTATTCTTCATTTGTCCGGTCCGTATCAATGCTTAACATCGCGTTCTCTCTTCCCACGAACCTAAACTGCGGTGCCTTGTTGTAGAATCCAGTCACCCGTAAAATGTCCCCGATTCTCATTCTGTACAGACCCCATAAATTTGTGACCAATAATTGGTAAGAACAGCCGAGTTTGACATCTGCCAGGTCCACAACATTACCTTTGTCTCCTTCCATTGGTATGAACTCAAAGTAAGATATGTTCGGCATGAGCGTGTAGGAGATATCTTCTGGTTCGCAGAAAGGATCCATATTAATGCCAAAGATTGACTCGGAAGAACTGTAAATTGTTGAAACCAGAGGCAGGTCATTGCAGTAATATTTCAATGTAGACACATATTGCGCCATTGAACCTGTAAGAACAGTTTCAATGTATTTGGTTTGTGGCCATAGCATTGTTATGATACCTTTCCACGACTTTTGACTGCAAATCTTTTCGATCTTGTCTGATAATTCAGGACGGGGCTGGCCTCCAAGAACCCTAGCCACCGAGTCTCGACAGCCAGAATCAGTGATCCAGTCGCTGAGATGGCCTGATCGGATATTCGAACACAGCTCCTTCCAAGAATCTTCAAGAACCTTGATTACTCGGACCATACCTGAAGCGAATGAGGTACCAATTCTCATGACCTCGTCTCTTTGGACAAGACCACATAGCAAATGGCAATAAAGACTTTGCTTGATGTCACTGCCTAACATAACTTCATAAGGGCTCGTATAAGTGTAATACCAATTAGATGGTCGATTCTTGAAATAGTCGCTCTTTAAGAACCAGCTTGTTCCGGCGTCAATGGGCAATCCACCGGGAGTTTTGGTCTCGATGCCTGCTAAGAGAAACAGCATCCCCTTTCCTTTCTCCCCAACTTTCACATGCCTAATTAAACAGAAGAACAACAAATATTTTCTTTAAATAAAAGTTTACCATCATGGGTTCTTGATTTTTAATTTACATCAAAATATCCCGTTAGCACCAAACTAATTGTAACATTAGCATTAATTGAACCAATACTTACAGTGATTATCCCAATTCCTCTAACTTTATAAAACAAAAAAAATTACTATCATGATTTATTTTAGTAAGACATCTTTGCTCCAACTAATTATAGGCTAGGCATTAGAAACTCATTTAGCAAAGAAATTTGCACAAACTAACAATGGGATAAATGATTTGGCCAAAATCCACTGCTGATTATCCTGTATTATCTCGATTTAATGAATTTATCACGTTAAGTAGGTCTAATTCACCGTCATGCACACCTATTCCTAGGGTTAGCAATTTTTCTTGCAAAATGTTTTGACAAACTCACATTCGGATCTGGCTGAAATCGGCAACCAAAGATCCAAATATTCTTTGATTTTGTTAAAAAAACCTTAATATCATTCATGAATCTGATTTTAGTAGTGTTCAAGAAAGCACCAAGCGAGCTAGTCCTGGGCATTTTATCCGGATTTGAGGACCCGATCAGAGAAAACCAGTTCGGGTCAGGTATGAGTTTTTATATTTGATTTTATTGGGTAATTTATTCAGTTACTTACGGGTTTGGTTTTTATCCGAGGCCCGAATAGGACCTGAATATACCCGAATATAATATGATATGGTTCTATTTATCGTAACCTGAATTCAACTAAAAGCCGAAAATACAAAAAAAAAAATCATGGGTATTTTACCCCGATCCGAGGATCCGAACCGGACCCGGACCAAAACCGACCCAAAAATTGGGTAACTTTGATTAGAAATCAGTTACTGCTTGATTTGATGTCGGTTTTGTTGGTTTAATTTCGTTTAATATTAAAAAATTTGGGTGATTTTTTTGAATTTCGGGTATTAAGGAACCGAATACCCGAAAATACGATACCGGAACCGAAATTTATCGGGTAAAAAATACTTAGGTATTTAGCGGGTACAGATAATTTGTAACCGAACCGATCCGGACCCGACTTGAATGAAACCGAACCTGAACCGAAAAATTATAAATACCTACAAGGATCCAAAATTCTTCTACACGAAAAACCCAAATCCGACTAGACCCGATCCGAACTCGACCCTAGGAGCAGAATGCCCAGAGCTAAAGCGAGCGATGATCCAATGCGCAGTGCCTAAAACATCTAATTGGAAATCTAGATTGTAAATTATATGGTGTAAGCGTGTATAAAATACAACCATATATTGAATATAGATAACAAAATATATGAATATCAGGATTTACAAATAATAAAATTCATATTATTATTATTATCATAAGATTTTATAACATAATATATGAATTATCATAATTTGTAAAAAAAATGCATTATATTAATTTATTATAATGTTATTATGATTTTTAGGCAGTTTAGAAAATAATGCTATGGTTCATTACGGCCTAGCGCATAGACACCATCTAAAGTCGAAACATCAGTTTAAAACGCTTATTCAGAAGTGTAGACTTACAACATTGGAATAATATTCTTTTTTTTTTTGCTAAACTGTAAATATCATTAACAAATGAAGAAGTGTAGACTTACAAATTGTTAGCCTAATCTAGAGCCTCCTTGGCAAAAAAAGAACAAGGAAGCAATATTGACTTGATTGGGAATTAAACTGGATTACCGTAACCATAAAGCCATCAGATCTGCAAACTTGGAGTAATATTCTGTAGAGTAATATTCTATGCACTTACTTGCTTATAACGTGCACAAGAAGATCATTGGTGAATGCATAGCGTTCCAAAAACTTGTTATTCGATGGTATGAGTTTATTTACTCCTCCAGAAGTTCCCGAACTACAACAACAGTTTCAAAACACTTCTTAGGTTCATATGCATAATAACAAATAGCAAAAACAGCAAGAAAATTAGGGCAAGCTAGCTCTTGTATTATTACCTTGTGAAGAAATTTGTAATGGGTTGGGCCGATATCATATTCGATGGCTCTCCATTCAGGACACGGTCGATATAAGGTTTAACATCTTTATAGGTGACTATTGGTAAGTTCTTCTTGAAAAGCTCTTTAACAGAGCTTCCATGAAGGAAGTTTTGGAGATACTCTGTTCCTGCATTACGTGTGAGTACCTCTTTCAACAAATCTTCTTGTATTTGCTTCACATTCCAGGTTAGGTCCTCAAGAACCTTTTCTTTTTCTTCCTCGTTGAAATCAGAGATTGTAGACATATTTGGATATCTCTAATTCACATGGAGTGGGTTAGCTATATATCAATTAATATCAGTAAACTACTACGTACCCCCAAGAGGCAGCCAGGTTGGCGCAAAAAAAAAAAAGAATAAAGGAGACAGCCGGGGTTATATATATTACTCGTTTTCTACGAACGGATCATATGCAACATTATATATATTTTTGTTTTTCAACCAGTTATTTTTAAACTTTTTATATTTTCAACTAGTAATATAAAACTAGAATATGATCTGCGAGTTAATTATTTATTCACATAAACTTAAACTTCTTCAGTAAAGCATTTTATACAGTAGCTTATTCAGCATCTAAGCAATAGACTCGCTTGAAAACCGTATAAAAATCGTAATATAGTAATAATAAAATAATACAAAATTTATTATTTTATAAATTATGGAAATTCATATAGTATGTTAAATAATTTATGATAATAAAATTATATAAATATTATCAAATGATATAAATGTTATTATTTATAAATCATGATATTTTATATTTGTGTTATATATATTCAATATATTATTTTATTTTTTAAAATTTTAAACCGCTTAAACTATAATTTAGACATTCGATTAGATGTTGGGTCATCGTCCGCTTAATGTCTAACGACTTTTAAAACACTGAATCTATCCAGTAGAATTTATTATTTTATAAATTATGGAAATTCATATAGTATGTTAAATAATTTATGATAATAAAATTATATAATATTATCAAATGATATAAATGTTATTATTTATAAATCATGATATTTTATATTTGTGTTATATATATTCAATATATTATTTTATTTTTTAAAATTTTAAACCGCTTAAACTATAATTTAGACATTCGATTAGATGTTGGGTCATCGTCCGCTTAATGTCTAACGACTTTTAAAACACTGAATCTATCCAGTAGAATTTATTATTTTATAATAGTTTATAATTTTATGTGATATTTTAAGAAATTTATATTTTTCAAGTAAAATTATCTAATACTGTGTTTCAAATAACTAATAAAATGAAAATACAATATTATATTTTAAAGTTACTAATTTTATATTTTATATAAGAGAATATTTGGAAAAATACCTTATTATGAGATTATATTTTGAAAACTACACCATCTTTTAACTTTTTTGAAATCTACACTTATGAATAAGTGAAATAACTGATTTATCCAGTTTTCATGTTTATAATTATTAAAATTTTAAAATAATAATATTAATAAAATCATAATGGCATAGGTTTGAAACAAATATTTTTTTTTTAAAGAACGAATCCAATTATATTCAGATATTTACTTATTTTATTGATAAAATAATATATTTAATATTTATAGAATATCATATTAAAATATATCATTTTCAATATCCCCTATATATTAATTGAGAAGACGGAGAGAGAAAATTCAGACATGTGTCTCACTCAGAGTAATTTTAGGGAAAGCTAACCAATGAAATACTTACATTCAGATACGTCAAAAAAAAATTAATATACTCTTTAATACATGGAAATATAGATATTCCATTAGATTTTTTTTCTTTTTATGGTATCATTAAATTCAAACATTTAGAAGAATATAATTAAGAGATTTAATGGTTTGTATGACATTTAAATTTTATAAATTATATAAATGCAAATCTTTATCCCACATGGACTACAAAATGAAAGGGATGACATACATATTTCTTATAAATAATTAAATTTACTCATAATTTTAAATTACGTATATGAAGTATTTAATAAACGCCAAAATTTGAAAGTTTTTATTTGATTTAATCAAGTTTTATTTGAACTATGGTATTAAATTGAATATAAAAATATTTATAAACTTTTGTTTGATAGAAATTTAAATATTAGCAACTTCATAAATTGTGAAAATATTAAAATTATTTTAAATTTATCAAAATTACAATATTATAAATATTTTTATTTTAATAAAATTTATATTATGTTTGTTGATATATTGCTATTATTTATTAGATTAGATATTCTACTGAATATTATATATATAGATAGTATATTAGCCATAAAAAACTTTCACTACTGTGATTTTATAATAAAAGTTTATATAATAATCAACTATTAATCATATATTTTACCCGCACAAGGTGCGGGGTATCATCTAGTAGTAAATAAAGACAAAAATAACAATTATGATAGAAAATTCCACAAAATCAAAATCAATGTACATATAAATAGCAAAAGAGGCAAAAATTCTAAATTTACTCATTAAAAAATGATCATAGATACAAATATATTGCTTACATTCTCATAGAAATAATTTTAGAAATTAATCTTTTAAAAATTATAAAATAGTGAGCTAACAAGACCATATAAGTATATATGAGAAAAAAATATTTTGCAACATAGTTGTATAAACTTAGTTTATTTAAAATTTATAAAATTGAAATTTCATAGAGATAAACTATAAAGTATTTTATAAATTATAAATTAGATATATTAAAATATTAGTATGTATTTATCTCAATAATAGTAATCTGAAACATAAATAATAGTGATTTTAATAATAATTATTATATTTATTTTAATTTAAAATTATTTAAAATTTAGCTATTAAAAAGATAAGTTAAATTTTAAATCAGGATAGAAAAGTCTGATTACATATAAGAAAGTGTAGTTTTCAAAAAATAAAAAAAGAAGTGTATTTTTCAAAATTTAAATTTTAAGTAGGGTATTTTTCAAATTATCCCTTTATATAATTGGTGTTTGAAATTCATAATCCTTACTTTCTTTTGTGTTTTGTCTAATATAGTGTTCTGTAATCAGTAAGTATTGGTTTTCTAAAAAAGTAACAAAGAAAATCAAATATAAATTTTTTTTAATTTGGCTTATAAAGAAAAGAAAAATTCTTGAGTTTATAATTAAAATTTAAGATGTAATTACGGAGTAGACTTCTTTACAAGTCTACCATATATACTTTTTGATTTCATTAATAGACTAGAACCGGAACCGCGCGTCGGCGCGCGGAATTGTATTTTCTTTAATATTGATTTTTTTCAAAATTAAAATTAAGAGTTTATGAATTATAGATAAAAGTATGTGTTTCATTTAGTAACATTAAAACAAACATTAAGAACGGAATGATATTATTTAAATTGGAATTATACGAATCATGTCACTATTAGAGAGGTTTTATATGTCTTTATTAAAAGTCGAGAGTGAGACTGTTGTTTTTAACGGTGAAGAAGTACGCGGGAAAAGTAGATTAAAAATTACATCTATGAAGTTAAAATATAATTTACAGTAAATATCAAATTTGAAAATGGAACATTTCGAAAAGTTAAAGTAAAATTTAGATAATAATATTAAGGCTAGTATTCATATTTGTTAATATTCATTACATATACTGCTAATAATATATTTTGTCAACTTTTTTTTAAAAAAAATCCTAAATACAATAGTATTATGTATTTTTATTTTGTAAAAATTAGTAAACAAATTAAAATTATAAATTCATATTTAAAATTTAACTTGAATATCATTTTTATCAAAATACTAATATTTATAAAAATGTTTAGCTTAATATTGATATTTTTTAAGTTATTGAACTTAAAAAAAATTCTTCTTATTTAAATAAAATATTTTCATATTTTATGAAATATATTAATCATAATGCTTTTGTAAATGTTTTTTTAAATGTAGTCTTAATACAAAAGTAATAGTCATTTTATTTTTTTAATTAATCCAAATATCAGAAAATTACAATTGTTAAAAATTATTCTCCAAATCTTTTTAAAAATTTCATTATTCTCCAAATCTTTTTAAAAATTTCAACCAAATTTGGGCTCAACATAAAATTTTGACACTCCTGTTGGATCTGGGCCAAATTTAACAATATTGAGAGCCCAAAACATGATATAATTTGCTTTCTTATCTAATTAATTCTAAGACCAACTCCATCTAAGGTTCACAAGTGAATCTCTTAAAAAATATTAATTGTTTAATAGTGGGACCCATGTAAATATTATAAACCGTCTCCAAAAAATCACAGTTTAAGGGGCGTCTCTTGCAGGTGTCAACCCGTTGAGTCATTGAGGAGTTTTTTCTTTTCTTTTAAACATAAATAGTGGGTCCCACATATTTTTTTTTTAAAGAGTTTTCTGAAAAGCTCGCTAATGGAGCTGCTCTAACTAACTAAAATAAAATTTCTAAGTGTTATTAACATAATAGATGATACATACGCGCGTAAAGAATTCTGTTGACACCTTCCATATTTCTTTATCCGTCTTCAAAGACTTTTCAAAGTTCTCTCTTTTTCTTCGGTTTTTTTTTTTGACATGCAAGAGATTTGCTTGCCGATTCATAATCTCGATCCTAACCTTTGATAGATTCTACAGAAATTTTCATTTGATTTTGGTCTTATACTCTATCATCTGTCTCAAACTCTCTTCAATTTCTGAAAAGATACATGTATAAAGCATTAGGGTTTTTGTTCCAATCCGAACAACGATGTGCAAAAGATACAGATCTGAGCTTCTGAGACCTTCGAAGACTATCCTTTCACTCCATCTGAAGCGTCTCGGATCCGGATCTTCTCATCGAAATCGACATGCAAGCCTTCTCATCTGCCGCCGGTTCATCTTCTCATCGCTGTGTCAGGCTTATGGCTGTACGGAGGAAGGTATGTCTCAGGTCTAGAATGTCATCCGCTTCTTACAAGAACTTCAAGATTTTTCCCGTGGAAAGCTTAAAGATCTTGAAGATATGCTTTTAGATAAAGTTACTTCTGCAATTAAAGAGGTCAAGGTATGGTCTACTTCCTTTGTCGATTATCTTCATACTCTTCTTTACGGATGCAATCTTACATTCGTTTTCTGTGACGCTCCGTGATTTCAGAAATTTGGACGAAGAGGTGATCAAGGAAATTCGTTTGTAGCTCATACTATCGCTTTTGCTTCCCTCACATCTTAATGGAACACTCTCGTGGTTGCTTAAGTTATCTGTTTCCTGCTCCTGAATATGCATATGTATGTGTTGTGGTCTCTGCACTCCATCATATATTGCGAAACTGTCTCCCAAGCTTCCTTATCTTCCCTTATATCAAAACGCGATATCCTGTTTGCGGAGCTTTCGTACTTCCTGAATGGAGTTGAGGAATCGAGGAAATATGGTAAATCAGTTAGCTATCAGGGTAAGGTCCAATCTAACAGACACATTCCCTTCAGTATATGTGATTGTGTTATTTAGCAATGAGTCACTTTTGGCCTAATGAATGAAAACTCCAATGCTGCAGATTTGTGTTGTACTTGCGGAAGAGTGGTGTCTTTTCAAAAAGTCAACTTTTGACTCTAGTCAAGGCTTGTTCAAACCCTTCAATAATACGGTAATTGTTCAGTGCTACTGTAACATCCCGATTTCTGGTATATATGGAAATATGTGTGAGAGAGATTAAAAGAATTGATTTGGCTACCTATGTCACCAAAGTGCACTTACCTTTTCGGTTAACCACCCCGAAAGAACTCCAGAGTTAAACGTGCTTGAGCTGGAGCAGTGGAAGGATGGGTGACCTACCGGTAAGTCATTCGCGGTATCGTGTGAGTTAGGAAAAAACACGAGAAACGGTCATGTGGTGATTGCAGGGACAGTATATCATGACTTTCGAGCCTCCCGGATAACGCACCGACCGTCGGACAGGGGTGGGGCCCACGAGCCCGACTGAGGGATGGGTGACTCACCGGTAGGGGCGGTTAGGGTGTTATAAGTGGTATCAGAGCTGGTTAGCCATCCCAGTGCTGACCTGGGAGGCGTTCTGGGACTGGTCGTGGTGTGCAACGAGGACGTTGCACTCTGAGTGGGGTGAATTGTAACATCCCGATTTCTGGTATATATGGAAATATGTGTGAGAGAGATTAAAAGAATTGATTTGGCTACCTATGTCACCAAAGTGCACTTACCTTTTCGGTTAACCACCCCGAACGAACTCCAGAGTTAAGCGTGCTTGAGCTGGAGCAGTGGAAGGATGGGTGACCTACCGGGAAGTCATTCGCGGTATCGTGTGAGTTAGGAAAAAACACGGGAAACAGTCATGTGGTGATTGCAGGGACAGTATATCATGACTTTCGAGCCTCCCGGATAACGCACCGACCGTCGGACAGGGGTGGGGCCCACGAGCCCGACTGAGGAGGGATGGGTGACTCACCGGTAGGGGCGGTTAGGGCGTTATAGCTACTTTGTCTGATTTTTGTTGAAGAACTTGCACGTTCAATAATACATGATGCTGTTCGTGTGATCATTGACCAAAAGTGAGTATAAATAATATTGATTCTGAAGCTTATTGTGTACTTCACAACATGTCCTGCAACAAAAGGATCTTATATTTTAGCATTCATACAGGAACAAGGCATCTAAAACCGTCAAGCAAAATTCTTTCTAAGTAAAACGAATTTTCAAGTCTAACTGGTTCATTAACCTTTTTTCATTTGTTTGCATGAGTATGTTGGATGAAGAAGAACTATGGACACAGTAAGATGCGAACTATATGTCTGAGGTGAGATTCATTTTAAAATCAAATTATTTTCTTTATTCTCATAATAAAGTTCTTATTGTTTACATGAGTATGTCGGATGAAAGAAGAACCTTGGTCACAATAAGAAATCAGAATGGCTGCATTGAAATGGCCAAGCATTGTTACTTGGTGAATCACTCTGGAAATTAAGCATCTGGAGTTCTCAGTAATATTCGTAAATCGAGAACATGAGTATGGCTTCATATTAAAATATAAAGATAAGTAAATACAAAAGTTAATCAGTTCAACTTACTCTTCAAATCCTTTAGGTAAGTCACCATGCGTTGGGAAACCATTTTCTAGCGATGTTTGTTTGACAGAATGTGAGAGCATGAATAGGGGATGTAGGTATCTAAATAGAATTTATATATACGGATGGTTAGGTTTGGCAAGCTATACGATGGTTAGATGCGATTTTTAGTGTGCAGAATATCTTGGAAAATATTTGTAATTGACAAAATCGTAGTATGCATATTCTGATAAATTGGCAAGCTATACGATGGTTAAATTGACAGAATTAAATGATAGTAGATATTCTGATAAAATTTACTTTTAAGATATTAATTTGATAACAATATATGCATAATATAATTTACATATATGGATGGTTAGGTTTGGCAAGTATCTCGGATGGTTATATGGATGGTTAGGTTTGGCAAGTATCTCGGATGGTTAGATGGCAAGTATCACATTCCTATATTTACGTATATTGGATATATGGTATACAAAACCTAATATTGGATAGTATCTATTGTGATAAATTTTGATTTTAATCTAAATCGTATAATTATGATCTTTTATTGTTAATTGTTAAGATATTAATTGTGGTAACAATAAATGCATAATATCTTTCTTCATATTTTTAAACTGAAATTTCATGTATTAGTTTATTCACGTAATATGAAATGGAAGATACTTTATTTTGCTAATAGATGGATAGTAGATATTGTGAAGAAATTTTGGTTTTAATTTAAACGGTATCAAGAAATATATAGTTATAATCTTTTACTGTTAAGATATTAGATATGGTAACAATATATTAACGTATTTCTGGATTTTTTAAAACTGTTATTTTTTGTATTAGTTATTATTTTATTCCGAATAGCAAACCGAATATATGTTATTTTGCTCTATATCACGATGGAATTATTACATTTGAAACTATATATAGAATTATAACATTCCACAGTATATATTACGATAGGTTTGAAAATATACTTATATTAATAATATTAATGTAATATGATCAATGATAGTTTAGTGATATATCTTACTATAATCTATAATCTATCATCTATAATCTATATCCTATTTAAAATTGTATACTACAAATATTACATACATCATGCTTAGTGATATTTCTTATTGTAATGTATAATTTATAAATCTTAGAGTATATATTCTACATACATCGTGCTTAATTCTATGTATTATGATTTGAGTAGGTTGAACAAAGTTGTTTTACTATGTATTATGTATTTTATTCGAACAGCATAGTCTGTTTTATTTTATTTTTTTATTCCAATGATTAATTAATGATGATATCAATTGAACAATATACTACGATTAATTACTCTATGGAGTAGCCTTAAAATTCGTTATGTGATCCATATTAAATCGTTGGAGCCAATTTTGTATACCTAAAATGTCTTTAACGAGATTTCTTAAAATTTAAAGGAGACCAATGGCACAAAAAGTAATATGTCATGGTTTCATTGGTTTTTTTCAAAAAAAAACTCATGTTTTAATATAGTAGATTTATCAGGGTCTTAACAGTCATTTCTCCTTCGTTTTTTTTCTTCTATCTTTATCTTAAAAAGTAGTATTAACAGAGAAGAGAACTAAACTATTGAAGTAATTGAAAAAATAAAATTATCATCATTTATTTTATTCTATATTCCAATTCTTTTTTATTTGTTGTCTAGATATTTCAATTTTTTAAGTTGTAACATTTTTATATTACTTATAATAAAAGAACATGAAAGAAAATGTGAATAAAAATGTAATAAATTTTTTAAATATTCTATAATGATATATTTTATTACCTAATTTCTAATATTTCAAAGGAAAAATTGTTCCTATAAAATAAATATTTTTAATTGATATTTATTCATCAATTTGATTTAATTTTTAATAATGAAATATTTAAAAATATATTTCTGAAAAGTTTCATTTATTTAGAGGAATCATTTTTTCGGAAATCTCTATAATCTCTAAGTTCTAAAACATACAAATTAAATCTTAAATCTAATTACAATGTCATAATATAATTATGCATAAATCTAAATATTTCTCGTTCGAATCTAGTGTATCAGTAAATATCAATAAACCACATATATAGCCAGGTTGGCGCCAAATAAAAAAAGAAAAAAGAAAGAAAAAGGAGGCAGGCCTGGCGATAAGACAATGACATGCAGATGACATGGCTTGTCTTCTACATGCTATAAGATCATGTGCTTTAAAAATATATTTATATATTATCAAGTTTTCAACTAAATTATTTAAAAGTTTAAAACTAGAACAAGATCGGCACGATTCGGGTTTCTGTTTTCCATTTTCTTTCGATAGTTGAATTTACTCACCGAAACTTAAATTTATCCAATAGTTTATTATTATTTCTTTTTAGAAATTACTTGTAGTTTCGAGTATACTATTATAATTTGAAGAAATTTGTAATGGGTTAGGGCACCCACAACGCAAGGATCAATCCTTGGGGAAGAGTTTTAAGGATTGAATCCTTGCTGACATGGCAGGGTTTGATTGGTTCACATCTATTAAAAAAAAAAAAAAAAAAAAAGGTTAAGGATTCGATGAGGGTATCAGCGTTGCTGATGCACTTAGGGCTAATGTTATTTTTGATGGCTCTTGAAGAGCTTTTTAGCTGAGCTTCCATGAAGTAAGTTTGGAGATACTATGTTCCTGCGTTAAGTGCGAGTATCTCTTTCAAAAGATCTTCCTGTATTAATTTGCTTCGCATTTCCAGGTTAGGTCCTCAAGAACCTTTCGTTTTACTTCCTCGTTGAAATAAGAGACTATACTCATATTTGGTTATATCTAATTCACATGGAAAATTGTTTGACATCTTATGTAAGGCTAAATGTTTGTCGTGCAGTGTTAAATTTTATTTATATGCATGGCTAGATAGCTCTCCAGGTCACATGTCAATAATGTATGAGGCAACTAGATAGCTCTCCAAGTCACATCCTAAAAGTATTCCCATCTAATAATTTATTATTCATTTCTAATAACAATTAATTGCCTGTAAATATATCTACAACTAGTATGTCAGATAGGGACGTGGTTCTCGTGAAACATGTTATATTGCTATGTTTTAAAGTTCAACTACTATATATATCCAAAACTATATATATAATATAATCACACCGAACGGATTTTCTTTTTCTTTTTAACTTTTACTTACGAAAACTTGAAATTGTTTATTATTCACGTTTGGTAAAAAACAAAAATTTGCTTGTACATATAGAGCCTAATATTTTATTTAAAATTCAAGTAAATGTTTCTCTTATTTTTACCAGCATTAAAATGTGAGGTGATAGTCAGCCATTTCAATATAGTTATTATTTAAATATAAACAGTATTGTTTTAAACTTTCATATCTAACTATATTTGAAACCAAATATATCATAGATTTAGATTTGATTGAACATGAGTGCAGCCACAAGTCATGGGAAGGTATAGTCGTCACACGAATCTGGCCCAAAATCAAATTCATTCAAACTATTGTTACAGGATCAATGGCTCAATTAATACATACCGATATTAGAGTTCTACTCCAATGAACGGCCCATGTTCTCTCCAGGCTACGGGATCTTCTGAAACGATGTTCTACTCCAATGTTTGGCCCATGTATAGTTATATAACTAACAGTGGAAGTTATTATATCTCCTCTTTTTTTCCTAAGGTTTACATAGATATATAATGGGAGATATTCTACAAGTGACTGGATTCTACAACAAGGCAACTCAGTTTAAATTCGTGCGGAGAAAAAAATATGGTTATAATTTATAAACATCCAATTGGAGGCAACAACTGAAGAAGATATTTTAAAAGCGGTGACTCAAGCAACACACTTGTTCTTGAATCTTCAAATTTATTGTTAATGGGCTTCACATGTTGGTCACGTATCTCCACTGATCCAGGTCATTATGTTATGTATATAATAAGTATATTGGGAGCTTAAGTCAGAAAAAATATAAATGTTCTTGTCGAACTTGATAACATGTTGGTCAGATATTCCATCTCTTTTATATCTTGTACTTAACGTTTCTGTAACAGTTTGTGTAATTGAATGTTAAAAAAAAAATGATTTGTGTAATTTTTTGAATTTGTAATTTTTCAATTTCACATATTTGTTATTTATTTCCATAGTCATAAATGTAGCTTTCATGACTTCAACATGTTTAATCAAGCTCTTGGTAAACAAACATGTAGGAGTTATAGGGGTTTATTATGGATTGTGCATTGCGTGGGAACCGGTTATGCGACTTGAGTTGAAGATGGATTCTGAGATTATGGTGGGTTTTCTTATGACAGGGATTGGAGATTATAATCTGTTGTCTTTCCTGGTACGTCTGTGCCATGACTTCTTCGCAAGAGACTGGATAGCCCAGGTTATGCATGTGTATAGGGAAAATAACCGTCTTACTGATGGGTTAACGAACTATGCATTTTCTTTACCTTTAGGTATTCAAATTCTTGATTCTGTTCCGTCATATGTAGTTTCAATTGTTTCAGATGATGTTCTTAGTCCGCCCCGAACAAGACTTCAAGAGTTGGAGTAGTTTTTGAGTTGTTCTTGTAATAAATTTGGGACCTTCTTGCCCCATTTCATAACCTTAAAAAGCAACCATGTAGGACTAGTGAAGGAATTCATTCAGGTTTATAACACTTTATAAATCAACATATGAATTCAATTGCCAAGATCTCATGCAAATACTGAAATAAATATAGATCTAAGAGTTTTGAATATACCTGGATATTCTGCAGCGGAATTAAAACTAAGAACAAACCGAGGTTGCTGAGCACTCCAAGCGTCGTGCCTCTACCGGTATCCACACACACACAAACTGGACCGGAACGGGATGCTAGTGCCGTCGAGATCAAATCTCGTAACTGTCACGAACACTTCGTCTCTTCTTTAGACTTAGGGTTTTGGAGGCAGCCGTGAGTGTTGTGTTATTATTATCAACACCTTCTTATATCTTTATATAAGATTAACACAAAAACCTAGTCCACGTGAACAAGCAATTGGGCTTAGCCCATTTAATCATGTGTATGTGACGGTCACGTGAATTCCGTAATAATACGTATGTCTTATATCATATATAATAGATATTATATTATCTCCAAAACCGAGTATATTATTTATCCAGTTTGCTTAGGTGTGTGACCCTGTATGACCGTATAGTATTAGTAATAGATTCTCATTCTATAGATTATAAGCGGTCTCTAGAAAAACATTATAACCACCTAATATTATACGATTGTCTAACCCCGACGTTATGGCACCGACAAGAGTTAGTACATTTGATTTCAGGACATTCCCAACAATCTCCCACTTGTACTGGAATCAACTATTCTCATAATCCCTTTGTCTCTTATATCTCGATCTCAGCATAAGGCAAGAAACAGTGTCATCCAAGCTAGATCATGTTTATCGAACTCTGATTAATACTGACTTAACAAACGACTGACATTCACCTCGTTTGAGCACGACCATGCATTTTCAGTATCAAATCTTCGATAGGCCCAAAGATATTTATTTCCCGTTATATGGGGGGGGGGGACAAATCCCAGCTTGTTTCATCCATGTTCCCTTCACATTTCATGATATGTCCAATCAGTGCCTTTATAGTCACAATTTACGGCTGACGTTTGACAAAGTCAAAACATACCAATTCATATGTAAAAAATCATGATGAACTCAGGTCTAAGGACTATACTTTATAGTCGTAATGAGAAACTCTTATGACACTCATATAACAATCTTGTAAAGTTCTCATTAGCGGGTTATGTCCGATACTGTGTTCTCTAACACATATCTATGCGACTGACTTTGATACTCATATCAATGACTCCATGAAATGTAGCCATCAGTCACTCACATACTAGTCTCTCACGGTTATTATTGTCATACTTTAATAACCTCGACTAGGGATACATATAATTTATGTCATCTATCACTTATAGAGTTTCATGATCAAATCACTTATTTGATGATCTATAAGAATGCGATAAATTACTTTAGGACTATTATTTAATAAGATAATTAAATAATACAGAAACAATTTCATTAAATAAAACATAACCAAAGGTATGTTTACATAAACATCAAAACGTAAATAAGATAACTCCCACTAAAAACAAGATTACTACTTGAGAAATCTAATGCATATAGCAGCAGCATGACTCTCATGCTTGGGCCGTGGGAGTGGCTTAGTCAGAGGATCAGCGACATTCTCGTCTGCCGGAACTCTGCAGATCTTCACATCACCTCTCTCAGTGATATCACGAATCATATGATATCTCCTCTATATGTGTTTGGATTTCTGGTGTGATATGGGCTCATTTGCCTGAGCTATGGCTCCATTATTGTCACAAAACAAAGTCACAGGTTCAGAAATGCTAGGAATCACACCAAGCTCAATAATGAACTTTCTAATCCAAATAGCCTCCTTTGCAGCTTCAGAAGCAGCGATGTATTCAGCCTCGGTCATGGAGTCCGCCATGGTAGTCTGCTTGGAACTCTTCCAACTAACTGCACCTCCATTCAGACAGAAGACGTAACCAGATTGTGATCGGAAATCGTCCTTATCTATCTGAAAACTAGCGTCCGTATAGCCACTCACTACAAGCTCATCACTTCCTCCGTACACTAAGAACTTATCCTTAGTATTTCTCAAATACTTCAGGATTGTCTTAACGGCAGTCCAGTGACTCTCACATGGATCAAATTGGTATTGACTCATCATGCTTAAAGCACAAGTAACATCTGGACGAGTACAGAGCATGACATACATGATGGATCCTATCACAGAAGCAAACGGAATCCTACTCATGCGCTCTCGCTCAGCAGGTGTCGAAGGACACTGCGTCTTGCTGAGAGTAATGCCCAGAGACATCGGAAGCAAGCCCTTCTTGGAATCATGAATGTTGAACCTGTGCAGGACTTTATCAATATAAGTATCTTGACACAGTCCAGTCAGCCTCTTCGATCTATCTCTATAGATTCTTATTCCAAGAATATAGGCGTCTTCGCCCGTGTCTTTCATCAAGAAACAACTTTCGAGCCAATCCTTTACGGACTGAAGTAACGGCATATCATCTCTGATGAGAAGTATGTCATCTACATACAGTACGAGAAATGCAACTGCGCCCCCACTAGTCTTCTTGTAAACGCAAGGTTCCTCTTCGTTTCTGATGAAGTTAAACTTTTTAACTGCTTCATCAAAGCAAAGGTTCCAACTCCGAGATGCTTGCTTCAATCCATAAATGGATTTATGAAGCTTACATACCTTCCCAACAGCGTTATGATCAATGAAACCTGGAGGTTGTGTCATGTACACATCCTCTTCCAGAATCCCGTTAAGGAAAGCTGTTTTCACGTCCATTTGCCAAATCTCATAATCATGAAGAGCGGTTGTTGCTAGGAGAATCCGAATAAATTTAAGCATAGCGACTGTGGAATAGGTTTCCTCATAATCAACACCATGAACTTGTTTGAAACCTTTTGCCACCAGACTAGCTTTGTAAATCTGAACATTTCCATCCACATCTATCTTCTTCTTGAAGACCCATTTACACTCAATGGCTTTTACACCATCAGGTAAATCACCCAAAGTCCATACTTGGTTATGTGACATGGATCTCATTTCGGATTCAGCGGCCTTAAGCCACTTTTCAGAGTCAGGGCCCATCATTGCTTCTTCGAAACTCGCAGGTTTGTCACTGTCAATGATCAGGAGATCATGACAGTTAGTCACAAGAAATCTATATCTCTCGGGCTCGTGACGAATCCTTTCGGATCTGTGAACTTCAGGCACCACATGTGCGGATTCTACAACTCTTCGTAGATCCATCCGCTGCTCTCTCTGGAAAGGTTGAGCAGGCTCCTGTGATTCTCGAATTTCTTTGAGTTGTACTTTACTCCCACTGTTCTTCTTGGAAAGAAATTCTCTCTCAAGAAAAACGCTGTTCCGAGCAACAAACACTTTGTTCTCGGATCGGTTGTAAAAGTAGTAAGCATTGGTTTCCTTAGGATAACCAATGAAGTAGCACTTATCAGATTTGGTTGCAAGCTTATCAGATATAAACCGCTTGACATAAGCTTCACAACCCCAAATTTTAAGAAAAGACAGACTTGGAACTTTTCCAGTCCACATCTCATATGGCGTATTTTCAACTGATTTTGATGGAACTCTGTTCAGCGTAAACGCAGACATTTCTAGAGCGTATCCCCAGAAGGACAACGGAAGATCTACCTGACTCATCATCGATTGGACCAGATCTAATAAAGTCCGATTCCTCCTTTCAGACACACCGTTCCACTGAGGTGTTCCAGGAGGAGTGAGTTGTGAAACAATTCCACAATCACTCAGATGATCACTGAAATCTTGGCTTAAGTACTCACCTCCGCGATCTAATCGAATAGCTTTGATACTTTTGCCAAGTTGATTATGTACTTCATTTTGGAATTCTTTGAACTTTTCAAAGGATTCCGATTTATGTCTCATTAGATAGACATAATCATGTCTACTGAAGTCATCAGTAAATGTGATGAAGTACTGAAAGTTTTCTCTAACACTAACGCTCATTGGGCCGCACACATCAGTATGTATAAGACCCAACAGGTCACCGGCCCTTTCATTGAATATTTTGAAAGGGGCCTTTGTCATTTTTCCCAATAAGCAGGATTCACATTTCTCAAATGATTCAAAATCAAATGAGTTTAAAAGCCCATCATTATGGAGTTTTTGAATCATTTTCTCATTGATGTGCCGTAAACGATAATGCCAGAGAAAAGTGGGGTTTGAGTCATTGGTTTTTAACCGTTTGGTACTTTTGTTATAGACAGGTAAGGATTGGTTAAGAATATAAAATCCATTTTCTAATGGAGTGCTATCATAAAATATTTCATTACGATCAAAAGAACAGCACTTGTTTTTAATCGAAAAATGAAAATCTTATAAATCCAAAACAGAAATAGAAATGATGTTTCTGCTTATAGCAGGTACATAGTAGCAATTCTAAAACCAAGTCTGGCGGCAAAGACAAATGATATGTTCCTACGGCTAATGCAGCAACTCTTGCTCCATTCCTAACACGCATGTCCACTTATCCTTTTTCCAGCGTTCTATTGTTGCTTAGACCCTGCATATTGGTACAAATATGAGCGCCACAGCCGGTATCCAATTCCCAAGAGTTAGAACCTGAAGTAGTAACATTTACTTCTATAAGATAAATACCTGGAGAAGTCGTTTTAAACGTCTTCTTCGAGTTCTTTATATCTCCCAGATATTCTTTGCAGTTTCTCTTCCAATGCCCAGGCTTCTTGCAGTAATGGCATTTATCAACATCAGTAGGACCGCGTTTGTTCTTGGAAGAAGACTCAGACTTGTCATGATTCTCAATCTGAACTGCATTGGCCTTTCCCCTGTTTTTAGCGGGTTTCTTAAACCTTTTACCCCCTTTTACCAAAAGTACATTAGGAGTGCCATTTATTATGTTTGGCTCAGCTGTCTTGTGCATGCCATGCAGCTCCGTCAAGGACTTTGTCATGTTGTTCATGTTATAATTCATAACAAACTGATCAAAACTTGACGGCAAGGACTGCAGAATGATGTCCGTAGCCAACTCTTGGCTAAGGGGACAATCCAGTTTTGCCAAGTTATCAAAATAACACATCATCTTAATGAGGTGTGGGCTAACTGGACCATCCTTTGTTAGCTTACACTCAATTAGAGATTTAACCGTTTGGTATCTCTCAGTTCATGCTTGTTCCTGAAACATTCCTTTCAGGCTAGTGATCATCTCAACTGGCGACGCCACATTCTCATATTGCTTTTGCAAGTCCAAGTTCATGGTAGCTAGCATGAGACAACTCACATCGACCACATCATTGGAATGCTTTTCCCAAGCATTCCTTTCAGCGTGTGCGACATTGGATTTCGGTTTGTCAGGGAGAACTTTCTCAAGGACATAGTCCTTTTTCTCCTGCTTGAGAACAATTCTCAAGTTCCGATACCATTTGAGGAAGTTCAATCCATTGAGCTTGTCCTTCTCAAAGACGGATCAAAGTGAGAAAGAGTTTGTGTGAGTGGTGGTAGACATAGATGAATATAAAGAAAGAAACGAGAATTTAGTTTCGATGTTCAAAAAATGAGAAATCTTAAAATTAAGAAAACTCGCATTATATTCAAAAAAATATTTCCTCAAGTTGAATATAATGATCCAAGATCCATACTTCACTGAAACTTGAGTGAGCTTTGGCTCATCGCCCAAATTTCAGCTATCTAGGTAAGAAACAGTTTGCTAATTATATCTTATATAATTCTTGGTCTTGGATTGATATCTTGTATCAAATCCAATCATATATCTCTGAGCCCAAAACTATTTTGAAAGCCCAGTTAAGCAAACCAATATTTTAAGTCATGCAGTAACGATTACAACCTGTCTCACTCGTGTAATTGCGGACACTCTACTTTGGCAGATCCATCACACAATGAAACGAGCCTTGACGGTTGACAAAATTGGAAAGACATCAAAATGCTTAATATTAATTGAGGAATTAATTTTAATCCAATTTTAGTTTATATTTAAAAATTATATCTAATATAAATAATTAAATATAATTAATACATATCTTATATATATATTTAATTAGATTATAAATAATTAAATTAATCTTAATCTCGTTAAAAAAATTAATTATTTATTAGAAGGTCTTAATTTAATTTTAAAATCTAATCAAATTAGAATTCTAATTAAATAAAAGAACCAAACCGATCTCATTAACCAACTATAAACCAAGTGACTCATTCAATCGGTTTATTAAATTACACAAGCAAATTATTAACTTTAAAACCAGACCATCATGTATTACCTTAGCACGTGCTGACCATTTAATTGAATATTTGCATGACTAAGTAAAATATCACATGCATACGTAACTTTGAAATAAGGTAAATATGCTAAGTCAATAATATCAAATATTGACTTTTCCTAAACATTTCGTAAATATCCAATATTCACATATTCATGGATTTTTCCAAACTGGTTAATGCGATCACCAAATTACAATTAACACAAACCAATCAATAAAATGGATTTTATCAAGATCGACAAATCATAGTTAGATAACTAAGATTCAATTTCAGTATTAAACAAGTAGGCTCTGATACCACTGAAGGAATTCATTCAGGTTTATAACACTTTATAAATCAATCTACGAATTCAACTGCCAAGATCTCATGCAAATACTGAAATAAGTCTAGATCTAAGAGTTTTGAATATACCTGGATATTCTGCAGCGGAATTAAAACAAAGAACAAACTGAGGTTGCTGATCACTCCAAGCGTCGTGCCTCTACCGGTATCGACACGCACACAAACTGGATCGGAACGGGATGCTAGTGCCGTCGAGATCAAATCTCGTAACTGTCACGAACACTTCGTCTCTTCTTTAGACTTAGGGTTTTGGAGGCAGCTCGTGAGTGTTGTGTTATTATTATCAACACCTTCTTATATCTTTATATAAGATTAACACAAAAACCTAGTCCACGTGAACAAGCAATTGGGCTTAGTCCATTTAATCATGTGTATGTGACGGTCACATGAATTCCATAATAAGACGTATGTCTTATATCATATATAATACATATTATATTATCTCCAAACCCGAGTATATTATTTATCCAGTTTGCTTAGGTGTTTGACCATGTAGGATCGTATAGTATTAGTAATAGATTCTCAATCTATAGATTATAAGCGGTCTCAAGCAAAACATTATAACCACCTAATATTATACGATTAACCTCGACGTTACGACACTGACAAGAGTTAGTACATTTGATTTCAGGACATTCCCAACAACTATGATCTAAAACCATCCTGAGTTGTTGGTTACAAGAATCTTGAAGAGTCGATAATTCAAGAATGGCTCAATTTTTAGATTGCATCTATCCAGTGCATGGTGTAGCATTACATGATATATCATGGTTTTCCGGGTTTTTCCACCATGATATAAGTCCTTTTATAGAGTCTTTTGTCTTTGGAGTCTTTTCGAGTCTTTTACAGGTTCAGATACGTTTTAGGCTTGATTGAAGATATTGGGACATTTTGGAGAAATTAGATTGAAGCAGCTGAACAGAGCAACTCGGACCCCGTTTTTGAAGTTGGTGTCGGTTGACACAACTCCTTGGTGTCGGTCGACACCGATCGTGGTCTCACATATCCAAGTTTGAAGAATGGAAAATTGCCCAGAAGTCTCCATTATTTGCAAAACAAGTCATTTTCGTGTTTTAGACTATATTTATGTTTTTTAAAGTCTTTTATGAGACTTTATCTTAATTTTTACTTTGTGCTTTGAGATTTTGGTAAGAGAGCTTTGGAGAGACAAATCAGAACTCAATTTGTTAGAGAGAAGATTTTGAACCCCTTTAATACTCCTTTTGATTTCTTAATGCAATTTATTCAGATTATGATTTGTGTTTCATCAACCATGTCTGAGTAATCTACTTTTTAGATTTAGAGTGTTCCTAGGTTGATGATGAATTGTTGAATCTGATAGAATTGTTAGGGTAATCATATAGTTTCTTCATCTGGATTGAATTTAATGCTAGTTCTGGATTGATCACCTGGAATTTAGATCATAGGATAATTAGTAGACACGAAAGTGTTAATAATTTCCTGAAAATAATCTTAGATGAGCAAAATACTTATTCGCAAAGAAATTTGGTTTAGGGATTTTGTGAACTTATCGAACTTGAGTTTAATGCATGTCTGAGCTTTTGAACTTGCAAAGGAATTTGGATTCTAGGATCTAGACATAGAAATCTCTGCAACGAAAGTTGATTAGTTTGAATATTGTGTTTCAAGTTCAAGAATGATTCTTCATTAAACCCTTAACATTCTCTGGTTTGCAATTCTGAATCACCGAAAGAAATTCCCTAAGTCTAGTGCATTTCCCATCAATCTACAAAATTTTTGAACTCGTTTGCTGTCTTTTAATTACATTTATTTTCGTTTAGCTTAATTGGAAACCATTCATCTATTGTGTGAATCTTGAATCTCTGTGGAATTCGATCCCTAAATACTTCTTCGATCTCTTCAATCTCTTCGATCTCTTTTTCTGGTCAGTAAAAGAAACAACCTCTTGGGGATCTTGGATGTGGAAGAAAATCCTCAAATATAGAGCTATGGCTGCACCGTTTATGAAGGTCGAAATTCAAGATGGGACAGCGACATCCTTCTGGTATGATGTGTGGTCCCCTTTAGGCAGATTGCTGGACATAACAGGCAGTCATGGCTGTATCGAATTGGGTATCCCGATCTCTGCAATAGTGGCAGAAGCTGTTAAAAGAAGACCAAAGTGCCATAGAGTGGACAGGCTTAATCAGATTGAGTCTATTATTCATAACCTCAGAATCCGAGGGCGTTCACTTGTGGAAGAAACATGATGATGTCTTCACAACAAAATTCGACTCAAAAGCGACTTTGGTCTTACTTCGAGGAGTGCAACACCAGGTTGATTGGCACAAGAGCATTTGGTTCTATGGAGCCACTCCGAAATTTTCTTTCACCTGTTGGTTAGGTGTTCACAATCGCCTGGCTACAGGAGACAGAATAATGCACTGGAACACAATGGTGGATGGGTCTTGTGGGTTATGTAACACATCAGTGGAATCGAGAAACCATATGTTCTTCTCGTGTCTCTTCTCTGCAAAGGTCTGGTCTGGTCTCGCTCTGCAACTTCTGGGTAGCACCTATACTACAGCCTGGCACAATCTTCTGGAGACACTTCGTGATGGCCCACCGAGAGCGTCTCGAACCTTTCTTTTGCGGTATGTATTCCAAATTGCGGTGTTTTCAGTCTGGAAAGAACGCAACGAAAGAAGGCATGGCGAACCACTTATTCATGCAGGCCAGCTTATCCGCAATATCGACAGGCAAATCAGAAACAGAATTCTATCCCTTCGGCTGATCAACCCAGCAAGATACGAAGACGCCATGGAACTTTGGCTTGCTACACGATAAGGATTTATTTCTTTTGTAAAGTTGTAGTTTCAGCTCAAACTTAAACATTGCAGATCCTGTAAAAACGTTTTTTTGGTTGAATAATTTAAAATTCTTTCAAAAAAATTAATTTAAGCACATCATTACGCATAGCCGAGAGCAAGAATTGTTTAGATCCATTGGGAATGTGGCTCAATGAAATGTGTGGGGTTATTAATTGTATTATAGATACTCCTCCAAAACTACCACTATACCGGCAGGACAGCATTGTTGACTTCACTTTGAAAATTTTGGATTTATTTATTACACAAACAAGTTGATGTAATGTGAATAGGGTGAGAGCTGTGTTTACAGTGGAGGATGCCAACTACATTCTTACTCTGAAGCCAAACATTAGCCAACAGGATATGGATACGTGGTTTTACGAAGAATGGTGTGTACTCATCTCAAAGCGCTTACAGTCTCTTTGAGATTCAAGTTCGCCATAACCTTTTTCACAGGACTCTCCCGCCTCTCGAGAAGAAACTCTGGAGAAATATCTAAAAAATCAAAGTTTCTCCTAAAATTTAAACATTTTCTATAGGTGAGCCTTCTCTAGACCTTTCGCAGTGTCTGAGAGGCTTCAATCACGTGGAATCCAAGTTCATACTAATTGTAAAGTGCGTGGTCGTGACTCTGAGAGTATCTGATGCAAATATGTGGTTTCACGTCAATTGCCCTGTTTCCAGCTCTAATGTCCAAACTGCACATCCTTCTTTGGTATCAGTAAGCTGGAAAAAATGTCATCCCAGTAGGTCCTTAAATGTAATGTTGGCTCTTCTTGGTGCAATACTGAAGGAAATTATGGTGCGGCGTGGATTGTGAGAGGTCGCCATGGTGTCTGCCTAAGCCACACTTGACTTTCTTGAGTTCACAGACTAAAAGGAAGGCTGCTCTGAAGGCTTTGTTTTAGGCAGTCGAATGTATGAGTACTATACATCAGACCAATATGAAAAATGTTGTGTTTAAAGCCTCATCCTATGAAGTCAGAGAGGCTTTGCTTAACCCATATCTTTTCACCAACTCCTCAGACATCATTGCAAGGATGTTCACTTTACTTCGTACGTACGTTTGACTCTAGGACCTTGGAACATGTTCATGCCAACAAAAATTGCTCTGAGAGTTACCTTTTTTTTTTTACCAACAACAACATTATATTAAAACCTGAAAAGGGAAATGGGCTAGCCCAATAACGGGCCCAGAGAGTCTTGGCCAAACCTGGCAAGAGCCCTCTTGGGGATGCTGTCAGCAACAACATTGTTCAATCTAGAGATGGAATTGAAAGAGACAGAAACAAATAGAGGAGCGAGAGATTGGATGTCCGACAGAACTCCGAAAATTTATGGGACAAACTCTCGACAATTGATTGCTCGGATCAAGTCCTGACCATCTGAGTTGAGATGGAGATGCAAGATGCCTAGCTCGTTGGCCCGGATGAGAGCACCTCGAATTGCCAGGGCCTCGACCATCAATGGCGAAGAAACATGATCTTCCGCAGCAGAGTATATAAATGTATTACCGCCTGGGAGCTTGATGAAGCCCTTAAACCAGCAGCCCTCGATGTTTGATTCCAAGCCGCGTCCGTGTGACATGTCGTCGTTTTCGGTGTGAGAGGAGGGATAGAGGATACCAGGTTTGGGCGTGGGACGGCATCGGTTGTTGACTGAATAGCTTCCCATTCGCGTGCTGCCATTATAGCTTTGGTGACAACAGAGGCTGGAGATACTTCAAATTCATCAAAGATGGCTTTGTTTCTTGCCACCCAAAAGGTCCAGCATATCCAAGGAAAGAGAGGGGTTGACGTTATTCCCGGAGGAGGTAAGTTAATCCCGGTCCTTCCCATCAAAATTGCAGTTTTAATATTAGAGAGATCACTCACTGGATTTCGGGTTTTGATAGGAGCTTTATCCCAGACTAGCTGGGCAAAGGAACACTGGAACAAAAGGTGCTCCCTAGTTTTCAGATCACCGCAATGAGAGAATATAGCAAGATCGAGAAGGCCTCGTTTAAGTAAATTTTCGCCTGTGGGGAGGGCATCTTGAGCAAATTGCCAGAGAAACATCTTGAGTTTTGGAAGCATAGATCCATGCCAAATCTCTTTCATCCAGTTGAACTCCAGGCCTTCAATCTGATGTGGTTGGTTGATCTCGATGTCTGTTCTGGTATTTTAACCAGATTTAGTGGAGTAAAGGCTATTTTTATTGGGAAACCAGACTAGAGAAACCGGAGTTTCAAATATGCTTGGTCGGAGAGACAAGATGTATGGGACATAAGCCGGTAACAGGTCTAAAACCAATTGTTTCTTCCAATTTCCACTGTGATCAATAAGTTGTTGCTCTGAAAATTACCTAAGGACACCTTTTCCAGTCTTACATAGCCAGAAATGGTTCAATTTGGCTCCAACCCCGTATAAACCGTGAAGCCTCAAAATTTGTCATCATAGCTTCTTGATTTTGATTTGCGCCAAAGTATCAGGTTTGCGCCAAACTAATCTAACTATTTTGGCAAAGTGTCCTCGTAAATCTCACATTCGGATTAATAACTGAACCAATACTTCAGTAATTATCCCTAGTTCCTCTAACGTTATAAAGGAACTTTATTATCATTTTTTTCCATGATAATAAAGTTTCTTGTGGTAAAACGGACAATCTTGTGGTCAAGATTGCCTTTCAAGATTTGGTTTATGGAATTAAAAGAGAGAGAGGAACAGCAGGCGACATCAACACTTGTCTCATTCCCCTTCATATCTTGCTCGCCTCCTTCACAAGGAAATTATAAACTGCATCCGTTCTCTCAGTCATGACCTGAAAGCAGACAACAACGACATCCTCACTAGATACAGTAGTAATTGCTCCTTTGGTAATGACTAAGACCAATAAAAAGAATCTCGTAACCAGTCTCTAATTTCTTAAAAGCTTTTTCAACGCAAGATGTTCTTCTCTGTTTTGATATATATTTTCCTAATAAATATATTTTTTGTTGATTAATCAATATCACATTTCAGTAAGAGAACAAAAAATAGTTAAGATTTTCTTTTACGAGTGAGGGAGAAACCAAATGTGTGTGTTTGGGTTGTACAAAGAAAAGTGTTATTCTGAAATCTCTCTACTCATTCAACAAACCAAACAGTTCTGTTGTGTAATTTATTTAGTGTATAGCAAAATTTATGCATTCGTCTCTGTTATCATGAGTAAGAGTAAGAGTAAGAGTAAGAGTAAGAGAGATATGATGAAATGAAACATCTTACTATTATTATTTGAGAAACACTTTTAAAAGAATGCTTTAAAAAATCCTTTTAATTACATCTATTGCCATTAGTTTCTATAATAAAATTTGTTTGGTTACAGAGTTAACTTAGGCTAAAATAGGAAAACTCTGCGTCAGGGATAAAAAAACCCGACCCATTTTTTCAGGTCATAAACGCGGATCCTTTTTTTCACTTAAATTGAACAGGCTTCAGAGATGCGGTTTAATGTTCGAGATTATATTTGGGCTAAATCTTCAGTATTATACCTGTCTCCGAAAATCCTCACTCTGTTAAACGATTTTGGATTTTGGATTATACCGTAAAAGGAATATACCAAAAGAAAATCAAATATATCATACGATTAAGCAACAATATTATTTACTAACTTCCCGGAAAACACAATCAATTGCCATAATATATTTCAACAACTTATTCATATCTAATCGAATATGAAAATTGATATCTCCATATTAATTACCGTTATTCCTTTTTTAATTAAAAAAATAAAAACTAATTAAGGAATATACCAACCGATTGTGTTTATTTACTAACTTTCCGGAAAACACAATCGATTGCCATAATATATTTCAACAACTTTTCATATCTAATCGAATATGAAAATTGATATCTCCATATTAATTACCGTTATTCCTTTTTTAATTAAACAAATAAAAACTAATTAGAAACTAATTAAGGAATATACCAACCGATTGTGCTTATTTACCAAAAATAAGATTTTCTAGATTTTAAACAAACTAATCGAATATTTTCGGTATAAGTACTTTGCTAATAAACAGTCCATATTCATAGTTGTAAATAATCAAAATTTAAAGCATAATATTTGACCATCTATATCAGATATCCTAACAATTTATTCACCATCCATTTTCGTGAAAGATTTACTTGGCGATCAAGGATGCGACGGCGGTGTTTACAAGTACATGGCTAAAACCCTTCAAACAAAAAGTCTTTTACATAAAACTGTATTTTTTAAGATTATTCGATTTCTTTTTAACAAGTTTGTTATTATCTTGGTTTCATGTCAAGTCCACACTGATGCTCACAAGTAGCCAAGAAACTGAAGACTCTGGCAATCAGCAAATGGTTACACCTTCTTTTAAAAGAAGGTATAAGCAATATGATCAAACTTCAGTGACTAAGAAGCCATGTTTGAAACCAGTTAAGCTGGAGAAGAATTTGCCTTAGAAGTTGTGGATTTATCAGATGCAGTTGAATTTTAAGAAGATGGCGTTTGGTTTTTCTTATCTATGTTGATTTTTTTTTAAAATTCTAGCAGTTTGCTTAGGTTGAACTATTATTCAACCATTTCTTATTCTCTTCTGATTTCTTTGATAGTTTCCTAATTGGTTTAGGAATCGTTTAATAAATTTGGAGTTTTATATCTTTGACCTGCACAATAAATTCGATTCCGAATTCTATAGAATGAAAAATATTCACAATCAATCAAAGCCAAGTTCATCTTCTTCAGAAATCTTATTCAAGCAAGGGTTTGTTCCTTCATAACTTACCTTTGTTTTTGCAATCATACGAAGTGAGCACTCTTCCCCATGCATATATGAAGTTGAATATGAAAGCTATCATGTTTTGAGGACAAAGAACACAATCCCGTGAACCTACTACAAACAAAATTAATCCGAAATTGTCAATAAAATTCTAACTAATTGATTATTTAGTTATTCACTAAAAACACTAAATCTTACCACAGCCAATAATAGGAGTTGAATATCGAGAACCTTCCAATTGACAGATTCTCCTCATGTGAGTCTTTTGTGAACATTTCCATTTACTCTAGAACCAAGTAGGATAAGGCTATTCTCTACACAAAAACCGAAATATATGTCTGAAGACAAACTTGAATTTTAAAGTCAATGAGTATATACACAAAAATATAAATTTTAACACTAAGAAAAGACCTGGAGAATTCCACAAAACCTCATCATAGACATACGAAGGCCATAAGTTAATTGGTCAGGAGCATTTGAGAAACCCCCTATGCAGCAAAATGAAACGAAGAGTCCATTATAAGATTAAGAAGGATAACCTGAAAGCTATCATGTTTTGAGGACAAAATAACACAATCATGTGAACGTAGTACAAACAATATTAATCCAAAATTCTTAATCTAAGTCTCATGAATTTCTTTTCTTAAAACGAAGCACCAGGCACTTGAGAAGTTTCCCTTTAGAAAATCAAGACAAAGACAGTGAATTTATCTTGGCGTTAGAAGTCGAAAGTCCCATTCGAATGCTGTTCGTTTACAACACAATCACCAAATTCCTCATAAGACCACTGCTAATCTCATTATGGCAATCACGTGAGAAGCCACCATCTAGAGCAAGAGTCTCTACCTCTTCTCCTGCAAAAGAACATTCCTATCAGACATTTAGGAGAAGACTAGATGGTAGAAGCTTTGGCATCTACAATTGAAATACAGAACGTGTAATATGCCATTGCAAAACATTTATGTTTAGTTATTAAAGGAGAACCAACATGTTGGGTACCCATTGATTGAATACTTCGCATACTCATACTCTTTTGGAAGACCATAAACAAAACCCACATATACTCATTCCAAAAACATAACCCACAAGTAGCTCACTTTAGACATTAGAAAAGATGCTAACTTTCCAAGAATCACCGTTGAATGAAATCACCCAAAAACGTAGATTTTAAAGTATAGGAGATCCAAGAAAAAGAACAGAGAAATCGAAAGCCCTAAACTTTTTATAACAACAAAACATTGAGAAAGAGACAGACCTACATAGTCTCCCATGAAGAGGTAGTGTGTATCGTCGGTGTTACCGCCGATTTGAAAGAGCTCGATCTGACGGTCTAGATTGCCGTTCAACTGCATCTCCTCCACAAAATCGAAAGACCACCGATTCCTTCAGTCTATACAATGGACGATGGAAGAAGAACGATGGATCGGGATAGATCAAAATCCTTGCTCTGCTCTTTGTTGTTTCAAGTCCCTCTCTCTCTCCTTTGGCTGAGGAAAATGGATTTTTTTCGATTTTTAGACAAAAGGAAAAATATTGACAAAAAAAAAAACAAAAGGAAAATAAAAGAGGAAGATTAAGGAGACATAAAAAAAAATGAGTGATTGAGGTGAATATACATCAATAGTTAAAAAATTAGGTGTGTGGCAGTTGAAAATTAAAAATTAGAAAGTTGGTATTTTGCTGACTCTTTTATACAAAAACTTTGAGTTAATTACAAAATTGTCATTGTCGACGACACTATTCATCAATGATCGGTAACACTGTTCATCACATGCTAACTCTAATATCAAATAACATTAACGTGTTAACACTACACCATTGAATATTGTTATCACGTAAATATTGTTAGCACATAAATAGAGTTAGCATATAAATGTTGTTAGCATGTAAATCTAATTATCATTTCATGTTATGTAGAATGTTAGCATCATATATAACATGTTAACTCCAAATACCAGCTAATGTTAACATGCTAACAAAAACTTGTAAACATTCACATTGATTGTTAACGTGCTAATAATAATATAAGATATTTATATAGAAATTTAACGTGTTAATTATAGTAATTGTTAACAAAAAATCTCTTTTTGGGTATCTTATGTGCTAACATTTATGTGCTACTTATGTTATACAAAATATTACTATGGTAACATCGATAACGTGTTAACAATCATAGCATGCTAACAAAGATACCGCGATAACTTTATGTGATAACTCGGTTATCATATCATACATAATTTACGTTAACATAGATCATATGTTACTTATGTTATATAAAATGTTAGCATGGTGTCTTCTTCTTCTTTATATCTCTCTCTTCCCTCTCTCTTTCCTTCTCCCCCTCTCTCTCTCTCTCCTCTTTCTCTTCCTCTCCGGTCGCCACCGCCGTGGATAACATCACCACTGTGACCAATATTTTCACTATCATCCGCTATCATTATCATCACCACCCCAATACGATTACCGTTATCACCGCAAAAATATCAACATGTTAACATGTTAGCAATAATACGTATTACTTATTACAAGATACCAATAATTGATAACTATTAATCATCACTGGATAACAATCTAATGTTAATGCGTTAATAATATTAGTGTGTTAAGAATCTAATGGTATCGTGCTAACAATGTTAGTAATATTATAGACAATCACTAATATTATTCGTATTATGTTAACTCCAATATCAAATAACATTAACGTGTTAACACTATATCATTGAATATTGTTATTACGTAAATATTGTTAGCACATAAACAGTGTTAGCATATAAATGTTGTTAGCATGTAAATCTAATTATTATTTGATGTTATCTACAATGTTAGAATCATATATAGGATGTTAAATCCAAACATCAGCTAATGTTAACATGCTAACAAAAACTTGTAAACATTCACATTGATTGTTAACGTGCTAATTATAATAAAAGATATTTATATAGAATTCTAACCAGATAATAATAACTGTTAACATATGATCTCTTTGTTGGTATCTTTTTTTGTGTCTCTCTCCCTCACTCTCTCCCTTTATCTCCCTCTCTCTATCTCCCTCTCCCTCTCCGGTCACCACCACCGGCGATACACTCACCAGACTCGATCTCTCCGGGAATATGATTTTTTACGGTACGGTTCCTCATTTCCTGGGCTGTTGTTCACTTCTCAAATCCCTCGTCTTGTCGAGTAACAATTTTTCCGACGATTTACCGATGGATACGTTACTGGAGATGAGAACACTCAAAGTCTTTGCTCTATCTTTCAACGAGTTTTCCGGCAAATTTCTCACGAACCTCAAAGTTAATGGATGCATTGAAATCATCATCCGCCGTAACGAACTTCACCGTCGCCGACTGTTAGAGGAGTAAAAGAGAGTAACGTAATTAGTTTGAAAAAATAAGGGTACAATCGATTTTTTATGATGAATAGTTGCCCATGAATAGTGAATCATGAGAGAGAACTAATTTTCCTCTTATTGATGGGCATGCATTGCAATTTCTCAAAAAAATTACAGGTGTTATAACCCAGTTGAGATCATCTACTTCTGTTTGTGGACAAACCGGATATGAATAAGATTTGGTTTGAGCACGTGGTAGTTTAAAATACACACGAATATTTGTGTTTAAAATATTTCTGATTATACTTGATTAAAAAAAACTAATTTGATCAAAGATAACATGCTACATATAACAAGCCCATAATGGCCTATAATAAATACATGTGAATATAAGTCCATTATAATTGACCATAAAATTCTTACAACAAAATATAAATAAATCGGATATACTAATTTAACATTTAAAATATCTGATTTTTCTATTTAAAAACTTGATCTATTTGAACATTATAATGAAAATATATACTATTAGAAATTTGTTTGCAAAAACTGAATTCAACTAATAGAAATTTCAACTGAATTCAATGAAAATATATATGATTAGAAATTTAGTTTGTAAAATCAATATAAGTTATAAAAATCGTAGGACTTTAAAGATTTTGAAATTTGAGCTTTTTTATCAAAATAATTATTACAACCCATTTATATATATCAATTTTTTTCTAATTCGTTTTGGATTGATTTTAATGGACTATATTCCTTTTGAGTTTATTTTCCGGTGAAGATTAAACATATGTCAATTTAATTGGAAAAAATGAAAAAATGATTTTAACTATTTTCATATTTAAAAAAAGTTATTCAACTATAAGAATATTAAACAGAAAAACATATAATCAACAAATATAAATATATTTATAACTTTTAACCAATTAAACAAACACAAAATATAATACACACATAATACAATTATTCAAACACCAATCAACACAATATATAATCTCACAAATATAATTCTTCTAACATCAACAAAAAATTAATATATATACAACAAACAACTACAAATAGTTTATTATCAAAAAAAACTTAGATTTTATGATACTATGATAACAGTTTATATAGTAATCAACTATATGACACATAATTGTTATTTATTGTGATTATCGAATATTAAAAAAAACTTCACGTACGTGCGGACAAAATCCTAGTTATTCTAAAAGGACAGTCTTTTTTCCCCAGTATATTCCATATATTATAAAATAGAAACATACATAATATAACATTCAAGCATAATGATAATTATTATTATCATCACTCAGTCTTATTCTAAACAGTTACTGACGAGGAATTGATCCACTTTAACTAACAAATTAACCACTCATAATCAGCGAAACTTGTCACTAGTAATCATGATTAACAACATCCTTAACAGTTAGGGTAAGCAATCTTGCAACTGTCGGAGACTTTCTTAGCGTTTGGAGAGTTAATGTATTGGCGGAGGCTAGGGTTCCTCAGGTACCCACAAAGGCATGGCTTCTGCTCTCTCAGCTTCCCGCAGCACGCCGCCGACGGCTGCGAAGATGACATAATCGCTCCTGCACATGGAGCTAGCTCCGTCGGCGAGCATGTCACTCCTTCCGCCACCGGGATTCTGGCCACCGTCACCAGAAGAAGCGCTGCCGCAAGAGCGAAAGCGGAAACCATCATCAACTTCACCATTTTTCTTCTTATTTGATTATCTGCGACTGTATGTCTCAATGTTTGTGTGTGTTTGTGTTTTGTGGTTGTTCTGATCTCTTTATGTCTTATCTATTTATAGAGTACGACAGTGTGATAAAGCTTTCTTTGTTGAAAAAGTATACAAACACGTATTGATGTGTTTGTTAAACACATGTAAAATATGTTCGACAAATTAGGTAGATGATTATCCATTTACCCATATTATTATATGTTTTTCTCTATGTCGGGTTGTTGAGATTAACCGACTTACATGCTCTATATGAACCTTGCACTCACACAATTTGAGAGCACACAACAATAATAATATTCTCTTTGATATACTTTTCTTTCTTTCTCCTCTTTCATACGTTACAACAAAAGGATATAAGTATATATATTATACATTTCACCATAATAAATTTTAAACACGTTATCAGCACGAGCGCTCTTATACCAAAAGGTGGGTTTTAAATTATTCATTTTATTAACTTATTCTTTTTATTCATACGGAAAGAATGGCACTGCCTTCTCCGAAATGATCGCATGGTAGACTGTGTCTCCTCAGATCATATATAAATGGAGTGGAAGGTTAAACCTCCTCCTTGATCATTTTATGGAATGGTAGGTTAAACCTCTTCCTTGATCAAATATTTATGGAATGGAAGGTTATACCTCCTCCTTGAATTTATGGTAGGCTATGCCTCCTAAATTAATTTTAATTTTATTGAAATTTAATTATTCTGTAATTTAAATTTCGCATCTAAATTCATGCTATTAAATTTTTTGCATTTATTTTCTGTCTTAATTCAGTATTTATTTTCTTATAAATAATTTATTACTATAATAATATGATAAATAAAATTTGACTACATGATTATTAAATCTAACTTTTCAAACGGTCATAAAAATAATTTTCAAAATTTTTTACCCTTCAAACGGCTAGTACAACGGCCATGAACAGTAATTTTCGATCTATAAATATACTCATTCTTCATTCATTTCATCCCATCCTCTCTCATCAAAGTTTTCATCAAATATTCTTCAAACAATTTTATTTTGAAAAGAAGAAGAAAAGAAGAGAATGATTCGCATATTGTTTCGCATATTTTTAACTTTATATGCAATTCTTATTTTTGCTTCTATTTATAGTCTCTTTGTTGGAGATTTTACTCCCGGAGAATTTATCATTACCGCTGTATTATGTTTTTATGCATTAATATTCCTTGTAATCGTTTGCTTCATCAATTGTTTATCTTAAGAATTAAAATAAATGTACTAATAAAAGGGGTTTATGCCCCTGCACTTATTTTTGCTTTTTCTGCAATTTAAATTATATTTTGAATTATAATTTTAAATTTCATATTTAAATTATGATATTTAATCATGTTTTAAATTTATGTCAAACTTGGCGAAGCTCGAAATCAATGCCCTTGATATAACGGGAAAAAATTACATGACATGGGCAATAAGTGCAAAAATGCACTTAAGAGGAAACGGGCTCCTTGAAACCATCGATAAGTCGGAAACGACGTCGGATGAGAAAAAAGCAAAGGCCATGATATTCTTGCTTCACCATATTCATGATGGTTTAAAAGCCGAATATATCATAAAAGAAGATCCCGCAGATCTATGGCAATCATTGAAGGAAAGGTTTGATCACCAGAAGTATGTGATCTTACCAAAAGCCAAACACGAGTGGATCAATCTCCGCTTCCAGGATTATAAAAGTGTTAGTGAGTTTAATTCCGCAATGTTTGGAATTACATCAAGAATGATATTATGTGGAGAGGAAATAAGTGATTATGATATGATAGAGAAAACACTCTCCACCTTTCATCCTGGAAACGTAATCCTGCAACAACAATATCGAGCACAAGGATATACTCGTTATTCGGAGTTGATGCAAGTACTCCTTGTTGCAGAACAAAACAATGAGCTCGTGACATTAAACCATCAAGCTCGTCCAACTGGATCTGCACCATTACCAGAAGTAATGCTGCATCATCCAGATACAATAATTGGCAAGAGCGTGGACGCGGACGCGGTAGATACGAGGTCGTGGTCGTGGACGAGGACGTGGGCAAGGACGAGGAAGAGGATTCCGTCAAAGTAACTCAAGTTTTGAAAGATATCATAAAAAGTTCCCTAAAAATGATGATAATCGGGAAGTGAGGAAACAAACTGCAAATGCCTGCTACAGATGCGGCATGAAGGGGCATTGGGAACGTGTTTGTCGTACCCCAAAACATTTTGTCGATTTGTACCAGAAATCACAAAAGGCAAATGAAAAAGGAAGTGAAGTCAACTTCATATCAAATGAACCCGGATCTTCCTCACATGGTCTCGATGATGACACTCATCTCGATATTTCAGATTTCCTGATTGATCCGAGAACATCAACTAATAATGAAAAAACCAAGTGATATGGTTATCTTTTTAAGAATAAAAGTTGGATCGTTTTAATGTATTATTTACCTTTTGTAAAATAGTGTTTGTTGTAATATAAGTGTTTTTCTAAGTTTTTGTGTTCCTGTTTAAATATTTACTAATATATGTTTTATGATCCAGAAAATGTCAAAATTTGAGATTCAAGATGGAGATATATGTCTTGCAGATAGTGCTACAACGCACACGATTATTAATAATAAAAAATATTTCTCTTATCTCAAAATGCATGATTCCGCTGAAAGCGTGAGTACTATATCCGGTAATGCAAAAATCATTATGGGCTCTGGAAAAGTCAGTTTTTCAATGCCAAGGGGAACAAAGTTCGAAATTAATGGTGCATTATACTCCCCAAAGTCTCACCGAAATTTGTTGAGTTTTAAAGATATCCGTGGAAATGGATATCATATTGAGACTATGAATAGAAATGGCATTGAGTATCTTTGCATTACATCGGAGAGGAAACATATATTGGAAGAATTGAAAATGTTGTCCTCCGGATTATATTGCACAAAGATAAATATGATTGAATCATATATTACAGTAAACTCAAAGTTTACTAATACGTTTAAAGTCTGGCATGAAAGGCTAGGACATCCTGGTTCAAGCATGATGCGAAAAATTGTGCAAAACTCTAATGGTCATCCGTTGAAAAACGAAAAAATTCTGCAATCGGGCGAATTTTTATGTAATGCATGTTCTCAAGGAAAACTTATAACTCGGCCATCACCAGCCAAAATTGGGAATGAATCCCCTGTATTTCTAGAAAGAATACATGGTGATATATGTGGACCGATACATCCACCGTGCGGGCCATTTCGGTATTTTATGGTATTAATTGATGCATCTAGTAGATGGTCACATGTGTGTCTTTTGACCACAAGAAATACGGCCTTCGCAAAATTCATTGCCCAAATAATCAGGTTGAAAGTACAATTCCCTGATTATGCCATAAAGAAAGTGAGACTTGATAATGCTGGTGAATTCACTTCAAAAGCCTTTGATGATATTGCACGTCAATAGGGATTGATGTTGAGCACCCAGTTCCCCATGTGCATACACAAAATGGCATGGCTGAGAGCTTAATAAAGCGATTGCAGTTAATTGCAAGGCCAATGATAATGAGAACAAAACTCCCAATTTCTGTATGGGGACATGCTATACTGCATGCAGCCGCATTGGTCCAGATTAGACCAAGTGCATATAATAAATATTCCCCATTACAGTTAGCTTCTGGTCAAGAACCAAATATATCCATCTCCGTGTTTTTGGGTGTGCGGTTTATGTTCCTATAGCACCACCGCAAAGAACAAAAATGGGGCCACAAAGGATTGGGAATATATGTTGGATACACATCCCCAAGCATAATAAGATATCTTGAACCGCAAACTGGTGATATGTTTACGGCACGTTTTGCCGATTGCCATTTTAATGAAGATGAATTTCCAGCATTAGGGGGAGGAATTAAGCAAGTCTCACAAGATATTACATGGTTTTCACCAACTTTAGTACATCTTGACCCTCCTACGAATCAACGCGAACTGGAAGTTCAGAAAATTATACATTTGCAAAGTTTGGCAAATCAATTACCAGATGCGTTCACAGATACAAAAAGAGTGACAAAGTCATATATACCTGCTGCTAATGTCCCCTCAAGAATTATTGTTCCTGAAGAACATACTGACAGGAACTTAGCGAATGAACCTAGGGTTCAGTTGAAGAGGGGGAGACCAGTGGGTTCAAAAAATAAAAATCCACGAAAGAAAAAGAATTTGGGAGAACAAAGTGAAAAGGTTCTAGAAGAACCACAAAAGGAAGAAGATCGAGATGATGAAAAAGAAACAGAAAAATATGAGATTTCCATCAATTTCGCCCAAACTGGAGAGTTATGTATTAGAAATGAAATAAAAGATGATGATGGAATATTCTCATATTCCGTAGCTAAAGAAATTGATCAAGAAAGTGATGATCCTGATCCAAGGTCCATATTGGAATGTCAGAAAAGACATGATTGGGAAAATGGAAAATGGCAATACAAACTGAATTATCCTCCCTCAATAAAAGAAGTGTTTTTGGACCTATTGTCGCAACGCCTGAAAATGTAAAACCAGTTGGGTACAAGTGGGTATTTGTGCGGAAAAGAAATGAGAAAAATGAAATAACAAGATATAAAGCCCGTCTTGTTGCTCAAGGTTTTTCTCAAAGACCAGAAATATGATTAGAAGAGACATATTCTCCTGTCATGGATGCAATCACATTCAGGTACTTGATGAGTCTAGCGGCATCTAGAAATTTAGATATGTACCTTATGGATGTTGTGACAGCATATCTGTATGGATCACTGGATAATGATGTATACATGAAAATCCCCGAAGGGATGAAAATTCCTGAAACATTAAGCTCAAAATCAAAAGAAATATGTTCGGTCAAATTACAGAGATCACTTTACGGATTAAAACAATCCGGACGCATGTGGTATAACCGCTTAAGTGAATATTTGTTGAGAAAAGGCTATATGAACAATGCGATATGCCCATGCGTATTCATTAAGAAATCATCATCTGGTTTTGTGATCATAGCTGTATATGTTGATGACCTAAATATAATTGGAACTCAAAAGGATATTGATGATGCAAGAGCTCATATGAAAGAAGAATTTGAAATGAAAGATCTAGGGCAGACAAAATTTTGTCTTGGGCTTCAGATTGAGCATCTCCGAGATGGAATATTTGTGCATCAGTCAAATTATATCAAAAGAATCTTGATACGTTTTTATATGGATAAAGCGACTCCTTTGAGTACCCCAATGGTCAATCGAACGCTTGATGTTAACAAAGATCCATTCAGACCCTGTGAAGATAGCGAAGAAATATTAGGTCAAGAAGTACCTTATATGAGCGCTATAGGTGGACTTATGTATCTTGCAAACTGTACTCGACCAGATATAGCTTTCGCTACTAACCTACTTGCAAGGTATAGCTCAGCACCTACACGGAGGCATTGGAACGGAATAAAGCATTTATTCCGTTATCTTCAAGGTACAATTGATTTAGGATTATTTTATCCGAGAAACCCGGAGATTGGTTTGGTTGGTTTTGCAGATGCAGGATATTTATCAGATCCGCACAAAGCTCGATCGCAGACTGGATACGTCTTCACAGTTGGCGGAACTGCTATCTCCTGGCGTTCCCAAAAACAGACATTGGTTGCAACTTCTTCAAATCATGCAGAAATCATTGCACTTCACGAAGCATGTAGGGAATGTGTATGGCTCAGATCAATGACTCATCACATACAAGTATCAAGTGGAATTCTCACGAAGAAAGAACCCACAAAAGTGTTTGAAGATAATTCTGCATGCATTTCCCAAATTAAGGAAGATTATATCAAGAGCGACAGGACGAAGCATATCCCTCCAAATTTTTCTCTTACATCCGAGAACTCGAGAAGAATCAAGAAGTGGATATTCAATATGTTCGTTCAAGCGACAATGTAGCCGATTTATTCACGAAAGCGCTTCCGACAACTACATTCAGAAAACACGTTCATAGTATCGGAATGTGTCATCTACGTGACTTATGATCTGTCATTCTCAGGGGGAGATTACGACACTGTACTCTTTTCCTTGTCATGATTTTTATCCCACTGGGTTTTTTTTCATGATAAGGTTTTAACGAGGCAGTACGTAATACAAAATGGATAATCAAGGGGGAGTGTTGAAAAAGTATACAAACACGTATGATGTGTTTGTTAACACATGTAAAATATGTTCGACAAATTAGGTAGATTTATCCATTTACCCATATTATTATATGTTTTTCTCTATGTCGGTTTTGAGATTAACCGACTTACATGCTCTATATGAACCTTGCACTCACACAATTGAGAGCACACAACAATAATAATAAGTTCTCTTTGATATACTTTTCTTCTCCTCTTTCATACGTTACAACAAAAGGATAATAAGTATATATATAGTATACCTTTCACCATAATAAATTTATAACATTCTTCCTTTATTTTTTATTTTGCTTTTATCTCCAATGTGTTTGTTTAATAGAAGGGGTCAAATGTGCAGTGATTATTATTTTATTTTTATTGGTTGATAAAATTGGTTTCACTTCATCTGTAACATGACCAAAAAAATGTTACATCCGATATTGTGTCGATCTTTGTTTTCTTTCAACAATCTTGTTCCATTTAGCATGATTGATTTTGAATTTTACTTTCATATATTCATATGCAAATCACAAGATATTTAAAGCTGGGATTGTTGCTTATCTTCTGAGAAAGAACTTGCAACATAATAAAACTAAGGTTTATAGTCCTTTTCTTATATATATATATATGAGTGAGCAAAATTTTGTCAAAAGTATGTATCAGTCAAATCAATATAATTACAGAAAACAAAAAAATCAATCGGTATAGCATCCATGAATACAATTATTTTCACTTGGATTACCGCCCCAAAAAGGGTGAAAACCGTGGGACCAAAATGTTAACTATATGTCAAAGAAAATATCAATGACTTTGGCCAATTAATTGCTTTCAATGGTGTTTGCTCACTTCTTCTTCTTGCCCACATGTTTGCATTGTCCTTTGAGACCACCGCTTTTGATTACATTCACACACTTTCACTGCAATTTATGGTTCACATATAAATGCTTTTTAGTGCTTATTAAACCATTGTTGATTGGGAAAAATAAAATCGGCCAAAATACGAGATGAGCATAATTGACAGAAAATCACTGATTTGATGGCATTTTGAAACAAAGCCAGGTAATATAAATATAAACTTTCGCATTTTAAAATAAGTTCAAGCTATTATAAGTTGTTTATTATGTTATTTCAAGAAAAAAAAATTCACCAAAACGAGAACTTTTTGTAAGCAATTCTCTAGAAGTAACTTATGGATAGTGGAAAAAGGAATATTTGCATGTCGGTGGGATTTTTTTCTTTTCGATAGTAGTTAATAATATGTGGAAGAAGCGTGCCTTCCAAAACGTGTATACCATCGGGCATTTTAACCGAAAACCGAAAACCGAATCGAAATCGAACCGAAAAAATAAAAACCGAAATCGAACCGAATATTATGAAACACCTATTGAATATTGAATTGAGATAACCGAAATAACCGAACCGAACCAAAACCGAATGGATAACCGAACGGATAACCGAATATCCGAAATACAATCCATATACTTAAAAATATTTTATATTTATATTTAAAATAACTAAATAATTAAAATTAACCAAATATTAGTAAAAAACGAATTATCCAAAATTATCCAAATGTTTTTATCCAAAATATCCGAAATTATCCGAATCGATATTATCCGAAGTTATCCGGTTTTTTATCCAAATTATTCAAAAAAATATAAGAAAAACCGGAACCGAAACCAAAATAACCGAACCGAAACCGAACCGAATTTTATGATTAAACGAACGGTTACTAAATCTCTATAACCATAAAAACCGAAAACCGAAAAAACCAAACCGAAACTGAACCGAATTTTATGATTAACCGAACATTACTAAATCTCTATAACCGAAAAAACCGAAAACCGAAAAAACCGAACCGAACCGAACCGAAAAACCGAACGCCTAGGCCTAATACCATCCTTCTTCAAAAGCTCTCATATATTATTATTATATATAGACCTATGTTGTTGGTAGTTTCCGGTTGTATTCAAAAATTACAAAACTCATAAGGTATTCCATTGGTTAGTGTACATATACAGGTTTATACTATCATCGGCATTAACTCTCAAAATCCACTTATTCTGTAAAAAGTCAAAACTTTGGTTATTGTTGGAAGTTGTAAGTTGTACCACTACCGAGTACCGACTAAAGTATTCTTTAGTGCAATCTCTCCTCCCTCTCACAACAATATATATTATCTCTTAGGTGATATATGGCACTAAGATTACCCACTTTGAATGATTTCCTGCCCTCTAATCATATACCTAGAAATGGGTCCAAAGACATTGTGATAAGCACTAACATCATCACTCCTTTTGAGTGGTTATTTAATAAATCCATTAAAGATTATATCTCTCCTACCGAAGCTCTATTGCTAATTTGTTGCGTTCAAATTGTATTAATTGGACGGACTTTGGCTTTGATCACACCCTACATACATCCATTAAAGATTCTCATACCTCACCAGTCACCATGACACCTACCAATTTAAACTTAAGAAAAGTAATTGCAGTACATTTTTTCATAATGATATGTAATAGCTACGAACAATCGGAAACCTAGTTACCAAAGCAAGCATCGTCCATCTTCAAATAGCATTTACAAATACCGAAAATAATTTCCTGAGATAAAGTAAAATAATAAGTTTCACAATGAAAAAAGATCTCAAAAGATCTGTATAACTCTGTCTCTCTCTTTACCTATCTAAATCCAGTACAACCTAATACCTAAAACACATAGGTCACAATCGAATAAAAACTAAAATGTTCAGTGTTCTGGCAAAACATCTAGAAATCACGTGGACAATGTAATCACAAATAGAAATAAAACGAATCATATTTTGTTTCCATAAATCTTTAATTCTCCTCTGTACTGCAATGGTTGTGAACATGAATTAATTCTGTCCAAACCCGATCATTGTAGATATATTATTTGATATGCTTTGTTTCAGAACATAGAAGAATAGGGAAGAAAGGAAACAAAAGATGCGGAACCATTCCTTGAGACAGCCACTGACAAACTCTGAGATAACCATGCTGGAATACGCAATAGCGTATAACAACAGACACACAACAACCACAAGCCAAAATAATAACTAGGAATTAAACCCCACAAAAAGTTTCATGACACATTTTATAACGTCCCAATCGCTCCTGCCGGTGAGTCATCCATCCTTTTATCGGGTTTGTGGGTCTATTCCTATCTGACGGTCGGTGTGTTATTTTTGGAAGGCTCGAAAGTTACGATATAATGTATCTGCAATCACCACATGACAGTTACCTGTGTTTTTTCCTAACTCACACAATACCGCGAATGACTTTCCAGTAAGTCACCAATCCTTTGATTACTCCAGCTCAAGCACGCTTAACTCCACTCTGGAGTTATCTCTGGATGTGCAACCGAAAACGTAAGTGCACTTTGGTGACATAGGTAACCAAATCAATTCTTTTAAATCTCTCCCACATATGTTTCAATATATACCAGAAATCGGGATGTTACACATTTATCCATCAACATCATCATGTATTTGATGTCAACCATATATTCATGTTGTAAATACATTTGATTTTTCCAATTGTATAGCTATATGATGGCGTTCGTTCATATGTTTTCAATCATATTTCTTTTGTTTTACAATTAAAAGGGATCAGTTTGTTGAGTTCCAATAAATCTATGAGATTGGTAATAGGTTTTAATTGGTGTTATAGCGTGAAATTATGGTTTTAAAAATAATTTTTTGATATATTGCTTTTAATGAAACAATCTTGGATTAATATAAAGTATTTCTTTTACATCATAATTTCCATATATTGAATTTATTTTTAAATTTTATGTAACTGAATTTTAATTTTTATATAAATATAATGATAGAGTTATAAGAGTGAAAATAGGATATCCCGTTCATTTAATCTATCTCGCATTAGTCTAAGTTTACTTTTAATATCTTGTAACATGTTCAGAAGTGGTTAAATTTGTTTTCCGTTAAAAAACATGTGTTAAATGATTATCCATTCACATTATTTTATATTTGATCTAAAAAATCTTACACCTACCAACTCATTACTCCCCTCTATATAAAGGGGTCATTGTCTTTGTAATTTGATCATCCCAAAAATATTATCACCATACCTCTCCTTAAACTCTCTCTTCACAAAACCAAATATAATATATTTATATAATACAAACACATAAATAAATCATACATATATCATAAATTAAATCACAACACGTTATCAGCACGAGTGCTCTTATACCGAAAAGGTGAGTTTTAAATTATGTTTAATTTATTCATTTATTCTTTTTATTTTATGTTCATACGGAAAGAATGGCACTGCCTTCTCCGAAATGATCGCATGGTAGACTGTGTCTCCTCAGATCATATATAAATGGAGTGGAAGGTTAAACCTCCTCCTTGATCATTTTATGGAATGGTAGGTTAAACCTCTTCCTTGATCAAATATTTATGGAATGGAAGGTTATACCTCCTCCTTGAATTTATGGTAGGCTATGCCTCCTAAATTAATTTTAATTTTATTGCAATTTAATTATTCTGTAATTTAAATTTTGCATCTAAATTCATGCTATTAAATTTTTGTATTTAATTTCTGTCTTAATTCAGTATTTATTTTTCATAAATAATTCTATTACTATAATAATATGATAAATAAAATTTGACTACATGAATATTAAATCTAACTTTTCAAACGGTCACAAAAGAAATTTTTCAAAAAATTTTACTCTTCAAACGGCTAGTACAACGGCTATGAACAGTAATTTTCGATCTATAAATATACTCATTCTTCATTCATTTCATCCCATCCTCTCTCATCAAAGTTTTCATCAAATATTTGTCAAAAAATTTTATTTTTTTTAAAAAAGAAGAAGAAAAGAAAAGAAGATGATTCGCATATTGTTTCGTATATTATTAGTTTTATGTGCAATTATTATTTTCGCTTCTAATTTTGGTCTCCTCGTTGGAGATTTTACTCCCGAAGAAATTATCATTATCGTTGTATTATATTTTTATGCATTAATATTTTTTGTAATCGCTTGTCTCATTAATTGTTAAAACAAATGTACTAATAAAAGGGGTTTATGCCTCTCCACTTATTTTTTGTTTTGCTGCAATATTTAAATTATGTCTTGAATTATAATTTTTAAATTTCATATTTAAATTATGATATTTAATCATGCTTTAAATTTGTTTATACAGTCATTATGTCAAACTTGACGAAGCTCGAAATCAATGCCCTTGATATAACGGGAAAAAATTACATGACATGGGCAGTAAGTGCAAAAATGCACTTGAGAGGAAACGGGCTCCTTGAAACCATCGATAAGTCGGAAACGACATCGGATGAGAAAAAAGCAAAAGCCATGATATTCCTACTTCACCATATTCATGATGGTTTAAAAGCTGAATATATCACAAAAGAAGATCCCGCAGATCTATGACAATCATTGAAGGAAAGGTTTGATCACCAGAAGTATGTGATCTTACCAAAAGCCAAACACGAGTGGATCAATCTCCGCTTCCAGGATTATAAAAGTGTTAGTGAATATAATTCCGCAATGTTTGGAATTACATCGAGAATGATATTATGTGGAGAGGAAATAAGTGATTATGATATGATAGAGAAAACACTCTCCACCTTTCATCCTGGAAACGTAGTCCTGCAACAACAATATCGAGCACAAGGATATACTCGTTATTCGGAGTTGATGCAAGTACTCCTTGTTGCGGAACAAAACAATGAGCTCATGACATTGAACCATCAAGCTCGTCCAACTGGATCTGCACCATTACCAGAAGTGAATGCTGCATCTTCCAGATACAATAATTGGCAAGAGTGTGGACGCGGACGCGGTAGATACCGAGGTCGTGGTCGTGGACGAGGACGTGGACAATGACGAGGAAGAGGATTCCGTCAAAGTAACTCAAGTTCTGAAATATATCATAAAAAGTTCCCTAAAAATGACGATAACCGGGAAGTGAGAAAACAAACTAATGCCTGTTACAGATGCGGCATGAAGGGGCATTGGGAACGTGTTTGTCGTACCCCAAAACATTTTGTCGATCTGTACCAGAAATCACAAAAGGCAAATGAAAAAGGAAGTGAAGTCAACTTCATATCGAATGAACCCGGATCTTCCTCACATGGTCTCGATGATGACACTCATCTCGATATTTCCGATTTCTTGATTGATCCCGAGAACATCAACTAATAATGAAAAAAAAAAAAATCCGAGTGATATGGTTATCTTTTTAAGAATAAAAGTTGGATCGTTTTAATGTATTATTTACCTTTTGTAAAATAGTGTTTGTTGTAATATAAGTGTTTTTCTAAGTTTTTGTGTTCCTGTTTAAATATTTACTAATATATGTTTTATGATCCAGAAAATGTCAAAATTTGAGATTCAAGATGGAGATATATGTCTTGCAAATAGTGCTACAACGCACACGATTATTAATAATAAAAAATATTTCTCTTATCTCAAAATGCATGATTCCGCTGAAAGCGTGAGTACTATATCCGGTAATGCAAAAATCATTATGGGCTCTGGAAAAGTCAGTTTTTCAATGCCAAGGGGAACAAAGTTCGAAATTAATGGTGCATTATACTCCCCAAAGTCTCACCGAAATTTGTTGAGTTTTAAAGATATCCGTGGAAATGGATATCATATTGAGACTATGAATAGAAATGGCATTGAGTATCTTTGCATTACATCGGAGAAGAAACATATATTGGAAGAATTGAAAATGTTGTCCTCCGGATTATATTGCAAAAAAATAAATATGATTGAATCATATATTACATTAAACTCAAAGTTTACTAATACGTTTAAAGTCTGGCATGAAAGGCTAGGACATCCTGGTTCAAGCATGATGCGAAAAATTGTGCAAAACTCTAATGGCCATCCGTTGAAAAACGAAAAAATTCTGCAATCGGGCGAATTTTTATGTAATGCATGTTCTCAAGGAAAACTTATAACTCGGCCATCACCAGCTAAAATTGGGAATGTATCTCATGTATTTCTAGAGAGAATACATGGTGATATATGTGGACCGATACATCCACCTTGCGGGCCATTTCAATATTTTATGGTATTAATTGATGCATCTAGTAGATGGTCACATGTGTGTCTTTTGACCACAAGAAATACGACCTTCGCAAAATTCATTGCCCAAATAATCAGGTTGAAAGTAAAGTTCCCCGATTATGCCATAAAGAAAGTGAGACTTGATAATGCTGGTGAATTCACTTCAAAAGCCTTTGATGAATATTGCACGTCAATAGGGATTGATGTTGAGCACCCAGTTCCCCATGTACATACACAAAATGGCATGGCTGAAAGCTTAATAAAGCGATTGCAGTTAATTGCAAGGCCAATGATAATGAGAACAAAACTCCCAATTTCTGTGTGGGGACATGCTATACTGCATGCGGCAGCATTGGTCCAGATTAGACCAAGCGCATATAATCAATATTCCCCATTACAGTTAGCTTCTGGTCAAGAACCAAATCTATCTCATCTCCGTGTTTTTGGGTGTGCGGTTTATGTTCCTATAGCGCCACCGCAAAGAACAAAAATGGGGCCATAAAGGAGATTGAGAATATATGTTGGATACACATCCCCGAGCATAATAAGATATCTTGAACCGCAAACTGGTGATATGTTTACGGCACGTTTTGCCGATTGCCATTTTAATGAAGATGAATTTCCAGCATTAGGGGGAGGAATTAAGCAAGTCTCACAAGATATTACATGGTTTTCACCAACTTTAGTACATATTGACCCTCCTACGAATCAACGTGAACTGGAAGTTCAGAAAATTATACATTTGCAAAGTTTGGCAAATCAATTACCAGACGCGTTCACAGATACAAAAAGAGTGACAAAGTCATATATACCTGCTGCTAATGTCCCCTCAAGAATTATTGTTCCTGAAGAACAGACTGACAGGAACTTAGCAAATGAACCTAGGGTTCAGTTGAAGAGGGGGAAGACCAGTGGGTTCAAAAAATAAAAATCCACGAAAGAAAAAGAATTTGGGAGAACAAAGTGAAAAGGTTCTAGAAGAACCACAAAAGGAAGAAGATCGAGGTGATGAAAAAGAAACAGAAAAATATGAGATTTCCATAAATTATGCCCAAACTGGAGAGTTATGTATTAGAAATGAAATAAAAGATGATGATGGAATAATCTTATTTTCCGTAGCAAAAGAAATTGATCAAGAAAGTGATGATCCTGATCCAAGGTCCATATTGGAATGTCAGAAAAGACATGATTGGGAGAAATGGAAAATGGCAATACAAACTGAATTATCCTCCCTCAATAAAAGAAGTGTTTTTGGACATATTGTCGCAACGCCTGAAAGTGTAAAACCAGTTGGGTACAAGTGGGTATTTGTGCGGAAAAGAAATGAGAAAAATGAAATAACAAGATATAAAGCTCGTCTTGTTGCCCAAGGTTTTTCTCAAAGACCAGGAATTGATTATGAAGAGACATATTCTCCGGTCATGGATGCAATCACATTCAGGTACTAGATGAGTCTAGCAGCATCTAGAAATTTAGATATGTACCTTATGGATGTTGTGACAGCATATCTGTATGGATCACTCGATAATGATGTATACATGAAAATCCCCGAAGGGATGAAAATGCCTGAAACATTAAGCTCAAAATCCAAAGAAATATGTTCGGTCAAATTACAAAGATCACTTTACGGATTAAAACAATCCGGACGAATGTGGTATAATGGCTTAAGTGAATACTTGTTAAGAAAAGGTTATATGAACAATGCGATATGCCCATGCGTATTCATTAAGAAATCATCATCTGGTTTTGTGATCATAGCTGTATACGTTGATGACCTAAATATAATTGGAACCCAAAAGGATATTGATGATGCAAGAGCTCATATGAAAGAAGAATTTGAAATGAAAGATCTAGGGCAGACAAAATTTTGTCTTGGGCTCCAGATTGAGCATCTCCGAGATGAAATATTTGTGCATCAGTCAAATTATATCAAAAGAATCTTGAAGAGTTTCTATATGGATAAAGCGACTCCTTTGAGTACCCCAATGGTCAATCGAACGCTTGATGTTAACAAAGATCCATTCAGACTTTGTGAAGATAGCGAAGAAATATTAGGTCAAGAAGTACCTTATATGAGCGCTATAGGTGGACTTATGTATCTTGCAAACTGTACTCGACCAGATATAGCTTTCGCTACTAACCTACTTGCAAGGTATAGCTCAGCACCTACACGGAGGCATTGGAACAGAATAAAACATTTATTCAGTTATCTTCAAGGTACAATTGATTTAGGATTATTTTATCCAAGAAACCCCGAGATTGGTTTGGTTGGTTTTGCAGATGCAGGATATTTATCAGATCTGCACAAAGCTCGATCGTAGACTGGATACGTCTTCACAGTTGGCAGAACTGCTATCTCTTGTCGTTCCCAAAAACAGACATTGGTTGCAACTTCTTCAAATCATGCAGAAATCATTGCACTTCACGAAGCATGTAGGGAATGTGTGTGGCTCAGATCAATGACTCATCACATACAAGTATCAAGTGGAATTCTCACGAAGAAAGAACCCACAAAAGTGTTTGAAGATAATTCTGCATGCATTTCCCAAATTAAGGAAGATTATATCAAGAGCGACAGGACGAAGCATATCCCTCCAAAAATTTTCTCTTACATCCGAGAACTCGAGAAGAATCAAGAAGTGGATATTCAATATGTTCGTTCAAGCGACAATGTAGCCGATTTATTCACGAAAGCGCTTCCGACAACTACATTCAGAAAACACGTTCATAGTATCGGAATGCGTCATCTAAAGGACTTATAGATATCCTTTCCAGGGGGAGCGTTACTGCACTCTTTTTTCCTTGTTATTGTTTTTATCCCAAATGGGTTTTTCTATAATAAGGTTTTTAACGAGGCAGTATGTAATACAAAATGGATAATCAAGGGGGAGTGTTAAAAAACATGTGTTAAATGATTATCCATTCACATTATTTTATATTTGATCTAAAAAATCTTACACCTACCAACTCATTACTCCCCTCTATATAAAGGGGTCATTGTCTTTGTAATTTGATCATCCCAAAAATATTATCACCATACCTCTCCTTAAACTCTCTCTTCACAAAACCAAATATAATATATTTATATAATACAAACACATAAATAAATCATACATATATCATAAATTAAATCACAACATTTTCAATATTTTTTATAATCTAAATGAGTTAATCTGTTCTTACCGTCTAAATGTGATCTAAATAGTTTGCATTTATATGGTACAATCCATAAAAGATAAAAAATCATAAAAATATAAAAAACCCAATACGTCTCACTTATGATTAATAATATAACCATTGACTGATTTTAAATAAATCAAATTTTATCAAGTTAAAAATATGTGAACGAATAATATAAATCTTTACCTTATGATTTTAAAAATATACTTTTGTGATTAAAATGGACTAATCCATTTAATTCATCTTCAAACTGAAATGAGATAATCTATTTTTAACCCGTTTCACTGTTATACAAATATTTGGTATGTTGTACAGAACAATCCGTAATGGAAATCAATTCCAACCTATCTCATATAAGATCAAATAACAAAAATATTGGCTAAATTTTAATAACTTATAACTTTAACAAGTTGAAAATATGAGGATCTATTTTTTAATATTTTAAAATTTTATAAATTTAACAATCTTCAGTTTTTATAAATTAAAATTAATTAATATTAACTTAAATGTTTTCATTTAAAATAAGCATGCTTTTAAAAATTGAAATATGTTAAAAAGAACATAATTATATGTTGCTTTATGTGTATAATTTGTATTTTTATCAAATTTTATTTTTAATACTTATTTTATGTTTTATAAAAATAATCGGTTATGGTACATGTTATTTAAGTATATTTACCATTAGAAAAGATAATTTAATTATGCTTTTCGAATCTCCTTTTTTCGTTTCATATATCAAATTTAGTTAATACTAGTATTTACCCCGTGCTTAGCACAGGAATATTCTTTTCCTAACAAATAAAGCATTCTCTCTTTTGGTGGTTTAAAATGAGAAAAGATACTGAAACATTAGATCACACACATGTAGTTCATATAGATCACACACAATAGATCACATCACCTCTTGGTCAGTTTTTTCTTCTCTTCCTGTGTTGGTTCTTAACCCGTACAGATCGAACTTCACCAATTCTGATGAAGCAATCTGGTCTTCAGTCCTACAATCAAATTAACTCATTGAATTTACAGAGAAAAAGTAGCAAAGTACTCACAGTTGTATTTCCAAAGGGTGTTCAGTCTTTGTGTTTATATCTTCTTTCTATTTTCCAAAGACCAACATAAGGAGGTTTTTAAGTCACCTGAGGCTTTAAATCTCGGTGGATACAGTGATTCTCTTGAAGTACTTGCAAACCTCAAGCTACAAAACACAAGCACAAGAAAGAAAAAAAAAAAACAGAGATTCAAACACCAACAACGATTCTAACTAAACTGAAAAACATGTAAAGACATAAAAAGGGAAAAAAATTTATGTTACCCAATTGCCTCATCAAATGCTTAGCAACAGCTTCTGATACTTTGCAGTGGAGATTAATGTAATCAAAATTAAGATCAAAATTTCTCAATTTCAGTAATCAAAACGTCAGCAGAATTATCCACAAAATTAACACTTTTTTAAAAATAAAAGAAGTGAGAATGTTGATTGATGATTAGAATCAAATTACAAAAAGAAGAAGAATATCAAATTCAGTGATCTATGTCATCTCTCCATCATCAGATATTGATGATTAAAATCGCAAAGGTAGTCCAAAAACAGATGATTTTTAAGTGAAATTATCCAAATTGAAAAGAACTCTAAAAGAAATTGAATGAAAACATATCCGAGTTAAAAAGAAAAGTAGCTCTTAAATAGAAATTGAATTCAGAGATGTCCAGGATAAATTCAGGTTTATCTATGTCAACACTCAGGGGTTTGAAATCGATCGATTGGGAGTTTTCAGACACCTGAGGAATATATGGAAGAAAGAGAGATCGTGGGTAGTGGGTTTTCTTAGTAACCGTTTGACTCTTTTTTTCACAAATCCAATTTTTATGCGGTTATACCGATAACCGAAGATGACGTTGAAGAAAAAAAGAAAAAAAAATTAAAAAAATTTACCAGGACAGTTGTCAAACAGAAAATCGTTAATGGACTTCTTTTTTTATAAGTACTAGGTTTTTCACTCACGCTACGCATAGGGATTTTTTAATATTTTTTATATAAGAAAACATTAATAATATTTGTTGAAATATTATTTTTATATACATAATAGTATAAAAATAATATATTTAATCACTAAATTTACATATTATAGATGAATCAGCTATTTATATAATTTTTTTATTTAACATATTTTTCATTTGAATTATTTTTGATAAACAACTTATAGTTTATTTTTCGTATATTTAACAATACTCTAATTTATATTTATTAATTATATATTTTACATCATATATTTGTCAATAATTTATTTATAATAAACAACTTATATCTTTTTGTATATTTAACAATATTTTAATTTATATTTACTAATTATGTATTTTACATCATATAAACTACTTTTTATGTTCTAGTGGTTTGAAAAATGATTTCTAACGTTTTTCTATAACGTCAATATTTTTTGTGAATAGTTCATTATCTTATATTATAAGTTACTTTTTTACGTATATATTTCATTTTATAAATACTTGAATATTAGATTCGAATCAAACATTTTAAACTTTCAAATCTATGTAGAAGTACACAAGTGTCATTTTAAAAATATTTTTTCTAATTATATATTTGTTAAAAAACTAGGGACAATCACCAAAATACATTTTCTTTTGTACATTTTTTCATTTTTGCACTAGCAAGAAGAACATCTTCATATTTACACTTTATCTATTGTCAAAATGACTAAAATAACCTTACCATTTAAATTTTTTTCTTTCCTCTTGTCGATTTCTTCTTCCTGAACGTACTAGGACGAGATTCGCCGGCGATGGCATCCTGGTAGTGTGATTGGTCAATTGAAATCAGATGTTCTTAGTTTAGTCTCTGACCGGAGATTTCCGATCAAATGTTCGTCGTCTGAGCCTGAAGATGGCGGAGATTCGGCGTCGTCGCTGTCTTCTTCTCACCGTCGTCCACAAGTGAAATATCTATTAACAGCTCGACGCCATGTTGGACACGGCGTATTTGACTTACCTCAAAATCACTGGCTCCGATGCCTTTTGCCCGTTGGTGGTGGTACTTGCGGCGATGTCTTGAACAGCGATTATTCCCTTGTTTTTGGTTGGTATTATCCATCGCTTTAATTTGTATCACGTGCAGTAGACCTTCGAGATTGTATGATTATGGGTTGTTCTGAGTCCAGAATTTCAGTAATTTGGTGTTTGTTTTGTCTGTGGCTAGGCTAACATTGAAACATTTATCTTGTTTAGTTTTAGATTTGTATTTATGAATTCGATCTCAAAGGCATGATTAGATCCTGATCAAATAACTCGAGTGTGACAATTTTGAATCTGTCCTCAGAGCTATATCATTGAGTAGCATGCTTCACTCCCACTCTATGTTGTGATGTATGTAGGCTTTGTCTTTTCCTTTGTGCTCTGCTTATGGCGCAGAATTGTCTTATTCACTGAAATGATCACACATTGCATTGCACGTATATTTTGTTTGAAAGCTGAACTCAGTGACATTCTTTTTGCATTCTCGCCAGTGATTGGGTTTGTTATGTATGGCTTAGTAACCGTTCTAAGTGCACAGCTTGGGGAAGGGAACTTACCCTTTGGAGTCAGTAACACCGATTGACGTTTTGCGTTATTTGCGACCACGACTACAATGGCATCTGCTAGTGCGTACTGCTTGTATATCCTTAGCACAAAATTCTCAGGATCATCGTGTCTGTACTGTCTAGTGTCTTTCTTGCTCGATTCATCATCCGTCCAAAACAACATCCTTGGGTAAGCTTTTTGTCTCACTCTCTTACAGCCTAAGTTGTTGCGTCAGTCTTATGAACGAGAGACCAATAATCTATTGTTCTGATTGATGTAAACAGAATGAGATGTTAGAGGAATACACGAAGTACAAATCGGCTGATCTACAAGTATGTGTGGGAATCATACTTGACTTGTATCTGAGTAGAAGAGGAGGTGCTTTACAAGCTGTAAGAGATAAATACAAGCACCAGAAGAGGAGGTGCTTTACAAGCTGTAAGAGATAAATACAAGCACCAGAAGGTAAATGATAAAAAAAAACATTTGTTAATGAGATCATTTTAATTTAGCATTCTTGATCGTTAATGTTGCTCCTGTTGTTACAGTTCCAATCTGTTGCGACCATGCCTGTATCACCAGAGCTGCCAGTTACGTTTTGGGAGGATGTTACCATTTAATCTGAACCAATCTTTCTTTTGCCTGAGGTTTTTTTATCTTCGGAAAAATGTTACTAAGATCGATTTCATGAGACATCTCTCAATACCGACTTGCCGGCCAAATCGTATACAGATTCTATAGCTGAAGCTGGTGTAGTCAGAAATCTTGAAGTGAAGTGAAGGCAACAAATAATAATTTGTGTTTGTAATGTGCTTTCCTAACTCTACTTTTCCTCTCGATAAAGGTATCCCTTTATATCCGTTTCTCTTACATTTTGCGTTAATTGTATTTCTACTCGAAGATGACATCTTAACATCTTAACATCTTAATTGTATTTCCTCTCAATATTCGTTAATAGTTGTCATTCTTCTTTGTTGTCTAGCTAGATTCAATCTGTTTTGATTCTTGTTTAGGCTTCTTCACTAGTGTTTATTTCGTGTTAAATTTCTAGTAATAAATATTTGAGTACTTATCTTAGTGAAAGTTGAATACCATTGAAGCACTAGTGTTTCTATGGAGAGTCAGAGAAACTCAGAAAAGGAGTAGACTTTATTTGGTCTATTGAATTAATTGAGTTTATTTGGTGTGGTGATGATATAATGAAGATAACTACTATTTAAGTGTAGTGAAAGAACTGAGTTTCGAATGCTCTTTCAGGTCTTGAGTGGCATATTCGTATACCAAATGTGCAAAATCACTTCATATACGACGACTTGCCACAGTTTATCATGGCTCCATACTCAATATGATGATTATCATGTCTCGACAAGTATAAAACATTTACAAGGGCTTAAAAAACCATTTATAAGGACTTAGAAAACCATTTATAAAGGTTTATAAATTGTTTACCAAGTTCATAGATTATTTTAGAAAGGTTTATAAACTTATTTATATGGTTATATAAAATCATTTATAAAGGTTTATAAAAAATTATAAAGATTTATAAAAATTTTGTTAACAAGATGTTTACAAACTGATTCTGGTCTTTCCGCCACCAAATCCAACATAAGAAATATATGCGGCAACCCATGGAATCTATCTTACTAATGAAGCACTTCAAAGATGGTGAGAAAGACAGCGCCAACCATATATACACTTGTTAATAAATTTATAAAATAATTTTTAAAGTCTTATAAATAATTTATAAAGCCTTATAAATTAATTATAAAGTCTTACAAATCTTTTATAAGGATTTATAAATTATTTTATAAAGCCTTATAAATAATTTATAAAGGCTTATTACTAATTTATAAAGCTTAATAATTTATAAAGCTTAATAATTTATAAAATAGTTTATAAGAGTTTATAATTGTTGTAAAGCTTAATAAATCATTTATATAGCTTTATAAATCATTTTATAAGAGTTTAGAAACCATTTATAAGGGTTTATAAAGTATTTACAAGAATAATGGATCATATTCATGCAGTAGACATAGATTATAAAACATTGATAAGTTTTTATAAAATTATTTATAAATCTTTTATAGTTATGACTTATGAGCTAACCCATCTTCCTACACTTAATTATAAAGCATCGATAAGTGTTAATAAAATTAATTTATAATGGTTTATAAATATTTTACAAAGATTGTATAAAACTTTTATAAAGATTTATAAGGTTTATAAAATATTTTACAAAGGTTTTATAAAATTTTTATAAGGACTTATAAGTGTTAACAAAATTAATTTATAAAGGTTTATAAAACTTTTATAAGGACTTATAAGGTTTATAAGTTACCACCAATAAGAGTTAAAAATTTATTTATAATCATAAAAAGTAAATTTATAAGTTTTTATAAATTATATAAAAAATTTCGCAACTTAATAAACGTATATCTTATGTGGAATTTATAATGGTTTATAAATCATTTATAAAGGCATATAAAATCATCTATAAGAGTTTATAAAATCATTTATAAGGAATTACAAAACTATTTATAAGGATTGACAAATCTATTTATAAAGGCTTTATAAATATTTTATAAATCATGAGCTTAATGATATCTTCCTACACTTGTTTATAAAATTGTTTATAAAGGTTTATAAAATTGTTTATAAGGGTTTATAAAATTGTGTATAATGGTTAATAAAATTATTTATAAAGGTTTATAAAATTATTTATAAGAATTTAATAACAAAAGTCCCCTAACTACAATAAATTATAAGTCACTTTCATTCGGTTTAGTTGTTACAGAGGTTTTCATCTCTTTTTTTTTTTTTTTTTTTTTGAAACACCGAGGTTTTCATCTCTATTGCAGGTTTATTAAGATTTAGATTTGATATATGAACCTTTTAGGCTCTCGATCTGTGATTTCGAAGCTCTAGTGACAAGATAGAGATTATACATGAGACCGAAGGGTTAATATAGGTTGTTTCAAGTCAAGAACTTTTTGTTAAGAAAGTGTTGACGTATGAGATGAAACGCAGCTCTGGTGAACTGGTGGTATCCATCGTAGAGTTTAATTGGACATTTAAGGGTTTATCAGATCATCTTTGTCCATCTATCAATGGAAAATACAAGACGAATTACTTGGATAAAGTATCAACATTAGATTCCCTCCTATACATAACCAAACCAACAACATTTCTGCTTGTTCTGAATCACGAGAATGTAACTTGTTAAGCCATCTTACGTGATTACGTCACTGCTTGCTCACGTAGTGTTTTTTTCTTATTCCAGATCAAAGACCAAAATATACCAGAGATTTAAAACAAGTGTAGCTTTTTCTTTCTTTCTGCATTCAAATCATCTGGTTGAACTGTAATCATTCATTCGTTCTAGACAGTTTTGTTCAGTCTAAAGCATAGTCTAAAAACACTGAAGCATCGTGTAAGAAGAAAGCTCCACTCAAAAACTTTTTTTTTGTGTGTAAACATTACCTTTTTGGTGTTTGTAAAATCTCCTCCAGCAATTATCACTCGACGCTCTCCATATCCCGAACTGACTGATAAACAGACAATGCCAAGCTCTCGAGCAACTTGAGATGAAAGAGCTTAATATAAGGATTTATAAGATTCTAGAAATTATTTATACGGTTTTATAAAACTATTTTATAAGGGTTTATATATTTATTTTATAAAGGTTTTATAAATTATTCTACAAGTGTTTATAAATTTATTTTATAAGGCTTTATAAAAATCATTTTGTAAAAGTTTATAAAGAAATTTTTTAAGGGTTTATAAGAAACTTATAAAGCTATATAAATATTTTATAAAGGTTTATAAAATCTTTTATAAAGACTTTGTAAACATAGTAACAGATGACATAAAGGCCACCATCAGGCACAAAACATCTCTTCCGGAAATTTCCAAATTGAGCAAAGGCAGCTGGATGAATTCAACCATATCAAGCTTTACAGTAGGTCTTTACCATGTTTCGCTTCGACATAGTCCGTGTAAGTTGAGCCGCAGCCCCAAAGTCACCTGTAAAGATCAAGGAATTGAACTTTGGAATCAGCATGCAGCTGTAATGCAATAAAAAAAGAAGTTCTAATTAACAACTGATAAGGCAAGATTTCAAGCTTAAACGCATAAAAGCCAGCATGTGTAATAGAAACAACATATGCAAACGCCACTCTTTAAGTAGGTGGATATATAATTCCCCAAGCTAACTTACCTAACTTGACCTCTCCTTGTTCGGTCAACAAGATATTTCCACCCTTAATATCTCTATGGACTGAAAATATTGAGTGCAAGTATGCAAGGCCCTACATATAATACGTAGATACAAACAGAAGTATCAGTGCCTGTCACAGGTTGAAACTGATGTGCCCAAGCGAAGATGCCAGCATCAAATACAGGAAACGATAAATAAGATCTCTTCTTCATGCTTCTAGCAATTCTATTAAGTGAAAAAAGAAAGAGATACCTTCAACGCCTCTTGATATCTGATACTCTTCCAATGCCTCCTCAGTAACATTCATCAAATCAGCCTCGTTTCCACCTCCACAATACTCCATCACTATCTGGCAGAAAACAGAAATTAGTAACTAGAGAGACTGTATTCTCAAAAGGAATACATCAACTATGACATATAAAAGAAAAGCAAAATGATTCCAAGCAGCAAGAGCTGCACTATGCAAAAAGATAACCAAGTTATGCTCACCCAAAGATAATCTTCTCCTTGGTAACTCCCAAGGTAGCCGACAACATTTGGATGCTTACACTGCTGCAGCATCTCAATTGATCCACGGATCTCTTTGTAGCCCTCCTGTTAAAATAAGACGCTGAATCGCATTGAATGCTCTAGCAACTGAGGCATTAAAGCATAGGTTGAGGAAAAGCTTATTAATACACCTTCAGTAAGTTATATGACTTTAACAGCAACAATATCGGATGTTTTCAATCTCGTGCCTTGTATACAGATCCGACAAAACATTACATCAAACAACTAGAACCATGTTCAATTGTTTCCCTTCCAATTCTCAGAAGTAAGGTATTCAATCTAATCAAATATCTAAAGCACAATGGTGCAAAGCATAACCACAAAACTACTCATCCGTCTACAAATCGACGGTTCCCATGCATAACCACAAAACTACTCATCCATCTACAAATCGACGGTTCCCATTCATCACTACAACTAGATCAAGCCGCATAAACCTACAAATTCACTAGCAATTTGTCAATTATCGGTAGGAAGTGAATATCAAAGGCTAAAGGATGATGTAAAATCCGTAGCCAATGAGGATTACATAAATAGAAAATGTTCACTAGACCTGATCAATGGCACCAAAACTGTTGCAGGAACAAGATCAATCGGAATTGCATAAACCTATAATAACACTAGTCACCAAGTTCCAACTTCCAAGTGATCAATGCGGCCAAAAATTCAAACAAGAATGGAACATGTCGCAAAAAATGAAGAGCAACTTCGTCTTCTTCTTCCAGAGGAGAATTTTGGACTTACTTTTTATGACGGCAGCTTCTCTTAGGTCCCCAGCCTTCGAGCTTAGCAATGGGACAACCACACCTTGACGGGAAAAGCAAAACAGTTCCGCCATTAGACGGAGCCATCTTCCTCAGCTCATCTCTCAAACACTCGTAATCAGCATTGCTCTCGCTGCCTCCTTTCCACAGAAACCGATCAATCTCCTTCGCCGATCCCGACAAGAGATCTTCGCCGTCTGTTGGAGATCTTCGCACTGTAGATCGAGAGTGACGAGGCGGAGGATTTGGGGAAGAGAGAATAATTAAGGGTAAGAAGGTAATTATACCACTATAAAAATAAAGGTATTTTTGTAAAGTGTATTGTTGAAAAGAGGTATTTTGAAGGTGGTATTTCTAACAATTTCCCAAAAAACTACCAAAAGAAATATAGTTTTATATGTACGTCAAAATCTATATAATTCTCAATATTGAACTAATTTTATAGTCTAATAGTTTTTCAATAAAATTTTAAAATATTTTTACAAAACCGACATATGTTTTTTTTAAATAGAATAATGCAATTTAATATTTTAGATTTTTAGAATTTCTGATGTTTAGATAAATGATATTTAAATTTTGCTATGAAATATTAACTTTATAGAAAATCATGTCGACAAACTAAATACAAACACTCTAGAACATGGTCTACTAATTTTTTTTATATCACATCATATTCTTTTCTCATAAGCTCTAAAGGAATTCTTTTTTTTCTTCAAAAAGTCGATCAAATCGCTTAATAAATATCATAAACTCAATATATTATTTATTTGGTTGAGTAGCTCTAAAGTCTAATCTTAAAATTATCATTAGTTTACTCTGTTCAACTTATAATATTCGTCATTACGTTTTTCTGTTTCACAGTTAATTACAATATTGCATAATATATTATATAAAATATTATTTAATAATAATAAGCATTTAAAGTACATATTTTAATATAATCTCATATCCATTATATTCAAATACTAAAAAGTTAAAATATATGAATCAATTAAAACTCTAAAAATATACAAAAATATAATTAACTTAAGATGATAATTTGGAATGTTTAATTAATTATTTCAAAGCTAATATAAACAATTTTAAAACTATATAATGACAATTATATTAGTATAATATTTAATTGGCTAATTTAATCAGCTTAAAAGGTATATAATTTCAATCTTTTTAGTATAACCAAAAAATAAACACCAATATTATGTTTGATCTATATTTTTTGTCACCAATATTTATTTTAAGTTATATATGGTGAATTATATAATTGTTAATTATATTAAATTATCAAATATTCGTTATATAATATTAGGTTAACTTTTTATTAACAAAAATTTATAGATATATTTCTTACCTTATCTATTTTTTTTTTAATATTCTTATATCTAGTCTTTTATTAAATTTATTCTAAGTTTTTTTGTCACCATTGTAGATTATATATAGTTAATTATACAAATGAGATAATTATTTTAAATTAAAAAGTTTCCTAATCTAATATTAAGTTGATTTTTTTTATTTCTTACTTTATCTATTTGTTTTTAATATTCTTATATCTAGTCTTTTATTAAATTTATTCTAAGTTTTTTTTGTCACCATTGTAGATTATATATAGTTAATTATACAAATGAGATAATTATTTTAAATTAAAAAGTTTCCTAATATAATATTAAGTTGATTTTTTATTTAATAGAACTTTATAGATAATTTTCTTATCTTATATTTTCAATTAGGAAGTTTCTTAATCTAATATTAAGTTGACTTTTTGTTTAATATAAATTTATTGATAATTTCCTTATCTTGTGTATTTTATATTAACAATACAATTAAAAATTTAGAAAATTTCTTAAACTTTAAATGTTGATGTGGAATATTACTATTGGTTGTTTTAAAATTTCAATCCAATGTGGACACTCTTAGGGGGTCTTAGTGGGAGTTAGATTTATAGAAAGTTGATAAATTTTAGAAGTTGAGAGATTTGTTAAATTTGTGAAAAGTAATAAAGAGTTTTGTGTACTTAGAAAATCTTTGAAAATATTCTGACAATAATGATTTTAAAAATCTAAGGCATATAGGTGATATTCTCAAAGTCATGTTTAATGAGTTAATTTGCTTAAAATCCATGTCTCAATAACACCAGATTTAATGAAATCATAGTATCTTTAAAAACTAAACTTTTTGAATAACAATGGATTTTAGATGGAATTAAAGAATCAACAAACCAATAACAATAGATTTTAGTAAGAATGTCAAAATTCATAAACCAATAACCATTAAAAATCTGATTCCCACTAAGACCCCCTTAGAGCATTTTAGCTTCAACTTTTATATATTAATAGACTATATAACTTATAATAATATTTTAGTTGTAAAAAATGAGACCTAATATTTTCAGATTAGCTAGTTAAGCTCTGTACAAAAGTAACGCCACACCACCAAACGCGCAATTATGGACACCCAAATTTTGCTCCCTGATTTTTTTTGTCGATATTAATCTTAGAAGTTAAAACGTCTGTTTCTAGCCAACTGCTGTTACAATGATTGTTAGACACCTAGAATCGAGTTACTTATTTTGACTGTAAACTAAAAACTTAGGTTCCAGATTTTGGTTAGATGCCAAACAAGAAATTTTCACTGGTAATCAACTAAAATTTGATCTGTATTCCGTGGCTGTATAGTAACTATTCGATAAAAATTCTGTAATGTTGTTTCATATTGTTAATTCTGTAAAGTTCTCTGTTATGATATTTTCTTATTTTTATACAAATAAATAAGTAACTAAAGAAGAAAAGAAGGCACAACATGACAACTTTATTCCTAACTGATAAAACTTCTAAGAAAAAGGAACTTTAATTTATTCCTCACCAAGTAGTATAAACACATCTTTAATCCATCACGACAACATCTTCAAACTCTTAAGTATCGAAATAATTCAAGTATAATCGCGAGATTTTGCATCAACTCATCATTACGAACTCAACTCCGGCGTATAAGACAATCAAGACGCAGATCGGAGGAAAGTTTGGGAATTTATGGAAGTAAAAAAAAAAAAATCTAATAAGCCATTTTATTTTGAGCAACTGTGAGCTTTGCAATTAACGTCATCCGAATCAATATCCGAAAACGACGAATAATCAGCGGCCTTCACCCTCCTGCTAAAGCTTCTGCCGCAAACGCCACAGCTGTTTAATCGGCGTTTAGCCTTTAGGACGGCTCGCCATCCGATTGTACAAGGCTGTTTGATGCAGCACCAGATGACGCAAAGAGGACAGTAGACGCAAAAGCAACAAACGTTAAAAGCGACTTCGGACGGACCAGTTACAGCTGTGTTGGCGTTTGCGATTACGACTTGTGACCTTGTAGGCGAGACGGAGATCGGTTTCGTTGCTCGATTTTCTTCTTCCATTCCTCTTTCAAGTAGGGTTTTGCGGTCGTTCATCGCGTTCTTGAAGAAAAACTCAAAGATTCTTGATTTTGCGGTCGTTCATCGCGTTCTTGAAGAAAAACTCAAAGATTCTTGATGGTTTTTTAAAATATTGATGAATGATTTCTTAATGACGACGGTTTTGATTTTTATATTTATTTGTAAATTTTAATACTTTCTTCTGTCGCTTTACAAAATATTAAAATATTGCAGACGATTTACGTGGAAATATTGCCGACTTAACGATGGGGTATCTTAGAAATCATCATTTAAGACATGTTGCTATTATCCCAATATTGATATGGCTTTTTGAATCATTAAAAGCCACTCGAATATAGTAGAATATAATTATTTATTTTAGAAAAAAATATACTCCAGTAAAATAGAATCTACAAAACCGTGGCATAAAGAAACCTGAACACTTTAAACAAAACAATGAAACTTTTTTTTGTGGGCGATTTAATAATTGATAAAAGCGAAAATTGGATAGCTAACACTTTCGATTTAATAATTTTTTTATTTTCCATAAATTCTCCATCAACTTGGTAACTTGAAATGAAAAATATACTTCTGCAACAGCCTTTACCAAAGATAAGAATTTTATATTAATTTGGGTAACTCAATGGGAATGTCTCATGTTTAATTTAGCAAAGTTCTTCTATGAGCCTTGAAATTTTGTTGTTATTATAATAGTAGGAGACAATTCAAATATTTTAAAGGCAAAAAGTAGACTATTTTTAGGATTTTGAGTCTGGTTAGATGAATTATATAATGGCATGAGTCATATTTTGTCAAAAGCTAAGATACGATGATTATACCACAATCTTAAGTAACTATAAACCTCTCAAGAAACCCAAAAGCCATCGACAACACTAGAGCCATCAGCATCATGGGTCCTAGGACCGAACCATTGGATCGCAATAAGGACACGAATGAAGAGAGATGCAACATCTCCACGCATCTTTGATGAGCCTTTAATCACTAGAGCAATCAAAAACCTTTTTGGCAGGCTGCAAACACCACAAATCACTTCCTAAAAAAAGGTAAGAAAACGATAATCAAGCTTGCAACTCGAAACTTTTGGCAGTTACACATTAACTGGACAGTAATTGCAAAAAACGTTGATCAAATCTTAGGAAAATGGTCTCCAGAAATAAACGTGTTAAGAGAGGAATTGGGTAATTCTAGTTCGATATCAAGCCGTTCTTCTTCAGTCCATTATCAACGACATTCTTCACTCTAAGTATTCAGAAGTATCACTTCCCTGTCTCTTCTCGTTCTTCTCCTTATCAGTACTTGTCTTCCTTTTCCTCTGTTTACCTGGATACAAAACACATGGAATAAACAAATTGTCCATGTTAGAATCTGAAATGACAGCAAAAGAACAATTTGTACCTGCAGCAGCAGCTGGAAGATCGTCATCATCGTCATGGCCATCGTCACCACTCATATTCACAGCATCGGCCTTAACCACATCATCAACAACTCCTGGAAGAATATTACCATCGCCTACACCAGCTCCGGCATGAGGCTTACCATCGACGACACCAGCTACGGGAGGAATACTATCGTCTCCGAGAGGGTTTTCAACGTCTCCACCTTCATTTCTGGGATCAGCTCCAGCTAAGGGATCGACAACCAGAGGAAGAACATCTCCAGGTCTCCATCGAAGAGAAAGAGAATGTACAGGACCATGATCGTAATGAACAACACAACGAGACCATGCATTGATCAGACCGATTAGATGATTGAGCCTTGGTGTGCATAGCTTGAACTGAACATTTACGAACTGATCTGGTTCCATATCGAAGTCCAAACTGCTATTGCATTCAAAGATAAGAGTCGGTAAAGTGTTCAAGACTTCAAGTATAAGAAAATCAGACATATATAGATACGGAGATACTGTCAAAACATTACTCTACAGAGATTACTTCACACAGAGATGCGATCAAACGATGAACAGAGAGATAATCGAATCATGAAAGGTAAATTAGTTAACCACAAAGATACGATCCGATAAACCTTACTTACAAGAACGCTATTCTTTATTTCTTCGCTAAACAGAGATACGATCGACAAAGACTTACTTACGATAACACGTTCTGCTTCTTTCCTAAATCGAGATTCTCTTCTTCGACCATAGATACGATCGAATCATGAAAGTTAACAAAAATATGGGTTCGATATCTCGAGAGGTTATGTTGATCAAGCATTCAACCATAAAGATAAGCACATAATCACAAAAATACAAGAAAGCAATCACTTACCCAGTGATTCTTCAATGCTCTTGCGGTCGAATTTGGGACGATAACAACTTCTCGTCGAAGCAACGGAAGAGAAAAATCGAAAAGGCGGTTTCGGGAGACGGGAGACGAGAGACGAGAAAGGAATTCACTGAGGATTTTATTTTTCCGGACCTTTTCTTCCCATTTTAAGGACGAAGGAAAATAGGTTTAAAGTTAAGTTTTAACATTTAAACCAAACCGGAAACTTAACCGGATAACTATTTGGATCACGGTTCAATTTGGTTCAACCGAATCAAATCTAGTTTACAAATTTCTATTTATTCAATTTTTAAATATATAAAATTAAAAATGTATATATAATTATTATATATAGTTATAATATAAATATACATGAAACATAAGAACATTACCAAAATTAGATTAAATTTAAACTTTTGAAATAACTTGTTAATCTATCTTTAGACATCTTATATATAAGATCCATGCTTTCTTCAAGTTTCAAGATCATCAAGCGAACAACTTCTTCAAGTTTTTGAATCTTATGGTTGTCTTCGTCAACTGTAGGCACACGATCTTCTATAAGTTAAGGAGACCTAGCTAGATTCCATCTCCATCTCCTCAGCCTTTAGCATCCCTAATGCTTCAGCGAACTTGAGTTCATCTGTATTCATCATCATTTTTATCACGACTTAATGTGCAGCAAACTTAGCAGACAAGTATCGCAACATTTTCTTCACCAATTTGTATCTTTGTAAACTTTTTCCAAAACTTGTACTTCAATAGGCATGGAGCTGAGCTTGACACTGAGTTCTGATATCTTCTCATCATCATTCGTCTGAATGTTTTCAAACTGTGATGCAAGCATGTTCAACCTTATTTTCTTAACATTGGATGTACTCTCTGTTATTTTCTTGAGTGGAATCTCTGTTATGTCATTTTCCTATTTTTATACAAATAACAACTGAAGAAGAAAAAGGCACAACATCTCAGCTTTATTTCCTTATCGAGCAATAAAAAAAGAATTTTATTATCCTCACCAAGTAATATAAACTTTGTTTTTAACGGCCAAGTAATATATACACACATCTTTAATCCATCACAACAACCTATTTCAAACGTTAAAATTATCGAAATTATTGAGAGTTTAATCATTAAAAAGTCAACTCCAGCGTTTTGCGTCCGCGTTTAGGACAATCAAGTCTGGGACAGTCAACTCCAGCGTTTTGCGTCCGAGAAAATAAAAGGCATAAGGAAAGTTTGGGATCATAAATAAATAGTCAGCCATTTCGTTTTGAGCGGTTATGAGCATTGCAATTCACGGCATCTGGTTCAATATCCGAAAACGACGAATAATCGGCGGGCTTAACCCTCCTGCTAAAGCCGGTGCAGCGGTTTAAATCGCGTCCGGCCTTTAGGATGGCTCGCCATCCGATCGTACAAGGGTGTTTGATGCAGCACCAGAGAATGCAAAGAGGACAAAAGACGCAACAGCAACAAACGTTAAAAGCGACTTCAGACGGACCAGTTAGAGCTGCGTTTGCGTTCGCGATTACGATTTGAGACCTTGTAGGCGAAGCGGAGATCAGTGTCCTTGCTCGATTATCTTCTCCCATTCCTCGTCGGAGTAGAGTTCTTTGGTCGTTCATCCCGTTCTTGAAAATAAAACTCAAAGATTCTTGATGGTTTTAAAGGTTGATGAATGATTTCTTAACGAATACGATTTTCATTTTATATGTGTAACTTTAATACTTGTTTTTAAATTTTTTTATAATTAATACTTCCTTCTGTCGCTTTACAAACACTATAAAATTGCAGACGGTTTTACGTGGAAATACTGCCGAATTAGCTGACATAAACAAATAGGTATCTTAAGACCTGTCGCTATTACTCCAATATTGATATTACATTTTTGAATCGTTCAAAACCACTTGAATTATAAAATGAAAAAAAAAATTATAAAATGAAATCTATACATAAACAGAAATTAGCTAGAACCTACAAAACCGTGGCCACAAAGAAAAGTTAGAACTTTATCACAATTTTTTTTTTAAAGTTAGAATACTAGTTTTACTGATAAAGTGAAAAACCGTTCACTAACTTTCGGTTTAGACTAAAACACACTATTCCCGTAATTAATTTCTATATCACCTTGGTAATTTTAAGTGGAATATATATGTCGGCACCACTTTTTTAACAAAGAAAAGATTTAATTTACAAAAAAATATAGGTACTTCAATTGGATTATTTAATTTAACCAAGTTCAGCTATGAACCAAGAACTTGAAATTTTGTTGTTAGAAAGTTTAAGTAAGCAATTTATTTTAGTCTGTATGTGAATTCTATAATGGGCTGAGTGTATTCATCAAAGATAAGAAATAATAATACCATAAGCCGATTAAAACCTCTGAAGTACCATGAGGCATCGACATCACAAGAGTCCTAAACCAGAAAAAGGTTTAAATTTATTTTATCTGATATGATTTTTGGACCTAATCTTCGCTTGTAGGTTTTTTTATACACCCCTTTTTTGCGGCTGGAAATATGAAATATCTCAAAATAAGTATGCTTAAACACATCAATGGAGAAACACAATTGAAATTAAACTTGATTTTGGGATAACATATATGTGTAGAAAAATCTATATTTGTATGATAAAAAATCTAGATATTATGGTAGAAAAATCTAGGAAGTAAGGAGGTTATGGATAAGATATTTGTGTAGAAAAATCTAGATTTGTATGATAAAAATCTAGATATTATATTAGAAAAATCTAGGAAGTAAGGAGGTTAGGATAAGATATTTTTGTAGAAAAATCTAGATATTATATTAAAAAATTTAGAAAATTAAAAAATATCTAGGTTAAGGAGGTTAGAGTAGAAAAAATCTAGATTTATGTTGTAAGATCTTTTGGAGGCTATAAATACCTCCTCACCTCCTCATTTGTAAAAAATACAAGAAGTTGAAATAATAAAGAGTGTTCATCATAAGTTCTAAAATTTTCTTTAAAAGTTTTTCAAGTATTCTCTAATTGTTCTTCCATATTCATTCACATACTTAGAGGGTTATTCTCTTGGGTTTCTCGGGTATTACGGTCTTGGGCTAGTGCTAAGCACTATCGGTGTTGGTTTCTTTACATGGTATCAGAGCCATTCTAATTTGGTTCTTTTCAAGATCGGAATTTAAAGAGAGCTTGAGTTTATTCTAAGTATGGAGTCAATGGGTCGTGTTGTTGGATTGGGGATGGAGATCTTAAACCAATCTAACTACCGGTTATGGAAGTCATGCATGGAGTCATACTTGGTGAGTGAGGACTTATGGGATGTCGTCGGCGGTAGTAGCACAACACCACCAAGGAGAGATGCTGCAACAGCGGAAGCGACAAAGGAATGGACACGGAAGAATGCCAAGGCGGAGTTTGCGTTGAAGAGGTCAATATCCTCGGGAGTATTTGAGCATGTCTCAAGGTGCACATCCGCTAGTTCCATTTGGCAGGCGCTGGATCAGTTGTTCAACAAGAAGAATGAAGCTCGTCTACAATTGTTAGAGAATGAGCTGGCGAATGCGAAGCAGGGGGAGTCTTCAATCTCAGAATTCTTCATCAAGGTAAAGAACCTTTGCTCTGAGATTAATTAATACTCTTAATCCGGAGGAATCTATTTCGGAAGCCCGGTTAAAGCGGTCTATTATTCGGGGTCTGCGACCTGAGTATACACCGTTTGTGACTTCCGTTCAAGGATGGGCTACACAACCTTCCTTGGAGGAGTTTGAGAACCTGCTAGCTTCGCAAGAATCATTAGCCACACAAATGGCTGGAGTCAAAATCCAGGATGATTCAGGAGTGCTTTCGTAGCTCGGAGGCAACAGAGCTTCAAAGGCAAACCCAAGTTTGAAGGTCCAAAGAACAATGATGGACGGGAAGGATCTTCTACGGGAGATAAGAAGCGGTTCAAGTGCTACCGGTGTGGAAAGCTTGGACACTTCAAAAAGGACTGCAGAGTCAAGCTGAAGGAAACAAATATGGCAGAATCAAAAGCTCATGCTGAAGACGAAGAATGGGGAAAATGCTTCACGGTGGAGGCTGCATCTTCAGGTACATCCAAAACTAAAAATCTGGGAAATGATTGGATCGTGGATTCTGGTTGTAGCCATCATATTACCGGAGATGTGAAGTTATTTTCTAGTCTTCAAAGTCATGACGGGAAAGAAGCCATTATTACCGCGGATAATTCAGTCCACCAGGTTGAGAAGGAAGGGACTGTTGTCATTGAAGGATGATGGAAGTCCAATCACTCTCAAGAATGTATATCATGTCCCTGGAGTAAAGAAGAATCTTCTCTCAGTGGTGAATGCGGTAGACTCAGGTAACTACGTTTTATTTGGCCCAAAAGATGTTAAATTCTTGAAAAATATTCAGGAATTAAAGGCAGACGTAGTTCACACCGGAGCACGGGTTAAAGATCTTTATGTCTTATCTGCTTCCAACACTTATGTGGAGAAGATGAGTACGAATGATAATGCCTTTATGGCATGCTAGGCTTGGTCATATAAATATGACTAAGTTGAAGGTTATGGTGAATAAAGATCTGGTGAATGGGCTCCCAAAGTTGAAGATTCAGAATGAAGGAATACTTTGTGAAGGTTGTCAATATGGAAAATCACATAGGCTTCCATTTGACAACTCTACTTCACGATGCAGCGCTCCATTGGAGAGGGTCCATAGTGACTTGATGGGTCCAACGAGAACATCCTCCTATTCCGGGTTCCGCTACATGTTGCTGTTCGTTGATGACTTCTCACGGTACACTTGGGTATACTTCGTGAAGGAAAAATCAGAGGTATTTTCAAGGTTTCAAGAATTCAAGGTCACGTGGAAGGAGAGTTAGATCGGAAGATCAAGACTCTAAGGATGGATAATGGAGGGGAGTTTATGTCAAGGAGTTTCTCTCTTTCTGCCAGAAGCATGGTATCAAGAGAGAATTTACATGTCCATATACACCTCAACAGAATGGAGTAGCAGAAAGGAAGATCAGACATCTAAGCGAGACTTGTAGAAGCTGGCTACATGCGAAGAATTTACCTAAGGCCTTATGGGCGGAAGTATGAGATGTGCAGCCTATGTCATCAACCGGATGCCGCTTAGTCCAAATAATATGAAGTCTCCGTATGAGATGGTTCACAAGAAGAAGCCAACGGTGAAACATCTTAGGGTATTTGGATCAATCTGCTACGTCCATGTGTTCGATTCTCATAGAACCAAGCTGGAGGCAAAGGCGAAGAAGTGCATCTTTGTCGGCTATGATGAACAAAGGAAGGGTTGGAGGTGTATGGATCCAGAGACACACAGGTACATTGTATCTCGTGATGTTGTCTTTGATGAAGTTTCTTCCTATTATGGACCTCCTCAAGTCTTGTTTGAGAAAGATGGTACGAGTTCCCTCAAAGGTGATGAACCAGCTGTTCAGATACCAAGTGAAGGTGGAAGTTCTGAACAAGAAACACAAGGTGAAAGGGGGAGCACAAACCAAGAAGAAGATGAGGAAGAAGACCATGGTTCCATGGCTAATCAACGGCCGAAACGGAACATTGTCAAGCCTGCTCGGTTCAGAGATGATAGTTTTGTCACTACTACTCATGCTATTTTTCAGCTCCATTAGATGAAGAAGAGCCATCATCATATGATGAAGCAAAAGGAGTTAAAGAGTGGGAGACCGCAATGAAAGAGGATATGGATGCTCTTAAGAAGAATGAAACTTGGGATTTGGTTCCAAAACCCAAGGATGTCCAACCAGTCTCATGCAAGTGAGTGTATCGTATCAAGCGAAGGATGGATGGAAGCATTGATAGATACAAAGGAAGGTTGGTTGCTCGGGGATTCTCCCAGAAGTATGGTGAAGATTATGATGAGACTTTCAGTCCAGTGGCAAAGATGACTATGGTACGTTCACTTTTTATCTTTAGCTGCAAGCTTTGGCTGGAAGTTGTGGCAGTTAGATGTGAAGAATGCATTTCTATATGGAGAACTCGATAAGGATATCTATATGGAGCAACCACCTGGTTACACATCAAGGGAGCATCCTGACTATGTGTGCAAGCTAAAGAAGGCTCTATATGGGTTAAAACAAGCTCCAAGAGCCTGGTATGGAAAGCTTGCTCAGTTTCTTCAGCTCTGTGGGTTTGTCCCATCTAATTCTGATCCGAGTCTATTCCTCAAGAAGAATGGAAGAGTCCACATGGTAGTTCTTCTTTATGTGGATGACCTGATAATTTCTGGGAATGATGAAGCGGAAATCGCTCGTCTACAAGAGGATATGTCAATAAGGTTTGAGATGAAGAAGTTGGGTGAGCTTAACAACTTCCTTGGTTTGGAGGTTGAAAGAGTAAAGGATGGAATATTCATCGGCCAGCAAAGTTATGCGAAAAGGATTGTTGAGAAGTTCGGGGTACACGAAGGAAAGACACGTACTACTCCGATGGATGTAAACATTAAGCTGAAGCGCGATGAAGGATCTCTGCTACCCAATCCTCGACCCCTTATCGATCTCTTGTAGGAAGTCTTCTGTACTTAACCATTACAAGGCCTGACATTTCCTTTGCGGTTGGTCTTGTAAGTCGGTTATGCAGACACCGAGGAAGCCACATCTAGAAGCAGCAGCAAAGAAGATCTTGAAGTATGTGAAGACAACTCTTGGCATGGGTTTGGTGTATAAGTACAATGCCAAGGTCTCTCTCTATGGCTTCACGGATGCAGACTTTGGTGGAGATCTAGATGATCGGAAATCAACTTCGGGCTATGTGTTTCTGTGTGGAGACACAAGTGTTTCATGGTGCAGCAAGAAGCAAGCAACAGTGTCGCTGTCAACCACTGAAGCGGAGTATAAAGCTTCAACACTCGCAGCTCAAGAGTGTATTTGGCTTCGAAGGACTCCTTGAAGACTTGTTCGAGCCAATCAACAAGCCAGTTACTATCTATGGAGATAATCAGTGCTATCAAGCTGGCGAATAATCCGGTGTTCTATGCAAGGACTAAGCATATTGAGTTGGAACATCACTTCATACGGGAGAAGGTGCTTGATGGAACGATTGAACCTTTGGAGGGTCGAAGTGAAGATAATGTTTAGATATCTTCACCAAGTCACTGCCAAAAGGCCATTTGAACTACTTCGTTCAAAGCTCGGGATGGTTGACAAAATCAAGTTTAAGGGGGAGTATTGAAATTAAACTTGATTTTGGGATAAGATATATGTGTAGAAAAATCTAGATTTGTATGATAAAAAATCTAGATATTATGGTAAAAAAATCTAGGAAGTAAGGAGGTTATGGATAAGATATTTGTGTAGAAAAATCTAGATTTGTATGATAAAAATCTAGATATTATATTAGAAAAATCTATGAAGTAAGGAGGTTATGATAAGATATTTTTGTAGAAAAATCTAGATATTATATTAAAAAATTTAGAAAATTAAAAAATATCTAGGTTAAGGAGGTTAGAGTATAAAAAATCTAGATTTATGTTGTAAGATCTTTTGGAGGCTATAAATACCTCATCACCCCCTCATTTGTAAAAAATACAAGAAGTTGAAATAATAAAGAGTGTTCATCATAAGTTCTAAAATTTTCTTTAAAAGTTTTTCAAGTATTCTCTAATTGTTCTTCCATATTCATTCACATACTTAGAGGGTTATTCTCTTGGGTTTCTCGGGTATTACAGTCTTGGGCTAGTGCTAAGCACTATCGGTGTTGGTTTCTTTACAACACATACAATATTTTTTTTTTGGGTAAGATGTTAAATTTGAAACACATACAAGATATTCGTTTAGTATTCTTAATCAATGAATTTGTCGCCTCTCTGATCATTATCATACAAGAGAACACAAACAGGCTTAGCCACACACACACACACGTAAACACTCACTGATGATCATGAGAGAGCATCGGAGCAACAAGTGAAACGTACGTTTCATCTTATTCACATATGGAAGTTCTGGATGGTTAAACTTTAATACTTTTGACAATGTATAACATGAGAAAACCAAAAATCAAACCCCGTTAACTCGTTGGTTGAATAATCCCCACTTCAACTTCGTAGCCGGATACTTTCTGCCTTTCGGCCATTATCTTTTTGGTGGATTTATAGTATAAACCGTACAATATTAATTGGGCCAACCCGAAGACACATCCACTCCCATTTGGTATCTGAACAAAAATAAACAATTGCTGAGCACTGATTGTTCAAAAATAAAAATAATAAGAGAAACAATTAAAAAATCTACAATCCATAAATATTAAAAGGAGTTCTATAGATAAATCATTACATTTTTTGATTAAAAAGAGAAAGAAAAAAAAAAAATACTCACAGCCATGAATGGGTCGAAAGGCACGAGACCATAAACTGTCCAAACACCCGCGTTTAAAAAACCAGCTACCGAAAGCCCAAACGGCATGAACTCCACGCTTTTGGTTTTTATTACCATTTTCTTCAAAAATATTCCATGTAATTAATTTGCACAAAAAATAATAATTCGAGTTGAAAACATACAATAATTTAGCCAAATGGAAACTACCATTAACTTTTATTTTTTGTCAACACTGCCATTAACTATTTTATAACGTAATAACTCATAAATGCACCATTCACCATTGACTAACAAAACTAGAGATTTAGCAAGAAAAACAACTGTTATCATATGTGTAAGTAAACTAATAAGTATTAATTGTCAACTAGAATAACTATGAATATTTAAAAAAAATAACTTACCGAAACAAACAATGGAGAAACATACATCATAGTGTTAAAAACGCAACATATGATCCCAACGGTCACTGTCCGTTGATCGGTAGTGTGTTGGAGAGTTAAGACCAAAACAGCAAGTATAGTCACAAACAAGGCTTCAACAGCTATAGCGGCGGATATTACCAACCGCTGCTTTTGGCGACCACAAAAGACCACAAAAATGGTAAGAAAAACGATTTCGATCACGATCCCTATACCACTTATTTTGAGGACCAGTGTACTGTCAGGACGCACTATAGGAAGTCCGTAGAGACCCCGAACCAAACTACTCATGAGAATAGCCAAATATGGCATTGGTGAGAATTCCTCCACTGACTTCTTTTTCACTATTCCTACAAACGTTGGCCTGATAAAGTGTGACACTATTAATGATAAGCAACTGGAAGGGAATCGAGTTATATAAGTTATAAACTTTCTTAATTTTTATGTAAAGATTAACAAAACGTTAGATATATATATATAACGATATCAAAAGAAAAAAAGCGTTGGATACAATAAGAGAAAAGCTCCAATGGTGAAAACACATTCTCAAATCTTCAAGAGGAACCATGCATGCATCAAATGTATTAAAGAATTTGGTTTTCTGTAAGAAATTTAATCATAACTAAAAAAAATTATAAACACTACGCTTCGATGCATGTTCATTACGAAAACTTACGTTGGTGATAAGTATAGAAATAGAGCAATGACGTTTCCTGCAAACACGATCATCCGATGTATAAACAAAAAAAACAAAAAAAAACCTCTCATAGGATTCCGAAATCGAAAACGATTCGTGGGCATGGGGACGTCTCCGGCGTCTTCTCAGACGTCTCCGACAAGCCGTATTCCAGTCTCGACAGATCAAATTCACCCATGGACGAAGCATCCTGAAGACCAAGATGATGCAGATCTACCCTTTTTTCAAGTCTTGAATGGAGTAGCCACAATCTCAATTCCAGATGAAATTCTGCACGATTCCGATCTGCTATGGAAGAGGTTTGTGGTGGGTTATTTCATAGGGGAAGCCCCTCATGTGGGATCTATTCATGCTACAATCAATAGGATTTGGAATGGGTCAAGCATCAAGGAAAAGTTTGATGTCCAGTTCATTGAAAAAAATACTGTTTTAATCAGAATTGAAAGTGACGCTACAAGAGCTAGAGTCCTCAGGCGCAAGTTTTGGCATATTTCGGATGTCCCGTTAGTGATTTCTGAATGGTCACCGATCTCAGCTCTGTCGCCTCCAGACTTGTCAAACATGCCTCTCTGGGTTGATCTTCATAATGTCCCAAGCCATCTATTTTCGAACAAAGGACTCAGGTTCTTAGCTAGAACAACAGGCAAGTTTGTCAAGCTTCATCCAAAAACAGAACGATGTGTTCGTCTTGATGTGGCTCGGATGCTGGTGGAAGTCAACTTGGAGAAGCCTCTCACAGATACAATCTGCTTCAACGACATAGATGGTTCGAAGGTCTCTATTGCAGTCTCCTACCCTTGGCTACCTCTGAAGTGTTCGGTGTGCCACCGCTGGGGTCATGCTGGTAAGGACTGTAAGCAGGAGACTGTTAACATCCTTCAACGTGGAAAGGAACATGAGGGAAACTCAGCTCCGAAATCTTCGATACCAACAACTGAAGCAGTTAAAAAACTAATCAATGATCTAGAGCTGCTTCATGCTACAACAACGCCTCCCTCGGTAGCCTCTGGGTCTTGTGCTGTACTGGAAGATAATACCTTGCACCTTCCTTCGGTGGAAGCATCGGGCTTGGAGGAACAAGACTGGACTATAGTCGGCAAAAAGGGAGCTAATGGAAAAGGATTAGCTTCGCATGATACAACATCCCCTCCTACAGGACATTCGTCTCCATCGAGATTTCAGATCCTAGAAACAACAGAGGAGGATCAAAACATTATGGAGTCAGAAGGTAAAGAAAGTGCTTTCGATATGGAAGAAGGAGAGATACCGGATGTACCACCTTCTCAGGTAACATTAGAAGTTGTTGTTGAGGAAGAAGTTCAAGGAAATGTACCGGTTATAGATTCTGAAACTGACGATACAAAGGATGTCAGATCAAAACATAAAACACAAAAGAAGAAGGCTGCATCAATTCGTGAACTCAAGCTACAGCATATGAACCAAACCAAAAAATCTTCCTTTAGGAAGATATGACGTCCTTCTTCGCTTGGAATATGCGTGGGTTCAACATGCCACGCAAACACGGGGTCGTTCGAAGTTGGATTCAGAAAGAAAAATTCAATTTTGGTTGCTTGCTTGAAACAAGAGTTCAAGAGCATAACTGTTCTTCCATTATTTCTTCGGTTTTTCCAGGATGGGGAGCAATTACAAACTACGAATATAATAGACTCGGGCGTATTTGGTTTTGCTGGTCTGACTCTGTCAATGTCACTCTGCTTCACAAGACGGGTCAGGTCATCACTTGTGCAGTACAGAAACCGAGCTCAGGAGAGCAAATGATCTGCTCAGCGGTATATGCATCCAACTCGGCTGAAGAACGCAAAGAACTATGGGCAGAGCTTCGTGCAACTCACGCTGAATACGATCATCTCAAGCTACCATGGATTATTCTGGGGGATTTTAACTCCACTCTGTCCTCTAGTGAACACTCCAGAGCTAGAGACTATCTATCAGATCAGCATAGTATGGCTCATTTCCAAGACGTTGTTGCTTCCTGCAATCTTGCTGATCTCGTCCATCAAGGTGCGGTCTTCACATGGTGGAACAAACAAGAAGAGGATCCTATAGGAAAAAAACTTGACATGACGTTGATCAACAACAATTGGTTACGTTTTTTCCCAAACTCTTCTGCTTTCTTCGAGGCAGGAGGTATCTCCGATCATGCTCGATGCTCAGTAAAAATATCATCTGCTACATCATCAACTCGGAAGCCATTCAGGTTCTTCAATTTTTTAAGGGAAAATGAGTTTTTCTTACCTACAGTAGCAACGGTATGGGAAACATCTCCTCCTTTAATTCATTCAAGAGCGGCCCTGCATATGTTTCATACCAAATTGAAGACGCTAAAGAATGATCTCAGAGCTCTAAATCGCAACCATTATGGGAATCTACCTGCGCGAACAAAGGAGGCTTTTGACGTCCTCCAAGATAAACAGAACGCGGCCCTTCTTCAGCCTAGTTTAACTACTTTCCGTGAAGCAGCAGTCGCTTTAAGGAGATGGACGGTTTTAGCAGGAGCGGAAGAAAAATTCTATAGGCAAAAATCTTGTATCAGAAAGCTAAAGGCTGGAGACCAAAACACATCTTTCTTTCATCAGGCGGTTCGGCAGAGGAATTCAAGAAATACGATTCGATCGCTTGTATCAGAATCAGGGGACATACTTACAGATCCTAAAGACATTAAAAGAGAGGCTGCATTGCATTATCAGAGGTTTCTTCAAGCTTACCAAGAGACAGATGATGCGGTTTCAAATGTCGATCTTTTTGATCAGCTTCAAGAAGACATTTCTTATCGTTGCTCAGCTCAAACAGCACGGGATTTGATTGCTCCGATCTCAGCAACAACAATAAGGGAGGCTCTGCTTTCTCTCCCAAATGATAAGGTCTCGGGACCTGATGGATATACAAAGGAGTTCTTCATCTCCGCCTGGCCTATAATCGGGAATGACTTCATCACTTCGGTACAGTCTTTTTTCCTGTTTGGTCTTCTTCCAACTGGAGTTAACTCCACAATACTCGCTCTAATCCCAAAGACAAGCTCGGCTCAAAGCTTGAAAGATTATCGACCGATAGCTTGCTGCAATTTAATCTACAAGGTGATTTCAAAAGTCATTGCGATGCGCCTAAGCAAAATTCTCCCTGATGCAATCGAAGCAAATCAAAGCGCATTCATAAAGGGTCGACTGCTACTAGAGAATGTTCTACTGGCCTCTGAGCTAGTCAATGGATATCATAAGCCCTCAATCTCTACAAGAAGCGCAATCAAACTGGACATATCGAAGGCTTTCGATACTGTGAAGTGGTCCTTTATTATATCGGTACTAAAAACCATGGGATTGCCATATCAATTCATACACTGGATTAGAACGTGCATCTCAACGGCTTCTTTCACGGTTGCAGTTAATGGAGAACTTGAAGGATTCTTTACAACTGCAAGAGGTATAAGACAAGGATGCTCTTTATCGCCCTACCTTTATGTTATTCTAAACAATGTTCTCTCCATTATGCTGAACAAGGCGGCGCTTTCTGGAGGTTTTGGCTTTCACCCAAAATGTAGAGCTATTGGACTAACACATCTTTGCTTTGCTGATGATATACTGGTTTTCACAAATGGCACGCAACATTCTCTTGATGGTGTGATGAAGGTTATGACAAAGTTTGCAGAAATATCCGGGCTCTCCATTAATGTGGCAAAATCATCAATTTTTGCGGCCGGGATTGGTGCACCGGCTCTAACGGCGTTTGCAGATCAAAAGGGAATTGGTATTGGAATTCTACCTATCAGGTATTTGGGCCTTCCTTTAACTACACAGACGCTTACTCGAAAAGACTATGAACCTCTCATCGACAAAGTCAAAAACAGAATGCTTGCTTGGTCGAATAAAAAAATCTCCTATGCGGGTCGTCTACAACTGATCAGGTCTGTCATCGCCAGCACTGTCAATTTCTGGAGTTCAGCGTACATACTACCAATGGGTTGTCTAGACAAAATAGAATCATTATGCAGCGCTTTTTTATGGTCTGGTTCTCCCATCCAGAGCAACAGCGCAAAGGTTAGCTGGGCAGATTTGTGTGTTCCTAAAGAGGAGGGAGGACTGGGCATACGACGACTAAGAGATTCTTCTACGGCTTTTGCATTGAGTCTAATTTGGCGACTTTTTACTCTCTCTGGATCACTTTGGGTGGCTTGGACTCGTAGCTATCTGCTCTGTGAAAGTTCGTTCTGGGAGGTTAAACCAACACAGGCAGGATCTTGGATTTGGCGCAAATTGCTAAAACTCAGGCATCTTGCTTATCCTTTTATCAGGAAAGAAATAAGAGGGGGTCAAAACACTTTTTTTTGGCATGATAACTGGCTGCGCTTGGGGAAACTGATAGATGTGACAGGGAATCAAGGTCCCAGGACAACAGGTATTGCTATTAACGCAAAAGTTTATGATGCTACCCGGAATGGTACTTGGTGTTTTGGTCTGCGGCAGAGGAGAAGGAATCCAGAACTTATTGATAACATCTTACGTGAGCCTTGCCCAAGTGAAGACGGGGGAAACGACATTACACTCTGGAGACAAACTACAGACAAGTATACGGATTCTTTTTCAGCTTCTGGAACTTGGGATCAAATTCGAAATCGGAAGAGTGAGGTAACATGGGCTAATATTACATGGTTCTCCCAAGGGGTTCCTCGGTTCTCTTTTATAACTTGGCTAGCTCAACTAAATCGTCTTTCAACGGGAGATCGTATGAGAACGTGGGGAGTGGAGCAATGTTGTCTTTTTTGTGGTGAAAGGAATGAGACAAGAGATCATTTATTTTTTGCCTGCCCGTACACTTTTACTCTATGGAAATCTTTGGCAGATAAGTTGATGGGTGCTGCCGCTGACCCGGACTGGAAGGAGACAATACATAGGATGTGCACAAGAAACTTTCAAGTCATGGATGGTATCCTTATGCGTCTTCTTTTCCAGACTTCAATCTACTTCATTTGGGGTGAAAGAAACTCAAGAAGAAACAATGGTCGATGGATAACATGTCCTCAACTTACACGGAAAATAGATAGAAGCATGAGGAATCGCATCTTATCCCTCAAATATAAGGCTCCACACAAGTTTGAAGGTTTACTGCGTCGTTGGCTATACATGCTAGACGATTAACAAAGATCATCAAGAATAAGGATAAGACCACTTATCTCCTATATAGTTTAGCTACGATCTCCCAAAAGTAGAGTACTAATCATCTTTGTAAACAGTCTACAAATTTACAATAAATTTCATATTTCATCAAAAAAAAAAAAAAAAAAAAAAACAAAAAAAAACAGTAGGCCATTTATAAACAGTAGGCCATTTACGGTGGATCCTATCGGATCAAGTGGTGGTTTGGCTCTTTTTTATAATGACTCATTTTCAGTAGACATTTTGTTTGCTAATAATAGGATCATTGATGTGGAGGCACAAATTCAAGGCAAAAAAGTATTTCTTTCCTTTGTGTACGGAGATCCTGTTCAAAAGCGAAGGGAGATTGTCTGGGAACGTCTAACGAGATATGGTTTGCTCAGAAATGAACCTTGGTTTATTATTGGGGATTTAAATGAGATTACCGGTAATCATGAAAAGCAGGGAGGATCTTTACGGCCAGCATCGTCCTTTGTCGACTTTAATAATATGATCAATAATTGTGGTTTTGTGGATTTCCCTTCGGTCGGGAACTCTTTCTCGTGGAGGGGAAGGAGAGGTCGAAAACTTATTCGGTGTAGATTGGATCGAGCTTTAGCCAATGTAGAGTGGCATAATCTGTTTCCATCTTCTTTTGTGGAATATTTAGGTATGGTGGGATCGGATCATAGGCCAATAGTTGCTTCCTTGAACGTCACGGCACCCAGACGAAGAAATCAATTTCGTTTCGATAAACGTTGGGTTGGCCAGGAGGGTTTGATGGATTCTATTGCGCAAGGGTGGGGAGGTAGACAGAGGTGGTGGGGGAATAATTTTGTTGACAGAATAAATTCTTGTAGGCACAGGATATCACAATGGCGAAAGGAAAACCTGCCATACGGTAAAGAGGAAATAAGTAAGCTTCAGCAGGCTCTAGAAGAGGTCCAAAATGATGATTCTCGAACAGCGGAGGAAGTGCAAGACATCTCGAGGAAATTGCAGGAGGCTTATAAAGATGAGGAACTGTATTGGCAACAAAAAAGTAGAAACATGTGGCATCGATCAGGGGATCAAAATACAAAATTTTATCATGCCTTAACCAAACAGAGGAGAATTCGTAATCGGATTGTGGGCCTCTATAATAATCAGGGTGAATGGTTGGTAACGGATTCGGGAATTGAAAAGGTTGCAGTAGACTACTTCGAGGAGCTCTTTACCTCTACGGACCCCTTAGATTTTGATGACTTTCTGAGGGTGGTTCCGACGACAATAACGGAACATATGAATGACCGCTTAACAGCTTTGGCGACAGAGGAGGAAGTAAGGGCGGCCTTATTTATGATGCACCCAGAAAAGGCTCCAGGACCGGATGGTATGACGGCACTCTTCTTTCAACAATCTTGGGCAATTATTAAAACGGAAGTGGTTCAGTTGGTCAATGATTTCTTCAGATCAGGAGTTTTTGATCCGCGTTTGAATAGGACGAACATCTGTTTGATCCCAAAAACAGAGAGGCCAAGCCGTATGACGGAGTTACGGCCTATCAGTCTCTGTAATGTGGGGTACAAAATTATTTCGAAGGTACTCTGTCAACGGCTAAAGTGTTTCCTTCCGGGACTTATATCAGAGACGCAATCGGCATTTGTTTCAGGACGGTTGATTTCGGATAATATTCTGATTGCACAAGAGATGTTTCATGGATTACGGACAAATAGGTCATGTAAGAGTAATTTCTTAGCAATTAAAACGGATATGAGTAAGGCTTATGATCGGGTTGAATGGATCTTTATTGCAAAAGTTATGCAAAAGATGGGATTTGCGCCGCAATGGGTGACTATGGTGATGCAGTGTATTACATCAGTTCAATATAGTGTCCTCCTCAATGGGCAACCAAAGGGGCTGATAACCCCTAAAAGGGGACTCCGGCAGGGTGACCCACTGTCCCCATACATCTTCATATTATGTACGGAAGCATTGATTGCAAACCTAAAGGAGGCGGAAAGGATGAAATTATTGACGGGGCTAAAGGTAGCCAGAGCTAGCCCTGCTATATCTCATCTCTTATTTGCGGATGATAGTCTATTCTTTTGTAAGGCACCAAAGAGGAGTGTCAGGTTATACTGGGCCTTCTGAAGGAGTATGAATTAGTTTCTGGGCAACAAATCAACTTTGAAAAATCTTCACTTCAGTTTGGTCATTTAGTGGATGCAGGGATTCAGGAGGAAATAAAAGGTACTCTGGGTATCTCACGGATGGGTGGAATGGGGTCTTATTTGGGGATACCGGAGAGCTTGGGGGGACCAAAGACACAAGTGTTTAGTTTTCTAACAGACAGATTGTTGTCACGGATTAATGGATGGACACCAAAATTACTATCTAAAGGAGGCAAGGAAGTTATGATTAAGTCGGTTGCCACAGCCTTACCAACTTATATTATGTCATGTTTTAGAGTTCCAAAAAAGGTTACAACCAAACTGATAAGTGCGGTGAGTCAATTTTGGTGGAGCTCGGGGGGCTCGTCGAGGGGTATGCACTGGTTATCTTGGGAGAAGTTATGTCGGAAAAAAATTGATGGAGGTTTGGGTTTTCGACTTCTTCAGGAATTTAATACGGCTCTTCTTGCCAAACAACTATGGAGATTAATGGATCATCCCTCCTCACTGTTTGCTAGAGTCTTCAAAGGACGCTATTTTAGGAATTCGGATCCTCTAGCTCCTATCCGATCCTACTCTCCGTCTTATGGATGGAGGAGTATTATCTCAGCTCGCTCTCTGGTTAGAAAAGGACTAATCAAACGGGTTGGTACAGGCGCGTCGATTTCAGTTTGGAATGACCCCTGGATCCCGGCCCACTGCCCGAGACCAGCACTACCAAAAACTTTTGTTCAGTATCCCCACCTATGTGTGAACCATCTCATTGATGAACGGACGATGACATGGAAAGTCGATCTAATTAAGGACCTTCTTTGTCCTGAGGATGCAGCTATTGTTCAGGGAATTCCGATCAGTAGATTACTCCGGTCAGATCGTGACGGATGGCATTTTACTAAATCGGGTCGATACACTGTTAAATCTGGGTATAATGTGGAACGGGAATCTCAGCTTGCGAATAGGGGTCCTCCTATACTTGGGCCGGATATAAAACCATTACAAGCCTTTACTTGGATGGTTAAGTGTCCCCCAAAATTGAGACATTTTATGTGGCAAGTTGTCTCGGGATGTTTACCGGTACTCGGTAACCTTAAGGCTAGGAGAATCCAGTGTGATTCCCAGTGTGGGAGATGTGGGGCGGAGGTGGAGACGATTAATCATGTTCTTTTTGAGTGCCCTCCCGCGCTTCAAGTTTGGGCTTTATCTTCAGTGCCGTCGAATCCTGCTGTTTTTCCAACTGGTTCCGTATTTACGAATATGGATTTTTTGTTCTGGCGTATACCTTCGGATGATCGTGGGCAGGCATACCCGTGGCTACTTTGGTATATCTGGAAAGGTAGAAATGATAAATGTTTCAATAATATTGATCGGAGTGCTGTTGATATTGTTCGGATGGCGGAGGCAGAAGCTTCTGTGTGGACAGAGGCACAATGTATGGAGGGGTCAAACATTTCAGGGGAGATTGCTAGGAATAGTTTATTAAGCCAGCCAACCGGTCAGCAAAGTGGTCAGCCAGTGCAAGCTATTCAAGGTAGATACTGTCAAGTGGATGGGTCTTGGAAAGCAGGTGATGTTTTCTCTGGACAAGGTTGGATTACGGAGTGTGCAGAAAGTGAGGTAATGATGGGAGCCCGGAATGTAAGGTGTAGTCTTTCACCATTACATGCAGAATTCGAAGCACTTATTTGGGCAATGGATTGTATGAGTATTTTACAATTCAAAGAAGTAACTTTTGCTTCAGACTGCTTGGAGTTAGTGAAGTTGGTCTCTGAACCAATGTTATGGCCGGCGTTTGCAGTGCATTTGGAAGAATTTCAGCGAGCAAAGAGGGCTTTTGGGATATTCGCGCTCATCCATATCCCCAGATCAACCAATTCAAGAGCGGATAAACTAGCAAGAAGTGCTAGATCTTTCCCCTCATACATTATTCATGTTGGTGTTGATGTTCCGACTTGGCTTGTCGAGTCATTTTAGATTTCGGTGTTTGGTTTGTTTTGCTGTTGACAAAAAAAAAAAAAAAACAGTAGGCCATTTATAAACAGTAGGCCATATAAATATCAGGACTAACCTATAACCCCCACAATCTTCCGAATCAAATTCAACTGTGCAGACACCATACTATGATGATGAGGATGATAATAATGGTGAAGAAGACAACTATATGAGAAATCGTATTCGCTAATAATCAATTAAGTAGGATGATGATCTTCTTATATATTTGGTTTACTTGTAGCTAAATATTTACTGGCACAAGGTAATAAGAGGATTGGATAGGGAGAAGAGGGGAAAAAGAAAAAATATTGCTGGAAACGTAAACTAGGATTATAGTTGCTCTTATGGTAATTGTTTGGATGTAAGTATGTACAGCTCAAAAGTTACAAACGTCAAACTATTTTCTCCATGTATATTTATGTGGTTTCACCGATAGGTCCACTTGTAATAATCAATTTCTTTTCTCTTCCGGTCTAAGCTAATTTGATTACCTAGTTGGTACTTAGGTTTAATTAATGATATTTAGATATATAGACTATGTGTATTAGAAACTACATTCTTCAAGCGATTTAGATAATGATACGTATCTTCCATGAATTTCTAAAGAAGCTCGATCGGTAATACTCTACAAGCTTCTTTGATCATATCTTGTTGCGAGCTTGTTTGGTGGTAATAAGAGCATGATTAACGCTGAGCTCCTAAATTTAATGTTCTGATAAATTGTATATTATTAATTTAGTGTTTTTAATAATTTAATTAAATAATAAAAATTTGAACCAAAAAAACATGAGCCTAAACTTGGGTTTTAAAACCTATTTTTTTAGAGACGGTGTTTTATCGGCATTAACTCTCAAAATCCACTTATTCTGTAAAAAGTCTAAACTCTAGTTATTGTTGGAAGTTGTAAGTTGTACCACTACCGAGTACGACTAAAGTGTTCATTAGTGCCATCTCTTCTCCCTCACAAAAAAAAACACTAAGATTACCCACTAAGATTATCTCTTACAATAAGGTGGTATCTATATATATGGCACTAGATTATCCACTTTGAATGATCATTTCCTGCACTCTAATCATATACCTAGAAATGGGTGCAAAGACATTGTGATAAGCACATCATCACTCCTTTTGAGTGGTCCTTTAATAAATCCATTAAAGATTATATCTCTCCGATCGAAGCTCTATTGCTTATTTGTTGCGTTCAAATTGTATTAATTGGACGGACTTTGGCTTTGATCACACCCTACATACATCCATTAAAGATTCTCACACAGTCACATCTCACCATGACACCTACCAATTTAAACTTATAAGAAGAGTAATTGCAGTACATTTTTTTTTTTTCATACTGATATGTAATATTAGCTACGCTACGAACATTAATCAGAAACCTAGGCACCAAAGCAAAGCATCTTCCATCTTCATATAGCATCTACATATACCGACAATAATTTCCAGAGATAAAGTAAAATAAGAAGTTTCACAATGGAAAGAGATCTCAAAGGATCTGTATTATCTCTCTCTCTACCTTTCCAAATCCAGTACAACCTTATACCTAAAACACATAGGTCACAATCAAATAAAAACTAAAACTATTCAAAGTGTTCTGGCAAAACATATTGAAAACACGTGGACAATGTAATCACAAATAGACAAAACGAATCATATTTTGTTTCCATAAATCTTTCTCCTCTGTACTGCAATGGTTGTAAACATGAAATTCTGTCCAAACCCAATCATTGTAGATATATTATTTGATATGCTTTTTTCGGAACATAGAAGAATAGGAAAGAAAGGAAACAAATGATGTGGAACCATTCCTTGAGACAGCCATTGACAAACTCTGAGATAATGATAAGCCCTGGTTTCTACCAGATAACCATGCTGAAATACGCAATAGCGTATAACAACAGACACACAGCAACCACCAGCCAAAAAATAACTAGGAATTAAACCCCACGAAAAAGTAGCTCATGAGTCATGACACATTTATCCATCAACATCATGTAGTTAATGTCAACCACATAATTCGTGTTGTAGACTGTGTTTGAAATAATGCACAAAGGCGCGCGCCATAGCACTAAAGGCGCATGGCACAAGCTTCATGTTTTGTAGCATGTTTTAATTTTCTAACTGAATTTTAATTTTTATATAAATATAGTGATAGAGTTGTAAGAGCGAAAATAGAGTTACATAACTGCCACTGTTTCTCTCTGGAGAAGGTTTGTCTTCGGTTTCCGGCGGTTTTTTTCAGAAGTTAGTAACGGCTTGACAGTTGATTCTGTCTCAACTGCTCTCTGTTCCGTATATAACGAATGTGTTGTTCTGTTCCCTGCACAAAACCATAACTTCCGACACCACATCCATCCTTTGTTTCTCCTAATCATGTCGGATGCAATTCCAAAGAAAGTCCAAGATCTTGCCCTTGGCTTTGACGATGAAGTGATTACGCTCCCTCTTGACTTATGTCAAGCAGCGGTTACTGCAACACAGTTCAATATCATCGGGAAACCACTTAACCCACGCAAACAAAACCTCAGAGCCATGGTGATCACTCTCCCGAGACTTTGGGGCGTTGCAGAAGAAGTTACTGGAAGGATTTTACCGAACAACAAAATCCAATTTATGTTTTCATCTTAAGAATCGATGCTCTCTGTCTTACGCAGAGGGCCATGGTCTTTCAATGATTGGATGTGTGCTTTCCAACGTTGGCACCCACAACACTCTGACAATGAACTCAAATTCATTTCTTTCTGGGTCCAGGTAAGAGGAATCCCTCTTCAATTTCTCACTCTGGCTATGGTTACTGCTATTGGTAATCGACTTAGTGATTTTCTCGATACAGATTTTCAGGCTGAGGGTGCAATCCATGTGGACTATGTTCGTGTTCGTCTTCTGTGGAATGTTGATGAACCTCTGCGTCTTAAGAGACAATTTCATTTAGCAGGCGAGCCTGTCATTCTGAAGTTACGATACGAGAAACTCAGAGGTTTCTGCACCGTTTGTGGCCTCCTTACACATGACGGCAATGAATGTCCAACCCATACCGGTCCTGAGGATATGGCTAACAATCTTGACAATGATGATGATGATGATGCCAATGATGACAACCATCCTCCTGGCTTCCCACCTGCATCTCCTTTCACACCACAAGGAGATCGCACTCCAGAACATGAATCTCCTCCATCCCCAACTAGCAACAAACGCAGGAAGACAGATTCTCTTGGGATCTCTGAAACTCCTCTATGCAGTGAAAAGCGTGAAGTACTTGTCACCGATGATACAGAGGAGCACATTCTAAAGCGCAGAAGGATACATGCTGATGTTAGTGAATCAAGGGATTGGTTCCACCACATCAATGCAGACGGCGACTGCTCTTACCCTTTCGCCACACACTCCAATCACATTAACCGAGATGGCATGGTGGGCCACAAGCCACCGAGTCAGCCATAATAATTCGTGTAGTTCGAGATGTTGGTGCATAGCTAGGTTTTGATCATGTTAAGTGTGTTTTGCCGATTGGCATGGGGGGTGGTTTAGCTTTATTCTGGAATAAGGGAATAGATATTGTATTTCACTACTGCGATGAACGCCTTATGGATTGTACTATCTGTTGAAAGTTAAACTTGATTTTGGGTCAAATTTAATTATTGGGTTAAGTCCAATAATGTGATCCAATTTCTAGAAGTTTTTTCTAGAATTATCTTCCACCTCCTTAGAATAAAAAATCTAGATATTCACATGGAATTATCTAGATAATTAGATTAAAATAATCTAGATATTAGGGTGGAAACATCTAGATTTTAGATTAAAATATGTAAGATATTTTGTAATGTGGAGGCTATAAATACCTCCACCCCCTTCTCATTTGTAATCAAGTTGAAATCAAGAAATATAAAGCATTCTACAAAGTCTTCATTTCAACATTTTTCTCTCCCAAATTTTCTTAAACATTTTCTCCATCACCTCTAAAATAGTTCCCTTTCCAACAAAGTGGTATCAGAGCTAGTTATTTCTCTTAAAGATGTCAAACAATGGTGTTCCCTTTCAAGTCCCAATGCTCACAAAGAGCAACTATGACAATTGGAGTTTAAGGATGATGGCTATCCTAGGAGCACATGATGTGTGGGAGATAGTCGAGAAAGGCTTCATTGAACCGGAGAATGATGGTGGGTTATCTCAAACTCAAAGAGATGGTTTGAGAGACTCAAGGAAGAGAGACAAGAAGGCTCTCTGTCTAATCTATCAAGGATTAGATGAAGACACATTCGAGAAGGTCGCATGTGCAAAGTCGGCCAAAGAAGCATGGGAGAAGCTTCAAACTTCTTACAAAGGAGCTGAACAAGTTAAGAAGGTACGTCTTCAAACTTTAAGAGGAGAATTTGAAGCCTTGCATATGAAGGAAGGTGAACTCATCTCTGATTACTTCTCAAGAGTCTTAACGGTTACCAATAACCTAAAAAGAAACGGTGAGAAGTTAGATGAGGTGAGAATCATGGAGAAAGTTCTTAGATCGTTGGATTCAAAATTTGAGCATATTGTCACGGTGATTGAAGAGACAAAAGACTTGGAGACTATGACGATGGAGCAACTTCTTGGATCATTGCAAGCATATGAAGAAAAGAAGAAGAAAAAGGAAGACATCACAGAGCAAGTACTCAAGATGCGGATTGATACTAAAGAAGAATCTGGCAGAAGTTATCAAAGACGTGGTGGTGGTCAAGCCCGAGGAAGAGGTCGTGGTTATGTACATGGACGTGGTTGTAGATCTAATGAAGACCATACAAACCAAAGAGGAGAAAGCTCATCAAGAGGCCGTGGAAGAGGAAGCCCAAAAGCAAGGTATGATAAGTCAAGTGTTAAATGTTACAACTGTGGAAAGTTTGGACATTATGCTTCTGAATGCAAAGCTCCGAACAACAATAGAGTTGAAGAGAAGTCCAATTATGTTGAAGAAAGGACCAAAGAAGATGATATGTTATTGATGGCTTACAAGAAAGATGAACCAGAGGAGATTCACAAATGGTACCTCGATAGTGGTGCAAGCAATCACATGTGCGGGAAAAGAAGTATGTTTGTGGAGTTGGATGAGTCAGTGAAAGGAAATGTGGCTCTAGGAGATGAATCAAAGATGGAGGTGAAAGGTAAAGAAAATATTCTCATTCGATTGAAGAATGGAGATCATCAATTCATTTCCAATGTTTACTATATTCCAAACATGAAGACCAACATCTTGAGCCTAGGACAACTCTTAGAGAAAGGTTATGATATTCGTTTAAAGGATAACAACCTTTCTATAAGAGATCATGAAGACAATCTCATCACCAAGGTGTCGATGACAAGGAATCGAATGTTTGTCCTAAACATTCAAAATGACATCGCACAATGCCTCAAGATGTGCTACAAAGATGAGTCTTGGCTTTGGCATCTTCGATTCAGGCATCTCAATTTTGGAGGACTAGAGCAACTTTCCAAGAAGGAAATGGTGAAAGGATTGCCTTGCATCAATCATCCAAATCAAGTCTGTGAAGGGTGCTTACTTGGAAAGCAATTCAAAATGAGCTTTCTAAAGGAGTCAGAGACAAGAGCACGAAAGCCATTGGAACTCATACATACAGATGTATGTGGTCCAATCAAGCCAAGTTCACTCGGTAAGAGTAACTATTTCCTTCTCTTTATTGATGATTTCTCAAGAAAAACATGGGTTTACTTTTTGAAAGAAAAATCCGAAGTATTTGAAAGCTTCAAAAAGTTCAAAGCCCATGTTGAGAAGGAAAGTGGCCTTATGATCAAAGCCATGAGATCTGATCGTGGAGGAGAGTTCATGTCCAAAGAATTTTTGAAGTATTGTGAAGATAATGGAATTAGAAGACAATTGACGGTGCCTAGATCTCCTCAACAAAATGGAGTAGCGGAAAGGAAGAATAGGACTATCCTTGAGATGGCAAGAAGCATGCTCAAAAGTAAGAAGCTACCAAAGGAGTTTTGGGCAGAAGCAGTTGCGTGTGCAGTTTATCTATCAAACCGATCTCCAACAAGAAGCATCTTGGGAAAGACACCACAAGAAGCATGGAGTGGAAGGAAGCCTGGGGTCTCACATCTAAGAGTATTTGGAAGTCTTGCTCATGCTCATATTCCAGAAGAGAAGCGGAGCAAGCTAGATGATAAAAGTGAGAAGTACATCTTCATTGGGTATGACGCTAACTCCAAAGGCTACAAGCTCTACAATCCTGAAACAAAGAAGACAATCATCAGTCGGAATGTCATCTTTGATGAAGAAGGAGAATGGGATTGGAGATCAATTGATGAAGACTACAACTTCTTTCCACATATTGACGAAGATGAGCAACCAAGAGTGGATCCACCAGTTACCCCACCAACTTCACCAACACCAAGTTCTCAAGGAGATGAGAGTTCAAGTGAAAGGACTCCACGTTTTAGAAGTCTTCAAGAGATTTATGAGGTAACTGAAAATCAAGATAATCTCACTTTATTTTGTTTATTTGCGGATTGCGAGCCCATGAATTTCCAAGAAGTTATGGAAAAGAAGACATGGAAGGATGCAATGGATGAAGAAATCAAGGCGATACAGAAAAATGAGACATGGGAGTTAGCTTCACTTCCAAATGGGCATAAAGCAATTGGTGTAAAGTGGGTGTACAAAGCAAAGAAGAACTCTAAAGGAGAAGTTGAAAGTTACAAGGCAAGATTGGTGGCAAAAGGATATAGTCAAAGAGTCGGAATCGACTATGACGAGGTATTTGCTCCTGTTGCTCGTTTAGAAACTGTTAGACTAATAATTTCATTGGCAGCCCAAAAGAGTTGGAGGATACATCAAATGGATGTCAAATCAGCCTTCTTGAATGGAGAACTTGAAGAGGAAGTTTACATTGAACAACCACAAGGCTACATAGTCAAGGGAGAAGAAGACAAAGTCTTAAGGTTGAAGAAGGCGCTTTATGGGCTAAAACAAGCACCAAGAGCATGGAACACTCGGATTGATAAGTACTTCAAGGAGAAAAACTTCATCAAGTGTCCATATGAGCATGCACTCTATATCAAAACTCAAGACAATGATATACTGATTGCATGCTTGTATGTAGATGACTTGATATTTACAGGCAACAATCCAAGTATGTTTGAAGATTTCAAGATGGAGATGACAAAGGAGTTTGAGATGACCGATATTGGATTGATGTCCTACTACCTTGGAATTGAAGTGAAGCAAGAAGAAAATGGAATCTTCATTACTCAAGAAGGCTATGCTAAAGAGGTGCTTAAGAAGTTAAGATGGATGATTCAAATCCAGTTTGCACGCCAATGGAATGTGGAGCCAAGCTGTCAAAGCAAGAAGAAGGAGAGAGTGTGGATCCAACACTCTTTAAGAGCTTGGTTGGAAGCCTACGTTATCTGACTTGCACAAGACCAGACATCCTATATGCAGTTGGAGTTGTGAGCCGATACATGGAGCATCCAACAACAACTCACTTCAAGGCAGCCAAGAGGATCCTTCGCTATATCAAAGGTACCATAAACTTTGCTTGTATTACTCTGTTTCTGATGATTACAAGCTTGTTGGATATAGCGATAGCGATTGGGGAGGAGATGTAGATGACCGAAAAAGCACAAGTGGATTTGTGTTTTTCATTGGAGAAACCGCTTTCACATGGATGTCGAAGAAGCAGCCAATTGACACCCTTTCTACTTGTGAAGCGGAGTATGTAGCGACTACTTCATGTGTGTGTCATGCTATCTGGTTAAGGAATCTGGTGAAAGAGTTGAGCTTGCCACAAGAAGAGCCAACAAAGATCTTTGTGGACAACAAGTCAGCAATAGCACTGGCAAAGAACCCTGTCTTCCATGATCGAAGTAAGCACATTGACACTCGCTATCATTACATTAGAGAGTGTGTTACTAAGTTGGAAGTGCAATTGGTGTATGTGAAGACAAATGATCAAGTAGCCGATATCTTCACCAAGCCACTGAAGCGTGAAGACTTTATCAAGATGAGAAGTTTACTCGGAGTAACAAATCAAGTTTAAGAGGGGGTGTTGAAAGTTAAACTTGATTTTGGGTCAAATTTAATTATTGGGTTAAGCCCAATAATGTGATACAATTTCTAGAAGTTTTTTCTAGAATTATCTTCCACCTCCTTAGAATAAAAAATCTAGATATTCACATGGAATTATCTAGATAATTAGATTAAAATAATCTAGATATTATGGTGGAAACATCTAGATTTTAGATTAAAATATGTAAGATATTTTGTAATGTGGAGACTATAAATACCTCCACCCCCTTCTCATTTGTAATCAAGTTGAAATCAAGAAATATAAAGCATTCTACAAAGTCTTCCTTTCAACATTTTTCTCTCCCAAATTTTCTTAAATACTTTCTCCATCACCTCTAAAATAGTTCCCTTTCCAACACTATCAGTAATAAAGAAGTTTCCTTTTACTTTTCTGGCATTTACGGTAACCCCAACCGCAGTTTACGACATATTATTTGGGATAGGTTAGAGAGGATATCAACAACACGTACAGGACCTTGGCTAATGAGTGGTGATTTCAATGAAGTCCTTAATGCTAATGAGACTAGAGGAGGTTAGCCTAGAGAGAACTGGAGTCTGATTAATTTTCAAAATATGGTTCGAAATTGTGGAGTTTCTGATTTACCTTCTATGGGGAATAACTTTTTGTGTGTAGGAAAAAGGAGAGATTACACAATTGAGAGTTGCTTAGATCGTGTTGTGGCAAACAATGAGTGGCAAGCAATGTTCCTGGCAACTACAATGCAATTTCTGGAATTGATTGAGTCTGATCACCGGCCCGTTATTGTCTCTATTAAGAAAACACTGAATCGTGGACGTCGAATGTTTAGTTTTAATAGTCGAATGTGTTCTGAACCAGAGTTTCATTCTGTTGTGAGTGAAGGTTGGGTCGACAGTTTTCAGGCAGCAGAGGTTCTAATATTAGATTGGTTACATCGATGTAGGCACCATATCTCTAGATGGAAAAGAGAACATTGTCAGAATTCAGTCGGGATAGACATTTTTCAGATAACATGGAGATTGGTCAAGAAGCAGGAAACTTCTTTACGGATTTGTTTTCTACATCTTCTTCACGAAATCTACAAAATGTTCTCAGTAATATACATCCAGTACTAACGACAGAGATGAATGCTAATCTGGTTAGGGATTTTACATATGAGGAGATAAAAGCAAGTGTTTTCTCTATTGGAACTACACGAGCGCCTGGTCCGGATGGTTATACAGCATGGTTTTATCAAGAATATTGGGACATAGTTGGGGATTCTATCACCTCCGCTGTAAGAAAAATGGACACTGACGAATGGATAGAACACTCAAATGCCTTTCATTATCTGCATCAAGAACAAAATCAAAGCATAGTGGTCCATAATATTTGGTCTCCTCCACCGTACGGATGGTTTAAATGCAACTACGATGCTTCACATTTTACCAATCAGCAAGCTTCAGGACTGGGATGGCTTATACGAGATAGAAATGGTACCTTTTTGGAGGGGGGAATGGGCAAATTCCAGGGAAGATTCATTGCAGTGGAAGCTGAGAGTACGGCGCTTCTTCGGGCATTACAAGCAGCTTGGGCTTTAGGGTATCGAAAGATTCAATTTGAAGGTGATAATCTTGAACTCCACCAGGCTTTAACTTCGAAGCATTTGACTTATAAGCTGCACCACTACATCGCTACTATTAATCAATGGAAGGGCATGTTTGAGGATATTCAGTTTCGTCATCAGAAGTGTGTTCACAACGGTTGTGCTGATTTACTGGCAAAAAACGCTATAAGTTCAAATTCGGATTGACAATTATTTCATGTATGCCCTTATTTTCTTAAAGACAAGATTGTATCTGACCTTAATATTCAATAAACTGTGAATTGGCCAAAAAAAAAAATGGTCTAAATAGTTTTCATTTTTATGGTACAATCTATAAAAGGTAGCAATCATAAAAATATAAAAATTCCAATACATCTCACTTATGATCAATAAAATAAACCTTGACTGATTTAAATTAATTTAAATTCTATCAAGTTAAAATTATGTGAATTGAATATTATAAATATTTAACTTATGATTTTAAAAATATATTTTTGTGATTAAAATGTACTAATCCATTTAATGCATCTTCAAATGGAAATGAGATAATCTGTTTTTAACCCATTTCACTGTTGTATAAATATTTGATAGTTTTCACGCAACAATCCATAAAAGATCGCAATCATAAAAAATCAATCCCAAGAATAACATACATATTAACTAAATTTTAATAAAGAAAATACAACGTACAAGAAAAATCATGCCGATCCCAACGGCAACTGTCCCCAGGATCATGCCGATCCCAACGGCAACGGTCCCCAGATCATGCCGATCCCAACGGCAACGGTCCCCAGGGTCATGCCGATCCCAACGGCAACGGTCCCCAGGGTCAACAGCTTCCGCCACCACCTCCTCTCGGTGGCGCGGCACACGGAGTCGATCTCTTGATCGCCATCCAGGCCATACTGGTTTCCCTTATCGAAAAGGTAGCAAACATCGAAGCCAAGCAAGCTGTTTCTGAAGTCGGTGGAAACCGAACCGGTACCCAAGAGCAAAACCCTGTCGGGACCCCTGGCAGAACAGATCCCATCATCTGGAATATGTTCTATTCGACACCAACAAGGGAGCTTCGCGGATCTAACAGAAGAACGGAAATTCCTGCGCCGACAGCAGGAACACATGAGTCGTCTGACAAGAACCCCAAACTTGAGAACGTCATCAAACGACTCGAGGAGATGAATTCACTAATTCATCGCGCAATGAGCTAGGCGCCAGGGCTCGACCGGGTGCTCAGACAAACGAGTAAGAACCCGTTTACCGAGGCAATAACAAGCGTTCGACAACGCTACCACGACAAGATTAGGGAAGTGCCAAGCTTCAAAGGAGAAGACGATCCCCAGCGGCACCTCGTAATGTTTACCATCGCAATGGGCCGCGCTGACTTATCTCCCGAAACACGCGACACCATCTACTGCCAAGACTTTGTCGAGACGCTCGGAGGCACGACTCTCAACTGGTTCACTCGACTCACCCCGGATTCGATAGGGAGTTTCGAGGACTTGTCTGCTACTTTCTTTAAGCACTACTCGATGTTCATCGACAAGCAGACAAACCTTACCGAACTGTGGAACTGCGTTCAGAGCGAGGCCGAAAGTCTCCGCACATACGTGGAACGCTTCCGCAAAATCATTGCCAAAATTGAATGTCCGGATGACATCACGCTTATTGCCCTACGTCAAGGAATGCGAGAAGACGAACCACTCTGGGAAGGCCTCAAGAAAAAAGAACCGACTAGTCTTGAGGACACCTTCCACCAAGCCACTACGTTCATCGAGATCTACGAAGAGCGGGCAGCAAGAGCCAAAAAATCTGACCGTTTGAAAACTGCAGGTGCTCCCAAAGAAAAGCTGGCTATCAGCGCGCAAAAAGAACCTCGTCAGCATTACGATGAAAAGAAGACTTCCAGCTACCACGTCTCCGATAAGCCGTCAGGCTGGAACAAATACATCCGCAAGAACGACGAGTCAACAACAAAATGCGAAAAGTCTTTCGACGGCTCCAAGTTCTGGCCCTATCATTGGAGGACAGGTCACGAACTAAAAGATTGTGATCATTTTCGTGACCACGCCGTCGAAGATTATCTGTCCGGGAAACTCAAGCTCGACTCACGTGATCGCACCAAAAACACCTCACGGGAACGCCGAGCCGCTTCTGGCAACGACAGAGACCAGCGCCCGAATAACAAAGACCGATGACCCGACAAAGGGAACAAACACGATTATGACGAGGAAGATGATAGCCCGCAACCCGTAGCGCGCATCTTACGGATCAACATGATCATGGGTGGTCTGATGGACTGCACATACTCACTTCGATCGGTCCAAAGGCATGAACGGAAGGTTATCACTGCTTCCAAGTGGAAACAGACTGAAACCGAAGAAGTCCCGATCACCTTCATAGCGGCAGATACAAAAGGAGTCGACTTTGATCTCAAGATCCACAACATCGACGTTGCACGCATCCTTGTCGACACCGGGAGCTCCACGGACCTCAACTACAACGTGATCGTCGGAACACCTTGGTTACATTCCTTAAAGGCGGTAACCTCGATGTACCATCAATGCCTCAAATTTCCAAACAGGGATGGCATCTTCACTCTAGAGGGCAACCAGCGGGTCGCGCGCTCTTGTTTCATCACCGAACAAAAGTTGCGCAAACCACATCCCCATCTGCGCAGACTTGCATGATCAACAGATCATACACTCCTGACCTTCCAAAAGCCCATCATGAAAGGCCGAAAACCAACCTTGTCATCCAAGTGAGCATCGATAACGACCATCTCGAGCGCTGCGTCGGCATCGGCTCCGACCTCCCCGACACTTTCCATATCGAACTCGTCCAGTTCCTTTCAAGAAATAAAGCAACGTTCGCATGGTCCGCCAGCGACATGCCAATAAAATAGAAGAGGCGAAAGCATGGCCCTGAACGTGCTCAAGCTGTCAACGATGAAGTCGAAAAACTGCTCAAGGCTGGATCTGTCGCCGAGGTCCAATACCAAGATTGGCTCGCTAATCCTGTTGTAGTCAAGAAAAAGAACAGTAAATGGCGCATATGCGTTGATTTCACCGACCTCAACAAAGCATGTCTGAAAGATAGCTTCTCGCAACCTCACATCGACCGCTTCGTCGAGGCTACGGTCGGCAATAAACTCCTGTCATTTATGGACGCATTCTCCGGCTACAACCAGATTTTCATGCATCCCGATGATCTTGAAAAGACGGCCTTCATCACCGATCGCGGCACATACTGCTACAAAGTCATGCCCTTCGGGCTCAAAAACGCCGGCACAACAATATCAACGGCTAATGAACCGGATGTTGGAACATCAGCTCGGCAAAACTATGGAGGTGTATATTGACGATATGCTCGTGAAATCCACAGTTGCAGAAAACCACCTCAAGGATCTCGGTCAATGCTTCGACATCTTCAACTCGTATTCGATGAAGCTCAACCCGGCCAATTGTACATTTGCGGTCATTTCCGGAGAGTTCCTGGGCTATCTTGTCACCCAACGCGGGATCTAACCCCAAACAGAAAAGCGCAATCCTGGAACTCCTTTCTCTAAAACTAACTCGGGAAGTCCAACACCTCACCGGACGAATCGCCGCACTCAACTGGTTCATTTCACGATCAACCGGCAGATGCTTGCCTTTCTACAAGTTACTCCGTGGCAACAAACGCTTTCAATGGGATGAGAAGTGCAAAGACGCGTTTCAGCAGCTCAAATGTACCTTTCAACTCCTCCGATCCTTGCCAAACCAGAAGAAGGACAAACGCTCTATCTTTACATCGCTATCTCCACCTCGGCAGTCAGCAGTGTACTCGTGCGAGAAGACCGCGGTGATCAACGGCCAATCTTTTACGTCACTAAAACACTCGATGGCGCGGAAACTCGCTACCCTACCTTGGAAAAGCTGGCCTTCACAGTCGTCGTTTCGGCGCGGAAGTTACGGCCTTACTTCCAATCCCACACCATACACGTGCTCAGTAACCAACCACTTTGTACCATCCTCCATTGCCCAAGTCAGTCGGAGTGACTCGCGAGATGGGCAATGGAATTATATTAATACGACATCGACTACAAAGGCAGAGTCAGCGCAAAGGCCCAAGTATTGGGTGACTTCCTCATCGAATTACCCGCCGAACTCGTGGAGGACATGACCTAGCCCAGGCCTAAGTGGATCCACCACATCGAAGGATCATCATGCCGCCAGGGCTCCGGCATCGGCATCCAACTTGAATTCCCAACGGGGGAGATTCTCGAAAAATCCTTCCGCCTCGAGTTCGCCGCTTCCAACAAAGAAGCTGAGTACGAAGCGCTCATTGTCGGACTCTGCCTCGCAAAAGGAATCGGCGCAACCAACATCCATGCCTACTGCGACTCTCAACTCATCGTTAACCAATACAACGGCGAATATGAGGCACGTAACGACCGCATGGACGCATACGTCAGGCTCGTCAAAGAACTTGCCGAGGAGTTCGATTCATTAGACCTCACCAAAATCCCCTGCGCCGAAAACACTTCAGCTGATTCACTCGCAACAACCGGCTCGAACAAAGACGAGGATTTTCGACGCCGGATACCAACGCAAGCATCCCAGCGCCAAGCATACACAAGGGTGTGTGCTCGTCAATCCGCGAGGATGATAATGACGCCGATGAAACCGATGATGATGAGGTCGGCGCGAAGCCCGACTAGAGAATCGAAATCATCTAGTACATCACTAACAGTGATACACCAATCGAAAGAAGGGCGGCCAGACGCACATTACACGGTCATAAAAGGCGAACTCTACCGATGGAGTGCTGCTGGTGCACTTCCCATATGCATCGCAGGCAAACAAATCAAGTTTGATCTAGAAAAAACTTACGAAGGTGCGGGAGGCAATCACTCAGACGGACGCGCCCTCACCATGAAAGTTAAGAAGCATGGTCTCTTCTGGCCATCCATGGTGGAAGACTGCGAACAGTTTGCACTCAAGTGAGAGAAATGTCAACGCCACCCACCCATCATCCACACTCCGTCCGAGCTCCTCACGGCGTCTAGCCCGCCGTATCCCTTCATGAGATGGGCAATGGGCATCGTGGGTCCCCTACCTAACTCCCGAAAATGCCATGTTGTGCTTATCATGACAGACTACTTCACAAAGTAGGTGAAGGCTAAGGCATACGCATCAATAGAAGACCACGATGTCCAGATGTTTGTTTGGACGTACATCATATGCCGCCACGGTCTCCCTTACGAAATTGTCACGGACAACGACTCGCAGTTCATCTCCAGCGTCTTCGAAGGCTTCTGTGCCAAATGGCACATTCGGCTTAGCAAATCAATGCCACGTTACCCGAAGGTAACGGCCAGGCTGAAGTGACAAACAAGACCATCACTGACGGACTCAAAAAGCACCTCGAATAAAAAAAGGGACTTTGGGCAGACGAGCTTGACGGTGTCATCTGGTCGCACAGAACCACTCCATGCCAAGCTACAGGGAAAACGCATTTTTCCTAAGTTTACGGCTGCGAAGATTTATCCCTGGCTCAGACAGCAGTTCCGACCCTTAGGCGCAAGATGCTTCCCCATCACCCTGATGTCAACAGTGCGATGTTAATCGATAACTTGGACACTTTAGAAGAAACTCGCAACCAAGCCCTCCTTCGGATGCAGAACTATCAGCATCAAGCGGCCCGCTACTACAACACAAAAGTGCGCTATCCCCACTTCAAGGAAGGTGACCTTGTCCTTCGCAAGGTTTACGAAAACACCAAGGAATACCGCGCCGGCAAGGTTGGCGCAAAGTGGGAGGGCCCATACATCGTTGGCAAAGTCGTCAAACCAGACGTCTGCGAACTCGTGACCATGTCTGGAGAAGCAGTGCCACGCTCGTGGAACGTCCACAGCCTAAAACGTTTCTACTACTAGGTCTATCTTCACGATGCGACTATCAGCGCCAAAAAAAAAAGAGCTACGCTTTCTTGTAATCGAACTACGAATGGCTTGATCCCCTTGTGGGGTACGTAGGCAGAATGTAAAAGGGTTCAGCTATACATCAATAAAAATTTCTTTCTTTACAAAGAATAGTCTCATTACAAAACGTTTACACCATTAACGGTCGCCTTTATTTCAGTTTTTCAGTAACTGTTAAAATTGTGCTGAGCTAAACTCAAACGTAGGCGCTTCGCCTTAGCTCTAAGCTAAACCAATACATCTTCACCCTGATCAAGTGAAGTATGGGTCAAATAAAGCCGGGTTCGCTGCCCGCACCTCTCGAGCCTATGACTGACCCACGAAACCATGCCGAAGTTCAGTCTCGGGAGCGTATCTATGCTTGATTGAGATGCTCTGTCCGAAACAGACTTACCTTTCAAGTTGTAAGCCGAGCCGACGTAAGCCTCCGTCAATGCGAGCAGATGTTAGCCTCGCACCTCTGATGTCGACTTACCTTGTCAGTCTCAAGGATTTAAAGTCTATTCCGAATTGAACTCACTTTGAATAAGTTTTCGAGTATGCTACTTAGCTCAGTCATTCCAATAGTACGGTAATATAAATCATTAGGATTATTACTTGTGAAACATCTAAATTACTTGGAAATGCAGTACTTTTATTAAGACTACGATGCCGAGGTCCACAAGTCGGACCCCGGCTCTACAGAAAATTACATTATATTACAAGTTAATGGACCATCTAGGTCCTCCCTGCATTCTGCCCTTGATCCCCATCAGGATCATCGACCATTTCTTCTACCTCGTCGTCAGTCTTCTCGCTTGGAAGACTTGGCTCGTTAGTTGCCCCGGACTCCGGACGAAATGAAAGGGCCGCCTCGGTAATAATCAAAGCTGGTCCATCCAGCTCGTCTTCGGAAAAGGTGATTTCGACAATCACCGTGGCAACATCCTTCCATTCCTTCTTCTTCGCCTCGAGCCTGGCGATCATCTCGCAGGAATGTCCCACTCTTTAGCTTTCAACGCATTCGCGAACGCCAATGCACCTTCAAGCGCAGTAGAGCCCGCCATGGCATTATCTATCACGGCTCTTTAGGCGACGAAGTCCTTCATCTTTGCCATGAGCTGGGAATATTCCCCGATGAACTTAGCCCGCTCGGCCCCGACACATTCAGTCCTTGATCGATGGAGCCGCTCTTGCTCTCTTTTTAAGCCCTCTCGAGCCTTCTTCTTATGCGCGATAGCGGCGACACGAGCATTCTCGACCTCGTCCACTTTGGCCTTCAAAGACGACACTTCTTCGACGGCACAGAGCAACTCAGTCCTTTGGTTGACAAGCTCTGTGTTCTCCGACGATAGCTTCTCGTTGGCTTCAGCGAGGTGATCCTTCTCAGCTCAAATTCCAGCCAGCTCGTCCCCTAGATCCTTCGCCTCCTTCCTGGCCGCCTTAAGTTCCTAATCGTACTTGCCAATCGTAAAAACCGCACATTTAAATCTCTAGTCACTTCCCCGACGAAGGTCTCAAACAGCCTTAAACTCCAAAAGGGCTCGGCAGCGGCAGGGTCGTTACCTGCTACCGGCTCAGTTCCGAATAGTGGAAAAAGAACTCGGAAGGATTTCGGGCTTCGTCGTGGTCCCTATCCTCGCCGCCCACTTTTTCGCCACTCGCGAAAGCAGCGTTATCCTCCGGAGCACCGAGATTTTGCTCATCGATGGGCAAACATTCTTGCTCGATGTTTTCGTTTCTAAGACCTCGGGTTTTCCTCCGACGGGTTGACATGTCCCGTGGTGCCTCTTCATCAACTGGGCCAACGCGAAATACGTTGAGTAACTGTCTCGTCTTCGGGCAGATGTGGAGAACTGATACACTCCCGGGAAGGATCACTCAAATGCTGGATCGAACTGGATATGAACCGTGAGGTTAACCACGCACACGGAGCTGGGTGGATTGAAGGGAGCGTCAAGAGGTGCGGAATGACTCTTGATATACCTGAAATTCTTGAGAAGTGACCCTTAACTCAAGAAGTGTTTGCTGGAAGTGACCCTTAACCAGAAAACGAAATAGTTCAATCTCTGAACCAAGAGATTTCTCTCAAAGAAAGCAAAAGCCAAAAACCAAGTCTGAATATTATTATGGCAATCAAGCCTTATTTATAGAATTTACAATTTGCTGAAAACTAGAATTGTAGAAAACTAGAAAGAATGTGGGGAAAACAAGACATAGGAAATAAAAAAGAAGACTAGAAATAAATTCTAGTCAAAATGACTCTTCAAGTCCAATTTTCGTCACTCCTTTTGGGCTGCAAGTAAAGTCATCATTTTAGGCTCTTTTGGACTTGTAACATGATGAAAATGGTCTGGACTTGTTAGATATCATCATGGGTTGGTTTTTGAATGATTTTCTTGTCCAAAACTCCATAAATTGGCCCAAATAGTCTATCATGAAGTTGTTGAAGAAACCACTTTGCCTTGATTGTGAATGCATTTTCTTGTGCTCTCCATAGTCCTATCATTCCCTTCCTCTTCAAAAAGATTTGTCCACAAATCTGGAACATCAAAGGGAAATGGATTAAAAATACAAGAACTGAAATAAGAACATTTCTCACCTTGAGTTTTGTCCGTGTTGGCAATGTTTCCTTTTTCTTTCCATGACCAGCATGTTCATGCCTTTGTGTTACCCACGGTTTTGTGTGCTGATCTCTATCTGATTTTCCCTGGGTTGACATAAAACTTCCAAGACCAAGATCATATGTGCCAATGTCACAAGTACTCATCAAATCATCTGAAAATTCATTCTTTCTCAAACCTTTTTCAAAATCTTTTCCAAGAGCATCAAAAGGTTTGTTCTGTTTCAGAAACTCATCAGGGTTGAAAACCAAATCAGAATTATTGTCCTTTTCTTTTTGAAAACGTTTTGGTTTAAAATTTTCAGAAGAAAGAATCAAGTTTTCAAAAACAGGATTTTGATCACAAAATTCTTTATCTTGTTCAAACAAAATTCGTTTTTCATCAACTGATTCCAAGACCCTCAAGTTAAGAAAAGGTTTGTTTCTAGAATTCTTACAGTGAGTGTTTCTGCTGCTTGGAATTTTTCTGGGTTCAGCTTCACCATTCACCAAAGTCACCACCTTTTGACTTTTGCATTTGTTAGCATAGTGACCAATCTTTTGACACTTGAAACACCTGGTTGAAAGAGCTTTGCTTGTGGGTTTCACAGCCTCAAAAGAAGAAGATTGGTTAGTCTTCAAATGGGAATTTGACTGAGGTGAAGAGTTACCTTTCTTTTTCAGTTGCTGAATAGTAACAAGTGCCTTATGCAGCATTTTCTCCAAATTGGCATAAGTCTGAAACTCATCACAGCTGCCCCTTCTGGCTTTGGAGAAGGCACGGTTTTGTCCCTTGGTCTCCTCTCCATCACCTTCATCAGGCCGGATCTGCCTCTTCCTCCAGTTCATGCTTTGGTCAGCTCTGGACTTTTTCTGCACAGTAGCAAATTCATCAAAAATGTTCAACAAGTTTTTAGATGAATACTGAAGTTTGCCTTGTTGTGGAATTTGTTCCTTGCTGCTTTTCCTCAGAAATCCAAACATTTTAAACCTGTAAAATGAGCAAGCAAATTAGAGTAAAAATCCTCCAAGGCATTTCTCCTTTGGTGTTTCCTGGAAAACACTTAACAAACAAATCAGATAAAATCAAAACTCTCACTCTTTGTGTTTGAATCCTCACCCACTCAACTCACAGAATTTTAGTCACTCAGAAAAATTCTTCAAGAGGTTCAAAGAGTACTAAAACGTAGATCTAGGCAAGAGGCTTCCAAACAACAACTTCTAAGAAAAGAAGATAAAGAGACTACAAGAAGAAGATAAAGAGATAAGAGATTTTTTGTGAATGATCCGCCTTAACCACTCCAAGGCTGGATTTCTCCTCAGCCAGCAGGCTTTCTCTTCCACCACTCCACCAAAATATACAAACAATATAGATCAAACTCTTTTTTTTATTTTTTTTTTATTTTTTCGTTTTTTTTTTCAAATATTTTTTTATTTTTTTTTGAATGATTCAAACAAAATGGTGGAGTAAGGATGTGGCCCGGATCAAAAGAAAAGAAAAGAAACAAAAAAATGAAGAAGAAGAAATTTTTTGGAAGATCTGAAGATGAACAGACTTTTAGAGATAGAAATGAAACCAGCAATTGAGTGGCTCTGATACCAAATGATACACTCCCGGGAAGGATCACTCAAATGCTGGATCGAACTGGATATGAACCGTGAGGTTAACCACGCACACGGAGCTGGGTGGATTGAAGGGAGCGTCAAGAGGTGCGGAATGACTCTTGATATACCCGAAATTCTTGAGAAGTGACCCTTAACTCAAGAAGTGTTTGCTGGAAGTGACCCTTAACCAGAAAACGAAATAGTTCAATCTCTGAACCAAGAGATTTCTCTCAAAGAAAGCAAAAGCCAAAAACCAAGTCTGAATATTATTATGGCAATCAAGCCTTATTTATAGAATTTACAATTTGCTGAAAACTAGAATTGTAGAAAACTAGAAAGAATGTGGGGAAAACAAGACATAGGAAATAAAAAAGAAGACTAGAAATAAATTCTAGTCAAAATGACTCTTCAAGTCCAATTTTCGTCACTCCTTTTGGGCTGCAAGTAAAATCATCATTTTAGGCTCTTTTTGGACTTGTAACATGATGAAAATGGTCTGGACTTGTTAGATATAATCATGGGTTGGTTTTTGAATGCTTTTCTTGTCCAAAACTCCATAAATTGGCCCAAATAGTCTATCATGAAGTTGTTGAAGAAACCACTTTGCCTTGATTGTGAATGCATTTTCTTGTGCTCTCCATAGTCCTATCAAGAACCGTCCCCGGTGATATCAACAAACATTTCAGGAGTCCCTTGAGGATTCACCTCGGTGGTATCCGGGATAGTTCCCTCGCTACTTTGGGGAGGCGGCATCGCCGTTCTCGGGCCCCTGGAGGATTCTCCGACGATGTTGACCAAATCATCGGCCAAACTGCTGAACTTCCTCTTATGGAGCCCCATCCGTGGTCGAATCGACGAGCCGGATTGCCGAGAAATCTTTCGGAGCGTGCGCTCAACTCTTTCCGCTGATACCTCGGGCCAAGTCAGGTGGCTGATTCTCGCGTATTCGTCAACCACCGTGCTAAAATCGTCTGGTAAAGACAAAAGTGGAGACAGCCTATCTGCAAAGGACGAACGACGACGTCAGTATTAAATGAGATACAAAAACAACTCACAATGAACGGGCATCTACCAATCGGGTCGTTCCATTGGTTTTGAATCTCAAGGCTGGGATCCGCCACCGCGAACTCGTCCTTCTTCACAAAGAAGAACCAGTTTTGCCAGTCCTCGACTTTGGACTTCGCCGTGTCCCCGGTAGTGATGTTGTGCTTCGTCTTCATCTGAAGATAGAAGCAGCCGAGGGATGTCTTCGCCTTCAAGGCCTTAATCCACATCATCTCCTCGAGGATTTTGCAGTTCATTGGGAAATTGTTTTCGACGGAGAGCATCATTAATGCCACCATATGACGCATTCCCCCATGAGTCAACTGCTTCAACGCCATCCTCTTTCGTGCACAGTACTCAAATGGGAGGCTCGGGACCGGGATCTGGAGATGACAAACCTTGAAAAAGGATTCGTAGACGCAGAAGTGCCCCAGTGGAGCATCTCATGGTTGTTCTCTCAGACCCGGGATGACAAAGGTCACCTTCGGGTCGACGTGGCAAAGGATCCTCAGCTCGGTGAGGCTTTTCCTCGACGATTTCGTGGAAAGGACGTTCCAGATATTCCCAGCAACTTCCTCTATTATCGGCACGCCCTCCTTCTTCATCCTTTCCTTGGCCTGATCTCTAGCGATACGTTCGGCTCAGTGATGCTCGAGGATCCGCTCGTCAATCTACAAGTTGAGATCGTCGTCTCCCATCTCGTTCGCCACGTTAGTCACTTGCGGCTCGTTCAACGCGACCTCATCGTGATCGACTTCTGTGGCCTCGTCAACTATTGGACTGTTACCCCCGATCACGTCCCGATCAGGTAACGGATTAGCCAACTCGACATCTTGATCTCCTCGGTAATGGTGGTCTTCATCTATCGGTTGAGGATTAGAATGGTAGCTCGCATCGGTTACCCATGGAGGATACCTAGAACGGCTGAGCCCGAAGCCCAAATCTCTGTCTTCAAGGTCATCCACCTCTGGGTGAAAACCACGCCATGAAGGTGGGGAGCTGAACGAAGAAGAGCTAGCAGGCATTTTCCCAGAAATTGAGGAACACGGTGGTGGAACGAAGAACGCAGTGGCGAAATGGAGAACACGACAGAAAAGAAAAATGAAATGAGGAGAGAAAAGAGCTCTACCTTTTTTTTGCGAAAATGAAGAAGTGAGGATGAAGTGAGCGAGGGTGGAGATTAATAGAGGAAGAGAGGCGCCGGGTTTCGAGGTAATCATCACGTTGGAAGAAACTCTTTAGTTTCAACCCCCCCTCTCTCTTCATTATTATGTCTAAAAAGTCACATCTCACGTCTCTTCGTTAACATCACCTCACTGTTTAACGCACGCGATCCTCTGCATGGTGGACACGTGTCGACATCGTCTCGACCGAAGAAAAAGTGACAAAGCGTTTCACAACCCTCACACGTATCCCACGCGCCGAGAATGGGGGAGGTCACGTTACATTAAATTCATGTCTTTCGACATCGAATCTTTTCATATATTATTTTGCAAGAAAATAATATTCCTAATCGAAGGGTTTGAAAGATTTCGTTCTTTGGACTTGCCGAGGTGAAATCCCGACGAGCCAACAATCTTCAAATTCGACGAGCTCGATCGCGTCGCTCGTCGAACTGGGGGGGGCTAATTGTTGGGTACGAGTTTAGCACCCTCTCCAAGGCCCATCAAAATTTCACCCCGGCCCGGCAGATATTAATTACCGATTAATTAATGTCATAAAACTAAAATAATTATGTTTATCTCGAAATTGATAAATGTTAAGTATTTTCGGAAGGCAAGAACGCGTCGAAGAAGGAATGTTTCCATCTACGAAAAGGAAATTTAGCGCGCCGACCCGGAATTTACGAAAGGAGATAACGACGACGTGAAGAAAAGGAAAGAGTCACTGTAAAAGTCAGAGTTTTTCCTTATCTTGAAGTCGTTAGGTCTTCCTTCGGAAGGACAAACGCAATCATAATACAACTCAGAACTTATAGCTTTTAAACTAGTTTCATCTCGGCTAGATTAAGAGCTTTGACTATTTGCTTGTGATTCACTCTATCGATAAATAAAAAGTCACTTCGACAATCTCGTTCTATTCTCAATGTTTTCCCACAAACTTAACCTATGTAAGGTCCTAGTTCAACAACAGCTGGAAGGGAATCGAGTTATATAAGTTATAAACTTTCTTAATTGTTATGTAAAGATTAACAAAACGTTAGATATATATATATATATATATATAACAATATCAAAAGAAAAAAAAAACGTTGGATACAATAAGAGAAAAGCTCCAACGGTGAAAACCCATGTTCTAAAACGCGGCCGAGTTGACCGATTATACGGTGGTAAAACGTTCGGCGGCGGATCTCCGCCGCGATTATGCTATGCTCGGCCAAAAACTCGGAATTCTTAAAAAACATAAAAAAATTTGGCTTTTCCAAGTTCGAATCGATAAATACGTCATAGATCTATCATATTTAGTTGCCAGTAACAAAGAAACAAAGTTAAAATGAAGCAAATCAGAAAAAAACTGATAAAATATGTTGAGAAAAAAATCCAAACGGCGGCGGCCATTAGAGTTGCAGAGAAAAAGTCGAAGAAGAAGACAGAGTAAATTACCATTTCGCCATTCATTAAAAATTAATTTAGAAAAATAAATGATATATACAACTGGGCCTCAAAACTATATGCTTTTAAATACTTACCCATGAATTCACCGATGGGCTACACTTTTTGACTGCTGGGCTACACAATTCTTTAATTAAAAATACTAACATATATTTTTAAACTAGGTGATTCTCCCGTGCTCATGCACGGACATGAATATTTATAAAGTAACTCACTTAAAATTATTGGTTAATATTATCTTTTATTTATTTATAAGTTTCTATTTACTTTGTCAACTATATGAATTCATGTAAATTGAAGATTGTTTTAAATAATTTTAAGATGTTATATATCTTATTAAACATTTTTTGGTATAAAAATTTAGATAGGCACCATTATTCATTTTTATATTTATTATATGACATATATTCCTTTGAATTGAAATACAATTATTTTTTTGTTCTGTTTAGGCTAAAGTTGGCTAAATTTTTATCTTAGATTTGTAAAGCTATTATTGTAAAATTTTAGTTTATTTTTTTGTTTAATTATTTTTCTTTTTCAAAATCACATTAATAAAAGGAAATAATTTTAAAACATAAAATAATTTTTGCATATATAAAAAACGAAAAATACAAAAAAGAAAGTTTTTAATAAAGGGAAATAATTTTTGCATATATAAAAAAGGAAAATTACAAAAAGAAAGTATTTTTGAAGTCATACTAAAAAGAAAAAACTTTAAAATAATTTTAAAAATTAAGAAAGTAAAACTACCCTTTATTTATATAAATATGAATACGTTTTCAAAAATTTATTAAAAATAAAAATTAAGACTTTTTTTATTTTATCTCATTAAGGGTATGCTTGTAATCAACCACTATAAGAATCAACGTGAGCGCGACACATATGCAAGTGACTTCTCAAATAATATTATTAAGATCTAACTAATCGTTAAAGTTTCCATTAAAAAACAAAAAATAGAACTTTCCAACTAATATTTTAGTATCTCAATATGTTATTATTAATATTAATTTAAAAATAAAAATAAAATCTGTAAAATTAATCCCCGCATACTCCCCGATTAATCTCCGATTTTTTTACAACTTGCTAGGCCCAGACCAACCGCCCGACTATCGGCTAGCGTATTTCCGAACACATTCTCAAATCTTTCAAGAGGAACCATGCATGCATCAGATGTATTAAAATTTTTGGTTTTTTGTAAGAAATTTAATCATAACTAAAAGAATTTATAAACACTACGCTTCGATGCATGTTCATTACGAAAACTTACGTTGGTGATCTTAATAATATTATTTGAGAAGTCACTTGCATACGTGTCGCGCTCACGTTGATTTTCACCGTGGTCTATTACAGGCATACCCTTAATGATATAATTTTTTTCTAATTTCTTTTTAGTAAAGGAAAGTTTTATTTTCCAATTTCTTTATTATAAAATAAACATTTTTATATTAAAAACGTGTTTTGAAAAATACAGAAAAGTTTTATTTATTAATTTTCTTTTTTCTTATTTACTTCTTTTATATAACTTTAAACAAATATATTTACTTCTTTTTAAAAACGTTTTTGCAGTTTCTTTTTCTTATTTACAAATTTTATTTTATATTACTCTTGATAACTATCCAATTTTAAAATTTTTGTAAAAAAGGAAATTTCTTTTTTAATTTATATTTTAAAAAATACGTTTAAAATAATTTTTTTAGAAAAGGAAAAAGTTAAAAAGGTAAAAACTTATAAATAAGAAAAAGGAAATTTCAAAAACTTAAAAAGAAGTTAATATATTTATTAAAAAAATTATTTACTTGATCACAAAAAAAACAGAAAATATTTATTTTACACTTTTTTGCAGTAAAATAACTTTTTCTTTAAAAAACGTTTAAATAAATTTTTTATATATTCAAATACAGAGTTACCCTTAATGAAATAAAATTAGTACATTCAATTAGGTTTTTTTAAAAACAATTCTTAAATATCTTTTTTATATATCAAAGTATGTTTAAAAACTAAAATATTTATTCATAAAATTTCATTTGTTTGCAATAAAATAAAGTTTTGTTTTAATTTTATTTTTAAATAAAATATAATTTTTTATATGAAAACGTGATTACGAAAATAAAGGAAAGTTCTATTTTATAAAATATTTGTTGCTTAAATAATTTTTTAATAAAAATGAAAATATCATATTTTAATTTATAGAAAAGATATAGATTAAAGTGCCATTATTAAAAAACTGATTTTACAATGAAGAAGATATTGCTATTTTATTTTAATATTTTGATAATTATCCAATCAATGAAGAGGAGAATGGTATTTGATTTTAATTTTGTTAATTTTTGAATTGTTTACTCCTAAGTTTTTGCAATTTTGGGTTTTGCAATAAAGGAAATGTTTAAAATTTCTTTTTCTTTCAACAAAAGGGAATATTTAATTTTTTATTTTGCAATAAATGAAACTTTTATCTCTAAAAATTCTTTTCAAATAAAAATAAGTGTTTTTAAACCCATAAAGTTAAACGTCATTACGAAAATAAACGAAAGTTTTAGTTTTTACTTTTTCCCCATAATAAATTTTTAATAAAAATGGAAATATCATTTTAAATATATATATAAAAAGTTATTTTAATATATAGAATATGAAAACAATTAAAGACTCGCAGTTTTAGACAATAACAACGATCTTGTAGAAATCAAAACACTCACACACCTAAAACATGTAAAATATGAAAAACAACAATATCCAACTAAATTATTTCTATGTTCTCACACATTGGTTATATTGACGATGAAAAACGTAAACAGCTATATTCTTTAATAATTAGGTTTTGAATATAGTGTTTTAAAAAATTATTAGATCAATTTATAGTTATGTAACTTTGAACCAATTTTAATGGGTCTAATTGGTTTAAACCCACTAAATCAAATCCTTAATTTTAGATTCAATTTTAAAGTGATTAGTAAGTTTACAAAAGTTAAAAAATCAAATACATGTATATATAATTAACCAGTAAAATAAAAAATTTGTCAAGATAACAAAAAATAATCAAACTAACTGTAAATAACCATATTTACTAGATTTAAAACAAACAATAAATATAAAACAAAATGATCAATGAAATTAGAAATTTTTTTGCGAAATAAAGTAAACAAGAACAACAATCGTAATTAAAACAACAACTTAAAATTATTTACATTATTATATATTTAATCTTAAACATAAAAATTGCAACAAAAAAAAAAGTTTAAAATAAATATAACGAAATATTAATTAATTTTAAAAATTAATGTCCGCGCATATGCGCGGGTAAGTATAATAATAGAGCATTGTGCAGACACCATACTATGATGATGAGGATGATAATAATGGTGAAGAAGACAACAATATGAGAAATCGTATTCGCTAATAATCAATTAAGTAGGATGATGATCTTCTTATATATTTGGTTTACTTGTAGCTAAATATTTACTGGCACAAGGAAATAAGAGGATTGGATAGGGAGAAGAGGGGAAAAAGAAAAAATATGGCTGGAAACGTAAGCTAGGATTATAGTTGCTCTTATATGGCTGGAAACGTAAGCTAGGATTATAGTTGCTCTTATGGTAATTGTTTGGATGTAAATATGTACAGCTCAAAAGTTACAAACGTCAAACTATTTTCTCCATGTATATTTATGTGGTTTCACCGATAGGTCCACTTGTAATAATCAAATCTTTTCTCTTCCGGTCTAAGCTAATTCAATTACCTAGTTGGTACTTAGGTTTAATTAATGATATTTAGATATATAGACTGTGTATTAGAAACTACATTCTTCAAGCGATTTAGATAATGGAACAAAGATGAAGTTATGACCACCAACTAGGTAATCGAACAAAGATGAAGTTATGACCACCAACTAGGTAATCATAACTTCATCTTTGTTCGATTAGTCATTGGTTTTTTTATTTAAGTCATTGTTTCACAGCTTATTCGACCGACTCCTATAATCGATTAAAAGCATTATAAATGAATTACTTCTCTTTGCTACATTTAAAACGTGCGCCCTTGAACTTCCCATGAGAAGTTATCATCTAATACTTCAAGCTTTATTTTGATTTTCTAGACTCAAAATTCTCAGTTCTTTCTCCTGCAGTAAATAATTTTTTTTTTGAATAAAATATCACACTCTAACAGAACATCAATCTCAGCAGTTAATTATCTTACTAATTTCATATTCATATAGAGTAAAATACACAATAACATCCAATATTCCAATCAATCAAACGAAAAAATGAAAAACATTTACGATATTTAAATCTGCTCGTAGCGCGAGTTAGCCCTGGGCATTTTAACCGAAAACCGAAAACCGAACCGAAACCGAACCGAAATAACCGAAAACCGAACCGAACCGAATTTTATGATTAACCGAACGGTTATTAAATTTCTATAACCGAAAAACCGAACCGAACCGAACCGAACCGAAACCGAATGGATAACCGAACGGATAACCGAATATCCGAAATACGATCCATATATTTAAAAATATTATTTATATTTATATTTAAAATAATTAAATAATTAAAATTAACCAAATATTAGTAAAAAACCAAATTATCCAAAATTATCCAAATGTTTTATCCAAAATATCCGAAATTATCCGATATTATCCGAAGTTATCCGGTTTTTTATCCAAATTATCCAAAAAATATAAAAAAAAACCGGAACCGAAACCGAAATAACCGAACCGAAACCGAACCGAAACCGAACCGAATTTTATTATTAACCGAACGGTTACTAAATCTCTATAACCGAAAAAACCGAAAACCGAAAAAACCGAACCGAAACCGAACCGAATTTTATGATTAACCGAACGGTTACTAAATATCTATAACCGAAAAAACCGAAAACCGAAAAAACCGAACCGAACCGAACCGAAAACCAAACGCCCAGGGCCGCGAGTACTCAACAGTTTTAATCAAAAGTCGATTTTAAAACAACTTTTCCGAAAATTCCACACAAAAATCTTCTCACTCATTTTTAACTTATCAGTTTCTTGATCAATATCAACAGGAAAAAATTTTCAAAAAATAAAATAAAATATATATATCAACCGGAAATTTTGAAAAAGCATTACAACCGGGCCGTTAATATGAAGTATCCGGTTGGAAACATAATTGGTCCGTTGTATTGGGCCGAGAATTCACAGAACCATCCGCGTGGTCAAAACGCGCCAATATATCGCGTGCAATCGGCAGTTTAGTCTTCACTTAAAAAAAAAAACTTAAAACAACAAAAAAGTACACAGAAAATAAATTCTCGGGGGAAAATTGGGAGGAAACCCTAAATCCAACGGGAAACCCAAAAAGAAATCAGAATCCCCCAAATCGAGAGGTAAAAAAAAAAAAGAAGTTCCTCACTTGAATTCAAGAAAATGTCAAGCGACCGGCGAGAGACGACTGTGGCCGGTGACGCATCTGGTGGAGGCGGAGATCTTCAACCTCCTTCGCCGACCACCACGGCGGCGGACACGGAAGTACCTACCTTGAGGCTGAGGCTGAAACCTAACAACGAGCACAAACCGGATAACTACGACGATCTTGAGCTGGAGTTTACCCCTTGCATATTCAGTTCGCTTGAGAAGTACTTGCCTCTCTCTATGCTCAGCTCTACCAGAGAAGAGAAGGCCAAGTTCATGTCGAGGATTATGCTCAAGTACCTCCCTCGCGAAGAACGCTCCAGAGTAATGCATAGTTTCTTCAACATTCTTGAAATTATGCAATTCTTTAAACTGCTGATGATGATGACTTTAATTTCAGAGTTTCTTTTCTATGTAATGCTATAGGCTAAAAGGCACAAGGATTATAAGCAGAAGATTCTATCAAATTATCAGGTCAGAAGCCTCCTTCTTTATGCTCTGTCTTCTTTATGCTGAAGTTTCAACAATGTTGACTTATGCAGCCGCTTCACAAGGAGTTGTATACTCTTGATCCCACATTCTTCTTCGTCCCCTCTTTCGTGGAGGCGATCAAGGGAAACACAAAAGTCACTGAGCAAAGCTTACGAAGGATCATTTCTGAACCGTCTCCTGGGGTTTTAGTTTTTCAAATGCTTCAGCCTAGCTTCTGTCAGATGATGCTATCAGAGGTAGGTAAGATAAACCCACCTTCTTTACCTCTTTTGGTTTGTTAATGGTGCCTGCTGTTTCATTGAGCAGGTGGAGAATTTCAGAGAGTGGGCTAACATGGTAAAGTTCAGGGTCATGAAAGCAAACACCTTGAGTAACTACGGTACTGTGCTTGACGACATTGGTATGGATAACATGCTTGAGAAATTCATGGAGAATTTTATCAATCCTGTCTCCAAAGGCAAGGCAATTTATCACTTAAATTGCAGTTTGAAGAGACTCTTGTTGGTAAGTATAGTAACACTAAGCTACCTACATTTATGTTGTTTTTGCAGTATTCTTCTCTGATGTGTTGGGAGGATGTTTAGACTCTCACCATGGATTTGTTACTGAATATGGTAAAGATAGGGATGTCGACTTAGGTAAGCCCCTCCCTTCAATGATTCTTACAAATGTGAACATATTATGTGATACTAAAGCTGCTTGGGTTGTCTGAACATCGTTCGTTAGAGAAGTAACATATATCTGGTCTAGTATAAGCAATTCTTTTTTAAAATCTGCAGGCTTTCATGTGGATGATTCAGAAGTAACATTGAATGTTTGTTTGGGTAAAGAGTTTGAGGGAGGGGAATTATATTTCCGAGGCACAAGATGCGGGAAACATGTGAATACAGATGCAAAATTAGAGGTATGTGAGTACTTTTGAGGAGATTCTTTTGTTTTTATCTCACATTCCAATATTCTCTGTACATTACAACTATTTATTCACAAAAGCAGGAAACATTTGATTACTCTCATAAACCGGGTCAAGCTGTACTTCACCGTGGCCGCCACCGCCACGGTGCCAGAGCCACAACATCTGGTCATCGTGTCAACATGATTCTTTGGTGCAGAAGGTAAACAATATTGAAGCTTGCCTAAGCATTCTAGATCACAATTTGAAAATACATTTATCCTGTTTCTCCACTGCAGCTCTTTGTTCAGAGAGATGCTAACTTATCAGAAGGAATTCTCAAGCTGGTGCAGTCAATGCCGCCGAGAAAAGAAAGAAAAGCAAAGCCAGACTCTTGCTGCCAGAAGAAAGGTAAAAAGTTAAAACAAGGATTTTGCACAAGTTTATAAGATGTTTATTTGAGCATGTTTATGAATTTATGGGGTCCTTAATTTGCAGGAATTGATAAGAATAGAGAGTGAAGCCGAAGCTTGAATGAAACACTCAAAGCCCTGAAGTATGTTGCTTCGCCATTTGATTCTGTACTTCAAAAAAACTGAATATATGTAGAAATCAGTTTAGATACATGGCTCTTTTGTATTTTGAATCTTCTCGTCTCTCACAATAGACTCACATTACTGTGTACATGAAATTAGCCTGCACCTGTATTAGGAACCTTGTAGTATGTTTATCTAATTGCTCTTTTCTGTCTGTTATCTTCGAAAAACCTCAATGTTTTTACATGTTAAACTAGGAAACAATGGCGTTGGCTTTTGGGTTTGGATAGAAAGATTGTTGAGTGTCTTTCCAATATTTGAAGCCACAAGCTGACACGGTGGCAAATTATTTTAGTCATTTTTTAACTTAGTATTATGTAAATAAAATCAAATTACATGTGAAAATGCATCTAATCTCTTTGCTTGCTTTGTTTATAGACACAAAGGAATGATTACTAACAGTAAAACATATTGACCAAAACTAAATCAAACGAGTTGATGCTAAAACTACATATATAGATTGTTGACGAAGTGACATTATATATGAGAAGTTTCTGTTTTGTAAATGAGGTGACTTTGATACGACTTGGAATTAACCTAATAATTAAACAAATCAAAACCTCTTTTGTTAATTAATGTACGGGCTTCACATTTCTCTTTATAATAAGCCGTAGATTTGATGACAGCTTTAATGAAGATCTTCAATCAATTCACAATTATTTGTAAGGTGACCAAAACTTTAGAGTGAATCAAGAGAAGATGCTCTAAATGACTCCCGGCAAGGCGTTCCTCGTTGCTGTCATCTATCTCGACCCATTCCCTGAGCAATCCGACACGTAAGCAAACAGTCCTTTCGACGCTTAAGCATATCAGCTCCGCGCGAGATACTTCTCAAAGTTGGATCTACGGCGGGATACTACCAGGTGCGTATTCATTAATTAATTAGAAACCAGCGTTTGGGCTTACAATTAAGTTTGCCAAGGCCTGCTTAGCCAACAAGTCGGCAGGCCCATTGTCCAAACGAGGAACATGATTGAAACAAATAGAAGAAAAAAATCGGGCACTGATGTAGATGTCAGAGATAATCCCATCAGCAGCAACGATTGAATCACCAGAGTTGAGAACTCGAATGAGTTGGAGCGAGTCCGAACGGATTTCGATCCTTGAAGCTCCAATAATTTTGGCGTTTAAGAGAGCAGCTCGGATAGCCAAAGCTTCAGCAGCTATTGCAGAGCTTACTGCTGTAGTGTGAGAGGAGTGCAGGGAAGTCGATCCGTCAGCGAAAGTGAGGATCCATCCAAGCCCTTCCTTTGAGGAGGTAGCTTGCCAGGCTGCATCCGTATGGCAGATGAGGTCCAAGGTAGTCGGTATTGTCCTGTTTAGATTGTTAGGTGGGGTTTTTGGGCATGGTTCTTTGGGAGATGGTTCCTGAGCATCAAACCACTCTTTAGCAGCGATTATGGCCTTTACAATTGTCTCTTGGGCTGATGTTGAGTAGTTGTCAAAGACTCTTCGATTCCGCGAGGTCCAAATCATCCATAGTAGCCACGGGGAGAGGATTCCTTTTCCGAGTCCGATGGGAGGGAGTGGGAGGAGCTCCTTTGTGGTTGCTATGCCTTGATCAGTGGTAATGCTTTGTGGGTACGTGAACGGCTTATGAAGAGGGGCATTTTGCCACACCTCTCTAGCGAATGGGCATAGGAATAAGACATGGGTTGTAGTTTCAAGTTCAGAGCAGAACTTGCATTTGGCATCGATAGCTATTCCTCGGAAGTGGAAGTTGGCACCAACTGGTACGACATTTTGAAGGGCCTTCCACAAGAAGGTCTTGACTTTTGGGGCGGTTTTAGAGGTCCAGACTTGCTTATTCCAGTTAACACTAGTCTCGGGTGGTAGAAAGTCGGCGTTATCCAGTCCACTCATGGTTATATACCCGGTCTTTGTGGTATAGATTCCATTAGGGTGGGCCACCCATCTGAGTTTATCAGGTGCACCAAGTAGGCTAGGTTTGAGCAATAGGATTAGATGCTTATAGGTTGGCAAAACCTCATCAATTTTTTCAGTGTTCCATTTGCGGGTTAAGGGGTCAATGAGGTCGGATACCGTAAGTTCTTGGAGGTTTTCAGGTGGAGGGCCAATGGGTAATATCTTTTCTGAGGTGGATAGCCACGGTTGAAACCATAAGTTGATGGATGCACCACTTCCCACGGTCCATCCTAGTTGTTCCTTAAGGAGTTCTCTTCTGGTTACGATGCTTCGCCAACCATGGGAGGCAGAAGCGGGTACAGAGCAGTTCATGAATGTATCAGAGTGGCAGTACTTGCCTAGGAGGATACGGGCAAGAAGGCAAGATGGGTGGTTGATTATTCTCCATCCGATTTTAGCTAGCAAGGCGACGTTGAAGTTGTACACGTCTTTGAAGCCCAGACCACCCAAGCACTTGGGTAACGTTAGTTTTTTCCACGCTAACGAACACATATTTCACTTATCAGGTTGTTTATCTCACCAAAATCTCGTTAATGCAGACTGGATCTGTTTATGGAGGGAGGCCGGGAGTAGAAAACACGAATAGATAATGCGATCAGTCTTTGAATATAACAAGTTATAAATTTCTCTCCCAGGCACATATCTCAAGAGAGTTTTTAACACATCCTTTTCAAAACACATGGTTTCCCTCGCCAACCCTGATTTTCCTAAATTGGGTATGTCAACTCCTCGATACCACCTCTGACCCAAATTACCGGGTTCAGCTCCTGCCCCTTTTGGCTAGTGGGCACAGCAATACCACCTCTGGTTTGCCAAAAAATATTTTCCTTCTTCTCTTCCCTGTTAAGTAACTCACCAGAAAACCCTCAAAACCATCCCTCGGCGAAACACTCAAGCAACAATCCACTGCAAGATCTACGACCACCATCCCAAACAACTGCTCTAAGCTCTCTTACTTTCCCCATAACCCTTTATTTTCACGCTGAACCAACATCCAAAGATGCATCGCCGTTTATCTTCGTGCGAGAAAGGCAAAGAAGTAGATTCATACTCAGAACCCCCACGAGGCCCAAAAGTCAAAATTCCTTCTTTTGACAACTCTGAGCTATTACAACGACACCGACTCACCATTATTGGTCGGGTTACAAACCCAAAAGCACAGAGAATCTGGACCCTTATCCCTCATTTTGCTGAAAAGTGGAAAGACGCTACCTCTCCTATTGGAGCTGACCTGGGTAATGGTCTCTTTAAGTTCCAGTTCACTTCAGAGGAAGACATTCAGAAGGTTTTGGAGAACAAACCTTACTTATATGCCCACTGGATGGTCATTGTCCAACGCTGGGAACCTACTACAGACCCCAGCTTCCCCTTAAAGATCCCGTTCTGGTTAAACGTCCAAGGCGTCCCCCTTCACCTCTGGTCGGAGCCGACCCTCCTCTGCATAGCAAAAAATATTGGTCAGTTCGAAGCTCTGGATATTTCTCTAAATGCTGCACGATTTAGGGTTAGCATTGACGGACTAAAGCCACTTATCACTTCCTCGGTGCTGGAATTTGACACTGGCGAAGAAGTTAAAGCCTCTCTAGTGTATGAACGGATTGGAAACCACTGCACCAGATGCTTCTGTCTAGACCATGAGTCTAAGGACTGCCCGGATGCTCCTCCTCCAGAACCTAGACCTATCGTCAATCCCACCCACCGAAGATCCTCAGAGGATAGATACGCACACATGATGTCTGAGGCCACCTCCCGATACTCACACCGAGGCGTCCCCTCTCCCCAAGAAAATCCAACTACATCCGACCAGAGTTCCTTAATGGTCATAACTCCAACCTTTCCACCAACCAAGCCTCTTCTCACCGGGGCCAAATCTTCCATAGGAGAGAGCCAGACAGGCGTCAGAAAAGAACCAAAGAACAAAGTTGCCCACCTCGCTATGACCCTCGCTCCCCTCCCCACCCTCCCCCGCTCAAACCAAGTTCAAAGCTTGGCAACTCACCAACTCGGAAAATCTGGGTGGAAAAACCTAGTCAATCGGAAGGGCCTAAATCCAGATCATCGGACCCCCCAAGATCCTCAACCTCAACGAGACAAAGATGTCCACCATTGGACAAGGAACCCACCCCAAAACCTATGGAAACTGACATCCCACCACATGCTTTTAACGAAGTCCTGGGGGGATTACGTGATGTCATGATACAATATCAAAGCTGTGCTGACCCTACTGAGAGTGCCGCAAGGAAAGAAAGAGTGAGACTTGCGGAGGAACAGAGACAATTCGAAGAGACTGCAGCACAAATGGTCAGGGCTTCTTTCCTCCCCTCTTCGGAACCTCCTACACTGCCCTCACTCTCAGCGGAGAGGGTACCCGCCCATTTACGTCTGGGTCCTGTCTCTCCACCATCCAATCAACCTCTTGTGCTACCAAAGAGACAAACGGGGAGGAAACCAGGTCGTCCCCCAGGAGTAAAAAAACAAGCCAAAAAAGGATGCACCTGCTGATGACCAAACTACAAAGAAAAGACGAGTTTACACCAATGTACCTTCCCTAAGAAGACGACTCTTTAAGACTGCAAACCGACGTACTGATCCTCAAGCTAAGGCCACTAGGAGGAAGACGAATATCATTGAGGCTAATGAATCAGGCCCTTCCACCACCCATGATATCTCGGCCACCACGAAGAAGAAGATGGAGTTTCAAAATCCATCTCCTCCTCTTCCTTAAAACTTCTATGCTGGAATTGTCAGGGTTTGGGGAATCCCCTGACAATTCGTCATCTCCAGGACCTCTGTAAACATTTAAAACCAGATGTTATCTTCTTATCTGAGACAAAAAAACCTCGATGATGTTGTAAAAACAAAATTGGCTGATCTAAATTACCAACATCAATACCTTGTATCCCCCCACTCCCCTGCTGCAGGCGGGTTATCACTACTTTGGAATCAGGATTTAAACCTTCAAATTTTATCCTCCAGTTCTAACTACATTGATACGTCTGTTGAGTACGAAGGAAAAGCTTTCTTCTCCTCTTTTATTTATGCTGATACAGACACAGCTAAGAGAAGACGAACTTGGGACCACCTTACTGAACTCGCATCCTTTCGAAATGCCCCATGGTTCCTGTCAGGGGATTTCAATGATATCCTAGATAATAATGAGAAGGCTGGAGGCCCGGCACGCTCGGAAGGTTCTTTTGGTGACTTCCGAAATTTCATAGCTTCCAATGACCTCTATGACCTACAACATATTGGAGAGAGCCTCTACTGGAGGGGAGTCCGTAATGAGCAACTCATCCAAAGCCGACTGGACAGAGCTCTATCAAATAGTGCCTGGTCTGAAATTTTCCCCAAGGCATGCTGTGAATACTTGGATTTCGAAGGATCTGACCACAAACCATAACCTCCTTCCTTGATCCCTCCCAGAAGAAAAGGAAACGCATCTTCCGGTATGACCGAAGACTGCGACATAATGAGGAGGTCAGTTTACTCATAGCCCAAACATGGAAAGATGACGTATCTAGAACAGTCATGCAAAAAGTTGCCAACATACGAGCTGCCCTAATTCAATGAAACAAGACTTCTCAAGCTAATAGTCAGAAACGTATTGAAGAGTTGAAGCGCAAACTGGAAGAAGCCATGACATTCACCAACCTCAATACAGACAATATCCAAGAAATCAATTGCGAGCTAAAGAAAGCTTACCAAGAAGAAGAGGAATTCTGGAAGCAGCGCAGTCGTCTCTTGTGGCTCCAATTGGGAGACCAGAATTCAGGCTTCTTCCACGCCTCAACCCGAGGCCGTATGGCCATAAATAAGATCACGGTCATGGAATACGATAACGGGACGCTTGCTTATTCTGATCAGAACATAACTAAGTCCATCACGGATTATTTCAGAACCCTCTTTACATCGCAGGAGTCTGACCAAGGAGAAACGAGCAATACAGTGAACCATGCTTTAAAACCCCTGATCTCGGAAACAGCAAATGAACAACTCCTGAAAGTCCCTTCTGATCTGGAAATCAAAGCTGCCCTCTTCTCTGTTCATCCAGATAAAGCACCTGGGCCGGATGGCTTCTCTGCTAGTTTTTCCAAACTAACTGGGAAGTAGTGGGGCAAGATATCACTCGAGAAGTCAGTTCTTTCTTCATAACAGGAGTTATGCCTGCAAAAGTCAATGAGACCTTGATCAGATTGATCCCAAAAGGAAACAGTCCAAAACATGTTGCAGATTATCGACCTATTGCCCTTTGCTCTGTCTACTATAAGGTGATATCAAAGATTATAACCAAACGGTTGCAACCAATTTTAGCCTCTATCATTGCGAAAAATCAGTCAGCATTTGTTCCAAAAAGGGTTATCACTAATAATGTCCTAATAACCCACGAGGTCCTCCACTATCTGAAAACCTCACAAGCCAAGGTACATGTCTCTATGGCTATAAAAACCGATATGTCCAAACCCTATGATCGACTAGAATGGTCTTTCATTCAAATGGTGCTTCAGAGATTGGGTTTTGGATAAATCTGGATAAGCTGGATCATGTAATGCATTCAAACAGTGTCCTACTCCTACATAGTAAATGGGGCGGCTTGAGGCTATGTGAAACCAACCCGTTGTATTCGACAGGGAGACCCTCTCTCACCCTACATTATTATACTGTGTAGCGAAGTCCTTTCTGGACTCTGTACCCGTGCGCAAGAAGAAGGAACATTTAAAGGGATAATAGTGGCTCAAACTCACCGTATATCAACCACCTTCTCTTTGCTGATGACACTATGTTCTTCTACAAGGCAAATCCCCAGAACTGCAATGAGCTAAACCGCATCCTTCTCTTATATGCTTCTGCATCAGGCCAACAAATTAACCAACAGAAGTCTTCAATAACTTTCTCCAAGAAGACCCCTCCCCATGTGAAGAATCAAATGAAAACATGCTCCATATAGAAAAAGAAGGAGGAGTGGGGAAGTATCTGGGGCTTCCTGAGCATTTTGGTAGAAAGAAAAAAGATCTATTTACCTCGATTGTTGATCGAATTCGGCAAAGAGCGGTCAAATGGTCCTCGAGATTTTTATCTCCTGCCGGTAAAGAAGTGCTATTGAAGAGTGTCCTCTCGGCTATCCCATCTTAATATATAAACAAATCAAATAGTTATCACGACAGTGAATGTTTAACTTCTATAAATTAACCCTTTGGTTTGAGGTGATTCATAGATCGAACCAAATAAATATGATAAATATAACCTCTGGTTTTGTGGATCTAGAGGAGTTAACATCGAATGCGAAGCAAATACAAGAAAATGTGTTACAAGAGATACTCACACTCAACGTCCACACTGAATATCTCCAACGTTTCCTCCACGGGAGCTCTGCTAAAGAGCTTTTTAAAAAGAACGTACAGGTGGTCACTTATGATGATGTTAAGCCTTATATCGAACGTATCGCAAACGGAGAACCCTCAGATGTCATTTCGGGCAATCCCATAACTGGATTTTTAATTTCTAAGGTATAAAACAGAAAAAAGTCTAGTTAATTATTGCCTTGCTTGGTGATGAAGTTCTATAAGACTATGACTAATATAATGCTCTAATCGTTGTGGACTTGTTGATGATGTAGTTCTGGAACATCGGGAGGAAAACTTAAGATGCTCCCTATGAACAACTAACCGCAAACCATGTTTTTCTGAAGTTTGCTGTAACCACAAAACTTTTTGTTTCCTTAAATAACGCAAAAATCAGTAAATATTTCTTATTCTACCAAAACTATAAAACTGTAGTTCTATCAAAACTACAAAACCGTAATTTTTCGTCAAACCTACAGTTTATTTTCTCACCAATATTATAAAATGTATTTGTAGAAAATATAATAATTTGCAAATAATTGTGTTGGTGTTCCTCCTAGTGTGAGGAAACCATGGGTTTGGTTGAGAGAAGATCAAACCTGAAGTCTTGTGTTGTTTTTTGAAGTCTTGTGAAGAATTCTCAAGTCTTGTGTAGAATTCTGAAGTCTGGTGTTGAAGGTTTTTATAAGGGTTTATTAGGTTCTTTTCCTAAGACCTATATAAGCCCTGTGACCTGATTTTTATGACAGAGCCACACACATAGACACATTACACTAAAAGAGAGAGAGAAAGAAGAAGAGAGGAAAGAAAGAGAGAAGATAGGGTTTTCGTCTGATTTCTTCAGGGCTGTGTTCGAGGGCTCGAAAGTAGTCTGATCTGGCTGATATTTTGTGGGAAGCTTCGTGACTCAGTGGGTTTGAGATTCAACGGTGGGATTGTCGTTTCAACGGTTGGTTTCTCGTGAATCGGGGTTTTAGTGAAGCTGGTCGCTACAGTTCTTCAGCAGTTGCAGTCTTGAGTGTTTGGGAAATCCAACGGTGAGTTCTTCTCTGATTGAGCTGAATTTGGCAGAGGTGTTGTTGACTTGTTCATCTTGGATTTGTACGGTGGGATTGTTCTCTGGTTGCCGGAATCCTAGTGAGCTGAGGTCGTTTGTATCTGCTAGTTTTGTAAGCTTGTATTGCTCTCTGTTGAGCTCTCTTGTTGTTGGAGATTGCTCTCTTTGAGCCTTAGTCTCTGGGTCTGTTCTGTAGGAACAGGGAGGACGTGGTTGTAACACTCAAACATTGATATAGTGGATTTTGAGTGGACTACGGTCCCGTGGTTTTTCCTTCTCACATCGAGGAGGTTTTCCACGTAAAAATTGTGTCTCATTTAGTTTCTTGCTTTGATCATTTCTGTGCCATAGTTCAAGTAAGTCTTTTCCTCACAGGCTCACACAAGTGCGGGAACTTTATTCCGCTGCGCATTCGCGTGTTTCGTTTTTCCCCAACAGAGTGGTATCAGAGCTTAAGGTTTGAGCTTTGGGTTATTGGTTTGCTTGTGTGAGTGATGGAAAAGATGGAGAATATGGGCAGAATGATAAGCTTGAATGGTAACAACAATTATCATATATGGAAGGGCAAGATGGAGGATCTGCTCTTCGTTAAAGAGTTTCATCTACCAGTATTTCAGGAGGAGAAACCTGATAATAAGACTGAGGATGAATGGAAGTTGCTGCATCGCCGAGTGTGTGGTTTGATAAGGCAATGGATAGATGATAATGTGTTGCATCATATTGAAAATGAGGTTAATGCTTGTTCTTTGTGGTTGAAGCTGGAGCAGTTATATGCTCGGAAGACAGGGAATAACAAGATGCTTATGATCAAGAAGTTGATTGAGTTGAGGTATCAGGATGGAACTCCGATGACAGATCACTTGAATGCGTTTCAGGGATTGCTCAACAAGTTGTCTGATATGGGCATCAGGTTTGATGATGAGATTCACGGTTTGTGGCTTCTTGGTACATTACCAGATTCTTGGGAGGTATTCATAATGTCTCTTTGTAACTCCGCGTCGGAAGGTGTCATTTCGATGGATTCAGTGAAGAACAGTGTGTTGAATGAGGAGACAAGAAGGCAGTCAATGCTAGTTCCTCACGTTCAGATGTTTTGGTTACTGAGTCAAGGGGGAGAAGTTCACATAGAGAGTCCAAGAAGGACAAGAGCAGGAGCAGGAGCAAGTCAAATAAATTTGCTAATATGGAGTGTTATTTCTGTCATAAGAAAGGGCACATGAAGAAAGATTGCTGGAAGTTGAAGAAACAAGCAGCAAGGAAAGCAAGAAGAAGTAGATCGGGTGACAGTCACCCAAGATGAGTTTCTCATTCTTCTTGAGGATAATGCCATTAATGTATGCCAGACACCAGTTGGGTGATTGACAGTGGAGCTACTACTCATGCTACATCACAGCGGATTTGTTCTCTACCTCACTCTAGGTAAGTATGGTTCTGTAAAGATGGGTAATGATGGTTTGGCTCAGGTTGTTGGCATTGGTGATATATGCTTGGAGACTAGTCTTGGGACTAGGTTGATGCTTAAGGATGTTAAGCATGTTCCAGACTTGAGGATGAATTTGATATCTACAGGAAGACTTGATGATGAGGGTTTCTACAGTTTACACGGTGGTGGTAAATGGAAGCTTTCACGTGGTTCTCTGGTTGTGGCTCGAGGTGAGAAGCTTTCATCTTTCTATTTGATGCAGGCTAAGGTCTCCAAAGATGCTGTTAATGCAGTGGAGAATGTTAATGCCATGGAGCTATGGCATAAGAGACCGGTCACATGAGTGAGAAGGGTATGTCTGTGTTGTCAAAGAAGGAGGTCATTCCAGGAATCTCTGGTTTGCACTTGCCGAAGTGTGCACATTGTTTGCATGGAAAACAACACAGAGTTTCTTTCAAGTCTTCTGCACCTTCTAGAAAATCTGAGGTACTTGATTTGGGTGCATTGATGTGTGTGTCCAATGAAGACAAAATCTCTGGTGGTGCATCATATTTTGTCACATTCATTGATGACCATTCTAGGAAGTCGTGGGTTTTCACTATGAAGACTAAAGATCAGGTTCTGGATATTTCAAGCATTTTGTGGCATTGGTTGAGAGACAAACGGGAAAGAAGTTGAAATGTATCCGCAGTGATAATGGTGGTGAGTATTCTGGACCATTGATGCTTATTGCAAAGAGCATGGTATTAGGCATCAGTTCACGCCGCCTAAGACTCCACAGTTGAATGGGTTGGCTGAGAGGATGAACAGGACTATTGTCGAGAGGATGAGATGTGTTGATTTCACAGTCAGGCTTATCGATGACTTTTGGGGTGAGGCTTTGAGCACAGTTGTTCATGTGCTGAATTTGTCACCAAGTGCTCCATTGGAGGGTGATGTTCCAGAGAGAGTTTGGACCGGTAAGGATGTTTCTTATGGTCATTGAGGGTCTTTGGGTGTAAGGCATTTGTTCATATACCTAAGGATGAGAGATCGAAGCTTGAGATGAAGTCACGACAATGTGTGTTCATTGTTATGGTCAGGATGAGTTTGGATACAGATTTTATGATCCCGTTGATAAGAAGCTCATAAGGAGCAGAGATGTTGTGTTCATGGAAGATCAAACAATTAAGGACATTGACAAGTCCGGAAAACCAACTCAGAGTAATGAGAGTTTGATCGATTTAGAGGCTAGTCCTTCTACATCTGTCCACGGTCAGGTCGAGGATGAGGTTCAAGATGATACACCCGGTGCAGATGCTCCCGCACATGAAGATGGTATTGGTGATCATGGTGACGATCATGGTGAGACACCAACTACTGAGAACCCTCCTATTGTTAGAAGATCCGAGAGAGGTCTAAAACCGTCGACAAGGTATGATCCTAGTGAGTATGTGTTACTTACTGATGGGGAGAGCCTGAAAGCTTTGATGAAGCTATGGAATGTGAACACAAAGATAAGTGGCTTGGTGCTGCTGGTGATGAGATGGATTCTTTAGAAGAGAACCATACATTTGAGTTGGTGAAGTTGCCTAAGGGCAAGAAGGCATTGCTTAATAAGTGGGTGTTCAAATTAAGCATGAGGATACCAGTTTGCAACCTAGATACAAGGCTAGATTGGTTGTGAAAGGATACAGCCAAAGAAGGGGATTGATTATGATGAAATCTTTTCTCTGTTGTGAAGATGCAGTCCATTCGGATTGTACTTGGACTGGCAGCAAGTCTTGATCTAGAGGTTGAGCAAATGGATGTAAAAACTGCTTTCCTTCATGGAGATTTGGAGAAGAGATTTACATGGTACAACCGGAAGGCTTTGTGAAAAAGGGTGAAGAGGATTTAGTTTGCCGCCTGAAGAAAAGCCTTTATGGATTGAAGCAAGCACCTAGACAGTGGTACATGAAGTTTAAGTCTGTTATGGAGGAGCATGGTTATAAGGAGACTACTGATGACCATTGTGTATTTATTCAGGTGTTTGGTGATGATGATTTTATCATCTTGTTGCTATATGTTGATGACATGTTGATTGTAGGCAAGGACATGAGTAGAATTGAGGAGCTGAAGAAGCAGCTCAGCAAGTCCTTCGCCATGAAAGACTTGGGTCCAGTGAAACAGATTCTTGGTATAAGAATTGAGAGAGACAGAGCTGAGAGATTGATTCACTTGTCTCAGGAGAAGTACATTGAGAAAGTACTTAAAAGGTTTCACATGGACAAATCTAAAGTGGTGAGCACTCCTCTTGCTTCACACATTAGATTGAGCAGTAAACAGAGTCCAAGACATATGCAGAGAAGGAAGATATGGCAATAGTTCCATATGCTTCTGCAGTGGGTAGTTTGATGTATGCCGGTCTGTACAAGACCGGATTTAGCTTTCGCCGTTGGTGTAGTAAGCCGTTTCAATTCCAATCCTGGAAGAGAACATTGGAATGCTGTGAAGTGGATTTTGAGATATCTTCGAGGGACTTCTGGTTTGAAGCTTACCTTTGGAGGTAATGAGCCATTGATTGTTAGCTATACTGATGCTGACATGTCTGGAGATGTTGACTCCAGGAAATCTACTTCGGGTTATTTGATAACGTTTGCGGGCGAGCTGTTTCATGGCAGTCAAGGTTGCAAAAGTGTGTTGCACTTTCTACCACTGAAGCTGAGTTCATAGCTGCAACTGAAGCTCTTAAGGAGTTGTTGTGGACAAAGAACTTCTGTGAGGACATCGGTTTCAAGCAGATAAGTATGTGTTGCTTTGTGACAGTCAAAGCGCAATGTCTCGGTAAGAATCTACATTTCATTCACGTTCGAAGCACATTGATAGGAGGTATCATTGGATACGTGATGTGATTGCTTCTAAGGAAGTGGGACTTGAAAAGGTTCATACGAATGATAATGGAGCTGATATGATGACGAAGTCATTGCCGAGGGAAAAACTTGAGGTTTGCCGTGAGATAGCCGGGATGGCTGTTTCCTCCAACTAGTCGGAGGGGGAGTTTGTTGGTGTTCCTCCTAGTGTGAGGAAACCATGGGTTTGGTTGAGAGAAGATCAAACCTGAAGTCTTGTGTTGTTTTTTGAAGTCTTGTGAAGAATTCTCAAGTCTTGTGTAGAATTCTGAAGTCTGGTGTTGAAGGTTTTTATAAGGGTTTATTAGGTTCTTTTCCTAAGACCTATATAAGCCTGTGACCTGATTTTTATGACAGAGCCACACACATACACATTACACTAAAGAGAGAGAGAAAGAAGAAGAGAGGAAAGAAAGAGAGAAGATAGGGTTTTCGTCTGATTTCTTCAGGGCTGTGTTCGAGGGCTCGAAAGTAGTCTGATCTGGCTGATATTTTGTGGGAAGCTTCGTGACTCAGTGGGTTTGAGATTCAACGGTGGGATTGTCGTTTCAACGGTTGGTTTCTCGTGAATCGGGGTTTTAGTGAAGCTGGTCGCTACAGTTCTTCAGCAGTTGCAGTCTTGAGTGTTTGGGAAATCCAACGGTGAGTTCTTCTCTGATTGAGCTGAAATTTGGCAGAGGTGTTGTTGACTTGTTCATCTTGGATTTGTACGGTGGGATTGTTCTCTGGTTGCCGGAATCCTAGTGAGCTGAGGTCGTTTGTATCTGCTAGTTTTGTAAGCTTGTATTGCTCTCTTGTTGAGCTCTCTTGTTGTTGGAGATTGCTCTCTTTGAGCCTTAGTCTCTGGGTCTGTTCTGTAGGAACAGGGAGGACGTGGTTGTAACACTCAAACATTTGATATAGTGGATTTTGAGTGGACTACGGTCCCGTGGTTTTTCCTTCTCACATCGAGGAGGTTTTCCACGTAAAAAGATTGTGTCTCATTTAGTTTCTTGCTTTGATCATTTCTGTGCCATAGTTCAAGTTTAAGTCTTTTCCTCACAGGCTCACACAAGTGCGGGGAACTTTATTCCGCTGCGCATTCGCGTGTTTCGTGTTTTTCCCCAACAAATTGTATAATTGATTATTGTTTATAAAATTAAAGGATGCATATCTTAGTCCTTTCGGTTTAGATGCATTTACATGCTATTTAAAATAAAAAATAAAAAATAGGATTTTGATACAATATAGGAATACAAAAATCAAATCTACAAATTAGATGCAACATCTGCATGCAATACCTAGATATACTTTCCAGCTATGAAAACCAACAGGGATCTTCTTGTTTTTCTAGTAAAGACATCTACGTGGCCAACGTGGCAACGTCAATAGATAGTGTGATTCGATCTCTGATCTACACCATAGAGAGGAATCATCACTAATCGAGCACCATCACTAGATCACAACCCCTTAATTAATATATGTAACTTATTCATCATCAAGAATGATCTTTTTGATTATCATTGTTTGTAGGTATGTGGATGGCGCCGAGGCAAAAAAAAAGAGATGAGGGTTATTTTCAGTCGACCGTTAGACACAACTCCTTCTGGTTTGCCAGCTTCTCCAGTGATGACAAGCTTTTTGATGAGCGATTATTTCAAAAACCAACCGTCCACACGTTACACAAGCCCCAAGGATGTTAATAATCCATCTACACCAAAACCCAACAAAATCTGGGTCAAGAAACAGAAGCCCAAAGAAGAGAAATACAAGCCCAAAAGAGAGACAGAGATAGAGCTGAAAACAGCTCACAACTCACCACAACGGTCTTCCCCACAAACATCCGTACCCACAGAAATGATGGCACCGAAAGAACTAAAGTAATGTGCCTCCAACCAATCACAACAAGGAACCATGAAGCAGCTTTAACGGGTTGTCTCCACCTGAAAGAAGCTAAGAAACGTTAGATATATTTAAGTGAAGTTAATGTAACAAAAGCTTGTAAGAGTGAAGAATCAATAAATCAGATACTAGTTTTTCCTTTTCACTTTTCTTTCATGGTATCAGAGCCATGGCTCTCCAAATTGTAAAACTTCCTAAGCTTAACATTTCACATTGTGTGACTGTTAAGCTCTCAAACACAAACTACTTTGTTTGGAAAAATCAGTTAGAAACTTTCTTGGGTTCACAAAAACTGTTGGGGTTCATAAATGGATCCATACCTGCTCCGCATCCCACCATTGAGTTTCCAAGCCCTGAAGGAGAAGCCACTCATGCCGTAAATCCAGAGTTCACAACTTGGTGCGAAGCTGACTGTGTGGTAAGATCTTGGATACAAGGCTCACTCTCTGAAGATGTCTCAAATCTTGTTGTTGGATGTGCTACTGCTCAAGACATGTGGCTCACACTTGGAGCTCATTTCAACCGCATCTCGGCCACAAGAATCTTCGATCTTCAGAGGAGGCTCCAAACCGTCTTAAAGAACGACAAAACTTTAGAAGTATATCTAAGCGACATCAAATCTTTATGTGACCAGCTAGAATCTATGGGAAGTCCAGTTACTCCAAAAATGAAGCTCCTTTCTATGCTTCATGGACTGGGAAGAGATTTTGAACCACTAATTCTCATGCTTGAGGAGTCTCTGGAAACTGGAGCGCTACCTGCATACGAGAATGTGGTCACCCGACTCAAAAGCTATGAAGAAAGGTTAGAGAAGTACAAATCCACTGAAGTAACACCCCACATGGCCTTCTACTCAGACAAAAGAGAGTATGCCAACTCCTATAACTGGAACAACGCTTACTCAACTCGCGGAAGAGGTTCCAGTAGAGGTCGTGGAAGAGGTTCGTACTCCACCAGAGGCAGAGGTTTCCCACAGCAAATCACCGACTCGTCACAAGGCTCTCTGGATAACTCAGAGCAAGATGCACGCCCTAGATGTCAAATCTGCAACAAGAAAGGTCATGAGGCTCTAAAGTGCTGGCATAGGTTCAACAATGCTTATCAGTACACGGACTCACCTTCAGCTAAAGCCTTAGCAGCCTTAAGAATCACTGATGTTACTGAGACATCCGGTCTTGAATGGTATCCAGACACAGGGGCTTCAGCACATGTCACCAGCTCACCTCACCATCTGCAAAAGTCTCAGCCATATTATGGAAACGATGCAGTAATGGTGGGTGATAGCAACTTCTTGCCCATCACGCACACAGGCTCAACCACCATCGCCTCAACGTCAGGTACGTTGCCTCTGAAAGATGTTTTAGTCTGTCCAAAAATAGCTAAATCTCTTTTATCAGTGTCAAAGATTACAAAAGATTACCCATGCTCCTTTAAGTTTGACTGTGATGGTGTGCGTGTTAAGGACAAGAAAACAAAGCAGCTACTTACAATGGGAAGAAACAGTGAAGGGTTGTATTGTTTGAAGAATGAGGAACCTGTTTTTCAAGCCCTGTTCTCCTCTAGGCAGCAGTCTACAAGTGCTGATGTTTGGCATAGGAGGCTGGGACACGCTAATAACCAAATTCTTCAGCTGCTATCTGCAAATAAATCTATTTCAATAAGCACGAGTACCAAGAGTGTGTGTGAAGCTTGTCAACTTGGGAAAAGCAGTAGATTACCCTTTTCTGCATCCTCTTCTTCTGTATCTAAGCCCTTAGAAAGGATCCATTGTGATCTCTGGGGTCCTGCACCAATAGATTCTTGCCAAGGTTTCAGATACTATGTAGTCTTTGTTGATGAATGGTCAAGATTCTGTTGGTTCTTTCCTCTCAAGAATAAATCAGATTTCTTCAATATTTTCTGCGTTTATCAAAAACTAGCAGAAAATCAATTGAGAACAAAGATTGTTACCTTTCAATGTGACGGAGGAGGAGAGTTTATGAGCACAAGGTTCACTTCTCATCTTCAAGAATCAGGCATTCAACAGCTTATCTCTTGCCCTTATACGCCACAACAAAATGGCTTAGCGGAGAGAAAGCACAGACATTTGACTGAACTTGGAATGTCTATGTTGTTCGACAGTCACGTACCCCAAAAATACTGGGTTGAAGCTTTCTACACTGCGAACTTCATAGCAAATCTCCTACCAACAAAGAGTCTTCAGTCAAATAAAAGTCCTTTTGAAACTCTATACAAGAGAAAACCAGAGTATACCTCACTACGTGCCTTCGGAAGTGCGTGCTATCCTTTCCTTAGATCCTATGCTATGAACAAGTTTGATCCCAAGTCACTACAATGTGTTTTCCTTGGCTACAATGAGAAATACAAGGGATACCGCTGTTTTTTTCCACCAACTGGAAGAGTGTACATCTGCCGCCATGTCATCTTCGATGAGCAGATTTTCCCTTTTGCTTTGAAGTATGCATACCTTCTGCCACAAGCTCGGACCATGCTGCTTGAGGCTTGGCAACAAAGCTTCACTGTCCCTGCATCACAACCCGCGAAGCAAGCTTCTGATACAGCACCAAATCCAACAGTGGAGCAACACGAACAAACCGTTGAGCAACAAGATAACTCACCTGAAACCGAAAGTATCTCAGACCAAGAGTCAGAACCTGAGGCAGATAATAACATTCCGCTGTTACTTGATGCCGCTCCACTACCCTCTATCACTGAAAGTCAGGATGAAGAAACATCACGATCAGAACAAAGGGTCACTCAATCAGAAGATGCAGAGACGATCAATCCAACAAGAACAACAAGTCAACCCACGGATAGAATAATGACACGGTCAACTTCAGGAATCACAAAGCCTAACCCAAAGTACTCAAGGTATGTGCTAATGGCTCATAAAGTCTCCTATCCAACTCCTAGCACTGTGACAGAAGCCTTGAAAGACCCTGGTTGGACAGACGCTATGGGTGAAGAGATTGGAAATTGTAAGGAAACTAAAACGTGGTCTCTTGTTCCCCCAACTCCGGACATGAAAATCATAGGGTGCAAATGGGTATTTCGAGTAAAACTATATGCAGATGGTTCTCTAGATAAGCTGCGAGCAAGACTAGTAGCGAAAGGATTCCATCAAGAAGAAGGAATAGATTACCTTGAGACCTACAGCCCTGTGGTACGCACATCTACAGTCAGATCAGTGCTTCATCTTGCCACAATCCTGAAATGGGAAACAAAACAGATGGATGTTAGCAACGCTTTTCTGCATGGAGAATTAACGGAAACAGTTTACATGGTGCAACCTGCTGGGTTCGTGGATAAAGCCAGACCAAATCATGTCTGCAAACTTCATAAATCCCTTTACGGTCTCAAACAATCACCGCGAGCCTGGTATGACAAGTTCAGTGATTTTCTCCTAAACTTCGGGTTCATCTGCTGCAAATCGGATCCATCTCTGTTTGTCTGTGTCAAAAACAAGGATATAATCATCCTGTTACTCTATGTTGACGACATGCTAATAACAGGAAATAGTTCCTCACTCCTAAGCTCACTTCTCGCAGAGCTAAACAAGACATTCAGAATGAAAGATCTAGGACAACTACACTACTTCCTAGGAATTCAAGCCCAGTATCATGAAGACGGCTTGTTTCTATCTCAACAAAAATATGCTGAAGACTTACTGATTGTGGCGTCCATGGCAAATTGCTCCCCAATGCCTACTCCTCTGCCAGTGCAACTCAACAAAGTGCCTCATCAGGAGGAGCTCTTCTCAAACCCGACGTTCTTCAGAAGCCTGGCAGGCAAACTTCAATACCTGACATTAACACGACCTGACATTCAGTTCGCAGTTAACTTCGTCTGCCAGAAAATGCATCAGCCTACACTGTCTGATTTCAACCTTCTCAAACGAATCCTAAGATACATCAAAGGTACTACTACTATGGGTATCAATTTCACAAGTTCCACAGACTCTACCTTGAGCTGCTACAGCGATAGTGACTGGGCTGGTTGCCATGTTACACGCCGATCTACAGGAGGATTCTGCTCCTATCTTGGCACTAATCTGATCTCCTGGTCATCACGCAAGCAACCAACGGTTTCAAAAAGCTCTACCGAAGCTGAATACAGAACACTATCAGAGGCAGCTTCCGAAATTACCTGGCTATGTAATCTGCTCCGAGAAATTGGAGTTCCGATCCCAGCAACTCCGATTCTCTATTGTGACAACCTTTCCGCTGTGATGCTCTCCTCCTCCGCCCAATCCCTCTTCCACTCGCACAAGACTCGACTCGTCTCACCACCATATGTGAAGCGAGTGGGTCGAAGACTCTGATAGTGAAGCACATCCCCAATTCATCAAATTGCCTGACAATCACCAAATCCCTGCCGGAATCATCTTTCTGTTCGTTGCGGTCCAAACTCGGCGTCTCCGAACCTCCGACGTTGAGTTTGAGGGAGGGTAATAATCCATCTACACCAAAACCCAACAAAATCTGGGTCAAGAAACAGAAGCCCAAAGAAGAGAAATACAAGCCCAAAAGAGAGAGATAGAGCTGAAAACAGCAAACTCACCCTCACAAACGTCTTCCCCACAAACATCCGTACCCACAGAAATGATGGCACCGAAAGAACTAAAGTAATGTGCCTCCAACCAATCACAACAAGGAACCATGAAGCAGCTTTAACGGTGTTGTCTCCACCTGAAAGAAGCTAAGAAACGTTAGATATATTTAAGTGAAGTTAATGTAACAAAAGCTTGTAAGAGTGAAGAATCAATAAATCAGATACTAGTTTTTCCTTTTCACTTTTCTTTCAGATGTCACATTATGTCCAGACAACAAGCAGAGTATGTATTGCCATCTTCTATGTGGGCTTGTTCAGAGAAACGAAGTTATAAATTTGAGTGCTAACTTTGCTTCTATCTTGGTACGAGCAATGAACTTTCTTGAAACTCACTGGAAAGAATTGTGTAGAAATATACGATATGGTCATGTTAGCGAGTGGATCAGAGACCACAATTGCATGGACTGTCTCTATCATCCTTGGAGGGCCTAATCCTGAACTGGCAAATTTGATTGAATACGAATGCAGCCGCAAATCATGGGAAGGTATAATCATACGACTTTGGCCTAATATCAAATTTATCAAATGCATTGTCACATGACAAATGGCTCAGTACATCCCAACATTGGATTTCTATTCCAACAAACTTCCTATACTTTCCATAGTATATGCTATGCGTCATCAGAAACTGTATTTGGGATTAACGTGGTCCCATTAAGCAAGCCACAAGATGTGTCCTACACTTTTCAACCCAATATGTCCTATTTTGAGTTCATACGAGTCGATGAGGAAAACAAGGATGAAATTGTTGATCTTGTGAACGTCAAGATAGGTTGCTACTATGAGCCAGTGGTCACAAATTATGCTGGTGAGTTATATATAAAAGTAGTTCTCTAAGCAAATGTACCTTTATGTAGCTATTCTCAACTCATTAGAAAATTTGTTATTGTTCTTTTGCTAGGTTTACACAGATATAGAATTGGAGATATTTTGCAAGTTACTGGATTCTATAATAATGCACCTCAATTTCGATTCATACGTAGAAAAGAAATGGTTTTGAGCATTCAGAACATATATTAGAGGCGTTGAATCATGCAACGCTCATTCTTAAAGCCTCAGATTTGATGTTGATGGGTGTCACATGTTATGCTGATATCTCCACTAGTCCAGGTCACTATGTTTTTTACTGGGAACTCAAATCCAAAAACAACAATACTGTTGAACTTGGAAACAAAGTATTGGTGGAATGTTGTTGTGTAATGGAGGAATCACTTGATTCTCTTTATAGAGAATTTAGGAGTAAAGAGGGATCAATTGGAGCTCTAGAGATACGAGTTGTGCAACGAGGAACATTCGATTCTCTCACGGACTTTTTCGTTTCCCGGGGTTCATCTACATCTCAATACAAAACACCTATATGCATAAACTCTCCTGAAGTTTTAGCAATTATTGAAGACAAGGTTATTGATCAGTTCTTTAGCGACAAATCTCCTCGTCTTTGGTGATATATGATCTATTTGGATGATAATGCATAACCATTAAAAAATGACTAGATAACCTATTAAATAAAAAAATTCGAAACGAAAGTAATCCGGTGGAGAAGTTTTGTGGTTTTGTATGTGTCTTTTTCTGTATGTGTTCAAAGTTAATCTTATATTATGTAAAAAAATAATATCAAAATTTTATGTGTTTAAAGTTCACCTATCTTATCTAGACAAAAATAACATCTCTTCTTCATATAGATAACATGTCTTCGTTTTCTTCTTTTAATTTATGAATGTTGTCTGTTACTACGATTTATGAAAATCCAATGGAGGAAAAAGTAAAAAATAACATAAAGAACTAGTTTTTAGTTATAGGTGTTCGGGTGGGTATTCGGTTCAGTTTTTTTTTTTTGGTTTTCGGATATTTTGGTAGAGATATCAGAACCATTTGGATATTTATAAAATTCTGTTTGGTTTCAGTTGGATTTCTTCAGTTTTTGGTTCAGTAGTGAAATTGAGAACCACCTAATACCTTATAAAAAAAATTCAGGTCCAGTTTCAAAATTTTAAGTAATTTTGGATAATTTGAATAAAAATATCGGGTAATCAAGTGATTTGAAAAAAAAAAACGAATATAAATAATGAAAAATAGCTAGAATAGAAGTTATGACATAAATTTCGTCTGAATTCATATTTCTTTATCAGTTTAGTCAACTTATTTGGTTGAATACTATAACTAGACTGTATGATGTAAATATTATAATAAATATTTTAACTTGATAAAAGTTTGAGATATTAGAGTTAAGTTAATATTCATATCGTTTGATCATATGACTAGACAGGTTTAAATTGATATTATTATAATTGTGGTTTTTTATTGGTTGTTTCTTCAAAACATGTGAAACATTTTAAACCATTATGAAAAAAAAAATAGAAAGTTATTTCATTTTTATTATGAATATATAAGAAACAAATATACTATTGTGAAAAAGTTAAATAAATGAATCACCTATTTTGACTCTTATAATGCATAAAAATAATTGTAAAAATGACTATAAAAATATTTTTTAAAAATTATAGATTACTGAATATATAAACATATGTTGTTTCACAAAAATACAAAATATTTCAAACTAATGCAAGTCGGATTAAATTTCTATCACAGAACTTTAATTTTACAATAATTGTTTTATTAAAATAGATATCACAAGGTTATTTTAAAGTCATGTTTTCAGGCTGGCTGTAAAGAAAATCTGACCTAATAGATTATTTAATTAGTAAGTTATTTTTAATTTATAGTAGTTGTTGTCCACTCATCACTCTATTTATTTAACGAGATAATCTATTAGCCATTCAAAATTTATGTTTTTGCGATTCACTGTGATTATTTTATTTTATTGTTAAAAGTAGAATTAAGATAGACCAACTTCTTTTTTCTTATTGTAATTTAAAGAAAAATTTTAAAAATAAAAATAAATCTGTTTAAAAAAGGGAAAATTATACAACATCTTATTATATAAAATTTGTTCTCACAAAATTAATAATTTACATGATTGCGACATGTCACAATGAAATGATTAAAATTTTTGACATGTATCAAAAATATGATATACAATAAATTGTAAATTGTAAAATAAAAAGGAAAATAGGTTAAAAATAAATAAATAAAAGAAAACATAGATAAAAATAAAAATTAATCGTTATGTTGAAGCGTCACTTAATTCACATGTGTAATTTATTCTATATAAATCAAATCGAATGGTTATCCCTTTTGTCTGGACATGTTAATTTAATTTATCATCTATACTATTAAGGGAGGATACATCTACCTAAAAAAGTTATTTGGACCTATTCATTAGCTAATAACATTTTTGGTTTTACCTAATATTATGGAAATTAATATTATCTATTAACTAAGTATCCAAACAATATAAAATAATGGATCCCACTTTCCTTACTAATTAAAAACGAAAATAAAATAAAATCATAAATATTAAATTATTAAATCAAATAATAAATATAAGTAAATAATATAACACATCATTTATTTTTATAAATAACAAAATAAAAATAAATAAATATTTTTTGAACATACTTCAATTATTAAAAAATATGATGAACGGAATCGATCATATTTTTTTGACATGTCGCAATCATATTTTTTGAACATACTTCAATTATTAAAAAATATGATGAACGGAATCGATCATATTTTTTTGACATGTCGCAATCATATTTTTTGAACATACTTCAATTATTAAAAAATATGATGAACGGAATCGATCAACTTTATGTACTTGAATAAATATTTTTTGAACATATTTCAATTACACACCACAACTTTATGTAATTGTTTACTTTTAATAATTTTATAAATTCTAATTATATCACAAAAGTGAAAAAAATTCATAAAATTATGTGTGTGATTGCAAAAACATTAATCATATCCCGCGCGCCGACGCGCGGGTCCGGGTCTAGTAGAGTATTATACTGCTAAGCAAGTTGTATGAGACGTTTTCTAAGCAAGTTGAGTTAATTTATTGACTTTATTGCTCTACATATAGAACCCAGGACTTGAGATAAATCCAGAGATCAAAACCAAATATGAGTCTCAGCTCTGTGCTCAAGGATCTAGAGGAGTTGACGTCCAATGCTAATCAAATACAAGATGATTTGTTGGAGGAGATACTAAAAGTTAACGGGAACACAAAATATCTCCATCGTTTTCTCCAAGGGAGCCCTGATAAAGAGCTCTTCAAGAAGAACGTACCAGCGGTTACCTATGAAGATGTTAAGCCTTATATAGAACGTGTCGCAAATGGAGAACCCACAGATCTCATTTCGGGAGAGCCCATTACTAATTTCTTCCTAAGGTATATGTTGTCAAATTTACAGAAAGTAGATTGATTTATCATATGATTATAACATTGTTGGTGTGTAGCTCCGGAACTACAGGAGGGAAACAAAAGATCTTCCCAGTGAATCACAAGTTCTTTGAGAAAATACTATTCATCGATGCTCTACGCACCTCCATTATATCCAAGTAACTCTTCACATACACACATACAAGTATATTTGTTATTTTCCATCACCAAGAATCTATTCTTTTTTTTTTTTAAAGGCATATCAATGGTGTCGAGCAAGGAAAGGCCATGACGTTTCTTAACACCAGACCGGTATCCACAACTTCCTCTGGTTTACCTGTTGCTCCTTTGATGACGAGTTTCATAGTGAGCAGTTATTTCAAGAACTGGTCGTCGACACGTTTTACCAGTCCCGACGAAGTCATATTATGTGTAGACAACAAACAGAGTATGTACTGCCATCTGCTCTGTGGTCTTGTCCAGAGAGCGGAGGTTGTGAGTATGTATGCTACCTTTGCTTCTAGCGTAGTCCAAGCCATCACTTTTCTCGAATCTAACTGGAAAGAATTGTGTAATAATATTCGATCTGGTTATATTAGTGAGTGGATCACCGACCTTGGTTGCAAAGACTCTGTCTCCGACATTCTTGGAAGGCCTAATCCTGAACTGGCTGATCTTATTGAACAAGAATGCAGCCAGAACTCATGGGAAGGTATCCTCACACGTCTATGGCCTAACATTAAATTCATTCAAAGCACTGTTACTGGACAGATGAGTCAATACATCCCAATATTAGAGTTTTACTCCAACAAGCTGCCTCTCATCTCCCCAAGTTATTCTTCCTCTGAAACATTGTTTGGGGTAAATGTGAATCCACTATGCAAACCACAAGATGTGTCTTACACATTTATGCCCAACATGTCCTACTTTGAGTTCATGCCAGTTGATGGAGGAGACACTGGTGAAATAGTTGACCTTGTTAGCGTTAAGTTGGGATGCTTCTATGAGGTCTTGGTCACAAATCATTTCGGTGAGTTATATGCATCTATACAATATATCTATTCTCTCTCAACTATATATATAATAAAAGAAAACTAATCTCTTTAATTAATATTGTTGCTAGGCTTATACAGATATAGAATGGGAGATATTCTACAAGTGACTGGATTTTACAATAGTGCGCCTCAATTCAGATTTGTACGTAGAAAAAATATTGTTTTAAGTGTTCAAATGGAGGCAACAACTGAAGAAGATCTTCTAAAGGCGTTGAATCATGCAAGACTTTTTCTTGAGTCTTCTGGTCTAATGTTGATGGGCTTCACAAGCTATTCTGATATCTCTACTGACCCAGGTCATTATGTTATTTATTGGGAGCTTAAAGCCAACAACCTTAATGGCAATTTTGAGCTTGATACCGAGGTAATGGTGGAGTGTTGTTGTGTAATGGAGGCATCATTAAATTCTCTTTATCGAGAGATAAGGAGTAAAGATGGATCTATTGGAGCTCTAGAGGTACGGGTGGTGCAACAAGGAACGTTTAATTCAGTCATGGAATACTTCATCTCCAAGGGTGCTTCTACAACTCAATACAAGACACCTCTTTCCATAAACTCTCCTCAAGTTTTAGCAATTCTTGAAGACAAAGTTTTTGCTCGATTCTTCAGCAACAAGTCCCCTCCCCTCTGATCAGACATGGTCTATTTAAAAAAACTTAGATCACGAGTTGAAGAGTACGAAGGGACAAGGTTATTTGGTGAGATTGGTTTATATCTATCGAAGAAATCATGACCCCCAAAAATATCGAGTGGAGAATTTGTGGTTTTGTGTGTGTTCAATGCTCAAGTGTGATTTTGTATTGTCTTCTTTTTTTTTCTTCCTTCAATATTTTGTATTATCTTAATGTTTCAACCATGTGGTCACTGAATAACGAAAGATATTAATAAAAAAGGTTACATGATGTACGTACATCTACAAGAGCGGTTAATTGTAACTGATGCAACCTCGTTTTTAGTCTTTTAAGCTAAATATTTCATCGAGTCTCTGAGAAGAAAAAAAACAAAAACAAAAAGGAATAATACAGAACCAGGTGGTGGTATCCCAGTGGTACTTGAGGTTGTTCGGGATTACCTTTGCCAATACTGTCCCGGAATCGAGACCTCGCCTGGCCACTGTCACACCCTTAACGATGGGATAACGTGAACCCGGTATGTAAGGCCAACAGGAAAAAAACCTGGTTAAAAAGTAATTTACAAACAAAAAGGAATAATACAGTATTGTTTGGATGTTTCATGATGTTTTTTTTTTAATCTCACTTTGCGTGCATGTGGGTGGGTGTGTTTGATGTATTGTAGGGAAACAATTATATGTTGGTCTGTCCAATTATAATCTTCGGCCTTCGGGTTAATTGAACAACTACACTGGGAATTTTTCTATCATGACATGCAATAATATAGAAATCATATTTTGCATGTGACCCTTCCATGGCCACCACTAGCAGAAGACTGGAACCACGTATTCAGAAACTTAGATTGTTATAGATAATAAAATTAAAAGGACTACCTTCTGTAGCAAGCATATTGCGAAAATGTATGTCTTATATAAGAGTTAAAAGTTATACTATCATTCAGAGAACCTAATGAAAGGAATAAGAACAAGTTAACAGAACAAACGGTGGTTAACTGAATTTTAATTTTTCTATGGCATAATTGCATTCCGGATAATTAATAAAAATAGTTTTTAAATGTTAGCTGATTTTTAAATTTTCTCTCATTGAAGAGAAGACGTCTAACTATCATGAACGAGACCACATGCAATTAGATTCCTTAAATCATGTTTACATAAGAAAAATGAAACTTTAAATCAATTAAATACAATGAATATGATTGGAGATGGACTGCACACTTTTATTAAAATCTTTATTAAATTAAAATCAACTCATGTCACCTCACTTTAACAAAAAAAAATTGGTGGAAAATAAACACTCTAATCGAATTTACTGAGGAAAAAGAAAGGAAACCGATCTAGAATATTGATTACAAAAGAGATAATAGAAAAATGACATCCATGCACCATTTGAGTATTTAACTTTTCTAAAAGACATCCATGTAACATCCAATAAACACTAATATTTATTTGTTTTTTCTTTTATTTGGCTTGTCAAAACTAATCAATTTTTTTTTGATGATTTTATTTTCATTCTAATTTTTGAATAAGGTTTCTATACATAAATGTAATTTATAAGAATTCTAGTTCTTTTTTTTTTTCCTCGACGATAGATTTGTTTCTTTTACAGCAGATTTATTCTTTCACATTTAACAAACTAACTATTTCTCCATATTCTCTCTCCCCATCTCTTCCTGTCTCTCTTTATCTTCGGATAGTTTATTAATTTTTTTTCTTTTATGGTTATTTGACAAATTCCCACTATGAAAAACACGGGACCAAAGATACGAGAGAGTGATATGAGATGCGAAGCTTTTATGTATGCACCATTCTTGACTAAAATAAAAAGTCTAACTAAAACTAATCTCGAGACCTATAGAAAGATGAATTTTGCGAATCTTTTTAAACTATAGTTAGTTTTCATTCACAGCTGAACCATTATACTTGATTGTTAATTATTGACTTATACAAAGTCTTCGAGAAATAAAACTAAGGAGACAGCGATCGAGACAACCATTAAACTGATCTGTGTTTGTCTGCTTGCTAAACATGGGACGACTTTGCATTTAAGTCTTCAATTATGGAATTCATATAATTTAGTTCAAAACAAAAAAATTACGGAATTTATATATCGTATCTTCTTTTAAATTACTAATTACGGAGTATTTAATATCAAATTTTATTTGTATTTTTATCTAAAACTTTTTGGGATTTGGCGTCTGAATGGTACTGCAATGGTATTATTGTAGTTCACAAGAACAAGGTTAAATAATAAGTTCGTATATATATGCAGCCAACATACTTGAATGGCGCAAAGAATAAAGAAATAAAAATTCCATTAACTACCATCCAAATCCTATTAATCTAGTCAAGATACCATCTTACACCTTATTAATCATCATGATAATCATTACTACACATTATCATGGCCCCCTTGAAGAATTATACCATTAGAGTTTTCTAATAGAGCCAATCATTCACTTTATTTTATCAATAATTAATTATTATAGATATGTACCTCCACCACCACACACACACATATAAGAGAATTCTTCATACGAGATACACCACTACAAGAAAACAAGCAATTTCCCACGGATAAATTCCTCAGAATTCCGTCGGAATTAGGGTATTCCGACGGCAAATTGAGGAACTCTTCCGTCGGAAAAAAGTCGTCGGAATTTTGTATTTCGTCGGAATTTCCTCGGAAATTTCCGACGGAATTCCGAGGAACGAAAATTCCGAGGAAAAAGCGAGGAAGACGAGTCGTCGGAATGCTCGTCGGAAATTTCCGACGGAACCCTCCGTCGGAATATTCTGACGGAGATATCCGTCGGAAAATTCCGACGGACCTTCCGTCGGAAAATTCCGACGGAGACCTTCCGTCGGAAAATTCCGACGGAGACCTTCCGTCGGACCATTCCGACGGAGATGTTCCGTCGGAAAATTCCGACGAAAACTTCCGTCGGCAATTACCGACGGAAGTTCTCCGTCGGAATTACCGATGGAAGTCCGTCAGAATTTTCCGAGGAAGAGTTCGTCGGAAATATTTTAAAAATAATTTTAAAAATAATTTTAAAAAAATTAATTTTTTTTAAAAAAAATTATTTCTTAAAAGAAAAGATATTAGAAAATTAAATTTGAAAATATAAAATGAAATATAAAATTGAAAGTCTTACAAATAAAAAAAAACATTTAAAGTTTTTGAAAAAAAAAAACTACTGGTTTTGGGTGTTCGGGTCTTGGAAGGTCGAAAAATCGACGTTCGGGTGCAACCTCCTCATCATTTCCATCATCTGCTCGTTCAGCTTCCTCTGTGCCTCGAAGCTCGCCTGTTGGGTCGCCATCTGAGTCTCCAACGCAGAAATGCGTTGGTCCTTGTCCTGCAGCTGACCCATAAGTGCTTCGGGATCAACAAAGGGCGGGGCTGCAGCAGAAGACGCAACCGGCTGTGACGGACGAGCCAAACCCACCATTCTGCCCTTCTTCTTCGGAACCGACTGAAATAGAAAATAACCAAAATGTAAATAATAATTAAGATTGGAACCGATTGAAATAGAAAAATAAAAAAAAGTAAATAATAATTAAGATGAAATGAAACTTACCTTTTGAACGATTTCGTTGATCTGATCCCGAGGCAATTGGAAACCCGTTGAATCTTCGTCTTCGATTGGAAGCTGAGACGATGCTTCTTCCAACTGACTGTTGATGAGGTCGACGACACCCTTCACGACAACGTCATCGATCTCGCCGGTCTGCTTGTTCGTATACGCCTTCTTCATTAGCGCGAAATCATCAACCGGCTCACCATCATTTGCTTCCACCTTGATATCAATATAAATATTTGTAATTAGAAGAAAAATTGGGAATTTTAAATTTCAAAAATTATAAAATTATTAAATAGAATAAAAAGCGATTGAAGTTACCATGCGATCTCTCAGAGTGGCTTGGGACTGAGCACCCAAGTTGTGCTTGTAGACGCCCTTTCCTTTACGATCGCTCTTGCGGTTGGTGGAGTTGGTGGAAGAAGTCGATTTCGTCTCGTCTTTACTCCAATGCTCAATCAATTGTGCCCAGACCTCGAGGTTCATTAACTTTGGGACCTTTTTGAAAAAAAAATTGTTAGATTAATTAAAATATAATGTAATAAATTTTAAAAAGGTTTAAAAATTAAAAAGCAAACCTTGTTCTTTTGCCACTTCTTCTTCCACTCGTAAATTTGATAACCATAGTTGGTCATAACTTTGTGGACGAAGTGGTAATAGACAAACGCCGTATAGTCGGGATTCCAGTTGAATTCTTGCTGAAAAAAAAAACAATTAGTAGGAAAATTATATTGAAAAAATTTAAATTGAAAAAATAAAGAATACTTACCGCAAACTGTTCAAACCACAGAACTTGTTTGCTTATAGGAAAGTCGGTGAAAGTAGGATGTCCCACGTCCAAGCACAGATACATCATACGGTTGATCCATGCGCTGATCCCGTTCGAGGATCGATCAAACCATGTCTGACCCGGTCCAGATGGATGGGGAGTGAGAAACGGAAGATGGTGACGACCAGGCTGTCGAACAAACGCTGCAACCCTCGCCAGTTCCGCAGGAGCCTGATAGTTCGGAGGAATAACGGGTGCAGCATCAGAGCCAGAAGGAGCGTCGGGATATGGAGAGGGAGATGTATCGTGGGAGCTGCGGGAATCCTGAACGGAGTGGCTCCCCGAGCCACGACCACGAGCACGACGATGTCGAGGAGGCGGGGTCTGATCATCGTAAGACCTGTAGTTTAAAGATATAAAAATCAAAAAAAAGTTATAATGTGTTAGTAATATTTAATTCATATACACGTTTTTACAAATAAAAAATGTTTTAATACTTAATAAAATAGTTTTAATATCAGAAAAAATAGTTTTAATAACATAAAAACAATTGTAAAAATCATTGAAAAACGTTTTTTAAATTCTTTGGAATTTGGAAAATAGTGATTTTAGTTATTAAAAATCGAAAACCTTTTTAAAAATAAGTGATTTTAGTTTTAAAAGATATAAAAATAGTTTTAAAATCATATACATGTTTTAAAAAATCAAAAATATTGTAATACTTAAAAAATATTTGTAATATGAGAAAAAAAACGTTTTAGAAACTTCCTAAACCTTTTTAAAAAAAAAAAAAACTTTTTTTAAATCATATAAATGTTTTTACAAATCAAAAAATTTTTAATAGTTATAAAAAATGTTGTAATAGTTATAAAAATAGTTTTAAAATTTTTGGTTTTTATATCTGAAAAAAGACTTATAAAAGAGTAAAAACGTTTTTCAAATTCATTGACAAACGTTTTTTAAAAGCAAAAACGTTTTTATAAATAAATATAAGAAAAAATTTTAAAACTAAAGTAAACCTTTTTTTAAAATCAAAAACGTTTTTAAAACTAAAAAACGTTATAAAAAATCAAAAAACGTTTTTAAAATAGGGAAAAAATTTTAAAAATCAAAAACGTTTTTAAAAATCGAAAAACGTTTTTAAAACTAAAAATAATTCCATAGATAACTAAAACAATAACCTAAAATCCGAAATTCAATCCTAAACTATTAATCTAACAACCTAAAATCCGAAACTATCCTTCTAACAACCTAAAATCCGCAATATTCGATCTCAATATTCGATCTCACACGAAAATATGAAGTTTGGAATCACAAAAATATGAAGTTTGAATTATTCTTACATGATTCGGCGTTTTAGAGAGAGAGAGAGAGAGGAGAACCGGCGGCGTTTTAGAGAGAGGAGAGAGAGTCACTGATCGGCGGCGTTTTAGAGAGAGGAGATCGAGAGGAGATAGAGTAGAGAGAGAAGAGATCCTTCGATATGTTCGAAGCGGCGGAGAAGAAGAAGAAGGAGGATAGGTATTATATTTACTATTTCCGACGGACGTTTTTCCGTCGGAATTCCGTCGGATAAATTAACCTAACACGCGGTTCTCGAATTAATTCAAGATTTTTGGTTTCCCGGTACCAACTTTCCGACGGAAACACGTTTCCTCGGTATGTCGTCGGAAATTTCCGAGGAAATACCGAGGAAAATCCATCTTTCCTCGGAATTTCCTCGGAAATTTCCGACGAAATACCGAGGAAACGTGGTTTAGGGTTTGAAAGTCCCAATTTTTTCCCGGTATTTCATTTTTAGTACAAATGCAATTCATTCATTTGAGGATAATTTGTGTGGATGATCATAAACCATGAAATAAAAAAATTCAAAAATAATTGTAAGTAATTCGGTTAACGTTTGTTAAAGTGTATAAGTGTTTATCTTATGTTGTGTGATTTTTGTTCGAGCAATCTTAAAAATGTAAGTTACGGTGTAAAACACTAGGAATTTCTACATAAGCTATTTAAGACACTCAATGAAGGTTATATCTGTGTTATTCGATCAGCAAAACGTCGTTCTTAGGTTATGAAACCCTATTTCCTCGGAATTTCCTCGGAAATTTCCGAGGAAATTCCGAGGAAACTAAAAATTTATCTCATTCCTCGGAATTTCCTCGGAAATTTCCGAGGAAATTCCGAGGAATGTCCATAGAATTATATTTCCTCGGAATTTCCTCGGAAATTTCCGACGAAATTCCGAGGAATGAGATCAATTTTTTAATTCGAGGAAATTCCGAGGAAACCCTAAATGCCCTCGGAAATCCGTCGGAATTTTTGGTTAAAAAAAAAAAAAAAAAATTCTACTCTGATTCTGATTCTACTCTGATTCTGACTCATTGTCACCAGATGAATCGGAATCTGGATCTTGGTGAAACTCTCCAATAACTGGTTCTTCTTCTGCGTAAACGACGGCGTCCTCCGCGAAGTCTGTCAAATCGACTACAAGGCCACCTTCACCTACATCTTCAGCTGCACTTAAGTTGCCGGATGTGATTGGTTGCAGCGGGTCTTCAAGCTCTGAAGTTCCCTGAACTCGGCCTCTCGGGTTGACTCTTGTAACCGTAACCCATGGATCATCTCTGTTCCTTACCCGTGGGTACTTGATATAAGAACCTGTAACATTTTAAAAAATATTAGTAAAAGTATGAAATTTGGTGAATCATTTTGGAATTCGTACAACATTAACTTACCTGATCGGCCTGAGAAGCAAGAATGAAAGGATCATAATATTGCAGCTTTCGCCTCGAATGTACTGATGTAACACCAAATGCATCTGTTCTCACACCTCGATCTGGAGTGTTGTCGTGCCAATCACAATAGAAAACAGTACAGCGCAATCCAACCAAGCCCAAATACTTGATTTCCAAAATCTCTTGTATGTGTCCGTAGTATACATCATCACCTGATGAAGAACAAACGCCAGCATCGTAGGTCGTACGCGAATGTCTCCTCTTCTCAGTTGCGAATGCATATCCTCGAGTACAGAATCTCGGATATGACTTTACAACACAGTTTGGGCCAACCACCATCTCGCGTATCCAATCGTCAAATGTTTCACCTCTGTCCAAACCAGCAGACACCTATTAATAGCACAAATGTAGGTTATATCAATAAATATGAATTAGAATAAATATATGGTAAATGTACTTTTTATTTGTTTAAGGCACTCACATAGGTAAACATCCATCCAGCAAATTCTCTCTGCTTCATTTCTTCTAGTTCCGCCTCTGTGGCGTATCTATATTCCAACCGCTTCGCTGCCATGAAAATCCTGTACATATGATGTCAATAATATAACTATTTAGATTAAAATGTCAATTTTTTAAAGTAGAATTTTGTAAGATAATAAACTTACCTCTCATATGGAAGAACGTCTTCGCAGTTCGTCAACAAATATGTCTGCAAATGACTTCGCTCGTGCTCAGTAAGTCGACGGTCCTTTGGTTTTCCGCTAAGTCGTCCAACATCTGTGAAAATGTCTGGAACCTTAACATGATATGTTGCCCGTTGACCTCTATCATCATGCCGAGCAGATCTTCTGTTTTTTGTCTGAACTTCTGCTGGAAAGTAGTGCTCCGCAAAGTTTGAAATTTCTTCATTGATCATCTGTGCGACTATAGAACCTTCCACCCTACTTAAATTTTTCACCTTCTTCTTCAAATGGAACATATACCGCTCATAAAGATACATCCATCTATACTGCACAGGACCACCAAGTTCCAATTCTCTTGCAAGGTGAATAGCAAGATGCTCCATAACATCAAAAAATGAGGGAGGAAATATCTTCTCAAGGTTGCACTGAATCACGGCAATGTTAGTCTTCAAATTTGTAATACCTTCAAGAGTCACTGATCTGCTGCATAAATCGCGGAAAAAGCACTTATCCCTGCAACAGCTTCATGAACTTTTCGTGGTAATAGTTCCTTGAAGGCAAACGGAAGGAGGCGCTGCATCATCACATGGCAATCGTGACTTTTCAAGCCTGTGAACTTTCCTTCCTTTATGTCGATACAGTTTCGCAAATTAGATGCGTAGCCATCTGGAAACTCCACATCGTTTGAAATCCAATCAAAGAACGCGTTTTTCCCCTCTGCATCAAGCCGGTATATGGGAAAAGGAGCCCTACCATTCTCATCAACATGAAGTTCTGGACGAGCACATATATCGACTAAATCCAGTCTTGACTTCAAATTATCCTTTGTTTTACCTTTAACGTTAAGGATCGTGTTCATGAGATTGTCAAAAAAGTTCTTCTCAATATGCATGACATCTAAATTATGCCTTAGCAGATGATCCTCCCAGTATGGCAAATCAAAGAAAATACTTTTCTTGTGCCAGTTATGTAGTTCTCCAACAGCATCTACAGGAAAATTCTCATGTCCACCGACGTCTGGCGTCCTTTCTGCACCAAAATCTCTTAGTTGTGTCTTCAAAACTTTCCCACTAACTTCCTCAGGTGGACCATCAAACACCTGTTTGTTCTTCCTAAAGAAATTCTTACTCCGACGGTATGGATGATCATGTGGTAGGAATCGTCTGTGACAGTCAAACCAACACGTTTTTCTTCCGTTCTTTAGTTGGAAAGCATCTGTGTCATCTTGACAATATGGACATGATAGCCTCCCATGCGTTGTCCATCCAGATAACATACCATATGCTGGAAAATCACTTATTGTCCACATTAGTACTGCCCGCATTTGAAAGTTTTCTTTACACGAAATGTCGTATGTTTCAGCACCTTGCCCATAGTTGTTGCAACTCATATATTAGTGGCTGAAGAAACACATCAAGTGATCTCTTAGGATGCTCTGGTCCGGGAACGAGAATGGAAAGAAACAAAAACTCTCGTCGCAAGCACAAGTTTGGGGGTAAGTTATATGGTGTAACAATGACAGGCCATAGAGAATATTGTCTTCCACTCTTTCCATACGGGCTGAAACCATCGGTACATAATCCAAGGTAGACATTTCTTCTCTCATATGCAAAGCCAGGATACTTTGATTGGAAATGCTTCCACGCTTTTGCATCTGAAGGATGTCTAATCTCACCATCTGTTGAGTGCTCCGCATGCCATCTCATTCGTTGCGCTGTCCTTTCTGAAAGATACAACCTCTGCAACCTGTCCTTTAAAGGCAAATACCACATCCTTTTATATGGCACTCTAACTCTTCCACTCGTATCTTTGTAACGAGGCTTCCCACAAAATTTGCATGTAATCCGCTGGTCATCCGCCCTCCAATAAATCATGCAGTTATCGCTGCATACATCTATTACCTCATACGGTAAACTAACACCAGATACAAGTTTCTGAACCTCGTAGTATGAACCTGGAGCTACATTATCCTCAGGTAGAATACCTTTTACAAATTCAGCTATCGCATCCACACAATCTTCAGCCAAGTTATAATCTGTTTTAATGGACATCAGTCTTGTAGCATATGATAAAGCTGAATGACCATCTCTGCAACCTTCATACAAAGGTTTCTTTCCAGCATCCAACATATCATAAAATCTCCTAGCTTCTGCATTGGGTAAATCTTCCCCTCTAAAATGATCATTTACCATCTGCTCAATACCTACACCATACTCTAAATCCGTTCTAATTGGTTCTTCTAATCTAACCGCCGGCCGAGGTTCGCTAGTACTACCAGGTTCATATCCGGTTTCCCCGTGATGATACCAAATTTTGTAACTTCGTGTAAACCCATTTAAAAATATATGTGTCCAAACATCCAACTCTTTAATAACCTTTCTATTTTTACAATTAGAGCAAGGACATCTTAACTTACCTGTTTCGGCTCCCGGTTGTCGTTTAACTAACCCCATGAATTCCTTCACACCTCGTTCGTATTCTTTCGTAAGCAATTTCGTCTTCGGATCCAAATGAGGTCGATCCATCCAAGATCGATAATAATTTGACGAAGACATTTTTTTAAAAACAAAAATCGTGTGTAAAGATAGAGGGAGGAAAGAAGATGAAATGGAGTGAATGAGGAGGAAGAGGGGTGGATGTATTTATAGATAAATCCTCCCGAGATACTGACGAAATTCCTAGGAAATTCCGAGGAAAAATAACAATTCCTCGGTTTTTCCTCGGAATTCTTGAAATATCCCAACGGCTCTCCTAACGGGTCTCTAACGGCTCCGACATACTGAGGAAATCCGAGGAAATTCTGAGGAAAAACAACTTTTCCTCGCTATTTCCTCGGAATTCTGGAAATATCCCAACGGCTCTCCCAACGGGTCTCTAACGGGTCAAAACTTTCCTCGGTATCTTACAAATATCCGTCGGAAATTTCCCACGGACATCATTTCCTCGGAATGTCGTCGGAATATTCCGAGGAAACATGATGTCCTCGGAAATTTCCGACGAAATTCCGAGGAAAACACACTTCTCGGAGTTTCCTCGGTTTTTCGTCGGAAAATTCCGACGAACTCATTTTCCCTCGGAATTTCCATCGGAATTTCAACGTTTTCTTGTAGTGCACGGACAAAAATCGAAACGATAGAAATTCAAGAACAAAGAAATATTTTTAAAAAGTAAAAGAAGAATAAGAGACATGAGAAAGGCAATACTATCTGAGAAGATGAAGCTTCTTGTAGCTTTGATAACTTTGCAATTCTGTTTCGCAGGTTTCCACATTGTCTCAAGAGTTGCACTTAACATTGGTGTTAGTAAAGTTGTGTATCCTGTTTACAGAAACATTCTTGCTCTTCTTCTCATTGGTCCTTTCGCTTACTTTTTGGAGAAGTAAGTTCATAACTCGCCCAGACTTTGTCTTCAACAAGCATTTGGTTCTAGAGTTTGATTAATTCTCTCGTCGTGCATATAATTTCATAGGTCTATTCTTTTCTTTTTTAATAGGGGTTGCTTGGGTAAGAAGAATTTTTTTTGTCTTTTTAATCCAATGTGGGTGGTTTTTTGGATAAAATGTGTCCTTTTTTTTTAACTTTTATGGGTTTCATGGTTATCTAAAGTTTCCACTTTTAATCTCATTTGGCTTTCTTGGGTAGAACCAGAACGTTTTGTTATTTGGATTTCATATGGATTTATTTGGTAACACCAGAAAAATTTATCGTTTCTTTTTCTTGGATAAGATCTCAAACGATTCACCAAAAAAAAAAGATAAGATCTCAAACGAATCTTTTCATTTTCCTTATGTGTTTATTAGGAAGGAAAGGCCTCCTCTCACAATCTCGTTACTTGTTCAGTTCTTTCTCTTAGCACTGATAGGGTAAGAAACATTCTTTCTTATCACTAATCAATATTCCTCAATCTAAATAAAATCTTTATAAGTATAGAAATTGATTTTTTGTTTCCTTCTCCTTTGATTCAATGAACATCAGGATCACAGCGAATCAAGGATTCTACCTCTTGGGACTGACATATGCATCTCCAACTTTTGCTTCAGCAATGCAGAACTCTGTTCCTGCAATCACTTTCATCATGGCTTGTACCCTAAGGTACCTTAACCTGTTTACTTTCAGGCAAAATCTTTTCAAAGGAATTATCATTCTTATATCTCTGTATTAACGTTGATCTTCATCAATTTTCAAGGATCGAGCATATAAATCTTGTTCGAAGACACGGAGTGGCCAAGGTTTTAGGGACTATAGTGAGCATAGGCGGAGCCACAATCATCACATTGTACAGAGGATTCCCACTCTTACAGAGAAGCCTTACCGCGCAAGAAACCCACCATTCTCATGACGAGATGGAATCCGTTAACAAATCTGAGAACTGGACTCTCGGATGCTTATACCTTATGGGACACTGCTTGTCATGGGCTGGTTGGATGGTTCTTCAAGCCCCTGTCCTAAAGAAGTATCCAGCAAAGCTCACCTTGACATCATTCACGTGTTTCTTTGGTCTGATTCAGTTTCTAGTCATTGCTCTGTTTATTGAAACTGATCCTAACAACTGGATCATTGTTTCCTGGGAAGAGCTCTTCACCATCCTATACGCGGTAAGCTCTTTTAGTACCAGTGCAGGCTCAAGATCTCTGAGTCCAACTCATAAGCTAATAAATAGAGATGTTGTACAGGGAATAGTGGCGTCAGGCTTGGTGGTTTATCTTCAGACATGGTGTATTTACAAAGGCGGTCCTGTCTTCGTCGCTGTCTTTCAACCACTCCAGACACTTCTGGTAGCTGCAATGGCATTTGTTGTCCTCGGTGATCAATTGTACTCTGGAAGGTAAGTTCACAAGAGTAAACTTTTAGACCCCCATCGGTACTGGGCTTACAGATAGATTAGAGGAAGATCTTAATATTCGGTTTTTCACTTGTGTGCAGCATTGTTGGGTCGGTGTTCATAATGTTGGGACTTTACTTAGTTCTTTGGGGTAAAGCCGAGGAGAGAAGACAGGTGAATGAAGAGTCGAGTCAAGAAGAGGATCATGAGTCACTCACCAAAAACCTTCTAGGAGATGAAACTAAAGAAGCTCAACACAACAAGGATTCTGAATCTCCAGTCTAATACCTGAAAACACGACACAAGAAAATACTATATTCTCTGTACATACACGCATGATAATGATATAGAATACAAAAGCTTGGCCAAGCCACAGGCTCCACAGGGTCCTACAAAGGATATCTTAAGCTAATTTTGTTTTTGCTTTGTTTCAATGAGATAATTGCTAAGAACAAGCACTTTTTATCGTATCAATCTTACTACTTCCAAATGATTAACTTTACATTTGGAATACTGTACTCCCACACACATACATATTCTGATCTGATGTTGTGGACATAAAAAAGAAGTAAAAAAAACTTTCAGATGAAAATATGTACTAAAGCAAATTCGAAGGTTTGTTTGCGAAAGAAAAATGTGGTTTTATGGAACTGGCCCAAATCTCGGTCCAAAAAGGCCCAACTAAGAAAGGCCCAATGGATAGCTCAGTCAGCGTCTTCTTCTCCGTCGTGGCCGTCATTTGAAAGGGTTGTGGCACCTGCGCAGCCTCAGAAAAACCTCACCTTTCCATCAAAAACTCAAACTCCGTTGTTTCTGTTTTGCTTCACAGAAGAACAGAGGCAAAAGAGGGAAAGGGTTTTTTTTGTTCTTGGGAAGAGACGACTCTTCTCTAAGCATCTTCAGATGTTCTAACTCGGCGAGGAATCTCGAAGAAAATGCCTTATTACTCAGCAATTTTCCGAGGAAATATCAGACCTAACGCCGTCGTCGGTGCTGCCTCCATGTTTATTCAACATAATTCCGTCCAGCTCTATCGGACCCCTGAACTACTCTTAAGACCATCGTCTGTAGTTAGGACTCTTCATTCCCAGAGGTCGAGGGTCTTCTCCGTGAGAGCAGGTCGTCGCGTTGCTTCTTCTTCGACTCTTGGGTTAGAGTGGAGAACGTCAAATTTACCATACTTTCAAAAGCAAACCTCTGGCTATGGAAGAATTGCTTACAATGACTACGAGTCAAGCGATGAGTCCGACCGAGATATCGGCTCTTCTCAGTCTCAGCAAATGGTAATTTTGAAAAGAAAAAAATTATTTCTTTTTTCTTTTTTACTTAGTTCTTTTACATATGTTCATTGTTTTTAGGCGGGTTCGACTCTTGATAACATTGACCAATGGAGATTCAAACTTACTATGCTCCTACGGAACAGAGAGGACCAAGAGGTTGTGTCAAGGGAGAGGAAAGATCGGCGTGATTTTGATCATATCTCAACAATGGCAACCAGAATGGGATTACACAGGTAAAATCATTGTTATGTTGCAAAGTTAAAGTATGTACTTAGGTTTCTTTCTTTTCCTCTACATGATTTTTAGAGGTATGTTCTGTTTGTTTGCAGCCGTCAGTATTCGAAGATTATTGTCATTAGCAAATCTCCTTTGCCGAATTACAGACCTGATCTTGATGATAAGCGCCCCCAGAGAGAGGTATGAAAACTGGCCCTTATAACTTGTTGTGTCGTCTATAAGCTTCTGTGTCGAGCTTTTGTTTACTAAGATAAGGAACTTATAATTATTTCAGTGTTGCAAAGCTGGTTGCTTATTTGTTAGTTTCGTACTGGAGTTTATTAAGTAGTTAAGTTGTCAATTCTTACATGTTCTTATGCGTTGTTCATTTTCATGGCGTCTTGGATTCAAAAGGTGGTTTTGCCTTTTGGCCTACAAAGTGAAGTAGATGCCCATCTACATGCTTTCCTCGATCAGAAGAAAATATTGATTCCCGAGATGCCCAGGCCAAATAGTGAAAGTTCAGCAACCGATTATGGAAACTATGAGAGACCAGAGACGGTGATGGAGAATAGTCTTGCCAGGGAAAGAATACTCCGCCCGAGAAGTCTGCAACTGAGGAGCAAGCAACAGCAATGGGTGGTAGGTCCTTTGAAGTTGTAGCCTTATACTCTCTGTATCATATGCCTCTTTCATATTTAGTTTCATACGTATGTTTTGGCAGGATTCTCCAGAAGGCCAGAAAATGGTAGAGTTTCGCAAAACACTTCCTGCATACAAAGAGAAAGAAGCACTATTGAGAGCCATTTCAGCAAACCAGGTGAACCGCAATTATTCAGTTTATTTTAATGTAAGCATATCAACTAATCAAGGATGGCATATTACAGGTCATAGTGGTTTCTGGAGAAACTGGTTGTGGTAAAACAACGCAGCTACCCCAGTACATATTAGAATCTGAGATCGAGGCTGCCCGTGGAGCTTCATGCAGCATCATATGTACCCAGCCTAGAAGGATATCTGCTATTTCTGTTTCTGAGCGAGTTGCTGCAGAACGTGGAGAGAAAATAGGAGAATCCGTAAGTTCTTTATACACTCGTCTTGAGCAGTTGGCTTTTGTGAGTTATTTTGACTGATGTGGGAATATTTAATGGAATTTTAATGATTTATATTGGGACGAAGAAATCTGATTTCAAAATTATGACCGAGAGAAAATTCTATATCCTGAGAGGTTGATATGCGCTCTCTCCTCTTGTAAGGTTGGCTACAAAGTTCGGCTTGAAGGAATGAGGGGGAGAGACACACGTCTTCTTTTTTGTACAACTGGTGTTTTACTTAGAAGATTACTTATAGATCGTAGCCTGAAAGGTGTGACTCATGTCGTAGTTGATGAAATTCATGAACGTGGGATGAATGAAGGTAAATATTTGTTATTTAGCAAAGGTGCTCCATTCGGTACTGGCAGTCTCATATTCACTTACAATCTTCTCTTTTTCTGTCAGATTTCCTGCTTATTGTCTTGAAAGATCTCCTACCTCGTCGACCTGACCTTAAGTTGGTTTTAATGAGTGCTACTTTGAACGCTGAACTCTTTTCTTCTTACTTTGGTGGTGCACCAGCCATGCATATCCCAGTGAGTTTATGCACATATATCTTTTGCTGAACATTTTCCTTTTCTCCATACCCGGTGAAACGTATCTCATGTTGTAGAAGAGTCTTTGAACTAAAGTGAAAATTTCTGTACAGGGTTTTACATACCCTGTCCGAGCCCATTTCTTGGAGGATCTTCTTGAGACTACTGGGTACAGGTTGACAGCATATAATCAAATTGATGATTATGGTGAGGAAAAGACATGGAAGATGCAAAAACAAGCTCAATTCAAAAAAAGAAAATCTCAGATATCCTCTGCGGTTGAGGTACGAGAAAGTTTATTATATTACACTACAAAGTCTGTATTTTTTTAAGTTATGTGCTTATATTATGTTTCTTCTGAACTTGTGAGCAGGATGCTCTTGAAGCTGCAGACTTCAAAGGATACAACTTTCGTACTAGAGATTCTTTGTCATGCTGGAGCCCTGATTCGATGGGCTTTAACCTCATTGAGAATGTGCTTAATCACATCGTCAAAGGAGAGAGACCGGGTGCTGTTTTGGTATTTATGACTGGTTGGGATGATATTAACTCCTTGAAGAATCAGCTCGAAGCTCATCCTCTTCTAGGAGACCCCAACAAAGTTTTGTTGCTTGCCTGTCATGGATCCATGGCCAGCTCTGAACAGGTAGTTCTATTATTCATTGTTTGTCTGTATATGCATACAAGTGAAACGCATGTTATAATTTATCTCATTCCACTTTTGCTATCATTTTTGTAATGATGATTTCCATTTCGTTTCTACAGAGGCTGATTTTTGATAGACCTCCAGAAGGAGTTAGGAAAATAGTGCTGGCCACCAATATGGCTGAGACAAGTATCACCATCAATGATGTTGTATTTGTGGTTGATTGTGGTAAAGCAAAAGAGACATCATATGATGCGCTTAACAATACCCCGTGTCTGCTTCCATCTTGGATTTCGAAGGCAGCTGCTCGCCAAGTAAGAGATAGACATCGATGATTAGTGCTTGAATTTTCTTTTGCTTTACATTCTCTGTGTAGTTGTAAATAATTGTGCCTTTTCTTTTCTACTATTACAGAGAAGAGGAAGAGCTGGTCGTGTTATGCCTGGAGAATGTTATCACCTTTATCCTAGATGCGTCTATGATGCTTTTGCTGACTACCAGCAGCCAGAACTCCTAAGGACTCCGTTACAGTCTCTGTGTCTACAAATCAAAAGCTTAAGACTTGGAAGCATTACAGAGTTCCTTTCAAGGGCGTTGCAACCTCCTGAAGCTTTATCAGTAATATTTTAACTACTGATTCTATTTCTCCACTTGTTGGGTAATTAGTTTGGGTTTGCGATCAAGTCTTGATGGTCATGTTGATTTTCAGGTCCAAAATGCTGTTGAGTATCTAAAGCTTATTGGTGCCCTTGATGAAAATGAAAATTTAACAGCTTTAGGTGGGTTTCTACTGGAACATTTTTCTATTATCTTAAATATCTGAGTTTTCTCAAGTTCTAGTAGGAACTCATTATTTGCTCTATGCAGGGAAAAATTTGTCGATGCTTCCTGTGGAGCCTAAACTTGGAAAGATGCTTATTTTAGGGGCTATCTTCAACTGTCTAGATCCTATAATGACAGTTGTTGCTGGTCTTAGTGTCAGAGACCCATTCCTTATGCCATTTGACAAAAAAGATGTAAGTTTAGAGTAGATTATTCATGTGATTTATTCATGTTCATATTGCTTTTGGTGAAAAAGCTGCTCTCAAATGACTAGAGCCCAAAGATAAGAAGATCGTTTAATATTTTACGTGATTATTTTTATTGCAGCTCGCAGAATCTGCAAAATCCAAGTTCTCTGGCCGTGATTACAGTGATCATTTGACACTTGTTCGAGCATACAGTGGTTGGAAAGATGCTGAAAGAACACAGTCTGGTTACGAGTATTGCTGGAAGAATTTTCTGTCTGCTCAAACTTTAAAGGCCATGGACTCTATGCGGAAACAATTCTTCTTTCTCCTCAAGGAAGCTTCTCTGATTGATAACATCGAAGGTTGCAGTAAGCTGAGTCATGATGAACATCTCGTCCGTGCAATCATATGTGCTGGCATGTTCCCTGGAATTTGTTCTGTTGTTGTGAGTCATCACCATTGCATTTACTTTTCAGCTCTTCTTTTTCCAAAATTATTTATTTCTATAATAAACCTATTCCGCTCCACAGAATAAGGAAAAGTCAATCACGCTTAAGACAATGGAGGATGGGCAAGTGCTTCTATACTCGGTGAGTCTATCCTTTTAGCTTACCAGTCTTCGAACTCCGATTAGTTCCTCCTCGGAATAGAAATCTGTAGCTTACCAGGCTTAGATCTCCACTGACCTACGCAATATGTTTTTTTTTTTGGCATTCTGCAGAGTTCGGTGAATGGAAATGTACCAAGGATTCCTTTCCCTTGGCTGGTCTTCAATGAAAAGATCAAAGTCAATTCTGTGTTTCTTCGAGACTCCACTGCTATATCTGACTCGGTGCTTCTTTTGTTTGGGGATAAAATATCTTCCGGTGGATTTGTAAGTTATAGTCGCATCCTATTTTATCAGTTTCCATTCTTGTTGGCCTTATTTTTCAATCGTGACATCTCTGTGTTCCCTATAGGATGGTCATCTCAAAATGCTCGGAGGATATTTAGAGTTTTTCATGAAACCCACTTTAGCATATACATACCTTTCATTAAAAAGAGAGCTCGACGAACTTATTCAGAATAAGGTAAAGTACCAGTCCTAGTCCCGAAGATACATATTTTGTCGTCTTTACTGTCTTTGACAAAGTTTGGTTCTCGTCTTTTCTACAGCTTGTGAATCCAAAACTTGATATCCAATTATACGACAAACTTATGACTGCCATTAGATTACTTGTGTCTGAGGACCAGTGTGAGGGCAAATTCGTCTTTGGCAGGAAAGCTCTAAGCCCTACAACGACAAATAAGTTAAAAGTAGTAGGGACTCAGCTGCCGAATAGCGGCGGGGAAAACGAGAAGAACCAGCTCCAGACATTGCTTGCCCGAGCAGGACACGGAACACCTGTGTACAAGATAAGACAGCTGAAGAACAATCAGTTTCGGGCTATGGTTACTTTCAATGGATTGGAATTCATGGGAAAGCCATGTGGTAGTAAAAAAAGTGCAGAGAAGGATGCAGCTCATGAGGCTTTGTTGTGGTTACAAGGCGAGTCCAAGTCGAGTTTGAATGATCTTAACCACATGTCAACGCTCTTAAAGAAGGACAAAATTATAAAAAAGGCAAGGGCACCAGCTAGATGGGGTTAACGGTTCATAGGAGCGAACCAAGGCGAAAAGTGATGGTATGGATTCTTACCAACCTCATGATCTCTCCGGTTTAATGTCAGAAAGAGTCGTGACCAGGAGATTCTTTACTGAATGAGAGGGCTTGGTGGGTTTTGGTTGAAGTTTTCAGATTTGTAGGCGATTTATTCTAGTTCTTGGTTTGGTTGGAACATCAAGAACCCACCAAGAAGTGATTCACGGCTCTCTAACATTTTTTCTCTGTAGATTTTAGCTGAGTGGTGAGATCAGAAGGGAGTGGCTCGTCGAACTGGTCTTGTTCTGTCTTTGTTCTTGTCTTAGTCCAATGACTCCGGTCTAAGCTTATGATTCTTCTTTATCAGTGTATATGTATAATATGATTATGTAAGTTCAACTATATACTTGAATATTTTATTGGGTATCTTCTAACATTACGAATGTTTTGGTGAATAAAATATTATTATTATTCAAGAGTAATTTACACTAAAAGACACTTTTGTAGAAATTCTTAACACTTAAAAGTCACTTCTAGGCTTCTAGCTATTTCAAACCCTATTACTCCCCTCAACCAAAATATATCTTCTTCATTTCGCGTTCCAATTTCATCTTGGATTTGATTGACTTGAATTATTCAGTTATTTAGAAAAGGTAATATGGACAAATACAATTTCTAAGAGAATCAAAATTTCCTTTACAGAACAATGACTTCACATGCATCATCAAATTCATCACCATAGAAGTTTCTTTGCATAGTACAATACTGAAAGATAAAATGAGAGATGTGTTCAGAAGAGACATTATTGAAATTAAACTTGATTTTGGGATAAGATATATGTGTAGAAAAATCTAGATTTGTATGATAAAAAATCTAGATATTATGGTAGAAAAATCTAGGAAGTAAGGAGGTTATGGATAAGATATTTGTGTAGAAAAATCTAGATTTGTATGATAAAAATCTAGATATTATATTAAAAAAATCTAGGAAGTAAGGAGGTTAGGATAAGATATTTTTGTTGAAAAATCTAGATATTATATTAAAAAATTTAGAAAATTAAAAAATATCTAGGTTAAGGAGGTTAGAGTAGAAAAATCTAGATTTATGTTGTAAGATCTTTTGGAGGCTATAAATACCTCCTCACCCCCTCATTTGTAAGATGTACAAGAAGTTGAAATAAGAAAGTGTGTTCATCATAAGTTCAAATACTCTCTCTAAAATTCTTTCAAGTATTCTCTAAGTGTTCTTCCATATTCATTTTCATACTTAGAGGTTTATTCTCTCGTGTCTCGGGTATTACGGTCTTGGGCTAGTGCAAAGCACTATCGGAGTTGGTTTCTTTACATGGTATCAGAGCCATTCTAATTTGGTTCTTTTCAAGATCGGGATTTAAAGAGAGCTTGAGTTTATTATAAGTATGGAGTCAATGGGTCGTGTTGTTGGATTGGGAATGGAGATCTTAAACCAATCTAACTACCGGTTATGGAAGTCATGTATGGAGTCATACTTGGTGAGTGAGGACTTATGGGATGTCGTCGGTGGTAGCAGCACAACACCACCAAGGGGAGATGCTGCAACCGCGGAAGCGACAAAGGAATGGACACGGAAGAATGCCAAGGCGGAGTTTGCGTTGAAGAGGTCAATATCCTCGGGAGTATTTGAGCATGTCTCAAGGTGCACATCCGCTAGTTCCATTTGGCAGGCGCTGGATCAGTTGTTCAACAAGAAGAATGAAGCTCGTCTACAGTTGTTAGAGAATGAGCTGGCGAATGCGAAGCAGGGGGAGTCTTCAATCTCAGAGTTCTTCATCAAGGTAAAGAACCTTTGCTCTGAGATTAATACTCTTAACCTGAGGAATCTATTTCGGAAGCACGGTTAAAGCGGTCTATTATTCGAGGTCTACGACCCGAGTATACACCGTTTGTGACTTCCGTTCAAGGATGGGCTACACAACCTTCCTTGGAGGAGTTTGAGAACCTGCTAGCTTCGCAAGAATCATTAGCCACACAAATGGCTGGAGTCAAAATCCAAGATGACTCGGGGAGTGCTTTCGTAGCTCGGAGGCAACAGAGCTTTAAAGGCAAACCCAAGTTTGAAGGTCCAAAGAACAATGATGGACGGGAAGGATCTTCTACGGGAGATAAGAAGAGGTTCAAGTGCTACCGGTGTGGAAAGCTTGGACACTTCAAAAAGGACTGCAGAGTCAAGCTGAAGGAAACAAATATGGCGGAATCAAAAGCTCATGCTGAAGACGAAGACTGGGGAAAGATCTTCACGGTGGTGGCTGCATCTTCAAGTACATCCAAAACTAAAAATCTAGGAAATGATTGGATCGTGGATTCTGGTTGTAGCCATCATATTACCGGAGATGAGAAGTTATTTTCTAGTCTTCAAAGTCATGACGGGAAAGAAGCCATTATTACCGCGGATAATTCAATCCACCGTGTTGAGAAGGAAGGGACTGTTGTCATTGAAGGAGATGATGGAAGTCCAATCACTCTCAAGAATGTATATCATGTCCCTGGAGTAAGAAAGAATCTTCTCTCAGTGGTGAATGCGGTAGACTCAGGTAACTACGTTTTATTTGGCCCAAAAGATGTTAAATTCTTGAAAAATATTCAGGAATTAAAGGCAGACGTAGTTCACACCGGAGCACGGGTTAAAGATCTTTATGTCTTATCTGCCTCCAACACTTATGTGGAGAAGATGAGCACAAATGACAATGCCTTCATATGGCATTCTAGGCTTGGTCATATAAATATGACTAAGTTGAAGGTTATGGTGAATAAAGATCTTGTTAATGGGCTCCCAAAGTTGAAGATTCAGAATGAAGGAATACTTTGTGAAGGTTGTCAATATGGAAAATCACATAGACTTCCATTTGACAACTCTACTTCACGATGCAGCGCTCCATTAGAAAGGGTCCATAGTGACTTAATGGGTCCAACGAGAACATCCTCCTATTCCGAGTTCCGATACATGTTGTTGTTCGTTGATGACTTCTCACGGTACACTTGGGTATATTTCGTGAAGGAAAAATCAGAGGTATTTTCAAGGTTTCAAGAATTCAAGGTCACCGTGGAAGGAGAGTTAGATCGGAAGATCAAGACTCTAAGGACGGATAATGGAGGGGAGTTTATGTCAAAGGAGTTTCTCTCTTTCTGCCGGAAGCATGGTATCAAGAGAGAATTTACATGTCCATATACACCTCAACAGAATGGAGTAGCAGAAAGGAAGATCAGACATCTAAGCGAGACTTGTAGAAGCTGGCTACATGCGAAGAATTTACCTAAGGCCTTATGGGCGGAAGGTATGAGATGTGCAGCCTATGTCATCAACCGGATGCCGCTTAGTCCAAATAATATGAAGTCTCCGTATGAGATGGTTCACAAGAAGAAGCCAACGGTGAAACATCTCAGGGTATTTGGATCAATCTGCTACGTCCATGTGTTCGATTCTCATAGAACCAAGCTGGAGGCAAAGGCGAAGAAGTGCATCTTTGTCGGCTATGATGAACAAGGAAGGGTTGGAGGTGTATGGATCCAGAGACACACAGGTACATTGTATCTCGTGATGTTGTCTTTGATGAAGTTTCTTCCTATTATGGACCTCCTCAAGTCTTGTTTGAGAAAGATGGTACGAGTTCCCTCAAAGGTGATGAACCAGCTGTTCAGATACCAAGTGAAGGTGGAAGTTCTGAACAAGAAACACAAGGTGAAAGGGGGAGCACAAACCAAGAAGAAGATGAGGAAGAAGACCATGGTTCCATGGCTAATCAACGGCCGAAACGGAACATTGTCAAGCCTGCTCGGTTCAGAGATGATAGTTTTGTCACTACTTACTCATGCTATTTTGCAGCTCCATTAGATGAAGAAGAGCCATCATCATATGATGAAGCAAAAGGAGTTAAAGAGTGGGAGACCGCAATGAAGGAGGAGATGGATGCTCTTAAAAAGAATGAAACTTGGGATTTGGTTCCAAAACCCAAGGATGTCCAACCCGTCTCATGCAAGTGGGTGTACCGTATCAAGCGAAGGACAGATGGAAGCATTGATAGATACAAAGGAAGGTTGGTTGCTCGGGGATTCTCCCAGAAGTATGGAGAAGATTATGATGAGACTTTCAGTCCAGTGGCAAAGATGACTACGGTACGTTCACTTCTATCTTTAGCTGCAAGCTTTGGCTGGAAGTTATGGCAGTTAGATGTGAAGAATGCATTTTTATATGGAGAACTCGATAAGGAAATCTATATGGAGCAACCACCTGGTTACACATCAAGAGAGCATCCTGACTATGTGTGCAAGCTAAAGAAGGCTCTATATGGGTTAAAACAAGCTCCAAGAGCCTGGTATGGAAAGCTTGCTCAGTTTCTTCAGTTCTGCGGGTTTGTCCCATCTAATTCTGATCCGAGCTATTCCTCAAGAAGAATGGAAGAGTCCACGTGGTAGTTCTTCTCTATGTGGATGACTTGATAATCTCCGGGAATGATGAAGCGGAAATCGCTCGTCTACAAGAGGATATGTCAATAAGGTTTGAGATGAAGAAGTTGGGTGAGCTTAACAACTTCCTTGGTTTGGAGGTTGAAAGAGTAAAGGATGGAATATTCATCGGCCAGCAAAGTTATGCGAAAAGGATTGTTGAGAAGTTCGGGGTACACGAAGGAAAGACACGTACTACTCCGATGGATGTAAACATTAAGCTGAAGCGCGATGAAGGATCTCTGCTACCGAATCCTCGACCTTATCGATCTCTTGTAGGAAGTCTTCTGTACTTAACCATTACAAGGCCTGACATTTCCTTTGCGGTTGGTCTTGTAAGTCGGTTTATGCAGACACCGAGGAAGCCACATCTAGAAGCAGCAAAGAAGATCTTGAAGTATGTGAAGACAACTCTTGGCATGGGTTTGGTGTATAAGTACAATGCCAAGGTCTATCTCTATGGTTTCACGGATGCAGACTTTGGTGGAGATCTGGATGATCGGAAATCAACTTCGGGCTATGTGTTTCTGTGTGGAGACACAAGTGTTTCATGGTGCAGCAAGAAGCAAGCAACAGTGTCGTTGTCAACCACTGAAGCAGAGTATAAAGCTTCAACACTCGCAGCTCAAGAGTGCATTTGGCTTCGAAGACTACTTGAAGACTTGTTCGAGCCAATCAACAAGCCAGTTACTATCTATGGAGATAATCAGAGTGCTATCAAGCTGGCAAATAATCCGGTGTTCCATGCAAGGACTAAGCATATTGAGTTGGAACATCACTTCATACGGGAGAAGGTGCTTGATGGAACGATTGAAGCTTTGGAGGTTCGAAGTGAAGATAATGTTGCAGATATTTTCACCAAGTCACTGCCAAAAGGCCAGTTTGAACTACTTCGTTCAAAGCTCGGGATGGTTGACAAAATCAAGTTTAAGGGGGAGTATTGAAATTAAACTTGATTTTGGGATAAGATATATGTGTAAAAAATCTAGATTTGTATGATAAAAATCTAGATATTATGGTAGAAAAATCTAGGAAGTAAGGAGGTTATGGATAAGATATTTGTGTAGAAAAATCTAGATTTGTATGATAAAAATCTAGATATTATATTAAAAAAATCTAGGAAGTAAGGAGGTTAGGATAAGATATTTTTGTTGAAAAATCTAGATATTATATTAAAAAATTTAGAAAATTAAAAAATATCTAGGTTAAGGAGGTTAGAGTAGAAAAATCTAGATTTATGTTGTAAGATCTTTTGGAGGCTATAAATACCTCCTCACCCCCTCATTTGTAAGATGTACAAGAAGTTGAAATAAGAAAGTGTGTTCATCATAAGTTCAAATACTCTCTCTAAAATTCTTTCAAGTATTCTCTAAGTGTTCTTCCATATTCATTTTCATACTTAGAGGTTTATTCTCTCGTGTCTCGGGTATTACGGTCTTGGGCTAGTGCAAAGCACTATCGGAGTTGGTTTCTTTACAGACATGATTTGTGCACTCATTAAAAGCTCCCCATTAGAAGTTTCTTTTTTAAAACAAGAGTAAAAAAAATATACTTTATACTGTAAATCCTTCTTATTTTCATGCCATTTTTTTTTTCTGTTCAGTTACGTCAGACAAAGAAAACACTTTTTATTATTCCAGTGAATTATGACTATTATGTAAAAACTCCATTCCCCTGAAATATTCTTCTAAACGCTAATATACTCTTATTTTGTCAGAAATTTCACCAAAAGTGCATTTTTGTAAGAACTTTTACTAAAATTGTTTTTTTTTTATGTACGTAATGCACTTTTATTTCGTTAATAGATACTTCATTTATAATTAACAACCAGAAGATTTAACCTTGACATTATTCACAAATCAGACACGCACACAAACACAAAACAACAAATTTCATTACAAGACATAGTCTCATCACTCATGTAACAACTTTGTCCCTTCATTATTCTTCGATTACGTGCTCCGAGCGTTTTTGTGGATCATCGTGTTCCAAATCGACCATATCTGATCAGAGAGGAGGGGACTTGTCACTGAAAAAGCGAGCAAGAACGTTGTTTTCAAGAACCGCTAAAGCTTCAGAAGAGTTCATGCATAGAGGTGTCTTGTATTGAGACGCAGAAGCACCTTGGGAGATGCATGAAGTATTCCATGAGAGAGTCGAATGTTCCTTTTTGTACTACCCTTATCTCTAGAGCTCCGATGGAGTCATCATTACTCCTCAATCTTCTATAAAGATCATTAAATGATTCCTCCATTACACAACAACATTCCACCATTACCTTGTTATCAAGGTTAACAATGCCTTCATTGTTTTTGGCATTAAGCTCCCAATAAAGAACATAATGACCTGGGGCAGTAGAGATATCAGAATAGCATGTGAAGCCCATCAACATTAAACCTGAAGACTCAAGAAGGATTGTCACACGACTCAATCCCTTTAAAAGATCTTCTTCAGTTGTTGCCTCTACTTGGATGCTTAGAACCGTATTGTTTCTGCGTGCAAATTTAAATTGAGGTGCTTTATTGTAAAATCCAGTCACCTGTAGAACATCTCCCATTCTGTATCTGTATAACCCTAGAAACAAAGAGTTATTAGAAGAACAAAAAAAAACGATTAGTTTTTATTATATAGTTGAGAGAGGATATATCTTATACATGCATATAACTCACCGTAAGGATTTGTGACCAAGGACTCATAGAAGCACCCTAACTTGACGTTTACAAGATCAACAATTTCACCATTGTTTCCTTCATCGACAGGTATGAACTCAAAGTAGGACATGTTGGGCAAAAATGTATAAGACACATCTTGTGGTTTGCATAGAGGATTCACATTAATCCCAAACCATGTTTCAGACGACACATAATTCAGGGAGATGAGAGGCAACTTGTTTGAGTAGAACTCCAATATTGAGATGTATTGACTCATCTGTCCTGTAACTATGCTGTGAATAAATTTGATGTTGGGCCATAGCCTTGTGATGATACCTTCCCATGATTTCTGGCTGCATTCACGTTCAATCAGATCTGCCAAATCAAGGTTAGGCCCTCCAAGTATGACGGAGACAGATTCTCTACACTTAAAATCGGTGATCCACTGGCTAATATAACCAGTTCGGATATTATTACACAATTCTTTCCAGTTAGATTCGAGAAAAGTGATTGCTTGGACTATGCCGGAAGCAAAGGTAGCAAACATACTCACAACCTCCGCTCTTTGGACAAGACCACAGAGAAGATGGCAGTACATGTTCTGCTTGTTTTCCGCATATAATATATATGACTTCGTCGGGGCTGGTATAATGATATTTGGATGACCAGTTCTTGAAATAATCGCTCATTAGAAAGCTCGTAAACGCAGGAGCAACAGGTAGACCCGAGGGAGTTTTGGATAAATGTTTAGTGTTAAGAAATGCTACCGTCTTCCCGTCTTCTATACCATTGATATGCCTATAAAGTATAAACCATTAATAAAGAGATGTATTTTTCGTGATGGAATATGTATATATATATTTGTGAAGAGTTACTTGGATAAAATAGAGGAGAGGAGAGCATCGCTGTGTATCATTTTCTCGAAGTACTTATTGTTAACAGGGAAGATCTTTTGTTTCCCTCCTGTAGTTCCAGAGCTACACACAGCGATAGATAAGATCACAAACATCATCTTTTAAGAAGTTAATTAGAACAAGTTGATCCCTTAATACTATGTACATAACAGAACTACTTTTCATAATCTGACGACGTATACCTTAGGAAGAACTGAGTAATGGGTTCGCCAGAAATGACATCCGAGGGTTCTCCATTCAACACACGTTCGATATAAGGCTTAACTTCTTCATAGGTCACCACCGGTACGTTCTTCTTGAAAAGCTCTTTATCAGAGTTTCCATAGAGAAAGCGTCGAAGATACTCTGTGTTCGCGTTAGCTCTGAGTATCTCCTCCAAGATATCGTCTTGAATTTTCTTTGCATTTGATGTCAACTCCTCTAGATCCATGACTAAGGAGCTTACATTCATATTTTGTTGTATTATCTTGATTTACCTCAAGTCAAGGGTTCTATATATATATATATATATATATATATATGTAAAGCAATCCAAAAAAGAAACAAAAAAAATACCTTGTTTAGAAAAACGTTTCATGCAAGAAAAGCGATTTTTTGTGAAACTAGCGCCTAGGTGTCGTGTCGCATTATGAGTATAATTGTGGCAACAATTTTTAACCGTTCAATTGTATGGATTCTGAGAAATCTCGATCGTGATCTCGAGAAAGAGTCGTGTTTTAACAACATACTGAGGGGAGTTTTGGTTGAAGGTTTTCAGCGGGTTTGCTTGAGTTCTTGGCTTCGTTAGAAAAACTAGAACCCAACCAAGAAGATTGCATCACAGCTTTCTAACAAACTGCTCTCTAGGTTATTGCTGAGTGGTGAGATCATGTCTTTCGTTCTTGTCTTAGTAAAGTCTTACTTTCGAGCACATCATGGGTTTTTTTTCATCAGTGTATACACTATACACTAATACACATATATATTATAAGTAAGATACTTGATCAGAAATTTCAAATCTATATTGATATTAGGTAGCCTTTTAATTTTGGAACATCTTTGTCATTGGTTGTATTCATCACCCGACAGAGAAATTTGGATTAGACACGGAAGTTGAAAATGTAAACGAGACTTAATTAAGAAATAGGCGAAAATATTTATAAAAAAAAAACAATTATGCCCCCATTTCTATGTAGAATGCATGTAGAAGTATGGATAATTAATCAAGAGAAGAAACCGTAATCTTTGGATTGAAGGATGATTTGCCTTAAACCTCCTATTGATGATAGGATCATCAGAATAACTCCAAGCATTATGCATACCTGTTACATACGCGTATCCAATCTCATTGTTACAACTTTTGTTAGAGTAAAAATTTAAATAATATTGTTTAGGCTAAATTTCAGAAGCTTATCGAGTATTTAAAAATTAATTAAAAAGATAATATATATATATAGCAGTTGAAAAAAATATAGAAAATTGACATAAGCAAAGAAAAAAAATACTTTTCACAATATATTATTTAGCGAACTAATTAATTAAAAGTTGAGGATAGTTTTGGTCAGATTTGAAACTTGAGGATAAATTTGAAATAATTTATATATATATATATATATATATAGCAGTTGAAAAAAATATAGAAAATTGACATAAGCAAAGAAAAAAATTCGAAAAATATATTATTTAGCGAACGAATTAGTAAATAGTTGAGGGTAGTTTTTGTTTTTTTTAAGCAATAGTTGAGGGTAGTTTTGGTCAGATTTGAAACTTGAGGTTATATAAATTCGAAATAATTTAATTTCTGAAATCATTTTACGGATTTGGACAGAACAAAAGAGACACATTACCCAATTCGTCCACCAGGACAAGCCAAACCTCTTTGGCTTATAGATTATTAGCCACATTATGCAAGGAAGCTGCAGAAGAAATCATATAGCGTATGAGGATTGACAAATTTATCACATCTACTATTATAAATGAAAACATTATCTGGATATATAGAAAATGAAAGAGATTTAATAACTAATATATACTTACAAAATAAGTTGTCGGAGCAAAGGCGAATCCTCCAAAGAAAGCGAGAAGGCCGCCAAAGAAGGGTATCATTATGGCAATGAACATCGTCAATGCTGTCCTCACATTTTATAACAAATGAAAAATAAAATAAAAATTACAACAAACATCGATAAAATAAATAATTTAGCATTCTATTTCAATTCTTATTTTTAAATGATGTGCAATTACAAAATCTACCCAGCTAATAATCATGCAGGACAGAGTCTAGAGCTTCAAAATTCATACAACTGGGAGAATGTTGTTTAGCATTTTACTTTTGTTTTTCAGATTTAGATAATTTTGTATGTATCTTTTAAGACAACAAAATAAGATCCAGACTCTATAGAGAACATGTTAACGTACTTACCAACATACACATTCCGTACTATGAAACGAAGAATTGAAGAGGGTTTGAAATTCAGTTTCTTAACCAGAAATGTCTCCACCATGTCGAAAACCGGCATTGCGAATATCTGCAAACCGATAGAATGCCCGGTTTGATTGATGAGTGAAGATTCCATGCATGAACCGTTGTAAAAGTTTTATATATATTATGCAGCCAATGTAAAATTTATTGGACTGACCTGGTAACTGCCAATGACATGCATAACCACGAACAAGTTAGCGATTGCGATGGCCCAAACCGGTGTTTTGAGTGACATCAACACGTTATCCGAGACCGCGTTTCCGAAAACGCCGTAGCCAACCAAAGCAACGGGGAAGTAACACAAGGCCACGACCACGTAAGCCACCACGACTCCTTTCCACATAGGACCTTTCGAAGGGTTAGTCGGAGTAGAAGGTATCGTCGCTTGGATCTCAAGCACCACACTATGACCTGCATAAGAAAATGCAATGCCCCCAAGCCCCGTAAAGAAGTTCAAGACCGTGGCCTCTGTTGTGCCGGCTTTATAGCCGTACTGAACGTTTTCCTGAACGCCCTTTGCAGCTGTAGCGGTCCAAGCGATTGTTGAATAGCTAAAACAAAAAGACATACATAATTAATGAATGATATACCATTTTCACGTTTTAGAAGTGCGATTCCATTACTTTTACATCATTCACAATATAAATCGAGTTTCCACGATTTTGAAAAACAATCATGCACAAATACAAATATAACTGAAAATATCACTCATCTACATATACGTACAATCAGTTTTCTAATGTTTCATGTATATGCCATTGTAATATACTATTCATTTGATATATATATTAGTAATCACCATAAAGCTGAGATTCTTTATGCATGGTTTTTGTATCCGTAATTAATGCGTATATAAGATGATGATAATTAATTAGTATGCATATATACCTAAGAGACATGACGGCGGCAACAAGAGAGACAAGGGAGATGGAGTTGAGGTTTGGGAGATGAGACAAAACGAAATGAGAAGAAGCAAATATCATTATGAAGAAAGAAAGTCTAATTCGTGAGCAATCTTGACAGACGAGTTCATGGAACTTCTTCAACGATTGTCCTCCAGTCACCATATAAACTATGCATACTCCAACCTAAATTTGTTAAAACAGTTCCAATATCAAGACTTAAATTAAAAAATGATAGGACATTTACAAATCAATCATTGTGTTGTGTACTGTATCTAACTGAGATTGCTTACCTCGACAATGATTTGCTGAGGGACGATAATATAGAGGCCAAGACGTTCCCCGAACGCAAACTGGCCAAGTTCGTGGTAGCGGTCAAAACGTTTTCCGGGAACCATCTCGTGCATCTCCACCATTTGCCATAACGTGTAGAGTGTTATTATCCATGATAGTATCAATATTGTCACGCCGGGACCCCTGACATGTATAACAAAATCATGTAAAATCTGGTTCTATACATGGGAATATTATATAACTAAAGTATGCAGTAGCTCTTTCAAACTCTTGTCTTCATGTACAAACTTCAAAAATCAAAAGTATATTGCGTTTGTGTTCAAAATTTGCCAAGAATTTGATAGAAACAAATGTATATATTATTATATCGAAATCATGTACCATCCGAGCTGGGCCATGGAGAAGGGGAGACCAAGAACGCCGGCTCCGACTATGGCGGTCACGTTGTGAAACGTAGAGTACCACCATTTGGCGTTTCTCGATGATGTTATCGGAAGCCAATCGTCAATCTCTTTCTGTCTCTCAAGCTCTTGAATCTATATATAATCAAGAAAAAAGAGATCAATATTAAACTAATTCGTATATCCACATCAAATTTGATTAAGGGTTGAGAATGAAGGAGCTAGTGATCTAACTGACCCGGTGATCAAACGAAGTTTGCTCCGGCGTCTGCGGAGGAACTCCGTCTGTCATCTGAATGTACATTTTTCCCGACAACCTGCGATAAATCTCAACACTTTTGTTTTTCTTTATAATCTTATAAATTACGAATATTATAAATCTTGTAGATTGGGAAAAAAAGTCAACCTTATTTCCGTTTACTTGTGTGCAAGTCTAATAAAGGCGTAATGGAGGGATCGTGGACGCATTAAAAGTTGCACATTTGAAATTTAAAAATACAATAAATTGCTTTAATTATTTTCTAATCAAGGTTCCAAACTACCAACTTTTTTTATAAAAAAAATGTTCCTTCTTTAACCAAATAAAAACAAATAATCAACTTTGATTCTACAAGCTAATGAGACCCCCCAAAAAGAAAGCAAAACGGCAAAACATTTTGAAATGTGCGATTAGGAAACGCTAAGAAAACAAACAAATGCTGCTATTGCGGCATATTAGCGTATAAAAGAGTAAAAAAGAGTTGAACTTCAGACAGATCTCTGATGAGCTGTAAGAACCGATTCTTGCCAGGTTCAGCTGTGATCACAGGTATTGTCTTCTCAATCTGTGGTAACATCTTTGCCAATGGCATCCCTGTAGCCAAACCTCCGGCTACACTCTGCGTTTCCATTTCCTTTACCAACGCATCCGTGAAACACTTGAGCGAAATTTCTACAATATCTGTGAATTCATTGCTGCAACAAGAAAGAGACCAAGAGATACGTTTGTTCCTCACGAGTCATAACAAAAAAGAATGTGTGTTTAATGTACGGAGAGACGAGTGAGGGACATTATTTACCTGGTTAGTACTTCCCGCGTTTCGACCATAAGTTGATGAAACTTGGTCACAGTTTCATCAGAAGAGTCACTTGTGTTTCTTGAAAGCTTTTTGTCTTGAGGCACCATTAAATAATCAACCCAGTGATGTGGACTTCCAGTGCTCATGAACACATCCACAATCCGTAACACGGTTTCTTGAAGAACTATTGTGGTAATCACATCCTTTAACTGCTTTCTGCAGTTAAAAACACACAAAAACAATTTATTAGATTTTCCTAATAATTGTCAATCTATGTAAACAATCTAGATAGGGATTTGCAGCATACCCATGAAGAACTTCCCTGACTGCACTTTGCATATCTGAAATCAAACCCGGCATTGCATTGGTCACAAGAAAATCAGCACTTGATAAGAACTTCTGTTCATCATCTCTATCAATGAGATCTAACTCTTCCTGCGAAAAGATCACAGGACAAGCGGCAATTGCTTTAAAAGGTAACCAGAACTACATCAAAGACTAATCAGAGTTCAAACATTTTCAAATGGAAAAGAAGATAGCTGATTCCAAAATACTATTCCTCATCCATAAACTGCATAATCGTTACCGCAATTAGACAGAGCTACTAGAAACATAATCAAACAAGTTCTACTAGTTGGGGACGAGACAAGTGGAGCATACTGAATCCTACTTGCAATCAAATGAGAACGTTTGCAGTATCGATTAATAAGCAGAGAAGAGGGGAAAGCAGATTAGCTTACAAGTAAATGGGAGGAGCTGCCGAGAGCTCGTGCGGTGTCAACATACAAATGTCTGCCTAAAATGTTGACTTGAACCCTAATGTACAAGCTAAGCATTGTCACGGACCACAGAGACAAAACCATTCTCGTGAAACCTGGAAAAAAATACCAAGTAAGAAACATCGAATTTTGCTCATTCAACACAGGTAAAACAATGATAATGTTTGATAGAAGTAAGTAGGTAACTCCATACTCAAAATCTTGAGCTCGTCCCAGAGCTGAAGCTTCTCAGACTGACTCAACATTCCCTTTCCTTTGTTCAGTCTCTCCATAACACTGGAGACATTAATCTCCTCGCTTATACGGATACACAAGCACTGCATCGCGTGAGGCAGTGTGGTGGAGTCCACGATCATCTGTATATTCTCGAAATGGGCTTTCATTCTACAGCAAGAGTATCAACAGGATAAGATCAGTAAGAGAATCCATCAGAATAGAGAGAAAAAAGGCTGTGTTTTTATCGGTTCCAAAAACTTAACTGGGTTTTGATGATTTCGTCATTTTCACGCTCCTTGGCGAGTTGTTGTTCCAAATCTGCAAGCCTGCGAGTATGTGAATTGTATAGCTTGTAGAGCAAATACCCACTTCCCAAACAACCAGCCGTCACGAGAACCTTCCTTCTATGCTTCCTCCAAAAACCCCTAATTTTATTCAAGAAGGTCAATTAAAAACCCCAACTTTGAACCAAAAACCCTTCATATGGAACTGGAAATAGCAGCGACAGAGAGAGATCGAGAACCAGAACTCGAATTTCGCGAAAGAAGTAAATGACTAGTAAGAGAGACAGAATAGAAACAAGAACCTGACGAACTCCATAGCCGGAGAAGCTTTACTGAAGTCGAACCCAGAAGAAACTCATAGCTGAGAAAACACGAAGAAAGCTAAATACAAACGGATGCAGATTCTTTCCCCGTTTAGATCGTTCTGTTTGAAGTGAGACTGGTTTTGTTTGAGAGATGTGATCGACTCAACGAGTAAAACTTTATCCAATTCCCCCTCACGAGATTCTTCTTCTTCGAAATTCGAACATGTAAATGTTGCGAGTTCCTTCAAACCGGTCACAGTCGTCTTTCTTTTTCTTACGGATAGTAGAATTGGCCCGACTCGGTTTGTTTAACTGAACCGACTTTGATTCTATTTCATGGGAAGCTTGTCGGTAGAGTTTTCATGTGGTTATCAGAATCACTTTATAAGCACAAAGCACAAAACAAGCCCATATACACTAGGTGGGTTCCAATTGGGCCGAAGAAGAAGACCCAAGCTGTTGAAACTGATCAAAACCCTAATTATCTTCCACTTATATAGCCTCGTTTCTTGTTACCTCCATTTTACTCTTTTTTTTCTGTGTCGCCTCTCTCGGAAGAACCCTAGATTCACTCCTCAAACCCTAAAACCATGGCTGAGGGACTCGTGTTGAAAGGCACCATGTGCGCCCACACCGACATGGTCACCGCCATCGCCACGCCGATCGACAATTCCGACATTATCGTCACTTCGTCGCGCGACAAGTCAATCATCCTCTGGAAACTCAACAAGGACGAGAAGTCCTACGGTGTCGCTCAGCGAAGGCTGACCGGTCACTCTCACTTTGTCGAGGACGTTGTTCTCTCCTCCGACGGACAATTCGCTCTCTCCGGAAGCTGGGACGGTGAGCTTCGTCTCTGGGATCTCGCCACCGGAGCATCCACTCGCCGTTTCGTTGGACACACGAAAGACGTTCTCTCCGTGGCTTTCTCCACTGATAACCGCCAGATCGTGTCGGCTTCCCGTGACGGTACGATCAAGCTGTGGAACACGCTCGGAGAATGCAAGTACACGATCTCCGACCAAGGTGATGGACACAAGCAATGGGTTAGCTGTGTGAGGTTTAGCCCTAACACGCTTGTGCCGACCATTGTGTCCGCTTCTTGGGATCACACCGTGAAGGTATGGAATCTCCAGAACTGTAAGCTTAGGAACACTCTCGCTGGCCACTCTGGTTACCTCAACACTGTGGCTGTGTCACCGGATGGTTCTTTGTGTGCCAGTGGTGGGAAAGACGGTGTGATCTTGCTTTGGGATTTGGCAGAAGGGAAGAAGCTTTACTCTCTTGAGGCTGGCTCGATTATTCACTCACTCTGCTTCAGCCCCAACAGATACTGGTTGTGTGCTGCGACGGAGAACAGCATTAGGATCTGGGATCTTGAGAGCAAGAGTGTTGTTGAGGATTTGAAGGTTGATCTCAAGGCTGAGGCTGAGAGGTCTGATGCATCTGCTGGAACCGGAAACAAGACAAAGGTATATATATTTGTCATTTAACTCTCTTATTGCATTCCAAGTTTTGTCATTTTGAACCAAGCTTGTGTCTTTGCATTCATTTTTACTGAATTAGACATTGCCCATGTGTAGATAACAATAATGCGTTTTGATGTTATTGTTTTTGATATATCTGAATATCATTCTTGTGAGGAAGAGTAGTTTACCATAGATTCAGGAAGCTAAAGTTAGCACTGATCTCTTAAGATTGCTGAAACGTCTTCATATTTTGAAGGTTTTGGTATGAGAATGGGATTTGATTATGGCTCTGTATATGTTTCAGGTGATCTACTCCACGAGCTTGAACTGGAGTGCAGATGGAAACACATTGTTCAGTGGATACACAGATGGAGTCATCAGGGTTTGGGGTGTTGGTCGTTATTAGAGAGAAGAAGAAGAAACATACTGGAATCAATTCCCGGAAAAAAGTTTCTTTAATCTCTCCAGTTTTTCCATCGACTCAAATGGCTTCTCTTCTGTATTAGTGTTTTGAGATTGATTTTTTTTCTATTTCCAGAACTCGTAAGCATATGATATTGATCCGTTGATTCTCTATTTTCATGTTTGGTTTTTACACACATTTTGAGTTGCCAACACATAGAAAATCTCGATCTGATAGAAGATAGTAAAGAAATCTGAAAACAGCAACACCCTTTAGATTATGTTCTTCTTGGGTTGTAAAGGTAATATATGTTTCTTTTATAGTTTTGAACTTACAAATCATAGTATATGCATGCTTATACTATGATTTGTAAGAGAAAATGCTTCCAAGAGAGGACTTTTGATGGTGCCAAACTAAAGATTGAAATCAAATGATACCAAATATAACATTGTAATGGCAGATTTTGAGCGAAAGAAAAGGCTACCCAACAATGTAATATCTAAACGTGAACTGAAGGTGGCCCCATCTTTTCTACACCGGAAATGAAGGAGACATGGACTGGTTTGCTTCCAACACCACTTTTATGTCCGATATTTCTCCCAAGTTCCGCGCTCTTCTTGTCTCCGTTGAATTATGAGCAAACCACAAAATCTCATATCTAGTTTCAAGACTGAGATTTAAAATGTTTATAATGATGTTTTGTCTTTTTGTTGCATATCATTGCCATTTGGGAAGAAGTCGCATAAGTCAGCTGGGTTACCTAAACTTTCAGCAAGCGTTGGCTGATTACGAAATACTGATAAGAAGCTTGAAGCATAATCTATCATCCGAGGCATCACCTGTGGTTGTCTTTGGTGGCTCTTATGGTGAAAGTAAGCTTACACCCACCACTTGCAGTGAAATAGTCAATTGATAATTTGTCATTATTACTCATCATTTCTTGTAAATCATGTTCTGTTGGGTGTCTTGTCTTGTGACAGTGCTTGTAGCATGGTTCAGACTCAAGTATCCCCACATTGCAATCGGAGCATTAGCATCCTCTGCTCGAATTCTGCATTTTGATAACAGGGTGCCATTGACGAGCTTCTATGATGCCATTTCTCAGGATTTCAAGGTGTTGTACTTGTATGCTCTGTCTCCAGAAAATAATATACAAAAGTGATGTTACGTTGAACTCATTATGAACTATTGTTACAAACAGGACGCATGTGTTAACTGTTTCCAAGTCATCAAGAGAAGCTGTGAAGAGCTAGATGCAGTTTCCAACAAGAAACATGGCTTGCCAGAACTTGCAAGTAAATTGTGGCTTAACTAGAAAATGCTTTGAACTTGAACAACCAACTGATGATCATGGACTCGACGGTTGAGGATGGCAGGTAATCTCATACATATGATTGAATAAAGTTTAAATGTTCTTTTAGATTTCGATCATTTAGATTATGTGGGATAGAAGAACATATTCCAATGGATTTGCAGTCTGCATAACACAAGATGAACATATTATGAAAGCATAAGCGACACAATGGGTTCACTGAGTGGAAACAGGCGTGCACGGAGATGGTGATGCCAATGAGCTGCTCGAACCAGAGCATGTTCCCAACTTCCCACCGTACGAAAATGACTATGAGGTATTCAAAGAACAATGCATGGGTCAATACGGAGTCAAGCCTCGACCAAGTTGGATCACCACAGAGTTTGGCGCGAAGGTCAGTTTTTTTTATTCATTTGTCTCATTTCTTCCCCTCCATCAGTTTCTTTTAGCTATAGTATCAGCTTTTTTTATGGCCTATGTTTTGTGGAGAATAGAGACAGTGTTGGAGAATAATGACTTATGTATCAGAACATTTTCGGAAAGTATTTTTTTTTTTGTTTTTCCTTTCGGTTGACTTTTACGCCATTTTTTTATATAGGAGATTTATCCAAAAGCGACACCAGAACATAAGTTCAAGAGATGATTTTCCGACGTAATAATTCATAATTTCTCGGTAATGAACTTTTTTTATTTTCCACTCACCAACTATTTTATCCGAAATTGGATATCATTGGTTAAATAAAAACCACATCCGAGATGTACGTGACAAAAACGTTTCCAACAATTGGCATTAGAATGACATGAGAAGACGAGTACTTGGCTAGCAAAAGAAAACAAAGGCGAAAAAATACCAGAAAATGTACCAATATCGCTTCTGAAGCTAACAACAAGCAGCAAACGGCTGAATTCTATAAGGAGAACTTCCTCTAGGAATCAGCCAGACCATGATGGAGAATCTTGAATCTCTTAGATTCAACACCTGGACAAGGGCAGCAATCCCCAGGAAACACCCTTCAAAGATAAGAAGCGACTGGATGGCAACAATGAGTCCTTGGATGGGCTACTCCAAGACAAACCCCCCAGCAAGTGGTTAGGCAGAGCCAATGTCACACGCCATTCAGACCGCGTAGAAAGGAGTTAATACCTAAGGCAAAAAGAACACTGTTTCAACTAAACGTTGCAAAGTGAAGTCGGCCATACATTTGTTAACCTCGAGGCAAAGAAATGCCGTAGGCACCATCGACAAGCAATTTGACCGAGGTAAATGGGTTTAGAGAGATGACAATGCCGTAGTACGCACACAAAAAAAAAACAAAATAAGCATAGTGGTGAGCCCACCAAAAGACCAGTTGTGGCCTGGAGACAAGTTGGCGGCATGAAATGGTCAATACATGGAGTGAACTCCTACCAAGACACTTTGGACCTCTAATTAACACACGTCATCCAAATATATCGTTACTTCCAAACGAGCATGAATACATGGAAGACTCAGCAAAATGTTCTGATGGCAACAGAGTCAGAAAGAACACGCTTAGCCTCAGATCCCTTTATGTTAACCAATGCAGAACAACATAAACCAGACATCTCTGATTTACGCAGAAACCATAGTTCAAGATGTATCCGACCAAAACATTTCCAACAATAATATATATAACAAAATGAATAAGACTTATTATTTATAGCATAAATAGAGTGATAAAACAAAAATGTAAACAATATTATTAAATGAATATAAAATTATATATTTTGGATAAACATACAAGAATTACAACAAAGCCATAGTATATAGATAGGATATAAACATAAATCCTAAATCATAAATCACATAATCTAACTTTTGAATCACAAAATCTGAATCTCAACATCTTAAATATTAGTAATCAGTTAGTCACCTTACATCTCATCGATATCTTTTTATTTTTGACTTTTTATACATTTTCTGAGTTTTTCTGATGCTTTATAATAATTTTATATGTTCACATCAATTTTGATATGTTGTATAAAAAAGTTATTATTAATTTTTCTTATTTAAATGATCAATGTTTTTAACATCTAGTATTTAAATTTAAAATGTTAATTTTAATTACCATATCTAAAATTTCAAACTATTTTATTAAAATCAGGAAAATTGTAATAATTATAGATGTTGTTTGAATTCGAATAATTTTATCAAAAATTGAGTTAAACTTAAAAAGTGAAAAAATCAAGTTCAAAATATCAAAACATATTTGACATAGTTAATTTAATAAAATAAAATACAATATAGAAAATAAAGATGGCATAGAAATAGAGTATTTCAAATACTATTAAAATTAAAAATACTTAAAATGAGAAAAATGTTAATTTTTTCTAGCACTTTTAAACAGAAATATTTAAAACATATTGACCAAAAAAGATATTACCTCTCTTAATTCCCCACTAAATAAATCTTATTCTAGAAAGAAAATATAAAACTTAGAAATTTTATGAATGGTAAATGAATAAATCTAGAAAAATTATAAGTCAAACTTTCTGTTTATAAGAATTAGAAATTTTCTTATATATAATTTAATAGTAGCAGGAAAAAAAAAGAGTTCAAAGAAACACAAAACTCAAATTTTATATTAGAAGGAGCGCCACGTCATCGATCCGTGTCGTAAATCAGCACCAAAAGACACTTTCAACGGTTAGATTTCAATCACTCGCTCTTCCCACCTTTCGTCATTTGCATCTCTCTCTACGCACACAACCAAACTTTTTTTATCTCCTCCTCCCACAAGCAAAAAAAAAAAAAACATTTTCAACCAAATTAAAAGAGGAATAAAGGAAGACGAAAAAAAAAAAAAATCCCGAAATCAAAATCTCATCACCTTCCTCTGTTTTCTCTCTCTAAATCCATGGATCCTGTACCCAATGATCCTCACCATCCTCCTCCGTTCAGCGCTTTCCCTCCGTTCACCAACTCCAACCCCTTCTCCGTTAACAACCACCCTTTCTACAGCGGCGCCGTTAACTCATCCGCCGTGGCGCCGCCAAACAACAGCCAGTTGTTTCAACCGCCGCCGCCGCAACCAACTCCACCTAATCCGTCCTGGATTCACCCTCCTTACTCCGACGTAAGCTCCGTTACTGAGATTTCAACATTTTGACTTAAGCTAGGGTTTTCAAAATTTTCAGTGACTGAAATTTTTTATCTTTGCGTGTTGTGTGTGTGTGTTTGTAGATGATTTGCACTGCGATTGCTGCTTTGAACGAACCAGACGGGTCAAGCAAGCAAGCGATTTCGAGGTACATCGAGAGAATCTACACTGGGATACCTCCTGCTCATGGAGCTTTGCTGACTCACCATCTCAAGACTCTGAAGAACACTGGTGTTCTTGTGATGGTGAAGAAATCCTACAAATTCGCAGCTAATCCTCCTCCGACTAGCGTAGCTGTTGCGGCTGCAGCTGCTGCTGCTGGTCTCGAACCTCCCAGATCTGACTTCACGACTGACAATTCAGTCAACGAGTACCAATCTTTACCTGATCCGGCCGCGACTTCTGCTCCTCAGACTCAGAAGCGTGGCCGTGGTCGACCTCCGAAGGCGAAACCCGATGCTCAGAGTAACGGAAAACCCAACTGGGAACATAACGAGTTACCTGTTTCCCGACCGGAGGAGGAGATGCAGCCGCTACCGCTACCATCACCGCCGGTTAAGAGACCGCCGGGTCGTCCGAGGAAAGATGGAGCTTTGCCGACAGTGAAGGCTTCTGTTTCCGGTGGTGTTGAGATTGCGAAACGAAGAGGTCGGCCTCCGAGTGGGAGAGCTGCTGGGAGGGAGAGGAAGCCAGCTGTCGTCTCAGCTCCGGCTTCGGTGTTCCCGTACGTTGCTAACGGTGGTGTCAGACGCAGAGGGAGACCGAAGAGAGTTGACTCTGGAGCTTCGTCTGTTGCGCCGCCACCACCAACACAAGCTAACGCAGAAGGTGGAGGAGGGCAGGTTGCGAAGAGAGGACGAGGACGGCCTCCTAAGATTGGAGGTGTGATCAGGAAGCCTATGAAGCCCAAGAGAGGCTATTTTCGTACTGGACGACCCGTTGGAAGACCCCGAAAGGTAAAGTCTCTGTTTTTTTAGTCTCTGTGATCTCACAGTGATACCCGAGGCCATTATAGAGCAAGTTTTTTTTTTTAGATTTTCCGAGTCAAATAGAACAAGATATAAAGTTGGAACTTTTGTCTTGTGAATATATGTCACTTTCCCACACTGAATATTGTCTCTTTCGAGTCTGCTGGTAGAGAGTATGTTGATAGTTTCTACAGTTTAAATATATTCGTGGTGTCTCTGCTTTTGGCCTATGCATATTTGGTTTTTGGTGTACTATTATTAATTTAAGGTTTCTCTTTGTTTGGTAATCAAGAGCAAGTGGTCGGTGGCTCGCTTTAGCTTGTAATAATTGTTTTGAATTACATAGGAAATTAGCTTCTCATGCGCACCAACTGTCGGTCAATTTTTGTTTTTTAAAGTAGAAATTTGGTTATTTAATTCAAGTTCAAGAATTTGTGTGTTTCCAACTCTCTCTATTAGTGTTGATTGTGTCCTCTAGAATTTTTTTAATCTATTATGTCAATGAGTTGTCATACTTTACATCTATTTTCTTGCCATGTTTAAACATAGAATGCTGCGTCAAAGGGAGCTTCCAGACAAGAAGATATTGGCTATGGTGAACTCAAGAAGAAGTTTGAGTTGTTTGTAAGTCGACTCATGAACAAAAACACTATGTGATCCTCTCTTAGTTTCATGTTCTTCTGAATTCCAAAATTCTCTGTTCTTACATATTCTGGTTCTGGTCTTCTTGTTTATGCAGCAAGAGAAAGCTAAGGAAATTGTTAATGTGTTGAAAGCTGAGGTCGGAGGAAGTGAAAATCAAGCAGTGGTTCAAGCTATACAGAAGCTGGAAGAGCTAACAGTAGCAACAACGGATGCTACAACGGAGACAGCAGATGAGCCACGGCAGATTGAAGAAGTGCAGCAAGATGGACACCACCCTGAAAATGAAACCGAGGCTGAGGGACATGGACAAGGGCAGGCGCAGTCAGAAGCAGAGGCAATGCAAGAAGCTCTGTTCTAAAAAGCTAGCAAGTGGTGATGATGATGATGGTGGATTTGCATGTTGTGTGTTCCGTAGTTTTTTTAATCTTATTAAGGGTGTTTGCAGGAGAAAAATCACAAAAAACCAAAAGGATGATGATTGTGTCTCTAACCAAACAACAAGGAGAGGTAGGGTATATCTGCAAAGTGATTAGGATGTTGCCATTGTTCATGTACCATTTCTCTCTCTCTCTCTCTGCATCGACCATATCTGTGTAGGTTTTGCTTTGTACCCTCATGTTTCTTAGACTCTGTTATCTTATCTTATTTGGTCTTCTAGGCTCTTAGGAGTTAATGTTTCTCAAGAACGCTATGTAATTTTTATGATCGCTTCTTCTATGATGGTTTCTTCAGACTCGTACCTCATGTCAGTATTATCTTATGCTATTAAATCTAACGTTGCTTATGTCAGTTGCATGGTTTAAATCTAAAGTTCGAAATACGGTTTAAGTAATTATTGCCAAAATTAGGTAGGAGGTCGTAGAACGGTGCTGCTGTCTTCACTCACACCTTTTTAATCCATTAACAACCATTTTTTCCTCCAAAAATACTTTTGAATTTGAAAAAAAAGTAGGGTAAATTTCAATTTCGTGGTTTATCAACTTTTCTAGATAAAGTTAAAAAAAAATCGCAAAACTATGTACAAGGCAAGGCTTCTTCATTCTAACATATTATAAGACAAAAAATTAAACATCATTTTGGTGATTTATTTGGAAACATTAATCTGACCAAAATTTACTTTACTGGACTCCGATAGCTGTAAATTAAGTGGATTAATAAAAACAAAATAGTAGTATAAAACAAGAGGAGTCCAGGTGGACCCGTATCGGTTGACGCAACAGAATCTGAGCCTCTCGGTGGTTCGTTTTGCTCTCTCGAAGCTCCAGCCATGGTGACTCTCTTGTAACCGCGTAACAAACATCTCTCCTCATCTTTCTTCTTCGCCAAGTTTCTCGTTGCGGTTTTCTTTCTTCGTCATCCATTTTCTCAAGCCTTTCTTCAGTACCTCATTCGCAAGTCCCCTCATCCTCAGCTGAACAAACAGGGGTACGTGCATTGCGAACCCTAGCTTTTTCCTGAAAATGAGAAATTTCTTCCGTACTGCTTAAGCTGAGAGCCTGAAACTCTTCTTCATCTCTAGATTCATTGTTTGCAACATCGAAATTTCTCTAAGCATTTAGCGAAATCTGAGTTTGTGTTTCTTTATTTACTTTAAGTCTCCGTCCAAGTCTGTTTTCTAGGGTTTCGATTCCGTTGACCAATCGCTTTTTTTTGTCTTTTTTTGGTTTCTGATTCGAATCTAGATTTCTCATGGCGAAAGGATCTGAAACTTCTCCCGCGACTCACGGAACTGGTCTCGAACCTCCAAGATCCAACTTAGCTGGAGATTCGCCTGACAACGAACTTCAACCCGATCTCACCGGCGACTCAGCCGCCGCGACTGGCTCTCAGAAACGCGGCCGTGGTCGACCGCCGAAGCCCAAGTCCGATTCCCAGCCAAACGGCGCCGTTGCAGCTCAGCCGACTAGGAAGCCACGTGGTCGCCCGAAAAGAGGCAAAGCTGCTGCAGCAGCGTCTGCGTCTGCGTCCGCGGCGGTTGTGAAGAGCGGCCGTGGTAGGCCAAGGAGGTCGAACACTCTGCCTGCGGCGGAGTCTCTGGTTACTAGTGCTGGTGGATCTAGAAAGCGTGGGAGGCCAAAGAAAGATGACGTGGCGGCTGCAACTGTTCCAGCTACTACTGCTACTGCGGCGGCTCCGGCTAGAAACGTGGACGGAAACCTAAAAGTGAGGTCGTTGCTCAGAGGACCGTGGGCAGGCCAAGGAAGGTATTTCTCTTTATTAATGTCAAAAAAAAATTGTTTAGCATAAAGTCTTATACCTATATTCACGGTTGTTCCTTGAATGTTTGTTTCTTGTGTGCATTGAATGGAAAAATTCACAAGTATAATATGTTATTTAATATGTATGGCCTTTGATGTGGTATGAACTTTGAAAAGATGTGCATGTTTGGTTAGTGTATCTTTATCTGAATTTTGGTTGTATAACGTGTGTCATTTTTTTTTATTGGCTGTATAAATGTGAAAAATGCACAAGTGGTTGGTCTATTTGGTAAATCGATATCGATATCTACAAGTATTTAGTTAATGTAACACAAACTGTGTATACTAATGTCAAACTCTGTTTTCCACGGATGAAGGCAAGAGAAGCTGCTACTACTGGGCAGGGAGCTGCAGATCCGAGAGAGCTCAAGAAAAAAGCCGCACTCTTGGTAAGTCAACCTATCCCCACTTAGCTTCTATAGTGATATTGGTTCACATTTTTGTATACATGTACATCAATTTGGTTTAGACATTAAGTTGTGAAAGGATACTAGGATTTATATTCAACATGATTGTAGCTTAGAAGATTGAATGATCAAAGATTGGGTTCATGGTAATCTATTGAATGATTGAATATTGTTGCAGCAAAAGAAAGTGAAGCAAGCTGCAGAAAAGTTGCAAATAGCAGTTTCGGCGATCGAGGAGGTCCAAAAGATAGCGGCTGGAATGTAGAAGCTGTTGATTTGACACTCATCTACAACGGACAATTGGAGAGAATAATCTTATGTTTGTTTTTTTTAGGGGAAACTAGGAAAACATTTGTTTGGAGAGATTGAGACTAATTCGTTCGATGTTTGATTTTCAATTTAGGTTTGTTTGTACGTTCGTAGGAATGGTACCAGAAGAGAAAAAAAAAAACAGTTTCTGTTAATTGTTCGTAAGATTTGATGAGATATCTCTGTGTAGCTGTGACTTGAGAAAGTTACACTTTTGCGTTATACTCTTCGTTCTGAATTGAATTGCTTTGTGGTGAATGGGTTTTTTTCTTTTGGGGTTTATGAATCTCGTCTTACATATGGAGCAAAAAGATCTGAATTGTAAAATCTGAATTGATGATCTTGTTATGAAGAACTCAAATTTGGGATCCGTTACGGATTACTTTCTTTACGGAATCTGCGAAATTGATTGCAGTCGGTAGTTGTGCAAACCCAATCTTGAGGCCTGTTTTTGGATTGTTTCGGTTTCTTGTTCGTAAATTCAACAACCAGCTTGACCAGAGTGACTAAAGAGACGTGTTGTGACTAAATTCAACAACCAGCTTGTCTTTTGATCATATAAGTATGTAGCTATCCAAAGATTTATCCTTGTACTGAAATTTTTGATCCTTGGCTCATATTCTTGTCATCAAGCAACAGAAACATAGGAACAGTAGCGCGTTTCTTGAACATCTAGAGTTGAGCTCATTGGCTCCATATTCTTTGCTTTTTTCAACATCTGAAGAAAGAAAATAGAGTTAATAATTCTATAGATTGTTAAGAATAGTAGCTATAGTCTATTAGTAGTTCTTTGGCTCATATTATTAACTAGCCATCACGCAACAGAACCATATGCAAATTAGCTCTTTGACTCCGTATTCTTTTTGGCTTCTTCATGATCTAACAAACAGTCATTTCTCTCTTTACAGATTGCTGGTGGGTTATGTGATAATCTATTGACGTGTGTCGTAAGAGCGTGGGACTATATCAAACCGTTGTTTGTTGCACCCTCCATGAACACTTTGATGTGGAACAATCCATTCACAGGACGGCACCCTGTGTTGCTCGTTGAACTTGGAATCACTCTCATTCCACATATCAAGAAGAAACTGGCTTGTGGAGATTACGGTAACGGCGCAATGGCCGAGCCTTTTCTGATCTATTCCACCGTTGGACACTTCTGGGAGTCACGGGCTCATGGACAAAGCCATGCAACGACTTGACTTTTGTACTTAGCCGTTTGATTGATTGCTCTGTTTTCACCGATCACAGATTATCAGTTATATCCGTTTAGTTAAGCTCAGTCTGTTACCGTAGAATCTTATGCAGATACATGGACCAACATTATGTTTTTGAATTGTTTCGGTCTATTGTTATTATGACCAGTGACTAAAGATATGTGATGGCGTCAGCTTATGTCTGTTTTTAAACTCAATAAACCCATTACTTTGCAGCGTAAGCAGCTTTAACGCCAAACTTATAACGAAGAATCGTTTGATGAAACCCTGAGATCACTTTTTTAGAAATAACTAAATAAAAAACGATTCCATACATCTTCCCTCCTCTCTGAAGATCAGATGCGATGCGCGGGAACAAAACGATTAGAAGAGCTTTGTTCTCTCTCGTGACGAGCTCGTAAGTAACATACATCTTTCAATGGACTCAAATCAAGATTCAAGGCAGAGAAGGAACGAAATGCCTGAGAGAGATTTAGTTTCATGGAATGTGATGATCAAAGGGTATGTGCGCAACAGGAAACTTGGAAAAGCAAGGGACTTGTTTGAGAGAATGTCGAGGAGAGATGATTGTTCGTGGAATACGATCGATATTGTCTGGATACGCTCAGAACGGGTTTGTTAGTGTTAATGAGGCAAATGAGAATCGTTGATGCAATGCCTGAGAAGAATCAAGTCTCTTTGAATGCATTGCTGAAGCGTGAAGATTGTTTGAGTCAAAGGAGATTTGGGCATTGGTTTCATGGAACTGCTTGCTTGGTAGGTTTTTCAAGAAGAAGAAGATTGTCAAGGCAATACATTCTTTTGATAATATGAATGTGAGAGATGTGGTTTCCTGGAATACGATCATCACTACACGACGAATCATGACTATGGCGTAACAGGGTAGCTCCTAACTCACAGCACTATGATTATAATGGTGGATCTTCTTGGTCGAGCTGAGCTTTTAGAAGATGCTCACATTCTAATGAAAGGAATGCTCTTTGAGGCAAAAGGTGCAATAACTTTACTCGGTGCAAGCAGAGTCCGCTCTGTAGCCGCAGATAAGATTTTTGCAATGGAGCCTGAAAATTCCGGTATATATGTTCTTCTCTCCAACCTATTCGCGTCCTTGGGTCGATGTGTGGATGTAGGTAAACTGCGAGTGAGAATGCGGGAGAAAGGGGTGAAGAAAGTTCTAGGGTTGGATTGAGATTCAGAATAAGACTCATACTTTCCTGGTTGGGGATGAGTTCTTATAACACCCCCAGCCGTCCCTGCCAATGGACCCCACTCAGGACCGTAGGCCTCTTATCCGACGAATATTCAATATTATCAAGAGACTTGTTTACTGACCTTGAAATCATCACATGTTACTGCATGTATTTTTTTCCTCACACATACTATACCACGAATCAATATTACAGTTCACCCCTACTCAAGAGCGCAACATCCTAGTTGCGCGACATGTCCCAAACCATCTTCCATGTCAGAACTGTGACGGCTAAATAACTATGATATCACTTATAACGTCCTAACCGCCCGCCCCTACTAATGGGCCTCACACCCGCTCACTCAGGCCCGTGGGTCCACCCTTGTACGACGGCCGATGAGAAGGTTCAAGAGATTTGTTTAGTGACCCTGTCATCACCACATGACCGTTCCAAGTGTTTTTTTCTTCACTCACACGATACCGAGAATCACTTCTCAATAGGACTCATTCTTTACCACTCCAACTCAAACACGCTAAACTCTGAAATTCTCCCCAAATGTGTGACCGAAAAGGAAAGTTCATTTTGGATACATAGGTAGCCAAATCAATTCTCGTAAGCTTTTCTATATACACAATTATATACCAGAAATCGAGATGTTATAGTTTCATGTCAAGATCTACATGTTTGAACATGAAGAAAGCAATGTATGTTTGGAAGACGAGTGTGGTTCTTTATGATGAAGAAGAAGAGAAGTAGTGTATGGTTCGGTACCATAGTGAAAGACTAGCTTTAGTGTATTGGATAATGCACTTGCGTTTGTGTACCAAATATGAGTACGAGAATGAAGAATGCATTTCAGTTTATTATAGCTGGCAAGAGTTGCTTACCTTTGATTCAAAAAGAGGGAGATTTTATAAGCCATGTTTCCTCACTTTAGAATTATCCGGCGCAACACCATACTCGGACCTCATGCTGCTCCCTCTCATCTCGTTGTCGTCTTTTCGTTAAAGATATTCATTTTGGTGGTCGTTATTTTTCTTATGAGCTTGAGTTCCTTTTTTCATCAAAATGTTCTTGCTGAGTCTCCGCTTTTTTGCTTTACACAATTTAACCCTAATTTTCACAAATTGATTGTTGTCACTCATATTCCTGCAGAAAAAATGAATGAAACATAAAAAAAACATACAAAAATGCATAAACAGGTAAAGACATGTCTTATACCTTGATAAGAGCAGACATTCTATCTAAGGAATGGTTATATCCACCCAGATTTTGATTGATAGCTCCCTGACAATACGAGTTTCCTTGTCAACAAACTCCAAATTACCAGCGGTTATGTACCTGGTTCCTTAGCATTCATCTTCAACATTGGATTTTTCTTCATTAAAGTTCCTTTTAAAACCTTGATACCAAGTAAGCATATGATCCAATTCTTCACCATTAAGTAGCTGCTCCAAGTTTGAAATGATATATGTGGTTTAATAATTTGGAACGTATGTACTCCAGCCGGTTCCAATTCAATGACATCCATTCACAAGGACAATATGAATTATGGGCATGTACGGATGTACCTAACAATGAACAATGTTATCATAAAGTTGACTAATGATTGTTAAAAGAATGTACTATTTTTGCACCAGATGAAAAAATAATTATCACTTTGTTGCTTCTTCAATCGTTCGTGCTATCTTTTTCAGTATCTGCAGCAATACCAAGAAAAAAGGATAGTATCATTGACAAATTTTGGAAACTTCCTAAGTCAACATGGGTTAGCTTTGTGAACTCGCACGTACCTTCAGTTCATCGGCATAGACACTTTCACTTGAAATATTGACAGATTCCTTGTGTTGTTCTGCTACTTTATTCCTTTGTTCTTTCAACTCTTGGAGTTCCTCTTGAGTGTATGTTCTTGTTCGTATGTCCAATAGGAAGTCACACAAATTTGATTCCGCCTCCTGTGATTGTGGAAACATCTTCTTTATCTCCTCAAGAAGACCAACATTAGTCCAATTATTCAATGTGAATTCTCCACTTAAAACGTATGAGACAAACTTCACTTGTGCATTTAGTTTAGTAAGCTCATCTTTCAGTTGCTTCTCCAAACGTGCCTGTAAATATCAGATTATCAACAACCTTTCTTAAGTCATAGTAACGAAGCCTAAATGTATAGAACTCTCTAATGACTGCAAGAAAGTTAGTATGTAAAGTTAACAATAATAATAATATATCTCAGGTTGAAGAAAAAGAAAGAAAAAAAGACTTAAATCATTTGAAAGTTTCTTACTTTGTTCTTTACTGTCATATCTTTTTAGCTGACCATTTTTGTCAAAGAGCTAGATACATTTTGGTGGTTGCTATCTTGCTTATGAGCTTGAGTTGCTTTTTCTCACAGAAATGCTCTTGCTGAGTCTCCGACTTTTTTGCTTTACACAATTTTATCTTAATTTTCACAGATTGATTGATGTCACTCATATCCACATATTCCTGCAGAAATTGATGATACATACAAATATACAAAAAGCATATACAGGTAAAGATATGTCTTATACCTTGATAAGAGCAGGCATTCTATCTAAGGATTTTTTATATCCACAAGTCCAGATTTTGACTAGTAGCTCCGTGACAACACGAGTTTTCTTGTCAACAAACTCCAACTTACCAGCGGTTATGTACCTGGTACCTTGGGACTCATCTTCTTCTTTAATAGTTCCTTTAAAACCTTGATACCAAGGAGCATAGGATCCAATTCTTCACCCTTAAGTAGATGCTCCAAGTTTGAAATGATATATGTTGTTTTATAATTTGGAACTTTAGGTACTCCAGCTGATTTCAATTCGATGATATCCATTCACAAGCACAATAGGAATTATGGGCATTAACGGATGTGCCTAACAAAGAACAACATCGTCATTAAGTTAACTAATGATTGTTAGAAGAAATAAAAACGAAATGTACTATTTTTGCATTAGATGGAAAAATAATTACCAATTTGGCTCTAAATCTTCCCCATTTTCCTTTTGTTCGTATTTAATTCGAGAGAGCTCAGTTTTAAGATATCGTGGATTTCCGACATTTTTTCAGCCCTATGACAACAATGAGGTACACCATAGTGTGAGCAGGAGCTAGATTAATGAGAACAAAAAATATTTGCTCTATTAATCGTATTTACCAAATATCTTGTGCCAAAGTGGTCAAGAACTTGTAACAAAGGTAAATTATTGGTGCCTACGAAATCTTGGGTCATCTTGATGATCGTAACATGCAAACATTGCTAACTATGCTGGTAAATTGAATACTCTGATACAAAAGCAGAGACGCCACAGACCGTGATCTCCTTGTTGGAACTCCTCCTACACAAATAGTGGTTAGTTAGCGTCACTAATAATATTCAGAAATCACTGAGGAAAAACATGATGAACTTACAAGGGACGAGCACTTGTGTTTATATATTATAATATACATATTTGGAAATCACTAGCATAAACACCATATTTGTCTCTATGTTCTTTCTTCAAGCATTTGCGTTTTACCATCTGAACGAAATTAAAAAGGAGTATTAGTTAGATATGAACTAGAATATTACAACTACAAACTTAGCAGAGTCTCCCTCAATTAATTAATTTCAGAATATTCACATTTATTTAAAAAAAGAAATATATTAAAAAATAATTAGTGTATGTTTAATTAAAGTTGATTTTCTGATTTTTAAAATACTTGGTTTACTAAGTTATTTAATTACATTTAATATTTAGTTTAATAATTTAATTATGCTTATAGAATATCTATATATAGATATAATAATATTTTTTTATACATCAAATTTTAATTTGTTACTTAATGATAATATTTAAATACGAAGTATGAATTTTTGTTGATTAATTTTTGAAAAACATATCGAAAGAGACAAAAACAAAATTTAAAATAATTTGTTATAACTAAAAAATGAAATTAGGTTTAAATAAGAAAAGATATAAAAAGATATTGTAAAGAAATTAGTAAATAATTGATTGACTATTTTTCAATAATGAAATACCAAGATTTTTATCAATTATAGTACCATTTTATGTAATGTAACATATTATTAAAGATTAATATATAGCAATGATCCTGTTTTAATACTATAAACTAAATTATAACCCGAGCCCGGCTCGGTATTATATATTCATAAAATCATTATATAATATATTTAAACTAGATTATTAGTTTTATAAAATTAATAGTTAATTTATGATATAACGTTCTTAAATAATTTATATGCAATAAGGCAATTTTAATTTTAAAGTAAAATAAAAACGACGTCGTTTCGGGGTATGACAGCCACATTAAATGGAGTTTAACGCTCAGTTAGTGGAGATAACGGCGTGTCCAAAATTATGTAGTCAACAAAAAGTTAGAATTTTTTTCACAAAGTCAACAAAAGTTGGTGATTTTTTCTAGCAAGACGAAGTTTGGGATTGTAATTATAAAATTCGAAAAGTTGGGATATATATATATATATATATATATATATATATACCAGCTTTCCCAAATAAATTTAATAACTATGTGACATGCTATATTTTATATAAATGTTAAGATGGAAATTATGGGGAAATTTCGAAACTTGTTATAAAATCATACCCTGTTTCGTGCTTAAATTTTTGTTTCCTGCAAATATATTTAAAACTTTGAAAAGAAGCGGAAAAATATTTTGTAATGAGCGGGAATCATTTTTGGTCATGCAAAAGAAGATGGGAGGAGACGGGCTACGAATTTCGAATGGGCTTCTAGCATATTCTATCTCTTAGTGGGCTACAAAATTTTTAATGAGTTAATAATATTTAATAATATGGCTGAACATAATTATTTCATTGGTTACGTTCTCTTTAAATTTCTCTCAGTGAGACACGTGATATAAATATCTTCTAAATTAATATACAGAGGATATTTGTCATGAGCTCTAAAAACAAGTTTACCTTACCATCTTTAGCGGAATGACCAAAGAATCAATCACAAAATATCAATCAAGAGAATCAGCGATTAATCAAGGTCAAAAACAAGCCGAAGAACAAAAGACAGAGTGCCTTGAGTGTGTGTGTGTGTGTGTTAAGAGTCTAAAAACCATAGAAGCTTTTCAAGAAAGAGTCAAAATTTCGAAGTTGTTTCCCGTACCGAAAGGTACAAATGCTTTGCCTTTGTTTCTCTAGTTTCTATAACAGTATAACCCATAGTTTCCCTTTTAATACTTTCCTAATTAAGGAATTCCCTTTTGAGGGTTCCGGATTACCTCGATTTTGATGATGTAAAACGGAATCACGAATATTGATTCTTGGACGAATCTCAGTTCGGATTCCAGTTCATGGGGTTAAGTTCGTTCATTTGTGGAAAGGTTAGGTCTCAGTTTTATGGTGCTTGCAATTTTGATCAGTTTATGCTGTTGGGAGGATGACACATCAAATGTATGCTTAACCTTACTTTTGTCAAGAAAAAAAACACGAGAATTCGGTCTTTGTAGATGCTCAAACCTTATCTTCTAGTAAACTATGCTTTGAAGTTCTCTGGTGAAACAAAGAAAAAAAGCATTAGCTACTTTTAGTGTTTTGTATCTAAACAATATATATCCCTTACCTATCATTTTAGCTAATATATCTCAAATATATCTTCTGCCACACACCATTTACTGAAATTCTGTGTCTTTAATAAATCTTCATGACCCAAAATCGTGTTGGTGCAGCCAGAGAACTTGAGTGCTTTGCATGAGAAGGCGAACCCTCAGCAGGTTATCCACCGACTGTTTGATGATCATCTTGCCAATATTGCTGATTTCCATCTGTCTGATCACAAGCTCCTGGCATGCTCTTTTAGATGTTTCATATCATTGTTCTTTCTTTATGTTATTGAAAGCAAAGGGCAAAAAAGGAACTTTCATGAACATATTCTTGCCATTCAAATCCGATAATCAAATTCAAACGAACGAGGTTTTTAAATCAATTTCAAAAAAATAAGACAACAAATAAATGAAAAGAAGATAAATGAAATCCAAATAATTTCAACGATAGAGGAAATAAATATATAGAGGAAATCCAAATAGATCTGATAGAATCTATCTCAACTGCGATTAACGACGAGAGAGAGTGAAAAAAGAAAATATATGCAGTTAATTAATTCATTATGACAACGATCCTTTTCTATGTCACTGATTAATTAAAAAGGAAATATATGCATTTAGTTAATGATTAATTCATTTTAAAAATTGTATCCAACAAATGAAATCCGAATGATTCCAACAATCGAGGAACAAAGATCGGATAGAATCTATCTGAAGTACGATTAACGATCAAAGAGAGGGAAAGAAAAGGAAATTTATTGCAATTAATTAATAGATTATTAAAAAATGCCAACGGCTAATATATGGAACGAAGAAAAAAATGGAAATTACTTGAGAAAAGGAAACTATCAACGATAAGCAAATAGTATAAATATACGCAGCCTCTAAACCTTGGGACTCACGCTAATCACTCACAACTCTCTTCTCCTGAAAAATTTGTCTTCTCTCGCTTTTGTTTTTTCCTTAAACAATGTCTTCTTCTTCTTCTTCGAGAAAGAAGGAACCCAAATTGTGTGTGAGAAACCAGACCTGTTTCAAGAGATGGTCGTTCTCTTCGACGAAGAAGACGAATTTGGCCCTGAGAGAAAAGACGATGCTCAAGAAAGCTTACGAGCTTTCGACTCTCTGCGGCAACGACGTATGTATCATCCATTACGATCGCAACGGACAACTCGTCCGCACATGGCCCGAGGATCAGTCCAAAGTCAGAGACATGGCCGAAAGGTTTAGCAGATTGAGCGTTCAAGAAAAACTCAAGAAAAACACAAATCTTTCTCAATGCCTAAACAAGAGACTCATCGACGACAAGAAAACATCTCTTGAAAACGAAAACAAAAGAATAAAATACACAGAGAAAATTCTAGAGTTTGAGGGTTTGTTGGAAAATAAATTACAGATATTGCTAGAAATGGTTTGTGAGATTCGTAACTCCGAGGAGACAGATCAGAGCAGCCTTGCTCTTATATCAGAACAATACCACAACTTTGCGCCTCCTGTCTTCTTTCCAAAGGACTTACCTTCTTCTTCAACACTAGTCGAGTATCCTTTGATGAATTCTTGTCCGTACGATCTTGTTCCTGGTCTTCAACAACAGACAGGATCATTCACGAATCTTCTCACGAGTGGTGGTGATGTGTCAACAACCAATTCGTTGAATCATCCACGTCAGGACAACTTAGAACAACACCACAACTACTTTCCAGTTTATCCTGTAGGCTCAAAGGACTTGGCATCTTCTTCTTCAACACTAATCGAGGATCCTTTGATGAACTTTTGTCCGTACGTTCCTGTTCCTCATCATCAACAACAGAGGCAATCGTTCACGAATCTCCGCATGGGTGGTGGTCATGTGTCAACAAGTACCGAGCAAGACCTGAGCCGCCTTGTCTATAACTCCGCCGCCGCAACCGAGCAACGTCAGAGCAAATATTCAATCTTTGTGCTTAACCATGAAACCGCTACTTAAACTCAACTTCTCGACTCTCTTTCTTCAAGCTTTGACCCATCACTTTTAATCATAGTAAGCATTATCATACAAAGGTTTATCGTTGTACTGAAATTGTATAGCCTAGTTTGAGGAGATTACTGGACTATACCTATTATCGTCTAATCTTATGCATATGTATAAAAATATCTGTGGATCAAAGCCATGAAGATTTTTATAAGCCACAAAGACTGCAGTGAAAAACTGAAACAACACATTGATTTTTCTTTTACAATTTAAGGTTCCAAGATAGTAAAAAAAAAAACAAGCAAGTATTGTCCTCAAAGGAACAATTTTATTGAAGGGAATGAGTTTTGGTGTAAAACAAATGCATTTTTACTTCTTGTTGGCGATGAATAATCCCCATTTTTGTTCACCAGATGAACTCCTTTCAAGCTTTGATTTCCATCCTCCGACAATGTCATTGTAATCCTCCTGCATTACAAAAAACATTTTTCACAAGATTTTTGTCATCTGTGAGAAAAGACTGCATCAAAGAGGTGTTTATTCAATGAATTGGTAATGAGAAATGTTTCTACCTCTGAGAAGTCGCTGATGAATTCTTCCTTCTCTTTCTCCACTCTCTCTAATTCACGTCTCAGGACTTGTACAAACTGCGAAAATAAATGATTATGATAGGATTAGCATTATAACAAAAGAATGTATATATTGCATGTGCATGTCGGAAAGTCACCTGATCAGTACGGTCCTCAGCGACCACATCCTCAAAGCCTGCGTCTTTCAGCATCTACAGAACGAAGGTTTCATGAATCATGATACCCTAAAGAAACATTAAACGATGAAGGTTTTATGCACACAAACCTGTCCATAAGCTTGAACATCATGTAGATCATATCCTCTTTGCTTGATGTACTCTGCGAATATAGGAGATGGAGTTTCAGCGCTCCTGCAATAGTCGGTGATGAGAACTTTACCGCCTGGTTTAAGCCACTTGAAGAATGTCTTGAACAGAGCCGGCTTGTCCTGAAAAAAAAAAGAGACAAATGATGATTACTCCCAAAAGGGATGCATCTTCAATATTGAAAGCAAACGATTTTGCTTACTTGGATATGGAGAATAGTGTCACGACTGTAAATGACGTCGAAAGAGTTATCCGGGTATGTTTTTGTGGTGCAATCCGCGACTTCAAACTCTACTGAGCATTTGAGTCCAATTGCACGCTCCAAGGCAAAAGAGATCATGTTGACAGATAGATCGATACCAACAACATGAACATCGAAAGTCTCGGCCATGTAGAAGTCACCTCCACCGATACCACAACCAACATCTAGGACTTTCTGTCCTGGTTTAAGCTCCATCTTCGCCACAAATTCTTTAGTTGTCTCTGTTAAGAAAATCAAGAACTTTGAGACAAGAGGCGGGCAAATACTAGCACACGCATACAAGCACGCATGTCCTTATGAAGATAAAGAGTTAGAAATGGAATATTACCGAATCCACCAGTGCTCACATATCCTTGCCCAAAGACACGCTCGTAGCGCAAGATCCCATTGGACTTGTATTGAACATTGTCCAAGAAACGCTGGAAGTCCTTGTCATTCTCCAAGCTGACTTTTTGCCAAATCCAGCAAATCTGCATTCACATAGATGATAACATTTACCTCTGGTTTTTCAGCGCGATGGATAATCTGATCAAGAAAGTTTTTTTTTTTACCTGATTTTGATTCTTCTTGTTCTTCACGTAAGCCCCAATGCATTTGCAGCCAACCATAGAGAGCTCATATGAATTGCCAGAAGCATCACGTGTCTGGCATTGCTGGAAAATCTGCATTACACCATAAATTTTATATTTGGCACATCTACGAGAGTGAACTCAACTCATCCAACACACTAGATTCGTGAACGTGGAGCCAAGTGGCAGCAAATCTATGAGCTGATATACACACTTTTTCTAAGCCTTATCAAACATGATACAACGATGATATATAAGTATATAACATATGTAAGAGAGTAGCTATATCACAGTTGTGCATAAGATAAAACATTTAGATCACAGTCCTATACAAGATGAGACAGTTAATCTTATTGGTTCAGTCTTTTATAAACTGAAACTCTTGAAAATAACTCATATGCTGTAGTACGAAACAAGAGAACAAAGTCTTCGTTAGATTGTTGCAGAAAGATAAGATGAATGCCATAGCCATAAGGACTTAAAGTTGAAGTCAAAAGATTGAAAGCTACTAGAACTTTGACAAATAACTCGCTATAGCACAAAACAAATAAAAACATCGCCTGCGGTTTTAATTGTCCAAAGGATATTTATACTAGAAAGTCCAGCTCTAGAAACGCTTCTCAGAAAGCTAAGATGTATGTCATTTCCTAAAGTTAAAGCGAAGTAAAAAAGACTGAACCTTCGTATAAAATCTTGGTTCACGGTAGTGGGTGGGGTTGGACTTTCGCTTGCTGTCTCCAGATTGATGGAAGCAAGATTCTCTGAAGAAAATGTATCCTCCTGGCTTTACCCATCCAAGCATCCTTTCTGCCAACAGTTCCACCTGCATCCATCGAAAAGGTTTAGACTTCTTCTCTTTAATTACAGTCACAGGTCGAGTACGAAGAACAGATCTCACCTCTTTATCAGACAGATACATGAGCAACCAATTTGAGAAAATCAAGTCGACGGATCCATCTGCGATCTTAAGGTCTGGAGATGTCACATCAGCGCACATAAACTTGACGTTCTTGTAATGCCCATTGACGCTTTCATTCTACAAGAACAACATCACCAAGGAAAAATATGGTCTGACTAAACACAAAACATTAAACTTTTCAGCATAACAAGAGCTACCAAACCAAAGTAGTAAAAAAACCTTCTTAATGGCGGTTTCAATGAAGTCAAGGGCGATCACTTCACCAGCCTTTTGAGCCAATTCACCAGTGAAACGACCGATCCCAGCTCCAAGTTCCAGCACCGTTTTCCCTTCATACGGTGGGATTAAAGAGAGCACCTATAGCAAAGAAATGAATAAGCCAAGTTCATGTTTCAAGAAAAGTCAAATAAGATACTAAACAGAACGCTTCATCTAGTATTTAAAAAGGCGATGACGTTTAAAAAAAAAAGATGATCAAGAACAGTATGTCACATGTTCCTAATCTCCATTCATTACAATCAAGAGCTTCCACGTCTTAGAACCAATCACAATTCCCCAAATCATTAGATAGTCGTGGATTTGTGAAACATATAATAACGTACCTCAGGACGTTCTTCTTTGTCAAGATCAGAAGCTTTGGAGTCAAGCATCATAGCCTCAACAGTCAAATTACTTGAATGCTCCATCCAATAGCTCTTTTGGATATCTCTCTCTTCCTCTGTTCCAATTATATAACCAAAACAAACACTGAGATTCTCTCTAACTTCGAGATACCGAAGAGACACCTACTTAGCACTTTTTATATATAATTTATAGTGCTCAATTAAAAGTAAAAGTATACAATTTCAAAACGTGATTAATTTCCTGAAGAGGGGCCAAGAAAAAATTATAGTTTCGAAAGTATTGTGATCCGATTTATTAATTCCGGAGGAAAAAGACAAAACAACAAAAGCAAAAGATTCCATGTGAGCGACTCAGAATAAACGACGAAATGATATGAAAGGAGAGTTTTTTTTTACTGTAAGGCGTCGCCATTAATTAGGTTAGGTCGTCGGTAAAAAACTCAGAAGGGGACGAGGGAAGAAGACGATCGAGAGAGACAAAATGTGAGAGAGTTCAATGCCCTTCAACGGCGAGTCTTGATCTAGAGAAGCTCCTTGATCTACGGTTGTTGGATTTTCCTCTTTGATGCATCGATCAGTTCCACAGTTTTTGAACTCAGACAAATTGTTCCTCAGATTTCTCCGCTTAGCTTGATTCTGTGCCTCACACGGTGACCGTTGAGCGCTTTCCTAGAGTGTGGGAAGAGAGAGACAGAGAGAGAGGGGTGGGCTTGGGCCTTGGGCCTTGTTATATTCGAAAGTGATTATCAAATACTAATTAGGCGGTAATAAATCAAAAACTCTAGTAGTTCTAAAATACGCTAGTCGGGCGGCTGATCCGGACCTAACGAATTAACGAAAAATCGGAGATTAATCGGGAGTATTTGGAGACTAGTTTTTAGGTGTTTTTTCTTTTTTCTAAGAAAGTTACATATAAAATGTGGCATATACAAATCATACTAGTAATTCTAACGTAGTCTGGTGGTAAGTGGTCTGCTTTTTGTCGAGATAACCTGGGTTCGACTCTTAAAAGAGTCACTTTTTAAAAAAAATTAAAAGGAAGGGTATAATTGTAAATTTTATTGTTGTCTTCCTGAAACAATTTTTTTTAGGTTTCACAGTTTCTGAAATTTTGTTTAGCGGCCGCCATGGATAGTTTTCACACAACCTTCAATTTTTTTGCATTTGAGTTGTTGTTTACACCTTAAATTTGTAGATCTATCCTATACTAACCGATTTTGAACTCCGAAAGAACAAAAAAAAGTTTTTCTAAAGATTCCGTATAATTAGCTGATTTTAGCAAAATCGCAGCGGTGAAGCACCGTCGAGCGTTTAATCGGCGCAAAAGCGGTCTCGGCGGCCGCGTTTTCGAACCAGGCTGGCGCTTTAACCATCATCAATAACCTTTGTTTTGAGCCAAAATAAAATAGCACCATAAAATCTGAAATTGAAAAAGCAACTAATTAAGGATTTTATATTTTAAAACTGACTAGAATTATAAGTTTTTTTATTTTTTTGTTTTTTTTGTTTTAACTCTTTAAGATTAATGAAAGCATATATAGTATAAGCAAACATTGGTTCTGGAGTGTAAAGAAAAAGCACAACGACAAACATAGTGATGCATTTGAAAAGAAAATATGACAAAATAAAGAGTAACGAAGTCGTCATGATCATTGAGAAGCTCATTGTCTTTGATCATATCAGCTACTGTCTGGAATGTTAGGTAAAGTAGGTTTTTTATGTTCAGATCGTTAGCAGCCAGGATGATTTCAAAGAGAGTAGACTCATGAACTCAACATCCCAGGCCTTAAGGTCTCCGTCCGAGGAATCACCACCATCGACAGCCTCCAAAGGCCTTAAAGTCACCGTCCGAGGATTCAGATAGCAAACCAAGCAACAGATTGCTCTCCAAGAATTGCATCCATAGAGTCTCTTGCCTGCCTCTGACTCTTCCCTTTACAAATAATCACTGTAATATACTTCTGAAACAAGCTGACTCGTCAGTAAACAAAAAATCCCTAAACCTTAAGGTCCTTAACACAAAACCAGGCATCATCCCAACGGATCAGATCATGTACAATACAACAAGATGAAACAAGTCCAGACAAAGCAATTACGTATACATACATATAGTCAGTGCCCTTAGCCGCTGTAGCTTATGCCATGTATAGTTCGTTTACACGAGTCAGCTGGTACACTATCCTCGATAAGTTTTCCATGGAGTAACCGAAACAGTAAGGGAAAAAAAGAACATAAGCACCAGTACATGCGACGGCATTTGAGCAGACCTGTAAGGCTGTAACACAAGATCATATCTGATAGAGTTTGGAACAAAAAAAGGGACAAAAATTGGAAGAACCAAAGATTATACACCATTATGAACGACAATAATCTGATAAAATTTATGAAATAGAGATTAAACTCTGGAAATATAGCAAACAGGATATCCGATGGATCGAGCAGAGTAAGCAACATCATAGGATTGGGTCTCGGGATCGTGTAACACCATTGTTCGACTACACTCGCGACCATAATACAGCAACTTCTTCTTCTTATTCTTCTCCCCATCGACAAGTGCTAGTGGCGAGAGGGCGCATAGGTGTTTTAACCCAAACAAAGAAAACCAAGAAGAAGTTTCATCCAGATCTATAGAATACATTATGTCCCATGTCTTATTACCTGAACTGAACGACCATATCACTTGTTTGGGCCAAGTCATCTTGGATACGCACAGGCGGTTGTCGAGGTTTCCCATGACCATAAGGATTTGAATGTGCAAAGGGAGTTTTAGAGAGTACATGAAAGACTTCGGTGTGAAGATCCAAGGACACAACCTTAGTTTCTTCGCAGTCGGTGAACCAATGAAGCGAACCATCTACGTGGACAGGATTGGGGAAACCAACAACCCGATAAGGAGCAGCAGGAGTGACATATCTCCAGGCATTGGTGTTAAAGTCAAAAACTTCGCATGTAGTAGTGTTTTCTAGGCCTATCTCTAAGGAGTTGTATAACCAAACGGGTTTGTATGTCCCCGTGGATTTTTCGTCTTTACCAAACCCAAGCTTAAAGAATGAGTGTCCAAGGTCGAAGTAACTCTCCCCTAATTTGATCATGAGTCCTTGTAATCCGCAGAGAGGAAGAGGACGATACCATTTAGTGGTGGGATTCACCACAAAACCGGATCCGTAGGGATGGTAGAGACAAACGAGACCATCACAGCTACCATGGGAAGGTAAGTACTAAGTACAGTAGTGTTCTGGAGATTTATAAAATAGAGAACAAACTCGGGTAATAACAAATAGGAAATCCGATGGAATCAGCATTGATAGCATCATCATCTGATTCGGTTTCAAGATCTTGTGTCACCAGTGTTCGCCTTGACGCAACATCATAAAACAGCAACTTCTTCTTCTTCTTCTTGTCCCCATGGAAGAGTGCTAGTGGCAAGAGTGCGCATAATCAAGGTACCCCAAAGCAAGAATAAGTTAAAACCACATTTATGGACCACATTTTGTGCCATGTCTTGTTGGTTGAACTGAAAGACCATATAACTTGGTTGGGCGGATTCATCTCGGATACGCACAAGCGGTTATCCAGGCTGCACATGACCATGCGGTAACGATGTACTTTGGCAAAGGGAGCTTTAGCGATCACCTGAAAAGCTTCTGTGTGAAGATCGAAAGATAAAACTTTGGTTTCTTCACACTCTGTGAACCAATGAAGCGACCCATCAACAAACACAGGATCGGGGAAACCAACAACCCGATAAGGAGCAGAGGGACTGACATACCTCCAAGCGTTGGTGCTAAAGTCGAAAACTTCGCACGTCGTAGCGTTTTCTAGGGCTATCTCCTTAGAGTTGTATAGCCAAACGGGCTTGTATGTGCCCGTGGATTTGTCTTTACCGAATTCAGGCTTAAAGAATGTTGAGAATGATTTGGTTTAAAATATTGGGTTAAAATATAATTTGTATATTGTAAATACACAATCAATAAATTAACCACAAATATATAAACCAAATAATTAAGAACACTCTTATATTTATTTGTAAATCACTCACAACACAATGTTTACAACTTTAACAAGAAAGACTCAAATCTCACACCACTCTTTATTTCTCTCAAGACTCACACACTCACAACACTTTTATTTTCTATGTTGCTTGATACTGCAACTTCTCTCTCAAATTTTATGCTATGGGATGATGTTGCTAATGCTTGATTCTCTCAATTTATAGAGGACTTGCAGCAGTCTTTGTTGACAAGCAATGCAAACACCATCTCTTATTTCTAATGAAAAGTCTTTGTTTTCAAAAATAGCTGCACCAACTCTTCTCTCTCTTTGACTTTGATAACAAATTTGTTGCACATGTGAAAGTGATGATGAATTACCTTCAACACTCCCCCTCATTATCAACTTTCCATGTGCGTGTAGTCATTCCAAGTAGTGTCTGAAATTCAATAACCTTTGATGCAGATAAGCTTTTCGTAAAGATGTCTGCAACCTGATCTTGTGTCTTCACTGGTTTCATGACAATGTCTCCTTGAAATACCTTTTCTCGTAAGAAATGATGATGTACTTCCACATGCTTGGTTCTGGCATGAAAAACAGGATTCTCAGCTAAACGGACTGCTGACAAGTTGTCACAGTGTAACGGAACTCCATCTTCTATTGGCTGGTTTAAATCTTGCATGAGTTGAGTCAACCAAGCACACTCTTATGCTGCCATTGCTCCTGCTCTATATTCTGCTTATGTGGTTGAAAGAGAAACGGTAGGTTGTCTCTTACTGCACCAAGATATAGCTCCTGAGCCAGGATTAAATACATAACCTGTAGTTGATCTTCGAGTGTCATGATCTCCAGCATAGTCAGCATCGCAATAGCCGCTGATCTTATTTTGCACTCCTTTCTCGTAGAAGAGTCCCCAATCAATTGTGCCTTTAATATATCTCATGATTCTTTTAACAGCTTCAAGGTGTGATTTCTTCGGTTTCTGCATTAACCTGCTGACAACGCCTACAGCAAAGGTTATGTCGGGTCTAGAGAGAGTTAGATAGATAAGACTACCTACTATTTACCGATACATTCTTGTATCATCCAAGTCCTTCCCATCATAGGCACACAACTTCAAGTTTGACTCCATTGGTGTAGAGATTGGCTTGCACCTAACTAACCCAAAATTTTGAATGAGATCTCTTGCATATTTCTGTTGGCCAAGAAATATACCACTTTCTATTCTTTCAACTTCCAATCCTAGGAAGTGATTCAGCTCACCAAGCTCTTTCATTTGAAATCGAACTGACAAGTTTTCCCTTGTCCTTTGAATCTCGCTCGTGTCATCTCCAGTGATGATTATATCATCTACATATACAAGGACAACTGATAATTTTCCTCCTTGAACTTTCACGAACAAACTTGAATCTGCTGGAGCAACATGATAACCACTTTGGACTAAGAACTCGGCAATCTTCCCTTACCATGCTCTGGGTGCCTGCTTCAAACCATAGAGAGCCTTCTTCAACTTGCACACATACTCTGGTTTTTCTTGATTCACAAATCCTTAAGGTTGATTAATGTAGATATCACGATCAAGTTCTCCATGTAGAAAAGCATTCTTCACATCCATCTGCCATAATTTCCATGACTTACTTGCAGCTAGGGCTAGTAAAACACGGACTGTAGTTATCTTCGGCACTGGACTAAATGTCTCCTCATAGTCTATGCCATATTCTTGAGAAAATCCACGTACAACTAATCGAGCCTTGTATCGTTCGATCTTACCATCTGGAAGAATTTTCAACTTGTAAACCCATTTACATGATATGGGTTTAACACCTTCAGGTTTGGGCACTAAATTCCAAGTTTGATTTTGCTTTAGTGCCAAAATCTCTTCTTTCATAGCCTTTCTCCATTCTGGGCTCTGTGATGCCTCTTTAAACGTATTTGGTTCTTTGACTTCAGCATAGGCAGCATCTACGTACTTTGGATTTTGTCTTCTTTCTCTTGTAGATCTTCGTAGTTGGGGTTGTAATGGCTCTGGTTGTTGTTCTTCTAGTTGTCTTGTCTCCACTTCACCTGGTGTTTCATGAAAACCTGTTCTCCATGGGCTTCTTGACTTGGATCCTACATCCAGTTAAGTTGATGATGATTTTGGTTCTTCTGTATCGTTACTGTCTTGAGAAGATTCTAGTTGCAATTTCGTTTGTAATTTTTCTTGCAACTCATATGTATCTGGTAACGCGACCTTGTTTGCCCACCATGAAGATGCCTCATCGAATACAACATTTCGCGAGACATATATCTTGTTGATATTAGGATCACAACATCTCCAGCCTTTATTTTGTTCGTCGTATCCAACAAAAATGCAGCGAGTGGCCTTCTTGTCAAATTTTGTATGATCGTCATCGGCGATAAAAACATAGCATACACAACCAAATACTCTGAAGTAGTTGATGGTTGGTTTCACACCATATAAATTCTGAAATGGTGAAACAAACTCCAATCTTGGTTGTGGTAGCCTATTGGCGATATAAACTGCCGTCTACATGCATTCTACCCAAAACCTTGTATCAACATTCTTAGCATGTAGAAGACTTCTACATATTTCTGCTAAATGGCGATTTTTCCTTTCCGCCACTCCATTTTGCTATGGAGTTTTTGCACAAGTAAGTTGTCTCCGAATGTTCACCTCCTTGAGATAGTTGCTAAATTCATTTGAAGTGTATTCTCCTCCATTATCAGTGCGTAGACATTTGATCTTTTTCCCGAGCTCTCGTTCTACATCGGTCTTGACTCTTTGAATGTTTCTAAAGCCTCATCTTTATGCTTTAGAAAATAAACCCATTTATCTTGAAAAATCATCAATAAAGGTGATCAAATATTGATAACCACGTGTTGATGATTGTTTGAATTTTCCCGTAAAGTCTGAATGAATCAGCTCCAACGGCTCCTTAGCTTTAAACTTTGACTCCTTGTAAGGCAATTGATGCACCTTGCCATATTGACATCCAGCACACACAATCTCATGATTAATCTCAAGTTGTGGGAGTCCTTTTAACATTAACTTCTGCATCATAATTTTTAATTTGCTGTAGTTGACATGACCGAGCCGTGCATGCCACAAATCGCCAATGTCACTTCTCCTGGTCTTTTCAACGTAGGCTTCTTCTGCTGACATCACATAGATAGCCTTCATTTTTGGTCCTTCTATGAACGGTGTACCAATGACTTTTATCTCTCGATACACCTTCACATCTTTTGGGCCGAACAATACGTAGTTACCAGCACTTGTCAGTTGAGGTACTGATAGCAAATTCTTCTTCATCCCAGGAACATGATATACACTTTGGAGTTGGAATTCTTCATGTCCATACATCTGTGGTATGTTTGTCTCGCCAACATGAGCTATCGGCAATTGTGTGTTATCAGCTGTTAGAATAACACGATCTCCATTGTATTTTATGATGTTCATCAATTTTGACATATCTCCTGTCATATGATTGGAACAACCTGAATCGACGATCCAATTATTCTTGTAGTCGACTGAGTGATCACATACAACAGTAAGTGCAATTCCTCTGTTGGATCTTGCTTTCGTCCTTCATCAATGTCTATTTCCTCCATAAAGAAAGAGGTTTCGAATTCCCAATCTTCTTCTCCATCGCCTTCATTCTTCGAAGCCGTTGCAGCATTTCCTTCAATTTTCTTGGACGAGCAATCTCTTGCATAATGCCCCTTCTTTCCGCAGTTGTAACATTCATCGCTTTGATTATTATTTTGTTGCCACAGGTTCTGACCACCATGATTATTTTGAGCTCCCCGAGCTCCCCCTGAATGGAAACTTCTATCGTTGTTTCTTTGAACATCTCTTTCTTGCTCGTTGAATCTCCCGGTACCACGTCCACGTCCACGTCCTTTACCTTGACTTCGACCTCGTCCTCGTCCTCGGCCAGGACCGTAATCATATCGTTGGGTGCTTCTCCTGTTGGTGAATAAAGCTGTCTCTTCACCATTGGTTAGTCGGCTAAGTGTGGGTTTATCTAGATCCTCCTCATTGATTAGCAAGTTCTCCAGATCTGCTAAAGTTGGCTCGGTAGCCCATCCTCGAGTTGCCGTGATAATACTCTTGTATTCCGGCTTAAGACCATGAACGATAATTCTTTTCATTCTGGTCTGGGTAATTCCATTTTCAGGATCTAGTTTAGAAATATCATCACAAAGAGATTTCACCTTTGAAAAATATTGACTCACGGACATATTCTTTTGGGAGACTGACAAAAGCTCATTTTCAAGCCTTTGTAGTTTTGCGTCATTCTTCTTTGCAAAAATTGCTGTCAATATGTACCAAGCTTCCTTTGGTGTTCGGGAATCTTTGATCCGTTGTAAAAGGTCTTCTTCTACAGCTGCGGTTAAAGCGTACATGGCTTTACTTGCCTTAACCTTCCACTTCTTTAAGGCGTCAGGATCACCCGTTTGTCTTTGAGGTACAGCATCGGGACGTACCGGTGTTGAGGTTGAGGTGTCAGAAGTTGTGTCTATGCTTCTTGCTTCTCTTGGTGGTGTCGTCTCAGCTCCGTTCACGATATCCCATAAATCTTGCCCGAGCAAATAAAACTTCATACGAGTATTCCATGACCCATAATTGTTGTTATTGAGCTTCTCAATAGAGGTAATAAAATCCGTCATGATTTTAACAAAGCCTCCAAAAAAATATAAGAGTTGGTCGGATCGACTTCGCTCTGATACCAAATGTTGAGAATGATTTGGTTTAAAATATTGGGTTAAAATATAATTGGTATATTGTAAATACACAATTAATAAATTAACCACAAATATATAAACCAAATAATTAAGAACACTCTTATATTTATTTGTAAATCACTCACAACACAATGTTTACAACTTTAACAAGAAAGACTCAAATCTCACACCACTCTTTATTTCTCTCAAGACTCACACACTCACAACACTTTTATTTTCTATGTTGCTTGATATTGCAACTTCTCTCTCAAATTTTATGCTATGGGATGATGTTGCTAATGCTTGATATCTCTCAATTTATAGAGAACTTGCAGCAGTCTTTGTTGACAAGCAATGCAAACACCATCTCTTATTTCTAATGAAAACTCTTTGTTTTCAAAAATAGCTGCACCAACTCTTCTCTTTCTTTGACTTTGATAACAAATTTGTTGCACATGTGAAAGTGATGATGAATTACGTTCAACAAAGAATTCATGTTCATGAGTTGTTGTAATTTGCAGAGAGGAAGAGGCCTATACCATCTAGTGGTGGGGTTGACTACAAAGCCGGATTTGAAAGGATAGTAGAGACAAACGAGACCGTCACAGCTACTATAGGAAGGTAAGTATTCTGTTTTCTCATCCTCCCAAGGAGTAGGGATCTTCTCCGTTGATGATGAACCCAACACCAGTGTTCTTAGAGATTCAATGTCTATGCCCGGTTCTTGACGGAAGGACACCATGAGAACATTTGGATCTCCTGATTGCTCACGCTGCTTAAACTGTCTTTCTTTGAAGAATCCTGATTCGATCGTTGACTTCCATTGCTTCGATACCACCGTGAATCTCAGTAGTGATTTCACCAGAAGTCTACATTGTGGGGGAGCGATTCCATCCTCAAGCAGCGTTGTTTTTTGGACATTCTATGGAAGTATGATGTTCTGTATTATTAGTTTAGAGGAAGATCTTACAACTCATATATAGTGATTTACAGAGAGCATACTAGGGATTAGTTAATTACTAAACTATCCTTTACATATATGGTTCTATACGCCCCCTCAAGATGGAGGGAGGCTAATCACTCCAATCTTGCATGTGAGTTCAGTGAACCGAGGTCGGGGAAGCGGCTTCGTTATAGCATCCGCGAGTTGGTCGCGAGTGGAGACATGAGTTACCCGTAATGCACCGGACTGTACATTGTTTCGTACAAAGTGGAAGTCGAGTGCCAAATGCTTCATTCTGGAATGGAAGACTGGGTTCACACTCAAATAGGTTGCACCAACATTATCACAATACACAACCAGTGTAGTCGGTAGAGTGATGCCGAGTTCAGTCAAAAGAGAGCATACCCAGTGGAGTTCTGCAGCTGTATTCACGACTGAGCGAAACTCGGCCTCCGTAGAGGAGCGTGCTACTCCGGGTTGCTTTTTGGACGGCCAGGCAGTAGGGGTGGAGTCAAGATAGATGACATACGCATTGGTGGAAACGAAGTCGTCGGTGTCGCCTGCCCAGTCAGCATCAGAATACGCATGTAAAGTGAGAGGTGAGTTTTTCTGAAGAAAGATACCATGAGTAAGAGTCCCAGCCAGGTAACGGAGAATCCGTTTAGCAGCTTTCCAGTGTTCATCGGTAGGACGATGCATGAATTGAGATAGTCTATTAACACTGTAAGCGATGTCGGGTCTGGTGAAAGCAAGATACTGGAGACTCCCGATGATAGTCCGGTACTGTCGAGGATCAACGAGAAGGGCACCGGCGTGGAGAGACAGTTTGGGTGTTGTAGCCATAGGTGTAGCCACTGGTTTTGCATCCAACATGTTTGTCTTTGCCAGAAGATCCAGAATATATTTCCTCTGCATAAGATGAAAGCCTTGTGATGTACGTGTGGCCTCAACACCAAGGAAGTAGTTGAGATCAGTAGGATCCTTAAGAGAGAAGTGTGCAGCAAGAACATGAATGAAGCCAGATATCAGGGAAGAGTTGCTGCCTATCAGGATAATATCATCCACGTAGACCAAGATGTAAACAATATTAGCGCCATTGATGTATACGAAGACTGAAGTATCAGCAAGTGAATTTGTGCAACCCATATCGCAGAGGTATTGTTTGAGTTCCTGATACCAGGCACGTGGTGCTTGTTTGAGACCGTAGAACGCTTTCTTGAGGAGGCAAACGTGATCCGGTTGATCACGATCAACAAACCCATGTGGCTGAGAGACGTAGACTTCAACAATGAGTGTTCCTTGAAGGAACGCATTGTTGACGTCAAGTTGTTTAACCGGCCAAGAACTATGTACTGCAATCTGGAGAACAAGACGGATGGTAAGAGACTTGACAATAGGAGTGAAGGTCTCTGTGTAATCTACTCTGTGTTGTTGATTGAATCCTCGGGCTACCAACCTACCTTTATACCTATCAAGATCACCATTAGGTAGATATTTGAGGGTAAAAATCCATTTAGTAGTAATGACATTTTGATGTGGTGTTGGAGGAACCAAATCGAAAGTCTGATTGCGAATTTGAGCATTATACTCATCGCTCATGGCTCGTCGCCAATTTTCATCTCGCATAGCCTAAGCCACCGTAGTAGGGAGAACAGGTTTGGTGATAGATGTGAGAAGGGTAAATTTCTGGGTAGGTTTAGTGATTTTGTTTTTGGCTCGGGTTGTCGTAGGATGGTGGTTAGTCGGTGGTGGTGATGGAGGATCAGGTACGGCGACGGTGTTTGAGGAGGAAGACGACGATGAATTAGGTTGTGGTGGGTTTGGATATGGGTTTATTGTTTGGTTTGTATTTGGGGTGAGGGTTTGCTCTGGTTGGGCCTGTGTAGAAGAAATAATTGGGCCCGTTGAATTATTACCTGCATCAACTTCGTTACTCTGTGCAGCGACAGAGTTTTCCGGTGAAAGCGGAGCTGGAGTCGGAGACTTGTGAGGATCTGCACTCGGGGGCGGCAGCGGCGAAGCTTGTACGAGTGGCGGTGGGCAGAATGGAATTGAAATCGGAAGAGTTGAAGATGGTGATGAAATCTCAGGTTCCGGTATAGATGTTTCACCATTGACCGTGAACGGGAATTGAGTCTACACAAATTGGACATGGCGAGAGGTGTAGATACGACCGGTGGGAATGTGGATACACAAATAGGCGCTTTGAGTAAGCGAATATCCCAAGAAAGCACAGGGAAGAGAACGATGATCTAGCTTGTGTTGTGCATAAGGGCGGAGCCATGGAAAGCACAAACACCCAAAGACCTGAAGCTTCAAGTAATTCGGTTCTTTCTGGAACAGCTTGCCATATGGAGATTGATGAGCGATGACTTGAGAGGGGAGACGATTGATCAAGTAGACTGCTACAGCAAATGCATACGTCCAATATGTTGTTGGGACATGTGCTTGATGTAGAAGAGTGAGCCGTCTCTACGATGTGGCGATGTTTTCTTTCTGCAATCCCGTTGTGTTCGGGAGTATGTGGTGGAGATGTGAGATGAGAGATTCCTTGGGAGGAGAGATACGAATGCAAGGCCACGAACTCACCACCATTATCCGAGTAAAATTGCGGATTTTGTGATCGAAGTGTTTCTCAATCAATGCCTGGAACGCAATGAATGTGTCGCGAACTTGGGACTTTTGTTTCAGAGGATAAAACCAGGTATATCTTGTGTAGTGGTCTACAAGAATAAGATAGTATCCGAAATTATCAAGAGAGAGAACAGGGGAGGTCCAAACATCTGTATATATTATTCGAGAGGGTGAGTGGAGGTGATGGTATTGGTGTAAAATGGAAGCTTATGACTTTTATTAATGAAACAATGAGAACAAGGTTCTTGTTTTTGTGAAGAAGAAAGCTGTAGAGAGAATTGAGAAACAACACGTTGTAAAATAAGATGTGATGGGTGTCCCAAGCGGGAATGCCAAGAAGATAAAGATGTTTTGGGTGTGCGTGAAGCAAATAAGGCGATAGTATTGTTGGAAGTGACTGGCCACTCGTACAACTCGTCTTTAGTCCTGCCTTGGAGCAAACGGGCCCCCGTGTTGAGATCCTTCACCTGGAAATGAGCAGGGAAGAATTCAACGGACACATTATTACTATTACACAACCGATACACAAAGATAAGGTTCTTATGGAGGTTTGGGACACATAAAAGATCATTTAAATGAAAGGAGCGAGAGGGTATATGAAGAGAAGTGGAACCGCTATGTGAGATGTCGGCTATGGTAACTTCCTCTCCCCCAGTGTATGGTTGATGCAGAGAGAGATTGTTGAGATCAGTGGTGAGATGATGGGTGGAGCCACTATCTGGAATCCAGTTGTTTGGATTGTATGGTGAGGCAGCCGCCATGTTTGCTCGTGGTTGCCAGGAAGTCGGCAATGGCGAGAATGGGCGTGGACTCGCATTGTGGTAAGGATTCACCTGTGATAGCTGAGGGAAATGTTTGGCACTATGGCCTTGTGTGCCACATATCTGGCAGCGTCCTTGATAGCCTCGGACTTGTTGGTTATGGCGAGACGTAAACTGTTGCTGTTGTTGCCAAGTTTGATTACGGTTATTGTTGCGGTTGTTACCGTGGCGATGGCTATGATTCCCAGATGGACCACGGTAGTTAACAGCATTTGTAGTGATTGAAAGGGTGGAGGAGGCAGCTTTGGCTTGAAGTTTGGCCTCATAGTTAATCAGCTTCTCGTGAACTTCGGGAAGAGTTGGTGTTGTCTCACGACCTTCGATCTGTGTAGCAAATTGCTTATACTCTTCAGGTAAGCCCTCCAAAACGTACTCGATCTGATCCTCATGATCGAGAGGCTTACCGAGTAAGGCCAACTGGTCAAAGCGTGTTGTCAGACCTTGAAAATAAGCATTGATAGACATAGTACCTTTCGTCCAGGTCTTGAGCTGCTGTTTGAGTTGTTGAATGTGGCCACGGCTTGGTTTTGCGTAGGTGGCGGAGAGAGTCTCCCAGATCTGTACTGATGTTGTTGTTGTGGAAAGGATTGGTTGAATCGATGTCGTAATTGCACCAAGTAACGCACTGTAGATGAGCTTGTCTTGTCTCTTCCAAAGCGTGTAGGCAGGATTCACTGTGACAACACCGGAATCAGTGTTTGTCGGAGGAGGAATGACCAGGGAACCATCAATGTGTCCGGCAAGGTCATACCCATCGAGTAAGGCTTGAACTTGACGGCTCCACATCAGAAAATTGGATGCCGTAAGTTTGGTGACATTAGTCATATTGATATTGAGGAGACGCTGTCTATCAGAGATCGCGATCGTTTCAGCAGATGAAGCGTGAGAGAACGACATGACTAAATGGAAAAGAAGAGTTGCAGAGATGAAAAGAAGAGTTGCAGAGATCGGAGATGCTGTGACACGAAGAAAAAGTTGCAGAGATTTAGATGACAGCTGTTTTTGAGGACCGCTGCTCTGATACCATATGGAAATATGATGTTCTGTATTATTAGTTTAGAGGAAGATCTTACAACTCATATATAGTGATTTACAGAGAGCATACTAGGGATTAGTTAATTACTAAACTATCATTTACATATATGGTTCTATACATTCTTCTTTGTGATTGCAGAATAGCCATTGATGTTCAGTCGGCTTATTTATAGCGCAAGTAATCTCACAAGGCACAGGAAAAGGAAACCCCGAAAATATTCAACACTTTCCTTATTTTTTTTTTTTTTTTGGTGCAAAACAACACTTTCCTTTTTCTTCAATATAAATTTGAAGATGAATTTTCTAGGACTTTCATCAGATCAAAGGAAAACGAACAAATTTTTTTTTAATATTTTAATCATATTTAGTTATACAATTTAATTTTAATTAGAAAATAAAATTACTCCACTTCTATGGAGATAAATGTCTCATAGATTTCTCATGAGTACTTTTTTTTTTGTGGCAAATAACCAGGAGAAAAACTCCCAGTTGCTATATTGAAATCTAAGGCCCGATTTTCAAACTAAAAAATAAAAAATTCAAAGACAAAACAAATTGAAAGAAAACCTGTTACGGTACGTATCTTCGGTTCGGTACTCTTGTTCGGGGCATTATTACAATCATGAGATTTTCTATTCTAAAGTGATCATATGACTAATGTGTTAGAGCGTGAACCATCATAATAAACTTTTAGAATAAGTACCTTCTTTTCTAAATCAACAATCTTGCATGCCATGGAGAATATTGTAGACTGTGTGTTTCTCTTCCTACATACGTGTACATACTGAGAATTTAGAAACCACTTGCAACTTAAAACAATGTGGAACGAACATAACTATTGTTTTTATAAAGCTTATCACAAACGCTTTACTTGTCAAGTCATATTTGTATAGGAACTTTTTTTTTTTTTTTTCTTCTTTTCATGGATAAAATTAAATAAGAGAATGCTAAACCAATGCCCAGTTGATAAGAGAATCCAGTCTAGTGTCCATAACATGACGGTAAATTACAAGAAAATTAAAAAGATCATAGACCCTTGGAGCCAGGAAGATCAATCCATTGAAGCTGAACCTCAACCTCACCGCACTCTACATGTTTCAGTCTAAGGACTAGATCCTGAACGAGTTTACCATTAGACCAGATGACCCGAGACCCCTCAGCTAAGCAATTGTCTCGGCTAGGCTGGACCGTGGTCACAATGGTCCCACTTGGGAGATCTTGCAAGTGCATAGCCAATGCACTTACGAACGGCTTAATCTCGAATGCTGCATCTCCCATTTTGTCGTCTTTGGTGAATGTATCGTGATCATACACCGTCTTAGAAGAATGACAACCAATTAAGTGTTATAGTAATAGTATAACATATATGCTTAAACGAGTTTTACGTTACTTACCAAGAGGACAGCAAGATTCGGATCTGTTACTGAGAGAGTCAAATCTTCATTCCACTCAGGATTCACATCATTGTGAATAACTCGAGTCTTCAATTTCTGCACATTTCATTTTCTCATTCCTTTCAATAATGTAACTAGATAGTGTATATATTTGCGCTAAATAATGTTTTACTTGTTTCGTAAAATCATATTAAAAATGTGAATATCTCATTATGTAAATTCTAGGTTATGCGGAAAAGTATCTGGTATACACTACATCAGCGCAGAGAATTAGAGAACTCGAGGTTTCTTCTAATTAAATAGAGTGTATACCAAAATTAGCTAGAAGTATTACATATTCAATTCGTGTAATCATTTAAATGGGTCATGTATTAGTATGATTCAATAAAGATCAAAGATATAATACCCTTGTATATGTTATGGTTAACGTTGGTTACCTGCTTTCCCATTTTGACGACGACGTAAGGATCACTACTGTTGAGATCGCGGACCGCGAGATTGACACCGCGCTTGATACGAATACGAAGGAGACCTAACAGATTATCCATAGAAGGCTTCATCCTCCGATCATTAAAAGTCCCCTGAGACAACATTAGTTTCCTTGAGACAACATTAGTTTCCTTTGCGTCTCAAAATTTTCTCATTAAAAGTCTAACCGCGTAAAAGCACAAATGAAACGACCATGCATGCATGCAAATAAAAGATAAATAAATACTCAAAATAAAAGCAACACTGTTGATTTACTGCATAAACGTGAACCTTAGAGCATGTTTATCGCAGGTCTCTTATTCAGTTTTTAAACATTAAAAAATAAAAAATAATCTAAAAGGATGAGAGAGAAATTGCATACGTCTCCTAAATAAGAGAAATAAGAGACGGTTTTATGTTAGTCTCCAATCTCTTCTCCACATGTCTCTGTATTAGTGGTCAAATTTATTTTATTAAAATAAATTTTATTTATATAATTATTTTATAATAAAAGTATTACTTAAGAGTCTTTGTTCTGTCTTCCAGCGTTAATGATGCTCTTACTATTAAATAAGAAGGTAACATCAAAGGATTAGCTAGGCCTAAGATTCATCCAAGTATTCTACGTTGAAACCAAATGATGAAAAGTGTCCGCTCCGGGTAAGAAACAAAAAGGTGGGAACATAATTGACAAGCAATAATAATCCTTTAAAAAAACAAAATCAAACATTAATCTTATCGGAGAAAACCGATTAAACTCACCGTCGCAAATATTCCCTTTACCTTTGTTATGTGGTCTTCGCCAATGCTTTGTTTTTTTCTTACATTTTCATTTTTTCGATATTTGTTTCTTTCCTAGCTTTTACCAGAAAAGGAGATCAAAGTTTGGGGAGGAAAAAACAAATCAAATCAGCAAGACAGAGGCACGGATATTACTTGAGGTTTGTTGTTTTAGTATGCGAAAATTTAGGTTGTCCTGTTATAGGGAGAAGAAAATACTTTGAAAAAAAAAAAAGAACGTCTATTTCAGTGATTATATGTAAAATCTAATTTTGTTTTAGCTTCCAATTGTTTATCTTTTGTTGCAACTCCAAAATCATAAACTTTCTATATTAAGTAAACACGGTTTGTGAAAATTACGAATAACATATTATAAATAACACGTTTTATTTTGAAAAAGAAAATATAGCAAAAGTGCAAAACTTTTTAGAACTTTTTCTAAAATATTATTTTGCACTGTTATTGGGTTTTCTTGTAGTATTTCTGAAAATTATCTTCTGTTAAAGAAAAAGGGAACAGGGCCATTAATTAAAGAGTGAGCAGGCCCGTTTATTACCCTATGAAGGCCCAATTTATATTGATTAATGACACAAATACCCTTCCGAACAAAGTTCGAATATGACACAAAAAGAAGAACCGAAACCGTTTTCACGCACTGAAGACGTCTCTTTCGCTGTAGCCGATTCACCTTCAACGACGGTGAGTCCTCAATCTTGGTATTCTGAAATTCTTATTCTTAGTCTCATAGTGAACTTCACTTGTTCGTTTATGCGATTGCCTGAGTGTTCGCTGGATTTGTGGTTTGTTTGGTGTTGTTTTGACCGGAGAGATGCACAGACGCTAGTTTCGTCCGGTTGAAATTTTAGGGTTTTGATTGACGTGTTCTCTGCTAGAGCCAATTGATCAATTGAATTTGATTCGTGTAGAGGGATTTTGATTGTCTTCTGTTGTAGATTTAGCCGTAAAGAGATGTTTTTGTTTTTCTTCTCATGATTCTATTGCTGATAAATCGCAGGAAAGTGTGGAATTTTCTGGTGTAAATTTGGTAACAAGAGGGTATGTGCGGATGAATCTTCTTCATTCATATTTGCGTGACGAGAGATATGAATTCCCAAGAAGAAGTTGAGCAATGGGAAGCTCTTGATCTTGGCGATTCTGAGCTCCCGTCTTTTCTCCGACCTTGCAAACGCAAATCTCCCTCGAGATCCCTGCAAACGCCGGCGCAGCAACCGAATCCAAAGGCGTGTTTTAACAGTAACACAAATCGCAATCAGACTCTTCGCCGCTGCTCCTTGCCGGATCATCTTCTTGAAGACTGTGATTCCCGCTCCTTAATTCCAGGACCTGCCGCACTTGTTCAAGTTGCAATCCGCAGAAAGATGAAGAAGGATCCAAGATCGTTTGATGAGCACGGAGACCCAATTCCAACTCAAGAGTTCATACGTAAGGCTGCGGAAGAGCCTGATTGGGAAGATAAGGATTTCTCTGAGGACCCTTGGGTCTCTGCTGTTGATTACATCCGACGTGAAGGTAGATCTCCTTTCTCTATAATTTTTCACTTGTTTGTTGGTTTGTGATGCGTACATTGTCAAATCCCTAGTGGTTTTTAGATTTTTTTTTTGTTTTTTTGTTGGTAGGTTTATTGAGCAATGGTGGAAATGCTATTGGAACACCATTGAGCGAGATTAAGAGCGTTTGTTGCAGTTGGGGTAAGGTCGATCAGGTATGAGCATCCAACTAAAAGTTAGCAGTATATCAAGTGATGCAGTGACCATACTTTTAGTTTCTGGTTGAGTCAATTATGCATTCTATATTAGTCTAGTGGAGTGTGGTTGGTTTGTTTGTCTCTGCGCTTGTTAAGAGGAAGGCGGAGTATTCTGGAATAATGTCTTTTGCCGATTTCTTACTATTTCACGTTATCTGGATTTTTTGGTTAAGCCACATGCTGATGATATCTTCATAATGCGTCACATGAATGCTTATCGCTGGTACCAATAAAGTGAAAATTCTAGTAGTGACATACTTGGTTTATGGTTGGTCATATAAATAGGTCGTGGCGGTCGTCAAAACATGCACTCCTAATGGTCTAGGTGATGTCATGGTGACTCTTAAGGTAAAAGAAAACATACCTAAGACTCTTAACAATGTGAATGGTTGTCATGCTTCTCAAATCTGTGTATTGCTTGTAGGATCCCACTGGAACAATCGATGGCAGCGTGCACAGGAAAGTGATATCTGAGAGTGAGTTTGGAAGAGATATACGAGTTGGTGCAGTGGTGATACTTAACAAGGTTTGTTGTTTTTCTTCAAGGGGATAAAACAATTCACATGGTTTTGAAGGTGGCTGCTTTGTTTCTCAGTTACTTTTGGCAAACCAATAGAGATGCACTGAGCTATAGTGTTTTTGCAGGTTGCAGTGTGCGCACCTTCACGGTCCTCACGCTATCTTAACATAACACTGAAGAACGTCTCCAGGGTAGTTTTTCTTATGATATCAAATTGCATATACTCATTGGAATCAATGAATATTTTAATTAATGCTAGATAGTTTCATTTACAGGTTATCACAAAGGATACTCCTGTTTTACCAAAGGAGAGCCATTCTGAAACGAGTGCCAAGAATCCTGATCCAGAAAACGAGGAAGATTTGCGAATGCGACCCAAAGTGTTGCCTGTGGAGCAAGGAACTACTCGAGGAATCATGAACAGTCTCAGAAGAAATGCCAGAGAAAGCAGTGAAGGAATCACTGATGTAGAAATGGAAGAAATGAATCCACTAGAGGAACGCAACTCCTGGCTAAAAGGTGTGACCAAGAACCAGTTTCAAGTTAGAAGGGAGCAGACCGTCTTAGGAAAAGATGATTCAATCAGCCAAACAGAAATTGCAGCAAGCAGGACGACCTCAAACATTCAAGAGCAGCAAATGCAAGAAGATGTGGCTACCGAGACTGATACAGCCGATGACGTTAGACCGGCGAAGAAGATCAGTAGAAGTCGTGAACCGCAAAGTGGTGAGCTAGAGAGTGTAGTGGGGAACTCTGATGAAGTTACATCTGGATCCAAGGTCAACAAATCTCAGCCCATGGCGTCTTCGAGCTTGGTGCCACAGTGGACCGACGAGCAACTTGAAGAACTCTTTGATTTTGACTAAGATGGACAGTTTTTGGGTTTTTGTATGTAACAAATGTTTGACTCGGCAATTAGAGAGCAGTGAATTTGAAAGTATGAAACTTTTGACAGAAACTTCAAACTTTTTTTTAGCTTTCTTCTAACTCAGATAACTGGTGTAATTTAAATATCAAAAAGCAATGTATCAACAAAATTGGAGATACATTAAGTTAAATTTTTTTTTTTTTGAGAAAATATAAAACTGAAAAAGGAAAATAGTTATGACATAAAACATCGGCGTGATTTTGTTTCTTTTGGGGAGGGAGTGAAGAACTGTGTGTTCTCAAACTTTAGTGTCAAGTAAAAGCAAGCTTGGCGTACCATGAGATCCTCATCACCTTAAGTTAAGGTTCTTAGCCATTTATAGCGAGCCGAAATCCATGAAGTACCTGCCATGGTGCCCTTTTGATTGAAAATCGAAGCGTTAGAAACACAAATCCTAAGCTTAAGACTTGAACAGCTTGAGAACCCTTTGCCTTTGTGACTGAAATGGATCATTTTGGTTTTTCTAGTTCCACTTTTGCAGATTGAGGGCAGTGAAGTAAGAAGTAAAGCAGTTACAGAAAATTTCAACCATTTCTATCTCTCTAACTCAATCACTGCCTTAATCTTGGCAGATTCTAATGAACCTGCCAAAAGAATGGTCACAAAATCTGCGACATCAAGATTTACCAACTCCAAAACTGGTAACTGGTCACTGAAATCCCTTCCTTAGCCTATCTGCTGAAAGAGCGGCTCTCTTGTTGTTTGGCTCCAGCACAAGCGCATAGCTGAAATCTACGGAGCAAACAAAACCGATCTTTGAACGTTAGTGATTCCATTCTTTGCTTTTGCTGCAAAAATCAGAACGACTCTCTGCAACGCTTACCATCTATAGCTTCCTTAATTTTGCCTAACATTTCTCTTGCAGTTCCCCTTCGTAAATAGGCCTTGATGTTCTGAGATAGTTACAAAATCTGATGATCCAGATTCGAGGTAGGAGACTTCTTAGTGACTGATGAAACAATAAGAAATTTTACCTTCTTATCTACGGTGATAGCCTTGGTACAATCAGCTTCAGCTTGGCGAAAGCTATACATATTAAAGATCTTGTCAAGCAGTATACAAAGATTTTATCACTAAAAGAAGGTTGCAGCTGAGACGGATATTACCTTCCAAGTTCAAGGTATGCAGCAGCTCTGTTGCTGTAATAAGTACCATTATTGCCATTTAACTTTATAGCTTCTGAGTACAGCCCAATTGCTTTCTGCCATTGTTTCTCTTTGAATGCTTGGTTTCCCTGGTTTTAAATTATTATACGACAAAGAGACAGACAAAAACACCTGAGAAACACTGCCTATCCAGTGACCAAAAGATAAGCTATTGAGCAATGAACTGAAACCTTCTCTTTTACAATCTCAGCTGACTCTTCTTGGCTAATAGTATTAATCGATGATTTAGGATTAACGATGAGACTGGAGTTCTCTTGCAAAGAGGCATATATTGTCTGCACCGTTTCTAGCAAAAAGCGATCGCCACCATGTCTTGCAATGAAAGATACTGAAACAGGGCACTTCTCATGATGCCCAAGCGGCACTGTCACCTGAATCATCAAATGAGTAAATGCAAGTCTCAGATATGGTCCTGAGGCCAGCTTAGGAGCAACATCGGTTGGTGGTCACTTTGTTTCTACCGGAGGAAAAGGAGTGAGACTTTAACCTGACAACAGCCTGATATGCTAGCAACGCAAAGTAGACTTGCAGCGCGGTTTTGATAGTCTTCAGACATAATCTCTTTGCTACCAAGTTTTGGAGGAACAGATGGCATCGTTGGAATAACCAGAATGCCATCATCCTTGAGAAGTGAGCCTATAGCCACACGCATCTGGTTCCTAACTGCGTTCAGGTTCTCAATCTCTTCATCCGTCAGCTCTGGTGTCTTAGATAGTTGTGAATATATAGCAGGATCAATGGATGGCTTCACTATGCTGATCCAATCCCCATGGTTTTGAAGAAACTCATGCCTAGATACAAACCAAAACCGGAGTTAGTGTTCTTATTTTAAACATCTCAAATTATCTGACGGTGAAATGAACAATGGCCCCCACCTCTGGAGAAGCTGCATTACGTTCGCAAGCAGCCTCGATGTCGTGAACTTTGTATCACCATCGGCTTTTCCCCTACAGAACTCTTTCAAGCTAGGAACTTTAGCCTCAAAAAATTTCTCCAGGTTCTCATGCTTAAGCAATTGTCCTTGAAAACGATAAGAAAGGATAATGTTGTTACAACCAGGAGAAATCTAAGAGAGAGAATCGTTAAGAAGAGAGAAGAGTGCGTACTCCCGAAAAGCTTCTCAGCTGATTTAACCACCACTTTTGTAATCCGGTCGACAGGAATCTTCGACATCTGAAGATAATCATCAGCTAATATGATTTGTCTCGGCTTCCGTTGAGTGGCAAATGGAAGTTGCAAGATTACATGGCCAACACGACGTAAGGTGTTTGCATCGCGAGCAAACCATCCTGAAGAGAGACAAATATCCATTTATTCAGAATTCTTGCCACTGGTCATAGAATTACACAACAGCTTTAGAAGAATGAGAAAACTCCAGTCTCAAGTCCATATCAGATCCAAATCATCCCTACCAACATAAAGGAGAGATTGAAATTCTATCAATCCATACCAACAGCATCGAGACTACAAGACACAGGGATGATTCCAGCGTTTGATACAAGCCCTTGAGATGATCTGAATCCCAAAACGCCACAATATCCAGCAGGCACTCTTACCCCACCAACCGTGTCAATGCCTGCAATTATTCAAGCTAGATTCAAAACCATGGAACCACAAACTAGAAAGCACTTGATTGGGGATCTCATAGACGCAAAACTTTGAAACAAGAGTGTCTTCGAAACTAACCTAAAGCAAAATCTACAAGATTGGCCGCAACTGCAACAGCAGCACCACTGCAAGCGCCACCGGGGATATGAGCAGGAGCAGCAGGATTCGTGGGTGTATCATAATGCTTAGTTTCTCCACTGATACTGAGAAATAAAAAAGGCGGCAATACCGGAATCAGGCCAAACATGTATCAGAACTTAGACATGGGAAAACATTTTCTCCAATGCGTATAGAAAGACAAGACAAACCTAAAGGCAAATTCATCAACTACAGTCTTCCCAACACATGTAGCTCCACCTTCAACAAGAAATGAAACCACAGGAGATGTTGAAGCAGCAGGTTCACGTGTCCTAATCCAGTCTGGATGACCAAAACCAGACACGTAGCTTTTAACATCAAATCTGAAAAAAAAATAAACAGAGAAGCTTTAGGAAAAACTAAACCCAAAGGTTCAAAGGAAGAGAATTGACGAGTGTATGAAATTCTGATAGAGATACAAGTCCAGTAACATGTTTGAGATGTCATAAGTAGATTAAATGGATCATTCAGCTGGATTTCCCAAACTGTAACCTTTAATTCATACTTTGTGATATCAATGCTAAAAATTCAAACTTTGTGTATCTTTCAAATGCCTGGAACAGTTTTACATTCTGCAAATACCATTTTGAAAGTGCCCATCATACTTAGGTAGTAGCTATAGAATTTGAATAAAACTAAACGGATAGATACAGTTAAATTGAACATTTTGAAGAAGAGTTATCCGGCGACTTACACGTCGGAGACGGCGAACGAGAGGCCAGTAAGGGGATGAGGAGCTTTCGGAGGAGTAGGCTGAGGTGGAGGAAGCAAAAGAAGCTTCTCGATGAAGGCACCGAAATCTTCACGAACTCTCTTTTTCAGCTTCTTTGTAACGAGAAGAACCCCAGCAATGCCTAAACCAAGAAGCACCCATAGATTCGAAGCTCGAGACGCCGTGAAATGACGACGCTTCGGCTGCATTGGATAAGAAAGAGAGAGAGAGAGACCTGAGTCCTAATCGAAATGTGGGGAATGAGAAACGGTTTATGTTTTGTGTACTGCGTAACGCGTTGCGTGTGTTTGCCTCGAGATAGTTCGAGATTTCTTTGTTATCTAATATCAATGTTTTCATGGTCTAGTAAAACAAATAACCAAAAAATTAAGTACTTATACGAAGTTACGAACTTCGAATAAACTTTTAGTCTTCTATTTGCAACCCAATGTCCCAAATCATATACTTTGTATATAAGTATATGATTTGGTGTCAAACTGTGAACATTAAAACAAAAGGGTAACAAATGATATCCTATATAAATAAGAGGTGAAACTGCAAATAGTTGATACTGGAAAAGCCTTCTCTTTATCCATTCATTCGCCGGCCAAAAACCCTCTTAAAACCTCACTCTCTGGTCGGAGAGAAGATAATGTCGTCTTCAAGAATCTTCTTAGTCGGAAATTCCATTTTCCGACCTCAAAAGCCCTCGTTTCCACTCTCTTTCAATCGTTTTCCCTCTGTTTCTCTCCGCTTCAAATGCTTCTCAAATGACGCCACCGCCACCGCCACAGCCACCGTAGATTCGGAACTTCCGTCTCCGTCTTCGTCTTCATCTCCCCATCCATGGCCAGAGTGGATAAATTTCGTCGATCGCTTGAAGACGAAGGGCTACTTCACAAAAGACATCGAAGATGATACGGTTTATCAAGAAATGAACGTAGTGAAGGATGCTTGTCTCAGCTTCGCTCGCGATCGATACGACGTTCTTAGGTAAAAGTTCTCAAACTTCTTATCTTCAGTTTTCATATTACTGATGTTACTGGTCTTCTGATGCAGATCCTTGTCATCGGGAGATATACAAGCTCTCGTGGAGCGTGGATGCCCTAATCTCTTTCGAAAAACTGTGAACTCCTCCAAAAGGATTCGAGCTCATGTTCGGTTAGACGAAGGAGATGTAAGTACACATGTTGCTTTAGCTTAGGATCGTTAAAACCTTTGATCAGAAAGATCTTGTACTAAAAAAAAAAGATGTTTCTGTTGATTTAGGTTTGTGGTTCTTGCGAGCTTCGTGGCACTTGTGATAGAGCTTATGTGATACTTAAGGACTCAGAAGCTGATGCTCGAACAGTTGATGTTATGCGTTTACTATTGTTCAATGCCCTTGATTCGGTTGTTATCTCTCGAGGAGAAATTCCACCAGGGAGAGAACTTGTTCATGAGTCTGCAAGAAGACTTCTTCTGGAGTTGCTTGAGCTCAGTGAGAAGCCTGTAAACCCTGTCCTGCCTAAACCTGCTTCCAAGGAATCTTCGCCTCCCAAGGAGAGGGTTTTCAAATCGAGGAACGAGGAGCCTTCTCAACGTATTCGGACACATTACAATGCAGATTGGGCTTGTCCCAAGTAAGTGATTTGTTAATATCACTAGCTCTTTCGCCATGTCTCTAGATAAACTGAAACTGGACTTGAGACTTCATACACTGTAAAATCCATTATTAGTTTCCGAAGCTCTTAACTTTTACATTTAGATCATATCGTAACTGAGATTGCAAAAATGTACTGAATCTTCAAGATTTATCTAACATTGTTGTCAGCTTTTTTGGATGAAGAAGTTTAAAACATTGCTTTGAGAATTTAGTGTTTTTGCTGTACATTTCTGAGTTTGTTTTCTTGTGTGTTTTTACTGTTTCTGTGGTCATCTACAGATGCGACTATTTAAACTTTGCCAGAAATGAAAGATGCCGAGAGTGCAATGAAGGCGTTGACAGACTACCCATTGCTGCTGTTGTCAAGGAAGGAGACTGGCTATGTCCTGAGTAAGTCTAAACCCGACAATTACCTGTTTCTTTTTTTTTTGGGAATCAAAAGTCTTAAGACTTTTATGCCATACCCTTATTGGTTATGCCTTTGCTGATTCCACAGGTGCAATTTTTCAAACTTCTCAAGAAACCAGAGCTGTCTGAAATGCAAAGCAAAGGGACCAAAGAGAACTTCAATGGAGAATATTGAAATGAAAAAAGGAGACTGGAATTGCTCTGGGTTGGTTTCTCTTACCTGCCTCTAAATTATCTCCTTTGCGTCTATCTCTTTGTGTTTATGATCTGTCTGCTAAAGACTAGAAGCTTGAAAACTTTTCTCTTCTAAAGTTCTTTTGTGTTTGATTGATTGCTCCTGTGTACTGAGTATACCACTTTGTGTATTTTTAGGTGTGGATTCATGAACTTTTCTAGCAACAAAAAGTGTAAACAGTGTCGGGAACAACGTCCCCAGAGGCAACTGGAGCCTGGAGAATGGGAATGTCCCTCGTGCGTCTCCCTTTGTCCTATCTCTAATTTGGAACTTGATATGATTTATATCCTAAACCAAACGCCTTTCTTCCCTTGTCTTAATGTGTATTTTTTTCTGCAGATGCGACTTCTTAAACTATAGGAGAAACACTGTTTGCAAGAAATGCGAGTGCAAACGACCTAGTGAATCCAACAACCATGAAGATGATCATTCATGGAAGCGACCTGCCTCACTGTAACTTTTGCTTTTAGCCTTATTGTAAACTTTGCTTTCAGCCTTATTGTAAACTTTTGCCTTTTAATTTACCAGATTAGCAGCTTGCTACTTCCTCTCAACTTATTCTTCCTTCTTCATTTAGTTCCCAAATTTCTAATCAGATAAAATAATTTAAAGCAAATAGATGATGGGAACTTAGTCTATAGTCACACACACTCATCTTCAAAGTTGTTTTATATATTTATGTGCAAACTATGTTATCACTTATACGAAACAAGCCAAGATTATACAACCTTCAGGGCAAAAAGACTTGCAAGTTCTATGATAGGTATAGGCCTTAGCTATTACAAGGGTATTTCCATGAAAGAGACATAAGCTATGCATACAACTAATGAAATGATGGCCTTCATGAGTTAGTCTCCATTTGAAATTTCACCTTGAGAGGACTTCTTTCTTCTTTACCTACCGAACCATGATTCTTGAGACAAGATCTTGGTGAAGGAACGGACTGTTGAGGCTTCTGAGACAAAGGAACTTTGTTTACTGAAATGTCTTCCTCAAACGCATCGAGCCGATACATTACCTTAGACCGTCCTAGCGTAAACTTTTTGCCCCTTGCAAATTGATAAGCTGTCACTGCGTCTATGCTCTGCAGAAATACTACTTTCGCAGAGCTTTCACCTGGGTTTACATCAGTTCTTGAAGCATCTATTTTCCCAAACACGCTGAATCTCTTCAACAGTTCTGATCTGGATGGGAGAACTCCATGTCTACTCAAGAACTTCATTCGCAAACATTTTGGGTCAGCAAGATGCTTATCTTTCGAAAGCTGTAGATTCAGCGGTTTATCAGCAGGAATAGATTGTTGGCCTGGTTTCTTCTTTCTCTTGGAGTTACCTGATGCTTTGTCTCGACTCGATTTCCTTTTGACCCCAATGGATCCGATATTATCAACTCTTCTGGTCTGGTTTTCAACAGGTGTTGCAGCTTCCAAATCTTGTAGTTGTTCTGCGGGTGCAATGCGTACATCGTCAGAACTGAATTCTTTGTTTGGAGATCCCGTAATATGTAGCGAAACCTGTCCTACCTCTGAAATTCGCGACTCCAATGGATCATCAGAACAGTTTCCACTTGTTCCATTAAAAGTATTCTTTTCTGAGGACTCCTCATCCAAGGTCTTGGCACTGATCATGGAGCTATCAATCTTGTTGCTTGGGTTAGAATATGTTTCTTTCAGTGAACAAGCTTGATTCTTGCAGGCCTCCAGAACAACAAAAGAAACAGGTTTTGCCAGAAAAGCCTTGTCATTACTCGCATCAAGCAACGGCGACAACTGTTTTGCGGATGTCACAGTTCTATCAACTGAACCAATAATGTCATCATGAGTTTCTATCATAACATCAGGAGGTGGTTCTCTTGGGACAGTAAGGGAAGTGGTGTCTTCCTCTAATATATTTTCAACAGGAGGTTCTGAATTCAGTAAGCAGATACTCTGATCACCTTGAGAGCATTGGCTGCTCTTTAAGGCGTGACCTGCATCCTCATGATCACATGTACGAGCCATGGTTCCACAAGCTTTCATAACGCTAGCATCAGAGTTGATTAGAGAGTTCCTCCCATTCCATGTGCAATTCTGAACTACTTCATCAACAGGCCGCTCAGAAGAAGAACAAGGGATATCCGAAGGATATCTTAGACTCAAATCGCTACTGTTGTCCACGTCTGCATCCGCTGTCTCGGGAAACATAGAAACTAGGTCATTGCAGTCCATCTTGTTGGAGGGATCGAGACACCAATCTGGTTCTTCTGCGCGATCCGTTAGCTTTGCACCTGTACACACATTGACAAAAACATTTGAGAATACAAACAAGTCATAGCAATGTGTATCAATTCTTCGCCTTGGTCGTGTGAACAGGGCATATAGATAAACTTTAAAATATGGCTTCTCTAAGAGGGCGTTATTCGTTTATGTATTTTGACGGATTTAAAAATCTGTATAGGAATTATAAATCTAATCAAAATATACTGATTTCCAAATTTAATATGTCAATTTTAATAAGTATTTACAAATCTGAGGGTTTTCCTTCGGATTTTAGTCTTTGTATTTTTAACAAAGAAATCCACCTAAATCCACTCAAATTCATTATAAAATCAAATCTATTAATGAATCCGTATGATTGAATAACACCTGATTTGAATTAAGATTTATGAAGCATGAAACCAATAACACTTGATTTTAATTTAGATTTTAAAATCATGGAACTAATAACAGTGGATTTTGTTCAGATTTATAAATCCATTAAAATACATAAACCAATAACACCCACTAAGTTCCTCTAGTACTAATAGAACGAAACAGTATCAATAGTCTGCCTTGAGCAGTTCTAATCAATAGTCTGCCTTGAGCAGTTCTAAACACCAAACGGTTTTTTTTCCTAATTAAACACAAGATCAAGAAAAGTTTTTTTAAAAAAAACCCAGAAAGACAGACTTACTTTCTCTAATTTCTTCATAGACAGATTCGGATCGTTTAAAATCAATAGTGTAACGCCGAAAACTAAGGATTTGAGCGGTCGAACTGTTGGTCTCAGCTAATCTCCGGAGAGGCACCCGTAACGAAACTGCCGTATCTCGAACAAAACACAGAGCCGAATCCGAAGTAAGAGGAAAGCAAGGCAGAGACTTTTCTCTGTCCAAGTACGGCGAATCAATCGGCGGCTGGCAAGAGCACCATAGCCCAAACGAGATATTCCAAAAGTGGGTTTGCAGAGCCCGGTTCACAAACCGGCGGAACTTCCATGAATCTGAAACCAGAGTTCTGAAATGGCGATCGAAGCTTCGTAGACAAGGTTTCGGCACGTATCGTGGTTCCATCAGGTCGAAGAACGAAACCAGAATTCCAAACGGTTCGGATGGATCCAGAATCTGACCCGGAATCGATGAATCTGAAGGGTTCAAGGTCACCCACACTAACTCTCCTTTCTTCCACATCTTCTCCTGAAATTAGGGTTTAAGCTTTCTCTCTCAAGACGATCATGATCTACAAGAGAGAAAGTGTACTACTACTCTGTTTAAAATCTCTTCCGGTGATTTTTTGCTTTTTTTTTTTTCTTAACGAACAACACTTCGTACTGTTTCAGACTTTCACTTACTAACTACTTGTCGTTTTGTTGACATTTTGTCTTTCGATAAATCCCACGTAAAGACACACCACGGTGTTTTTGCTATCTCAAAGAGAACTTTATGCCGTCTTATTGATCCCGCCGTTGAAAAACCTCCCGTCTTCTGCTGGAGCAGCTCAGTTCGGTGATTCTTCAATGACGACGACGACGACTGTGAATGTCAAGCTTTCTCGATCGAATCGTATCTATCGCTCTTCCGTATGTCTCGAATCTCTTTCTTACTATCGCGAATAATTAACGATGAAGAAACGAATTTGAAATCTCAATTTTACTCAGGAACCAGTGGAAGGAAAAATCGTGATAAAATCTCCTAATTCGATATCCCACCAAGCAATACGTTTATTCGTAAATGGATCGGTCAACTTGCAGGTTTCAGATTCGCGATTGAAACCTTGTTTTAATTTCCTCGAAAACAAAATTTCGACTTGAACCTCTTACTCCTCTCACTGTTCTCAGGTTCGAGGAGGATCAGCTGGAGTTATAGAGTCTTTCTATGGTGTCATCAAACCCATTCAAATCGTGTAAGCATTGTTTAGCCTTTTGGAGTTTTGAATTGATTCATTCTTGTCAAAAGTACTCGAGCTTAAGCTAAAGACTCGGACTTTCCTCCTTCGTTTCTTGAACCTTTCCACAGAAAGAAGACGATTGAAGTCAGATCTTCTGGGAAAATCCCTCCCGGAACTACAGAGGTGAATATACAATGGCCCGTTTGAGAAAATTGGTTTTCAAGCTGTAGTGTAATGGTCGTGTTTGTTGCTGTAGATACCATTCTCTGTAAATCTGAAGGAGGTTGGGGAAAGCTTTGTAGAAAAGTTTTATGAGACATTTCATGGAACAAATATCAACATTCAAGTCAGTATTTTTTCATCATTTGTTGAAATGGATTTTTCATCTGAGAATTGGTATACAAAAAAAAATTGATTGATGCAAAAATCTGTGACAGTATCTACTAACTGCAGATATACCGCGTGGATATTTGCACAAACCTTTATCTGCAACAATGGAGTTTATTATCGAGAGCGGTAGAGGTACTTTTTCTTGACTTTATCGATGCTTTTGTGGACAAACTCGAATTGTTTGTGATGTTTTTCTTTTTTTGGTTCAAGTTGATCTTCCTGAGCGGCCACTTCCTCCAGAAATGGTCATTTTTTACATCACTCAAGACACTCAGAGACATCCGTTACTTCCCCAGATCAAAACAGGTTTGTGACTTTGTTCTTCCAACATCTTGACTCCAATTTGGAGATTTCGCCGTGTTCGTGATCAGTTAGTGAGAGAACTAATAGGACTATTGATCTCGCTAGGTGGTTTCCGAGTTACCGGAAAAATAGCTACACAATGCTCGTTGGAGGACCCACTTAGTGGTGAGTTAACAGTGGAAGCATCTTCAGTTCCGATTACCTCTATCGAGATTCACCTACTCCGTGTTGAGTCAATAATCGTGGGGGAGAGAATCGTTACCGAGACCTCTTTGATTCAGTCTACACAGGTTAAACTATGACCTTTTAGTGCCGTTATATGCAAGAACTGTAGAATCAAATTGATTGCTAAGAGATTAAGACAGCTCTTCTTCTCGTCTCATGTTCAGATTGCAGATGGAGATGTGTGCCGTAATGTTACTCTACCAATTTACGTTGTACTTCCTCGACTTCTGATGTGTCCATCCGTTTTCGCAGGGTAAGTTTCTTTGCTGCTTTCTAAACCTCAAATATTAGTCGGTGTGATTGGAAACTAATTGGTGACTAATTACTTTATACTGTTTACTGATGGATGGATGATCATTGTGATCCAACATGTATCTGTGGAACAGTCCCTTCTCAGTGGAGTTCAAGGTATGTATCACCATAAGTTTCAAGTCGAAGCTAGCCAAAGCACAACCGAAATCTGATCCAACGGCTCCAAGATTATGGGTGAGAAAGAATCTAACTTTCTATGTGATTGCTTATGATTTCGATCATACAAGTAAACATGCGAGATTTTTTCAGATGGCATTGGAGAGATTACCGCTGGAACTTGTCCGGACAAAGCGAGATCAGTTCAGCTGCTAAAGAACAAGCTAACATACCAAGTCAAGACATGTTTCTTTGTTTGTCATATGTATAACCAAAAGTGTATCAGCATGGTTCACTTTAATTTGAATCGTCTGCTGCACCTTAGCGTTCTCTGCCTGCGTAATTTAAGCGGTTTGAAGTCATGTCTGCGTGTAAATACCATTTTATTCGACTTTATTCCCCCGATCCAACGTTTGTCAATTGTTACTATGCAGACTCCAAATCAAATCTACTACGTTTTAAAAACGGAAAAAGGACTCAAACACACACAAGGGATTAGAGAGATTATTTTGACAATATTCAAGTTGGTAAGTTGACATCTTATCTCGATGAACTGCGAGCAAAACTTGAATAAGAATGAAGAAACGTATTACCGCCTCAGACATATCAGGAATAGATTCGAGAACTAAGTTGTGAAGTCCTCAGTGGATATAGAGAGACGCCCACCAGCCACAAATAGGGACCGGCACACTAAAGTTCAGTTAAAACCGAACAGAAATCTTAGTATTAAATCAGTGGTAGCTTGTATTGGAGGTTTTTAGCGCAGAGAAAACAATAGCTGTAATAAGGTTTAACGAAGCTGGGCTTCGGAACATGCAAGTGAAGCAAGGTTCTTTAGAATCATTTTCCACACCTAGTAACTCTCTATTTGAAGCCACCTGTCATGTAAGCATATAACTCGATTTGTCCATCTTTACTTCAAGATTACTAGATACACGTGTGCTTGGCAGATATGTTTTGTAGTTTATGAATATTGTGTTTTTACTTCAAGATGAGTAATCAATTTATAGAGTCAGCAACTCAATATCAAAAAGTCAAAAATATCAATAATCAGTGTTTCACTTTCACGTCACTAGTATTGATATTTTTGACTTTTGTGTTACAAATATTTATTTGGTGGCTTTATTAATTGGTGTTTCACATCATGTCACTGGTGGTGATTTTGGACTTGAAACTCAGTTTTGTACTATTTGTCAGGGCTTCAATTATTAATGGTTGGAAGGGATTGAAGGCACATATTCTACTGAACAGAACTATTTGATGTTTAGATTCATTTAAAATATGCTCATTTATATACAAATATAGTTACATAAATTCACATTACTTTTTTGGAAAGAAAGAGAATTAAATGAGTCACTGAAAAGGTCGATGGAAGTTCCATCATGAAACTGCCATAAATAAAAGGAGTGACGAAGAGACTAGAAGAACTACAAAAGCACACTTGCTCATAAATTAGACTTTTTGTGTAGTTTTTGTTTTCCTGCTCTTCGAAGCTCTTTTTCCAAACTTCAACAATGGCAACCTCAGTTCTTCATTCTCCGAGAAACCCACATTTCTTCCAGCCTCTTCTTCCCGGATTCGACTCCCATCTCGTACGTAATCTCACTTGTTCGTCTCTCTCTATATGTCTTCTTTTTCTTTACGGGGTGTGTCTGTTTGTTACAGAGCATTCCATTGAAGTTCTTCTCGGAACACATAGAAGGAAGAAACGAGAAAAAAACGGTGGAACTACAATCAGATGCATGTGAGAATACTTGGACAGTTAAGATGGAAGGCCTGAGACTCACCACCGGTTGGAAAGAGTTCACCGTTGCACATGCTTTTCGAATCGGAGATATTTTAATTTTCAGACATGAAGGAGATTTGGTGTTTCACGTCACTAGTTTTGGACCCAGTTGCTGTGAGCTTGAATATGAACAGGACAACACTGGTAAGTTGTGTTCTGTTCTCTTCCTATGACATTTACTCTTTAGGTTTTGAAGATCAGAATGTTTTTCTCGTTGCGAGTCAGGAAACTTGTCGACGAAGCAGTATCTAAAAACAGAACCAGAGTCTTTTTCATCAGACGAATCTTGTTTCATTGTACGTGTAACAGATTCAAACCTACGAGTGGATACACTGGTTAGTACTTCATATCCACCTTTGATTCTTTTTGAGAGCCATGAAAGTTCTTATGCATATATGTTTTAGTTTTGCAGTTTTTACCAAGACAGTTGGTTAGGTTCGATGGTCTTAATAAAGGAACAAACAAGATTATTCTATATAATGGGGCAAGGACATGGACGCTAGCTCTGAAGTTTAGGGAGTCAAGTAGATCGTTTTACATGAGGCCTGGGTGGACAAGTTTCTGCCACGACAATGGACTTGAACCTGGAGATTCCATCACGTTTAAACTAGAGAGTAACAACACGAGAACGCCTCTTCTCCGTTTCTCCTCTGCAGAATCGAAGTGTGTTCCTACAAAACATAGCAGCAAAGGGAAGAAGAGAAAAACCGTTGAGAGTATTCAAAGAATGTCATCATCATCATCATCATCATCTTCACTAAGTGAAAACCGGTTTGTGACACTAACCGTCACATCACACGATCTAAAGAAATGTAGACTTGTAAGCTAAAGCAACTCTCTTGGATTTGGTTTTTGAGGCCTGTGAGGTGAACATAGAGTAAGCTTATTGTCTCTTATTTATGCAGCGTCTTCCCTTGAGATTCACTAGGGTTAACCAGATGGAAAAGGCAAGAGGGAAGATAATTTTGCTGGACAAGAATGGAGAAGAATGGCCGGTGAATCTGCTCATGTATAGGGGTAGTATGATTTTGGGATCAGGGATTCAAAGGTTCTTAAAGGCTATTGGCATTAAGGCATCTGAATCTTTCGTGTTGGAGTTGGTTTGGGAAGATACAGCTACTCCTCTACTCAAGTTCTGCTCTCATATCAAGACTTGACTCTATGGCATGTTCTACTAACTTGTAAAATCATATGTAAATCTAAGTCTCCATCGCATCCTTTTGGTTTTGTGTCATCCGCGTTATTGCAATATCAAAAACTTATTAGATTTCTATTTGGAATAAGTTTCTATACTTTTATAAAATCTAAAACTTCCAATATTCGTTCACCAAAAAAGTAGGGAAGAAAAAGTAACTTACTTCAGTGAATCTACTGATGTTAAAAAGAGATAGAAGAGGATGCACTTGGGTTCAGGCGTAAAAGAATTCTTCGACGCTTTTGGGGTTAAGGCATGCGAATCTTTTGTGTTGGAGTTGGTTTGGGAAGACGCATCGTCTCCTTCTATGCTCAAGTTCTGCTCCATGATCAAGACCTGCTTCAGTGATATCATAACCTACGCAGTACAGATACAATGTCTAGTTATGAACTAGTAAAGAGTCAACATGTCTATTTAGGTCAACAACATATCTGATCTACAAAACAGGAAGAAGACCATCTAGATTCTATAACCATTAGTACCCCAAGTCAACTCTAAACACATGTTTCTGTTTTTGTTATTGTTAATATATTGAAAGTTTTGAAAGCCATTTGTTTCGATTTTATGTAGACTCCAAGATGTTCCTACGACGTACCAAAGACTCCAAATCAAATCTTCTTTGTTGAAAGAAGGGCTGAAAAGTGAAAACACACAAGGGACTAGAGATATTATATATAACCCATAAACAAATTGAATCGAATGAATATGAACAATGTACGTGTGTTATTTACATGACTACATAGAGAAACGTGACCCGCAAAAAAAAAAAAAAAACGAAAAAGGGCAAAACAAAGTCATCCCCTGTATCTTACAGCCAACGACCATTGTGCCGAATCAGGGCGAAGAGCCTTAAGCAAAGCCACAAACTTGAGTGCATTCTCAGTGCTGCACCACTTGAGCTTCAATGTAACTGAATCCACTCTTCTGTTCTCTTCGATCTTCAGTGACACAACCCTGCCTTGCGATTCGACGATCTGGACAAGGACAATATTCAAGTTCGTACATGGAAATTTTACATCTTATCTCGATGAAGTGCGAGCAAAAGGGGTGAAGGAACTTATTACCGTCTCAGATATATCAGAAATGGAGCAGCAGGTGTCAAGCGAGAAATACGGAGCAGAAGAAGAATATGCCCTTTGAGAATTAAGTTGTGCGAAGTCTTCATTGCATATAAAGAGACGCCCACCAGCCACAAATAGCGACCTCCAAAGCCACGACACTTCTATTCAGAAAATTAAACGAAAATTCTTAGTTTCCAATCAGTGATACTATCACTGTGATAGCACTGTTGTATTGGAGGTTTTGGACACACAAAACGTTAATAACTGTAGTAACGAAACTGTGATGCTCCATGGTTCATGATGCAAAGTGCACTTTATTCGGAACATGAAAGTGAAACACGAGACCCAAAGGATAATCTATGGTAACTAACGTTCTCAATGCCATATGTAGTAAAACCAGAGTGATCAAATTAAAGGGACACGACTTATTGTGAATATGGATCATACTCTCTGGGTAGCTGACGCTAGCATGAACCACAGGTTTCCAAAATTATCGATAGAGTGTATTTTCACGTGTGGTTTTAAGTGAAGAAGATGGAAATTTGAGTGAACCATCTTTAATCAATCTAGGATATCATAGACACACAAGAGAGAATATACCTCCAAAGGTGCTGCTCTGAAATTGGAGAACATTGTACTGGAATATACTCAGCTTCAAACCTCCACATATTTCTTTCTCAAACAAGTCCACTTGAATATTCTCCAGACTGACATCAACATGGAAAAAAAAAATTATGACAGCAAAAAAATTGCAGAGCCGACTCTGGGTTGAAAGTTAATAGCTTACCTTTGCAGAGGGCATGTAAATTTTGTAGCCTGAGAATCGAAAACTTGTACGATATTGAGTAATTCTGTTGTCCTCTCAATGCACTTCGTAACAAATATGTATTCTGCATCCTCCAAAAAGCGTAGCCTACTCAGAAAGAACGAGAAGGATTCAGGATATGGACATAAAATCAAATCTACAAAGCCGAACCTAAGAAAATGACCAACCTCACAAACTGAAGTCCTAGACCAACTGAAACGTGTTGTAAGTCGTTGATTCCATGGGAACACAGTACACTTAAGGTTCTCCCTGCAGAGACCCATGTCCGTTAAGAACTTAGCATCGGCAAAATTTATGACGTGATAGGCAGAGGAAGACAGCTGATTATTCTAACCTTGATAATCAGTAGACACGCCCACGAGTAGCACGTACAGCTTGTCTAGGCTACTCAGCAGTAGCACTACTTCCCTGTATTTCAGACTATTGTCAGAAGGGAAGAGATTAAATAGCAACCTGGTATGGTGTTGCTTCTCAACCAGCTATGCGTTTATACAAAGAAAAAATGAAATTTACATAAGATTTTACACACTTCCCCCACTTTTCTAAATCTAATGCTAGCAATCCGACTAAATATTATAAAAAAAAAAAAAACCAAACCATTCTAGAAAAGGATAACATCTCTTTTCCCTCAGCAAGTCAGAAATCAAAAGTCAACACTAATGTATAAATCTATTGAAAGGAACTCGCATTACTATTCCTTACCCATAAACCATAATCTTGCAAGTTGAACAAAAACTCACCGTTGCTTGTACGTGGAACCTTTCTGTAGTATAAAATCACAACTCATGTAATTCCTACAAGTTTCTTGAGAACTGGAATCGGACAGTTTTGCTGAAAAATATTCCTCTACTGAATCGCCTTTTCCTTCATGTGTTCTTTCAGCCCCCAAATATCTAATATTGCTATAGCTACTACTAGTACTACAAAACGTTGACAGGGAACATTCTCGCAAATGATCAGAACCAGAAAAGCAAATATCTGCATCACTCCTGAGAGATGTCCCTCTATCAGTAACGCAACTTTCAACTTTGTGGAAGGAAACAAATCTTTTTATAGGTTTCCTTATGCTTTTCTTTGTCTCAACCAAATGACACATCTGATTAACACCAGAATCAAGTTCACCATTTTGCAATTCAGATAGAAAGTTAGTGGTATTCTCCTTCATCGATCCATCAGTCTTCAAAGTTTTTATTATGCTACTATTCTCCGGTTGAGAATCAAGAGAAATTGTTACTTTTGGTTCACACCCCGGAATCTCCTCGCGTAGTTTATTCACATTAGGAAAATCTGTCGACCGACTGTTTTCAAGATTCGAAGACTCAGACTCAGAGTCATAGTTATCATCTTCACTACAGCTGCTTGTGCTATCAGATGATGCCACTGAATAAGAATCTGCAGATAGCTGCAAGATTTCTTCCACCAAGTTCTGACGTCGATATAAGACATCTTTCTGATAATGAGGGGGTGACCCAGGATATGTTGATGACGAAAATGATCCCATTATATCCTGGCTTGTATCCAATGTTGACATATTTCCATTTTCAGCTAATTTCTCCCTGGCATGTGCTGTAGAAAACCGGTTGTTTGGTTCAACCGACTCAAATTCCTGAAAGTTCTGATTTTGATCTGTAGTTTGAAGGCCTAACGAAGAGATGTCATTAGTCATAGTTTGTGTCTCATTACCTTCAACGTACTTCATATCATCCATACCGATTTTGTGGTCCAAATTTGAACCATTGAATTCCAAACTTTTCCTACGGCTCTTATCTCCTGAAGCTCGTAGAAACCTGGACGAATATCTTCGTGTTCCACTATGCTGCCTTGAGATTTCTCTAGTCTTTGTACAGTACATCTTGTCCATATTGATACCCAATCTGTCTTTACTGACATCTGCAAAATCCTCTGATGAATGATCCATCCACTCCTTGAACTCTCGCAACCACATTACAGAACGTTCCTTCTTCAGGTTTTCAACTTTCCTTATAAGACCAAATATATCAGCCTCTTGATCACACTTTAAATTCTCTTTGTTGTCGCGATCACATGAAACAGCCTCTTGATCAGAATTCACGTAGGCGGCCTCTTCCTCGCAATCGATAGAAGCTAGACGGCAGATCATTTTCTGTTAAAGGTCAAAACAGAACAATAAGCTTTCAGTGATTATTTATCAAACAAAACAAACCACGATGAATACCACATGTGCATGGCTCATAATGTCCTCAAGAATGTCACACCACAAGCCCAATTAACTGGCTTGAAGTCGCATCACGAAAAGGGTCGATACAAGCAAGAGCAAGTAATATATACATGTGTGTAACGTATATTGTAAGTGGGCTTGTGGCTGCTTACCTTCTTTCTATTACAGCTTCCTTCTTCGTTACCTTCCTCTCTAGCTGGACAATAGAAACCGTAGCTGGCAGGCTCACTATGCCTATGGGCTACAATGATTTGCCTCTTCCAAAATTCTCTAGCTCCTATTTGCTTGCCATCTAGCTTCAGCTGAAAAGCCGTACAGCACAAGAAGCTTTACAAATCAAGCACAAACAGACATAATGCAATTTCTGTCTTCTCAACAAGATTCCAGGATCTCCAGAACAAGAATAAAGAAGAAGAAAACTTACGCCATCTGGAAGAGCAATGTAGCTGAAGACATGTGCCCTGTACCATCGAGCACAGCACACTGGATTCCCTTCCAGCCACAATTCTTTCAGTCGTGAAAGACTCCAAAGGAACTCCAGTTCCGAAAAGTTGGAAATAATATTGTAGGAAACATCAAGGCCCTCGAGTGACTTCAAGTTCTCAATCCCACGCAACGTAGTTAGAGCGTTGTTCCTCAAAACAAGTTCTACAAGATGACAGGATACCTGCATTTGTCCAGAAACATCAGTATCTGCGTGAAACCATCATATTTAGCAAACTATGGAGAGAAGCTAGACAAATCAAATAACAATTAAAATAGAAAAAACCGGCTACATCCCATCTTACAATCTTAGTGTTAAGTAACTGAGGATCAAATGAAATATAAAAGCATGGATATGGTGAAGCCTGAATTTATTCCCACCTGACTCAAGTGAGAGACTGTTCTAAGATGATTGAAACCCAGATCAAGGTGCTTCAATTTGGTCAATCTAAGATGATTGAAACCCAGATCTAAGGTGCTTCAACTATGGAGAGAAGCTAGACAAATCAAATAACAATTAAAATAGAAAAAACCGGCTACATCCCATCTTACAATCTTAGTGTTAAGTAACTGAGGATCAAATGAAATATAAAAGCATGGATATGGTGAAGCCTGAATTTATTCCCACCTGACTCAAGTGAGAGACTGTTCTAAGATGATTGAAACCCAGATCAAGGTGCTTCAATTTGGTCAATCTCCTAAGATTATCCACCTTTGCGAACTTGTTGCGACTCAGATCAAGCGACTCAGCAGCAGGGAGAAGCTGCAAGGACTCATCCATGAGCACAAGACGGTTACAAGCACATGATACGACCGCCAACTTATTCCACTCTTGCGAATTCGTTATCTCGGCAATTCTACTGGCGAAAACATGCCGCAGAGCATCCTATATCAAATGGTAGCAACACAATACCTCACTTAATCGATTCGTAGACAACTTAGCTACATATGCATAAACGCAATCATTCAACCTTGCATCATGCCATCATGGAAAAACCTTCAATTGCTTATTTGTCCATTCCAACGTTCAATTTTCTCTAAACAATCTAACGCAAAAGGGAACGGAACTATAACCACAATGCATAGCAGAAATGCAAGAGCAGCCAAAGTTGGAATGAGAACTGACAGTGGAATTATGGCAAATGAGCTTTTCCAAGGTGTGGCGAAGCTCGAGCAATCCCTTAGCCGGAGAAGTCGACAGATCACAGCCACGAAGCTCCAAAACTCTGAGCCTACCAAAGGGAATAAGAGACAACGGCGTCGGATCACGAGCCGGGGAAGGAAGCGTAGAAACGACCTTGAGTGAAGTGAGTATTCGGAGGATACGACGGAGCTGCTCGAGCGCGCGGTAGTCTCCGAGGTCAGAGACGTAAGCGCGGAGGTAGTCAACAGGAGCACCAGAGAGCATGCGCTCGAGTTCGCGGAGAGAGTCGAGGCGGAGATGAACATAGTGGAGACCAGCTGGGTTAAGCTTGAGAACAATGGTTTCTTCGAGAAGCGACTCGGCTTCATCCTCTAGAAACTTCTGTAGCTTCTCAACATAGCGATCTCCCGTCACAATTGCCATTGAAACCGGTTGGAAAATTGAAAGGTTTGGCTCCTCGGGAAAACCGAATTACACAAACCGACGGCGAAGAAAGAGGAATCTAGAAAGGGTGAAAGAAAGGAGGTTTTGGAGGTATAAAGATAGAAACCGCCATGGCTGATTGATTGCCGGGAGAGAGACAGAGGGTACGAATGATTGGAGAAAAGAAAGAAAAATATAGAATAGGAAGAAAAAGAAAAGAGTTAAAAGGGTGTTTTGGTCTTTTCCTAACATGCGCTAGATTTCAAGAAACACTTGGCCGCCATGCCTTTCAAGAATCAACCTGGTGTCCTTCCCCGCAGGTATATTTTTTTTAGGTCCCGAACACTATTTTGACTTTATATAGTATATACTTTTTTTTTTGTGACACTTATAGTATATACTTTTTTTTTGTGACACTTATAGTATATACTTTTTTTTGTGTATATACTATAAGTAGAATTTTCTTTTAAGTAGATTTTTTTTTTTATTTGGTAAAACATCTGATTTTTTCTACTTATCACTAATCCTTCGACGTAACTGCGAGAAAACATCTGATTCTTTCTTTATTGGCAAGACATCTGATTGGTAAAACATCTGATTTTAGATTATTGCAATTGACATCCCTATATCCCTATAAGTGGTTAAAACATCTGATTTTTTCCGTAAACAGGTTTTTTTATAAAAAAATACAAATGTTGTCTCAATCCGTTTACTTTAATTTTTTTCTCATTCTGATCCGGTTAATTTTTTATACTTAGTATATCTCCTTTCAATTTTCAATTTTGCTCGTTTTTGATGTTTTGTCATGAGTTTCGTTGTGATGTGTAATTGTGTTTGAGTGTACGTGTGCGTGAAGTTTTTTTTTGGTCGTTTTCTATGTTGTGATTTGTAAACAAGCTCTACTCATATAATTCTATATGTGGGATAAACCAATAGGCATGAGAATAGAGTAAGAAAGTTATCTCACTTGACTTTTCTTCTTTATCGATCATTGGCTATATAAACAATTGCATGCAGAACCTTTGCAGTGTGTAGCTCAAAAGACTTTGTGCATGACGGCAAACACATGAGGAACGAAAAAGGGCGGGGAGAGATTATATTATTTACAGATGAAGCAAGAAACACGAGAATGAATTTAGTGGAATGGAAAATAAAAAATAAAGAAATATGAGTAGAACTCGTTTATATGCCTGACCCTTCATTTTTTTCTTTAGCTGCTACATCTGATGCTAAAACCATTTTCTTAGTACTATATACACTACAAAAAAACACTAGTTTAGGGACGAAATTTTGCGACGAAAGTATACTAAATACACAAAAACTACAAAATAAAGTTGCAAAATTAATGTGATTGAAGAAACTTACTGAAAATCTAACCAAGTCTGATTCAATCTGGATTCCATAATTTGATGGTTTGCATGCTTATGTTTCTTCTTTCATTGTTGACAAGGAAACAATTTCCAGAAATATTGAACAGGTTTTTCTTTTCTTTTTTTGTCGTCTATCGAACAGGTTTATTAAGTAAGATAAAATCCGGTTTTACAGTGTTATTTTTATCCTTCGTGCCTGAAGTATGTATCGATAAGAATTTTTGATAAACCAAAAGAACATGAGAAGAAATCGAGAAACTCACCTTAAGATTCTAATTTTATTCTTAAATTCTGAATCATGACCGAATTTTTCTTTCACATGACATCATTAGTCGGAAAAAAACTAATAGGGCATCATCATATCTAGCTATCTAAGTGTATATATAAAGATTTTTTTTTTGTTGAAATGTGATATTTATAAATCAACAAAATAAAATAAGCCCCGCACAATCACGGATAGCTTTCAGTTTGGGCAAATCAATTTCAAGTTTGGATCTTTTATACATTGAAATTTGAGAAAGAATCCCACCGATTTATGCTTTCATCATCGGCATTTTCCTCTGTTTGGAGACGCAAATGTATTTCTTTTTTTATCGTAGATGTAACGAAATCCATTGAGTGCGATGAGGCGGAATGGATGCGGCTGTTCCTCTCTCTCCAAGTCCAGTAAATTGCAGACTGAAAAGCCATCATCGCAAGTTTTTTTTCTGTTGCAGAGAGTATATTACGGAGGAGAGCGTTTACAGTTTGGATCCAGTCCGGGGAGATCCTTGATTGAAGCTGATTGGAGGCAATGTTCATCCAAACTGTAAACGAGTAAGGACAAGCAAAAAAACAAATGCTCTCGTGTTTCATCAGGTTCGCCGCATAGTGGACAGTGTTGGTTATATCCCCAGTTACGCATCCGATTACCTGTTGGGAGACGGTCCAGCATCGTTAGCCAATGGATAAAACTTTGTCGTGGAATTGCTTGGCGGAACCATACCAGCTTGTGCCACTCAACATTAAGAGAAGATTGTCTGGTCAAGTTCCAGGTTCGTTTGGTAAAGAACTTGCCTTCATATGTATTTGGCTTTTGCTTCCAGAGCACAATGTCACTCCTGGCCTCGCTGTGAGGGGTTGGTCTCGCTTGAATTAATGCGACAATGTCTCATGTTCGTCATCCTCTTACCCGCCATTGTTTCCAGCCGTTTCCTTGCACTGCCTGAGCGACCTTGTCATTTCTCGGAATCCCCAGAAGCAGGGCCCTGCGTCAGCCAACACCTTAATTAATGGGCCAGCGTCTAACCAATTGTCAAACCAGAAGTGTGTTGATAGTCCATCCCTTAACTCTATTTTGATGAACAAGATCGCAATAGGTCTGAGCCGGAGCAGTTTTCTCCACATCCAGGATCCCCTCGTAGTTGTGAGCGATATATCCCAGAAGGATGACTTCCCCAGCAGAAAATGTTTGGTCCAACTGACCCATAGCGAATCTGTGTTTGATAATAGTCTCCAGATGAGTTTCAGATTAAATATCTTTGAAGCATCTCATAGTTTCCGAATTCCTAAGCCACCCTCCGCCTTTGGAATGGTGAGATCCTGCCAGGCGACTTTAGCTTTAGTGCCAATGTTTGGATTTCCTGACCATAAGAAAGCACATGCCTTCGATTGTGTTAAGACAGCGCTGAGGTAGTCGGAAAGCAGAACACCAGAAGTTGGTTGTATTGATTATAACCGATTGAATGAGTTGTAGTCGTCCAGCGTAAGACAGTGCTTTATTTGTCATGAGCTGAAACGATTCCTAATGCGGTCGAGGAGGGGCTCATAGTCAGCAGTGTCATGTTTTTGGTTATCAATGGAAGTCCCAAATATCTGATCGGGAATTGTCCTATGGGGAGACCAAGCTCAGTAATTTTATCCATGAGACTTTGCTGAGTTTTGCCGGCAAAGTCAAGAGCCGACTTATTCAAATTTATAGCGAGACCCGGCTCCTCTTCAAAATACGTCAGAATTTCCTATATTCCCTGAAGAGATCATGTCGAGCCATCCGAGAAAACCATAAGGTCATCCGCGAAGCTCAAATGAGTGAGCTGAACTTCTCTACACTTGGGATGATACGCAAATCTTCCGTCGGTAGCTGCATGATTGAGCTTATGTGATAAGGCATTAATTATTAACACAAATAAGATGGGAGAAAGAGCACAACCCTGCCGAAGACCCCTGGATCTTGTGAAAAAACCCTCGAGCTCTCCATTATCACGTACCGAGAATGAAGCCGTAGTGATACAGCCTCGAATCCATTGGATGAAAATTTCCGGTAAGCCCATTGCCGCTAACAGGTTGGTGAGAAAATCCCAATTAACTGTATCAAAAGCTTTTGTTATATCCAACTTTAGAGCACATCTGGGAGAGATAGAATCCTTTTGATATCCCTTAACCAGTTCTGTCGCCAAGAGAACATTTTTTATGAGTAGTCTACCCTTAACGAATGCACTTTGATTTGGAAGAACCGCCTTTGGTAAAACATCTTTCAACCGTCTAGCAATTATCTTGGAGATGAGTTTATACACTGTGTTACAACATGAAATAGGTCGGTAGTCTTTCATTACCTCAGCATCTGTTATTTTCGGGATAAGCGTCAGAGCCGTAGCATTGACCCCTCCTAGCATGAAACCATGTATGAAGAAGGATTGTATGGCCGTGACAAGATCAGATCCAACAACCGTCCAAGCTTTTAGAAAGAATTCCTTTGTATACCCATCTGGCCCAAGAGTTTTATTTGATGGTAACCTCTGCAATGTTTCATAGATCTCTTCTTTAGTGACCTCTCTTGTGAGAATAGCAGCTATATCTTCCGAACATCGATATGGTATAAGATTTTGTAGCTGGGTTACCGTAGACTGTGTTGTGTGATTTGTCACATTTAGAAACTGCTCAAAGTAGTTTACCGCTTCTTTTTTAATGTCTGATGAGTCGGTTAATACCTGCCCACTAGTGGAGGTGAGTTTCTGGATGGTGTTACGAGATTGCCTCGCCACCACTGATCGATGAAAAACGGAGGTGTTTCAGTCACCATTCTGGAGCCAGGTTATGTGTGATTTTTGTTGGAAGAATTTTTCCTCTGCCCCTGCCAAATGATTCCATTCTTCCGAAGCCTGGTGTTCTGCCATAATATTTTCAGCACTTGGGTCTCTGAGGACCTCCTCCTGTCGTGCACATAGGACATCAAAAGAAATTTTAGTACGTCTAGTAAGATCCCCATATTTCTCCTTATTGAGGGCATGTATCCCAGGTTTGAGAAGTTTAAGCTTCTGGTGTAGTCTACGGAGAGCCGTACGGGAGTGAAAGAGCGGTTCTGTCTGATCCCAAACCGCTGAAACTCTGTCCAAAAACTGGGGATGATCTGCCAGAAAGTTAAAGAACTGAAAGTGATGGCGCTTTTATATCCTCTATTCCGTTGAAAGGGAGACAGAGCACCTGGTGTGATCTGATATACCACTGGACTCAAAAGATGCAATAGAGTGGGGAAAACTTTCATACCAGTTGACGTTAACTAAGGCTCTGTCTAGCTTTTTGACAATAGGGTCATCTTCCTGGTTATTCCACCAAGTCAGTTGTGGTCCAGTATACGTCAAATCTGTAAGATCACAATCCATTACCAGATCCTGAAACTCTCTAATTCCCGCCTGGTCTCCCACCCTTTCTGTCGTGCGAGAGATTTCATTGGAAGCAAGTACTACGTGTTTGTATATATAAAGATTACATGTTTGTATTTGTATGAAGGACACAAATTTCGCTTGTAGTGGCCTTAAATACCTCTTTCACAAAAGCATGAAAAAGAAAAAAGTAGACAAATGCAAGTTGACTGTCCTTATTTGGCTAAACAATTAATATATTCTTGAATACTATGAGCTGAATAAAATTATTAATAGCTGAGAAAAGACTATTAAATTGATAGTGGAAGAGAAATGAGAAGATATAAATTGTGAAGTTATTAGTTTTTTATTTTATTTTATTTGTTTTTTTGTGAGTTTGTTGTATTTAGTTCATTGTGTGTGGTGTTTTTTTATGCTCGTTTGTTATGTTCAAGTTTCGTTGTGTTCGAGTGTATTTTGAAATTAGGGTGCATTGCGTGATGTTCGTTTTAAAATTGTGTTTGAATTTTTGTTTTGCGCGTGGTTTAAACTTGAGACAATTTGCTATAAAATAAGAATTGAAATACAAATTAGTAAAAGAACAAAGAGAAAAAAATTTGTGAGAAATCGGTATAAGGGTACCGCTTAAAAACACGGTGGCAAGTGTTTGTGTCAATGTCACGCGCTTGTGCAACTGGGTAAATATTCTTAAATGGAAAGTAAATACCCACCGCAAAAGAAAAGCATTCGAGGAAAAAACAAGTAATCTCGGGAAGTGGGTCTGGTGGGATCAACGACATAACTGATACCAGCTCTTCTTCAGATGGTGGAGAAAGTCCGGACGGACACTTGAAGACGAGGAACTTGTTTCTCCTGTTCAACGCAGTAGGTAAGCCGTGATGAAATATTAATACGCAGTAGATGATTATATTACATGTTATGCTTCTCAGTTTCATGCGACGTAAATAGGTATGGGAAGGCTATATTTTAAGTTGCATGCTACGTAAATATGCGTGGGCAGATTATATAAAGTTGCATGCTACGTTGTTAATATTAATACATAATAAACAATTATATTACGTGTTATGATGTTAAATTGCATGCTACGTAACTAGCTATGGGCAGATTATATAAAGTAGCATGCTACGTAAATATGTATGGGTAGATTATATAAAGTTACATGCTACGTAACGATGATATTACCTGTTAATATTAATACATAATAAACAATTATATGACGTGTTATGATGTTAAATTGCATGCTACGTAACTAGCTATGGGCATATTATATAAAGTAGCATGCTACGTGACGTTAATATTAGGTGTTAAGATTAATACATAGTAAATGATTATGTTACGTGTTATGATGCTAAGTTTCATGCTACGTAAATAAGTATGGGTCGCTACGCTGATGTGTTATATTAATTTATACATAAGTACATTGTTTTATATCATGTAATTAATGTTTGCTGATTGTGTGATCAGCGGAAGCCAAGCCGCTGAATTTAAGCTACCTTCTACAAGCGTCGATAAGGGGAAAAGGCTATGGGGAGAAGGTTCTCGGTCTGGGATTTTGGTAGTTGGTGATTATATTACATGTTATGCTTCTCAGATTAGGTTAGATATGAAAGAGAGAGACTTCGGGTTCTATGGTTCAAAAGAGAGTGGGTGTTGTAAACCAGACTGATTTAACATGCTAATTAATGGTGTGTTGACAGGTGTTGATTTTTTATTGGGTATGGCAGTTGCATAGTTAAAGTTACACGGCAAACTCTACTCTCATGCATCAAACAAAAGAACGTGCGCGTGAGGGCTTTTCAGGGATGAAATGAGGCAAAATATTTAGTTTGTTTGAGCCTAGAAACAAATTTATCAAAAAACTAATTTAGGCTTAAAATCTTATCATTCACCCAATTGTCTCTTTAAACTTTTACAATTTCGGGTTGAGTTTGATTATGCTTGAATTGAATGTTTTAAGATAGTGTGAGAAAGAAAACAAGTTATATGACCCAAAGGACTTAACAATAAGGCAAATGAGAATAGAGTAACATCACCTTGTCTTTCATTGATGATTGGCTATATAAGTGCTAGTGCATCGGTGTTGTTTGCGGCTAGCTCGAAGACCTATGCATTAGGAAAATGACACAATAAGAAGACAAATAAAGTTTGTGTTACGAAAGTCGTAAATGAACGGAAGAAAATTAATCATGTGGAGCCCACTGTCACTATTTGCACAGTAAAATTTCTTCTATATAAACGAACGTTCGCGTTCGATTGTAAACACACCTTCTTCAATAACAATATTCTCAACAAGAGAATTCTCTCTCTCTTCTTCTTTTATTCTCGGTGTTCCAAAGCTCTGCGGGTAATAAATTTTTGTCTTTATTTAAAATTTCCGATATAATAAATTATCAGTATTATTATAACACATTATCAGCACGATCGTTCTACGATATGGGCGATATATATATGTTATATTTACCCTGTTATAATGGCCGGGATACCCGCCTATATAATTTATTATTATTATTGTAATGGTTGTTTAACGCACCATTATTTTCTTAATATTACCGTGGGCGGTTTGTCGCTTCGTTATTTAATTTATCTGCACTATATCATGGCTGCTAAAAGCACCATAATTATTTATTTACTGTTAATGTTATAATGGATGGCTGAGCCACCTACATAATTTTTATTGTTATAATGGATGGCTGAGCCACCTGTATAATTTTATTATTAATGTCATAATGGATGGCTGAGCCACCGCATATTTATTTATTGTTTCAATGTGGATGATTATATCACCATAATTTTCTGATTATATATCTGTTTATATTATAATCATTATAAATTAAATATGCATATTTTTGTATTCAAAATAAGATTGCGGTCTCATTTATTCCTCAGGCGAATAAATCTAGACTCATATCAACGTACATCTCCAGGAACCCCTGTTCCGTTAAAGAGCACCTTCTTGTCCAACTGGGAAGAAGTAGTACGGATTTAATCAAAAATTCAGTTTTTCCGATAGCCTTTTTCATAACGGTCACAAAGATTTTTTCACGAAAATTTTACTCTCTAACGGCTACATCTAACGGCTATGAACAGTGATTTTCAACGGCTATGAACAGTGTTTTTCAATCTATAAATAAACTCATCCCTCACTCATTTCATTTCACTCATCGATTTCATATCTTCTCTCTTCTTCTCTCAAATATTTCACAAATATTTTTCATCTAATTTTTGTAAGAATGATGAGAATGATGATCCGTTTGCTTTTAATTTTCTGTACGATTGTAACTTTTACATCGATTTATGGTCTTTGCATGGGAGATTTTACTCCGGCAGATTTTTCCTTAATCGTTGTTTTACTTTTTGTGCATTGTTTTTTCCTTGTAATTGCTTGGATTATTCATGTAAACGGCTCATTTTAAATGAGTGATTATTACCGCACTAATAAAATTTTATGATTTTGTTTTAGAAAATCAAAATGGCAAAAGTTGAGAAGCTACAATTTCCAGCTCTAAAGATTACCGGAGCAAATTACATCGCATGGACGACTGATGTCGAACTCCATTTAGAGATGAAAAAAATTTCAAACTCTATAAAAGAAAACATCGAATCGCCTGCCCATGAAAAGGCACAAGCGATAGTTTTCCTCAGAAAACATGTCGATGAAAATATTAAGCATGATTATGCTAATATAAAAGACCCAGCACAGCTGTGGAAAGCTCTGAAAGAGCAGTTTGATAACCAAAAAGATATAACTCTCCCTCATGCACTCGACGAGTGGAAATACCTGAGATTTCAGGATTTTGAGAAAGTGGAAGATTATAATTCCGCTATTCTAAGAATTGTGACACAATTAAAATATTGTGATAAACCTGTCACTGAGGCAGAAATGCTAGAGAAAACCTATACGACATTCCATAAAGAACACCGTGTTCTTGCAGAACTCTACAGGAGTCGTGGATACACTAGGTTTTCTGAGCTAATGGTAACGCTCCTACTAGCTGAGAAGAACTGTGAACTTCTCATAAAGAATCACAATTCTAGGCCAACAGGAAGCAAGGCATTTCCTGAAGTAAATACCATGGATGTAAAATTTCCGGAGAGAAAGGATCAAACCTATCATGGTCGTGGTCGTGGCAGTGGTCATGGCCGAGGCCGTGGCCGTGGTCGACGATTTAATCGAGGACGTGGAAGAAATTATAACCCACAAGAGAGGAAATCATACAGATGGGTCCGATCCGAACAATTCCCAAAGGGAAAAGAACTCCAAGGGAGTTCCACCCAGAAACAAGAAAATGTATGTTTCAGGTGCGGATCGAAAGGGCATTGGTCTCATGTATGTCGAACTCCCCCACATCTTTGCAAATTGTACCAAGAGTCAATTAAAGGCAAAGGAAAAGAAGTGAACCTTACAGAACACTTTGAGGGTACAACGTACCTCGATTCCTCCGAATTTGGGGACGACTTCGATGAGACCATGATAATGGAACATTGATATGCTTGTAATATCTCAAAATAATCCATGTATAATTATTACTCATCTTTGCTTTGTTTTAAGAATAATGTTGTTTATACAACAAAATTAATGTATAATTATTGTGTGATTTTATGAATTAAATTTACTATCTTTTTTCTCTTGATGTTTATGTTATTCTGCAGAAAATGGATCACAACACAAATAGGACAATATCCAAAAAGATGGTTAGAGAGATTTGTATACTCGATTGTGGGACAACCCATACTATTCTGAGAAACAAACAATATTTCTCTAACCTAAAACCGACAAATGTTATTGTCAGTACAATATCAGGTCCTACAGACCTGGTTGAAGGAATTGGAAAAGCCAGCTTTATGCTGCCAAATGGAACAAATTTTTCCATAAAAAATGCTTTATATTCTCCAAATTCAAAGAGGAATTTGTTGAGTTTCCAAGATATATACCTTCATGGGTATGACACTCAGTCAGCAACTGAGAATGGAAAGAAATATATGTATATAACTTTTGAGAAATCTGGAAAAAGACTTATACTTGAAAAAATTCCAAAGTTTCCTTCTGGCTTGCATCATACTTATATAGATGCAATTGAATCAAACCTTGTGATCAAAAGAAATCATGAGGATTTCACATTGTGGCATGATCGCCTTGGCCATCCAGGCACCACAATGATGCGCAAGATCATAGAAAGCTCACATGGTCATCCACTGAAAATCCAAGAGATATATCAGGGAAATAAAATGACATGTGCTGCATGTTCTCTTGGCAAATTGATCATAAGGCCATCGCCAACCAAAATTGATAAAGAATCACCAAAGTTCCTTGAAAGAATTCAAGGTGATATTTGTGGACCAATACATCAACCTTGTGGACCATTCCACTATTTTATGGTATTAATTGACGCATCCAGTAGATGGTCACACGTTTGTCTATTGTCATCTCGAAATATGGCATTTGCGAGATTTCTAACTCAGATAATCAAACTGCGAACTCAGTTTTCTGATTATCCCATTAAAAGAGTTAGATTAGACAACGCTGGTGAATTCACATCCCAAGCATTCAAAGATTATTGTATGGTAACGGGAATTGAAGTTGAACATTCTGTAGCTCATGTTCATACTCAAAATGGTTTGGCAGAATCATTAATTAAGCGTCTGCAATTAATTGCAAGACCATTAATCATGAGATCACAACTTCCAACCTCTGTATGGGGACATGCTATTTTGCATGCTGAAGCACTGATTCGGATAAGACCAAGTGCATACCATAAGTATTCCCCACTTCAGTTAGCATTTGGTCGAGAACCAAATATTTCTCATCTCAGAATCTTTGGTTGTGCAGTGTATGTGCCTATAGCACCACCACAACGCACAAAGATGGGACCACAAAGAAGGTTGGGAATATATGTTGGTTGTGATTCTCCATCAATTGTACGATACCTAGAACCACAGACAGGTGATGTCTTTACGGCACGTTTTGCCGATTGTCACTTTGATGAAAAAGTGTTCCCGATTCTAGGGGGAGAAAATAAACAAGTAGGCAAGGAAATCAAGTGGAGTGTACCATCCTTGTTACACCTTGATCCTCCTACTAAAGAGTCAGAACTAGAAGTTCGACGAATTATACGTTTGCAAAGCATAGCAAATCAACTTCCTGATGCATTTGCGGATACCAAAACGGTAACTAAATCTCATATACCAGCTGCAAATGCTCCTGCTCGTATTGAAATACCACAAGAACGTGGGAAAGCAGATGATACACGTGAGCCTGAAACACGCCGGAAGCGTGGCAGGCCCGTTGGTTCTAAAACTAAGAATCATAAGAAACAAAAGAAAGTTGAAACTCATGAAACACCCAAAGTAGCAGAAAGTACTTTGGAGGAAACAAATCATGAGACTCATGATAATGTAGAGCATCAAAATCCAGAAGAAAATCATGAGATTTCTATCAATTATATCCATAATCAAAAGATATGGAAAAGAAAAGAAATAGATGATCTCGATGATGTTTTCTCATATCTTGTGTCACAAGAAATAAATGAGGAAAAGGAAGATCCAGAGCCAAAGTCTGTATATGAATGTCAAAAAAGACATGACTGGATAAAATGGAAAGATGCAATACAAGTCGAACTTGATTCGCTTAATAAACGAGAGGTTTTTGGACCCATTATGCTCACACCCGAAGATGTGAGACCAGTTGGATCTAAGTGGGTTTTCGTTCGTAAACGAAATGAGAAAAATGAGATCACGAGATATAAAGCTCGTCTCGTAGCCCAAGGTTTTTCACAAAGACCTGGAATAGACTACGAGGAAACGTATTCTCCTGTTATGGATGCAATCACGTTCAGATTCTTGATGAGTCTGGCGGCTGATGAAAATCTAGAAATGCGTCTTATGGATGTCGTTACGGCATACCTATATGGATCATTAGATACTGATATCTACATGAGAATTCCTGATGGTTTTAAAATGCCTGTAGCATTAAGTTCTAAACCAAAAGAGTTATGTGCAATAAAATTGCAAAGATCATTATATGGGTTAAAGCAGTCTGGACGTATGTGGTATAATCGTCTCAGTGAGCATTTAACGAAAGAAGGATATGTAAACGATCCTATATGCCCATGTGTTTTCATTAAGAAAACAGAAACTGGATTTGTAATAATCGCAGTATATGTTGATGATCTAAACATAATCGGAACTCATGATGAGATACAGAAAGCATCAGATTATTTAAAAGGAGAATTTGAGATGAAAGATCTCGGGCAGACAAAGTTTTGTCTTGGCCTTCAAATTGAGCATTCTCAAAAGGGTATATTTGTGCACCAATGCACATATACTAAAAGAATATTAAAACGCTTTAATATGGATAAAGCAACTCCTCTCAGTACTCCTATGGTCGTTAGATCACTTAATATTGAAAATGATCCATTCCGACCACATGAGGAAAACGAAGAGATACTTGGTCCTGAAGTACCATATCTAAGTGCAATTGGAGCTCTGATGTACCTTGCAAATTGCACACGACCTGATATATCATTTGCTGTTAATCTTTTGGCAAGATTCAGTTCGTCCCCTACGCGAAGACATTGGAACGGGATTAAACATATTCTCCGTTATCTTCAAGGGACCACTGACTTAGGATTATTTTATCCTAAAAATTCAAAAGGTAAAATGGTCGGTTTTGCAGATGCAGGATACCTATCGGATCCACACAAAGCCCGATCACAAACGGGATACGTTTTCACGATCGGAGGCACTGCTATATCTTGGCGTTCTCAGAAGCAGACACTGGTGGCTACTTCCTCGAATCATGCTGAACTTATTGCACTCCATGAAGCAAGTAGAGAATGTGTCTCACTGAGATCAATAAGCCGACACATCCGATCAAGCAGTGGGATTCTCAGAGAAACGGAGCCAACTATCTTATACGAAGATAATGCTGCATGCGTTGCTCAGACTAAAGAAGGATATATCAAAAGTGACAGAACTAAGCATATACCTCCGAAGCTCTTCTTGTACATCCAAGAACTTGAGAAGAATAAGGAGATTGAAGTAAGATATGTCAAATCATGCGACAACGCAGCTGATCTTTTCACGAAATCACTACCCACCACTATGTTCAGGAAGCATGTACATAGTATTGGAATGCGTCGTCAACAAGATTTCTAAGACAACCTTAATCAAGGGGGAGCTTGCGCAGTTGTACTCTTTTTACCTTACTATGATTTTTTTTCCCATTGGGTTTTTCAAGGTTTTTAACGAGGCAACAAAGGCGTTGAGCAGAATATGAATATGACATTGGTCTCCAAGGGGGAGTGTTACGAAAGTCGTAAATGAACGGAAGAAAATTAATCATGTGGAGCCCACTGTCACTATTTGCACAGTAAAATTTCTTCTATATAAACGAACGTTCGCGTTCGATTGTAAACACACCTTCTTCAATAACAATATTCTCAACAAGAGAATTCTCTCTCTCTTCTTCTTTTATTCTCGGTGTTCCAAAGCTCTGCGGGTAATAAATTTTTGTCTTTATTTAAAATTTCCGATATAATAAATTATCAGTATTATTATAACAGTTTGTTTATTACCTAACCCCATCATTAATTTTTTTTTTGGTTATCGAATATCTCATTTTTTTTTTTTTTTGATAAAGCTGAATATCTCATTTTGTGGCTCAAAACAATGAATAAGGAAGAAAAGCGAGACGAAAGAAGAAGGATAAAATGAAACAAAACATCAATGAAAATGAGGCAGAGGGATATTTCATTGGCTGGTTAATCTCTTGAAATTATTACTTTAGCAGTAGTAAACTATGAGCAAGAGTAGTCATGACAGGTTATTGTTTACGCGAAAACACATGACAGTAAATGAAACAGGAAGATTTGAACTTAATACTAAGCATAGCAAGTAATTTAATGCGAGATTTTCCTGCTAAATAATGTCAAGTGGCAAGTGGTGTAAGAGAGCGTAGAGAGAATAAATTACCTTAACGTCTTGAATGATTTACCTAAACAAATCGAGATTCAAGAAGAATAATGATATGCCTTGTTTCTTTCTTCATGTTATAAGTAACTCGTCTAAACAGAGCTTCATAAACACTGCAAATTAAAGTTTCTGACTCAAGAAACAAAGCAAAAAAACAGAGGGAAACAAGATAGTTTACTTACTTGACCCCTTCATTTTTGGGCTGACTAAAATCTTGTTTTAGAATCCTATATCTTGATACACAACCATTATGTTAGTAGTAAAACTATGAGTAAATTTATTTCTGAAATTAGCTAAGGTTAATAATTTCAAATATAAACAAAAGGACAATTTTTTCACGGAATCTTATAATATTAATCAAAATTATATTTCTGAATTTAGTCTAGAGTCATTTAAGTTTAATAATTCAAATATAAAATTAAGAGCCATCCTTGTTCAATTTGTAATGATGTCGGAGTTGGAAGAAGCTTATATAGATGTTTGCCATATTAAAGATGGTAAAAATCTCATCAAATCTCTACAATTCATCAAACATCTCTCACTTTGTCTCTCATACCAGCAGCATCAGTCTGTGTATGGAAAATATATCTTCTTTGAGCAGCTTCAACATTTGACACTGTCTGTGCCAAAAGTGTTAATTGGAAGTGATGTTGAAAATTTCTCCCAACTTAAGAGTTCTTCAGCTATTCGCAATGGAGGACCATGATAGAGATGATGTCTTTTGCTGGAAGGAATCAACTCCAGATCTTGAGTTGCTGATCAATCAGTATGCAGGGGATAGGGTGGTTATAGTATAACTCCTCCAAAATCTAGAAGCTGATCAAGTAGAAGGTGTCTTCACTTACTTCAACAAGACTCTCTGTGAGAATATCCCACATTGGAAGTTGGGAGGAACATTGACTAATATATAAGGGACTTGGGCCAATCCACTCATTGCCAATTGGTTTTGAGTTGGAAGCCCAGGAAACTTAACATGGTATCAGAGCCCGAACACACGCTCCCCCACACGAACCGATCCGGCCATTGAAAGAGGCCCGATTAAAATTGACCCGAAATTGATCCCATAATGGGATATTGTCGAGACTAATGGCTAAACGAGCCATTGTCTCGAGGGGGAGTGTGAGAATATCCCACATTAGAAGTTGGGAGGGACATTGACTAATATATAAGGGACTTGGGCCAATCCACTCATTGCCAATTGGTTTTGAGTTGGAAGCCCAGGAAACTTAACATGGTATCAGAGCCCGAACACACGCTCCCCCACACGAACCGATCCGGCCATTGAAAGAGGCCCGATTAAAATTGACCCGAAATTGATCCCATAATGGGATATTGTCGAGACTAATGGCTAGACGGGCCATTGTCTCGAGGGGGAGTGTGAGAATATCCCACATTGGAAGTTGTGAGGGACATTGACTAATATATAAGGGACTTGGGCCAATCCACTCATTGCCAATTGGTTTTGAGTTGGAAGCCCAGGAAACTTAACATGGTATCAGAGCCCGAACACACGCTCCCCCACACGAACCGATCCGGCCATTGAAAGAGGCCCGATTAAAATTGACCCGAAATTGATCCCATAATGGGATATTGTCGAGACTAATGGCTAGATGGGCCATTGTCTCGAGGGGGAGTGTGAGAATATATCCCACGTTGGAAGTTGGAAGGGACATTGACTAATATATAAGGGACTTGGGTCAATCCACTCATTGCCAATTGGTTTTGAGTTGGAAGTCCAGGAAACTTAACACTCTCCAACCATGCTGATGTGATTACTGAAAACTCGATACCATACAAGTGTTTTTCAAGGGCCATTTTGACCAAACAGCCAAAGCTTTTTCGTGCTTGGAACAAGCCAATTCAGGTGAGAAAGAAGGTTTACAGTTCTAGGATACCAATACTGTTTGGTTTGTGTCTGCTTAGTACTACTTTTGTGAAGAATTAGTCTTTTCCAATGTCATAACAGAAATCTAAGACTATCGGTTTCATGTTATGTATGAATGATTGCACACGAAATCTTCTAATATTATTCAACACTAGCTTTTTGTGAGAAAATTATGACTTGAAATCCATATTAGATGTATTTATGAAATAAATATAAAATAAGTTAGATTTAATAATTCAAATCTAAACAAAATTATGAATTAAACTTGAAATCTTTTAATATTTATAAAAATTATAATTTTTTGTCAGCAAATTATAACTTGCAAGTTGTAACCGACATTGAACTTATCGTTAAAATAAGTCTAAATTTAATATGGTTTAATAATTCGAAGACAAAGAAATATGTGAATTGTGCGCAAAATTTCAAATATTAACCAAAACTAAAACTTTCTTTTATTTTACCGGTAAATTATAACATTTAATTCACGTTAAACTAATTCCCTTAATAAATCTTGTAGACAATTTATTATAAAAAATTAAGTTTATTACTGTCGTGTATTAAAAAAATAATCTCAACGGTAACAATATGTTTAGAATTAGTTAGATTTAATAGTTCAAATATAGACAAAACTTGGCGCGCGCAATGCGCGCCAAATCTTATAAGATTAATCAAAATTATACCTTTCCTACACATTATAACTTTTCAACCCACATTAAATTGATTTCTGAAATAAATCCTGTAGAAAATCTGTTGATTGTCTTATCTACTCTACTCATATATATACACATAAGAAAATGAAGTCCTTGTAGTCCTTAATCCGGGAATACGGCTAAAACCCCCCTGAACTATAGGCCTAGCGTAAATTCCCCCCTCAACTTAAATAAATTGTTTAAAACCCCATGAACTTTGGGGAATACGGCTAAAACCCCCTGGACTATAGGTCTTGCGTAAATACCCCCCTCCACTTAAATAAATTGTTTAAAACCCCATGAACTTTGTTTTCTAGCGTAAATACCCCCCTCAACTTAAACAAATTGTTTAAAACCCCATGAACTTTGTTTTCATTTGAAATACACCCAAGAATTTTTGAATCTCTGTTAATTTCGACAAATTAACAGATCCGTCTAATCTTGATTAACGGCATAGTGACTCAGCTGACACGTCGAACGTGTCGTGACCATATACAAAAAAAAAAAAAAAAACTCATGACCATATACAAAACGACGCCGTATGGAATTGGGGAAAAAAAAATTTAGGTCACCCTCCTCTCTCTCTCTCTCTCGATTCCGTTCTCCTCCTCCAGTGTATAAGGAGGCGATTCAGTCTCGTGACCTTCTCGATGAAGCAGAGAGTTCCAACTCGGAAGATGTCTTCGAGTCCAATCCAACAGAAGTGGCGCCTAGTTTGGAATAGTTTCAGTTCAGTGTTTAGCAAAGAAGAAAGAACAAAAAGAAAACTGAATCTTTTGCTTTTGGGGGAGTTTTAAACAAAGCCATATTCGAAGTTGGTCATGAGCTTCTTGTGTTCATAATGTTACAGAATCAAACCGATTATTAAACTGTTTTTCATTGTTATGATTTCCGATTTCATTTCAAGAACTGCAAACGTTAAGAAATATGCCGAAAATTCTCTTCTTTCGTAAACCTAAAGGTTAAAGTAATAAAGAACGAAGGAGGAGGAGAACGGAATCGAGAGAGAAAGAGGAGGGTGACCTAAATTTTTTTTTCCCCAATTCCATACGGCGTCGTTTTGTATATGGTCATGAGTTTTTTTTTTCGTTTTACACGACACGTTCGACGTGTCAGCTGAGTCACTATGCCGTTAATCAAGATTAGACGGATCTGTTAATTTGTCGAAATTAACAGAGATTCAAAAATTCTTGGGTGTATTTCAAATGAAAACAAAGTTCATGGGGTTTTAAACAATTTGTTTAAGTTGAGGGGGGTATTTACGCTAGAAAACAAAGTTCATGGGGTTTTAAACAATTTATTTAAGTGGAGGGAGGTATTTACGCAAGACCTATAGTCCAGGGGGTTTTAGCCGTATTCCCCAAAGTTCATGGGGTTTTAAACAATTTATTTAAGTTGAGGGGGAAATTTACGCTAGGCCTATAGTTCAGGGGGGTTTTAGCCGTATTCCCTCCTTAATCCTCCGTTGAAAGTCATTAACGTTTAATCATATAGTCAAGGTTTAGTCTTTAACAGGTTTGACTAAATTCTTTTCCCCTTTGGTTTCTTTGGTTGTAGGCTTTTGAAAAGATTAGCTTTCCCACTTATATGTAACACAGTCACGTCCTCATCTTCGTCATCAAAAGAGATATTTTTGTTTCTGAAATGGCGATGGTGTTTCGAATTGTGTTGTAGGGCGTGGATTGTCTCGGGAAATCAGAAATGGTGTTCAAGAGATCGAAGCACTTCTTCTCCTCGAAGAAATCGGCTTCTTCCGATAACTCAAACAGTCCGCGTTCCGTTGGCTCAAATTCTCCGAGCGGATCCGATAAGAAGAAGCCGAAATCCAATTCCAAAGAGGAAACCCGGAGCCCTAAACCATTCTCCGGTTCTGGCCTCGCCGGAGTTTTAAGTGGTTTAACGAAGAAGGATTTTTCATCAAAGTGCAAGCAAGCCTCGTCCGATCAAGTTCACTCTCCAACAACTTCCGTAGAGTCGAACTTGCCATCTTCCAGTTCAGAGGGGAAGAAACTAACTGCTGAAACGTCTCTGATTTTGAATCGGTTCAAGACGAGGTCCGGCCCTTTGCCGCTGGAAAGTTTGTTCAAGTTTGAGGATGATGAAGCAACTAAGGTCGTAAGGTCTCGCGGCTTGCCCAAGTTGACTACTTGTTCGGACTCTGGCTCGGGTAGTGGCAATACGAAGAAGAAGGAAGCTAATGTTGATCATACTGTACCGCTTAGAAGCAACATTCCTCCAATGCCGCCATTGAGAAGAACTGGTATGCTCAAAATTCTCTTGATCATCTTGTTGGGATGATGATATGATGTTGTGACTTGTACTCGTCTCAGCCTCGAACTTTTTCTTGCGTGTTATAGTGGAATTGTTGTTTCAGTCAACCGCTGATTGATTCTCACGTTTGACTTTGATGTTACTAAGCAGGTCAATCCAAGGTATCACCTAGCGACTCTGGCACACCAGAGGTATTAAACCTTTCTCCTTGGTCTCTACAATCATATAACAAATAAAAAAGAAGAAGTTTGTGTTATGAGTTATGACATGTCTTTGTAGAATCCAAAGGAGCCAGAATCTCCTCATTATCAAGACTTACTTCACATGACCAGTGCTCCAGGAAAGAAGTTTTCTGGTGACATCAAGAGCTTTTCTCATGAGTTGAACTCGAAAGGTGTAAGGCCTTTTCCGCTGCGGAAGCCTCGTAGGTCAAATAGCTTGGAGGTAGTCTTGAGGCTCCTGTCTCTGTATTAGTTTCATTTGGAATGTGTTCAAAGGCATGCTCTAATCATCTGTCATATGCAGGAAACCTTGACTTTAATCCGGACCAAATTTGATAAAGCAAAGGAAGAAGTGAATTTCGACCTTACAGTATTTGCTGAGGACTTGATTACACTTTCTGAGGATAATGCGAAAAGTCATCCTGAGTTGGAGGTTACAATTGGAGACTTGTTGGTGTTGGCAAAGAAATGTTCCAATGCTACTTCGGAAAAGTTCTGGCTTCAGTGTGAGGGCATAGTTCAAGACTTAGATGATAAACGCCAGGAGCTTCCCCCTGGCGTTCCCAAGCAGCTTTACACTCGGATGCTGTTTATCCTTACAAGATGTACTAGATTACTTCAGTTTCATAAGGAAAGTTGGGGGCTGGAGGAAGATGCCGTACAAAAACTTCAGTCAAGAGTCTTGCATTCTGCCGATAAAAGAGTCCCCACTGGAGAAGTTAGGGACAGGAGGGGCCCAACTGCTGCTAAGGCCTTAAAGGTACCATCCACCAAGAAAGCTTACAGTCAGGAGCAGCGAGGTTTGAATTGGAAGGAGGACGTTGTTGATCGTCCATCTCCGTACAATGAAACTTCAAAGGATTCTGAATCGCCTGCACGCATCGATAGAATGTCTTCTTGGAAAAGACTTCCATCTCCAGCGTCGAAGGGTCTACAAGGAGCTGCGCCGAAAGAGCAGAATGATAGCAAAGTTGAACCTCGAAAGGTGGTTGAAAATCGGGTACCTACGAGTGATGATATGGCTGTTTCTAAGCCGCCAGACTGCCCTCCATCAAAATTGTCTCATGAGCATGTGTCCGAGCATCGGCACAATATTTCTTGGGGTTATTGGGGGAATCAGTCATATATTTCTGAGGAAAGTTCAATTATCTGTCGTATATGCGAGGAGGATGTTCCCACCACCCACGTGGAAGATCACTCTAGAATATGTGCATTGGCGGATAGATATGATCACAAGGGTGTGAGTGTTGATGCGCGGCTGGTGGCAGTTGCTGTAACTCTGGATAAGATCATTGAGAACTTCATACAGAAGGATAACCTTGCAGCGGTAGAAAGCCCCGATGTTATGAGAATATCTAACGCGAGCTTGACGGGAGAATCTGATGTTCTCTCCCCAAGGCTAAGTGACTTCTCGCTAAGAGGATCAGAGGACATGCTTGACTGTTTACCGGAGGCTGATAATTCAGCTTTCATGGATGATATGAGATATTTAACTTCACTGTCATGCAGAACTCTTTTAGGTCCCCAGTCTGATCAAGGCATGGCTACTTCATCTGCCGGTAGCATGACACCTAGATCCCCTATTCCATCCCCTAGACCCGATCCAACTGAATTGCTATTAGGAGGCAAGATTACATTCCATGACCGGGATGATATACCACAGGTATGTAATAGTTCTGCTCTATGTCAAATCTTCCTAGTCTTTTTGTTATTGTATATGCGGGCTTACGATTAACACCCTGGACAACTGATGATGCAGATGACTGAACTTGCTGACATTGCAAGATGCGCAGCAAATGCCATTTCCGATGATGATCGATCCATGCAGCTCTTACTTTCTTGTCTTGACGACTTGAGGATTGTCATAGACCGCAGAAAGTTTGATGCGCTTACAGTAGAAACTTTTGGGACACGCATAGAAAAGTTGATTCGGTTAGTTCCTGCTTCTACTTTTGTCATAAAATATATACATATTATTTGGATTTCTCCCCGTGCTGTCTTTACTTGCAATGCAAGTCTTCTGGGAAATTTAATTTTTGGTCTCCAGTACTATACTCTTGTCAGTTGAGGCAAATATTGAAAGAGCATTTTTCTTTATTATGTAGGGATAAGTATCTTCAGCTGAACGAGAATCTGGATGATGAAAAAGGTGACCTATCGAGCACCGTGATTGATGAAGATGCTCCATTGGAAGATGATGTTGTCCGCAGCTCGAGGACCAACCTAGTACATCTACGGGATCGCATATCCATAGATGATTTTGAGGAGAAAAAAGAAATTAGTAGAGGAGCTTTTGGGAGAGTTCTTTTGGCTAGAAAGAGAACAACAGGAGACATATTTGCAATTAAGGTCTTTAAATTTCAGTTCACTTTGCTTCTATTACACTTGTGAAATATTCTGTCTGTACGTTTAGGCTGACTTGGTTGGCAAAATCAGTCAAAAACTGTTTTTCTAAATCTTATATCTGGGGGCTGTCATATCACATAGGTTCTGAAGAAAGCAGATATGATCCGCAAGAATGCTGTTGAAAGTATACTTGCTGAACGAGATATTCTGATCAACTCCAGCAATCCATTTGTGGTGAGCTGCTCTAACATTTATAGCATGTTTTTTCTTCTGCAGAAATTCCCTTATTTCTAACGTAACCTTCTTTTTTTACCAGGTTCGATTCTTCTATTCTTTCACTTCTCGGGAGAACCTGTATCTCGTGATGGAATACCTGAATGGAGGTGATTTTTTTTCACTGTTGAAAAGTGTAGGTTGCTTAGATGAAACTATTGCCCGTGTATACATTGCCGAAGTTGTAAGTGTGTTATTCTCTCACAGATCATGCCATAATTAAAAGGAATATTATCAATATGTTCTGCTTCAATGTCGATTATCCGTGTCAGGTCCTTGCTTTGGAATATTTACACTCTGAGGGTGTTGTGCATCGTGATTTAAAACCTGACAATTTGTTGATTGCACATGATGGTCATGTTAAGGTAATAACCATTTGGGAAACTTATATTGAGTAGTATCAGTCCTTCAGAATGTTTAGTTGACGTCATGCAATGTGATGCTCTGGATCTTATAATCTTTTGTTATCTGAAGCTCAAAGAACCCACACAGAGCATTAGCCTCATTATGAAACTGTAAATATAATATATGGATATATAACAGAACCATGCTTCCCTGTAGACCTTATGTTACCTTTTTGTTTCATCTGAGCAGTTGACAGATTTTGGGCTCTCCAAAGTTGGTCTCATCAACAGCACTGGTGATCTCTCTGGTCCAGTTTCCAGTGGAGCGTCTCTGCCTCCTGAGGAGAACCCAAAATTGCCAACATCGGAACATAAGTTTGAAAGGCGAGATAGGCGGTCTGCGGTAGGCACTCCTGACTACTTGGCGCCAGAAATTCTTCTGGGGACAGGACATGGTGCACACACACTTCCTTCTAATCTTTTTGTCCGCTTTTCTCTATTATTTCAAATCTTACTTTTGAGTAGAAATTGGTGCTGGGCTGAGATTAAAATGATTAGTCCTGAATTGAGATAGTTAATCTGAATAACAAAATGTGTGGTATATCAAGTTGATTACAGCTCTACTTATCTGGTGGAAAGCTCGAATGTATAGCGCATTCGCTAAGTTAGACCACTCAGATTCGTACCAAATTGTTTCTCTGCTGTCCATCTGACAATAGTTTTAGATGTTCAATTCGGTTTATCACATACCATACCGTAAAGATTGATATGCTTCCATAACTATTCAGGTGCAACTGCGGATTGGTGGTCTGTTGGCATCATTTTGTTTGAATTCATTGTGGGGGTTCCGCCCTTTAATGCTGATAATCCTGAGGTCAGTGACTAGAAATTGACTAAATATTGCAGCGTTATTGTTAATAAATAATAGTTTTGGTAGAGGAGACGGATGTTTCTCAAGGTTTTAGAAACGAACGTTCTAACTTTGGCTGGTGATCAAATGCCGTGTTTTTTGTTTTTTTTTTTTTGGTATTGGGCTCTTATCTTTATACCATATTCGTTTCACATCTTCATATATTATTCACTCTCCAACTCCCTGATATTTGATCTTCATCTTCTTTGTTGGGTTCTAGCAAATATTCGACAATATTCTCAATCGTAATATACCATGGCCTAGTGTTCCAGAGGAGATGAGCCATGAAGCCCATGATTTGATAGATCGGTTAGTGAGTTTTATTTCCGTCCAATCATATGCATAGTAAACATAGTCCGTTCTTAATTTGTCGGCAACTCTGTTGTAAACATCAATAAGCAACCCGTTTTTCTTCTCATGTTATTTGCTTGAGTTATGAACTATATGTATGTTTCCTCAAGGATCCAAGTAAATGCCCATTTTGATATCGGCTTATAACCGAATTGAGAAGAAGGCAAAATATTTTTTTTCCGTAACATTGTGTCATTTGCTTTATCCAGGTTATTAACGGAAGATCCTCATCAGAGACTTGGAGCCAGAGGGGCGGCTGAGGTGACATTGATTTTTTTTTCTTGAAAGACAGATTCCAGTTTCTTTTGCCAAGTGTTGTGTAGTGATGAAACAAATATCATGACATAGATCAAGCAGCACATCTTCTTTAAAGACATAAATTGGCACACTCTAGCAGAGCAGAAGGTGAAATTCATTTATCTTTTTGCTTTCAAAGTCGTAAGCTTTTTGCAAACTCATTTTCTTTTTCTTGCATCTTATTGGCTGTTTTTTTCTAGGCTGCATTTGTGCCGGATTCAGAAGATGCTCTTGACACAAGTTACTTCCAAAGTCGATACCCCAGTAACGTTTCCGATAATAAATGTTCTCCAACCAATGAGAATGGTAATTCTAGTGAAACTGGCAGCAGTGGTTGCTTGTTCAATGATCACAACGAGGTGGTAATATCTGCTGATCCACACTCTTTCCTCCTCAGAAGTATTGGTGTTAAATTTATAGATCTCTAATGTCCCTAAATTGGATCAATGCTGGTATGCAGGTTGAATCTGCGGTGTTGGAAACTAGTGCGTCTAAAAATAATCCATTCGATAATTTCTCGTTCAAGGTACTGTCTACTTTCCTTCGAATATCCCTTGTCATCCAAGTATACGATTAATCATAGTTTTATACAGTTGTACAAGTTCACTTGCAAGTTTCGTTCAGGATTGAGATCTATACATAGGTTGTTAGCTTTATCGACTTGCATAGTTTTCTTTCTATAGATTCGTAGTTTACGAACTTGTGTGTTCTGCCTCCACCCGATTCAAGTTTAAGAACCGTCATTTACTTGTTCCGTAATGGCAAATGATTTTGAGTAAACCATTTGAAGTAGTGTGCTTAACTATGATAAAACCAGTTAGATAACATTCTGACTTGCTCTTTTTTACGGTATGATTATGAAGAACCTTACGCAGCTGGCATATATCAACTATGATGTGATGTCCAAAGGTCAGAAAGATGGAACACCAACAACTTTGCATCGGAGATAACAAACAAATTAATGTTACTTGTTAATTATGTAGATGTAAGCCAATTTTCATTACTGTTTACTAATAAGTTTGTTATTTTGAGTTCTACTCTTTCTGATGCATCGATTTTACCTATTTGCAGAGAAAGGCAGAAAAAGGGAATATGGATATTGAATTTGAAACATGATATGGCCGCATAACGCAACCGCAGTTGCGTTGATCAGTGTTCTGCGGTCTGTAGCTGTTTGATATGTGATTGTATTTCTGATTAACTGATATGGACAATTGTTTTAGGCTTTGGCGTTCCCACCTTCAAATAGAGGTTGTGAAATGCTGTGCCTAAGCAAAATTAGCTAAGGATTATCTCAGTTTTCTAAACTTGTTTAGCAATTTGTCTCTTACAAATCTGTTCATAGATTCTGAATGAGAGACTCCATTTTCAGGAAAAAGTTCTAAAAATTAAGCTATCTGTTAAAGGCATCCCAAATCACTCCACAGATACAATATTCATGGGTTTCTAGCTCCCAATTCACCTTTCATCTCTTAGGGTTACAAAAGTTTCAAGCTGCACACAAAATAGAATCATCACTCTCTCGTTGTCCTCTTCTTTTTTCTCTCTCTAGAAAAGCATCAAACTTGAAAGCATCTCGCTCTGTATGGTCCCTCCCTATCATGTGTATGTGTATGTATGAATACCTTTGGGACCTCTCTAAAAGAGTGATACAGTTACAGCAGCCTTAGTACTGTTGCTGTTGCACCCATTCCCACCTATTTTTAAACCTTATGCATTTATTGCTCAACTCAATAAAGCTGTCAATGTTTGGTAGCCAAAAATGCAAAGTGGGGTTGTGGGGGAATCAAAAGTGTTTATTCAAAATGGGTTTGGGTTCACATCCATCAACAAATGTATTAAAGAGTTTGTTTGTCTACATTTCAATTATATCAAATTCGGTATTCATTCATTCCGATATAAATCATTTGCGAAGTGTTTATTTTTGGTATAATTTAGCTGTCACTACATCTTAACTAAATTAGATATGTGGGTCTCTGTGATAGCAAAGACAATAAAAGCCTGAAGCTATATTTATATAACATGTTGACAAAACAATTAGTTTTACATATAGGTCCCATGTGGCATGCATGTACTGAAATGAGCAAAACATGAAAACAAGCAAGAGTGGAACAGATATAACAAACATAGTATAATGAGAATTTAACAGCGGTATAAATTATAGCTATCAAATTTTTAACCAGTTTTCTCACTTTTTCTAAACGATCAAATTTGTTTCCAAATGTACTTAATGAAACAAAAGTGTACAAACATATCAAATTTGCCAGAAAAAAGGTGTTTCACTAGTGGCCAACCAATCACGACCAAAATGTCTCCAAAATTAAATTGTTCCGCAAACTGAGCAGTGCACATTTCTTTTTGTAGACAGTGATCAACTAGCTTGCCACTATATATATTCTGCAAATTAAAGTTGTAAATATGAAATTACAGTAAGAGACAACAACAACAAAAAAAGATGAGAAACATATAATTAAATCTTTTAAAAAGATTTTAAGAAAGACAAAGTAACAATAATTACAATCACCACCAAATCCTCACGCCCAACACAGACAACTGAAAATGCCAGCAGACTTGCCACTAAAACCCCTCTCCTTTTAAAAAGTGGGGTCAAAAATAAAAATTTAAAGATTCTAAAACGAACAACTCATATCTGATTTACTTATAAATATTAATAATTAAAAAACCCAACAGTTAACAACTTTTCACTCAATCAATCAGCTTCGTCTACTTGATCAAGACCAGATCGTCTCAAAGTCTCAATCTTCCTAACCACTTCCGCCATCTCCGGCCTCTGGTCCGGATGCTGTGACGTACACTCAATCCCTAGCTGCACCATCTCCGCCATCATCTCTTCTTCCTCCGTCGCCAAACTGAGCAGCTCCGAGTCGAATACCTCTCTCCTCCACTCATCTCTCACCACCGACTTAACCCACCTCGGCAAATCCACTCCTTCCTCGTTCATCACCGAGTTCGACGGTGCTTTTCCGGTGATCAGCTCAAGAAGCACCACGCCGAAGCTGTACACGTCACCCTTCTGCGAAACGCGTTTCGGGTCGGTTACTTCAGGCGCACGGTAACCCGTAGCGCGGTTTGGAGTCGTTGCGGTAGCTGCAACGAGCTGGGATAAGCCAAAGTCCGCGACTTTCGCGTCGTGTGATTTGGTTAAGAGGATGTTTGAGGCTTTGACGTTGCCGTGAGAGGTCGTGGTGGCTTGTGAGTGAAGGTAGTCTAAGCCACGAGCTGCACCAAGAGCAATTCGTGATCGCACATCCCAGTTTAGTGGAGTCCTTCCCGCTCCTCTGTTTCCTGTAATTACACAAAAGACAATTATAGAAAGTACAGAAAACAGAGCAAAACTCTCTATCAGAGTTAATCATTGATCAGTAGTTTTCCAAGCATCTAATGTTAACATTTGTCCCCACCACTTCACAGAAACTATACAAATTACTATGTAGATCTAGTGGATGTTAATTTCAATTGAGACTCAAGAACAAAGAGATTTAAGCACTAAAAACTTAACTATTTAAGCCATTTCTTGATATGCATATTAAATCTGCAAGAGCCTAGATTAAGCACAGATATACCTTTTAAGATAACCCAAAATAGCGAGTAAAGCAAAGATATTTGACAAATCTAATCAAAAGTTTTGATGAAGGAAACTAACCATGTAAGAGAGCAGACAAGCTTCCCATAGGCATGAAGTCATAGACAAGAAGCTTCTCGTCTCTGCTGAAATAGTAAGCCCTCAATGGCACCAAGTTCTCGTGATCCATCGCACCAACCAACTCAATCTTCTCCCTGAAATCTTTATCAGGCATCATCACATCCTTCAGCCTCTTCACCGCCACAACCGTCACCGCGTCAAGCACCGCCTTATACGCCGTCCCAAACGTCCCTTTCCCCAGAACCTCCGCCGAAGCTCTCAGCAAATCCTCAAGATCGAAAACTTTAGTCGCGTTGCCGAAAAACACAAGCTTCTTCGCCGCCGGACCGTTCGCTTCTCCGGCTTTTGTGTTTCCTGTCATCGCGGCTGCTGCAGCGGCAGTCACCGAGTACCCGTTTCCGTTCCCGGCCGCTTCACCAGCTGTCTTATCGCCAGGAGTTTCGCCTTCTTGCTGTTTGATTGTGGAACTGTCGACGGCTCTTGATCTCTCGTTGCCCTTTTTCCGGCAGAGTACCATCAGTATCAAAACGATCAAAGCGAAACCAACCACGCACCCGATCACAATGCCGGCGATAGCTCCGCCGGAAAGTTTGTTCCTTTTCTTCCCATTGCTTTCGCCAACAGTTGGTGGTGTTCTGTTCCAGCCGGAAGTAGGCTGACTCGGAACAGTTTCTTCGTTAGGACAAAGTTTGAGCGGTTTGCCGCAGAGTGAAGTCTGAAGAAACGAATCGGACTCGAATTTCCGGAGACTTGTGGGTATTGATCCATTCAAAGAGTTATTAGAGACGTTGAACTGAACCAATGGCAAATCAAGGTCAGGGATTGAGCCAGAGAGCTCGTTATCCTCAAGATACAGAGTCTTGAGCTTCGTGAGGTTCTTGAAACGCGAAGAGATTTCTCCGGTGAAACCGTTCTCGGCGAGGTTAAGCCTCACGAGGTTAGTGAGACTGAACAAGCTCTCCGGTATCTCGCCGGAGAATCTGTTTCCCTGCAAGTAGAGGTGCCGGAGATCGGAGCAGCTACTGAGATCCGAAGGGAGGGAGCCGGTGAGAGCGTTGAGTCGGAGGCTGAGCGTGCGGAGCTGAGTTAAATTGCCGAAAATACCCTCCGGAATCTTCCCGGAGAGAGCGACGCCGGGAAGACGTAAGGCGGTGACTCGGTTGTTGTCGCATTTGACGCCGGCCCAGTTGCACGGCGAGGTTTGTCTTATGTTCCAGCGAAATGTACGGCCGCCGACGGCGGAACGGAGGGACAGAAGAGCGGCTCTGTCGGCGTTGAGATCTTGGCTGGAAGGGAGAGGGAGAGAGAGGAGAAGGACGGAGAGGAAAACAGAGAGAATCGTCATGGACGAGTTGGAGAAGAAGACTCGCATTGTGACGATTCAGAGAGAGAAACAAGAAAGCTCTTTTGCAGAGCTGTGATTATACAGAAAAGGAGTGAAAGCAGTCAACAGCCTAATCCTCTTCTTTCTCCTATTCCCATAAATTTTTTACCTTTTTTTCTTCTCTGTTTATTTATTATTTAGTGTCAGTAATCGGAATTGAAATATTTGTTTTAAAGTATTAATTAAAGAAACAGAATGAAAATTGGACTAAAATTCTCAGATTATAGCATCCGTGTAAGATTCTTCGATAATTTAGCATCCTTCCTAGTTCAATGATTCAATCTATTCTTATTAATTGCATCTGCATATTTCACTGACATGATCTAAGATTTAAGGAGTATAAAATTGAAGTTGGTATTTTTATACTGTATTATATACGAAAATGGTGGGTGTAGGTAGAGAGTTGGTAGGACCGTAACATGTTACAATATTCCAACCACATTTGATTACATTGAATTTTTGAAGTTTAATCTCCCTTTTGTGTACCAGCCTCCATTTTTTTTTAGTGTTACAAAAAAAAATATTTATATTGTCTAAAATCATTTATAACGCGTATTTTATGTTTTATAAGTTTTGGTAAATATTAACGCGTATTTGCCACTTTTTTTTGTCAACGAAGATAAAACAACGAATGACAAAAAGATTCAACTTTCTAAAATCTAACGAAACTTAAATATTCATTTCTCGAGTGTACGTACATAATGCGTCTATTCAGATTTATATTATGCATCCTGTGCAATGCATGCTTAATCATATGTAGTAAACTTGCTTCTTCTTTTTGACGTAGGTTTAAGTTATTCTTTTGTCGATGACTATTTAATAGGAAGGATATATATGAATATGGAAATATTCTTATTATCCTAGATTTGATATTATCAATTCCTTATTTGTGTTTATCTCTTACTTGCCGCCTAAGCTATCACAAGGCTATATAATGTAACCGAAACTATTGAAATCAACAACATAAATTCTTCAGAGCAATTCTTTATCTTAACATGGTATCAGAGCCTCCCTTTGGCCTGTGCTAGATTGCTCTCGAAAAAAAAAAAAAAAAACCTAGCCTTCATCTAAACGATGGCTGGCGGCGACGAAAAGAAAGAACCGACGTTGATATCGCCCTACACGATTCAGCACGGTGAACACAGTGGTCAAGTCCTGACATCTGTGCTTTTGAACGGAGAAAATTATGAGAGATGGTCGAAACTCATGATTAATGCTCTTCGTTCAAAACGAAAACTCGGTTTCATTAACGGAACCTTGTCTCGACCAGAAGAAGGTAGCGATGATGCTGAACGATGGGATATGGTCAATTCATTGATCATCGGCTGGATCATGGCTAGTATAGATGAAAAACTTCGCTCGTCTATTTCGATTGTTGATGCTGCCTCGGATATGTGGAAAAGCATCAAGACTCGTTTCTCGGTGAGCGACGGTACTCGTGAACACCAGCTTCACGATGATATCCGGAAATGCAAACAGGAGGGCCAGACCGTGGAGGAGTACTACGGGAAGCTCAAAATATTGTGGGATGACCTTGTCAATCTCGATTAGGGTTTTTCCTGCTGTTGCAAGAAGGCAGGTTGTGCTTCTATGGTGAAGTACAACAAGAAACAAGATGGAATTCGTATCCATCAATTCTTGATGGGTTTGGACAGCCGAAAATTCGGGACCACCCGATCGAATCTCTTGACACGATTACCCGATCTCAATCTTGATCAAGTGTACTCTCAAATTGTCCAAGAGGAAAGACATCTCAATGTCACCCGTGAAGAGGAGCCCTCAAGCACTGTGATTGGATTATCTGCATCTCTCTCCAAACAATCTCTTCTCTGCTCTCATTGTGGTCGTGTGGGTCATGAGAAGCAGCAGTGTTTCAAAATTGTGGGATATCCCGAGTGGTGGCCTGATCAACCAAACAAAGGCTCCGGTGGTAGTTCCGGTAGCGGTTCTGGTCGTGGAAAGAACTCTGCTCGCGGTCGCGGAAAAGGGCGTGGATCGCAAGCAAATCAAGTCGCAACGACACCCGGAGTTGGCATTCCCTCTCTGACTCCGGCTCAGTGGAGTTCATTGGCAGGATTTCTTGAAAGCCGAAAGGATACTTCCGGTGAAAAACTGTCCGGTAAGAACGAAAAACTTATTTTGTTTGGCACTCATAGCTGCTTCGATCTCATCATCGACTCCGGCGCTAGTCATCACATGACTGGGGATATTAACTTGTTGAGTGACCTGTATTCTATTGCTGCCTCTCCAATTAAACTGCCGAATGGTGGACTTACTTGGGCTACACGACAAGGCACTTTGAATCTTGGGGGGAAGATGATTCTCCGCGATGTCCTATATGCTCCGGATCTGCATATTACTCTCATATCTGTTGCTCAATTGCTTGATGACATTGCCAGTTCTGTGATTTTTACTAAACGGTTTTGTTTGATTCAGGACCAACTTTCGAGGACTTTGATTGGTGCGGGTGAAGCACGTGATGGGGTTTATCATTTGACTGGTGCGGTTCTTCCTCAAGCGAGTCAGATTGGAAAGATGGAGACCCGAGATCTGTGGCATCGAAGAATGGGACATCCTTCTTCAAAAGTTCTTACTTTGCTTTCTAGTGTTGGTGATTTTTCTAGTGGTGTTAGTCTTTTAGAAGACGGTTGTGATATCTGCTCCCGAGCTAAACAAACTCGTGTTCCTTTTTCAGAAAGTCCTAATAAAGCTGATGATTTATTTAGTTTGATTCACTGTGATGTTTGGGGTCCGTATCATACTAAATCGACTTGTGGTTCTACCTACTTTCTCACAATTGTCGATGACTTTTCCCGCGCAGTATGGACTCATCTCTTGCGAGAAAAGTCTGCGGTTCCGACTGTCGTGAAAAACTTTGTTAGTTGGGTAGAACGCCAATTTGGAAAACAAGTCAAGATGGTTCGAACGGATAATGGTACCGAGTTTCTGCCCCTTCGCCCCTATTTTGCCGACCATGGAATTACTCACCACACATCGTGTGTCTATACACCGCAACAAAATGCTCGGGTGGAAAGAAAACATCGACATATCCTTAATGTCGCAAGAGCTCTGCTCTTCCAGGCTCACCTTCCGGTTCGTTTTTGGGGAGAAAGTATTCAGACTGCGTGTTTTCTCATTAATCGCACACCGTCTGTTCTTCTTCAGGGCAAATCACCTTATGAAGTCTTATACCACCGGGCACCGGACTACACCTTCCTGCGTACTTTTGGTTGTCTCTGCTACGCTACTCGAACACCTAAGGTCAGTGACAAATTTGCTGACAGAAGTTCTCGGTGTGTGTTTCTTGGTTATCCGTTTGGGAAAAAAGGATGGGTTGTGATTGATCTTAAGACACAGAAGATTTTTGTGTCTCGCGACGTTCATTTCTATGAGAATGTCTTTCCGTTTCAAGTTTCGGAGACTTCTCAACCAATTGAACATTTTGGTGTCTCTGCCGACTCTCAGATTCCCACTCCAGATGAGCCTCTAATCATTGCTTCTGATGAAATCCTTGATACGGATGCCAATCTTGAGGGGGAGATTCCACACCCTCAGACTCCGACTCCAGTGTCGACCGATACCGAGCCAGTATCGACCGATACCGAGCAAGTGTCGACCGATACCGAGCCAGTGTCGCCCGACACCACTGTTTCTGCTTCCGAAGATTCTGCTCCACTCGTTCCAAGGCCCGTTACAGAGGAACTTTTGGGTCGTGGTCACCGCATTAAGATTCCATCTACTCGTCTTGAGCCGTATGTTACTAATACAGCCACTGTTAATGATAAACCCCCTCACGTCGATGCTCACACCGTTTCCGAGTCCTCAAGTAAGTGTCTCTATCCCCTTTCCAACTTTGTAACTTTCGATCGCTTCTCTGCACCCCAGAAGGCGTTTTTGGCTGCTGTTGATATTTATGCAGAACCTAAATCATTCAAAGAGGCTATGCAACATGAACATTGGCGCTTGTCTTCGAAAGATGAAGTTACAGCTTTGGAAAAACTTCGTACGTGGGATGTCGTGGACTTGCCTCCGGGTAAACGGGCAATTGAGAGCAAATGGGTTTTCAAGGTGAAATTGAGATCCGATGGCAACCTAGAGAGACACAAATCACGACTGGTCGTGTGTGGCAACAGACAAAAAGAAGGGACAGACTATGAAGAAACCTTTGCCCCTGTGGTGAAAATGACAACTGTCCGTGTTTTTCTCAAAGTAGCAGCTGCCAAGAATTTTGAACTCTGTCAAATGGATGTCCATAATGCCTTCCTTCATGGCGACCTCAAAGAAGAAGTCTACATGAAGCTTCCGCCTGGCTATCATGCGAAGGATAAGAACAAAGTGTGTCGCTTACGGAAGTCGTTATACGGACTTAAACAGGCACCTAGGTGTTGGTTCGCCAAACTTTCAGACTCCTTACTCAAGTTCGGTTTCACTCAAAACAAGAAAGATTATTCCTTGTTCTCTTATCTTCGTGGTTCATCAGCAGTTTACGTTCTAGTCTATGTAGACGACTTAATCATTGGTGGTAATGATCCTGCTCTTATCTCTCGTTTCAAGGAGTATCTTAGTCAGTGCTTTCATATGAAGGATCTTGGCACTCTGAAATATTTTCTTGGTTTGGAAATTTCCCGAAACAAAGACGGAATCTACGTTTGCCAGCGCAAATATGCTCTTGACATTGTTACTGAGTGTGGTTTGACTGGTTGTCGTCCTTATGATACTCCGTTGGAACAAAACCACAACCTCGCTCGCGATAATGGCCCTATCTTTGATAATCCAACTCGCTATCGACGACTTGTGGGACGATTGGTTTATCTTTCCATCACTCGACCTGATCTGAGTTATGCGGTTCATCTCCTTGCTCAGTTTCTGGCTAAACCGCGTGAACGACATTGGCAAGCTGCAGTTCGTGTGGTGAAGTATCTGAAAGGAACACTCGGTCAAGGCATTTTTCTCAGCTCCTCTCCGGATCTTCATGTCAACGCATTTTGTGATGCCGATTATTCCGCGTGTCCTATTACTAGACGATCTCTCACAGGCTACATGGTTCTGTTGGGGGATTCACCAATTTCTTGGAAGACAAAGAAACAAAAAACAGTCTCACGCTCTTCGGCTGAATCGGAATATCGTGCTATGTCTTACACCTACTCTGAAATACAGTGGTTAATGGAGTTGCTTCCGGTGTTTGGCATCAAACATACTGAACCGGTTTCTTTCTTTTGTGACAATCAATCGGCGATCAAGATTTTGAAGAACCCTGTTTACCATGAGCGCACTAAGCATATCGAAAATGACTGTCACATTATTCGCGATGCTTTTCAAGCAGGTGAACTTGCTCCAGCTCATGTTCGGACGAATGAACAACTTGCGGATTTACTGACCAAGGCATTAGGGAGAGCTCAATTCAAGTATCTTCTTGGCAAGATGGGAGTTCGAAACATCCACTCGCCATCTTGAGGGGGAGTAATAGAAAGGATATATATGAATATGGAAATATTCTTATTATCCTAGATTTGATATTATCAATTCCTTATTTGTGTTTATCTCTTACTTGCCGCCTAAGCTATCACAAGGCTATATAATGTAACCGAAACTATTGAAATCAACAACATAAATTCTTCGGAGCAATTCTTTATCTTAACACTATTACCATCTTAATGATATTAATTAAATATTTATACGGTCCAAAATCATTTGTAACGTTTGCATTTTCTGTTATATAAGTTTTGGTAGATATTTTCTATTTTTAATAGTATATTATTAAGAAGTTTGGTGGTAAGAAAAAACAAATTGCTTTAAAGTTTATGGTTATGTGTCAAATTTTCCTAGATTTTGGTATTTGGCAAAGGAATAGTTTTACTTCTCGCAATGGTATTAGGTTAAGATCATTTACACATACATCAAGAAATGGAAGTCGTAACGTGCAGCGATATACATGGTTGGGCGTTACACGAAAGAAAAAAGACAACTACAATTAATACTTTTACCCCAAAAAAAACTACAATTAATATTTACATTTTATTTTCATGTGTTTGGCTCCTTTTCTTTTCGCCAAAACCATTAATTATAACTTTCATATGCTCGTGAAAGACCAAAGAAAATAAAAATAAAAACTGATTATTCTTCATTGGTCGGGAATTTTTGTTAGCTAGTTTCGAGGAATTTTAATTCAATTTTTGTCTTGTAAAAGATCATATATTAAATGACAATTTTTTTTGTATTTCTATTGAATAGGAGTATTGATTTCGTTCTACGATGAAGACAACGCCGGCTTATAAAGAATCAAATATGCGTACATATATCTATATCATGTGCGTGTGAGGTATGTCCGTATGTAGTATATTATAGATAGGGATATGCGTGCAAGTGGACCAATCAAGAAGTTTATTTCCTTCTACTTTTACATGAATTGCGTGAACGTGTCTAATGGCGTTACTTGCCCACAAGGCCACAAGATATACACCCATTTTTCATAATTAAGTATATCTCAGTGATTAAGCTATACAATATTAATCGCAACTATATTTGTCATTAAGTGATATATCGTAGTAATCTAATTAAATCAGCCGTAATGCTGCTGTATATATCCACTGATTAACATTACGTAATTGGATGAAAACAACATAATGTTTAACAAGGTAACGTCCATGAAATTTTCTTCTCAAATAATTACATAGCTTTTTCAGTATAAAAAGAAAACTACTTTTTCATACTTTTTTTTTTTGAAATAGTAGTACTTTTTAATACTTGGTTTTATCTTCCAAATAATTGTTTGGCAGGAAATGAAGAGCCGCTTTAATTAGGTTAATTAGTTGATTAATTCTCGGAGTTAGCTCGACGTTTGAATAAACAGAAAACAAAAGAATATAAAGAAAGACAGTGTTTTGTGTAAGCACGGCTTTGGTTGATTTAGTCACACAGCTGTTGGGATTAGGCATGAAACAAGTTAGGGCTCTAAATATTTTTTTTCTTGTTTCTCAAGAAATCATTCTGTCTTCTGAACCAACATAACAAAGCCAGTAAAACAAAAAACAACAACACAGGCGGAAACGAGGGAGAGCAATAGTGGTTTTGGATCGAATGAGATCATTACACGGTACACCCGCTGGCATATCTCAGTGATTCACTGTCAAAGACAAAACGATTCCTATGAAAAGTATAAAGAAAACCAATGTTAGCGTGCAACACAATATTGATCAGTTGGAACTTGGAACATGGGCTAAAAATATGGCAGGTCCATATACAAATTGTAAATTAGATCAAGGGTGTAACTGGAAACCATTCATAAGAATATGCTAATAAGAATGAATGCAAATAAATGGAATTAAAATGAATGAAATACCAGTAGTTACAGCCTTACAGGTATGAATAAAATGGATTAAAAGTATTTCACTCATGTCACTCATTTTCTATATTACCGAAATGTTGTCTATCTTTTTTGGTCCCCGTTTTGAACCTTATGCAAAGATTTGCTCAGCAGATGCAAATTCAGCACATATTAATCAGACTTATGATCCAAGTAAGTTCATCTTTCTTATAGATGGATTGATGATTTTGAAAGTTGGACGTACCAATGTAATACTACATGGATCTACTGAGCAAAGAGTATGGTTTAAGAGATCCAATATGTTTTTTTGCTCTATGACTTTTCAAAACTTTGGGTCGGAACTGATGTCATCCCATGAATTATTCGCAATAAGAAAAGGTCTCAAACCGAAATTAAACCGAAATATGAAGAAACAAAAGAACACATGCAACCAAAGAGAAAAATAAAAGCTTAGCCGAGGATGGTGGTTTCAGCAATCAGGGAGGTAACAAGGTAAGGATCCATATTAGAGGAAGGCCTTCGATCTTCAAAATACCCTTTCCCTTCTTTCTCCGTATCTCTTCCCACTCTCACCGATACTCCACGATCCGCCACTCCCTACTCTCAACCAATCAAATTTACATCAAGAAGCTTGTATATATATAGATATTAAAGATTTCTAAACCAAAACTGTTTACATTTGATGTTAAATCGATCTCATACCCAAGAGAATTTGTTGATGTCTGCGGTTTCATGGTCCCCAGTGAGACGCCTCTCATTGCCTTCACCGTAAGCTGCAATGTGTTGTTTATGCTTCACTTCAAGCTTCCCTATTGCTTTCTTGATCAAATCAAATCCTCCGTCTTTCCTCATTGATTTTGTACTGAAGTTTGTATGAGCCGCTGCTCCGTTCCAATCTCCCTAGTTAAACCGTCATAGAAAACAATCTCATTTCAAGAAAAGGTTAAAGAAGACTACAAAAAAAAAGAAAGACACAGAGTCTTGATGATCACCTCGACTGGTTTGGGATCGAATGAGACAATCACACCGCATATCTCAGTGATCCTCTGCCAAAAAAAAAATTGATTCATAAGAAAAGGTATACAAAACCAATGTTAGTTAGTGCAAAGAAACAAAGATAATTAATGAGTAGTTTTATCGTTTACTTTTCTTCACCTCGAGTATGTAACGAGCAACCCATAATTGATCACCAGCACCAACACCAACAGTAGGACTGATTTGAAACTCCCATTGTCCAGGCATGACCTCACCATTGGCACCACCGATGCTTAAACCGGCGTAAAGACAAGCTTTGTAGTGAGCATCCACAATGTCACGGCCAAAGGCTTTGTCCGCACCAACCGCACAATAGTACGGTCCCTGTTTCTCGTCAAAACACACACAAAAAGGCATATCAGAAACATGTTCTTGACATTAATTATGAATTTTGATGGAGAAATGTTAAGCATTAGTGTACCTGAGGACCAGGAAAGCCACCAAGAGGCCAACCTAGTGGCCACTTGATGTCTTTCTTAAGTAATGTGTATTCTTGCTCTATCCCAAACCTAATAAAAACACAGCAAATTACCAAACCGAATTATAATGGAATTATTAACCAAACCAAACCACAAATTTCAAGAAAACAATTTTTTAAGACAAATTAACACACACTAAAATATATTCTTGTCCTAAACCAAACCGGCTCCAAACCAAAAACCAAAGTGAAATAAACTCGTTTATTATATATGAATTGATTGACGAAATTTCCAAAAGTTCTGTAATAATAGCTTACCAAGGCTCTTCAGCCTTGACATTGGGATGATCGAAGATTTTTACGGCTTTGTTCCTATTGTTGGTCGGGATTGGATCTCCTTTCGGTGTGTAAGCATCACACATCACCTGGTTCGATAACATTCAAGAAATTTGGAATTTAAAAGATCAGATGAATCTTTTCATTTTGCTAAAAGTTCAGATGAGCTTACAAGAATGTTATTCCCTTTCCTGAAGGGGTCTTTAAAAATCGCCTGAGGACTTTTTTAGATTCATTCCAAAAAATAATATTCAATAATCAATAGTCTTGAATTCATTTTACTTAAAGAAAATAATTATGTGTAACAATAGGGAATGAAGAAGATTACTATAGAATGACTTCACTGTCATCTCCGGCGGCTTGATTGGTGCTGGATCCATCGTAATTCCATTTAGGAAGCTTCGTTGGATCGCTTACTGGTCCTGGTAATGTCTGTTCAAACAAAAAAGAAGAAATATTTGATAGTTTTTTTTTTGTTTTAGAAAAAAAAAAGGAAGAGAGAAATAGTTCAAGTGTTATCATTATTACTCTGCCCTTGCTTCTTAAGTCCATTCCAGACCCACCGATCCTGTTCTCAGGAAAACAGAGTAAGAACTTTATGTTGTAAACAGAGAGCCATGCAAGATGATAATTCATAAGTGTGCAGTAAGATCGAGAATCTATATATGTATATGAGATGATGCATCATTGTTCATGCCCATCAACGTAACATGATGATAATGAGTGGAATTAGGGAAAAGGATCGAACCATATGTATTCAGCGATGACTTGCTTGGTGTCGAGGGTGAGGTTTAGGAGATCTGAGAGTGGAGACATTTTGTTCTGTACGTTTCCTGTCAAGCGGAACAAGACGACCGAATTATATAACCAGTCTGAGCGAAGCGACTTATTCTCCTGAGATCCTATTTTATTGTTTTACCGAATAATTATCGTTGATCAGTTACAATTTTATTATCCGGTTTACTAGCATTCTTGTTTATGTATTTTTTTTTTACTACTTAAGAGGAAAGTGTTTAGAAAATCAAAAGGGAAATAACAGACGGAACAAGATTTGTGTGGGTCATCATTTAGCGGATGATGATGCATCAATGAAATAATACAAAGAGCACTGCGTAGAATAAAAGAAAGGACAAGATGACACGTGTCAAAGCTAATGTCAGTGTTAAAAGACACGATTCAGAGGCACAAACTTTTCACGTGAACAAAAGTTTCAACCTTTTTCTTTGTCCCCACAAAAGATCTAAACAAGGAATTTTCAAACATTGACGTTTTTAACTCATTCACTAAACTATAACACTCCTGGTGCCAGTTGCTAAAGAAAGGGCTCTCGCTGACATTCTCAAACATATCAGGCTTGCACGGGTTTCCTCTTTTGCCCCAAAGAACCATGCTGTCAAAATAGAAGATTACCAAGAATGTAAAACAATACAATCATGACGTGTCTATGATTGTTGGTGTCCAACAGTTTGAAGAACCAATACGATTTGTAGGCTAATCCAAGCACGACCTTATAGCAGCTCAAAACTTGTTTATCGATCCTCTGATTCTGAATTCTTGTGATGGAAAACTCCACACATTCATCAGTCAATCAAGGCTAAAAACTGAAACGCTGCAATATGTGTTTTGTTGTTCTTCATTCTTTGTATTGGCAACTGTAGCAGATGGTTATGTACTAGACATGATCCAGCCTCTGGTGATAACAGATAGAATCAGCTTTGTAAATTAGACATTCACTGATGAGCTTGTTGTCCTTTTATGTTTAAACAGAATTTCAATACAAAGGAATGGATTTCGAAGAGTTTTGTGCAGCTGCCATAAACGTTCATCAGCACGAGTCGCTTGATTATTGGGAACAGAGCATTCGTCATACGTATGAGCTTTTTGACAAGAATGGAAACCGAGCTATTGTCATTGAAGAACTCGCTTCTGTAAGTGTTTGGCCTCGAAAAAGCCAAGACATGTATATCCACTCTTGAAGTTGACATATTATTTTGAGTTGCAGGAACTTGGCGTTGGACCATCTATAACCATACAGACATGATTGGTTAAGACACACAGATGGTGGCAGTTATGTTTCAGGACAGAACACTCTCAGCTTGGAGGGATGGTGGCCGTTCTGAAAATTGGATTGTGCGAAGTGAAGAGTCTAATGCTTTAAAGACGCTTTGCAGTTTTTAACTTGTAAGTATAAACAAAGAATCCAGATGCGAGACGCCTCCAAGCTGATCTTGCCGCAGCATCAAAACTTCTTCCGCCTGAATACATGGTTCCTCCGCAAGCATCCGTGTCGTCTCTTTCTAAAGTTTCACAAACTTGTTGTCTATTTTTATCATCTTGGCAGTAAAATTTCAAGACAGCACACTCTCTGCTTGGAGGGATGGTGGTTGTTCTGAAAATAGGATTGTGTGAAGTGAAGAGCCTCATGCTTTAACGAGGTTTTGCAGTTTATAAATTTTAAGTTTAAACAAAGAGGCGAGCGTGCTCTGTACTGACAAGCGTAGCAGAGAGTGTTTTGTACTCTGTTATGTGCTAGAGGATTTCATTTGGATGCAAGGTCATTACAGAAAAATGGGAAACGTTTGCAAAAGGATCTGTCCAAAAACATGACCGGAAGAAACATACAACTCAAATCTTACTATAAAAAGACAAAATATTTCATTGAAATTCCATGATTTTGGAATTGAAACGACAAGATACAAAGTTATACCACCAAGACACAAACCTAAGCTGGAACCACTGTTTGAGTTCGATCAAATTCTCTCATCTGAGAAAACTGATCGAGATCAAACTGGGAACTCTACTCATTACATATAGATACATTTCTCTAAACAAAATTTACCGAGTAATAGATGATTAAGCAGCGGTCATCAGATGTTGAGAAGACTTTCCCAAAACTCATTAGGCTCCTCACCGGAATATAAACCTTCACAAATTTTCTCAAAATCAAGACCCATATCTTCTTCCAAGTTTCCTGCAGCAGGTGATAATAAAGCATTGTTGTTGCTGTTCCAGGTTTCTTCAGAAAACGGCACAATCGGTTCCTCTTCATCAGGCAAATCATCATCAAAATCTTTGAGGAGTTGATCAAGATCCATATCGCTCCACTCATCCAAGTTAGTGTTGTTGTTGTTGCTGTTCCTGGTTTCTTCAGAAAACGACACAATCGGTTCCTCTTCATCAGGAACATCATCATCAAAATCTCTGAGGAGTTGATCAAGATCCATATCGCTCCACTCATCCAAGTTAGCTTTTTTGTTGTTGCTGCGGCTTAAACTGTCAGAAGTTGACAGGATCTGATCATGCTCTGTAGTGTCGTCGAGGACTAGGGTTTGATCAGCAGTTCCGTCGTCGCTCTCCTTGTTCTTCTCAAGGAAAGCTTCGTTAGGGTTTTGTCGATGAAGATCTGAACGCAATGCCTTCACATCGCTCAACAGAATTTTCATGGACTCGATCGCTTCCATAATATCTTCGCGACTCTTGAATCTCTCTTCGTCGTCCCACCAAAACCCTAACCCGAGATTTTTGCGAGCCATGCAGATACCAAGGTCCTCTCTCGTCTCTTTGGTCTCCTCCGGAACAGGAGGAGGACTCTTCCCGGCGAGAAAAGCAGAGACCACGGCTTCCACGGAGGAGTGTCCGAACGAGAAGAAAGACACGTTCGATTTGGAAGACGATGGAGTCGCTAAGACTGCGATTTGCGCACCGGTGAGAAGACAAAGCTCTGAGGCTTTACTGTGGAGACCGTGGCTGCGTTTCGTGAAACTAGTCGCCACTGAAGTTCTGTTCGCGATCTTCTTAATCTCAATTTTTCTCTTCGTGCCTTTCACCATTTTTGCTTTACGAAGAAAACGAAACCCTAATTCTCAAATCGCAAAGCAAAATTAGACTGAGTCGGGAAGAAGATCGCAAGTAACAACACTCTCTTTACGAAGAAACGAAACCCTAATTCTCAAATCGCAAAGCAAAAATTAGACTGAGTCGAGAAGTAGATTGCAAGTAACAACACTCTCTTTCTCTCTGGATGTATATATAGGCTCTGTTGTGGTTTATTAAATCCGCCGCTAAATGCTAATCATGTAATTAAACATTGATTAACTTACGATATTTCCTTTTTTTGAAACGCTAAATGCTAATCATTTAATTAAACATTGATTAACTTACAATATTTCCTTTTTGTTCGCCACTCTCACCGCTAAACTAAGTTCCCAGACCGGTTCGACCTCAACCAAGTTTATTTACTCCTACCAAATTCGGTTCAAGTGATGGAAATAAATTAATCCGGTTCTGTTTCCGGTTCTTCTTACTTTAAATTTCTACGATTTGAGTAGGTTTTTTTTTTTTTTTTCCTCATCGGTTTGAGTAGGTTTAATCCCAATAACACAATGGATTTTAATGCATTCTTTTTTTTTGTTTTATCCAATACACAATCGAATAACATTGGATTTGCTCTCTGAATTTATAAAATACAAGTATTCAATTAGTCATCTTTGTTATGAAAAGATTCATGCTCTCATAGTTTGAATTCAACAATATAAACCAGGATCGTTATTATATAACTCACTGAATATCATCAAGTATTGAATCTCAACCAACTCTCTTGAAAAATTGTCCTACACTGCAACTCCTAACACTAAGATCAACAAGTTATGGGCTTTGGGTTTACATGTAACATTTATCACTCAGATTTAGTAGTTTTCAGCAACAGGTCTCGAAGGAAAAAGGCGCATCAGAAAAGTGATAAGCGACCAGAGACATATAACTGCTAGCAACTGCAAAGTCACAACCAAACCAACGAGCGCAACTCCTCGCTCTGAGATTTCTACAGTCGTTGACGCATCTTTCATTGCAAACATCAGCCTCTGCACAAAAGTCGCTGCTCTTGTCACCTGATACAGCCTATACACCTGCCATTACATATTTGAAACAAGACTGTAAACAGGGGCAGACAAAATCATCAAGAGACCAAAATGGTCGGATTAAATCAGGCGTGTATATGTTTTACCTCGAAGACTATTGGAACAATGGGCCAACAGGAGGAGCCGCGTCTTTCAAGCTGAGCCTCGAAACCTCGTTGAACCGCACAGCCAACCAAGAAAGGAAGCACTGCAATCAAAGCATCTATTCCGAGAGCTGGCCAAGTCATGTATACAGCAAACATGGGGACTACAACTTTTAAACCCATAATGAGAAACGCAGACGTAAGGTATCCTCTCAGTCCAGTGATTAGACCCCATCTCTTGGCGCTGAAGTCCAAGTACGGCCTCTGCACCCGGTCTGTCACAGACAGGAATATCGCGAGACCAGCATAAAACGCCGTCTCAAAGCAGAAAGAAGTAATAATTTCTGCATCAGGAAAATATAAGCTACAAAAGCTGGTAAGAGAGGTCCATCAAAGATGAGTAGCATCACACAAATGGGAGCTAGATCGTAAGGGAAGCTTCTTGGCTCTAAGAGGGTTTAGTCATGTGTTCTTGATTGTAATTGACAACAATTCTCAAGATCGAATAAAAAGATTTTGTTACTGCACAACAGGAAATCAGGGCACCTATTCAAACCTCGAAGTCAGATACATGTAAAGAGAAGCCTACACTAAAACATGACTAGTTAAGCAGATGCAACACCATCAAGATAGCTTCTAATCTAGCTGTCCCTAGGATCCATAGAATGCTTACACTTGAAGGTGAATAGTGGAATATTCGCTTACCAGCAAAAGTGTCGTTTTTAAACCTAGCTTCAATGGCACCACTTAGAAAGAACTGCGGAAGAATCAATGAGGATATCAACACAACAGGGGCCAGAATCCACAAGAAGGAACCTTTCTCTTCTTGGAACGGAGCTGACACCAGTTTACTCTCTTCAGCGAGCTGGTGGGTTAGGCCGTTGAAAGAAATCGAACCAGATTTGCCACGGAACAGCTCAGCTCGAGCAT